>JAECXG010000690.1:1451666-2903333 GCA_018152135.1 Drosophila paulistorum
GGGGAAACAAATGGTTAAAGAAAAGTTGGAGCCTTGCTGCGTTTACTGTATTGTCTTCTATGGACATGAATGGGTCTATGGTGTGTGTGTGTGGGTGTGTCGGTGTGTGCTGCTTGGCGACATTTTCAGTTGACTGCATGTGGCTTAGAAATGTCTCTTTACTTTAGCTGTGATTCTGACTCTGATTGCCGCAGCTGTTTATGACATTACTCATACGCCTCGCTGACCTTTGGCATTGGTATTATGAGGCAGACTAGGCGAGTCCACTACTTAAAGTGCAGCAAAAGTGTAGAATGCGAAACATATGCAGGTTCTTCCTACTTTTCGTCGACTGATGAACAAGTTGTGCTAGCTCCAGATCCACATCCGTTTCCGTTGCGGGGCTGCAAAACAAAAAGGAACTGCAATTCACTTTTTGTTTTTGCTTTCTTTTCTTTTCCTTTTATTTTGCACAACGTCAACAATGTAGCCAGGCTGCGGAGGCGGCGGCTGGTGCTACGACTATGGCTGTGCTTGCTGTTTAGAAATGCAAAGCAGCTCGCGAGGCAAACACAACACACAAAGTGATTTTTATATTAAGACCACAAGTGCCACACCCAGTCAAACGCCTACTTCCACTAACTATTTCAAGCTCATACCAGAGACTGGCAGTGCCGTCGCTTTGCTACCATTATGATGACTACCCAGGCAAGTTGATTGCTGCATTGCGTCTGGGTATCTCTCTTTCTCTCTCTGTCTCTATGTTTGGTCTTACTTATACTCCTTGTGTAAGTGAGAGTATGTGAGTTTGGCATGCAGTGGCATTGCATGAGATAATCTCTGGGCTATGTGCGTGCCACACACCAAGCATCCGTTGGTCCTTGGTTAGTTCTTCCTTTAGGGCCACAGTCAGCGCGGATTTTTGATGGTTAATAAAAATTCCAACATTGTCTCCTTGTGCCACAGTTCATCATGGCTTTCATTCTGTATGCACTACTTATATACATACATACATATGTATATACATCCACATACATATATAAGCTGCAACTGCTTACTACTACATCTTCTGGCTGACAACATTAAGCAGACACTTGCCAGGGCCATTATTCTCAAATATATAATATACATATATTGTAAAGTTTTTTTGATTTCCTAGTATGATGGTTTTTTGAATTTCTCATAAGAACAACTAAGCCCAGATTGTGTAGGAGACTCCCACACTCAGGCAAGAGCGGTTTCTCTCATGCTATGCTCGCTTGACTCATGTCTCATAAAAGACACGAATTTTAAATGATATGATGCCAGCTTTACACACGAACTGCCTCAGATGAAATAATAACCAAAAGTGTTATACTCCCACACACTAAAGAGCTGAGACTCAAGAGTGAAAAGACTTTGAAACTCTGCATAATCTAATCTAATCAAAACCGTAGCATACTTTTTAGGGTTTGGCATTTCAATTAATATGATTGCAAAAGCCATGTACCTACTACATATGTACATACATACACATGTACCTAAGCACATGAGTGAAAACGCGAACAGAATTCACTCATAAATGAAAATGAAAACGGTTAAGCCAATTCAATCACCTGCAGCCATTTTCCAATCAACCTGTGATGTTTGCCCATTTCACCAACAAATCCCTTGTTCAGCTTTATGACCAAAAAGAAATGCTGAAGAGAGCAGTAAACTCTTACCGACAAAAAAAAAAAACAACACCAACACCAGGATCATGCACAGCTGCATCCCCAGCATCATCATCATCACCGTCAGCAGCATCAGCATCAGCAACTGCGTTTGGAATTTAGATTTTCAATAATCAGCCATCATTGAAAAACAAATACGAGCTGGATTTTTGGCTTCAATTGAATTGTTCTTGCTGTTGATGCTGCTACTCCCGTAGAGAATCATTTTTGGATTTTGGTATATAAAACGTGATTGGCCTGACTGAGTGCGTAAGTGCGAATGGGCAGGTGGCATGTATTTCGAGTACTCTTGGTTTATGTATCGTGTTTGTGTGTGTGTGTGTATGAGTGGCGGTGTGAGCACAGTTTTGGGACGGAGGTCTGACTTAGTGGCATCAAACTGGCATATATGTATGAAACAATAGCACTAATTAGCAAAAACTGAAAGGTACGCAAATTTGATCAGATATGTAGCATAATTCTTTTCCCTTTTTAAAGTTTCAAAAACTTTTTGTAAGCTCAGAGCTTTGTAATGAAAATTACCTTGCTTCTGAAACTGAATTGTCTTTGAAAAGAATTCGTGTCAGCCTTTTTTTTTGTTTTAGAGTAAAGGCAATCAATTTTGTCTTTCTTTTATGCTGGCGATGTATTTAACTTTCTCACATACAAAATGATGTGTGGAAACCACATCTGCATTGACAATTTCTTTATTTTTTGTGTTTGGCATTTGCATAATTCAATAAGCACACACTACAATCAATGGACTAGCATATAATAATGCACGTGGCCCAGTACTAAGACCAGAATACTGGGTAAAGAGAGCAATAGAACGCAAAGTAAGGGGCAGGGCAAACGTGTAAGAAGAGTTCTATTCAAGCAATTTGCTGCGATTAACTGCTCAATTATTTAAGCATCCCGTGGCGCAGAATCATACACACACACACAAGAGACAGGGCATTTTAAGAGTGAAAGAGAGAGAGAGAGAGAGAGAGAGAGAGAGTGAGAGAGAACAAGTAAAAAAAATCGGCGCTCCAGTGACTGGCAAATGAGGGAAATGGGATCACCATTCGGATGCTGGTCAAACACAAAACACTTAGACCAAGACTGGAAAACGAGACTATGTGCCTCAGTTGCCGCCTAGTCTCTACTTGGCTCGGGTTGAAGGGTTGCAATCAATTGACATTGATGTCTGCCAGACCAAAAACTATTGCCACATATCCCGGAGCGGGACTTGCCTTATATGTATGTATATATGGTACAGTATCCCGACGTGTGTGTATCTCTAGGCTCGTAAAATCTAACATTTATAGCTGTTGACTTTTTTTTTAGAAGTCGTGTGGGGGGAGAAGGAGATATGGTTATCCTACTGCCTAGTTCAGGACTAGGCATACTTTTAATGGTTCCGTGTTGCTGCTCCCAGTTGGTTGTATCATTATAATCCGTGGCCATTTAGTGGCACTATTTGTCGTTCATATGACTCCTCCCTTTATGGTTAAGCATCTCACGTTCTCTACCGCTCTCACCATCTCGTCGCTGTCTACTAACTCTTACGTATCGCTCACTTTCTGAATCTTTCTCTTTTTCTGTCTGTCTATCTCTTTTCGTTGTGTGCATGCAAAATGTGTGTGCGATGGCACTCGAAATGGCAAGGCTCATAAAAATACGTTTTATTGCCCAACAGGACGCGCCTCAAGACATCTCATGCGTGCGGATGGCAACTAATTTATATTGAAGCTGTGCGGAACTGGGGTAGAGTGGATGTAGGACCCCTCGTTAATTCGCAACATGAAAACTAAAGTGCAAAGTATGTGGAAATACAACCAGAGACACAGAACCAAATACGAAATGGAGAAAAGAACGAACGAACACACACAAAACATGGGCCATCAAATTTAATGTTTATGTCAACACTTACACGGTCATGTCGACGTTTTACAACACTAGTGGCCAAGTGAGTGACAGTGTGACCCTTTAAAGTTATCCCCTAGTTACAGACCCCCATCAGCAGCCCTAACACCCCTTTCTCCTGTGCCTGCTTCATTGATTTTTATATCAATTTTCACACTAATATCTTTTAATATGTAATTTTTATGCATGAGACGATACACACTTACAATCACACACACACACACACACTCACACGCGCACAAGCAGCCAGCCTTGTCATTGTCATGCTCGGTGGCACACATTGCGTATACGTTATATTTGATTTTTATTATCATTTCCCCATGTATTGTTATTGTTGTTCGCTGCTGTTGACGTAACAAAACAATTTTCCATAAAATTTTCAACGCATTTTTGCGCCGTTAATTAAGTTAATTCTTCTGATTACATTTTAATAATCAAAAGTTTCGTAAGTGGCTGCCTCGTTGGCACGTCCTTCAATCTCTACGGCCCACTTCTCTTCACGTTTATAGTATGAGTATACCTTTTCCAATGTTTTTTTCCTCCCATTCATTATTAATTTCTGTTGATAATTTAAAAGTGCTTTGCATGCGCATCATGCGCATCGATAAGCTGCATCATCATAGTTATCCACATCCTCTTTATCATCATCGCCATCGGCGAAACCATCAGTGGCAGTTTTGTGAAATTCGTTGGCAATTCAATGGCATTCAAAAATTCAATTAAAAAATTTTTTTTGAATTGGGTCAGTTAAACCAAACAAATAGAAACAACACTAATGTACGTGCCAGAAAATCAATACAAAGCAGATGATCTTACATTGAATGCAGGTGTTATAGCATAACCAAGTTAGAGTTTTAAAAATTAAATTTATTTTCATGAAATACGGCAAACTCATAAATCCTCTTTAAAATCGTTCATGTTACAAGCCATTTGCCATCTTAACGCTGAACATTATCATAGTCGTAGTTTTCTTTAAGAAACTAAAAAACTAACAATAAGAAGGAGGCACAATTCTCTGGACGTTTCAAAAATAAAAATATGAAAACCGAAAACTGAAGATAATCTTAGCTTTGCTATGTTATATTTATTTCTATATTATTTCAAGTTTGTAATTAATTTTTCCCTACCCACCTAATCGTAGTGCTGCCTAAGAAAATATATACATATATGGTTTATGTCATTAGATTATTTATTACATCTACCGCACACTAATATTTTCTATATGTTTAATAGGAATCTAATTGTATTTTAGGAAAAAAACCTACAATTAAAAGAAAACAAAGAACTAATTTATTTAAATAATGCAAGTTACTGTTATAGAAACAGGATTATTTAACTAACCAGACTATTAGTATGACATTGCGTTCAAAAGCGATTACTTAACTACCATTATGGCCAAGATTATTGAGTCACTCAATTAAAGCCTTTATCTTTTTTAAGTAGGATTTAGTTTTGAGTTGCAAGTCATGTTACGTCCCTGGCGAATGCCTTTCACTGTGTTATCATGTAGATTATTGCATTTCATTGGCTGCTCGAACGCTTGAATAATCTCCAATATCCCATATGCACATTTTGATTATACCAATATGTTGAATGCGCACTTAAAAATTGGCCACAATCCCATTATGGATTTCATTTAATTCCCTTTTTCGATGTTTTTTTTTGTGGAATTGCTGTTGTTCATGCTTATTTATTATGTGGCATGGGCTAATAAACGAGTGCCACGTGCCACATGAAAGGGCAAAAAGGAGATTGCATCGCGATTGCATTGTAAACACGTGGCATTTCATTGATTTTTACATGTATTAAGATAATGATATACGGTTAAAGATTACCAGGTAGATGGGAACCGATTCCAAATTCCTGTACAAAATGCCAACTTGTGTCAAATATCCGGCTGATAGTTGGGTACGTAAAACTAATGGCCAACTATGTTGTATTTCAGCTATTCACCTAATATGTATGTATGTGCAAGTCCTGGGTGATGGTGGCAGTTGCAGTTGGGTCCTGCCCCTGGTTGATGCCAGGATGAATGCCAAAATGAATTGCCGCCTCTTTTGTAAGGATTTTCTTGCATTTGTAGCATTGCAATGCAGCTGCTTGTATTTCTTCGTAACAAGTTCCACGTACTTACATGTTTTCAACAATGTCGCCATTGCCAATGCCTTTACCTTTGGCGCTAGTCGTGTCGTTTCCGTGTGCTTCGTGCTCGTCTTTCTGTGCCATGCAAAATACATTAATGTTGCCTGCCATTTCACTGGCTTTTAGATAGATAAATTGTTGCTATTCCATTCTCACTCAACTCGCTCCACTCACATGGCCAACAATTTCGAGCTGCTTAAGTGTCTACAAAATATTTGTGCATCGCATTAACCCAGATAGAAGGCAGTCAGGCGTTATCCAGTTTTTGTCCTTTTACGCTTTGCCGAGATTGCAATTCATTCACTAATGAAGTTGAAGGCTGCTACTGCTACTATTTCCGCAGCTTCATGCTGGCAGACAAACACTACAACGTCAGCTTCATCTTCAAAAACGATGACAACCAGCAGAATGGAAGTGCAACTACATTCTCCTTCTCCATCTGCTATATATGTATGTGGTCCTTGCTTCTTGTCGTGGTCCTTGTCAAATGCCAATCTATGGCTTCGCTTCAATAGTATTTCTACTATTTGCGGTTCTCAATGCTTTTGAGTGCATTTTTTAAAATAAATTTTACCCAACGGTGCAATTTTCGTACTAACAAATTTATGTGCTCAACAATTGATTTTCCAGTTCAATTTTCGGACCCAGACTTGGGTAAATGCAACCACAGAGGTAAAATAAAAGGCGTGAAAAGTAAGAGAAAGCTCCATCCAAGCGTGAGGGAGAGACAGAGAGAGAAAGTGAGGAGTAGAAGTAGAAAGCAAGGGGTTTGGCACTTCATAAAATATGAAATTAGATTTGCAAGCTGCCCGACCAACGAGACCTGCAAAAAGGAAAAAAATCACCAAGGATGGGCAAAATAAAGCAACAAAAAACCCTTAATGTACGCGAAACCAAACACCAGAGACTCGATTGTGGGCGGGGTACAAGGATTCAGCTGGTCAGGACAGAGTTTAAGCCAGGCAAGCAACCGTCATTGACTGGAATGACTTGACATTCGATCAAAAGTTCGAACGGAAACAGCTAAAACAGCAACTCTACCAGCAGCAGCCGTAGTGAGAGTGAAGCTTCCAAAAGAAATCAAATGGAAAGTTAAATGCTCTTCATATTTTTACCAGTTGATTTAATTAATAAATTGGATTACATCAGAATTAGTTTTAATTACTCATATAACGCGCCTTTGGTCTTTTCCCCTACCAATATTATTTTCACTTATTATCCTATCCTCGTGGCAAATGGACTTTTAAAGTTGAACATGGCTTATGCCCGGCGAATGATTTGTAGGGCAGTGGCACAAAAAAATACAAAGCTCTATGCTTGGCTAATGCCGTTTAATAGTTTTTACATTTTCCTTTTTTCTTCATACTCTCTTTTCCATTTTTGTTATTTTTTTTTGTCTGATGTTGGAGGAAAGTCTTTGTTCGTTGGGGCATGCTGACTTAACTGGTGGGTTACCACTTACCATGCATCTCCGGCAGCACCGCGGCCAAAACCATTTTCGTCCTGGCTCTCGTTCTGCTTTTAAACCAACCGACGTACGCCAATGTTCAATAGCTGGAAAAATGTAAATCCCAATGAGTTGGCATTTTTTCTGCTTTTCTATTTTTTCTGCTGCTGCTGCTGCTTAAGCTGCAGCTAATGCAACAAAGGGGAGAGCAACTATATGAGAAGAAGGTGAAGGAGAAGGGCGTCAGATGGAGAATGTGCCCTCTTGTTCGACCGTTTTGACTTCAATTGTGAACAGAAATGTCTTTATAGGGTTTGATTTTCAATTTGATTGCATTTAAGCAACATAAGGTACCTGATATCCTGCATATCCCGGCATTGTCGTTAAAAATTTATTGACAATTTATGTCATGATTGATGTGCGCAATTTGCACGCCGATCAAGCCAACCATAACTATGTAAGTGTAGTATATATTTTATACAGTATAGATTAATGGTTTATGAATGGAATGTAGGCCACAGGAGAGCAATTTTATGTATGTATGTGTATGTCAAATGAATGATTGAGGCAGTGGGAGTGATCATTAAAAGTTGTTGGGCTTTAAACATTTTCATATTTCCTTTTTGTGGCTAGAATGAAATGTATATTATTCACATTTTATTAGCTCTCGCACTCTCCATCTCTATCTGTCTCTGTCTGTGTCAGTGATTCTTATTGTTGTTGGCCCTTGCCATTAACTTCGTTTGAGCTCAACGAATATAGAAGGCCAAGTTCAACATGGCGTATACGTGATGCCATGATAATCATGCTTATTTACAATAAATCTCAACACAAGACTTAAACTGAACTGAACTGGAGTGAAGTGAAGTGAAGTGTTAGTAGGCATGGGCTCGAGCTAAGATGATGATTTATTTAATGCGTAATCTCTGCCAACGCCTTGCAGACAGTCTCTGGGACTTTGAATCTTATAATCATTATGATGACAGCAACTCAGATTATTCTCATTATTGTATACCAACAGACTTTGCCACTTGCTACTATGGCATTAGCAGCAGCAACACCACCACCACCACCAGCACCACCATTAACAACACTACCTAGAGAAAATCAATTAATTGCTTCACTTTAGCCAAGGACTGCAAAGTTTTTGAGTTTTTGTTTTTTGGGCGTTATTTTTTTATTTTGGTTTTTTTATAGTTTCGCTTTTGTTTTTGAGTCACGTAATTAACTTAGACGGAGAGACATCAATCAACGCCACGAGACACCGAGAGCATAAATCTGTGTAGTGTAAATGGGCAAAGTTATTTTGTGGCAGCAATATTCTACCCAGCTGGAGTTGTTTTAACTCTGGGGCCATGTTGTTGTGATTATTATTGCTCTTGTCATTATCATTAGAGTGTGTCGTTGTTGCCAAGATACAAATCTACATCTCTAAGACACTGCACAAACACACACACACATATATCCTCATAAATACATATGTGTGTATAGAAGTTTGACTGACAGCTAGCTACTAAACGCTTGAGGACAAAAATATTGATTGATTGTTGTCGAACACAGCATTTGCTGTTGTTGTTATTGCTACTGCTGCTGCTGCTGCTGCTGCTACTCCTGTTGTTATCCTTGTGATTTTTTTTTTTCCACCAACCAGTTTGTTTGCTGTCTGAGGTGTCAACTTTGTGGCTGTTTCAGGAGGCAATATGACAACCACTTGAACAGGGGAAAATGATTTCATTGTTGAGAGAAACTGGAAAATCAATAAACAAGAAAAAATTATTAATCTTTGTACTAAGCTGCAAGCTCAATAAAGATGTTTCGAAAAGGTTCACAACAAAGATCAAAGTATTTTGGTAATTTTCTAGAGTTTCTTCATAGTACATAACGATTTTCCCAATTTGTGTCAACAAAAAAAAAAAAAAATACTGAAAAACAATAGAAAATTTTGCTAATTAAAGTCTTTATTTTTTTTTTTCTATAGTCAGTCAGTCAATTGTTTAAAAATAATAACAATTTCAGAAGTTAACCTATTGGTTTGTTCATTTGTTAAGTTAACAATATATAGAGTACATATATTTATTATTATATTTCCTGCTTTTTTGTTTTACTTTACTAATGACATGATATACACAATGAGCCAAAGAACTATTGCGCAAAAAATTAGCATTGAAATTGTATTAGAGTTTCGTTTAGTTTCCGCTTAATGCTTTAAGAATTAAGCAAATTGTATGTATCTTAGCAATGGCCTTTGGATTTCAGTAGGGGAGATTGATGAAAGATTTTTACCCACCTCGGCCCCTTGGCTTTCTTCTACTTCCTTTTGTGTGAATGACCCGAGTGTCAGGCTTACGCCTGAAATCGGATTCTGAATCATTGTATGGTCACATATCCATAGCCTACTACCATTGCCCGAGCTTGTGCCATAGTCAGAGAGTCATAGTCGTAGTCAAGTTGGCAGCCACAATCTCAGTTCAGTGAAGTAACTCGTAACGTTGAGATACATTCATACACAAACACATACGCACACAAACATACAAATAGTCACAGACACACGCACACATTTTCTGATGCTGGTGAATTTCAACTGTCTAAATGTCTGTCTGTCGGACTGCCTTTCGCTTCGCGTAACCTCAATGTGTTGCAAACACATCAGCATCAGAATCTGTATGAGAGAATCAGTAGCATGTCCTTGGCAGCCAGCGCTCTATTTCATCTCTGAGGCCTCCACTTTTTTCTCCTTTTCCCTCTCCATTATGTCCTTGCCCCTTGTTTCACCACTATTCTACCCTGTGCCATGGTCCATTCAGCTTCAGGTCGCATTACGCTGGCGCTTAAAAAGTTAAAACGTTTTTGACTTTGACTCGACTTTTCTCTCAAATGAAATAATTCCGCTTCAATTTCGTTCTGCCATCATGTGCTGCTGCCATTTCGTGCTGCCATTTTAATTGAGCCACTTTTTTTTTTAGCTTTACGCTGTAATTAAACATGGCAAAGTGCAAAAATTAGTAAGTCAAATATTTATATTTTTGGTTTGCAGTCTTCTTTTTTTCTCTATTTCTAAATCTCAAGTTCATTTTAGGCAAATTACGCATATTATAGAAGTCATTTCTGGACGCCAAATGTCCTCCCAAATGGCTCGTTAGCCCACGGTCATGGACTCCTTATTTTGTCTGTAGACTTTTTTTTTTCGTAAGGAGCAAGAATCAAATCGCGGAGTAGAGATTTACCTGTTGCCAGTAAAAAAATTCTTTCGCTGTTTATTTTTGGCTTTAAGACCAAGCTAACTAATTTTTTTTCTCGTCTTTGTGGCTTACAGGACATTCATAATTCTTATTTACATTATTTTGTTTGCTATGTCCTATTCCTCGTATTCCGTTTTTCAATTGCAGATTTTTGTGGAAGTTTTCTGTTTTTTTATGAATGGGTATAACATTTCGCATATTTAATGAGGTTTTTATTTTACCCTGCGCCGACATATTTATAATTTCAGCGACCGCAAATAAATATGTATATAGTCTGCTATATATTTTTATGACAGGGTGAGGAGAGGGAAGAAAGTGGCAGTTCAATTTGAAAGTTTCCGTTTTGCCGCAGGAGTTAAACCCAGTAGCAACAAAAACTAATTACAATCTCAAGTTGTTTTTTCAACACTCAAGAAAGTGAGGGTGCTAAGACGTGGAGTGACTGTGCAGAGGAAAAAAGGGGACACACAAAAAGAAGAAATTTTATTAAAAACTGCAGTGGCAGCAGCAGCAAGAGCAGCAGGACGAGCACCAGCAATGGCAGCAAGTTTAATTCTAGTTTTTGCAACTATTTCGCCTTCTTTCTTATTGTGCCGCGTTGTTGGGTCTTTATTGTCTACTTGCCACTTTTGCCAGAGAAAATGCCTTATATTTCTTGATGTTGTTATTGCTGATGATGTTGCCAGAGCATTTCTTGAGTTTTTTCTCTTCTGTATACTGTAGAAATTGCACCTCTGTGATTATGGCCTCATGACTGGGAATAGGTACACCTGAAGATTCATTGTTCATTAAGTCATTTAAGGGGTAGTCCAAACGACAGTGGCTTGGCATCATCAAAAAGAAACAGTCGCTTGTTCATATTATTCATTTTAGTGTCAGAAATTTCTTTTCTTACTTTTTTAAAGAAAATATAGTAAAGCTAGATGAGGAGATTCTGTGACTCAAGAAATAAGAAGACTGAAGGTTTAAGACGAAAAGCCGTAAGAATAAGACGTATCTAAGACGACAAAAGAATTAACAATATGACAAAAGACATTAAGCATTAATTCATTTAAATCTAATATAATATACGATTAAAACTTATCCCATCTTATCCTAATATTAAATAAAATAACTGTGTTTATTCAGTAATCAATTGTCATAGAATTATGTGCTTTCGATGGCCTGGCCTTGTAATAAAAAATAAATCTAGAAAAATAATATTTGAATGCATTTTTTTTGTTATAGATATCAGCGCTATTTCCAGTACTTTCATTTGATTCAAACCCCAGCTTTTAGTTCTAATGTTATTTCGTAGGTACCCCACTGCATTTTGGGAGTCCATTTTGAGGCTGTTGCTTTCAATTTAAAATGCACTTGACAACACCTTGACATTGTTCATTAGCATTTGAGAGTAATGGGAGCAAAATTGTTGGCCAATTCTCAATTGGGGCAAGCATTCAAAAATGTAGTAGTAGTTGTTGCTGCTTATCTCTGTCATCAGGCTGGATAAGCACATTTCTCCCATGCTGAGCGTACCATTTTGGCATTTTCCATTCCTTAGACTTTTGTGTGTCTGTCTGGGTGTGTGTGTGTGTGTGACTGACGCCTTGCTATGTCATTATTCAAAATGTCAATGTCATTTCATACTTTTTGTTGGCTTCCCTTTCCTTTTTTTGAGTACGTTGCTGAATGCTCTACTCATTGCTCTGACAGCTGCTGATTGTGGGTCCGACATCTTCTCCATTTTTATTTATTCTTTTTTCCTAAATATTTTAAATATTAAATTTTTACTTGCAAACTTTTCAGCTTTGTCCATTTATTTTTGTTTGCTGATGATTTCGTTCTTTGCACTCCATTTTATGGTATTTGCCTGAAACCGCAATGGCCATCCATTTATTTAACAAATGACAAGCGCTTTGCAAATCAAACAACAATAACTAATAGGCGTTTTATTTGTTGTGGCTTTCGTTCAAGTTATTTTAGCACAAACTGGAATGAACCATGGAATCGTCTTGCTTATCTTTTGAAGCACAGCCACCACAGAAAGGGCTCCGGAGAAGAGGTTGGTTGCAATAGCACTGAGAGTGTTCAATTGTTAGAGCTATGCTTTTATCAGCTGGCCAACAGACATGCATGAGATATCTAAAGGATACAAGTATACACAACTTATTTGTATTATTTTATTACAGTAAATAACCAATTTGCGTGCATTGTGGCTATTAAGAATGAATGTTAGTTTACAAGCTCAAGCTAAATCCACATATCCATATATGAAGCTGACGTTTCATTTGACTTGGCAATGCATCTTCGACTCGATACTGGTCAAGGATAAATAACTTGACGTTATCTTAGCTAAATTTAAATCAAAATATGTATAAATTATTAACAAAAAAAGCTTTATCTTTTTATCCCTTTATTAAAGCGACTTTACGTTTGGGAAAAGCTCTGTATTAGGAACAAAAAAAAAACAATTTTGTCAACGATATACAATTGTTACCTCTTTTTACACTTATTGACGTGCATATTAAGATTTAAGTAGAATTTACGTTTTGTTTTTTTTTTTTAGTCAGTAATATCATTTTATTGCTTTACCTTTCTCTCTCTTTTACACAACGAGACTACTATTTATATGAAGCTTGATCAGTTTCAAGCTTTAGTTCAGACACAAACCAGTTTCAGTACAAGCTCGGGTTTCATTTCCAAAGTGTTCCCGTCAGAAGTAAACTGTTCCCATATGTGGGTAGACTTTGGGCTTTATAGTTTGCTGCAGGTGTCTAGCAACAAGCCAGAAGGTAGACCACTTACTATTTTGCTGTAATCTTTTTAGACAACTTTATAATACGATGCCGACGTCAACGTCGACGCCAATAACAACTACGGCTGCTGCTGTTGCTGCTGCTGGTTGCTCTAGCTTCAAGTCTCCGGTTGTCGATCTGTCAGCACCATCAGCAAGACAAGCGATCAGTTAACTTTTGTCGCTGAGCCGAGCAGCAGCAACACGCGGAAACGCCGAGAACTTAAGCTGCGAAAACAAAAAGGGAAAAAACTTGTCTAATGTATTTTAAATAAATATCCATTGATTAGTGCGTGAAATAAATAAAATATAATTTTCCATGTGAAGCAATATTAGCTAGAGTTAATTGTGCAAGTAGTAGTCCATTCCACAGCAGCAGCAGCAGCAACTTCAACGACAACAACAAAAGCAACGTTCGTTTTACCTAGTTTGCTTGCTATTTCTTTATCTTAGTGTGCGTGTTTTGGCTATCCAAGTGTAAAGGTGTGTGTATTTGTGTTTTCAATCTTTTGCTCAATCGCAATCTTTGGGCATTGCCAAAACTGGTTAACTAAAAGCAAACGTGTTCTTTACAGTTTTTTGTGTGTTTTTTGTTTACTTTGCAAACGCAAAGCCAAAAAGTTAGTCAGCAAAATATAATAATAATAATAATAAAAAAGAAAAAAAGTAAATCAACAAGCAAAGGAAAAATTTGTAGTTCTCTATATTGTTTAAAATCATTAACATTCTTATTAGCTGTGTGAATTGTGAAAAATCATCAGCAAACTTTAAGAACTTCAAGGTAAATCTACAATACAAACAACAGCAACAAAGACCACATTATTATTTCAAAAGAAGCTAAATGCTGGCATTTCCAGCTACATCAATAATCACATACAATAAGATTCTCATCTTAATTTCAAGGATTCCTTTAACCGCAAAGTAGAAGAAAATAAAAAAAAATACAATAATGACAGCCAGAGCCAGAGCCAGAGCTCTACATTCTCTGCAACAGCAGCAACTTCGTCAACGACCTGCTCCAATTCGATTTATGCAGCCCAAGGTCAACAGCAACAGCTTTAAAATGCAAACTCAGCCATAAGCTGAAGTTGCCGCTGTCAATGTGGATGTTGCTGTTGCTTCTGCCCATCGCCTCAGTTGTTGCTTCTGCCGTTTTTGCGTTTTTTGAACTCTGAAAAGAAACAACAGCCATATTAGGTAGAAGGGCATTTATGTTTGTTCATTGAGTTAACGCATAGATTTAAAGCAACTTGAAGCATTAAATGGTTTTTACATTATTATTATCTCAGCGCTTGACTTAATCGATTTCAAATTAACTGAGAGTCATATTCAATTTCACTTTTTGGGAGCAAGGACTTACCTACATTTATGAGAACCTAATATTTATAGACATATTGATTAAAGACTATCAATAAATTATAAAAATGATCCACAAAATTGCCTTTAAACTGAAAACTCCATTGATTGATTTTAATATGGCACAAAGTCAATGAAATGGGCTCAAGGGGTTGGAGGTCGTTTAATACAAAAGAAACGGAATTTGTAATTCAACTTGCAGCTCTCAAAAACTAATAATTAAAGGGAATATTAAATCTCGCATTTGCAACTAATTCATTTGATAAAGTTTGTTGGCCTATCAGTCGTCCATCAATTCGCAGTCGCAAAGAAAAAGCAAAAAAAAAAAAAAAAAAACACTTGATCAATTACAAAACAACTTCTCATCGTCTACAGAGTCATTTATAATGATTTAATTTGTTGCTTCAAACAACTTGGGGGAGCGGTGTGAAAGGGGAATTGAAAAAGGGGTACTTAACCTTTCAGTTTACACACAAACCGCAACAATGAGAGCAAACCGCTGAGGTGGCCGCATTACTTGGCACAATTAAAACCGCAAAAAAAAAAGAAGAAAATAACCCAACAGGCAGCAGCATAAACAACAATTCAACTTTGTAGTTAACTCGTTACCCCCCTTCTTTGCACACGCTACCCCCGCCTCCACACTTTAGCTGCTGTGGCATGAAAATATGTAGGTTTGTGTACAAAGGTTTTCCATGCATGCGAAAAGGTCACAATTTGAGTACCGTTTGTGGTAGGCATTAATTCTGACTAATTTCATCATAATTAAATTATGCAACACAATTATGAGGCATTTTAACTTGGCCAACTTGCCAACTTGGACATCGTCTGGCTTTTAATTATTTCACATGAATTGCCAAAAAAGAAAAAATGATAAAGTGGCCAAAACAAGTGAATTTCCAGTCAATGAAAATGACCTTCAACATTATGACCAAAAAGAATCTAACTTAGTCATCGATTCGGTTCTACTTTTAATTGGAAAATCATCGCTCTCCTTCACAGATGGGCAAGTCATGCTTCGATAATATAATGTACATATAAATATTATTCTTTTATGATGTGAATTCCCATTAAAAAATGTAAATTTTTGTGTGTATGACAGATCTTTGATCTCTTGCTTTAGTAGCAAACACATTCGCAAAAATTTACGTGTGAGAGATGCTTTAAAAGAGCACAAAAAAGTGAAATTGTCTTTTATTCGTTTACGTTTTTGTTGTCAAAATTGTTGTTGTTGATGGCAGCAAATTGAAAAGAATTTTCCTGCCAAATGTTCAGTGCTAATTGTTTCACCCAGAAATTCTAATTAGTGTTTGACTATGTTATATTAAACACGTTCTCGTTCACATTCATTCATTGTTTTGTGTGTGTGTGTGTGTGTATATCCTTTTTTTTTATCGCTTTTGCCGAGTTATATGTATTCAAACGCACTCGTAATTTGAATGCAATAAATTGCATTTAACATTTTGGCACTTGTTTGGGGTTTTTAAAGTGCAATTAATGACAAAACGACAACAGCTGAACGTTTCTGTTGTAATACCCGGCAAATCAAATAACTTTATGTGGGATATATATATTCCACTAAATACTTTGAAGGGACTCTTTCTCTCTGTCTCTTTCTCTCTCTCTCTCTCTATCTCTCTCTCTCTCTCTGTATTTCTGTGCAATGATCATCAACCCAAAGGATGTCTTCAGAAGATACAATCTTATTTTTTTTGCAGGGTAATGCCAAGTCTTTTAATTTTATTGTCGCCTTTTGCAATTTTTGTAGCGAATTCAATGGAATTTTATTTGTATTCTTGCAATTTTTTAATTTTGCTCGTTTCTTTTTTTCTCCTTTTTTATTATTTTTATTTTTTATTTGTCGTCGGTCTGTCAACGCATTTTCTCCTCCTTTTGTTGAGTTTTTAAAGTCGTAATGGGTGGAACATTTGGGGTTATTTGTTATATTTGTATTTTATTGTATCCGCCGCGGATGCCATTTGTATTGCCAATTGATTTACAGACTAAGCGAAAATAAATAAAAATATTGAGCATCATTTTACAATATATACCTTCAAACATACATATACATAATATGTTGGCATATATACAATTATTCAATTAAACGACCACACATACAAAAGGCAACCACCAATAAAAATAGTCAACCAAATATAAAGAACTGAACGGTAGCGACAATATATGTACAGACCGAAAAAAAACCTGAAAAATGTGATATGTAAAACGGATATGAGACGCCACCACACAATTGCAATCAAAGTTGTACGTTATGGCAAGAGCCAAACCAAAAGTCCTTGCAACATATAATTTATCTCTGTGATTTAATTTTTATCAGGAAAAGTGCGACCTACCCATCGAATTATAGATACCCTTGATGAATTTTTCTAAGTGAATACACTGTAAAGATCCAAAACGCACTCAATGCCACGCAAAGATAATGTTGGCTAAGTAGAAGTCTATATTTGAGAATATGTAAATTACAGAGGCCTTGCCAAAATATTAGTACTCTTACTCTTTCACTCTATGAAAACATTTTTCTCCCCTTACATATTAAAATAAATGAAAACCATTTGAATGAATTAAAATAAATTGAGGAAAAGCAAAAGTTTTCTTCATTTCAGATAAAAATTGATGTAGTATTCAACCATTTGCCATTATTGTAATAAATATCAATAAAATCAAACAATCCAGTTAGATTTAATTATGGTAAATTGCCTTTGTTACTGCCAAAGTTGATATAACTTCCTATTAAATCAATTGACAACTAAAACGATAAACAATCATCGAATATGAAAATAGATTTTCCAAGTCATCATTTTTTATGCCTTAAATAAGCAAAAATATAAAAAAAATAACAATAACATGAGAAAATATGCAAAATTTTTGTTGTTGTTGCACAGTTTCCTGGCTTTAACAGTAATAAGCCACTTGTAAGGCAGATCGACAGGGAAGATATAGTCTCTAACCCCGCCGACCCTCTCTTCATCACACTTGCTCACCCATTCTCTTTGTGTGTGTGTGTGTGTGTGTGTGTGTGTGTGTATGTGTGTGTCTTACGTTTGGCATATTTGCATAATCTGAAGCAAATCTTTGGTAACAAGTAATCGAAAATAAATTTGCATAACAAATGCCAAGCTAAGCGCATGGGACAGGGAAAATGAGCAATAATCTCAAAGTGAGACTTGAGAAAGAAGTGGAAATCTAGAGTCTACAACAAATCAATAAAAATATGAATATATCTACTGGGAAGCTATCTTTATATTGAAGGTGTGTTGGTTGTGTGTTTGACTTTATCCATTGATGTGCACAAAATTTAATCACAATTTAAATTGAAAATCCCCACAAGCAAAGCAAGACCTTGTTCCCAATATTTTCGCATATTTTGGACTTTTTTTTTCATTGTATATCAGCAAATAGAACAACAAACAGTAGCCCAGCGGCAAAAACAACAAAGAGCCAACAAGAGAGAAAAAGCTACCAAAATGTTGCCTCGCGTAATTGCCAAATGTTTACGCACATATGTACAAGTGATATTTGCATATAAACAGGCATATGTAACTGATTTTTTTTTGCCATTTGATGTTGCAACGTGGTTTCCTTTTCACGATTTTTTATTTTTTTTGTTTTATAATGTTTTGTTCTTCTTTCTTGACTTATTTGCATTTGGTTTTAAAGGTTGCCCACCCTGGGGGCACATATATATGAATGTTTTCCAATGTATGCACATAAAAACTCGTGCCTGAGTTTGAGTATGAGATTTTCACATATTTTCATTTACTTTACTTCGATTGGCATGGCATTTAATTGGCGGAGCCATCTAAATCACATTCACTGCATTAAAAGACCAAATTTATAATTAATAAGACTGAAAGAACGCGCTTGTGTAATATATTTCTTAAAGATTTGTATTAATATGTAAATTTCAATTTAAATCTTTTGCATATCCCTAATAAACTCAAGACTTGCATGAATAAGGCTTAGAACTGAAACTTAAATAATTAAATAGTAATTATATTATGAAATTTAAAAAAAGCTTTTTGTCAAATTACAAAAAGGAAACGATATTTATCAAGTGAACATCAAAGAAAATAGGTCTTTGGACTTGAGAGACTTTTAGCACAATGCAAACATTTGGATACTTGAATACAATACTTAAGTAATCAGAGCAAATGAAAAAGGTGTTGATTGGATTTTCAGTTAGATGAATTGCTTTAAATTTTCTTACAATCGGGATGATTGTGCAAGAGACTTTGTCATTGCGCCTTGATCTTAACTCTTTGCCCATCTTGTTGTTTGCTTGTCATTAAAGTAAATCCCCTTAAAGCGGGCAAATTGAAAATATGCTGTAGACAGATTATTTCAGGCTGATGGCTCTTTTTTCTGTTGTACCAGCAACTGACACTAGGAGGCATATCAGGCACGTTAGTCAGTCAGTTAGTCATCTAGTTGGCCACTGAAGGAGAACGGAGCAGTGTAAGTCAAGATGCGGACTCTTCACTTACAACAACAGAAAAGCCGCTTACCGACCCACCACCTTACTACAAGTATACGTCAGACCAAGTTGGACGTTTCGCGTTTTGTCTCCGGCTGAACAAAATCAGTTTGCGATTACTCACCAGCTGGAAAAGCAAACAAAGTTGACTAAGCACTAAGCCAGAAGAGGCATCATCAACATCAACAACATTATTATCATTATCAACGTCATTGTGACTGGAAAACTGAGACTCGAGCTTGGTTTAATTTAGTTTTAATTTTTTTTTTGTTTTTTTGTAGTCTCTACTTCAACCAAAAATCCGCTCAACTGTAAAACTTGCATAAAATGCAATGGTGGCTCATTTTTAATTGTTATTGTTGTCGACTAAATTTTTAGCTGAAAGCAGTTAGCTAGTTGTTCAGTAGCTATTTGGTGGGAAACCTTGGAAAAATGAGCATGAAAAATCTGTGCATAATTGGCTGGAAAATGTTTGCGCAATTTTGCCAGACCGTGTTAATTATGAGGTCTGCTTTTATTTCACCCCCACCTCCATGCTGTATTCTCTACATGTTTGTTTAATTGCTTTTACTTAAAAACCAATAAAACGAAACTAACCAAAAAATAATATGAATAAAAATAAATTAAATGCACGATGCGCCTGCGAGCAATACAAATGAATTATGCGTTTTTCAGACAAATATTGAAATGGGCTTTATTCTCCTGCATTCAGCTTCTGCAGGACCCTATGCAGGACCCAGAAAAACTGCATGTTAGTTAAATCATAGCCAAACAATTGCCGTCGACAGTCAATTGTAAAAATGAATATACAAACACACATATATGTATATACATATATAGAAATATATGTATATACATGTATATTTATATACAGATATCTATAGATATGATATAAAGATATATGGAGAATAACGGGCAACGTTTGTCATGGCTCTATCAATATGCCAATATGAGAAAAATGAAGCAGACTCAAATAAATTTGTATTTTCGAAATGAAATAATAAAATTGAGACTAACTATGATCGAAATTTGTTTACCCTAATGAGTACTGGTACTAATTTGTCTATTCTATTACTAACCAAATTTGGAATAATTAATTTAAACGTCTATCAATCAACATTTTTTTATTGTCTCTAATATTATAATTTTGGCTTCTGATGCCATATATTCTCTTTCTTGTAAGGATATAAAAGGACAATTCCAAAAACGCCTTTTGACTTTTCCATTTGTGTGTATGTGTGTGTGAGTGTATGGGTGTGTGTGTGCATTGGACTGCATTCGTTTTACGTTTACTGGCCCGTTTATTTATTTCATTTTGTCTTTTCTTTTTTATTATTGTTTTATTTATTTTTCTTTAGGCCAATTAAATTTTTTGTACCATTTCGATTCATTATACCCTTGCAGAGGGTATTATAAAATTGATCAGATGTTTGTAACGCACAGAAGGAGACGTTTCCGACCCCATAAAGTATATATATTCTTGATCAGCTTGAGAAGCTGAGTCGATATAGCCATGTCCGTCTGTCCGTCTGTCCGTCTGACCGTCTGTCCGTCTGTCCGTCCGTCTGTGCGTATGCGTTTTACTCAGCCATCTTAAGAGATATCGGGTTGAAATTTTTTTTGGAGACTCTTTATTACCTGTGTGAGATAAAGTATGAAAATCATCGGGATCGGACTACTATATCATATATTGTTTAATAATCATTAAATGTGTTTTGAATTCAGTAGTTTGAAGTATGCGTTTTACTCAGCCATCTTAAGAGATATCGGGTTGAAATTTTTTTTGGAGACTCTTTATTACCTGTGTGAGATAAAGTATGAAAATCATCGGGATCGGACTACTATATCATATATTGTTTAATAATCATTAAATGTGTTTTGAAAATGCGTTTTACTCAGCCATCTTAAGAGATATCGGGTTGAAATTTTTTTTGGAGACTCTTTATTACCTGTGTGAGATAAAGTATGAAAATCATCGGGATCGGACTACTATATCATATATTGTTAAATAATCATTAAATGTGTTTTGAATTCAGTAGTTTGAAAAATATTTGAGCATATTCATAATACGACAACTAATGCTGTTGATGTATGAAATTTCACTTTTCTTATCGAATTAAATATAATAAAGAACTGCAAGGGTATATAAACTTCGGCAAGGCCGAAGTTAACTTCCATAGCTCGTTTTATTAACACACGGCTACACAATTTCTCTGGCCAAATTAAAGTAAATATAAATTTTTCGAGTAACCCAAAGCTATGAGATAACTGTTCCCTTGACCCTGGTGAATAAAAATAAATGTCTGACATGTGCAAAAGCGCAGAAACTTCTTCATTCCCAAGGGGAATTGAAAAGTGTAATTAAAGGGTTGAATATCTGGTAGAGGAAATCTCAAAACTCTTGATATATTTTATTCTGTTTTGCGTAATAAAAGCAATAAAAGTGTTTAAATATTTACACACAACTCACACGCAAAAGAGCAAACAAACCAACAAACAGACAGGCAAAAAAAAAACACACAGATACACAGACACCCACAAACAGAAAGCTGAGGCAAACAAAAACCTTTCTTTCGTCGAATCATACATATATGCAAATAGATGCTAAACAGGAGACAAGTCATCTCCGTGACTTTGTCTGGCATCCTTGAAGACGGTTGAATATATGAGATTTACGCTTATACGGGGCGTATACTTGATCGATTTCGCGCAAAACTTTCGGCTGCATTTGGTTTGGTTTTTATTTGTTTGGCTTGGGTTTTGCTTTTGGGTTGCGGCTTGAAAGTGATTGTCGGTGTCACAGAGATTTGTGCCTCTCCACTTGAGCACCCCATGGGATATATGTATGTACGTATGTATATACGTGTCTGTGTCGTTATGATGTTTGCCTGGCGTCTCTTTGGTGCAGCAGACGCAATGCACTTTATGTTTCGGTCCTGTGGACGGCGATGTCAGAGTGTGCAGCAGTGTCTGCTGCTTCTATTTGCTACTTTGCAGTGGCTGTCAGTATCATCAGCAGCATCGTCATCATCATCATCATCATCATCGGGTTCAGTGTCTGCTGTCTGCCCCTATACGCTAATCCTTGATGGCAATGTTTCTGTTGTTGCTCCTGCTGGTTGCTCCTGCTCGTCTTGTTCTCCTTGCTGTTATTGTCATGTGCAAATGTGTTTGTGAAATATGCAAAGACATAAATATTTCAGTGGGTGTGAGCAAATGTGTTAGAAATGTGTGAAAATCACCCTGTGAAGAGGTAAAGTCATGATATCCAAAGAAATCACTGGATGATGTTAAATTGTAAAGACATTCAAGGGGGCGTAACTACATACATAGATGTGATAGTATTGGAATGCACTTGTTTGTCGTTCTGCAGAAAAGATTTATCTTTAAAATGTAGTACATACACAGGTTTACTTCTAAACAAAGACTCTGCTCAGCTTGACCTCCAACTAAGTTTTACTAATTAAGCAAAAAAATAAATTTTCAATGAGAAAATTGTTTTGTTTATTGCCAAAACCAAAGATTATGCACTAAAAGTGACGTTATTTTTCAAACTCAATAACAAAATTTACTAATAAAGCAAATATTTGAATGCCTCCAAAATGTATTTTCCTAATAATTTTAGCAAGTTTAAAGCTTTAAGTGTCAGTCTGTGCCAAGTTACTATCGCTGATATCATCGCTAAGGGCTTACATAGAGTTAATAAACCGATTCTTCTGTGGTAGATAATAAAAGATTTTGTTGCATATGTTATATAGCCTATTTAGTTTATATGTATTTTAACTATAGTTGCTTTGTTAAATTTAGTAAATTTTTCAAGTAGTGTTATTCGCATTTTTTTTGGTTTTGTATTAGTTTTGCAATAAACTATTGACTTGAAAGAAATTCTGCATATGAAGCAAGTTATTTTGTCTATAATTTCTATTTTTGATCACAAATTGTGTCATCTCGGACAGACCATGTTTGTCAGGCCATGACCCAAACTGACCTTAGACAATTTCTCACACATTGAGCATTTCAGATTAAATTTCAAATTGAATCACAAGGAGTAAAGCAGAAGAAAGGGGTCGAGAAATTTCTAGATTTTCAAGCAGTGGCATTTATTTTAATTTATGTGTGAATTACAGACATTCTGCCATAGAGAAGCTGCAATCATTTGCATTTGAATGTTAGTGTGTTATACGTTGAGTGTTTTGTTGGCATGCAAAGCCATCTGTATGTTTATACTCATATGCATATGCAGTATGAATTGTAATCTCGCATTGATTTGTTACACAAATAGTAAACAACAGCTGAAAAAATTCATTGCCAAGTTCGAGTCGCAAGTCCAAGATACTCAAGCCAGGGAGAGGGGAGAGCAAAAACAAAAAAAAAACTCAAATACTTATTTAAATGCAATAAAAACAAAGTTTGCCTAGGCGGTGGCGTTCAGTGGACGACCTCTGTGCTAAAGTTCTGTTATATGCAAGTTTATTAGCGACTAAGATTTAACTAGAATCCGGTTTTTGACTCAGCTTCTCAACTGTGACTAAGTGCGAAACAATTGCCGCCAGCCAACAATTCAATGAGCTCTCCGCGTTGCCATATTTTCGAGGATGCACATTCCTTGAGCCATAAACTTGCCACTTGGATCAAGTGATTTGTGAATGTGCAAAGTCTGAGGTTTCACTGACTTTGCTGTAATTTACAGACAATTGCTAATTTTCTATTTAACACAGTGAAAGTTCACTTTAGAAAGATTAGTTGCCATAGTTATTATTAGCCATTTATTTTATTACCTCATTTATTTACTTTGTGAATGATTACAAATTGCTTATTTACAAGGAAGTACAATGTCCAAATAATCTGAAAATGGACATAAAATTTCAACGATAAAACTAAACCAGTTTGCGGATTAGATATCCAAGATAGTAATTAAACTAGATTCTAGAATATACAAATAGTTATGATTAATTACATATCAATAAACAATCAGTTAATTGTCCCGTCAATTAGACAGACGACTGAGACAAAGCTAAAGTTATGCAATTAAATAGATTTAAAGACTAACAATTTTAATGTCACTATGGCATTTATTCATGGTTACATGTATGTAAGTAAACTATATTGTTTTCAGGTAAAACTTAAGTGTGGTTTATGATTAAAGATTTAGTTCAAGGTTATGATTTTATCAGTTGCAACGCTAGTTAAGGTTGCCTGATTCATGTAGTTATTTGACCCTGACCCTTGATAATTCCGAGTTCTTCTAAATGCTCAATTAGTCAAGCGATATATAATTCATATGAAAATATATAACTACACAACAAAATTGTGATTTCAATTTTAAAATAGCCTTTATTATGTTTCGATTTTCAGTTCTTATCCATAACTCTTAACAATTTGAAAGAATATTAGGTCTTTGTGTTCGATCATTTGGCATAGTTTTTGGTTTATTGCATTTCCAACTTTACAATTTCGAACTATTCATTTACAGGATATCTGTAAAATTGCTCATTCATAGTATCTACAATGTACTTACATACATATATGTACATTAGGGGTGTTCTTCGTTGTATGGGGGAAAAAAAATATCAATATTTTTTTAAGTGCCGGGCATTTTTTTTTTCCTTTTAGTCTAAAAAAAATCTCAAAAAAATTTGGGGCCGATCGGATAATGTTTAATGGGCGCGGAACTCATCCAAAGTTTTCAGTGTGATGCTCCCATATAAGCATACATAGCACCATACAAATATCATAAGAGTGAGCGAGATGGCATGATAGGAAATCAAATTTTAGTACCTTGTTAACAGTGTTGATGATATTTTACAAAAAGAAAAGAAGAATAGAAACAAATGTTTCTTAATTAATATTTTTAACGTAAATTTTTATTATTATCGCTGACTAGATCTACAGAAATTTCTGCGGAAATTAGGGACAAAGTAATAGAGTGGTTTACAAATTTGTTCGGTCATTTTAAACCAATAATCTTATCATAACTTACAGATGGGTAAAACTGGTGGCCTGGTAGTGCATTTTGACGGAAAGTTCATGACAGATTTAGTCGGTTCTAGTAAGGTTGAACGCATAGCAGTTCTAGTTAGCTACAATGGTACTTCAAAGTTCCTAGGTGCACCAAAAGTAGAGTCTTAGACTGGCAAAAATATTGCTGAGGCAGTTTTCGACAGGCTAGTCAAATGGAATGTAGTTGACCAAGTCAATGGTTTGTCCTATGACACCACGTCTGCAAATACAGGGATTTTCTCAGGAGCAGCAGTACTATTAGAAAAAAAATTTGGACGCAGTCTAATAAACCCACCCTGCTGCCACCATATGTTGGAAATCATATTGCGAAGCGTATTTGAACTAAAGCTACGCTCCACATCTGCAGCAGAAGTTCCGATATTTGAAAGGTTTTTAAAATCATGGCCAAATTTCAAGAAGGATAAATTCGAAAGTGGCGCTGCCGATTAAAAACAATTCGTGTCCAAATTTGTGAAGCAGAACGCCAGGACTTCACGAAGTTTTGCCTTGGTGAACTACAGAAATGTCAGAGCCGAGAAGATCATAAAGAATTGCTTCAGCTAGCATTAATCGTTCTTGGTGTAAAGCAATATACTTTTCGTACTCCTGGACCAACTAGCCATGCCCGCTGGATGTCAAAAGCCATATATTCCTTGAAGATACTTTTATTTAGACATCAATTTCAGCTAACAAAAAAGGAAGAAAATGGTTTCCGTGATGTTTGCATTTTCTTGGTGAAAATGTATATTAAAGCATGGTGTAAGTGTACAAACGCTATTGAAACTCCTTTCCATGATCTGAACCATGTAAAAATTTATATAAAATATGCAAATACTGACGCGGAAACCTCGGCTATAAATCCGAATGGTTAGCAATCTTAACTTAAAGGAACCAAATGTTCAACTGAAAAATAATAGGCATTATTCTAATTTGGTGGACGTTCAAAAATACTCCTTCTCTGACTTTGTGTCATCAAAAACAAAAAATTGTTTTGAGAAAGCTAAGCTACCAAAAACATTTTTTGAACTGGATCCATCGAACTGGAAGCAAACTTGTAAATTTGAGGAAGGTTTGTGTACTGCCGTGATCTTCATGTGGCAAATGATATGGCCGAAAGAGGAGTCAAATATATGCAGGAGTACAACAAGGTTCTCACAAACAACGAGGAAGAAAATCAATTATTGCTTCAAGTTGTTGAAGCTTTTAAAAAAAAATACCCCACTGCAAAAAAAAGTGATCTAGTCAGTGATAATAATAAAAATTTACTTTAAAAATATTAATTAAGAAACATTTGTTTCTATTCTTCGTTTCTTTTTGTAAAATATCATCAACAGTGTTCACAAGGTACCAAAATTGTATTTCCTATCATGCCATCTCGCTCACTCTTATGATATTTGTATGGTGCTATGTATGCTTATATGGGAGCATCACACTGAAAACTTTAGATGAGTTCCGCGCCCATTAAACATTATCCGATCGGCCCCAAATTTTTTTGAGATTTTTTTTAGACTAAAAGGAAAAAAAAATGCCCGGCATTTGGTAAAATTCGATTTTTTGAAAATAAGAACACCCCTAATGTACATATATATGTACATACATACATACATATGTGCACATTTCAATTTTACTTTCTCTAAACGTATTTTGCTGGTCTGCTATGCTCTGTAACGTTTCGATTTCATTTTGCAATTGACCATTTTGTAATTGCAATTTCAATGCTTATGCAGCTGTAAACTAGAATTTTGAGTTCTCAATTTTCAATTAACATTGACAACAAATACGCTGAGTCAAGGCAAACATGTAAGAGAGAGCTTGTTAAATGAACACGGAGACAGAAAAGACGGGGGTGCGAGGTACTAAGCGAATTTCCTGTGCAAGTCATAAAGTGCAACAAATTGCGAAATTCTACTATCATATTCATACAGGGCAGAAAAAAGAACACAAATGCACAAATCATTGATTAATACACAAAATTGAAACTAATGCGTTATGACAAGTTAATTTGCACTCAAATCACATCAAATTAACTATGAACTATGAAAAATTAATTATGCATATTTGATTGCATATGATATGTGATTTCTTGCAGTGTAGTTTTGTGGGTGGTGGGTGACCAACAATGTTGTGCTAAAACTCGTAACGCATAAAAGTATGCTACGTGCAGGATGAAATAATATTAGAGACTAGCACCAATGACGAGCAGGATAACAAAGAAGCGAAAATCATAGTCTAACAAGAGAACAACTCCTTTAAATAAAACTGTAATATTTTATACTCGAAAATAATTTACATTGATAAATGCATACCATACAGACAAATAAA
Organism: Drosophila paulistorum; assembly: GCA_018152135.1. Lineage (NCBI taxonomy): Eukaryota > Metazoa > Arthropoda > Insecta > Diptera > Drosophilidae > Drosophila > Drosophila paulistorum. The sequence goes on from JAECXG010000690.1 coordinate 1,479,019, forward strand.
TCCACAAATTTGTGTAACTATTCTTTAGCCATTCATTATTCGATTTGTTTCTTCCTTTCTTTGCCCTTTTTTCTGTTTTTTGTTAAGGTTTCAGCTTCATTACTAACACATGAGAGCACTCTTTTGGCGCTGACCGTCGAAAAGATTTTTGGTTGCTGTTGTGAAATTTTATTGAGCGTAAAATGTTGTGCAAATTTTTGTGCTCAAGCGACAAAGTGGGATAAAAAGTAGGCCCCATTTTAAGTATTACATATATGTATGTGCAAAAATAAACATAAATATTTATTACTTTGGCAAAAGGGGCATTGTTTGGCTTCCGCTCAAGCGTCCTCCTCTACATATTTCTGCTCTCTCTCTCTCTCTTTCTCTCTCCTCTTGTGTTTCTGCTTGTATTCAAAGGCTTTTGCATATGTAAATGAGCTTTGGAGATTTTGCAATTTGTTTTTTTTTTTGTTTAGTTTAGTTTGCTGCTGTCATTGACCCGTTTTATCCCATTTCGAGACTACATCGGTCTGTAAGTAAATTCAGCTAAAAGCAATAAAACCAAGCACTCAAGTGGCAAATACTTGAAACTTCCGATATGCTTTAGGGGGGAATCTTTTAAACTTTGCCTATTTAATAATCAATAAAATACAAATATGCAATAATGCAAAATTATTTTGTTTGATCTATTTCACTAGGAATGTTAATGTTTTAGCTTTTATTTTTTTTTTAATTGACTTACAGTTACACAGTTACAAATAAAAAGATAAATATATCATATCTGTTTAGAATATTCTAGTCTGTCTAAGGTTTTTGGTTGGATGAAATCAATATCATTTTTTGCCGTCCATGTATTAAATCTTATCCTTGGACAGTAATCCATAATAGTTGACACCATAAAAGCATAAAGATCATAAATATATGCCGCATATCTCGCACAAGCAAATAAAATGGCAGTAAACCGAATGCCCTAGAAATATGTGACTCGAATGAGTTAGACTATTTGTTTTGTCTGTGTTTATAGACTTATTTACCTGTCTCGCAGTCCGACATAAACAGCAAATCCTTGATACTTTAGATACTTTACGTGTATATCTATCTATGGCTAGAGATAGCAACAAAATGTCTATGCCAGTTTAGGACAGACAAAGGCGGCAGATAATCATTTCATTTTACAACTTTTTTTTATTTGCCCCAAAAACTTATGTGTGTCTCTGTGTGTGTGTTTGTGTGTGTGTGAAGTTCACTTTCGGCTCATTGTCGCAACGTTTCGTTGCTTTATCGTTCTGTTTGCGTTTCCCTTTTATGGCGGCGTTTATACACAACATACAATATATTTGTTGGCAGGAAATACCTTTTGTATTCGATAGATACAATCGCAACACGCAACAATTTGCACTTCTTTATGTTTGTTGAACTTCAAACTTGGCTCCATTTCTCCCTCTTTTTCCTTTTTCATTTTGTTTTTTTGTGTTTCTTTTCTTTTTGGTTGTATATGTATGTATGTATTTTACTTATAAGCATATTTTACTTTTCGTGCATGTGCGAGCGCTGGTTGTGTGATTTTATTTATTTCCTGCCTGCCTGCCAACTTGCCACCTGTTTCACTCTGCCGCCTATCTCTCTCCATTTCGCCCCAATGGCTCTGTCATTCTCTTTGCCTTCTGGCCCCAAATCCAAAACTCTTACAAAAGACCATAAAGATTTCAAGTAAAGCGAATACAAATCTGTGCAGCCAATAAGGATGTAGATACACATGTATCTCACAGATACGCAACTTTAAAGATTCACTTGTTCTGCTTCCTGGGTTTGGGGATTGCCCTCTGTTTGCTGTTTTTATTACATTAAAGGATACTTTTCCCCAGTTTGCTGGTTGTTGGATTTCTTTTTTTTTTTTGTTGTCGAACGACACCTTCTTTTTCGTGCCTGGCCAACTTCTTTTGGTTAGAAAAATTATTGCACAAAACTTTTATTTGTTTTGTTTTCTAATTTGCAGCTATCCCAAAAAAATGGGGGCAAGAAGACTAAGAAGATTTTGGTAAGGTAGTTCTGGTTATCTTTTGAGTTCTTTAGTTTTAGATTAAATTTTGCGGTTTTTGCGGTAAGAATATAAAGTTTTTAATTAGAAGAAAAACAAGACAAAAAAGGAAAAATTTAATTAAAACACAACTTTATTACAGGTTCATCCAATTCAAAATCAAAAGCGGTTAACCGATTGTCTGAAACAATCAAAATATAATTAAGGCCGTCTGTGAACAATTTCTTAAGATGCCTAATAAGTTATATTTTTATTCAACAACTGTTTAAGATATGAAAGAAGCTTAAAGATGCTAAGCTAATTGTCTATAAAAAACCTCTTGTACGCTTTTTTCTTTAATTGCTCATTACTTAGATGATGAGAGAATCTTAAAGAGCTAATAGTAGAAACCAAAAATTTAAGTCCATCAAACATATTTCTAACAATAACAATTAAAATATTTAACATTTTAAAATCAATCAAGTCCAGAAACCTCAGGCTATTAATTTCGTTTCTAAAAAAGCTTACATTTTAATTGTATTAAACGGTTACTTGATTGAAATATTTTCATTCATAATTTTGCTTGGTTTACATAAAGTAGAAAATAGTTTCAATTGATGCAATTTGTTAAACAATTTTAGTGTCTCAGTTTCCGACTCGTTTCTTACATTCCCTATATCAGTTTCACTCTGCTCATGTGGCTACTTACACAGTGTTTAAACAATATTTCTTAATTGAAATGCTGCAAGGCAACTCTTGACTTGTGAGGCAAAAACCAACTAACATTAGCAATGACAGCAGGACCAAGACATAGCTCATGAGGAAGAGAGGGAAAGGCTTGCTGTTGGTGTTGGTGTGTGGCTGCTGCTGCCACAACAAGGATGCCTTCGTCTCTCCTTAGCTCTCGTCGTACCAGGCCATTGTCTGACTCTGGCTCTAGCTTTTTCTACTACCCCTCGCTGCCCCCTTTTCGTTAGTATGGCAAGAGCTGCGAGCTGAGCAGAAATTAATTACATTGAAGTCATTTATCAAGAAAGTTTATTTCTTGCAGGCCAAAAACGCAAAAAGGCAAACTAAACCAAACCGAACAGAACCAAACCAAAACAGAAATAGAGGCAAAAATAAGAACAACAAACCTCGGAGCCTCCTTGAAACCCCCCAACCACAGGTTGTCAGTTGTTGTTTCCGTTACTTAGTTGTTGTTATGCTTATTTTTATTTATTTGGCCTGCCCATTGTTGGTGCAAAAGTAAATCAATAAAATGGCACGGGCCTTAAGGTTCCTATGTTCTCTTATTTACCCACCCCTTTTCTATTGGTAGGGAGGTCTTACCCCTTGTTTTGGTGGCCACTTTTATTTTGTAGAAAATAATTGCGAAACTTTTGCACAGAAACCGGGCAAATTGTTTGCTGCATTTTCGATTAGCAAAATGTCAATTTCAAATGAAAATAAAAAGCAACTACCAAAGCACTTGGCCAAATTGTCGTTAACTGGGCAAACTGAATAGAGACAAGCGGCTAGAGGGGATATGAAGGTTACCACTGAGCCATTTTCAAAATTTGATTTCATTCCAAGCTAGCAAAAGAAAAAAAATGGAAAAAACAAGGGAAAAAATAAAAACGAGAAAGAGTAAAATTGGCTATGGCCAGGGAAGATCCAGGCAATGGAAACAGGAAAGAGGCAAAGGCCAGGACATGACAGCAATATCCATCACGCTGGCTAAAGCATCAGCATCAGCTTCAGTTTCAGCTATTGACGATATACAAAAATTGGTTTAATCAACTGTGAAACAACTGCAGCAGCAGCAGTAGCAACAACAACACCAACAACAGCGACAACGACACTAGCTAAAATAGCCAAGCACAACAAGAGAGCAAGCGACAATCGTGGCCAGAGTTTATATTGACAGGCGTCGGAACAGGCAACACAAGCAGATACAGGGACACTAACAAGAACAACAAAAACAATACCAACAGCAATGTCAACTATATATACATAGATGGATTAGAATCTTTTATGCACGAAGTGATAAATACTCTTAAAACAGACTTATTCCACATAGACATGGCTTCAAATTTTCAACTATATAAGTCTGATTAAGATTCTAAGAATTTGGCTAAATTTAAGATAGTAAGCCTGTATTTAAAAGCTTATTAAAAAGCACGCCAAAGATTTAGGTCTTTGGGTCAATTATGTTAAGTGGATTAACTCTGTAGAATTTGGTTTCTTTTGAATTTCTTGGCAAAAAATAGAAAAATATAACTTTAACGACCTTTTGACTAAATTAGACAAGAAAATCTTAAAATATACATATTCTATTTATATGTCCTATATGTTAAAAAACTATAGTAAACTATAGTATTTTCGGTACTTAACACACGTTGCTTCAAGCAAAAACGTCCAAGTGATAATTTTAAAAAGGGCCAGCAAGAAGTTTCAAGTGATGAATATTGAAAAGTTCAAGCAAAATGCGAAAGTAATGGTACTCTGATTTATATTGACGTTCTCAGTAAACTTAATGTAGCGCAATTTTCTGCGCTAACTTTCAGCTACTGTCGTTGCGTGGGGCCATCGATTCACTTTCCTTGTCAGTGCACAGAAATAATAAGAGCAACAGCAACACCATCGACAACGACAACGACAATGGCCACAACAACAACATGGGCAACTGCAATAATAATAACAAAAGGAGTAGCGCCAATTTAAGTTTTGCTTTTATTTCAAACTTCTATATATATATCTAACTATATATAAAAATATATGTATCTAATCTGTTTCTATCGATTTACAGTGAACAGAACTAAAAATATAAATATGGATGCCGAAGCCGATGGAATACCGCCAGCTGTAACATCAACAGCAACGGCAACTAACAACACCGATCTGGACTTGGCGGCACGTCGTCGTCTCTTCATATCACAGCCATCGACATTGGCAACGCGACGCCAACAGGCGGTCTGTGTAAGGCGTGCCCATAAAATGTATGGCAGTGGCAAGAATCCAAATATTGTACTCGATGGCCTGAATATGACGGTGCCCAAGGGTTCCATGTGAGTATATGCAATAAGCAAAATCTTCTATCCACATATGACATACAGAAAAAGATCAAATGTTCAATTGAAAGCTGTAAGTTAACAGTAGACACTGAATTGCTAATGACAAAGACATAAGTTTTAGTTAGGTCCTAATCAATATGGAAAATGGTTATCTTGTTTTTATAAGTGTATTTATATCAGTTCTTTAATTTCATATTTTTCACTCTTATCAGCTATTAAAGAAATACTTTTGACATTATGTCAAATGTGAACCAATTAATTATCTAGAATACCAAATAGACTAAAACTAAATCAAAGTCCTCCTTATTGGTTTTTCATTAGTCACATAAGCTTTTATTTAAACAGATTGTATAAATATTACTCGTATCTGAGTAAATATTATTATTCAACGACGAAAATTTCATACATTTTTTAATAACTAATAAAAGAGAAAGAAAAAGAAAGTTTCACTGATTTTCTAATTTATCTTTCCACTGAAAAATAAATCTTTTTCTATTTCCAAAATAAACGATACATTTTCAATTTTATAAAATTTTATAACTAAAAAAACAAAAACTACGTGGGCAAACAAAAATCAAAATGCAGATGGCTAATGGAAAATCTGAAAATTCAATATGCAAATGTAATTCTCAGTGATGGGTCAAATTGGGTGCGACTAAAGGAAGGGATTTTATTTGGGGGAGTTTGAATGAAATGCTGTGAATGGCCGCCAAAAAGTTATTGACCGCAATTAGCACTCGCAGCATCGCTGGAGCTGAATATGAAGTTGCCAAGCGGCAAATGAGGCAGCAAATGCCGAAGACGATAGACAACAAAAGCGACGTCAGACAGTAAGTGGGTCAATGTCAGCTGAGCGGTTGAAAAAACTGCCAAATTAACACACACACACACACAAACATATAATCAAAAATACAAAACAAAAACGAAAATAAACGTACATACATATGTGACTTAATATCCACATACACAGCATCAGCAGAGACGGAAACAGCGACAGAGACAGAGGCAGCAGCATCGATCAATGATCAAAACAACTAAATGTGAGAAGGGAAAACCAGTTTATTAAGCCGAGACACAAACCGGCCATCAACACGATGAGTGTTACCGGATCAAACTGTAATATGGATTGCCTTGAGGCGGGTGTTTGTTTTGACCATTTAGTGAGACATTTCACACAACTCTCAAGTCTGACAGTCAGACTCACTGAATGACTGACTGACTGTCACACTTGAAAATCCCCAAAAATGTCAACAATAATACTCCAACCAAATGAAAGAACAAACAAAGGAGCCGCAAAAAAATCTGGCTAAAAGAAGTAAAAGTAGAAGGAAAAGCCATAGAAGAGGGTGAACAAACTGTCAGCAGGGCGTTAGTGTGAACAAGAAGATTTAGCACAAAATATGTCGCCCAGCCAGCCGCTTTTCACTCTGGACGCAGTCTGTCCTGTCAGTGCGAAAAAATAACAAAAAAAAAGAAAATGAAAATCTTCATGTCTGTCGCCTTCGTTTTTGTTTCGGAGATTTGCATACCCTGTAGTCCAGAGGGCATAAAAACTTGTTTGGTCTACCATTGTTAGCGATCTAGCATGAGCTTCCCACAGTTGTGTTAAAAAAAACTCCCAGATGATGTTTGGCTTCATCTTAAACGTATGTATTGATGAAATGGAAATTAAACTAACAGTACAAATTTTAAATTATATCTGTTAAAGAGTATCTAGAAATCTGGGTTCAAACTCTGTGTTTGAGTACAAAGTTTTTTTTTTTTATCACTTCCCTTACCACCCAAACGAAAACTTTGAGCGGCTTTTGGTAGGCTGAGTTCGAGTTCCGTTTTGGCCCCTTCCCACAGTTTTTCCAAGTGTTGTGTCTGTCTGGCTGTCTGTCTGACTGACTGACATTTGTTTTGTTGAGTTTTTGCTATGTTTTTGTTTGTTTTGCGCCTTTTTTGTCTCTGTGTGTGATAAATAATTGTGTTTTTCTGGCTTTATTTGCAATGAATTATAGTTTTTTCTTATTGTTTTTTTCCCCGATGTGGTTTCGGCAGAAATTATATATACATACATAGATTGAAGAATATAAACATATATGTACATATATATGTAAGTATATATAAACAAACAAGACAAGTGTAGACAACAATGAACACTAGAAGTGATGTGTGTGAGGGCGTGTTATGTATATATGTGTGTGTGGTCTGGCCAAAAGTGTATATTGGTTTGCAAATAAATCATGCCATTGATGCATAAATAAAGCGCTGAAATTATGCGGTTACTGGTTTCCATTCGCTTCTCCTTTTTTTTTGGCTATGATTTTGCAGTTGATGAATTTATGACCAATAAATGAAAAAAAATATACCAAATTCATGCGTATAAATAAGCCGATATTTTATTTTCACTTGTCTCAACAGCCCTGTACTTATATTGTCATTAAGTTAATCAAAATCATTTAACGCACATATTTTGTTATTCATCATTTTGGCCACTTAAAGTTTAAAGTTTGAAATAAATTGCTTTACTCATTATCCAAAGAATGTGCCAACTGGAGATTGTTACCAATTTCATATTTACAATATATCAAATTTTATTGTCATCTTTTCTTTTTGCAACGATTAATTTTTGTCTTGTTAAGTCAAAGCAATTGCCCTAAAGAAGCACGACATAGACATGATTCAATTGGCTTTGATAATACTTTTATCCATTTCACATAGCATTTTGCTTCAGGTAGAACTTGTTGCCTTTGCTTTTAACCACAAATTGATGGTTAAATAATTCTTGTGGTTAAGACCCTGTTGACGTGCTTTATTATTTTCAATTAAACCAATTGAGTAGGAAATTAGAACTACAATAGAATGATGTTTGTTTGAACCAAGATGTTTGTGTTGCAAATGCAAATTGAAAAGTTTAGTAAATTGACAAGCTATTTTGTGGTCAAATCCAAAGTAACTTTTCGATAATTGGTACACTTGGAAAATCAAGTATGGAGAATTTAATTAAGAAGAGTAAAGTAAAATGTGTTAAAATTTAAATTAACATTTTCAAGGCAAGTTAAGTTAAAACCTAGGCTGTGTTTTTTTTCGTTTCGATAACCTGGAAATAGTGTGGCCTGCAATGTCATTTGATAGGAAAAGATGGCCCAAAGGCTAGTTACTAGAAAATCCAGTTTATATTCCACTGCGAGACATTGCTTTCGGCTGTTGCAACAGCAGCAACAACAAAAACAACAGCAGTAATAACAATGACTGCCGGTTGCCGCCATTATTTTGACATACGACAGCAAAGGCGGTCTGTGGAACAATGGAAAACACGGCAAAGCCCAGTACCAAGCCCATGCCGATGGAATCTGATGTTAGGGCGGTCCCTGGACCACGGCCGACGAGGGCAGGCCGTACATTACAATGCTGAAAACACGTGGGGAATGAGATGACAGAGGCAAGAGGGAGAGCAAAGGAAGAGGAAGGAGAAAGCAACATGGGCAACATGAAGAAACATAATGGCTGCTTACAATTTGTGAACGAGCATAATGCGAACATTACATCCGCGCCATTGTTCTTTGGGGGCAGAGAGAGAAATAGAGAGAGAGAGAGGCAAAATAAGGAGGTGGACGGTGGGCGGAGGTCAGAAACCAGGGTGTGGCAGCCGCAGTCGAACTAATGGAAGCATGAGTAGAAGAAAGAATGAAAGAAGGGTAGGCTGACTCCAAATTAAATTAAAGCTGTTTAGTTGTAATTGGCCGTTGAGAGGGGTCGCTGGCTCTTGTTGCTGTTGCTGTGAGTTTTGCTTTGTGGAAGTGACCCTTTTTCTGGGTCCTTGCAATGTTGTTGACTTGCTTTGCTTTGCACCTGCCATGAAAATGGCCAATTAATGGCGCTTGAGTAACGTTAAATTGACCTTTTACAGACAAACACACACACGATAATAAACCGAAGATTTTTCTCTATTAAAATAGACAGAAAATTTGTTAGAGTGTAATGCTTTGCATTAAATTTCTTTAGTTGACCTGAACCTAATCCCTTTGCCCATTTTCTCGTTATGTATATTGATGTCGGCCACTAATTGCTAGTTATGTTATTATTATTAATATAATTTTTTGCCTTTCTTTTTGCTTTTGCATATTAATAACAGAAAGCCATCAATTTGATCAAGTCAAGTTACGAATTGCCGTCATTAGTTGAAGGAGAGCTAAACTAATCTGTGTTAGAACTCAATGACTGAGATTCATTACCTTGCCTGTAAATGTGTGAAATGGACTTGAGTCATTTGTAATTAATTCTCTGGGGGTCAGAAATGCTGAAAATTTTACTAACTTTAATTGCAAACAAAAAATATTATTAATTGTATAGAGAAATTCCAGTATTAGGATTGTATTTAATTATAGATGTATTCAAAGAGGATATGCGACATGTTGGTGGAATAAATAGGTATAATCTATAAGCACACAACAGAATTTGGCTTTATAAGAAAACTATTAAAATTTAATACTTATGAACCTTTACAATGAAAATGTCAAAAGTCAGAAAAAGGAAACAGACAGATCAAACTATACAGTTAGAAATAATAAAAAAAGTAATCGAGTTCCCCAAAAGTTGTCAAGAATGTAGAATATTTGTTGCTTACACTTTAATTTATGTAATTTTGTTTTATACTTGTTCCGTTTAATCAGAAAAACGATTAAGTTTCAAATATCAGTGAAATTCATTAACTGAGTAATTTAATAATTGTATTTTCTACTCTAATTAATTAAAAAAAAAAAAAGCACAAAAAAGACACAAATGTAGTTTAAATTAATTGACTTTTATTTAAGTCTCATGTTTTAGCTACAGATGTGATATAATGGGAATACTTAGATATATAATACATATATCTGTATATAAGAATAGGTTGTAAATATATGTAATTATGATATCATTGGAATTACCTTCACGTGTCTGGGTTTTAGCTTCTTTATGACGTTTGTTTATTTATTTGAGGTCAATATTAAAAGCATTAGCCACTAATTACAACACAATTTCTCGTATGCTTTGTGTAGGTATATGCACATACATATGCACAAATCAGCGATTAAATGCTGAACTACTACAGTCATTAGGCCAACCACAGCAAATTGTTGACGTACAGAACGAAACGCCTTTTAAATTGGCCTTATTTGCGTAAGCAAATGTCGGACTCCCGTTGAAAATAATCATAGTTAAGGCAGCTGCACTAGTATCGGTTTTAGTATAAAATAAATACATATGTACATACATATACGTACAACGGTCTACTATAATTTTAGTGTTGACTGTTGGTGTGATTGCTATGCCCACATTAGTAAATTATTGAATGCGCCTCTCTATCAATCAATAGCCGCCTTCCCATTTGTTTGTCCATTTACCTTGATATTTCGATATGCGTGTGCGACTACGATTTGAGAATACTTACGAGTATCAAATTTACCCATAATGTTCCTATATATGTGTATATATATCGAGCACTGAACAAAAGGCCATGCAATGCCGATATCGTATTGGTTATGCCTTGCTGAGCTTTTCATTTGAACTTCAATTGGGCTGGGTGTATTGTTTAGGTTAACCTCTTGCCACTGGTAGGGGCAAAATAATCATAACACTCGCTTAATTTGTGTACGTTATTGAAGACGGTGTCGATATGCAAACCTTGAGCCAGGAGTCAGATGCCGTAAATACAAACATATACAAATGAATCAGAACCTTTAAAGGAAGTCATTTTCTGATTATAATTGTTTAGAGATAATTAAATTTGAATTTCTTCGCCCAACTCGAGTTTTAGAAGATGGAAATATAATTCAATGGTTGCGTAAATTTGAAAATTTAATACTCTGTGACAAAAAACGAATTGTTTTCTCAATCTCTGTCGGTTTCTGTAATTAAATTTACTTCACAATGAGTACAATCAAATGAAAACTCTGTCAAAAACTAGGAAAGATAGATTGGATAAAGCAATAAAGAATATTTATTATTTAACAATTACTCAAGACTTTTGATCCTTTTCATTTCCTAATTGTTGTACAATTGTATTCGATGAATCATTTACTTAATTCATTTTAAAACAATATTTTAAAAATATATTCACATTAATCCCACTTCAATCGCAACCAATTAAACTGATGAACCCCTTTCTACGCTCAAATACTTAATCATAACTGACAGCGGTCCCTTCACTTTCTTTCTTTCTTACTCTCATCCTCTGTGGGCTACATAAAATTACCCACTTTTTCTATTTCAAAGTCAAGCAAAATTAGGCCCCAGAGTTTTTGAGGGGACCTCTTAAAAAGCGGAAATTAAAATCTTTATGGCAAATGATTAACCAATAAGGAAGAATCAAAACAACGGAAAGTGAGTAGACGAAAGGCCACCAAGTGGCTAAGGAAAAATGTAAAATGGTTAAATAAGAAAATGTGGAAAATGGTGGAACCCGCTTCAACGACCTAAAACTGTTTTGGCATATAATTACCAAAGTGGCCCATACTACGGCCGCGTAGAGACCAATCCGGAAATTCAACAGCCGTTGCAATGGCCAGCTTATTAGTCAAATTAGGCAACCAACTGCGGATGAAGATGCCAAAGATGCCGGGAGCCAAGAGCTGAGAGTTTGTTTGCCCATTTGGATGAGGCCAATTGAAGCGTCAAGTGAGTGACGAACAGACCCAACGACCAACAGACTTACGGAAGGACAAGCCGAGTGGCTTGGCGGTAATGAAAATCGATTAAAAATGCCGTCGAACAGCAGCTGCCAGTGGCCAAAGTCCTCGCGTTAGCCTGCATAATGGCAAATTAATTGTAAATTGTAAAGTATGCCAACATTTCTGCTCTGCTTTGGTTTCTGCCTTCGCCGTGGCCAGAAGACCCAATTGCCATTGCCGCAACCCTCAGTGCCTACACAGTACTCAGTTCTTAGTTCATGGTTCATTTTTGTTGTTTGCCCTTTTCAAGGATTGAAAGCGGCATAAAACAATAATTAATTGATTGAAAGAAATTCAAGTACTGGTCGGCACCAGAAGAGAAAATGACGATTGGTATGACCGACCCACCCTCTCCCTTGGTTAAGTGGCATAGAAAATTAGTTTGCCCAAGAGGTAAAATGCTCATTTAACTACCATATTCTATGAACATCCAAAAGAAGCGTATTAGCTGCGACATGATGAACAAAACATAAAAGAACAACTTTTGCACTGGATTAGAGATTTCTGACTAAAAAGACTTTAATTTCGTTTTCATACATATATAAAAATCGAAGAAAATTTCGCTCGTTTTTAGGATAATATTTTATAAGCATATTTAAGTTTCGACACGTTGAGTGTAGATTTTTTCCAACTTTTTATTCCAATTAAATTTACATGAAAACTGTGACAAACCCTCAAACTCCTTTCAACTCTCTTCACCTTTGGTCTTCATAAAGCCAACCCTCCTTACTCTGAGCAAACCGCGCAAATTCAAATTTAAATTCAAGCAGCAATTATCCAAAGTTAGAAATGTAAGAAATTGAAATGAATTTTCTCATCAAGGACATTACGTGATGGGGCGCGGCTTTTATCTGTTGGCTTCAATTTAAGAGAGAGAGATAGAGAGAGAGAGAGAGAGAGAGAGAGAGAGAGAGAGAGAGAGAGAAAGAAAAGGAAGGACTGGACTGACTGGTATTGAATTTTCTTTGGTTATTGTTGTTTCAATATGCTTAATGCTCTTGCAGCTGTCTCAATCACAAACTCAGACTCTGCTTGATTTCCATCTTCATTTCTGTGATTTTGCGATTAATTTGCTGAAGCTGCACTTCATTTCTCAATGTTTATTCGTGTTGACATTTTTCATTATCCCTATCAGCATACTTACACAATCCTTTATCTACCCTTCCACTTTCAGACCTGATCATGACCACAAAAGGCAACGCACTTAAAATGTTGTTAATTTGCAAACGCAGCAATATCAAAATGTCAGCCATGCGGTTGTCTGATGTTGTTGTTATTGCTGTTGTTTTTGTTGACTCCAAACAGCTGTGTCCTGACCATGCATCAGTCAGGCAGTCAGTCAGTAAGTCGGTCCGTCCATTCGTCAGCCGTTCATCATTCAAAGTGTGCGCAGTTGAAAATTAACCACAAAAGGCGGCTACAAGGGTGGCTGGCGGTTATAACTGAGGAAAGAAAAATAACTATGGTGCAGGCATTACAGCGGAAACGGAAGTGCGCATTAAAATTGTGCCCTGCTAGCATGTGTGTATGTGTGTGTCCGCAATTAGCACACGTGTGTGTGTGTGTGTATGCATGTTATGTGTTTGAGCATTATTTTTTTACCACTGTGTGAGTAATTAAAACAGAGTGTGCACGTTTAATAAGTTAAGCGTTGCATTTACCACCCCTCCAACACACACACATCTCACAGACACATGCACACTCTAACACATATGCAGCTTGCTGATTTTTCATACAGTTTTTATTGCAAAGCCCAGCTTATGTAATATATTTTTTATTCTTTGTAGTCGTTTACATATATAACCTGAAAATTATAGTTTTTGCCAAAACAAAACTCTTTGAAATTCCAAATACACTTAATTTTCAAATTCAATTAGTTTGAGTGCTCTCTAAGCCCTTGAATGCTGACACTGAAAAATACAAATACACAAAAAAGCTTGAACTATCTAGTTGAAAATTATTGAAAAATAATTATGATTTTGATAGTCTCTATTAAGTCCTCGTCGGCAACGAAAAAAATGACAGAATTTAGGTTCGAGAATACAGAGTATTGTCGAAAAAAAATGTAAAAATAATATGTACATTTTCTAATAACAATTAAAATTTGCCTGTCAACTACTTGGCGAAACCCTATCGTATCGAGACTTAATTTTCTTTAAATAAATGGCAATTGTACTGCAAATAGACAGCCAAATAGGTCGGTGTTAGCAGTACTAACTAGCCTCTAGATATTTATGACCCTGCAAAATAGTGTAACAATGCAGCTACTGAAAGGTTTTTTTTCCCCTTATCACGACTTAGCTCTTTCTCTCTCTCTGTCTCTTTGTACCTGACAGTCTAACATCCGCTTCTTTCTAACAAACATCAACTGAGCTGGAGGCAACCCCATATAATTTTTTCCATTTAGCTACCGAGTTGACCTTTTCTTTACCATGGCATATGCGCAACTTCCGTTAGAAAATGTTGCATAAGTGGAAATGCATCATAGACTGAAACAGGTAAAAATAGGCAATTAAAATATGGAAGGATGTACATACATACATATGTGGGGTGCTTGCCTCCTTACTTATGACTGCATTGCCTCAGGTAATTCATTTATTTTCAGTTTCGTTTTTTATGTGAAAACTAAAATATTCAGACCCATTTGTGCGTTCAAATAAATTTGCATTAATTTCAAATTTGTTTAACCCGAACATCAATTAAGCCGCGCCCTTCAATATATTGGTATGCACATGGAATATCTAGATTGGTGATTTAGGATTTAGGTAACCTGAACTTTGCATTTTAGTTTGTTCGATATTTACCCATTTCTATGTCTGTATGATAAAATGGCTGGCGTTGCGTTAAATTGTTAATTACGCTTAAATATAACAGCAGCAAATAAGGCATATTTTCGCTAGGCATGCGATTTTGCAATGCGTTGAAATTGAAATAAATTTGTAAAACTAAACATTTAGACCGTCAATGGGCCACCTATCCACACGAACAATAAAAATAAAACTGTAATTGACAGATGTCTGATGGATATATCTGTGTGTGTGCGCCTACAATTTGTATCTCATCGAATTTGTGTTGATTCACGCGATTTCATTTAGCCAGCAAACAATGTCCCCTCCAAAATAACAAAGCATTTAAAATGCATTTGTACAGTGATTTCATTTTCAAACTGTATGTGAACAACACATTTTATACAATCAAAATTAAGAAAATATTTACATATTCACTAGAGTTCAATATAAAATAAAATATACAAGTTCTTGCCCCTGTAATTAAGTGAGACCGTCAGTTTTACTGTATACACATATGTATATAGCCAATGGCATGTCAATTGACTGAAACTGAAATAATGAATACATGCAAAATGGAAATTATTTCCAGACAAATTCATTTAATTTTTTACGTTGAGAATTATATCACATGAAAATTAACTTAAATCCATAATTGTTAAGGGGAAATTATTGTTAGACATGATATAAAATGAGACGTATTTTGTTATTGATTACTTAAAATTACATGAAAGTATACTTGCAATACTTAACAAAAGATTAATAAAAAGAAATGGGGAATACTTTGTTCAATTAAAATGAACTAAAATGAATTCTAGAAATATTCTTCAGTAAAGTTTAAAAAAATTTCATTGGTTTAAAAGAAAAGTAATCAAACTAAAAATTGCGACCACGTGCCGAGTGAATAGAGAGTCGCAAATTCAGTATTTTGGGCTTGTTTGCTCATTTCAAGTATTGACATTGGTTGTTGTTCAACAAATTTGTACTTACCCAATAACTTATGCCTTTACACTAACAATTTGTGATAAACTCACATATTTATAGTATCGATGAGATATGGTCATCTATGTATTGTATCAATAAAACTTTCAAGAGGGAATATCTAACAATTTGAGAGCAAAATTAATGCTGTCCTTGAGTTTTTCATAAACTGCGAATTCAACATAAAGTTGGTAAGCACACACAGGCCCATACAAACATATAGATATGTACATATAAAGAAGGCAAAAGGGATGAGTGGGGAAAAAGTTGTTTGGAAAGTTGGTGAAATTCTCGTTTTTATAAAAAGTAACTTAATCAGCAGTAAATTCACAACTAATCAGTAGTCCCATTGTTTAGCTCTCTTGTTCTTTTTCTCTTTTTCTCTCTCGTATTCTGTGTCGTCGTTTTCTCTATGATATCTCAATGAAAATGCCAACTTATATTAGCACCTACCGCACTCTGCTCCTTCGGTATTTCGAACACTAAATCCTTGTGAAATTGTTCGAGTGGTGGCTCATCGAACCGAGGAGAAATTATTGCAACAGAATTACAAGTTGTAAACGTTGGCAGTGCATAATAAATTTGTACAGCGTGTCGTATGAGTGATTTCAGCTTTCAATTAGAGATGGCAAAATTGTAAGTAAGCTTAGTTTTAGTTTAGTTAGTTTAGTTTAGTTTCATTTAAATTAAACCATAAACCAAATTTAATATTTGTACTTATCTTCATACATATGTTGGATTGCAGCAATAATTATCACTATAGGAAACATTCTGAAAAGATTCTTGTCACATGCAATAAATTGCACAACTTAGTGTTGTTGAGTCGATAATACACTATCGTCTTTAGTTAAAATTCTCACTTCAAAAGCAATGCCCTTGCCGTTGTTCCCTGGGCACATTGAACTTACTTTTAATTATGCTCTAAGAGGGAAGACAGCAGACGACGTCCATTGGCCGCATTGGACATTGTTAGCGCTTTACTTTGGCATTGGCTCTTGGCTTAATAAATTGCAATTGTTTGCTAGCTAACTTTGTTAGCTCTCTATCTCGTTTTAATGTCTGTCTGTGTGTGTGTGTGTGTTTGTGTGTGCCCCACTTTTGTTTCTTCTATCTCTTTTGCTCTTTTATAATTGGTTTGTGCTGCATTTGACAAAAAGAAAAACCAAAAAACACAGAAAAAATAAAAATGTTTAAAAAAATTGGCAAGAAAGTTTAGTTTAGCATAATGCCCAACGAAGAGCAGCAAACAAAGTTTTTGTTTGTATGGGTTTGTGTGCGGTTAACGAAGCAAATAGAAAAATTCTAAAAATTCTGTAATATTTTCCAGCAAGTAAAGTCAAATATTTGGTCAAAAAAAGTTACCATAAACTTAATTGTAGATAAAAGAAAATCGGGGGGATTGGCAGGGTGGTAAATGCGAATAAAGATGAAAAAATAAAATGCCCTTTTTTAAAAGTTCAGACTAAACTCAATTCAAGTTTGGCTTTTAATCCAAGCAAAGTTAATTAAAAGCAAAATAACATGCCAAAAACCAAGACAAACTATTAAAATATTACTGAAAGAGATGGAAAGTGGAAGAGTTGGCAAAAGAAGAGGGGTATGCGGGCTAAAATTATAGCCAGGCAACAATAGCTTAACACTGCAATGGCCACTGATATGCAACAGACATGCTGCCAACCACAAACAGAGTTACAGTCAAACCGACAGACAGACAGATAAACAAACAAACAAACTAAAACAACTACAACCACAAGCATTGAATGGACATGAAGGTCTTATACAGGGCATGGTCAGTTGCACCCTTATAGACCAAAAAACCAGAGAAGGAAAGAGATAAAGAGAGCGAGACAAAGCAAGTTCACTTGACTGGCACAAAATATTAGTTTGCAGAAGAAAAAAAAAAGAAGAACGCAATTTATAGGCAAACACAGCGAAGTGTTTTTGTTTTTTTTTTTTTACAGTTGAACATGAAATTGTTTAAATTATTTACACAAGCTGGGAAATTAAAATGGACAGCTGCTTGTTCTAAAAATGTTTTTCCTTTTTTTGTTTTTGTGGGTAAGAAACCCCACCCGCCCTGCCAACTATGCCTTGTTATGACGGTTTGTGGCAAATGTTTTGGGTCAGTCACGTAGCAAGTGAACTGGCAACTAGAAACTGTGTACCAACAGTTATACTTCATAACTTTTTATTCTTCATCTCTGTCTTCCCACCAATTCGCTCTTTCTCTCTCTCTTTCAGTCTCTGTTTGGGATTTTATCTTTTGACCCAGGCAAATTTTAATTATTAGCAAAAGGGGCAAGTTGTCTGAGTTTTATGAGTTTGATTGCTCTACCCCTTACCATATTTTGCTTTTCTCTATGTTTTCGTATGCGTAATGCGTAGGCCTGTGTCTAATTGAAAAAGAATCAAGCATACGACATGTTTGCTTGCTTTCATTGTTGCGACTGAGTAGCAATAACATGCAGCTGCTGTCATTCCACACACACACAAACACATATAGGTACATATATGTATCGGGCCTTGGGCAAACAAAGTTTTGATACGAAGACACAATTTAAGATTGGCCAGACTATAATTGATGCAAAAATGTATTGCCTTTCAAAGTTTATTTTTCTGAAAAATATTGCAAACATAGAAAAGTACCTCTTTGGTATGCATAACTGTTTTGCTTGAACAAATGGTATCTATTGATATTTGCACCAGTTTCTGATCAAATTTCTAGCAGCTGAGCGTATTTGAATGTGCTTTAAGTCAATATTTGGATTTTAATCAACGTACAACACTCAATGCAGTTGCCTTTCTTTATAGACCATAGAGTGTTTCGATAAAAAGAGATATTTGATAATAATTTTATTCAACATAAACCACTTTGTATACCTGCCCAATTAGTACCGAAGCTTAGTAAAATAAATTCGTGATAAAACTTAAACATTCCTGAAACTAAAACGAGAGGAAGAACATAAGGGCTGACAGCAAAACTATTACGAAAACATTCTCCGTTGAAAGTTTAGTGTGAGAATCGAATGCCCATAAGAAAAGTTTACCGTTTAATTAGACAGACAAATATGCAGACAAAGACTACTGACTGACTCGTTGACTAAAAAGAGTCTAGAAGTGTCAGTCAGTTTGTTGTCAGTTGGTTCGTTGGTTGGTTGGCTAACTACCTAACTCAGTTGCAAACAATGCCCTTAATTTTCCATGGAAAACTACTAAGAAAGCTTGTTAATTAAATACGCATTACCGCCCCTGTAATTGCCTGTGACGAGCTGCTCAACGACGGCAGCAGCATTCACAACAACCTGGGGTACCTAATTGTTTAAGTCAAGTGCAAAGTTTTCGCCCAAAGTTCTCATTGCTGCTTGCAATCGTCAATATATATATCATGTCTGAAAATAAGCAAACATTAAATTTAATTACCCACTGACACTTTGGCCTCACAGACTGATTGATACCGAAAGAGGGGGGCAGAATAATTTTTAAACCAAACATATATACTGGTAAACGGTTTTAATGACAAATGACTGTACAAATGACAATTAATTAGTGCATATATCATTGCAACTGAAAGTTTGCGCCTGCCACAAACAAAAACATCAATCACAACGGGCTGCAGAATATAATAATACGTGAAATGCACCACAAGATATGGCAAGTGGAAGTGGAATTGGCCAGAAGGTAAATGAAACCAAAAAAAGGTTAATGGGTTAAAAAATCAACATCAACTTGGTCGTTGTAGTCCTAGCATTGTTTGCTTTGGCAGCAAAAAGGCGACAGCTGGCTAAAATATGCGCACGCCGCAGGTAAATGTTGGTAATTTGTGGCTCAAAATGTCCTCTATTTTCCTTTGTGATTGTGTATGTGTCTATGTGTTTGCTGCATTTGCAAAGTTTTTGTTGCAGGCTTTTCTTGTTGTTGTCGACCCTAACACGACACTCGCCCATTTAACGCTTTATGGCAAATGGGATTTATGCAAGCAACAGAAAAAAAAGGAAAGAAAAATACATTTGCAATTGCCTTGCTAAGAGCATGAAATTTAGCACAGGAAAACTGAAATAAACCTAAGAATGCCGTTTATAGAAGGCATAACTAAAATATATAAGGAAAAAAAAGAGAAAAGTGATCATAAAAGATTGACAAGAAAAAACTAAAAATTAACCAAAATGAAAACTTTTTATAGTAAATTTGTAGCATACATTACAGGGCCAAATAGATATACATAAGTCAAATGTTTATCTCAGCATTGGCAATTTGCAACCTATTATAGAATTTTCGCCAATCTGCCTTGCCATTTAAAATTGTCAGTTATTTAAATACATTTTGAAATCTCGAAATTTTTACTTTTCTCACCTTAAAATATTATTTGAAATAGTTTGTTTTGCACTTGTTCAACTATTAATTTAAGCTGAACAAATTTATTTGTCTGTTACTGGCAGTTTTCACTATCGCTAAAGTTTAGTCACAGCTGTGGTTATTGTTTTAATACCCTAGATAAAGCTAAAGTAGCTAGACAATGAACGACAATGACTGCTTAATACGTGTTTCTATATTCATATATTCTTTATGAGTCAGATTAAGAAGTTTATTGTACAGTTTGATGCAATATCTTTAACTGCAATGTTTAGAAACATTTAGTTAACAGGGGTAAAGAATCTTCGGTTTCCACTGCTATTTTTTATTTAGCTCGCGGTGTTTGTGGTTTGGTATCCTAAAGCTGTCATGGCTGGGCCAAAGCTGGTCCTTTTATTTAACCCTTTTGGCTTTTGCTATGGCTTAAAAAACTATGGCTTTGGGTTTTTACCAAAAATACACACAAGGTTAGTTCGAGCTGCATGTTATTCATGGCCAAATACACACTTACACACACACATACAGACGAACAGAACGAAAACACAGCCACCTTTACCGCGATATGCAACCACCGACCCACTGAGGGACCAACTGCCAGGCCAACAATTTTCTAAACTCGCGCACTGTGCAGGTAATAAAAAAATAAATATAGAAAAATAGAAACTATAGAAGAGACGCCAGCGCTAAGCTGTGCTAAACATTCCCTAAATATATTTCGCAACAACTACAGCTCCTTCACACACACACACACACGCATACACTAACAGCTATATAGATGCAAGTGGGAGAAAGATAAGCGTCGCACATGAGCATAGAAGAGGATGCGATAGGATAGGAACGCGACTCCTGCCTAGGCAGCAATGAAACTTCTTTTGCGCCTGAATATTTTTGCAAACCTATTCACAGTTGATTTTTCACCTGATGCTTTTCGTACTTGTTTTGTCTACTTGTGCATGTGCACCTTTAGCTATGTATGTGTGTACTCGTGTGTGCTTGTGTGTATTTGTAAGTGCTTAAAATATTTGTCTGCCCAACTGCCAGTGAAGCTGTGGAATGTCTGGCCGCTTCGCTTTTATGGTGCTCAAGTTAAATGCAGGCAGGAAGCCAGTTGCCATATGAAATGTGAACGAGGGCAGACCCATGAAATTTTTCCAATGGGGAAAGAAAAAACTCCAAAGGAGTCGATAGATGTTGGATGTACACAAATTGAAAAATTCCTCCATAAAAATATGAATAAACCGTTATATCTAATAAGGTTTCCAAGAAATATTTCATTCATTCGTATCCAAGATACGTTAATAGTCAACATAAAGTCTTGGCATTTAAATATGAATATTAAAGTTCATGACTCTATTAAATAGATGAATAGTTAGGAAACTAAGCTGTCTTTACATGTCATTGAACAAATAAAACGACCAATTACATGAAATTGAAATAATATTATTACCTATTGTAACTTTACAAACAAAGGGATTTTGGCCCATGGTAAACATATAAATACATATGTATGCCTATGCATATGTCTTATTTAACTTGCATTTTATTATGGAAAAGTTGCCCCTCTTATACCATTTTCACCTTATTTTCTTTTTTTTTTTCCTCTTCAGTTATGGCCTACTGGGCGCCTCTGGATGCGGCAAAACAACTCTGCTCAGCTGCATTGTTGGACGACGGCGTCTCAATTCGGGTGAGATTTGGGTACTTGGCGGACGGCCGGGCTCGCGTGGTTCCGGTGTGCCAGGACCGCGAATTGGCTATATGCCACAGGTGAGTTGACCTCGACAGTTGAATTTTTTATACGGTTTTTATTGCCCTCATGCCTCATGCGCAACTAAATTAAATAAACGTAATAAAAAAGGGAGACAGAGCAAAATAAGAAATAAGCCAAAAGAGAATGAACAGAAGAGCAGAAAACTTTTAATTTCATCAAAGGGCCATAAGATTCCCCAGTTGGAATTGGACGAGCAGAAGCAATAAAGCGCAATATTAAGGCAACAGTTGTGATACACTTCCTTAAGCGAGAGTTGAAGCAATTCCTCACGATAATTGCAGAAGAAGGAAATATATGACTATTAGTTTCTGCATGGTTCATAACAAACAGAAACCACTTCTGAAATCTTAAAACATGAATTTTGTGCATAGTTTTATTTGTAGAGAGTATATCAAAGTCCGTTTGCTAGATGTTATGTTTTTTAGCACTTTTTCTTGTCGCTTTTTATTTGCAGGAGATTGCCCTTTATGGAGAATTCACAATGCGCGAAACTTTAATCTATTTTGGTATCATTTCGGCCATTGCCCGTAGCGACATTGAGGATCGCACCGAATTTCTACTGAAATTGCTCAATTTGCCAAATGGTTCGAAATTTGTCAAGAATTTGAGTGGCGGTCAACAGCGACGAATGAGCTTGGCTGTAGCCTTGCTGCATGAGCCAGAACTCCTCATATTGGATGAGCCCACAGTGGGTGTGGATCCAGTGCTGCGTCAAAGGTGAGTAATCATTTAGTCTTTTTTTTTGTTTTGTGTTAGCACAACTCTTTCATTTATATCTCCACCTTTTTAATGTTCTTTGATTACAGCATTTGGGATCATTTGGTGGACATTACAAGAAATGGTCACACGACTGTAATAATCACCACACATTACATAGACGAATGTGCACAGGCTCATATGGTAAGTGAGAGGGGTTGTGAAAGATTGCTGGGGAAGATGCCTGCAGAAGCAGAAGCGCCAGTCAATGGCTTTTGGCTCCCACGCATTGTTTGTTCGACTTGATTTATGGTCACAGCTTGTAATATGCGTCGTATGAGTAATATTCGGTTTTGGCTCTTGTGTCTGTTGCCAAGGTGAAAGTTCAGAGCTGTCAGTTGGGAGCAGCACGAGCACCAGCACCAACAGAACCAGCGCGCTTATCAGCTCAAGTGAACGCTGTCAACATGCGGTGCTAAGTGCTTCCGCCTCCTACCCCTGTCTCATCATCAGTTTCCTCTTCCAATGGCAAATTTGTATCCTGCGCTGTTTCAGCGATAGCTGCAACAAATCTGTGTCCTGTCCCAAATAAAAAAGCACAGAAAATTCAGAGAAAAAATTCCCCCCGAATACCATATTACATCCAGCTGTCTCTGTTGACCCATGACCCATGGACACGATTTACGAGGCATTTCCGAGCGAGACACATTGCAAAATTTACTTCAGATTTATTTATGTGGTGCGTGGGTAGAGGACAGAGGTGCCGGGTGGGGTTAGTCATTTAATACCCACCGCTCCCAGTCCATGCGTGCAGCAAACAATGAACTTGGTTATGAAACAACAGAACAAAAAGTACAGAAATAAAGCGTGACAAAGCTCACAAACAAATGCCCGTCACAATGGACAGTTAGATAGACAGATTCAGATACAGACAGATATACATAGATACGGATACGACAAAACACACACATAGACACTCAGTTAGCACGCATAGGCACATACAAAACAAACACCATACTCTCATTATATTAGGTCAGCCTATATAGACATATAAACACACACACACAGAATAAAAGGAAATAATATATAAAACAAAAGATTGATGCACAATACGAAATAACTAAAGCACACCCCAATAAAGGTGGTGCGAAAACGTTAAGGAAACGAAACGTTAGAAAGTTGTGGTCAGCCAATGTTAGGATTATAAATGGAATGATTGATGTGGCTCCTATACAAACAGTCCTTCCAATGAATCCCACATAAATTCCATATTTATTTCTTTGCAATATGCGAGAAACTTAAAATTTATTGACATACCTTTTATGCCAGTTTATAATGTGATATAACAAAATCAAAGTATGTAGGTAAGAAACCAACTTAGGTAGTCTAGTCAAATTTATTTCTTGTTACAATATTCAATTATTCTATCAAGGAAAATAGATTATTAAGCTAATAGGATTACCTGTTCCTTTTTGAAATTAACAGAAAAAGAATGTTAAAATGAATCAGAGGTTTTAAAGCTTTTTGTAGCATTTAAGAACGAACGTAACGAACGATTTTTCAAAGTTGTTTGGGAAATCGATAAAAACATAAATTTTTTACGAAATCCTTGAGAAATTTTTGATATAATTAAAATTTCTGTTAAATAGAACTTCAAAAGTTATCATTCTAAATTCATACATCATTATTTTTGTTAGCATTTCGTTTTAAAATCAATTTTAGGAAGCAACATGGATATATTTTACATATTATGCCATAAATTAGATTATCCTAAAACCAAGTGTCGAAACGACTACCACAGATTCCTACACCTCACTGTGGCCAACACATTTGCTTTCGCTTTGCTTTCGTTATGTCAGACAACAAGGGTCAATGCCGAACCGTTGTCACAAACGAACTGTCGATACGGATGCCACGCAAAAGTCATTGCGGTAAAGAGTTATGGCCAATAAACAAAATCACCGTCAGCCATAGGAAGCATTGCCTTTTGTCTTCAGGCTATGGACAAAACAATCGACTCGATTCGAGTTGCCTGGCATCCTCAGTCCATAAAACAATCGACCAAAAAGTTAAGGCCAGTCTCGAGAGTTAATCTAACGACAACTGTCGAAATGCGAATTTAATACGAATTGTTAGATGAAATTTATGGTATATGGCCTTTTGTTTTGGGGGGTCTATAAAAAAAAGAACGAGGCATACAATTCTATATGCAAACGCCCAACTCACCCACTCTCTAGAGACTTGACTGTTCTGTTTCAGTAGGGGTTTTGTTTTGAAGGCAACTTTTGGTGACAGTGTTTAATTGCTCATATTGAACACGTGTGGATTTTCCAAGCTAAAGAACAGCACTCCGGCTCCAACTAGCTAAAGCTGACTATTATGGCCATGGGCAACAAATTGCTTTTTCAGCTTTGTCACTTTTTCGTGTCACGTTCTTTTTTTGTCTTGCTTCATCTTTGCTCGCCTCAGTCTGGTTTTTGGTTCTGTTTCTATTTCGTTTTTGGATGCCTCCTCTCTTAAATCCAGTCCAGACCAGTTTAGTCCAAGGTAGTTACGAATGTGCACATATTTTTTTTCCGCCAATTCTGCACGTCACGTGGTCTTTTCTTTCCTTAACTTTTTGCTTGTTTTTCCGATGTCAGTGTTCTGTTGACTCGACAAAATTGCGTGACCAGAGGAAAGCTCCTTCTTTCCATAGGCCAAATAAATTTCACAGCCCCCAAACACTGATTGAGTGAGGCACTCGAATTGACACCTTTGTATATAGATGTTGTAGACGGCTCTTGATCTATTCGCCAGTTGGGCGATTGTTAAAAAATTATTGTTGTTTATTTGCGATTTATTTTAAGCTGAAAATGCATGTGACTGTAAAAAATTATAGCTTTAGCTTTTATATAAAAAAATACATTTACTAGTGTATGTACATGGTGATGCAAGCAAAAGTGGGAGTAAAACAGCATTAAAAACGTACATTAAACGCATTTGTGTAGATATGTGTTATGACTGTGTGCGTATGTGCTCACACCCCAGTGTCTGTAAGTATGTTTGGGAATTTGAGTGTTGAAAGTTTTCTGCATTAAAAAATCCAAGTGCGATTAAAAGTTTTTATTTTAATTCAGAATTATTTAAGTTCATTTAAAATTGGAAGTTAAAATTTTCATCAAGTGGAAATGGGCAGTAGTTAAGCGAATCAGCGAAAAAAAGGAATTTAAAAATTATCATTACTTTTCAGTTAACTATTCCAAAGGCTTATACCAACAAAAGAAAACAAATACCTTTAATCATTAAAAGTAGAGCTGAAATCAAAATACTTTTAATTTATACTCAGTTCCAAAAAAATGTTTTGGATAAATAAACAAAATATCAGGTGGAGATAAATATAGGTTTTGATTGCGTCTTAGAGGTACACAAAAATGTCATACAAAAAGCTTTTTTAAATAGTTAAACCTTACTTGTATACAATGTTGGATGGATTATAAGCTTTAAATTATGGTTTCAAACAAATTCAATTATCTTTTGTGCTTTAGTTGTTCTTGTCGTTTCATTTCTTGGTTTCATTATTCCTTTTGGCTTTTGCACTTTATCCAACATGTTCACACCAGACAGTCGACCCACATCAAAGCAATGAGAACATTATGGCACAACATCAACGCCTGCAATGGTGTCATTATTACTACAACATCCAAACCAAGTGCAGACCCTTTACCCCTGCATTCAACCTACCGCCATCCGCCGCACATTTCCCTTACATCCAGAACAAAAACTGAGGTCAACAGTTTCCTAACGCAGTGCAGCGCTTCAATTGTTTTTTTTTTTTTTGCGTTTCTTCTGTTATATCTGTGCTTTTTTTTCTGTTGACTGACATGTCTCCCCCAAATTTAATGTCAGCATTGCCTTTACTCAAGGGAAATCGCTGGCTTACAACAAAATGCATTCGAAAAAAAGTGGAAAGAATGAAAGCGAATCGCGTATACGCCACATGGACACACACAGTGTGACGAGACTCCACCAGACTGACTCTGTTTCCTTTTGGGTTTTTTTTCTTGTTTCACTCTTTGTATCTATTCCTATTTCTGTCTCTGAGTGTCCCCAGTTGTACCATGCAGCACTTTCTGCTCTAATAAATGAAATCAGGGAGCGTAACATTATGTGATGGATATATTGTTACGAGTGCCTCTCTCGCCTGTGCCTTTTAATAGTTGATATTGTCTCTCTTGCATTTCCCTTTTCACTTTTTTGTCGCGTAATTTTCCGCATGTTGCCTTTTAATGTACAGCAAGAAATGAAGGAAAAAAAACAAATACTGCAGAAAAAGTACAAAATATGGAGTATACAAACGAAAAGTAAAAGCCGAAAATGCAAATGGACGGTTGAATAATTGCTGCAGCTGATGAATGACAAATAAATGAAAGCCAAGCAAAGACTTTTCACTGATTGTGAGTGCTGACGTTTGAGAATATGTTGATCAAAATTAACATTGATTGGCCCCATAAAAAAGGTTAATCTGAATTATTAAATAAATTTATAAGTAATAAGTAAAAGCATATTCTTTTTTAATATAGAGGGCCGAGACAATTAATCTTAATACAAAATGTGATCTTGATAAACTGAAAAACTTGGTATCCCAACTGATTAATTAAATTCCATTGGATTTGTGCTAAGAATTAAATTATTAATCTTGTTAATAATATGAGTAATTTAAAATCAGTCTAGTGAACTGAAGTGTGACTGCATTGAGTTCTAAACAGAAGAGACTTACTCATTACACAGACTTCGCTCAAATTGGCTTTTCTTTTCTTATATTATTTACATTTTTCAAAAGCTTAAAATAGTCCGCTTTAAATCTACTCCCTATAGCTGTGGTAGAATACGTTTTATGCACACTTCAAAAAATGTGGAAAAAAAATGAATCAGTTTTCCATTTACAAACCATTTAAATTGTAAATAACTTTTAAGCCACTCCCACACACGCCTTCCATATATCATGTAAAATTTTCAATTTCCTCTACATGCAAGCGGCAAAAAAAACGAAAATTTTAAATGTATATTTATGGCATGGAAAAATGAAAAAGCCAAAGAACTAATAAAAGTAGAAAAGCCAACGAAAAAAAAAAGAAATTTGAATAATAATACATATCACAGAGATATTTGTGGCCAACACAATTATGTACAATTGCTCTTGTCTCAGGAAGTTTCTAATTTTGTTTGGCATTGCCATTCAATTAAGATGTTAATTGGCTTCTGGGTAAACCAAAAGGCTGGAAGAGTGATGCCTACGGAAATGAACGATTTCCTACCAAAAGCTGAAGCCAAATCAACTAGCAAAAGTTTTCGTAAATGTGTATGTCTGTGTGTGTGTGTGTGAGTGTGTGTGGCTTATTTAGCATAGAATTTCCATGTGCAGCTTGTCGGCGGGTGTTGTGGGAAAGTAGAGTAGAAACGACTACGAACTACGTTGAAGAAGTCCATGGAGCTGCATGCCTAATGAAGCCATCTCCTGTCTGAAATGCGAACTGAGTTTGTCTGGTCATGTGCGAACAGAGAAATCAATTAACTTAATTTCCGCACAAAACGTGGCTGGAAGTGGGGATGGCCAAGGAGATTGGTGGTCAATAAAACTTTTCATCGACCAAAACAAATTGTTGCATATTCCTAGACCGAATGACCAAATGGCAAGGCACAAACTTTGACCAGCAAAGATTGTCAGCCATGTGACGTGACAAGTAGACCAGACAGATGAAGTTGAAAAGTTTCATCGACTTCACAACAATTTGTACCATATCAATTTGTAATATCTTTGTGAATATTTTCTTCTTCAGATTGGACTGCTACGTGGTGGCAAAATGTTGGCCGAAGAGTCACCCGAATATCTAAGACAACAATATAATGCCGATTCGCTGGAGGACGTTTTCCTCAAACTTTCTGTTATGCAAAATATGGGCAAACGACGACGTTCATCAATTGCCCAGGAAATTGTTGAACAAGTAACAGTGCCAGCCAATTCTAATCCCGCTTTGGACATGTCCGATGAGCAGCATGCGGCCGAAATATCTGGTGAATTTGGGGATAATATTTCAATGTCATCGGCTGCTCGAGACCCGATCAGTAACACAGCTCTGGCGGCACCACCATTACCACCAGCCCAGGAGATACCCACATCGTTTTGGTACAATTTACATGTGATGCAATCGCATCATTTACATGCACTTATCTGGAAGAACTTTCTGTGGATGATGCGGAATGTGGGGTAAGTTGGCAATGAGTTTCTATTTATGGTTCTTAAATACATGCTTAGTTCTCACTGAACGATTTAGTATAATGCTTTTCATTGTGGGACTGCCTGTGGTGCAAATATTGCTATTCTGTTATGCCATTGGCCATAATCCGACTGGCATCAAATTGGCTGTGGCAAATCACGAGATGTCCGAGGAAATGATTATGCAACAGTTCTGTCCAGTGCACACCGGATGCAATCAGACGATGTTGAGCTGCCGTTATCTCGATATGCTGGTCAAGAACAACAGCATGGTTGTGGTAAGTAGTCCGAATGTAAATTACCTGGCCAGTAGTCAGTGGCAACAGAAAACTGCAGCCCTGAATGCACTTGGGGGAAAACAGACAACAAAACTTTCAAATTTTCCTAACACCAAATTGAAATTGAATACGAAATTCACCAGGGATGACTGCTATCTAAAAAGAGTTTAAACTTCTTGAAGATAGTTTTTTAGGAAACTACATAAAAATTTGATTTTGTTTTTTTAATTTCAAACTAAATTTCAACAATAGTTTCTTTATTTCGTTTATTGTTAAAAGAATGAAAACCTTATCTATATTAGAGTTTCATAAAGTTTTATAAAGTTTGCATTACTCACTATACATTGATTCTTAACATTTAACTAAAACATAATCAGTTCCATAATTTTTCAGCTTGTTTAAATTTTTCTCGGTGTGTTTAAATTGTGCAGTGCGAACTTTACAATAACCACTCATGTTGCTAGTTGTAAGATATTCAAGGACCTCTTCCCCTTCATCTCTGCTGACCATTCCTGTAATTTATTTCAATTTGTGTGGACAGCAAAGATGCTAGAGCCAGGCTGGCAGGCTTACAGGCAGGCAGGCAACGTGTGCCATAGTACTTGGACTCTAGATGGTCTGAGTTCTTCGAGTCTTCAATCTATTGCACACATCGTTTCGTCCTGCCGCACTACTAAATCAACCCGTCGATGCCTCCTACTTGGCATTGTCTTGCGTTGGCTTGCTGTTGTTGTGTTGGGTGAACACAAATTACAGCTGCTTATCTTTGGCACAGCCAAAGTAACAACAGCAACAGCACCCAGGAACAGGGTCAGGGATGGCAAAACAGAGAGAGAGAGAGAAAGAGAGAGTCGAGATCATCAATAAATTTACTCGCAGCTGCTGGGCAAAAATACTAGTTGAGAGCAATGAGTAAGAGGGAAGAAACTCAGAGGAGAGAGCCTGTTGGCCCTGGTGGCAATTTATTGCAAATTATGCTTCAAAAACAAAGCCTCTTTGTAGCCTAATTTCAGTTTAAGTTTGAATTGATGCTCCTTCTGCTGTTGCTCTTGCTAAATTTTCATGCATTTTGTATTAGAGTTTCGCATAATAATCGTAAACTCAGGCAAAGTTGTTGTCGACTACAAACTACATGCAAAATTGATAAACAACTGGGATAGACTTTATTATTAAGCTTATAAAAATGGTACACTTAAGTTAGTTAGTTGTTCGTCATAAATGAGATAGACAAAACAGTAAAAGATAGAGAGAGAAAAAACGTGAAGAGAGGGCATTTCATTGCCAATTTCACTGAGGCCTCATTGTAATCAAATGGGAAAACAATTCTTAGAAATATGCCACAATGCAAGCAATCGACAGGGCTCAACTGGCCAATTTGTAAAGGAAAACTTTCTTTTTTTACCTTCCCTTTATTCTTTTACCTTCAAAATTGAAAATCTGCCTCTGCTTTTGCTCCCCTTATCACGCTTAATTTGTGCAAATTCTAACTAAGATAAAGATAAAGAAAAAGAAATACGCAACGTGGACCGCAATTCCGACCCCTCAGCAACAAACAACAAAGAAAAAAAAGAAGACAGCAAAAAAAGTTGAAAAGAGCCAAAGTTAATTTTGGTCAATGAACAGAGCGTATCAGCGTGGCCATCAGCACGTTGCCAGGACACACAGCCGGGACAAGGCCAAACGATAAGAGGAACAGGACAGTGCAGAAAACAAGAAACCCCCACGCAAATGAAGAGGCTAAAGGCAATGAAAAAATTTGAATTCTGTTGCCCGTTTGCCATTTGCCGTGAAACGACGCATCGCTTTTGCTGTTTTTTTTTTTACATTTTTCCTTTGTCTTCTTTCGTTTGCGTTTTTTCAATTGCCTCGCGTTTCTTTCAGCCCATAAGGATATGGAGTATATAAGCACTTTAGTCATTTAAAGTTAACAAGAGTAAACAAATTTCATGGGATCTAATTACTTTTAATGGTGTAAGATACTATCTTCAAATCTCTTTTACTAAATGGCAGTGAGTAAGGATTGGTTTGTCTTAGGCAAATGCTTCAGCTATTTCACTAACGTAGAAGAATAACGATTCCTTAAGGCACATGTAATTAAAATTTAAATAACGCTTCTTTCATACTACTTGGCTTTACTTTATTTAAGTGTACCTGTGGATAGCTGATCTAATTATTTTAACTTTTCAAGTTTGATTTATTACTTAAAAACGGATTACAGGGTGTATTCGAATTCCTTATCTTGTTGGCAGTTAGTTCTAGCTTACCGTTTCATGACTGTTGACATCACAACAAAAGCGGTAACAGTATAAGCTATGCATGTATTTGCCTTGCAGGCTATAAGGAAAAGCTTCACATCTTTTCCTTCTCATACCAAATATCATGAACTCAGCTCTTGGCTTCGTCTTTTGGTCGAGTTGTGCCTTGTGGTTTCTTTAGATCAAACAAATTTCGGTTACCCTCATCTTAATGACATAAAAATTGGCCTTTGTTTCCCATGCGTTGCCAAGGGCCAAACATTGTCAAAAAAACGGCCTTTGGCAATAATTTTACAAACTTTTCAGGCATCTCCAAAAAAAAAAAAGAAAAATATAAAAAGGCTTAGCGTGTTTCTTTTTTTTTAATTTATACGAAAATTGAAAAAAGCAACCGTTGAAGAAGGAAAGGAAAGAATAAATAGGATAGGAAAACCTGGTATTGTGGTCAGTTTGTTTGGTCGGGTTGTCATTGCTTTTAATTAAAAGTTCATTAAGCATGACAACATTGCCTCATCAAGGAGATGCTGTGGTGGGAGAGATGGGGAAAAATGATAGAGATTTCATGCTCATCCGACAAGTTCTTTCTGTTGCACTTGATTAGCCATAAGTTTTAGCTTGAAGTGAAGCAGTTTTCTTTTCTTTTTTTTATTTTTTGTTTTTTGATTTTATGAGCAAACTTGCGGCCAAGTTGAAACAAAAATTGCTAAGGTAGCCATGAGAAGTAAAAAGTTTTGCATGCTTTTGAGGGATAAAAGAGAAAGCTGGGAGTAAGACGGAGGACGGGACAACGCTTCATTTGCGCATAGTTTGTGTGGTTGAAGTTTGTCATAAACAATGTTGAAGTTAAGGTTAAACTATAAGCATAAAAGTTCTTGGAGTTTTGTGGATTTGATTGCCTGTTTGTTGCTTATAAATGTATGTATGTATATAGGTACTCATACATTTGCAACCTGGCCGCAAATTCGCACATTTGCCATAAAATCTAATGAAGCCCTTAAAGACCGCAAGAACCTCAAACCCAAAAAACCGGAACCCAAAACCCTTCAAATGGAATCCCTTCATTTGTCTCAACATTAATACGGCAATTGCGTAAATTTCACGCCCTATTGTCCTGTCCCTACATTCTGCCCGCCCTGCTGCGTGCCTGCGCGGCAGCCTGTCTTCTATGGTTTAAATAACTACATATATCTAGGCCACAAAATTGCCAAAGCTTAGCCCAAATACAAATGCCAATACATGAACCAACCATCCCAACTCATACCCCTCCACCTTGGTCCTGTGGAATCTCTGTAAGTGGCTGGCGAAAAGTTTAGGCAAAACTTTTCCCCTCTTGTTGTAACCAAAACTTCATCAATGTATGACTACCACTAGCTTAGGCCCAAGGACATGATGCTCGCTCTATGTGCTATGTATTTGTATATGTATATGTACACGCATATGTAGTACATACTGTTCATAAGTGGAATAATCATTTCTGCTAAGAAAGGGACGGGGAAGGCTTTCACTTCATTATTTATTTTCCGTTCTTATTTCAGTTTCCTTTTTTGTTTTTTTTTTTCTTTGCGCTTTTTGGATGCGTAAGCAACTGCGCAATGAAATTGTAAAAGATAACATAAACATATTGTTGACAATGCCTTTGCCTTTGCCTTTTGTTGATGGTGCTGCTCATGTTTGCCTTTGCCGGCCTGAATTTATCGTTTGGCGCAAAGTACGCACATTAATTACAGGGAGTTACTTTTATTGTTGCTACATGCAACAAACAATGCGACAGGAAATGAAGCGTAGCACAGTCAGCTCACAAAGCGAACCCAAAGGAAAGGAAGTGCTCAAGGGCAGCAAAATGAAGAGAAACAGAGCGCAGGAGAATTGGCGGCAGACGGACAAGCCTCTGACAGACATTGCTCAATAATTCAGAGGGTCTTTTTAATTGTGCACCGACAATGCACATACCTAGTCGAAATTTGCATACCCTCCTTGGCACTTCTAATTTGTGGTAATCCCCAAAAAAAGAACTCAAACACACAGCAGCAGATGGGAAACTGTTACTACATATTGCTTAGTCGTATGATTTTCGTATAAAATATTAGACAACTGGAAACGAATTCATATAAATTCATGTAAATTGCCAGTCCTCAAAAGTCTTTAAATAAAATGAAAATTAAACCCAATGAAAGAGCATTGAAATTGCCAACAAATGGAAGCAGTATTTGTTGTCCGTCTGGTAAAGGTGCAATGGCTTTTTAAGCTAATTGAATGAGCATTTGATTGACTGTTGGCATTTAATGTTCACTTTTCCCTCCATCTTCTCGCCCACACAGAATTATGTGAATGACGACGAGGCGGCCTATGAGCAGGTGCGTCGTGGCAATGCCTGGGCCGCTTTGGTTATACAACCTAATTATACCACAACATTGTTGGAGCGGGTGGAAGCCGGACGATATGCCGAAAACGAGACTATAGAGGCATCCGATCTGAATGTTCGCATGGATGGGTCCAGTAAGTTTTCATTACAATCATTTTAGCATTTGCCCATTACTCATGGTCCTTTTTATCTTCTCCTTAACAGATCAACAAATCGCACAAATGCTTTACGCAGACTTGCAGCTCACGTTCTTCAGCTTCGTGGAGAATATGTTAAGTGAATGCGATGTGAATCCCAAGCTGGGACGTGTTCCTGTAGACTTCAATGAACCGATTTATGGCTTTCGCAATCCCAACTTTACCGATTTTGCTGCTCCCGGTGTTATATTGACCATTATATTCTTCCTTTCGGTTGCCATTACCTCGGGTGCCATGTTGATTGAAAGGAATGAGGGCATGCTCGAACGTTGCCTCGTGGCAGGCATCACAGGACCTGAAATTTTGCTCTCCCAGGTGGTCACCCAGTTCACTGTGATGTTGAGCCAAACCGTATTCGTCCTCATTGTTAGTTTCTATTTCTTTGAGTTGACTCTTGTGGGAGACATTTGGCTGGTTGTTGCGCTTTGCATATTGAATGGCTTGTGCGGCATGACCTTTGGCTTTGTCATCTCTTGCGCTGTGGACACCGAAAGAACAGCCACCTACGTAGCTATGGGGTCATTCCTACCCATTGTGATGTTGTGTGGCATTATATGGCCCATTGAGGGCATGTTCCCGTTGCTGCAATTTGTGACTGCCTTCCTGCCTCTAACCAAGCCAACGGAATCATTGCGATCCATTCTACAGAGGGGTTGGGGCATTGATAATCCCGCTGTCTATAATGGATTTATATCTATTTCATCATGGGTTCTAGTCTTTCTGGTGCTAACCATATTGCTGATCAAGTTTAAGAAGGGCTAAATGGTGTTCCATCTGAAGATACTGCTGATGATTTTACTAGGTTCTTAGGGTAGTGCATAGATTGTACAACTAGAATAACGATGAGTATGTCTCTTTCTCCCCATTTTGTTAGTCCTTAGTATAGGTCTTGGATATAATATATGCATGGAATTGTTGTGCCTTTATCGTAAGTTACGTATTACCTAATTTCCCTCTACACATTATATTTACATGACTCATATAGATTTTATAAATGGAGAACGCAAATCGTATCTCTATCTCACAAACATTTATTCTTACGAAATCAAATGTAAATTAAGTAAACGAAAAACAAAACTTTGAATATAAAAATTTAACGATTTTAAATTAAAGGTCAAACTGGCAAACTCTTAGCTTCTAAAACAAAATTAATCTTTCCTTTAAAGCTAAAGGGAAGATATTGATTGGAATCAAGAGGCAATCAAAGACACAAAGCGATTGAAATAACAAACCAATAACAATTATTAATATCTTCATGAACACGAATGTGACAATTCATTCACTTGTCATAAATATCATCTGACGAATGTTTCAAGTCTTTTGTATCCATTGTGTATATATTTACAATTAAATTTCCGTCGGCAATCGATATTATCTCAAACATTTGCTATTATTTCATCCACCATGAGACTTACAGCTTGGTATAGATTTGCTGCATTGGATATGCCAAGGTTGTTGTCTTGAGCCCGTCGTCACCCATCATTGATTACTGGAGAGTGTGGCTGACGGCGCCACTCGGGCACATAAATTGGAAAATTCAGCAGCCAAAGGAAAAATCTCATTTTCATTTTCATGTTCACGTTGGTGTTGCTAACGCCCTTTAGCTCCTCCTTCCTGCACATTGACTGGTCCACCTCCACAACTGCACACGCTTTTCACATAATTGAAAGTTCAAACTTTTCCGACTTGCCGCTGAATTAATTTTTCAACTTCATAATTTCTCAGTGCTCTGTGAAGCTTTAATAACATTCAGAGAGCGGCGCAACCAAGCCCAGTCCAGCCAACTGCTGTCTTCAATGATTCTTTGTTTGTGGCTGTTCCTTCAGCTTCTTGCTTCTTGCCAAGCCACTACATTTCACTTGGCTCTGACGCCCCGCGCCGACCCTTCTTCTAGCCACCATACTGCCTCATCTCATCTCAATGGCGTGTTAATTAATTGCTCAATTAATTTAATGTTCAACATCTGCCTGGGAAAACACTCGCTTGCTATCCACTCACAAAAGTCAATTGCTTGTTGTTTTCAATGTTCTTTAGACAGTTTTACAAAAGTGTCAACCCTTTATTTTTCTTTTTCAGTCCCTGTGAGGGTCCTTTTGTTAGGGTCAACATAACCATGTAGACAAATAGCTACTCATTTAGCATATTTGTGATGGAATTTGAATAATGTTTGAGGGTTTTCATTTCAGGTGAAGAAAAAAAAGAAAACAATGGATAAAAAAACATTCATATCTTGCCCAAGACCATTAATAGCTAGTCTAGCTCCGGAAAATAAAAGAAATTAAACTAAAATAAACGTGGAGAAATTCTTACCCTTCGTTTTTACATACTGCGCCTATTATTTTATATTAAGACATCATTTCCCTTAAATGTTTTGAAATTTAAAGGAAACCTAAGATATAAAAATAATAAATACTTGAAATTTCATTCGTTTTTCACAATAAACCTATTACTATGTATTGACTAGAGTTTGTAATATTTTTAAGTCTTTAGTCTGTTCACAACTAGTAGTTCAGTAAAGAGAAACAGGACACAGTGGATGAAGCTTAAATTTCCGCTGTCTTGATTAAAGTAAGTTAATAACAATGCATTTCTCTGACTATGTTACTGCATAGCACATAGTAATTTTCAAAATTGATAACTACCCTCAGTTGACATATCGATTCATCAATGCCGTTATTTTGTCAGAAATTTTCTCCTCATATTCATATCAATATTCATTTAACCCTGATTAATTCTTGCCATAGCAAGCTATCAGGATGTTTATTTTTTCGCAAATTCTCTGAAGTGCTCATATTAAATTATTTCTGCTTTTTTAATCACCATTATCCTCATCAAGATGAATGCATTTTCATTTCGTTGTATTCATTTCCTTTTAGTTAAGTGAAGAAAAACCTTTAATTATTTACCAAGCAGCAATT
Source organism: Drosophila paulistorum (assembly GCA_018152135.1). Classification (NCBI taxonomy): domain Eukaryota; kingdom Metazoa; phylum Arthropoda; class Insecta; order Diptera; family Drosophilidae; genus Drosophila; species Drosophila paulistorum. The sequence goes on from JAECXG010000690.1 coordinate 1,515,619, forward strand.
ACGATTTACATACCAACATTTTGATGCACTCTCAGACATACGTGTGTGTGTGTGTATGTGTACGTCTGCTTGAGTCATGGAAATTGCATGCATCAGTCATGTACTTATATATACATATATATAGTTTATTATTTTAATGATTGGCATTAATTATTTGCGGTACATTATGCGCAATTTGTTTAACTACAACAACTACGATAGCATCAGCCAGGATATGCATTCATGTTCCGTTGCCGATACCCAAACATATTCACATTCACACTCGCATTCACATTCACCAGCTTGTTTTGCTTTGCCTGGCAAATTGTATAATGAAAATGTCAATCAATTTTCCCACGATTTGCTGGTGCGGCTGTTGCCGCTGCTGCTACCGTTGCTGGCTCATCCGTTGCCAATTGCAAATTGAGTTCATCTGCTGGCGGCAAATATTGACATGACAGACACACATTTTTATTTTATTTTCATTTTATTTTATTTGCATTTTTATTTCCCTCTTCACCCGCTGCTGCTTCAAGGTTTTCTCGCATTCACTTCGTTTTTCTTTTCTCTTCGGTATTATCTTTTTTTTTCTATAGCATCAGCTTTCCTTCTGGGGCCAAAACCCCTTAACATTTGCTTGGCATTTGATGGCGTGTCCTGTCCTCACTTTATCTCCTGTCCTTTCTCCTTTTTTCATCTCTCTGTGTATGTGGTGCGGATGGGTGTTTGTGTGTTTCTCCTATGTGTGTGTGGGTGAGGTGGTAAAAATGACATATTAATTTCCAAAGGGGAAATGAAATAATATAAATGGTGTTGTTGCCTCCAGCTTAAGCTTGTAAGTCCTTGTCGTTTGCTTCCCCTACCATCGTTCTCCTTCAATTTCGCCATTTCGCATGCAAATAGCTATGGTAAAATCTAAATAAATATGATCAGGGAAATCAATGCCCTTAATATAGCTGTCGCTGCCGTCGCGGATGCTGCTTCCTGTTATCGAGAAAGTAATTGCTTACACATTACATTACTCATATGACGCGTATGCCAAGAATTTCCACAAAAATTGAAGAAAAGAAGAATTAATGCATATATATTTGCGATATATTTTCAGTTATTTTAAGCATTTTGATGAAGTCGTCTACCAATCAGCAGAGATAATGCCTGTCAGCATGCCACGCGTTGCCATCAATCATGCCACGACACGCCCACAAAAGCCAACCCACTCACACAGACAAAACACATCATCCCAAAATAAAGCCAAAGAAGAAGTCTTATATATGTATATGTTTCTGTTTTGTTTGAAAAAACCAAACAGTATATGGCCATGACTTTGTGAGTATCCTTAGTCAGTGAGTCAGTCAGGCGGACCTACTGCCTGTCCATACCTCAATTGAAAAGCACTTTCAAAAAGGATAATAACGATAAATATTTTATTGTAATGTGTTTCAGCCAGTGTTTACATGCCGGCTGTGTCTTGTGTAATCGACGAGGGCAGTCACAAAAGTTTTGGAATATGAAACGATTATTGAGTTGTAAAATTACAACAATTGGATGACAAGAATATGAAAAAATATAACAAAACTGATCAGTTTAAATATCATTTTACAGTTTTTGATGAATTAGATTTGTCTTTCAATTTAAAATGTTCTTCTCACTTTTATGTTTTTAATGAAATAGAAAAGGTAGAATTTTATTTGGAGCATTTTATTAAAATCTATTTTAAAATATTTTTATCACTTTTAATTCAACAAAAATTATGATTTGCTGAAGTTTTACTCAAAACTCTTGAATCTCTCACTATAGCACCCCAAACCTTTGTCATTCGCCACCAATAACTGCCAAAACAGCATGTATTGCCATTATTTTAGGCAGGGGAAGAAGATGGTAAATGGAGTTAAGGATGCTGTTCCTTCTCAATGCAGGACGAGCTCAATTTGCAGCCTTCCTCACCATATCCCGCAGACGCTTCTCGTCTTTCATGCTGTTGCGCGCGCTTACGGGCAACACTTAATCGGCTTCCGGGGATATTTGGGATTTAGGGCGGAAACCTATTTGTGTCAAGACGTAGAGAGTGTTCAGCTTCAGTTGCGCCCCTATATACCCATACCCATATTCACACAGCATTCTTCTTTACATCTCCTGCTACCACCACCTTCATCTTTATGGCGTCGTCGCCTTTTCATTTTAGGCATTTTCCGCTGCTGGCAGCATATTTAGTCTTTTGTTTTGGCGACAATTTGCTGCTTTGCTTTTTTACTTAGCCATATACATACTTAAAATTTATAACAAAAGGCAGCCATCTCAAAATGAACTACTTAGTTCTTTTTTCCTATGTTTTCCACTGAATCTTCTTTTTCTTCTTAGTTGCCTTTTTTTGCGTTTTTCTTTTCCATTTCAGCTTCAAGACCAAAACGAAACAACAATGAAGGCAATTCCGTCAACAGCCGGCAGCTTTTTCTATACTAACGCAAAAGAAAAAAATGAGCATATAGAACAGGGCGGGGGTAAGAATGTGGTAAAGCGGCGTGGAGCGAAAAGTACGTGCTAATGGCTGCAAAGCAAATGACACAAGCTCGTGTATAAACATGGCCAAAAGTCAGCTTACTCATAAATACATATTTGTGTGCTGGTATATGTAGTACGTATGACTTGATGTGTGTGTGAGTGTGGTGTGCCACGCCCCAAACTAATAAAGGCCGCCGGCTGTGGCCATTGAAAAATGCTGACTATCTGGCACAAAGTTGAAGATGGCGAAAGATGAAAGAGTAGAAGGCAAGGGGACGACGATGCCATTTGAGCTCACATGTTTTGGTCTGATGTGTGAGTGTTTGTGTATATATTTGTGTGTGTGTCCACCAATTCGCTGCTAATGGCTCTTTTGTGAGTATTTCCACAGTTGTCTCAATGAAATGCCAGCAGCATTTGTGTTGCCGTTTCGACTGGTCACCGCTTGGCTCATTTTCAGTTATTTTCTTTGAAATATTTATAATTTTTGAAATGCCAAAGAAACCACTTCAATTCCTCAACTACATACCTCCATTCCACGAAACTTTGGGATTATGAGGTAACTTTAATTTGTCCTTTCTCCAATACTTAATCTTTTGCGATAATCAGTTTATTAACAAGCGCGTCGAGGCCAGAGGTCATTAAAATATATTTATGCCCCTTTACCTCCTTGGCCTTATCTGTTGCTGTTGCGACCTAAACCGCATTGACCGCTTAACCAGGAACTGGATATCAATATCGTGTTGCCTTAAATACCAATATCTCGCATTAAAGTCCTACTGTCCGTGCGAAGGGGCGTTAACCGAAAATCGATGTCCGTGCAAATGGAAAGGATGATGTATGCGGCGGCCAGTGTCTGGGCAAGTGGAAAACTTGTGTACTCCTCTTGTATCCATCTCGCTCGCTCTATTGCTTCCTGGTTGGCTGGTGGCTCTTGTATCGCATTCACATTTGTGGTGACCAAGCTGAAAGAGGTAGAGATCTGTTAGTAGGAGATGTAATTGGAATTTGCGGCATGAGCATGGCGTCCTCAACATGGTCCGACCATTGTTTACTCACTCTCGCTCTCGTCCACAATGATTAACTGCACAACTGCGGTGAGGATACACCTGACACAGGATGAGAGCTCTACATGCAGGCGGAGCTGCCACACCTTACCACACCGCCCAGACCAGGCGGCAATGGTCCGGTAATGCGAATCGTCAATCAGCTCCAGTTCTTCTTAAGCGGCAACTACAGGGCGCATGGCGGTCGGGTCAATGCTAATGGATGGCCATAAAACACTCACTGACAAAGTGCTCATAAGGCTTAAAACGACAACTATCCGCTCTGAGTTCACCAAGTTTGCACAGTTTTCAAGATGATCTCTCTCTATCTATCTCTCTGTTTTCCTTTTTGCTCCCTCCGTTTATTTATCTGTTGAATTGCATTGCGTGTCACTTGAGTTTCTAGATAAACCTGTCATTTTATGACTTTTCACAGAAACGATTTCAGGAGATTATTTGCCTGGCAAAAGCTGTCAAATGCAAACAAATTCTCATTTTGATTTTGGTTATAAAATGATTTACAACCACAACTTCATCAAATATTTAACTATACAAGTTTTGCATCCATAGAATGGAAAAGTATTTTCAAAAAAAGGCGAACTTTACAACTTTAGAAAATGTTGTGTGTCGGTGGCCAAAAAATTTCTAAAATTAATAGTTTTCAAGCTACCTTTGTCATTAAATATGTCCATACATAGTGTCATATTAATTGACTTTAGGGATTACCCAACCTTCTTGCTATCTGATTCTACAATATATACAATTATAACATGTTTTTATCTCTTTTTGTTTAAAGAAATAATTTAAATGACATTCATTTGACATTAGTTCATAAGGTTGAATAGTTTGTCAATTGGCATTTTAGTTTTTTTTTTTCAATATTATTGGGCTTCAGCTTTATTTAAAATAGCAAAAAACCTGCAAATAGGCCGATTAAATTGTTAGCATTTCATGGGAAATATTTTTTAAAGCCAAATTTCTTTGATCTGCCAAGCATATGTGATTCTGGTGCTTGGCCCATCTGAAGACTTCATTTAACTTGGCAACTCGCCTAGAGGAGGTATCGGTACCTGGGCCGCTAATGTTGTGCCCAGTGGAAGTATCATCGACATAAAATAAACATGCATAATGGAGCATCTTAAATGCAACTTATTTTGCATAGTTAAGCATTTGAGTGGCATCAGTCCCTATGTACTTTCGCCCTTTCCCCGGGCATCTTTTGCTTAGTTTGTGCTACTTCACTAACTTTGATACTTCCACTCGACTCGTCTGAAGGGAGGTAAACAGGAAACTAAATGAAAATATCTAACGTTGGCAGAGGCAGCCGGGCAGACAGTAGAACCGCAAACCACAGCTATGTATGTCTATGTCTGAAAGTATGCCCTTCTCTGTCTGGCAGCAACAACTCCTTCTTGGCTCTCTTTTTTAGCTTTGCCCTTGCCTTTGGTTCCCTTTTCCATATCCTATTTCTTTTACCCCAGCCACTTGCCGTATTTACACCAATTCCCTTGTCTGTTTTGCCAGCCATTTTTGCTTTTCCGTTGCTGTGCTGCGCCCACAACATCAGTAGCAACAACAACAATGCGGCGTCTTTTGCTGCTGTTTAAGTAAAAAATTTAATGTTCTTGTCCTGACTCTGGCCAACAGCATCATCATCGTCATCGTCATCGTTTTCGTGCTCGTTCTTAACATCATCATCATTATTTCCATAAACAGAGTAAAAGGCAGCAGCCAGCCAGAAGCTTGGCCAAGTTTGTCTTGCATTTTTTTTTTTCATTTTTTTAGCTTCTATGGCATTTACACTTTGTGATGAAGCCCAAAACAAAACATTATATATTTATACTTTGTAGACAGTACTAGAATTTGTATAAATCATAGTGAAAGGGTATTTGAGAGTTCTTATAAATTATCGCCTATCTCAAAGACAAGTTGCAATCTTTACTCTTTCTTCCGGATTTTCTGCAGTTCCGTTCTTCATTTTGACTTGTCGGCACTTAGTCGGCTGTCTGCGTTGCATCTTCAAAAGGCATTATATTTAATCATGAGGTTAATCACTGGACAAGAAAGAGACGAAGACAGAGAAAGATGTTACGAGACTCACCAGTCAGTTATTCCGTCATTTGGCGATTCAAAATTTTGTGAAAATTGTGCATAATGAATGTTGAAGAAAATTGAGTGCACAATGTGGCGTATGATTGATATTTCACTTTTAGTTTTTTTTTCTTTCTAATATTTATTAAAGGGTTACTCAAAGCCAAGAATATAGTTCTTTCGGTTACCACTTATTTTAATCAGCAGCTGTGTTAGGCTAATCACAGTTGAAAAAAAGAAGAAATTAACCCCCCATGTCCATTAAAAATGTTGCCTTTTGGCTAATTATTTTGTTCACTGAATACGGCAAGCAATCAAGTCTTTTTGATCGCTAGTGAGACACCTGTTATCCTTTTTCTCTCGTATTTCTTTGCTTTTTGTTACCTCATTTTTTTTTTTTTTTTCTGTTGTTTCGGCCTCAATTAGTGCTGAGTGTTTGTGCTCCAGTTTGTCTTTTACACATGATGTGTGAACATCATAAATAATCAAAATGTAGGCGAGTGCGGCAAAATACACATTTTTTGTTGTACATCATCATTATCGCCGCCCAAAGACCTCTTGGATGAAGCAGGCTTCTCACAGCAAGTGGCCAACAAACAAGAGCTCATTCGCCCATGAAATTTCGGACGCCTACACAATAATCAATATGGTTGTATAGACCATGATGTAAATATATGCTGGATGATTTCAATTTGCTCAGCAAAATTTCATTTTAATAGACTTAAAGTTTCTTTTCTTGTATCATTTGAGTTACGAAAGATTTTGGACTATATATTCCCCTTATTTTAGTTTACCCTCTTTGTCGCTTGTTGTTGGCGTACGAAACAATTTGGGCTTTTGCCATTTTATCTGTTTAATTAAAGGGCTCCTATGACAATGAATCCCGGCGTATGTGTTCATCTGGAGGAATAGCAAAGGGCTCAGGTGGTGCGAGAAACCCACAACGAGATACCTTAGATACCTCGCACACACATACAAAATATGCCATGTTTCTAAAGCAGTAAAGGTAAAATGAAAAGTAGACTAGATCGCAATAATTTAGATGTACAAAATTATTATGAGTTGTTATTATAGTATGCAGATTATCGTATAGCATATAACAATTAATGGAGCTAAGACCTAGCTAAATGAAGTTTTTTTATAGACAGAAATGTATCTCGAATACTATTTAATCGATTATATAATTTTACCAAAAGTAATCAAAGAGGTATTAATGAAGTCGAGCTTTACATATTTTCTGTCTATTATTATTGTTTTATCATTTTCGTGGCTTTTTGGACTAACAAACGAAACCAAACTGTAGCACAGCAGAACGTACCCAAACCAAATGTATAGCACAACACAAACACAAAAAGGAGGAATGTGGCACAAGGACTGACTACCAAAGGATGCAACCCAGAGCCATTTTGGTCTTCTAGTATGTGAATTTCGGTTGGCATTTTATTTAAGCGGATTATTTTGGCACATTTGCGCTTAGTTTTTGTATTTCTATTCTATTCCCTTCTCTTTTTTTTTTTTTTTGTTCCTTCAGTTGTTTTGATATTTTTTTTTTTGTTTTGGCATTGGAATGCCTAATGAAGGCATTTTTGTGTGTCTTGGGGACCTGGATGTACGTAAATTTGCCAAAATGATGTGTCCACACATATAACTCATGCTCTGCATATGAAGCTTATTTGGCACTATGACAAAAGTTATTTAATTATGATTATGCCACTGCCTCAGACTCAGACCCTACTGTAAATGCTTAGTTAAGAGCCCTTCAGGCTGCTCATTTGCACTAAAATTTACTTAGTTTTGCACTAAAGCGGCCCAGAGCCTTGGCCCGGGCTTAGACTCGACAGCAAATGTAGACATAAAACTTAAACACACACACATAGCCTCACATAATAGTTTGTGTCTGTCTCTCGGACCAAATGACAGGCAAAGTAGAGGTCTTTGTTGGTAATCAGAAATGTGGTTGAGTTGAATGCGGCTATGGGGCTCCCTTCTAGTTTCATGTTAACTTTGGCGCTAATGTCAAAATGTTGTGCACATGTCGCACGCACAGTAACAGTAGCAACTCACTGCCCCTGTGGTGTGTATACCCCGCTGACAAATCAAGCGTCTCAGCTGAGACAGTGAGAGCTAAACTAGTGTACACTAACTGTAAGTGCTAAAATAATTCACGAAATTAAACAACAACTAGAAATGTTCATATGCTTATATTCAGTATGGGAATAAGAATATTACAAATTACATCTTAAAATGGGATCTACACGTTTTCCATTAAAAGTAGAATCGAAAGTGTTTCGAATCCCAAAGAAAGTCGTGCATCTATAAACTTTTTCAATTATTTACCCTTACCGTTTTCTTTTAGTCTGCTTAACTTTGAAATTGAATGCATTAAACCCAAAGTGCAGTCTCAAGAGAGCAACAGAATAAGGACAAAGAAAAATCGTCCACTTCCTATTAAATAATTTATTCCATTATTAATAATCTTGTTAAAATACTAATTACATTTTTGATTAGGATGTGCTGTTAACTTCCGTCCCATATAAATTTTATAAGAATTTCATGAAAATTAAAATGTTTCTTTAGGAAGTTAATTGCAATATTTATAGATATTTTATGTAAAAGTATTCAAGACTTGGTAAGTACATTCGCAAATATAAAAATTTTATATAACTAATCCTTTCAAATATGATTTTTAGTTTGTTTTTGTTGACTCTAAATGAGTTAGCTTTTGTGGACTGTTAAGTCAACCCGAATCTTAATCAAGGCAAGCATTTTGTAACTAAATTTAGTTTTGCTTGCATAGTTTGAGAGAGAGAGAGAGAAAGAGGGAGAGAGATGGAGAGAGAGAAAAAGAGAGAGAGAGAGAGAGAAAGAGAGAGATTCAAAGGCCAATTGTACTCAAATACTGATTTTTGGAAACCCTTACCCGTTCCGGCAACTCTTGAAGTTTACCGTTTGCCATTTCCCATTGGGCCAACTGCAACTAGATATTTTCATGCCAAGTGTAAGTGTCCATTTCAATTAAATAACATTTCTAGCTAGGGCAAATTCATTCATTTCATTTGCATTGCTTTACATTTAATTCCTGGAATACACAATAAGTGGAGACGGAGATGCCTGGGGGATTTTTCTGGGTAATTTTCCGACTCGTTCCTTTTGCAAATATGTATACTAAGTGTGTATGTGTGTAAGTGTGTATATACACTCAATTGAGGTTGAAATGGCCTCTGGCAATGGTTAGTATTTGATCATTCATTCATTCATATTCATTTATAATTCAGTTGGACATTTATTAAGCCCACAGGCTATGGTCTTGGAACATTTCAATGCCTTCGCCCTGACATATTTCGTTTGATAGACATCCCATTTGTGCATATTATCGATTGAATGTGTGAATGTATGTGTATTGTGCTGTCTAACTAATGAAAATTAATGTTAGAAAATGCCTCCTCAATGCCACCCACCTGATGTTCCTTTGATAGCCATTGTTCTCAAATATTTTGAATTCGACCTGTATTGTCTTTAGATCAGTTTGATTAACTTTTGAATTTGTTTTTTTTTTTGTAGGCCAACAAGTAAATTAATTAAACTAGTAAGGACTCATTGCAATTGAGTTAATGCTCGATGTATTCCCTTTATGAAGTGGGTGTTATTTAAGCCCCATGCAAATAAGTTTAAGTTAGTAAAGCTAGGTACACACGATGCAAACAATTTGCAGCAAGTTGATTGCTGCAATCAAATTTGCACGTTTGAACACGACTGCAAACATTTTGCTGCAAACAAAAAATTTGCAATAACTGTTTTCGGCAACTATTCTTGCTTGTCGTCTGAATACAGAATTTTACCGTTAATTTGGTGGCGTCAGTTGCTTGCTTATTTGCATGTGCTGTTTGCTTTTAGTCGCAATATTGCAGCGAGAAAAGCAACATGTGGGATCGAGAAAACGAACAAATTAATTGAATTGTACGAGAATTATGCTGTTTTATGGGATGTCTCATCAGCAGACTATAAAAATAAGCATAAGAAGCAAAATGCTAATCGCTCATTTGGTGGGATCGCAGGACGCATTACAGTGTCTTGTTTAGTTATGTTGTGTTTTACTTTTTCTAATAAAAAATTGAAATCACTGACTGCCATGCGGAAAAAATTGTACTAGTATGTTTCATCGCCATTTTGCAGCTCTTTTAAAAGGTTCTGATGTACTCCTTTTTCATATCTTTTGGAAATCCACTCTTTCACCCAACACTTTCTTTTTTTTGCAGACTCTAATCTTCTCACTTTTTTACGTTTCATTAAAATTGCTAATACAGCAACAGCAGCCACTCTAGATTTTTGTGCCGACATAATATAAACACGTCGTTATTCCTTGACTTTCTCAAAACAACAGAACTTGCAAATGAGTGTCACTTGCAAGCACTGCAAACAAAAAATGAAAACACATGTAGACATTAATGCAATATATTGCACGAAATAGCCATGCAAAAGTTTGCGTGCAAAACAAAAATTGATTGAAGCAAGAAATTTTCATGCAATATTTGCATTGGTGTGAACAGTTGTGCAAACTTTTGCTGCAATTTATTTTCAACTTGCTGCAAATTGTTTGCATCGTGTGTACCTAGCTTAATATGCGACTTAATGATAAGGAGAGCAGTAAGCGTTTGTAAATGGAATGATATATTTCTACAATGGATATAAAAATGTATATTGTATTGTTATTGGTTGGAAGCTTTTTTTTCTTCCAAAAATTATATCAGTTCACTCTTTTTGCTTATTTTTATGAAACTTTTGGGCGTTTTCACTTCAGGGTTTAGTTCAATTATAACTAAAGGCAAAAGGCCAAAACGTAGTATAAACAAATTAAATTGCAAACTTAACTCAACTCAACTGAACTCAGTGAGTAGCAATGGCAGCAATTGCACTTTGACTGCCATGGCAAGTTTTCATAGAGGAAAAGGGAATGCGAATAGAGCGAAAAGAGCAAAAGTGCAACCCAAATGTATTTGGCGGTTGTCCCAGGCGACCAGAAAGAAGACCAAATGCAGAGAAGAAACAGAAACAAGACAAGAGATGGATGAGTTTTGGTAGCCATTTTATGTGTTTGTACTGCGCACTTTCAGTTGTAGTTGTTGTTGTTTGTGCTACTGCTGAAGCAGATGGAAGGATGGATGCAGAAAAAGAAGACTAAGGCAGTGGATAGAAATGAATTTCAAGTAAACGAAATGAAATGAAACAAGGGAAATTACAAAGTTTTAATTCAAACATTCGCATTCGTTGAAAATACTTAAGCTGCAGCCTTGTAAGGGTTCCTTCAAATGGCAGGAGGAAGCCTTTTATCCTCCTTCTCTTCTTTTTCGACTTCTTCCTCTCTGCTGTGAGACTAAACGAAATGTTTCACTTTTAGCTGCTACTGCACTAACACATACACACACCTGCCCTATGCCGCACCCATTGCCGCCCAGCGGGTTTGGCATTTTGATGCAAAGCTGCTTGTGGGTTGCATTTAATTGCAAATTAAAATTCTGCTCTCAAGACTTTGTATGCAAAAAGACTGACAGACGCAAAGGAGCCGCTCGAGTCCTTGGGGGCTCCTGAAAGCGGCAGCAGCAAAATAAATAAATGGTGCCTCTCACTTCGTCTCTCTTTCTCTCTATGTGTGTGTATGTTTTTCGGTGTATGCGTGCACTTTGCGCTTTTGTTTTTGTTTTGCAGCAAGAAAAAAACTTAACACAACTTTACTCTTAACTCGTTTGCCCGAATTAAATGTTCTGGGTAAAAATTTGCCAAACAACAAAAATTTGTATACCGAAACGACAAAAAAAGGAAAACAAAAAGAAACATGTCAGCTGCGCCAGTAACAGCCGCAGGACGCTGAATGCTGAACGGCAAAGGAACGCCATTCCAGGGCCCAGGACGCGACGCAGTTGCACATGAGCAAATTAAATGGTTTCCGACTTCCGGCTGACAACAAAAACGGCTGTTTTTCTCACTGAATGTATATATATGTATATATATACATATATGCAACTTTATGCTTTCTGTTTTTTTCCATTATATTTCCCTCATTTTTGTTATTGTTGTGTTTTCCTTGCTTTCTTTTTTTTTCCTGTGGGTGAAAGCGGCAGCTGGTGAAAATTTCGCTGAATATGGATTTATAGTCAAGTAGAGGACAAAATGGCAACACCCACAAGCAACATAGAAACTGTCACCAAGTTGTAAATTAGAAACAAGCAAATTGTCCAAAGTATTTCATTATTAGAAAAGAAAATATGTCCAACCAAAGTATAATCAATCAAAATTATGCCTTAATTTAAATACCTAACTGAAATATGTTTATTGCTTAGCTCAACTAAAAATTATATTGGAGTGTATTTCGCTAAACTTCATAATTGAGTCTATGACTTCAGCCAATGTTGTCAATCTGATAAAGCGGCATTTCATTCTGAAAATTGTCTTTAAGAATATGTTTTTAATGGGATATAAACTTACACCTTAAGCAATATAAATCCGGCTTGAAATTAAAGACTATACTTATAGTATGATGTATGGGACGTTCATAAAAACATATTATGTATGCTAAGGATCCCAAAAAACACATACACAAAGGTTCAGAAAAACTAGAAACCAAGCACTAATGAAAGTCAGGTTAATTAGATTTCCTCATTACTGCTGGGACGTGATCCCTCAGCGATCATCCTTACCTTTATAAGAATATCCTTCAATCTTAAGTGTCGATAAATAAAGTTGATATTTAAAATATATTAGATATGTTGGGTTTTATTTTCCTTATCCATCTATTCAAAATATTTTGCGTGCAAGATTTGTTTTCACTGAATCAAAAGTGGATTCTATTTTATAATAATTCTAAAATTAAAACTTAGTAAACTCCTAAAATTTATAAGCATACAAAAATGTGTGTTGTATCATAATTCTATAGCAAGAAATCAATTCTTATAAAGTTAAAATTTATAATATATCACATTTTGAAGTAGAAGTTGAAAACCTGCAATAAAACCGAAAAAAACTAGACCGAATGAAGCTTATCAAGTAAATTTGCATACAATATTGAACTGCTTTTTGATGGAAAAAATTGAATTAATCTTTTGATGCTATTGTAGATATTCCATTCAAATCCTGTGGCAAATTGTTACTGCAAACCAAAAAAATAAAAAACCTAAAAATTCAAAATAAAGAAAAACGCGATGAACGCGATATTCAACCGGGTGTGGCGAAACAATGAGAGTAAAGCCACGTTTGCATATTGTAAAAAAGAAAGGAGGAAAAAATGGTGGAAAAATTGTTGAACTGGGTGAAACTAGCTTAGAACTGCATTTATGTGCTGACAAACTGACCAAAAATACAACTGCAACTGCAACTGGTAAAAAAAATTACAAAATTTGCTGTCACAACACAAAAATGCCCATCCAGGCAGTCACCTGCTGAGTGAAAATCTGTGTGAAAAGGGCGAAAAGTGGGTGACTGGCGAATGGGCGTGGCATAAAACCGCTTAAGTTTTCACTCACCGAACTGTAAAACTGCATTTGAATGACGTGTCAGAGAAGCAGTAGAAAAACCAAGTGGAGGGAAAAAATGAAGTGAACTCAAACTGCGGTTACAGATACAAACTATAGGAATCAACTAGATGACTAAAATATTTATAGGCTTTCGAGAAATAAAAACACAGTTAGATTTAAGATTTGCCTTTCTTAACCAAACTTAATAAGAGATCAATGGAATTTTATAAAAAGAATAGGTTAAATAATGTATTGGATTTTATATAACATCAAAAGGAACCCTGTAAACTGTATGAAAACTTTTGGACACTCGATTTTAAACCACTCTGTCTATTTTTGGCTTGTTTTGCTTTCTTAGATTATGTTTTGATGAATGAAAAAAAAGTCAAGGGATTTTAGGCGGCTGTCGGAAAAACGAATTTCAGAAATCGTCAACCTTGCAGGGATGTTCGGCAAGCCCAAAGCTCACCAAACTCTACAACAACGAAAGCCAAATAAAATGCACCCAAAAGCGGCTCTTATGCGATGCGAAAAAAAGGAGGGAGAAGCGGAGGCAAGAAATGTAAATCAAAATTCCAGGCAAGATGGATGCGCGCCTCTATACTCATCCTTGTTCGATGCTTCTCGTCATCTCGTTCATGCTTTCTCACTGGCTGGCTGGCCATTCAGTACGTAGACCGCGAGCGCGTATAAATAAATATTTACAACTCGTTTGCCGCAGCCAAAGGCAAACTCAGGCCGGTGGAGGCAGCAGCAGCATCAACAAGGAGTTGAAGCGTTCAAGGACCAGAGGTAAGCTGTGAGTCTGCAATGCCGCTTGAACACCTTGCTATATAACGGTCGCTACTGCTGCTCTAGCCCCGTTAACAATGCAAACTCATTGTCAGTTCACCGGCAGTCATGCCCAAAGGCAAGATATAGAACTAGGATGATGTAATGGGTGCGACGGAAGGCAGTTGTGGCAGGAACATCAGGTAAATGGGTTTCTTCGGCAGGGCTTTCAATGAATTTGCTGCTAGCTTGTTTACGGCTGACGGCCAACTAATTCATTGCGCAACTTGAATTGTAGAAGTGATTAAATTATTGAGTGAGAAATTGACTTGACAGTTGAAAAGTGGCTGCTATTCAAATTTGTAATATTCCAAAACTATGTATGACTTGTGCAATAAGGATAACAGCATTCTTTACATCTCGTCCGATTCAATTTGTGTAAACTATGTTTTAAACTATTCTCAATGAATTTATTTCGAAATTCCATTTTATTGACTAGATATATTTTTAAATACATTCACTTAACGCAGTAACTTATTTATAATGAACACGATTCTTAGCTTTGAATAAGTTTTTAGATAACTCTATCAATCCGACATAAAAAAGAAGTGAATCACACTAAAGGTGTTGTCAAAGACGACTAAATCCTATTCTATATGCTGTATTTAGCTGGCGGTTGCAAAATACAACAAAAATAAATAAAGAAAAATAAATACTGTGAAGAAAATGCATGCCACGAAAAATTAAACCAAAAAAAATGGAAACTTTGGACTCATGAATTAAAGATGATTGCTCTACGCGTTTGCTGCTGCTGTTGCTGCTGATGTTCTGGCCCCGGATATGGCTCCACAGCTGGCAAACCGTGACAGTGGGCGTTTCCAACCAGGACCATAACAACAAGGATGTGGATGAGGACCTAAAATACGAGGTGTAAGTGCAGAGAAGGAACAGCAGCAGCATGTACTTCAAAGCAAAAAGAGTCAAGTGGAAAGCTGACACGGTTGATAGAGGGTTTGGGTTGAGAAAAACCTAAAGAGGGGGCACGAATGGATGGGTGATGTGGGAGGGGGCCAAGAGTGTGGTAATGTTACCTAGCCACCCAAGCATGGACAGCAAAACGCGCCCGCCCAGACGCTGTTTAATGTAAGGAAAAACGCAATCAAAATGCGACACTTTTTCAAACACTTGGGGCGCAAAAACAATGAAAATTTCATTTCTTCATTTCAACGCGTGTTGTGTGAAGAGTAACAGAGATGGGAGATAAAGAGACAAAGCACAAGAACTGCCTTCATTTCTTGTTGCCTCATTCGTCAGGAAAAGAACAAACCTTAAATAAACTATTTATTGTCCTTGATGTGCAAAGGCAACACAATTAGATTTCGCAGTGCTTTCACATTGTATAAATAAATTTTAAATTGAAAAGAATTCGAGGATTCCAAACTTGAGGGAAATAACCTGTCTTATATTTGTAAGGATATAAGATAAGAGGAAATATTTTTTTGTTACGATTGAACTGTTGCCAACACATACATATTAACCGATTATGTTGTACAAAAGAAAAATTTAATCAATGAAATTGATTTATACTTCAGTGAAACAGGCATAAATTTTCACAA
Organism: Drosophila paulistorum; assembly: GCA_018152135.1. Classification (NCBI taxonomy): domain Eukaryota; kingdom Metazoa; phylum Arthropoda; class Insecta; order Diptera; family Drosophilidae; genus Drosophila; species Drosophila paulistorum. Next base: position 1,531,126 of record JAECXG010000690.1, read on the forward strand.
TTCCGCTTGGTTAATTAGACAAGAAATTATTCAAATACAAATATATTTCACAATGAGCTTAAAACCAAACCAGTTGTTTTTGTTAAATACTTCTTTATCATCTCACTAAAGTTCATTTTATCTCAATTGTTTGCTTTATATTTGATTGCTTTAATAGATTTTAAACTTCGATTCATTTGTTTTGCCTTCAAGTTAATTTTTGTTGAACTTTTTCCACCATTTGACAACTTGAATTATTCAACATATCGTTTCTAATTGTTATTTTCTTTTTTATCGTCCGTGCAGTTTGGTCAATTTATATATAGTTTAAATCATAAATATTTGATATTATTTGTGTGCTAGATTTATATAAATTTTGCAGGCGAACTATTTAAATAGTTTATAGGCTGTATTTGTGTAGTTCTTTTGCATACACATATTTAGGTAAATTGCATAAATTTCATTTTTCATTGCACAAAACTCAAAATATGGAATGCAAACAGGAGAAACGCAAAGGCAAGGCCAATATATACATAGGAAGCATGTATACAGAAAAGAAATGAAAACAAAAAGAGCCAACATAAGTCCAGGCCATATGTAAATGTGACAGCCCGCATGGGCGATACAATATATGCATATTGGTGGGAGTTTGTAGCGAAGGGGCTCTTGAAAAGGGGCGGGTGGGGGTAGTTGGGGGCTTCTTATGTGGAGTGTGAAATCAGTGCGTGTTGAGTGAGGGCAGGCTTGGGGATTGAGAATTGTAGTTAAGGCCAAAGTAGGCGACGCTTGCTTGGTTTATGAGCCCATAAACAAAAGCCAGAGAGTAGGAGCACGAGGACATTCGCTGGGGAGTCCTGTCACAGGATGTTGAGGATGTTCTTCAATTAAATTTCCACATATATTCAACAAGGCAACCGGCACGCATTGGGCAAAATTCATGGCAAACTAGGTTTATTTCAGGTGAAATTCATTTCTAGAACTCAAATTAAATTTATTAACTTCGTGGCATATGAAAGTCTAGGCTGGGGACTGAGGCTCAAAATGCATGCATAAGTCAAGAGGTTGCACTAATCAAAAACATAAATTCACATAAAAATATCAAGGAGACAACGACATAGATGCACGTATACACATACACACTTAAATAAATGTCCTTGCCGAAAGCTGAAGTTGAAGGTTTATGAGCTGCAGTACAAAAATGGAAATTGTCTTTCAGGTACAGCTTTAGCTCATTGCTGCTGTTGTTGCTTTTGTGGTTGTTTGTTGTTGTTGGTGAAAGCGCAGATAGCTTGGTACTTAGGCCTAGGACAAGGACCAGGACAGTCACTCCCCAGTCTCCGTTAGTCTGTGTGTACGCGTGTGTGTTTACATATAATAAGGATAACAACACTAAATGGCTGCTTATGCATGCAAGAGCCAGGAGGACACCCACTCGCCCTCGCAAAAATTGAGAGCATACTTCGCCCTTCAGACTTCTTCTCTTACTTGCCTTCTTCTGGCCAGAAGTGCAGCCAATTTTACTGTAGTCTAGTAGACACTAGGACTGAGACTGGGACTGGGACAGGGACACTTTAGCCAAGCGCAACGCCACTTTATGGCTCATTTCCTAAGTGGCATGCACTAGTCGATGTTACTTGGTCCTGAAACTAGGCGTCTATAAGAGGCCTAGGCCAAGGATAAATAGTTATTGCAGGCACCTCACATCAGACTTAACGAGAAAAGCAAGTGATACTGTAACAGAACACAGGATATTAGTGTACCTCGAGGGGAAATCTTGTTTTCTATATCTAGCCATAGCTTTTAATGCGCCTAGTTCTTAAGGGAAACCACTATCTAGACATATTTAAACTGTTTTATAGCCCTCATAACTTGCTGTCAGTCATGTGGCTTGAATATGGAATATGGTTTGAGTTTAATCTTTGCCCTAAACAAACTAGTGTCATATCTTATCTTCTTATCTTACATTTTAAACTGCCTGACAGACCAATTATACACACATGACCCTGTCCCATGTTCATCTTATTGCTACATTTATCGCTATTTAGGATCTGCAATTGTATGTTGTAGTTTCTTTTTTTTTTTGGCAATATTCCGGTTGCATTGGCCATGAAAATGAGGCAAAGTACGGACCGTTTAGTTCGGTCATTGCGTGTGATTCCAAACCATTGCCTGCGGTCTGACATCTAGGAACTACTCTCTCTGTCTCTCTCTTTCTCTCTCATTCTCTCTCTCTCTCTCTCTCTCACTCCCTCGGTCTTATTTTGTATGTGCATTGTTGGCGCGTGTCATATGAGACCGTTGCGCAATTGACAGTCAAACGGTCGTTGGGTCGATGTTTCAATGCGGCTAATAGCCAAACGGCCATAGCAATCGGATTCCCCCCTCTACCCACTGGCGATACAAACATTCGTTATAAATTGGCCGTTCTTGTTTCAAACGCAAGCAGCACATTGCGAAATTCAATTGCATTTTTGAATTGGCTGACAATGCTGAGTGATAGCAGGCCAAAAGCAGAGAAAGCACAAGGAGCGAGTATTGAAGGATTGCCATTCTTTGGCAACCCTTTAGACCAACATTTTTGGCGCATATTACAAAGCTTAACCGCAACCCAAAATATTTGCGCAAATAGATACTTTAGTATGAATAAAATTGAAATGGTTAAAACGTTTTAGCCCATACAACGAATTATTTACTGTTAAGTATGGTGAAATCTCTTTAACTTTACTTTTATTTTATTTTCACATACATTTGTATGTTTAACTTTAACGACAATCAGCTACATGTGCACATATGTATCCCTTTTTATTTTATTTTGCGTTTCTCTTCTATTATTGGTTTATTCAGGAGTGGACTATGAGTTGAGAAATGTCTTGAAAGTTTGAAATAGTTTGATTAAACTATAAAACTATTAAACTGTTTTTATAAATTATATACATATACTAAACTATATACTTTGTTTCCCTTTATTGTTTTTTTTTTTATTGATTGTTCTTCTACTCACATAAAAAATTTAGTCATTTAAAATCACTTTTTAGGAACTGTTAGTAATTCATGCTTTAATTCCAGTCCTGATTTTGTTACTGGTTCAACATAAAGCACCTCAAGATTTACTATTAAAACAAACCGCTACCGCAGCGATATTCATCACTATTTCATTATGGCCTTGAGGGGGTTTCAACCATTTTCTTCTTTGCTATTCAGCATGATGCCACAGCCCTTTCCACCATTACGGCCACACCACACTCCCCAAGCCATCGAATATCCATTCGACAAGCAAGTGAACCATGGACTGAATTGGACATTGTTTAAATTGCTGCGGTTCGCGTACGTTGAATATTTTCGTCTCTTTGTTTATTCTGCGCTTTATTTCGATCTCGCTTCTTTACTTCTTTTTGTTGGATTGTTGCTGTTGTTGTTGTTGATTTTATTGCTCAACGTTGTACATGGTTGTGGGTCGATTTTTGATACCCATTCTCTTGAGCAGAGAAAATCGGATACAGTGAGAGAGAGGGGAAGAAAGGATAGTCAGAGGTCAGCAGAAGAGTAAAACTTAATGTAATTGAATTCATTTATGGTTTTGTTTTTCGTTTTTTCCACATTCCCGCTGTTTTCTCTTTTTCTCTCTTTATCGGATAGCTACTTTTTTCACACACAAAAACTGCCAAGAATGTCGGCTGGCTGTTAATAAATATTTCATTCATTTGCCAAGCTCATACCAAAACAGGATTCCTTATAGTGGGACGGCCTTTGTTTTTTGCCTTTTGTGCTTTAATTAAAAATATGCACAGGCAAGGGCAGATTGTCTACCCCAGGCCATGGCCCAACAAAAACGGCAACAACAATAACAACAACTAGAGCAGCAACAAAATATGAAAGCACTCAACTAAATACAAAACTAACATCGATAGGAAGTCCTTGCCATGCCTTTTCTTCCTTTTTGTGCCACAAATTCGACTTAGCTAGTCCTTTTTTTGGTAAAGCAGCAAAAAGGATATTGGGTTATTAGTAAATATGCTTTTATATACATGAAAGATTTATGTTGGGGACACACACACAGATGGCCTGCAAGTATGCAACATATTTCATAATAATCGCCTCTAGGCAACAATGAGTGCCAGTGCCACACTTTGGCTACCTGTACGCCCAATGGAGACGGGAAGTATTTTGGCAAAGTTATCCCTTTTAAAAGCTCAAAAGAAAACCCTAAACCTTAGTCCGCTCATGTGGCTAATAAAATAATTGAAATTCTCTAAGCATGAAAAGGCAGTTCACTCATGCTTCCTTTGACTATCTAAATTTCCCGCACTACTCTCTAAACAAATTGCCAGAATGCCCAAAAACTCAAATTCTTCTTCTGCTTGTGTCAATTTTGCGCCAATTTCCTTAAATTTATCATACTTTTTCGCCAAGTATTTTGTTTAAAATCAATTTTAGCTTATAAATTTCTGATGAAATTTTAGAGAATTTCTTTTTGTAAACTTTCACTTGCTTTTATTTTTATGTTTTTTTTTTCTTTCTCTCTCTCTCCTTGTCTCTCTATTCTGTTAGTGTAGCTGAGAAAACTTTCTTAGATTTTCAATTTCAATAATCAAATTTGTTTTTGCAATTTTATGCCAAGTTGAGCAGCAACTTGCCATCGCTCTTATACATTTGAATTCTACATGTTTTATTTGCATTGGCATAAGCATGGGCAAGTCCAGAAACGGGAAACTTACCCAGACACACACATACATGGGAAAATACAAATCAAAACCGCTCGTTTTACTTTTGTGAATGAAAATAGTGCAAATTGGATTTCTGCAAAGCAATTTGATTCTCAAGAGATTTCTCTCCATTTGGAAAACGAAAAGAAAATTAATAAGATATTTAAATTTCTGAGTTTTAAATTCATAATTAAGCTTAATAAAGCTTGCTTACTCCAAGTTCGTCTCAAAGTTACAAAGTTATCATATGTAACTTTTATGTTTAAATGTTGTTTATATCTGATATGTGCCCCAGGAAAAAGAATTGAACAGTTCTGTGCTCTATAATTAGCTTGCAGAATTAAATGAATAGTTGTGTGAAGAGCATATGTGATTGGCCTCATAGGTAGGTAAATAAATAAGTGGTCTGCTATATGTATAACATATGCCGACAGCAGGTTATAAAGTACCTGCAATATCCCTTGACCCCCTCTGCAATTTTCCTAGCTCATCGTAACTCATGTTGGCAGCACTTATCACGGACTCGAGTCGAGTCGAGTCGGCTGGCGGCACTTGCACGGTAAATAGAGCGTCATTAATTTAACTAAAATAGTCACGGCATGGCAGTTGCTGTTGTCTTGGCATCCGCTTCTGGTCGTTGCTGTAGCAGCAGCAGTAGCTCCTAAATGCAATCATTTTAACCTGTACCTTTTTCTGCTGGTACACGGAACCTTGGAGGGAGTTTGCCAGCTGGTTATAAATGTGCAACAACTATACGGCGACAAGTAAAGAGCATGAAAAATTATACATCAAGTGACAACGACAACCTAGACGAGGACAACGGCGACGAATGTCATTTTATTAGTCGTACTTTCGTATAATAATGGAAAAGAAAAAGGGAAAAAGAGGGTGGGGAAAAAGGTCAACTAGTCTTCAATGCCGTTTGCGCAGCATCAATAAATAAATATGACGCAGCGGAAATGTATTTAGTTTTGAAACGGAAATGCCTATGCCTGAATGGATTTGCTTTAGCTTTTTCATAAGTTTATCTATGTATACCAGTGACGGATCTAGGGTTGAAATATTTGCGGGGTGAATTGGGTCAGGTTGAAAAATTGTTCCCACAAAAATCGCTGTTCATTTATTTGACTTGGCCAAAAATTATAAGTTCTAAAATATTGCACAAATTTTATATTATTTATTGATGTAATACTGTAATTGGTACATAAATCTTAAGCTTTCCCCAAGTTATAATTAACTCATCCCGTCCCCTCCGCCACTGCTACATGTTGGGTTGCGTAAAAAAAGCAAAAAGTAATTCAAAACTATGAGCATGCTGCAAAATATTTTACTTTGACTGATTGCTCAAAAGAATCAATATCTAATATATGGAATCAATATCAAAGTTAGCAAAGTATTTGCTTAGAAATGTAAAGTGAATTTCGTTTCATATACCAAATCAATGTTACTTGAAGCTTTTATGTTTGTTCAGGTTTTCACAAAAAATTCAACCTCAATTTGGCAAATCTCATCAAACTGTTGCCCCACAAAAACAGGAAAAAATTTCAAATTGCAATTTGCCTCTAGCCCATAAAAGTATGCTACATTTAATTTGAACGCCGACTTTTATATGCATGCCCGAACAAGCGACCGTGCGCTTAACCCACAACCAAACATACACACACACACACAAACAGACGGACAGACAAAATCAGCAACCGCACATATGTACATATATACTTATATATACACTCCCACAAATCGTTAGCTAATTTTGTTCACATTTAAATGGAAAGAAAATAAAAGCGGCATGGGAATCAAACATATGAGAGAAAATTGAATTTATCAACTGCTGACAGAAGGAAAAAAAATATGTAAAAGAGCTTTCCACACTTATCTGCTTTGTCATAACAATTACGAGTATCATAAGAAATTAATTTCAATTGTTCAATTCTTGAGAATTTCTTAACAATAACATTTTTGGGGTAAAAATGTAGTTATCATAATAGCAATAATGATAATAATTGCCATAATGCAAAAGGGGCCAAGCAAAGTTAATTTTCCTTTTTCTGGTCATACATAATTTGGCAAGCTGTTTGCGTACTTGCATTATGTAACAAATATATGTACATATATACACAGATATACATACATCCACTTCTGATATCGAACAAAATAAACAATAAAATTCAGCCACAAATAAATTATGCCCTTGAGCTGGATGACAACGAAGAAGCCCCAAAAATTGTGACCAAATGCCTGATTCAATGTGTGAGCGTGAGTATGTGTGTGTGCGTGTATTAAACTGATGACAATCAGATACACAAATACAATTACAAATGCTCAAACAGACACACACACAACAAAGACATACATATACTCATACGAATAAGCTGGCCAAATAGTGAACAAGAGCCAAAGGCAGAGAGCAAGGACCAAAGCCAGAACAGACAACAAGACTGTGCAAATATTTTAGCAACGACTGAAACAAAGACATATTACTATCACACACATACAAACACTGACAGACTTACAGGATACCAATGTCCTGTGTGTGTGCATATACATATATAAGTATATATATGTATATATCTATCAATATATGTATGTGTGAGTATGTCCAAATTGAATTTGATTTATTGAAATTTGATATTTTCCGTGATACGAGTGCTGCAAATCAAGCAAACATGAACGAGACACACACAGGAACAATCAACATTGGCAGGCGTAGCAGGGGCGCAAGAGGAGCCAAAGGAGAATTGACAAAGTTGGAGTCAACTGATGGGAATGTGGCATGAGAAGAACTTGGCACACATTTGCCAATTGTCTTTGCTCTCTCTCTCTCCCTCTCGTTCTATCTTGAGTCGTTGTGTGTGTATGTATGTTAAGAAAATAGTTTGTCTAAACAAAATGCCGGAACAAATTCCCAAACAAAACCAACAAAAAATACTGGGAATTGATGAAAGTTTGTTAGCTTCTGATGGCAAATTTAGAGCATCTGATATAAGTGTACAAATGATATAAGCAAATAATGATTTTTTTATTTTGGAATTTAAATTGACAAGTTTAATTTAAATCGATTTATAAATTGGTCTTTTATTATCTTTCTCATAATATCTCTCTACTAAAATATAAAGCAAATTGACTTGCTTACCTTTGAGAAATCCTCGAATAAATGGCAAATGTACCACAGACAATTCGTAAGACATTTCGCACGTACTAGGTGAAGAGAAAAGGTTGATGGCCAATTCAAATCAAAGACAAAGTCAGAGGGAAAAGTGAGATATTAAGAGGAAGTGTATGATGTAATGGGTGGGAGACATTAGAGCATTAGAGTCAGGGGGGTGGGTTAGCAAAAACATGTGACGCCATGCTGTTTAGATTGCACTCAAGCACAGCAGCTACAATATTTATTACTTTTGATTATGTTCAAAGTCAACTTTATCAATTTTACAACAGTTAGCCAATAAACCACAACAACCGACAACAGGAAGTTGTTGTTGCTATTTGCTAATGGTGGTTTGGGTGGTGGCTTCTCCTCTGACATAGTGGAATGGGATGGGCAATAATGGTATTGGTGGTATGAGTGTAAAATTTGTGTGTTGTTGTTGCAGTATATAAATTCTAAATGGACAATGAATGTCAAATAAAATAAATTAGAAATGACAATAAATGAGCAAATGCCAGGGGAGAGACAATGTGGTTTTTGAATTCGATTTTAGTTTCAAACATCAATAGATAGACAGCAAACGACTGACTTTAATTGGCTGTAGAAAACTACTACCACAGCATTTTCGCCTTAAAGAGAAAGTGTCAGCACTGGGGGAAAATGGTACTGCGAAACAGTTGCCACACGGCAATTGGACAACAAACATAACTGCTGCAACTTTTGCATATTTGTTGCAACGAGTGTCGTAATTTATGCAATGATTTTTTGCTGTTATTGCCCCAGGAGTTAAAACAACACAAAGCACATGAGAGGCAGGCAGGCAACATTCCGTAAACTGTGACTACAGTGGCAACAATATGCAAAATCTATACGACAAATAAAATTTAAAAATATACGTCTTGTCTAGATATATATTAGATACAATTTGACTTTTAGTTGCTTGTTTTCCACACCTAAATATGTATGTGTAGGAGAAAAAGTTATTCAGATCATTTATCTACCAGTTGTTGGCCTAATTTTCTTAGTTATGCAGTCACTTTTATACCACAGTTCCCGCAATCAAAATGCATTCAAAATGTTCTGAACACAAACTTTTGTTTTTGCTAGCTCAAAAATTGCGTAGCATGCCAACATGCATCCACACCCAACACCCTCACATACACACCCAATCACACACCTATGCAGCTATAGTCAGAGGGAATAACTGAACTGAATAGCACGTGCAATTCCTGGTGGCTTTTGTCGTTCCAGTTACCAATTTGCTTTCGATAGGTTGACCAGTCTGCTGCTTAGGCTGCTTATTAGACATCACATCTCTGGTACAAATGCTGCCTGCCAATATGCAAAACGCAATATTCAACTGCAGTCTAGTCACCGGTTGGGTGCATCCCTTTCCAATGCCTATACCTCTGCCTGCTTTAGTTCTCCTCTCAACCATGTCAATGACAATATCAGACTTCTATTTCAGGTCACGCCCACGGCTATCTAGCGATTTGTCTGTTCGTTAACCAATTCATTTGTCAGGACATCTCATGGTAAAAGTTGGAATTGGTGGGGGTAGTACACGGATGCGAAGGGCTATGGACTATAGGGAATGGTTTGGGATGTCGAGCTTATGACACAATTGAAATTGTGTAACAGTTGCAATTGATCAACCAGACTCGGTTATTCCCATTTTTCCATAGGCATTGCAGGGGATGGTTCAAACTGTTGAACAACCCTCTCAGTACCTCATGAACCAAACATTTAAGACATCAAGAGTTAAATTTTTCTGCACATACATAAATACAATACTTTGGAAAATTTTGTTCGATAGTGCAAGCCACACCATAAAAAGAAGCTTATATATCACTTAGATGACCAGAAACACGCTATAAATATTGCATTAACTTTAGCAAATTTAGGTTTTTTTCTTTTTTATCAAAATCAATAAAAAATATTTTCTTTATTCTGCATTTTGCAAGTTGGCAAGTTGCTTGCGTAAGCTGAAACTCACGACACGCCCCATTTGTGCCTTCTTTCAGCCTTGATGGTCCGGTGGCCCATATGCAATCGTGCGATATTTGGTGGCTTCTCGTTGGTCACTTTATGACTGCATGGGGAGCCATAATTTATGAATGAATTCATGAATGTCGAAGTTTCCTCTTACATAAAACTCAAATCAGCCTTGAGTGAAGGCAAAAAAGAAGAAGGAGCAGAGGCAACGAACTGAAGATTTGGTCACTTGAACCCAGCCACCCCAAGGACTTGGCAAATTTAGTTTTTGATTATTTCGATGTCCATTAATGGGACGGCAGCAGCTCTCCCATGAGTGTACTGAGGTGTTGATGGGCATCCTTGCGGTAGATTTTGGTTCATGTTCATTTTGCATAGTTTCATTGCGTGAGCAATCAACTTGAAGAGGTGTGAAATGTGGTAAATTAGTAAAATAAATTACACACATATACAGAGACACACACAGAAAGCTACTTATGGACACAAGCAGTTACACATACCTATGTGTATATATGTACATATGTGTATATAGATTGGGGTCCAATGCAGCAGCTACTCGGTTTAGGGACCAAGCACCTAATTATGTAGCTTATGTTATTATTAGTTTTGAAATTTGTCCATGTGTGCTTGGAATATTGAGCTATGAATTTTAATGAATTACTAAAATGAATTTCAACCCTCATTCCACCACGCCCTTCTACATTTTGCACGTACAATTAGTTGGGGGTGTACTAAGCCATAATTCAAATGTTTATTCACACATTTTGATATCATTAATGCGCATAATTAGTTTCTTCTGGCATGTGAAACAGAGATAGAGATAGCGCGAGAGAGAGTGAGACAGGGAAAGAGAGAAAACTATTTGACAGACCAAATATATATAATTTTCAGTCAAACCAATTGAATTCGGTAACCAAAAATAAAAATAAATCGAAAAATAGCATCAGTTTCATTCAATTTTGAATTCAATGACTGCCAAACCTCGCTTGAACCGAGCCAAAAAGGAAACCATATTGAACATGCATGCGTCCATAGACGTGTCTCTGTATGTGTGTATGTGTTCACACATGCTTGACTGAGCATGCGAATCAACATTATAACGTTACGTATACGCAATGTGCAACGGTATCTCATTGCATTCCGTTATAGTAAATGGCACGGCAAGTGTGCAACACAATAATTCCGCGCATAGAAATGTTGCAGCAGGCCCCGTTCCTGGAACTGGCTTCTTCTTGCAAAACTGGCAGTCAGCTGCACATCCCCATCATCATCATTTTTGCGTGGCTTCTTTGTTTGTTTGCCTTGCCGACTTCTTCGATGAATGTGCACCGATATTTTTGCCAGTAGCAACTGAAATGTATTTATTTAAATTGCTCGGCACGCAAATGCCTTGCAATTTCCACATGGCAAACAGACACATGTTGGCTGCACGTGTATATGCCACCAAGTCGAACCCAAAGACGAAGTCAGTTCAATCATATTGCCTGGTATACACTCACACATGTACACATATGGACATACGTACAAATATGTATGTATGTATATACACATTTACTGTGTGCAGAGACAGAAAAATGGCAGCCAGGGCAAAATGCAAATAATTTCCAAGCCAAGCAGTCAGCTAGAAAAAAAAACTAAGAGAAAAAAGAAAAGAAGCGCATTAAAATGGAATAAAGACGAAGCGAATAGACACTGAACGAGTTGAAAAGAATATTTTAAAAATTCTTTGAACATTTAAAAAAATAAACTCCAAAAGAAATTCTCTTATGTTTAAATCGACTTTAAATGAAGGAGCTAAAAGTAGGCCCTTAAACGATTAAAACATATGCAATGCGTGATCCATCTTACTGTATGTATTTTGCTTACAGATTAAGAATAAAATAATCCAGATCTAAACTCTTCCCTAGTTTATCCCAGCTTGCTATAGTTAATGGACTCGTTCGAATTGTATTTCGAATATCAGACAGTAGTAAGCATTATTGCAAACATCATCGATAACAGAATCGATTACTTGGCCCACAGTTTGAGCAGCATTGGTGTGGTATGAGTTTGTGAGTGGGCCCTCAGGCCAAGCTCTGACATAAATTTTTTTGTTCTTTTTTTTTTTTGTTCTGTAATATTTGCAAGACTACGAATTGAATCGAACTTCTGATAGACAAACAGGCGATATGCTGACAAAGGACAATGGACGATGAGTCTGCATAGGACAGTATGCGAGCAGTGCTGAAGGAAGAGAAGGAGGTATGTACATGGACTTGGACGTGGATGTGGACGCAGACGTGTGTAGAACAACTCGTTACTGTCAGCAGCTGCCAATGTAAACACAAGTGGCCAGCCGCAAAAAAAGAAGAAGAAAATGCCTGGGCAGAAAGTTTTCAACTAAAGTGAAAAGCGCAGCACATCAAAGACAGTTATGGAAGGGGGAGGCCCAAAGAGGGGTAGATAACTGTAAAGAGCAGCTCCTCAAAGTCCTTGGCCGGCGATTGGCGATTGGCGCGGAAATCAATTGCTGTTTTGACAGCAACACGGAAATTGGTTTAATGAAGCAAAAATATCTAAAGCCCCAGCTGACAAAGCTAACAAGCCAAAGGATAAGGCTAGCCGGCAGCTAATTAGAGTCCAGCACAGATTCGCTCTGATCAAAAGACTGTTTGATTTATGATGGCAGGCAAAGAAATTAGCAGGCAACGAGGCCAAAGAGAATGAGAGAAGAATAAAAAAACAAAGTTATGGCAAATGGGATAAAACTTTGTCGTAAATGTGAAAATTATGCGCCGCGAACTAAGAAACTAATTTAAAATGCAGGCGGAAAATTCTAAGAAATACTTTCAGCAGGTAACCATAAGGTTGTTCCAAAAAGTAATACCAAAAACCAAAGTAGGTATAAGTAAAATCGATATATTTCCAAGCCAGGAATAATGTGTCCACAAATGATAAGCACTAACCAATTATTTCAAAGTGTGAATGAAATCGGAAAAATTTTCTTAAGGGTAACCTCATTTCCGGAATGACCACTAAATGACACCGACCAATAAAAATGTGAAGGAAATTGGTCAAAGAAAATGGTACTTTCCCTACGAGTAGCCATAGACAGAGACGCTGTAAGAAAGATAGAGAGAGAGAGAAGGTAAGATGGAGAAAGTGGCACCGCCCCAAAAAGTATGTTCATTACTTAAACTAATTACATTTTAAATTAACATTACCGAGCCGGATGAACTGACTGCGGCAGTAAAAGGCTCATAAAGGCAAAAAAAGATTGTGAAAAACAGAAGAGGGTGACGAGCTGGAGGGACGATGGGTTAGAAGCGACATTAGAGTTGGTGTTGAAGTTCTCATGGTCGTATGTATGCTCGGCACGCAGAGCAGAAATGGCCAACGGACGTCACTCAGGCGGCGACAGTCGAAATGTATTGAAGTCATTACGAATATGGCCACAAGACGTGGGTGTAGTCCAACTGCCCTCTCACAACCGCTAACAGACCCGAAGCCACCATCGAAGCCAAGCACCAGCCAGAGGGTAATGACAGAAATTATGTAATAAAAAGTTACAATTTACGATTGCAATTGGTAGAAAGAGAGGGCAAAGGGCGGCAACGTGACCCAGACAAAAGCATAACGGAAGGAGTAGACGGAGGCGGAGTATATACGGAGGAGTTGTGGAATTGGTGGCCAATGCTACAGGTGCGAGAGGTCTCGAAGGATACGAGTAGGTGCCACAGCCAGACAACGTACAATGAACCGTCATAGATAAAAGACATAACAATGATGCCAAGGCAGACGTGCAGAAAAAAAGACCAAGACCGAGGAGACCAGCGCACAAGTACCACCGCCAGTACGAAGCACATTTGCACCTGCCCAGGCAAAATAAGTTATAAAACCTAAGACTAAGCCAAATGGCAAGGAACGCAGTGCACACAGAACAAAAAAAAAAAAGAAATGTAAAGAAAATTACAAACTGGCAATAAATTCAAAACTAAAACAAGGCTCAGATCCAGACAGACGGCGCTTGAGCCAGAGAATGGAGCTAACCAAGCATATAAGTGGCAGTGGTTTGGGCATATGATAAACATACTTGGACCACAACCAGACTTGGAGGAGTTTACACCGGTGTTGGCGTTGTCGTTGCCAGACACTAATAAAGGTGTCATTCCAAAGTGAGGCAACAGTGAGAGGGCCACAGGCAATGGCGACGGGAAGCCCTGGCAAAGGAGGGGAAATAACTTTCAATGGGTCTGCAACTGGGTGGATAGGGGGCGAAACGTGATTGCAAATTGTAACCGCCAATGGGCCGTAAATTGAAACGTGACTAAGGCAGATAATAAAATGCATAAAATCAGAATACTGACGGCAATGGCAATGCCATAGCCAATGCCATAGCTGCTAGCGACAGACCCAAACACGAGTGCAGACACGTGAAATGAGGGCTCCGCATGAGGGTTTGCCTTGGTTGTTTTCAGTAGTTTTACCCTCATTCCTTTCATCTACTTTTCCTTTTTTTCCTTTGGTATTTGTCATTAAACGTTGGTCGATCACATAAAATGCCAGCGAATGTGAACTCTAGCTCAAAGAAAATTGCAAATTTCTCATTTAGAATTTACTCTTTTCATTACTCTCTCTACATTTGAGGTTGATTCCGTTTGTATGCTGTATGTCAATATCCATAGCTTTTTTTGCCTATAATAAGAAAATGTAGTAAATTTAAAAGTAAGCAATGGCCTTTGGATTAGGATTGCTGCAATTGGTGCAATAAATTTGGTAAATTTTGTTTCTCTAGATTTTTTAAGCTCCGACATATTTTGCTGATATCTTTATGTAGTTAGTTTTACTTAGCAATCGAGCTTTATTCATTGAATGTTAAATAAACTTAAAGGGTTCCATATTATTGCTATATAAAATGAAGTAGAAATACAAATGTTTCTTTGCGCTTTTATTTGTATTTTAAATCTTGTTAAATGATTATTTTATTTTCGTTGTTCTGCTTTGTTCTGCCACAAATGAGCACAGCGAAGTTTTAATTAATTCCATACCAAAAACAAGCAAAAGCCACAGGCAAACAAGCCAACATATACAAGGCTCAAAAGCACAAGCAATAAGGGAGCAAGAGCCAAACAGGGAGACGGTTGAAAATGTCCTAAAATACATATACAAACAATTATTGGCACACACACACACATACACGTACACAAAAGTCTGTTGAACCTGGACGAGGTTCTGGCCTGAGCTGTCATTGTCATTGTTGGTTCGTTGTCATGCTAAATACGGCATGTATAAGTTAGAAAGAAAGTAGCAACTTTGGAATGCAAAAGGAACAAAATATAAAGGGGATATTGAGGGGATGATTGACTTAAAATGTAAGTGTACAAGAAAGCATTTAGTTGTATTTTTAAATCGTTGCAATCGTTACGATTTTCCATTATTTCAAAATGCAGTTTAGAAATATTAAGCCGGAAACGTAAAATTCTTTACTTATAGACAAAAAAACAACAACACGTTAAAGTGCAAAAAGAAAGGAAACAAATAAAGTAAATAAAAATTTAGAGAAAAAGGACGGAAAGCAAAAAGGAAAGTTTATAAACATTTTAAGTGCAGCCTGAAAGAAGCGAACAAAAGACATGCCACAATGGTGATGGCAAGGTGAATGGGAAAACCAAACCGAAACAAACCGAACCGTGGCAATGGCAATGGGTGCAATGAAACTGAAATCTCACACAAATAAATGCAATCAAAGGCAAAGAACTGTAACAGGATGCGGGGCTAACAAAGCAAAACGGATGCGGAAATGGCAACTGGCTGCCTGAAGTAGTTTTACGTCTCGAGAGGAAAGAGCTGAAAGTGAAAGCAATTGAAAGGGACTCGAGAGTATGAAGAATGGAGTAGAATTGAAATGAATTCGGATGAAGGTAGATGTGGGCTAATTGAAAATGCCAAAAGTAATTTCTTGCCAACAAAGTAAAATAACTTTTCCGATTTCTTTAGATTATTTGGTAAATATTAGCATAATTTCTAAATTTTTTCATTTCCTGTTTGCACTCTTACACTTTTAATTACTCAAACAGAATCTCAGTGTAGCAAACTACCGATTAGATTTATAACTCACCTTCCACCCCCCACATACACACACACATACTTGGTCATAAACACACTTCACTTAACATTAAGCATACGCCCTGTCGGTCTGTTTGGAAAATTTCTCTTGCATTTTACTCTCATGTCACAGTCACTTAACCTTTAAGCAAATCAAATGACGACAGAGTAATTTACTCGAAACCCGGACAAATGTAAGGCGGATGGTTGAAAGTTGCTTCAACAGCTTCCAGGCATAAGAGTGACAAATATTTTGCGCATGTGTTGGGCCTCAGGGCCTCTCTCTTCCCCCACCCTCCGTATTACTCCTTCCTGCTGGCAAAAGTTGAAAATTAAAATTAAATGTTCAAATATTTGCTTTTACGCCACTTTGACTCTGAGTTTGAAGACCCTACCCACCATATTGGGTATGAGAATTTCAAGAGATGGAGTGGGGGTGAAAAGTGTTAAATTGCCGCTTTCAGCAAAATGTCGATTGATACAAACGCACCAAAGGTCGACAGTGATGGCTCTCTGTGTAAGAGTGTGTTTGTATGTGTGCTGGCACTACTAATGAAAGCCATGAGTGTTCCTCCTTCTACCAATGCTGCTGATATTTTTTTGCCCTTCAACCACTTTACTCGCCATTTAACCGATGATTGGATCACAGCAGGCCCCCAGCCTAGAGAGTGACTGGAAAAACGGGTGAGGGTCGGGGATTGGCGGACAGGAATCGGGCTTCAGGGTCTGCCCCTTAGGACGATATGGAGTTCATGTGAAATGGCACAGCGGGCAGGCAAAAAAAAAAAAACAAAAACGGCCATAATCATCGCAATGAAACTTTAAATACTCTATAAAATAACAAGTGCAGTGCTTGAAACATCAACAGCTATTAAAAAGTTATTCAAAACTAATATAACGTTTTAGTCTTAGTTTAAACTAAAAGATATATATCTTAAGAGTAAGTAAAACTAGCATAACTTATCTTATGTTTCAAAGTTAATGTTTTAATGGTTCTACTGTATACAATCCTACGCATACACATTTCACAGCTCTAGGGTAATGCCGAATATCGTGTTCCCAAAACGAGTAGATTGGCATAGTTACCATGCAGTTGATTTAAGGGTAAAAAATGGCATTGGCAAATGAGTGTAAAAAATGGCCATTAAAATATCTTCAGTTGATGTAGCTGAGGCCTATCAGAGGGTAACATATTCAATAGCTTTTCAAAAGTATGCTTAACTACGGTGCCAATAACAACAGCAACAACATCAGCTCTAGAACCAACAGCACAAAAAAAAGGCTGGCGTCAAAAATGAATAGGGGCAAAAAAAAAAAAGAAAGAAAATGAAAATGAAAAAAAAAAAATACTGAAAATCATATAAGAGAACCCATCACCCACAAACACAAACATACACACGCAAACATTTGCATGTTAAGACCTCCACTTCCATCATCCTGGGCCCCTTTCTGCGCCAGCCATCCCGTTTGAATTAAAAACGACCATGAATAAATTTTAACAGCGCTTGTGTGTTAAAGTATTTAATGCTTAAAGGCTCAGCGAATCGTCCGGCCGTGCGCCTTAAGCCATGCCACATGTTGAAGCAAGCTGGGTTGCGCACATGTGCCCGATCTCCAGCACTTTCGAAAGGAATCTGAATTTGAGTTTGAGAAGTGGATGAAGATGAGTGAGTGAATGAGTGTGGGCACTTGTCACTTTGACAACGCATCGCCAAGGCGTTGTCAACGAACATTTTCTTCTTTTGTCGCCATTCTCTTGGTTTTGGTTCTGGTTTGGGTGACTTGTTTTCTGTTTGCCTTAGTTCTTAGTGATTAAGCACATAATTGGATTTATTTCTGGGCCCTTAACATATGTAACGCTTTTGTGTGGAAAACTTTCTTATGGGTATTAGAAAATATCTCTATATATATTGGCATAGATACAAAGCGAAGGATGTTTGATAAATTGCTTCAAAAGATTACAGTTCTTGTGAGTAGTAAATTTCGTTAAGCTGCTTGTATTATGATTGTATCATCAAATGTACAACTAAGAAAAAGAAAACGCTAGTTCAGTTAATAATTTTAACAAAAGTAACTATTCGTTATTCTTAAAACTCACCATGTAGCCATATTAATATGTAAGTGGATGGCTTTTAAGATGCTGCAATAAGGATTTGTGGTGTTTGAGCGTTAATTGCCTTGCGGTTCCATGGATCCTAAAGCGGATTTAAGATAAACAATGATATACGTTTGAAGCATTTAAATTCATCAATTATCAATGAATTTATTCAAAAACCTAGACAGATGTAACTAACTACTAACGATTAACCCTTTTCTCACAAAAAAAAAAAAAAAATCCTAAAGGACATTTGTAAGCTCTTTAAAGGCATTGTCATTGTGGGTATGTCGGTGTGTGGTGTGTTAATGCCTTTTATCCAGTGGTCAGCAGCAGCAAAATACAAAATACAACAAAAGGGGAGCCTTTGACAGCTGTGAGGCTTAGTCGAGGCTTAAACAAAATGCCTGATTGACTCAATTTTATGTTGGCTCACGCAGATGATGCTGCTGTCGCTAGTGCTAAATGATATATTTACACATTTTATAATTTGCCATGTCAGGGTGCATTATAAATTATTCAATTTAGTTAATACAAAATCAATCCACATAAACTCAAGTATAAAAAATCATTATATTATCATCGTTATAATAAACTCTGCCTGCCAGACATCTTTCTGATCTGTGTGTGTGTGTGAGTGGGTGTGCAGTATTCTGTGTATTATACAATAAACATCATCATTAAATATAATTGCATGCTACAGTTACACAGTGTGTTAAAAGCGAACCCTGCCATTGTGGTTGTGGTAATTGGGTGGTCATTGAGTGGGTGGTACAAACAAAAAACAAAAAACAAAACCCCAATCGCGTTTGTTATGCAAACGCTCATTAAAATGTTTGCCACGTTACGCATACGCATTGTTGGCCCCACCCAAAAAAATTCAATCTACTACCGCATAGCTCTTTATGTCTGTATGTTCTGTTTCACAGTTGCTCCCTCATATCGGCTTCGTAAAGGCTTTTCGAGTTTCATTTTTCATTGTTCTTCACCACGCTGAAATCGATAAAGTGAGGGAAACCCAAAAAACCATAATTTTTGAAAACATTGTTGTAGATACATACATACGTTTCATTTACAAAGCTTTCAACAATTTATCCAATTATTTTCCATCGGTGCTCTTAATGGAATATTAGTGAAGTTATAAAATTTGAGTTTTTATTTTGGCAACATTATGTTTAGAGTTATAATACCAATCATTGACTTCTCATATCTTTCATTATTGCTAAAGGCTTTATTTTGCACATGAGAAGAACTAACTTGTTTTTGACAAATAAAAAAATTTTCGAAATTGCTTTTAGTCAGCATATACCTAGATGAGATTGATTTATGTTTATTTTTCCACACAATCATGGATGACTTAATAAAGCTGTATTCATATTTTCTCTTTCGTCTGACTTAGACTAAAACAAACACTTTTTTTTACGGATTTAATCTAGATTTTTGCATGCAATTGCCTAATTCGATTAATTGCAAAGAGAAGAAGATTGAACTTCTGCTGATGTTAATTCAAATTTGACCAATGTTATAAATTTAAACACAGTTGTTGAACCAAAGCCAATCATGCAGTGCTTTTTACTTCAATGGCCATTCGTTATCGGTTGCTATAAAATAAAATTGTTTTTTATCTATAAATAATTAAAAATTGTTTAGTATTTGCCATCGACAATGAGGTCATTTTAGTAATGAATACGTATATATCCATCATTTGACATGGTCTTATTATTATTCTTTTGGTTATTATTTCTTTTATTTTCATAATAATTTTTTGCCCTTTTCACATTATTAGTCAGGTCAAGGCCAAGCAAGTCACAAAAGTGTTGAGATTTCTTTTTCAGTTGAGTTGAATCGTTATTGTTCTCGCAATGCTGCTATCCTGAATATTTAAAGAATTTCTTAATTGTTAAATATAAGAATTGCAAAGGGCAAAGCTACCCATGCTCATTGTTGTGGGTCACCAATTAATAATTCAACTTGCTGTTGCCCCTCTACCACTTGTCTATGTGTGTTTATATATATTTTATTTTAAAAAACAATTTCCCAACAAACGATAGCCAAGTTTTGACCGAGTTGCCTAGAACAACAAGGCAGCACACCACCCAGCATGTGGCAGAAAGTATACGCCAGCAAACCAAAAAACAAAAAAAAAAAAAAAAAAAACAAGGCGAAAACCTCCCAACAAAAAAACGAAACAGTAGATGAAGCATAAGCAACAGAACGCAACGCGAAAAGCGAAAAAAACGAGAGAAATAATAAAAAGAAATTGGACAATAAAATACAACAATTTATGGCGTACAGCAATCCTTTTTGGTGGCACTCTTTACGGTTGCATGGTGGGGCAAGGGAGGCACGAAGGCACAGAGGCGCCAAAAGTTGTGGACATGCCGAGCCAAGGCGTAGCACATTGTTTGTGGCGGTTGGAATGGGCGTGGTCATGCTATATCAAACGCCGGACCGTCATTGGAAACTAAACGAAAATGTTTAGTATGATTTCGTTTCACCCCTTTTTTTTTGCCTGGTCCTTTTTGTTGTTATATTTATTTATTATTGCCAAGGTTTTGGCGCTCAAGAAACAGGACATTGCTAGATGGTTGCTTTATGCTCTTTGCTGAAAAGGATTTCAAGTGGAAAGCGATTTTGAAATGACATCAAATGGTAGAAAGTCAAGTGAATATTTGACATTTGTGAGAAGGAAAGAAAATATTTTTATAATTTATATATGTATATATGTATATACATATGTATTGCCGATCGCATTAGAGTCTTTGACTTCGATTTTCAATAACATTTTTCACTTCCATTCTCTCTTTTTATGTTAAAGTCTCTTATTTTAGCTTCGACTTTTCCTTTTTCTCTCTCTATGCTTTTTATGGCTTTTATTAGTTGACGTTGGTAAGTGATGGCTGGCTGGCTGGTAACAAATGTTGAACAAAAGTTGTTGCCGCTGCCAGTTTCATTTCGACTGCCAGCTGAAATGATTTAAGTGTGCCGCCCGTTTTCAGAAACCCCAACTCGTCCCACCTAACCACCATTCAGCCAATCCCTCGAGCGGTTTCGTTTGGTCCAAGGACATTTTCTAGCAATGAAAAAACGAACAGAAACTTTATTTCGTTTAATTGAAATTTTATGTAAAACATATATTTTGTTTGATGCATAGTTTTTTTTTTTTTTTGGGGTTTCTGGTACTTCTTGTTGGATGAAAATAAATGAAAAAGTGAAATATTTGCAAATTTTTACGAGCATTTGAGTTATGTGGTTTTTCGGGCTAACTGCTTAACCTTCGCTCCAAAATGAGATAAATTTCATGATTTTTCAATGTTTGAACTTTTAGCCGCAGAGCAGAGCGAACATAAATTACGTGACTTTTATCTCTGTCTCTCTGCAATTCTCTTTGCCTCTCTATCTCTCTGTCCCTATTACCCACCCACTCCCTAGTGGAGGGGAAAAGGGAACATAAAATGCATTGGAGATAAACAAACTGGAAATCCCTTTTATTTTAACAAATTGACAGGCAAAATCCGAACGAAAAAAAAACAGGAAAGTAAAAACAGGATGTGCACAAGCAGCATATATGTCTGTATTCTTATGTATGTTTCTGTTTGTGTGTGTGCTGTATGTGTGTATTTGCGTGTACACATATGTAACTAAGCTGAAGTATTTGTTGTCGTGTGAGTGAGTGGCCGTGTCTTTCGAGTGCAATCAAACAAACCTAACACAGACACACCGAATGAAAGCAAAAATTTTAAATGAAAGTGAGAAATTAGGATATCCGTAAAACGTTCAAATAATTACAATATTACCAAGGAAACTGAAAAAAGGAGAATACATTTACCAAGAACCCAATCAAATAAAAATGTGAACCAGAAATGTTTAGACTTCTAAGAAATGAAAGTCAGGGAAAAAGGTTCTATTGAAAGGTTAAATACATGTTGATTGGATAAAGAATAGATCGACCCATTATATCTTGAAAGTTGGCGATTCAATCTTCACATTTTTTTTTTGACATATTATAATAGATTGAAAAATGTAAGTCCATTGTTTCAAATGTTATGAATGTCTATGAGCATCTCATCCAGAATGATATCCAATACGAATCTGTGTGTTATGATCCTATGCAGAATGATGTCCATATTAGGTTTTCCTTTTATGTAACTTACTATGAAAACTGAACCGATAGTTGTATATTGTAGGTGCTTTCAAAATGCAAAGCCTTAGCCATTTCCACTGTAATCGAAAAAAATCTGGTTTGTTTATGTGTCCTTGAAATTTATTCATTTGTAATTGGTTTCGTAACCTCTGCTGGCACTTACTTGCATATCTTTTTTTTTTGTGGCGCGACTGTATTTAATTTACATACAATTGGTTTGGTTTTTGCTGGTATTTATTTGTATTTTTATTTTGTTTTTTGTTTTTGTTTCTTATTTTCATTTACACATATGAATTAAACTGTTTCCAATTTAAGTTTTATGCACAAAACACTTAATTGAGTTTACGAATTTTCCTTTTTCTGTATTCATAATATCCTTTCACAATTTCCATACAAATATTTACACGGTATGACACTTACATGTCTCAAATTTTATCGATTTTTCCTATTTACGATCCATTGAGATTTATGCGTAATTTATAATTTACGTTTACAGTTTGTATTCTTTTTTTGTTTGTTTTTTTTTCGGCTGTCCATTTATTTTTAGTTTTGTGTTTGTCTCAATCTCAATCAACTATTAAATTAGTTTAGTATAGTAATTGTAGTAATAATAGTTACAATAATAATATACACATAGTTATTTGTAATTTTTAATTTTAATATTTTGATCACATGTGTTGTTTTTTTTCTTCTTCTGTTTTTTCTTTGTTGTTTCGCCTGTATGCCTTGTGTGGGTGTGTGTGTGTTTTAAACAAAAAGAGTTAATTATTTATTTAGTTACCTTTTCATTTTGTTTGTGGTATTATGAACTCCATTAATCGGGACTAAATTAAAAAATATATTCACTATATTTGTATATGTATATATATATATATATATATATATATATATACAGTGAAACCTCGATATAACGAATCTGAGGGGGATCGCAAAATTATTCGTTATATCTATTGATTCGCTATAGGTACTGAAATGTAAAAACGAGGTTTTTTCAAGGGACTTAACAAAAAATTCGTTATATTGGGTTTTTCGTTATAACGAAGTTCGTTATATCGAGGTTTCACTGTATATATATATATATATATATATATAAATATATACATATATATATTTTTTAGTATATGTAGTTAACTATTTTATATGTATGTATATATGTATATGTATTTCTCAATATTTCCATTGAAATTTTAATTATATTCTTCTTTTTTTCGGGTTATCTTTTGTTGTTGTGAACTTATGCGCAATTTTGGCGGGTTTGACTTTTGTTTGTTTTTATATTATGCATATATTTTTTTTATAGTGTTATAATAATCATACTTCCAGTTGAATTATTAAAGCCAAAAGAAATAAACCAATGAGATAAACTATGGCCAGTCATGGAATTTATTATTATTATTTTTTTTTTCTTTAACTCTGCCTAATTAAATGTTTAATGTTAATGAACTAATTAAATGAACAATTCGTTTTCGCTATTTTTTCAAGGTTGGTTTGTTTAATAACCAAATTAAAAAAGCGTTAACTGCTTTAACAATATGGTAATTAAACTTTATTTTTAATTTCCCAAATCACATTGAATTGTGAGTGAAATGAGGTGAAGATGCATAAGTGGATAATATTTTAATGCAATTTAGTACGTAGGAACGCAATACCCTACATTATTAGACTCGAATCTATTGACCGCAACAAAAAACGCTTTCGATATTGGGAAAGCTTTTGATAGAAAGAATGGCATGTTTGGTACGGTATACATACATGTATCGTTTACACTTGACCAGTAAAAAGTTTTAGGAGAATTGTACTGGACTATTGATGCCGATTACGAGAATGTATATACTCTATAGTGTCTTTAGTACTTCCTCAAACAAACATAGAGCGTTATGGTGAGCGTCATAAAAATCAATCAACTTTAAATTTAATTTTAGTGAAGTTGAAAAGATCAAAAAATCTCATTTGTTTCATTAATCAACTGTAACAATTTACTATTTATACTATTCTTTATTAACTTTTTCATAGAAAAAATAAATATTTAATGAAATATTTGTAGCTTTTTTATTTAAAGATTTCTGTTGAATAAGTATTCACCGTCTAGCCTTTATTTTTGTTCTTTTTTGCTATTTGGATAAATTTTTATTTTTCTTGGTTTTCTTTTTTTGTTGTGCGCTATTTACTTGATTTGTTTTTTACCTTTGTTTGCTTTGAAGTGTCCTTACTTATATCTAAGGATAAAAATAAACATGACAATGATATTTATACAATGTGGATATCTCAGCTATGGTTACAAAGTCTATCTGCATGTGTTAGTGTCTGAGATTGTGTTTGTGATAGATAAAAAGAGTAAGAGCGAGGGAGAGAGAACAATGGGCGGATATGGGAGAGAATGGCTGGCTGCCACTTTGTATTTGTTTATGTGCAATGTTCCAGTTGCTCACAAAGTTGCCCCATGGCAGATGCTACGTGAAAACTAAGTCTGAGGCCAACAGACAAACAAACAAAACAGAACATGAACAAAAAAAATACAAAGAAAAAAGAAAAAACTTGCAAAATATTGTGAAATAGTTGTAACTTTGTCAATTAACCTACAATGACTAGACTTTCACTTTAGAACTTTTAAGCCTGGCACATACATACAAGTATTTCGGTATTTTTTTGGATGAATTTTAATGAACTTTACATTTGAGGAATTTATCACGTTCTTGGTCCTTGATAGCGACAATAAGATCTGCCCATAATGTCCTCGGGTGAAATTGACTGGTCAATGGGTTGAACACGCAACAGTTCCAACTGATCGCGCACCTGTAACAATATAGACAAGAAGGAAAACGGAAAAGTTAAAAGCCATTCTAGCATAGCTGCAAGGAAATTCCTCCAAATTGCTTAAAACTGATTGCTTTGAGTGAAGTAAGAAAATTGCCATATAAGGAAAACTTGTACAATTCCTAAATTGCCAAAGTTTCCATTTTGCATTCTAGAAAATTGCTTCAAAATGATTGTAATGAAAGTTTTGTGTTTTTAGTTTGCCTCTGATGAGATTTATATGCAAATATTAATTATACATTCAAGCTAAAACTTTTCGCGATTCATTTTGATTTAGCTGCTTGGCAAAAAAGTTTTGTACCGAGTGATTGCTTGCACGATGAAAATTACAACCTAAATGAAAATCGATGATGATAATGATTCTTTGTATAATAATAATTCATAAGAAATCACAAAAGCCAGGTGTTCGGACTCTCTTTGACTTAAACAATTTGTTTACACAGAACATAAAAAAAATATTCCTCGCGAAAATTCTGTCTGAATATTTGCCTGTTTTTAAATATAAGTTGTTAGAGGGAGCAAATTTAAAATTACGAGTTAGTTTGCCTTCATTATTTTTACACCGTTCCATGTGGGCCATAATAAATGTACATATGTATGTGTATGAATATTATATATATACTTATGTATATATACATAAGTATGTATGTACGAATAATAAAATATTTATGTGGATTTAAGGCATAGCAAAATCCTGGCCCAACTCAAAGTAAAGTTTCCAGCTTATTTTTAGAGAAAAAAAGGGGGAAAAAATGTTGTTTTGCTTTCAACACCAAACACCTTTTGAGTGGGTCCCAAAGGGGAGGAGTCGAAGAAGACGACGGTTGTGAAGGGACTATTTCCTGGTTTCGCCTTTTGCACATATAACAATCGAAATTACGTCTTTCTTTATGGTGCTCCCTCGCATCGCCCTCTGTGGCAGCAACACAACAAAACGTCAGCTTTTTGGTCTCAGTCATTGCACTTTTGTTCTCGCTTTTTTCTCTTTCCCTCTTTCTCTTTTTTTGTGTCCGCCTCTGCTTTGTGGTGTTTGCCTCTTGGCTAGACTCATTCCGGCCTTCACACAAAGACCAAACTGAGCTTTATGGTCACATTTCAGCGAAAGCAATAGATGAAAGCAAAAATGGAATGTTAAAGAGCTGTGATAGTTTTTCATGCACAACCCCCAGCACAAAGCCAAATCAATTGTAAAGAAGGTCAGTCAACACCCACGCAAATCCACATACTTACACACACACGCACAGGGGGGAAGAATACACACACTAATACGCATGGGTTTGTGGCAGAAAGATATTTAAATGAATTTGTCTCGCACAAATTGCTGCCATTTGTCCATCGCCAATGCCGACGCCGCCACTTGGGCTATGTGTCGTGCCAAATGCCGTTCTTTGCTCGCATTAGATATAAAGGGCTAAAATAAAAGATACATTTACACAAACACAAGAGCTCAAAGAGTGGGTAAATGGTGATTGAGATGACGAGGGAGGAGAAGCAGAAACAGAGTCGAGTGCTCTGCTTTTGTGTAGATAAAAACTGGCGTCAAGAAAATTATCATGTTCATGGGCCATGGACTGCTGCTGTTGCTCTTGCCTTTGCCTTGCCTTTGCCTTTGCCATAGCCATTGTTGTTGTTTGTTAGTGGAGCTGAAGCTGATGCTATCCTCCACATCCCCAACAACTGGCCCACCCACCAATTTGTGGTTGTTGTTGCTGTTGCCACCCAAAACGCTTTCAAAAACGGACGGCGCCTTAGTATATTGTGTGTACAAAATGTGGCCTTAGTTGTTCCGACAATCATTTTCATCGCATTGTAATGAAATCAAATGGTAAATTATTGAAAGGCATTGACCAAACTGAACCCACATAGAATAATTTTCAGAATGAGAAGTCACAAAGTTTCTCCAAATTTTGTTTGGATTTATTAGGCCCAAAATGTAATAGTTATCAATGTTTTTTTATTATTTGCTCTTCAATAGAATAACAGTCTTATCAGCAAAGTTAGTGCATATCAATTACAATTATTATTATGGGATGGAAACATTTAAGCTGATTTAATATTAGTTTTCGTATAAGTTTCGTATAAGTTTTTTAAGTATAAACCGTTTTCAAAACTTATCATAAACAGAACCCAAACTGGGAAGAATTTGTTTTTGAGAACAGTTCTTTGGTTTAGCTAGCAGTTCGTGTCCAGCTTAAAAGGGTATTATATGTACATAAGTATATATACATTCATTCATATGTATGTCTGAGTGTGCTAGTGTACAAGATGGCAATCATTAAAATGGCCTTTTGCCTAATTTCTATGACTGGCTTAATTATCACAGCGACACACACACACACACATACAAGCCACACAAAACACACAACATAAGTCCCATGGGGTAGACCCTACTCTTCTTGTGTTTTTTGGAGGTAAACCAAAAAATAAGGACATTTGAGTGTCTAATAATTGAACATTTGACCCTGGCTATGTTGTTATTATTTAATTACATTACGAGCTTTAGATGTAATATATTTGATTTGGAATAATACAAGTTGAACGACCTCTATAGCCACAGAGGGTCCTTGCTTTCAAAGCCTCTTCTCGCTACGGACTCAATAGAAACAAAAGGCAACATTTTTAATTACGATTTCTTTTTTTCCTTCCCTTCACACAAAAGTATTATAATAAAATGCTTAATGAGCATTATGGTTCAGTAAAAGAAAATACAGAGTATCACAAATATACATACATACACAAGTATATCGTATATTATCTGTTTGCTGAGTGCAAAACGCAATAAAAATTGCGCACAGTTTTAATCAGCCGCCGCCCGGCAAAGTAGGCAACATTTTTTTGCCCCTTCTGATGTAAAAATGCTTATTGTAATCGCACAGTATCATTTTCTTTTTTCCAGTTTATATATATGACTATATATAAGTATAAAGTGAACTAAAACTAATTACAGCACTAGAGAGAAAGGGAGAATATGATTAAAGTTTTTTATGTCTCTGGATTTCTCTCAGTCAGCGAGCGACTAGCGTTAAATTAAAACAAAAAAAAATATATATACCGCTTCCCTAGCACTCTGGTTTTTAACTCGTGGGGGTTTTTATAATGAGAAAGAGCCATAAAATGTATGGGGTCCACAAGCCGGCAACTGTGTGGATTGGGTGGGAAAAGGGGCATATGATTTATATTTGTTAAAAATTGCTTTCAAACTGCTCCAAAGCAATTTAGGTTTTATAAATCCAATATGGAATGACCATATTATTGCCATATTGTCCCCCAATTCTTATAATACACACAAACAGATATAAATTATAAAAATTTTAGAATGAACATATGAGTAAATTTGTATCTATTTAAATTTGAAATATTATTTAAATTTGAAATATTATGTAAATACTTAAATCAAATTTTTTAAATATGTTGGAAGTTGGCAACTTGTACCTTTTTTGAATGTATTGTATTTTTAAGAACTGAAAACATAACGTTTTGCTTCTTCCAACATTAAACTCAATAATTGCTGAAAACTTTTCGATAGTTTACAGTCACAATTAACAAAAACGAGCCCTTGAAAGGAAAAACTTACAAAGAAGTTGATTTTTATAAATTTTAAACTGCTTTATGGAATATCTATGAATGGGGTAATTGTTCACTTGTATTGTTTGTTTGTATTATGTATGAAAATTACATTTTCATCTACTATTGTTTCCCTAAAATTTAGACCAATAAATCAAATCAAAACTAATGTGGACTATTTCGTTGGAAAGCGAGTATGCTGCTCTTAAAAAGAAATGCTGAATAAGAAATGTTGATGTGTCAGTAACTTTGTAACTGAGACTTATTGTTAATTTGATGTCTGTTTAAGGAAATTCAAGAGTTAATAGTCAATATATATATATGCAGATCCTTTGCGGTAAATGAAAACTCTCACTTTTAGTTTGTTGATATTTGAAGTGCTATTCAGCTCTTTAGTTACTATCTGGTATCGTTTACACTGAACTGCAAAACAAATCCACTTTGAAGCCAGGCATAGCTCCAATAGTCATTCAAGTACCATTCAATGGAATAAACACTATAGAAAGTAGCTTCGGCTGAATACTCGTTCAGTATTGATTTAAATTGAATGCAGCTTGAGATTGAGAAGGGAAGAAGAAAACAGAAATAGAAACAGAAAACAGTTGAAATCTGGTCAGAGTCATGTGGCAAGTCTCAACAAAACCTGCAGCCCAGACCAAGTCCTCAGCCAATCCGAAGCTCATGCGGACAGCAAACAAGCTGACCACATCCGCAAACAAACGGCTGCTTGGTTATGCTGCCTGGCTAGTTGTTTGCCTCATGCTCGTGTATAAATATAGGAATAACCATTTGAAAATCCTTTTAAAATTATTTCGCAACTTGCGTCTTTTCGACGCAAAAGCCAAGGAGACTGGCAGTGTCCTGGCAAGTATGTGCAAATTCCATTGCAAAGCCACATTATTCCTTTTATCCTTTGAAAGGAATTCTCGGCAACTGCAATAACAAGCAAGATGGAGAGGATGCAAGCAGCCAAACTGCAAGCTGTATGGCAAACGCGAGTAGGGGGGAGGGAAATATTTTGAGAACTGCACTGGGACTGGACTGCACTTTAATCCTGAATCCTCGACAGGTATGCGCCTAAAAACACAAAATGCAATGCCAAAAATTTGTGTCAGAAGAAAAACTGTTTAGTTTTTCCTTCTCTTTGAAGTTGTGAGATATTTTTTTTGTTTAATTTTCCATTTCTTGTATGTCTGCTCACTTACCGCTTCGACTTCCTTGAACACACGTATTAGGTTCTTGCCAGCTAACTTGGCAATATCCTCCTCTGACCATTTATCAGACTCAAGCAATGTGGCAAAAAGATGAGGATATTTCGAAACATCCTCCAGTCCCTTGGGTACTCTAAAAATAGCAAAAATGAAATACAGCGAAAATTGTTGTAGTATTACTATACTAAATGTTCAAGCCCAAAAGGCAATATTAAATACGTACAAGTTTACACCGTCATAGCCAGCCCCAATGCCAACATGATCGATGCCAGCGACCTCGCGTATATGGTTGATATGAGCTGTGAATCAAATTTCAAGGATTAATTGAGTTTGCCGAAGGAACTCCTCGTTGGATACCCATACACATACCTACAACGTCGCGCAATGTTGCCTGGCCGGAGCAGCTGACAAAATGTGGATAAAATGCCACCATTACCAGTCCTCCGTTAATGGCCTGCATGAGAAAGAAAGAGTGGAAATAATGATTAATCGCCTTGGCCTTAATAGACTCTCCACTAGTTTTGAGCACTTACTATACGCTGCAGGACATGATCGGGCACATTGCGCGAACTATTACAAATGGCATGAGCCGAAGAGTGGGAAAAGATAAGAGGCGCTCTTGATGCAGCCAAAGCATCCAGCATTGTAGGCACCGAAACGTGGGATAGATCCACAATCATGCCCAAACGATTCATTTCCTTAACCACTAACTGAAGAGAAAAAAATGAAATACAGATGACATATAGTAATTCAGCTAAAATCAATTTAAAGTTAAAAATTGGAATTCTCCAAGTACATACATATATCAAACTGTCAAATTCAGATGCATAGAAGAAATTGATATAAATGTTTCATCATATTTCCTTCCATTTGCAAATGTCTTTGCTGATGAAAAACTAATTTCTTACCTTGCCAAATGAGGAGAGGCCACCTATGTGTGGATATTTGCCTGGTTCGTCAACTTTGCAGCAGTCCGCCCTGTTTAGACAACGACCACAAAAGTTCATACCATAGTCAAAGTTAAAATGCTGGTTCCACATTCAATTACTTACCAGGGTGTATTGCAGGTGTGTGTAAGTGTTAGATATCTGGCCCCCAACTGATAAAACATGCGTAAAACGCTTAGACTCGTCCCAATGGCATGACCACCCTCCACTCCAATCAGGCTGGCTATTTTGCCAGTCCTGTGTGTTTGCTCTATGCCCGTTGCCGTCGTGACCAGAGCCATGTGATGCGGATAGAGTTGTACGAGGCGACGTATTAAATCGATTTGTTCTAACGTCAGCTGTACCGCATCCAGATGCTGAGATGAGCATGGGGCATATGCCGACCAAAATTGTGCTGACACCATGCCCTCCTTCAGACGGCGCAGATCTGTGTGACTCCAGGCACTTGTCGACCATGGAGCCAATTCGCGTAGGTCGCCACCAAAATGAAAGTCTTTGAGTTGATTCTTGAGAAACTTGCGTATGTTCCATGGTAGATCGTTGTGGCCGTCGATAAGAGGTACCTCTTTGAGGACATTTCTCACCCGCTCCATGCGATAGTCGAAATCGTCGCCGCTGGCTGAGCATTTCAATATGGGCAGGACCAGCGGAAAGTAAATGAAGGTCAAACAATTTAGGCCACAAAGCACGAAGCCCTTTGGCAGCTTCCGCGATTTCATTGCCCCCAAGAGCTAAAAGCAGAGCACAAATGGCGGCGCAGCTTTCACATTGATATAGTTCCTTTTCGTTCGGGCTAAAAAACAGAGATATAGATATAGCTAAACGGTAAGGAACAAGAGAACGAAAGTATAAAGTAAGTGTTAGAAAACGAATATGTGTGCTTGACTCTATTGCATGTGAGGGCATTGGCGTGATTGAGCCATTGAAAGTTGTTGGGCAAACAAATGCCATAAATATAAACCACCAGCTCCTCCCGCCATCCAACTCAAATCTCTCCTATGGTACTTCCCTCTAAACGGCAAACATGAATAAAAACTTTTCATATTTATTTCAGAGCCAACTTCAAATCGAAATCGTACACAAAATGCATAAAATGCACTATAAAAATGCAAAATTATTTATTGCAAACTTTTTTCTTTCTAGCTCTTCTGGTGGATCACAAAACCCAAAATACGATAAGAAAAATAAAAGTCATTGACTTTCCCCAGCGAGTTCAAAATGAATAGCTGAGCCCGAAAGAGATAGAGAAGGAAAAGTCATTTTCTTTTTCTTGGGGCGACATAAAGTTTTTTACCCCTGCAACTGCAGGTAGACTTTACCAAAAACAAGGATGAGAAAAGGACATGCTAAATGTTCCAAAACAGAAATTGAAGTGAAAGTACCGCATATATATGAGCTAGCCACAATTTCTGCGTGTGTGTGTGTGTGTATGTGTGTGGGAGGGTGTCACAAAAGTCAAATTAAAGTTTTTTCCAACTTCAAAACGAAAGCAAAGAAAAAAAAAAGAAACGAAAACTGAAACTAAACGAAACTACTTTAATAGTTTTCAATGCATAAGTCGGTCTCAAAGTAAAAGTAATGCCAAAACTGAGGCAAAACAAAATGGAAATTATGGCAAAACTGAGAACGGAGCATCAAAATGAAACTTGAAATACATTTTTGCCCCTTTTGAAAAAGAAACTGAACACTTTGGAATATAAAATATATTAATGAAATTATTACAACAAGTAAGATAGAACCTAAATCCATTAAAAATTTGTTTACAATTGAGCAACTTTTCTTGTTTTGCGCACCGTATTTTTGAAAAAGACTATAAAAAGTTTTATACTTTGAAATACGTGAATTCAAAAACGATGCATTAAAATAGCGAACCAACTTGAATAAAAATCTTAGCGCTACAAATATAAAGTTTTATGGCTTATACATTGACTTGTCAAATGTCAAGAGATATACAATTGTTAAATATGGTATGTATATATAAACAATGGAATGTTACTGTTAAAGTTTACGAACTAACATATTAATTTCTGATTTTGGAGATTTCTCTATCAATAAAGTTAGAAGGTTCTGTTAAAACCCAAAACACACATTCAGCCAAAATATACAACAAAAATATATACAAAATACAATAAAATGGCATATTTAACTTTATGTTATCTACAATTTTTTCCTGCTATATGTATATGTATGTTGTATGTAATGTTAAATATTTTCCATTGCGATTTTGTATGAATTTTCGTACCAAGTTTTGCTCAAACTTCATATGCCAACTGTTGTTAGCTCTGACTATATGACCCACAGTGGAATGTGAATTTGTATGTGAATGTGAATGAGAATTGGGAAGGATGGAGCGAGGGGTTGGTATAAGGACGTGGGATGCGGCATGAGGTTGATTTTCATGCTCTGATGCTTGCGAACAAAATGAAAGCATTCTTGCACACTGGAAGTACAAGTTGGACGATATCTTATCTGCTCTGTTTGCTACTGTATTTCTGTTTCTGTTTTACGCAATTTTATACTACACATTTTACTTTTTCATTCTTTGCTTCTTTGGTTTTTTTTTTATTTCAGTTTTTGGGTGCTTGCGTTTGTGTCCTCAATTCGTTTTGTGTCAGAGGGGCAGAGAGAGAGAGAGAGAGCGAGAGAGAGAGAATGAGAGGCTTTTTTTCTCTTCTTTTGCATAATCTTTAAGTTTCTGTGCAAACAAGAAATTATGCAAAAATCAACAAGGACGAGCTGGAGGAAATGACAACATTGACAAGGGCAACGCGCTTCGAATTTGTGACATGCAAAACGTGACACAAACGCAACGCACGAATTATTAATACAGAGAAAGAGACAAAAACAACAGCAACAGCAAGAACAACAACAACAACACCAATAGAAGAGGCTAAATGAGGCCCTGTTGGGTTAACAACAACAACAACAGTAGCAGAAGCCACAACACGAAAAAGAAGAAAAAAAAACAACCAAATGGGCCAAAAGGATGGCAAACAACAAGCGCCTGTGAAATCGAAAACGTTTGGCGCTTCATTTAACATTTATGGGTAAAGGAAACCTCTCAAAGAGCCGGCAAAAGACAAAAACGAAGAGACTGAACAAACATTGGTTCTTTAATTAATTTAACAAAGCCTCCAATATGGTGACCAGATCCAGTGTTACCAAAACCTAAATATTTGGCTGACCAATGAAATAAATCTATAAATTTCAAGGTTGAAGAAAGTATATTTGATCTTGTTGTATTGAACAATATTCGAATATTTAGATAATTTAAATTAATATAAATGAAATAAATTAAAATGAATTATTAAATAAATACTTAAGAAGGCGGTGGAATCATTTTGATTAATTAAAATGAACAAAGCTATTTCTGGAAGGGATTCTTTAAACTCTAAAAAGTTTATTTGTGTGTTTATTCGGATAGAAAGTCTATTTAAGTAAAGCATACTTTTCGGCATGGTAATGATCTTGTCTAAAAATCTAATATAATTTGAGTTCGTATTGGTAAGTAGTTTGAATATTTTCTCAACTAAGAATACATGGGAGAGCCGATGTTAAATTCCCTGTTTTCATTATATTCATCGTTTCGTCTCTATTTAAGCGATTGGATATTTATTTTTGACAGTTTTACATCTCTAAGCATTTTAATCCCTTTGAAACTAGTACCTCTGCATAAAATTTAATAAAAATATATACATATTTTATATATTAGATAGAAATTTGTTGAGAATATTCCAAATATGTCATTAAACTGTAAGAGGAAGATTAAATTTCGGCCAAACATACGAGAGCAAGTTAATAAATTTACTTGCTTGCCAACTGGCAAGCGAACAGCAGCTCGCTCACATACACATACAC
Source organism: Drosophila paulistorum (assembly GCA_018152135.1). Classification (NCBI taxonomy): domain Eukaryota; kingdom Metazoa; phylum Arthropoda; class Insecta; order Diptera; family Drosophilidae; genus Drosophila; species Drosophila paulistorum. Next base: position 1,565,668 of record JAECXG010000690.1, read on the forward strand.
ACATACGCGTCCTCGGAGTGAGGAACAAGAATAACAAAAAATAAAATAAAAGGGAAGGAAGGGACATGAAGCGAAGGAAGAACAGAAATGGGCGCAAGGATAACTGCGTAACGGCGCGTTGCCCCGTTTGAGTGGCATATATGGGCGGTAACGGACGCGAAAGGAGACAAAGAATGGGAATACGTACATTTATTGCAACATGAAACATTATTTTGCATGGCCTCAAAAATAAAAGAGCAACCAAAAGTGGGATGACAAAAGGGCTGGTGGATGGCACAGAAGGAAAATGAAAACCGGATCGCGCGTTGGAAAATTGCAGTACGAAGGAAATGCGACGACGTTCTCGTCGCAGTTGCAACATTCCCATGCAAAGTAGCTTGGAGACGAAGAAAATAAATAAAAATGCTTTTCTCTTCCTACATTAGCGCACCATTTAAGGAAGTCTAAAACCCCCAGCCCCTCAACCGAAACCCTTTCCTCTATCGTCAATTCCCTGTAATATAGAACACCCCGCTGGGTTTTTCTGTCGAGTTTGTCGTCTTTCATTTCCATTTTCTCCAACTCCAAAAAAAAGAGGAAACGTGCCGTAAACTACAGCCAGACAATCAAAATGCATTCATGTGCGCTTACTTTACGTTATTTATAATCAACTCAGCCCCATTCCAGGAGCTTCACGCCCACATGGCCGCATCTTACGCCTTCTCTCTCTCTCTCCATTCGTGTTGCCAGTGAAACATTCATTCAGTGCTAAATTCCATTCAATAGCAAATTGTAGCCAAACAGATACAGAAATTTCCACGCATTGAGTAAAGAGCTTTAGCTTCTGGCTGAGGATCCTTGAGTATCCTATCCGAGAGTGAAAAGAGCCTTAAATTATGCCACTCGAAGAGCTTATAGAATTTTATTTTTCCCAAAGTCATCAGAGTTAAGCCATTGCATTCAAGTATAAGCAATTTTGTTAATTTAAATGTAAAGATTTTATTACTTTGAAAGAATCATAATGAATAAGTTTACAGTTACTAAAGAATCTTACAAAAACATTTCTATAAAATGGTTAATTGCCTTAAAAGTTTAGTAAACTGAAAATTCTGATAAGATGAGCTTACACTTCAGTTCAAGTATTAAATATCGAGCTTAAGGGGAATGTTTAAAAAAGGAATAATTTAAGTATGCGAATAAAAGCGGTATATTACTAGGAAATTTCACAAATGATGTCTATCTCAATTCTTCCATTTCAAAGTATTTCTCATCTTAACATCAAATCAATTTGTTTCTCTATACAAAAAAAGGCATTTGTTCATTTCCAATTTGGGGACCTATGTAAAAATCATTGGTTCTTATTTTTTTTCTTTTGTTGGGACCAATTTCAATAAAAATGGGAAATCATAATGAAAAAAATTTGAAAGTTTTCATATGGCATAAATTAATTGAATGGAAACCTAACCAAATACACACACACACACACACACACGAACACATAAAAAAGGGACACACATGCTGAATAAAATATTCCTTTAATTTTTTCTTCTTGTTTTTGCTTTTTACGAAGCAAACTCAAACAAAATACATGGATTTATGTTTTTGCTGCTATTGCTATTGTTGTTATTGTTGCTGCTTTTGTTGTTGTTTTGTTGGTCATAAACAAGAGAAAAACCTGAAACACAAAAGTGTAACAAATACAAACACAAATGCATAAATATATGTATGTATATTACTATATAGTATATAGTACGGAACGGTCGAGAACGAGGACAACAGCAAGGACGCGGCTTAGGCCTAAAGGCATGCGTGTGCGTAAGTACGGGCCAAAGGGTCATAAGAATGAATTGAAATTATTTTACAACAGAAACATTTTCATTTTTCTGCCATTTTTTGTTTGATTTGTTTTGTTTTGTATTTCTTCCGTTTTTTGCTCTTTCGGTTCTTGTTTTATATACCCATATTTGTGGTATCCATAATTTATGCTCGAATCACAGGAGTTCAAACATTAAAATTTTTCTTTGCGGGAAAGTGAAGGAAATTGTTTTCTGCCACACAACAACAAGGGAAATGAACTTATTATTTGAAGCGATTTATATGTATATAAAAACGTAATTTGGACGAAGAAAGCTGACTCAATCACTTAGAACAAAATTTGACAAACAAATCAGATCCTAAATAATGTATATATGTATATCCTATGGCCTTTTCTAATCCTACATCGTCTACTAACATTGAGCAAATGTTTGAAAATAGTCAAAACGTTTCTAAAAATAAATAAAAAACACTCTTTTCCAACCAAAGAAAAAAACATAGCTGAAACCTAAATTCTTTTATTTAAATACTTTTTTACATAATTTCACCAATTAATGAACCTAATTGCAACAATTCTTATGAATCATTTTACCATTTCAGCCTTAAATCGTAAAATCAATTCGAATCTTAAGTGTTTCATTCAAAAAGTAATTGGTAAATCACACAATCTGCAATATTTTCTAAGGAAAATAAGAACCAGTCTCCATGCCAACAAAATTAAAGTCAACCAGAATTGCCCAAAGCTTATCCATTGACCAAAGACTTGACCGACACACTCATAAACACTTGGCTCTGGTAAAACAAAAATAAAACCTTACCAAAGAACCTAAAAAGCAACAACGTATCAAGCATTTTCCGAAATTCCTTAAAACAAAAGTAGAGCTTGATGGATGAAGAGGGGGGTCGTAGTCTGGGTGTGTGGGCAAAAGGACAGAGAAAGTTCAAAGCAAATTGTTGCGGAAGGCAAAAATCAACATTATCATCAGCAGTCAGGATCAGGATACGCAGACTCATTCCCATTCTCATTTTTGAGCAAATGCAGACTAAAACACACCCACACGTACATACATACACATATACATATACAATGGCATTGTGGCAGGACACACACTGCTCTGTTTGTCGGTGGAGGGTGAATGGAGGAACTGGAGAGACTGGGAGTGAAGTCAGAGGAGCACAATGTCGCCTACTGCATATTAATGAAGTGAAGAAAACAGAGAACGAGGAGCCGAGAAGCAGAAAATACTCATCAATTTCTCAATATTACGACTTGCGGCTGTCGAACACAAAAGAAAAAACAAAAAAAAAGAAACAAAAAAATCTGCATAAAGGAACTGACATTCACAGTTATATACATTTTGTCTTTGCTTCTGCTTACCAAAATCGGTTAAAGTATTTAACATTCTTCTGTTCATCAATAAAAACTTTTAATAGTTTGCCCACAATTTAAATTCATTTTTATACACTTTTCTTTTTTAATTCCATGCTGTAATTTTCTGCACTTATTCTTATTCACTTAATTCACATAGCTTTGTATTTTCTGTATATTTTTCAATATTATTCCTTTATTTGCACTCAAGCCGCTTACGTATACGTAACGAAATATTGGTATGCGTGACAATTGTGAGTGTGTCACGATTCGCTTGAACGCCGAATTTAAGTGTAACGCAACACGTGTGAGAGGGCTATGAGAATCGTTTGGGCCTTCTTCTACTTTGGCACACACAACTGAACCGGCCGACGCACGAAATCAAACTGAAACTAAAGCAGTCAGTGGGCCAAACGAGTAACGCGAATTTCGAGCATTATGCACAGTACGAAGGCCAACAAAACCCGAACGAATCCTTGCGCCGAGCAAAGGACTATCTAAGAGTAAATTGTCCTAGGGCTGCTGCGTTAGATAAGCATTGAAACTTATACTACCTTTAGAGATTGGCTTATTAGGTACTATTTAAAATTTAATGCATGAAATCATAGGAAAATGAAAATTTACAATAGGATTTTCAATATTTTCTCTAAAGTAATAAACCACTTAAAACGCATTTATAAAAGAGAACCAGATTTCTCTTTCATTTCAAAATAGAGGGAAATTCTTATAAATCAACATCAGCTGTTTGATGTGCTCGTGTGTGTGTGTGTGTGTTTGTGAATGTGTTGGGGTTGAGTCCTTTAACATTGCAGGAGGTCAGGCATGCTGTGAAGTCTTTTAAGACCGCGTGTTGTCGTAGTTGTTGTATTTTCATTGACCGCTCGTATCTAAAACGAGTCGTTTACTCTCACCTAACTGTTTAACAATTTGCTGTATGAAATTAATACAATTTCTTAAAAAAAGCAAAGAAATATTATATATTTATTTATTTAGTTAAAATGTGAAATTGGTTTTAATTGTTTCATAAAGAAAAGGACAATACTCAAAACAAAATCACCCGTCGACTGCAGACAGCTTTAATAGGTAATATATAAGTGTCCATAATCTTTAAATCAGCTTCAGATCAAAATTCAAATTTGCCGATGATAAATTTATACAAAAAAAAATGCTAAATCATTTCTAATATATAGGTTATTTTGTTTTTATTGATAATATATGTACATATGTATAACCGTAAACTGTTCTTTGCTCTCTATGGAACATCAGGTAAATGCTTTGATATATAAATTTACTTCTCCAATTTAATGTATTACATTTTTTACAAAAAATCGAACATTTTTGTTATATTATAACTTATTTGAAAAACTTTTTATAAATAGCTGTCAAAGGAATTCATTTTCAACATTGACTAATTTTATATTGCCAAGAAATATATTTATGCGACACAAAATAAAATTTAATATAACTTAATTCAAATTATATTTTCTCTGTATTTACACAATTTATCAGACATTCAAGGGGATACCGTGAACAATGGTATTATGGTATTCAAGCAATTAATAGAAAAATAACTATTTAAAATTTATTTTAAACAGTATTCTTTTATTAGTATAGTAGAGAGTAAGTAGTATTAGTAGAACCATCAAATCAGTAGTTGCTTTTCAATGGTTTATTGATTCTTCCTTACTTAGAAAAAACGTTTCTAAAAACATTTAACTTTTTCCAAAAATGTTTACAAAAATTCAATATCAAGTGGATTTTAAATCTTCAAAAAGCTTTGCGCCAATTGAAAAAGTTTTCGGTTAATACATGTTCCCATTCGTGGTTCGGGAAACAGCTAAAAAGCTTTGAGCATCGAGCTTTAAGATACCGCACATTTGTTTTTGGCATTCTTTTTGACACTTTAGGCCCTTTTGTGCAACAAGTTTATCAACACCGAAGACAACACCGGGACTGCAAACGACCTCTAAACAACCTTTTGACGTTTGGTTTCGGCTATCTTGGAATTTCACGTCGACGCCGACGCTCTGAAAAATAAAAGCGTTCTATATATTTTGCTCCAGTGCAACAGCAGCAGCAGAGCCAGCCAGTAGCCAAGCAGCTAAGGAAAATTTGCAAAAAATTATCTAAATTCAGTTTCCAGTTCGGTGAGTGGGTGGTCAGCAAAATAATAAGTGATAAAAAAAAATCTAAATTGCAATCTCGTAATGCAGTTGTAAAAAAAACGCAGTGTCAACTATATATTTCTTTTTCATTCACTTTGGTTTCGTAATCGCTGCTACAGAAGAAAAACAAAAGTATTACAAAATAGAAAGCTTCAATAGATGGGTGTTTGTGTGTGTGTGTGACTTTCATTAACCACTGGAAATTTTTCAACATATATATACACTTATGTATATATACATATTTTGTGCGTTTTAAATAAAACAATAATTTATGACTTATTCTAGAACTTTTACTGCTTCCCTTTTCGAATTATCGCCAGAATGTTGTTGACCTCTGCCCCAAAATAAGCTGGGCACGTCCATGGGTTGCATTCACTGATAAGGGGAAACCTCTGGCTATCGTATAACACTTGAGTACTTGAAAGTAGTTTCTACTACCGGCTCAACCGGCTGGTTACCCCTTGCTTATGCCCCATTCTTATGTCTCGGCAGTCATCTGTCGTTTCTCTGCTTATTGGCAAAGTTTCAACTGCAATTTGCGGTTTTTTTTTGGTTTTTTTTTTTATAAATAGTTGAAGAAAATGCTAAATGCCATATATACTTGCATATAGAAATGTATATAGATTCAATATATTGCTGTATGTATTACTTTTGAGTCTTTTCCGCTTTTCTATTCACACTTTCGTTTAGTTTTCAATTAGCTACGTCACAGTTTTTCAAAGTTTGTTGACGTTTCTCTTTATCTCGTTCTCGTTCTCTCTTTTTCTCTCTATCTCTCTCTCTCTCTCTGACTATCTTTCGATTTGATCACCTTACCTGGTGCTATACTGCAGCTTTAGGGGTTGCTTATCATATGGTGAAGCAAACCAGTTTCGTTTTTAAAGGTGAATCTTAGGTAGCTAAATACTTATTGTATATGTTATATTTTAGTTTTATTGATTATTAAAAAGTTAGAGATTGATTATCAGGTGATAAGAGATTGGCTCAATAACAACGTTCTTCAACTTGAGAGCTCATTGACTTATCCGAAATTTCCATTTTGCGTTAGAGAGGGAGAGAGTCATAAATATTCAATGGGGTCACACAAAGAAGGACAAATACCAAGAGCAAATAATGTATTTCGTAATCAGGAAATGCAAAAGAATAAATTACCTTCCAGTATAAACTTCATTGCGTAATAAACTGCGCTTTAAAGGTTGAAGTGTGTAGTTTTTTTGTAAACATATCTATATAAGAATATAAAGTGATAGTAGAAGAATACAGCCTAAATTAACACTTTCTAAAATTAATTATTTCTATATTTTGAAAAGGTTTTAAACGTATTCAATCAGGAATCAAGTAAAGTATTCAATTGATCCGACTCACATATACCTTTTAATTTTCACCGTTTATCAGCTGTTTTCAATCACAGCAATCGATACACGTATCCCTTCCAGATCCCTCATTGAGTTAGTTCTAGAACCTGCTCAAATACACGTGCTTGACGTCAAAAAGCTGCATGAAATTTACATCAGCAGAGTATGAAATTATCACAAGCGAGTTTCTTTTGACCTATGAGGAGGCCGGACCTAAGACTGGACTTTGATATTGATTTAATTTGAAATGAGGAAAAAAAATATTGAATATATTTTATTGGGGGGCTCGTTGCCTAGTTGTTATGTCTAGTTTATAATGAAGGTTAAATTTGGAAATGAAAATGTCACCCCGTCTAACTTGTTTGTATTTTTTAAAATTATTTTTGTTTTTCTATTTCTTTTTGGTGCGGTTTTATCAGCTTGTGTACATCAGCTCTACATATACAAGCAAACATATATGTATGAATACTATGTATATAGATCCGACATGTGTCTATTTTATTTTTATATTTGTCTTTCTTGAAGCAACGCATTTGTTTTTTTCCTATATACGTCGCCTTATTTCGGGAAACATTTCAGTCTTCAATTGGTTGCCGGCCCGTTTAGGTGTGTGTGTGTTACATATAAGTGATAGATACTTTACTTTAAGATATCTCAAGTGAAAATTAACACAAACTTATCATGAATTATCACAAAATTGAACGATTTCTAGTGTCTATATTGTTCCAAGGTGTTGCGGGCGTTATCAAATTCCAGACATTTGTAGATACATTTCAATGTCAAAGAAGTCAAAAAAAGGAGACCCCCCACCAGCATCAGTATTAGTTTTTTTGTTTTTTTCTGGTATCTACTCATATATATACATATATGTATATATATTTCCTTCCCTTTCTCTCTCTTTCATTTATCACACGCGCCGCACGAAATTTCAAATGTTTCACAAGATTTCTAATAGCAACATGGCTTGGCAACATGTTGCCTGACCTTGTTCAATGTCATCGACAATAATGAAATCTTTGACACATGCGCTTAACGCACGCCTACAACATATAAAAGTGAAAGTGGCTACGTCACTAGTATGAGGTATAGCAGACAGGGTTAGCTATATACATATACACATTTCCACTTCCCCTCCATGTAACCTTTCCATAACGAGTAGGTCTCTGATTACATCAGCCCAGTCTTAGTCCCAGTCATCTTGTTGAGTAGACATTCGTGACTTTGTTCAGTTGTTAAAAATTCCCCATCGAGGTTAGTTGGTCGGCGGCAAATTCATTGAGCAACATTGTGATAAGCTTATAGAAATAATAGTGAAATTGGATGAAATAATCCAGAAATAGTGCAATGAAGCAAAGTGATTCATATAGATTTTCAGTTTGAACATTATAATCAGAGGTTTTTAATATTAATTCGGTGTTTTATTTGAAATTGTTTGATGATGAAAGGAAAAAAAACATTTTAGCAACATTTTCTGTATGCACACCCAATGTTGCGAGAGCGAACTCATGCTCTCAGTGCGTGTACTTCTCACGCCCTCTCAGCGTGAATGGGCTCTCTCTCTCCCTCTCTCTACCACATGGGATCAGCTGTTTGCTACACTAGGCAACAAGAATTCGATTTTGACACTATTTTTATCAAAGATAAGAGCTGAGTTTTCAAGGTTTTTATTTTCATTTCATACAGAATGCTCAAAGTTTAAATTTATAATCAATTAAATTTCTACATATATTTTTTTCTACAAAAAAACACTAGTTTTTTCGAGTTCGGCTCTTGTTATAACCAAGGAAGGTTCTTCAAAATTCTCTGTGCTAAACACATTATGATTTCGTTTAGAGTATTTACAAATTCGCAATGCCGTTTAATAACTTGCAATTTTCATTCTGGTTTCTCTTTTCAAAATCAACAACCACAACTTTCACAACAAACAAAACAATTTCTGGCGTCAAAATGCTGCCATCCTCTGCAGAACTACACTCGAATCTCAAATATGACTACCTACTTCAACTACCCCAGCAAGGAGCTGCAGGATGAGCTTAGAGGCATTGCCCAGGCTATTGTCGCCCCAGGCAAGGGTATTCTCGCCGCCGATGAGTCTGTCTCGACCATGGGCAAGCGTCTGCAGGACATTGGTGTGGAGAACACCGAAGACAACCGTCGCGCCTACCGTCAGCTGTTGTTCAGCACTGATCCTAAGATCTCTGAGAACATCTCTGGTGTGATTCTGTTCCACGAGACTCTGTACCAGAAGACCGATGATGGTACCCCCTTCGTTGAGGTGCTGAAGAAGAAGGGAATCATTCCCGGCATCAAGGTCGACAAGGGTGTTGTCCCATTGTTCGGCTCTGAGGATGAGGTTACCACCCAGGGTCTTGATGATTTGGCCGCCCGTTGCGCCCAATACAAGAAGGACGGTTGCGATTTCGCCAAGTGGCGTTGCGTCCTGAAGATCGGCAAGAACACCCCATCCTACCAGTCGATCTTGGAGAACGCCAATGTTTTGGCTCGCTATGCTTCCATCTGCCAGTCGCAGCGTATTGTCCCAATTGTAGAGCCAGAGGTCTTGCCCGATGGTGATCACGATCTGGATCGTGCCCAGAAGGTCACCGAGACGGTGTTGGCTGCCGTCTACAAGGCCCTCAGCGACCACCATGTCTACCTGGAGGGTACTCTACTGAAGCCCAACATGGTCACTGCCGGTCAGTCTGCCAAGAAGAACACACCCGAGGAGATTGCATTGGCCACCGTTCAGGCTTTGCGTCGCACTGTCCCAGCTGCCGTGACTGGTAAAAAAAATAAAATATTGATAAATACCTAATTCCTGGGATTCTTAACCGATTGTTTTCCACTCTATAGGTGTTACCTTCCTGTCTGGCGGTCAGTCCGAGGAGGAGGCCACTGTCAACTTGAGCGCAATCAACAATGTTCCTTTGGGTAAGCCATGGGCTCTGACCTTCTCGTACGGTCGTGCTCTGCAAGCTTCCGTGCTCCGTGCCTGGGGTGGCAAGAAGGAGAACCTTGGTGCTGGCCAGACCGAGCTCCTTAAGCGCGCTAAGGTAAGTTTTCAACTTAAGCAAGGATTGGTTTAAAGGTAGACTAAGTTATATAAGTTTTGGGTGCAAGTATTCAATGGTGATTAAGTAATTACAAGTATTCCAATTGTCCTATATCCCATTTCCATACCTATTTAATCCCATTCCCGAAGAATTTCTTTACTTTACTCATTAAACCTCATCCCAGGCAAATGGAGCAGCCAGTTATGGCTGTTACGAGGCTGGTTCTGTCAAAGGTGCCGCAGCCGCCGATACATTGCATGTTGATGATCATAAATATTAAACAATTGGCAAAGATTTTCTAACAATCATGGCAAATAAGAAATTATAGTAGTTTTATAATAAACGTCAATAAAAAAGCTTAGCATTAATAATTAATAAATAATGTTCAAAAACATTTTAGCATTTGGTTTTGACTAAAATAACAAAAATTGTCATACATAATTAGCCAATGTAATTCCATAAACCACAAATGCAATTTTGAAACTTACCAATATCAGTTTCCTTTACACATCTAGTTTGGTTTGATTCATTTTTTAATATTTTCATTGCTATTTCGCTTAGTTTGAGACTTTAACATAAAATTGCATTATGAAATTGGTTAGCAAACATATTTTATTTTTGTTTTTATTTTTAAACCGAGTATTTTATTGAGAATATTAAATAAAACCAGGAATCCATAACCTGATACTTTTGATATTGTAACTCAACTTAATTTGCATGCCTTTTTAACATGGATTTTATGAGCAATTTTTAATGCATTTGCCATTGCCATATATATAAATATATTAATTTAAATTAATTTGCTTTTTATAGACCATTAAAATTAGTTAAAAACTCATTTCAATTAATCAATATTAACATGGTTCGAGGATTTTATTTATGACAACTCATTGACTTTATGCACGTTTGCCATTAATAACTTTTATTCGTTTTGTTTATTAAGCACGCCTGTTGTTTTTAATTTTAATTAATCCGAAAAACACAATTCCCGCTTCCTTTTCTATTTTCCCTCCACCACAACCAACCACCACGAAACAAACCAATCAAATCCCAACACAGGCCAACGGTCTAGCTTGCCAAGGCAAATATGTGGCCGGTTCGATACCCTCGTTTGCAGCGAATGCCAGCCTCTTTGTTGCCCAGCACAAATACTAAACCCAAAGCGCACACCAATGGACAGACAGCGCCCAGCACTTTGCTTTTAATTTTTGATTTATTTATATATATTAGTTTATATCTATACATTCACTTTACATGTTTTTTTAATACATACATTATGTGACATTCCGCAAAAGAAAAAAGAAAGGAAGAGAAACCAAGACAATTCGTAAACAAAATTGATATATTTTCCTTATTGAGAGAAATAAATTATGTATCTTTATGTAATTTTTAAGTTTTTATATCTTTATTGTGGCTCAACAACTGTAGAGCTTACAGTTAGAAATTCTGTTGTCAAAGTTTTTGATAGAGTTTTAAATCTTTAATTTAATCTTGCTGCACACCGACACACACACACACATACACACACACACGCATCGGGATACACCCACTCACACATGTAGTGGACCATCAATTAGGGTCCAACTCTGGCAGTGCCTTTGATGCCTGGTTCAGTGCAATTACATATAATCGAATAAACTTTTCCCTCAAAGAACTGTAAAATTTAATTTTGCGCAAAAAGTTCTACCACTTTCCCTCATCTCCTCGTCCAGTTTACTTCCTTTTTCCATGTGGGTGTGTATGTGCGTGCTGTACACAAAAAGTTTTTATTTTGGGGAAATATTGCCGCAGGTAATGCCAGAAAAACGTGTGGGCTAAAAATCTGAGAATCAGTAAGTGAGTTTATGGTTGAGCAATTTATGCAACAAAAAGTTACAAAAGAATGCCTAACAAGTTGGCAAGAGTTTAAAGCTCACATAAAATAAATAATAAAACAAAAATACAGCTTATGACCCATGAAGCAAAATTTTAAATGAAAAAGAGTTGTACAAATATGCGAGGAGGCTAATGGAAATATTCAACATATTGAATGGACAGCAATCAATAAATCAATTTAATATTTGAATAGTGCATTTTTGATATTTGATAGTTTACCCAATATGAGTTTTAGATTACAAATTTAAGAGTTTATATATTTGATTATTCATCATTTACTCATATACCTCTATATTATGCAATATTCTATTCTCAGGCTAACGGTGATGCCTCCGTGGGCAAATATGTTGCCGGCAGCGCTGGTGCCGGTTCCGGCTCTCTGTTCGTGGCCAACCACGCTTACTAAGAAGTCAACTTGCATCCACAGCAGCAGCTAATAATTATAAATAAAGCAAAATTGTTTTTTGGCAAATTTCCTTGATTTATGATTCACAAAACAAAAACATAAAAATATGAATAATAATGAAAGAACAATTATGAATTATTATGTTTATTGAGACGCAAATTTACTTTTAGTTCTTAAGCACAAAACCTTAAACAAAAACGCAAATGTTGAAATGTTATGCAATTTCTATATTATGATTATTGAATATTATTATTATTATGATTATGTAAAGTTTCAATGTTTTCGAGCACAGTCGTAAATCGTTAAATGCAACAACAAAAACAACAGCAACAAGAACATTAAACATTAAATCTCTTGAGCATTGAGAAGTGCATATGAATTTTCTTACAAACGTTTGTATAAAAAACAAAAAAATATTAAATGAAAAACGTTTTCTTCTTTTTTTATAATTATTATTATTACAAATTTATATTTATGATTATAAGTATAAGTGAAAAACAAATGACGCAAATAAACAAACACAATACAGAAACAAATAATTAGAAACTTACTAAACCTGATATAAATATACATACATTGATATTGTTGTTATTGCTAAAATGAAAACCAAAAAAAAAAAAAAACTTTTAAAAAGGAAAAACAAAAGATACGCAAACGAGTTAGCGTTGTGACTGCAAAACTCCACAGTGCTCACAAAACTGTGAGCTGCAATCTGCAGTTTATTATTCTCAATGCAAACACATAACTAACACCCACATATACAAACTGATTGATATATGTATATGCACATATACATATTTACAGAAATACCTAATCCAATACTACTATTAACTTATGTGTTTCTCGGAAAACAGCAAATTATTTATACATTTCTGCATATCGTTGTTAATTGAAATGAAACATTTAGAGGCAAAACAATTAGCTATTTATTTATAAGAGAGTTTTTTGTTCTCATCCAACAAAGCAAATCAATAACAATAACAAGCAAGTGACAAACAAAATGTAAGCGGAGACATTACCAATCACATTTAAATATTTATTTTCCAAATCCAAATCAAACAACAACTATAACGTCAACCAAGGGGAAACTGTAACCACAAAGTTTCCTTCCAAAAAATACAAGAAATAAAACAACAACAAGAACAATACGGGTGTTGAACGAAGATCATTCAATAAAAGTAAAAAAAAAAAGAACCTTAAGAGCAAATATTCGAAAACTGTTATTTCATTTTATTTTGGCAGCTACTGGAAAACTACTGCATACCTGGAGGCGTGAGTTACAGTTTGAAAGCCATGAACTATTAAATCATCTTCTGATTAATGGAACACATTGAAAAGTTATTGAATTAATAGTGTTACAATAATGTTATCTCTGCTTTGATCTTTTGAACCTTTTTGCATCCAGTTATTTGCTGGTTACATGTTCGCATCAATCTAGAAATTGTTTCAATTATAAACACATATTCTTAACTGCTTGAATATCAAAAATGATGGTAAGTGAATAATAATGGTTATCTGTGTATTTGGTAAGTAAAGCTTTGTTTTTCTCTCCGTTTGTAAATTAGTTATTCATAGGATACTCTTCCAGCAAACTATTTTTACATTAAGTTTTTCACCAACAATATACCTCATAAAACGCGATTTTTGGCTTTTGACAGTCTTTCAGCTAATGAGTGATATGGTTAAAAAAAAATGACTCAGTTTGCTGTTTTTGATTGCCATTTTTCTAACACTTTGAAATTTCCTTAGTCGAATGCTATATTGGGAAAAGCAAATATAGACATTTGATAATAATTCTTGACACATGTCTTCATTTCATTAGATATTTCAGAAATTTTTGGTTTGACTTTGTCGCCATGACATTACACGCTTCCTCATCAATTTAAAATTTAATTTTAATGAAATATTTGCACTTTACTTCATTGAATTTGCTCACTGTCTGTCGTCGCCATATCGCGTTTATTTAAACATTTAGATACATAAGTAAGATTCATATTGGGTGACTTGATGATGAGAGGGTGAGCAAGTCCCAGCCCTATGACGATATTTGTATTTGTATTGTGTTTCACGGCGTGCGCTGACATTTCAGCCAAGCAAGTTCAGGACCACACAATAGCCAAGTGAATAAAGCCCTCAACTTGAACGGGCAGAGGGACAAACAAATAAAGGAGGCAAACAAACAAATAATTACAGAAAAAAAGGCGAGAAAGAGATTTTTGATTGCACTCTTGGTCTCTTCTTTTTCGGCGCATTTCATGCAATTTTAATTTACAATTTCCTTGCCTGTAAATGCAAATGTAAACAGGGAACACGCTACATGTGTATACATATTGATATACAGAAAACCTATACATATACCTATATAAATAAGTAAGTATATTTGTAATCTGTGCAATGATCTTTGCGAGTTCCCATATGAGTTCTGTCTTTGAACCAAATAAATATTAACAACGAATCCAAATATGTAGACAATAGCTAGACAATGGGAAAAATCAATTCGATTGGGGAATAAATACATGAATTTTACTACATACACACGGAAAAATAAATTCTAAAGGTTTTCGAAAGACCAAACGATGGCAGTTAAAGCCAAAGTTGGTAAATGCGTTTTTCGTTTGAATAACATATTTGATTAATTTATTAATTCATTGGACTAAAATTTAAGTTCAGAATGGGCATTAAATTTTTGCTCTGTGTATTAATATACTGCGTTTTTGGAAATTGAATATAAATTTATAAGCCATTGTTATATAATTTCGTTCGTTATTGTATAATTTGGCCTGGCCAATGTACAATGAAAAACATTTACAATTAGCATAAAATTTAAATTCACGTACAATTTTACTGATATAGAAGGTGAATTCGTCATTATGGGTAGCTATATCTGTAATCTGTAATTTATAAGAATTTTGTACTTTTATATCCTGATTTTACTATAAAAAAGAAGATATAGATATTTTAATGGGCTTTTGAATACAAATGGGATGAAAGCAATTGAAGCAAAGTAAATAAGTTGAACAACTCTGTCATTTTGACATAAGGAATTTATTAACTATAATCAAAAGATTTAAATTATCAAACTCAAGCAAGCAGTAACAATCGACAAAAGAGTTAAACCTTCTCCGCCAGTAACTGTTTAAGGGTCGATAATATTTGGTCAGCTGACAACAAAGAAGAAAATTGTGCTTATGTGTGTGTATATATTTGGTTTTTCGTACTATCACCTCCACACACACTATACACGAGGTATGTACACGTATCCTTTGGCATGAAACATTTCCGTTCTCATAGCCGTTGCCTTTGCTATCTGGTGCTTGCCCTCATCATCATTGTTAGCTCTCTCTGTGATGGTGCCTGGAACAAAGATTGTCCACAAAAGTGGAATTAATTGTATTTGCATAGCATGTAAACACCATCACGTTGCCGGCAGGATCTCTGGCTGCCATTTGCAAACGTTACTAAGCTCGCTGGCTAGCTGGTTGGATGGGCGGGCTGACTGGATGACTGGATGGCTGCACCTTTCGATGTCATTGTATCCTTAGGCTTCCTGCTGGGCGATTCTATTGTGCGGGCGTGTACGTTTTGCTCTGGCACGTTGCTGATTACGCTCAGAATGACGACGTCTACAACGACGACATAAATATCAACTGCATGTCATGTGGCGTCGTCAAAGAAGAGGAAGTGGAAGTCGAGCCACACGAAATGTTGCGCCATCAACGTGTTGAGGCGGAAATTGACTCGCCGTGAGATGGAAGATGATGAACGAAGAATGAGCAGCTAGCAATTCGCTTGGCGAAAATCAAGGTGGGGGTTCTCAACTAAGTATATACACTGCAGTTGATTGAGCTTTGCATAATTTAAGCCACATCGCAGCGACTCTGGCTTCCAGTTGAGTCATCAGTTAAACGTTTTGGCCAAATCGAATCGATAGAAAATCATTTCAGACATTTAATCCCATACCTTCTTCGTTGAGAGTTTCTCTGCTTTCCACTTATTCTGTCTTTCTTGCCAGTTTCAATCCTTCTTTGATTACGTTTTCAAGGCAATTTTACGTGACGTGGCTTTATCATTAGGACAATTGCATTGTAGCACCAGTGCATTGCCAGATGTAATTGCAAATTGCTTTCAGTCTTCAGCTATTTCCCTCTTGTCTTTTGTCCACCCCTCTTTCTGTCTGTCTGTCTATCTCTCAATCCCTCTCATGTGTGTGTTTGCGTGTGTATGAGCAGTTTCTAATTAGCAACAAACGCCACTCGGGGGCCCAATAACCAACCAAAATGCGTGACACCGCCAACGCAGCAAAAATAGCAAAATGAGAATGTGGTTGTTTGACAGCACCAGAAGAGCTATTGGATGGACAACTGGTTGGATCCACCCATCCAGTATGGCACAAGTATACAAAATGCATTAGACTTGACCTATAAGCTCTACAGTGGTTCAATTTTAATATTTTACAAATGTGAATACCCTATATAATCATAAAGGTAACATGTTCTTTTGGGATTATCTTTTTGGGTTTTCAATCACCCGAAGCACTCAGTAGTATTACACAGATACATTATAGTCTCAAACAACCATATTTCCATATATGTAAGAACGATTTTTTGCTATCTTATTATGTTTATTGAATTTACCAAAAAGTTTTTCTTAAGAAAATTTTATTTTAATTTCTATTAAAAGTATTTTTAACTTAAAGAATCACAGCGTTAAGTCCTGCCCCATTTCGCATATGTGTGTGAGTGCTTGTGTGTGTGCATTTTGGGGAGCCATGTGCGTTGCTTTGGTCGTTAGTAGTTGTCGTTCCCTTGTGTCGTCGCTATGGCGGCCAATGTGAAGGTCGATCGATCCATTTTTCCTTACTCAACTCTGTTTTTCTCTTTTTGCTTGCATAGTAGACCAATTCTCCTTCTCGTTGCCGCTTGCTGCGGCTGGGCAATTTATGTTCATTGAGTTGATGTTGATTTGTGCGCCGCGGCATGATTTTTTAATGGAATGTAATTTGATTTTTGGGGGAAGAGAAGGTTGAAGAAGGAAGTGGAGAAATAGAACAAAAGAGAGGGAGAGAGAGAGAAAAAGAGCGAGAGGAGACAGACTTCGGTAAGAATTGCAGACTGGCAGAAAAGCGTGCACTCAATTGCATTGGCTATATGCCAAGCAACAGCAGCAACAACAATAATAGCCACCACAACCAAACGCCTCAAATTATTGGCATGCATTCGCATCAATTACTCGTGCATTGCTTCTGTCTGCCCGGGCGTATGCGTAATGTGTTCAATGCATTTCAAACTGCGACAATTTGAATTTCAAATTATGCGGGAGCTGAATCCAATGCTAATACTTAAAACTTTCCTATCAGAATCAACCAATTTGAACAATATTCAGTTCATTGAACACTGATGACTTTGCCTGTATGGGGATTAGCCAGTGTCAACAAATTGTAACCGTTTTTTTTTTTTCACAGATTCATTTATCTTTCATTTTATTTTTTTTTTTTGCTCTCATTTTAGTGACCATAATTGACAGAGCAAATGAATCGGTTTATTGTATGTATGTATGTACATAGTAGTTCTCGTGGGAGACCGGTCCCAATTGTGTTTCACATTATGCGATACTCGTGCTCACACGTAAATGGAGCCACAAAGGCCGTCCATCCGTCTGTCTGACTGCAGCAGCTGATTGAGATTGGAATGGAAATTGAATTGAAAAACCGAAAACGATGAAACAGAGCGGTGCGGGGTGAATGAACCACCGGTTTGTGTGTGCGCTTCCGAGAAATGCCTTTACTTAAGCGCTAAACTAGAGACGACTTTCACTGTGCAATTTCTCCTAGAACTTTCCCAACACCTTGACATTTGCTTGCCTCTATAATTAAGATGCCTTTGAATTGCAATCTGCGTGTGAATTGCTAAATGTGAATCTGAATCTAAGTACCGCGTGAGTTTTTGCAGCTGTCATGATTGCATAATGCCCGGGAGTTGGCAAAGTTGTTGCTGTTGTCGCGACTGCTGCTGCTGCTGCCGCTGTGTTACTTTCAAATTGCGCTCACGTAATTATATACACAAATATTTTCTAATGAGCAATGCAATGAATACCCATTTAATTGAAATCGGGGCGTGTCTTTGAGAAGTGGGTAAACGTGTTAAAAATGAGAAGGCGGGACTGATGTAAAAACCTTTTCCCATCTCATAAATTGGTAATGAGATTTTTGCCTTCCTGTAAAGCATGGGAAATCATTTAGTAGAATGTGCAGAATGGAAAGTATTATAATTATAATTTCAATTAAGTTTACATAATATAGAAAGGCAATGTGACGTTAATACACTTTCAGCGACAAATTATTTGGTTTCTTTTATATTAGTAATAGTTTCGGAAGGTCAAGGTCTGCTTCTAAGATTATGCAGTCTGACGTCAAAATAGATTATGAATTATTCAGACCTGCGACCAAGTTAGGATAGTCCCGAGTGTAAACCATTCTTTTAATGTAATTAAAAAACGTTCTAAACTCTCTTTGGTAAAAAGCTAATGATCCTAATTCCAAAGTTCTCAGTTATTCTTCGAACAATTATAGATTTAAAAGAGGAATCGTAACTCTATCACTTGTGACAGAAAAACAAATATTAAGCAATTAAGCAAGTGTAGTGCACTTGGAAATCGGTATAACACATAAAATACAAATGCGTTTTCCAGCAGAGAGATAGATAGTTAGAGCTGTTATCTCCTTTAAAAATCAAATACGTCATCAAGAAACAAATAAGTATAAATTTAAGAACACTTTGTTTTTAACACATTTTAAAAATAGACAACATTCGATGATGACATAATCAGCATGCAAAACAAATACGTTGACCTACATGGCGTATACATAATATTAAGGGCATTACGTATAAATCAAAAGCCTCAACATCAACATCAGCGAATATGTAAAGCCAAATGGGATTTGATATTAACTCGAATAAGCTGCAAACAAAAAGGAAGCTACATCGTGTCCTTTGTCAGTAAGCTGACAATGTCTATATGAATGTAGGTATTACAACTTTTTGGCATAATTATTATGATTATTTTTTGGCAGAAAGGAGCGGAGTAAACGAATGGCAGCTTAAATCCATTGCGAATTGTCGCTTACTTTTACAATTAAAGTTTTTTCCAATGCAGGGCGGACAAAAGCGCTTCCTTCAATTAGATTTTCCATTTCAGATATACATATACTCCTAAAGACACAGGAAAAGACCGAGATGGCTATGGAAAGTGTTGAATTTTCCTTGCACATTTTTTGAAACTCTCTATCCCTGCCTCTTTCGCACAGCTTTAGTCGGTGACTGTAGGGATTATGCTTTCAGGCACTTGAAATGTGTCTCGCGCTCAGATGATTTTTGAAATTAATTGAAATTGTTTGTTGTTGGGATAAGGCAGACTGAAGCCGGATAAGGCCGTTCAATCTGCAGGCTGACGTCAATTAAATGCGTAGTTTGAAAAGCACTGATGAACAATTTTTGTTTTTTTTTCGTTTTGTGAAATGGCAGCTTAAATTCTTTTGATGATGAGTTTCTTACTCTCTTTTTTCTTTTTGGGCAAATGAATGTCTGAAATGAGAAGAAGACTCCAACATTGGAAAAGTTACAAAAAATAACACAACAGAAAGTTTGAGCAATTTTACGGATAGTTAGTTGGCCTTTGAAATTACTTGAGAAACCAAAAAGAAAGGAATAGGAAAAAATGAGTTCAAGATTAGGTAAATTAGAAAATTAAACTGAAAATGCAATAACAATAATAAACTAATCGTAAATGTAGTTTCTTATCTTAATTGATAATTAAATTTAGGTTCAGTGTTCAATTTATCCCAAGTCCTTTTCAAGTTACTTAAGTTCTGTGACATCTATCCCAGTTCAATGTAATTCTTTTTGCTGTAATTTATTTTACATTTTATTCCATTTTCCATTTAACTTAATACAACTTGACTGGTTCAATGTTGGATGCAAACTGTGATTTATTCAATATTATATATACATATATAATAACTTTAGATGATTTCTGTCACCCTCAGCATGGTTATCCAGGCATCACGCCAGCATCTGCATTTGCTTTTGTTTCTCGCTGTTCCCAGGCTTTTAGCGTCGACATTGCAATTGAAATAAATGCATAGACATTTGCGTAGACATGAAAAGAACTATAAGCATATAGACAGACAGACGCAGACGTACTTTGCCTCGCTGCACTTTATACTTTCCCCCTTTTTTTAAAACCGATTCCCTCTTCACCGACCTCAGCACAAATAGTAAGTATACTTAACTCGCCTTCCGTTGCCTCTGACTGAGTAAATCTATGTATAAATGTATCTCTGTGTGTGTGTGTTTGTGTGCGTATGTTAAACACGATTACATAAATAAAATCACTTGCAAAACACGTGAAAATCACCAAGAACTAAAAGGCGAGGCATTTCCGCTCGAAAGCGAAAAGTTTTCATTTTAGTTTTCATTGCCATTGTCAATGGACAGTTTTGCAGTCATTGTTCGTATTGCCTTCGAGCCATACATTGAACTTTTGACTCACTAACTCACTGGCCGTTTGCCAGTTTATACAACATTTATTTTTGATTGATATGCCTTATTTATTTAATTTCATTTCATTATATTGGATTCCATTGCATTTTACATGAAACAATATTAAAATTGCAAGCGCGTTAAGCTCTGACTGCAAAATCAATCAGACGCATAAATTTCATTCCAAGTAAATTCCAAACTGTCGACATTTAACAAATTCAAACAAAAGTCTGAAGTATTTGACACAATCGAATACCGTTTCAGAAAAATGGTGAGAAGAGTACTAACTGGAATGGCAACGGAAAGTAAGAGGGGGGCACGTTGCCATTCACTGGCATAGATTTCTCATTTTTCAATCGAACCTTACTGGCATTATTACTTAGCATCTATTGTATTAAGCGGAATGCATTTCCATTTCAATAGAGCTTTATAAATAGAGTTTAGCTTTGTGTTAGTGGCTGAACAGACGAGACTGCCAATGTCTATAGAATAAAGAACAAGTATCCATTTTATTTATCTATCACCTGCCAACTATCAATATGACTTGATTTTAACGGCTGACTTGGTATAAGAAGAATCTCATCGGGAGTCACTTACATATACATACGTATTGAATTACAAAAATAAAAAGGATTTGACTAAAACTAAGAAGGTTACTTACATTGCTGGCACCCATGTGAAGAAAATCGATATCCATTAGCCTGCATCATTCATAATTTTTTTTATCTCTTACTTTCACATATATTACAGCCAATCCTACAACAACAAAAGAGGTTTTGCTTAGATATACAATTTGTCACAGAATGTACTTATAACATCTGGGAAAACTCCGTATTAAATTAAAACCGTAATCTCTAGAATTATCCATTGCCATTTTTACCTCATTCTCCTACTTCAATTACTGCCATGACTTTTTTTAGCCATGCGGAAATTGTTTTGCGCTGTAAATAAGTTTCATTTTGTTATCCCAAAAAAAGTTTGCTCTTTAAGTCAATGATTAAATATGAGAGGAAAATTTGGGCCATGCAGGAAAGAAACACCAAAATGAAGTCAAAACTTTGGCCAAGCAAAACAAACAAAAAAGAAAAAGGGCAACATTAATGGCATTTACAATTCAGTTAACGGCTAAAGCAATATTAATGTTAGCGAACAAAATGGGCAACTCATTTGTTAATTATAACTGGACATGGCTATAAATACTTTAAAAGTTACTTTTCAAAGTTTTCCATTAATAAATATTGAATAGTGTTAAGACTAAAGTCTGAGTCTCTTGTCTCTGTAGTTCGATCACTTGGCTTCTCTTATAATTCTTTTATTTTCTCTTTCCCTCTTTTAGTCTCTTATACAATATTATGCAATTTTCAATTACTTAGCCAAACCTTTTCGCTTTGGTGACTTGCAAATAAAATTTTTTTTCATTGACGTGACAATTTTGCATTCTTAATATTAATTGCTATTATCTATTGTGGCCATGGGTAAAAGTAAAGTGAATTTATACTATTTTTAATAACCAAATGGCTGATAGGCGTGTACCTGCCCTATCAAGGACACTCACCTAAGGTCAGACTAAAATTACTTTCATTGCTTTTATATTTAATTTATTTTTTCCATTAAGTTTCCACTTTCTGACTATGTCATTGTCTTCAAATAAGTTGGCTGAGTCAACTTATTTCCCCTTCTGCCTCCTGTCCGCTCGAATGATCGACAACAAACTTGTCAATTGATTGACAAAAGCTAGAATCAGCAAATAAACATAGAAACGTAAATAAATACAAGTTCAATAATTAATATTACTGCACAAAGACTCTGGTTAGTGGTATTCTTCATCATCAATTTCTGGGAATATACCGTTCACGTCACACACTTGTGTCAACATATCTTACAGCCAATGCAAATTTAAAACGTGCTGCACTTATGTAACTTCTTTTTTTTTTTAAATAAATTGCCAAAAGAAATGTGCAGCTGTTTATTTTTATGCCAAGGGAATGGCAGAGAGCAAGTTCAGCATGTCCAAGTGGACCTCAAGTGACTCTCAAACTGTCAACCAGTACCAATACCAAATTTGGCTGCCGCCCGCAGCTGGTTTAGCTCTGGTTGGGCAAGAGCAGAAAAGCATGACATCAGCCATGTCAGACCAGCAGCCAGGCAAACCAAGTCTGTCATCAGAGTCTCTTGGCTAGAGAGAAAGAAAGCAGTTTATCCATATAATTCACCATTGCGCCCTACACAAGTGAAGTATAAATTCAGTTGGGTTTATTTGTTTCTATTAGCCAAACAAGAGTGGCAAACTTATGCCAAATGAATTGTGAAATGGTATCAAATGAAACTTTCTAAATTAGAATTTATTACAGTCAGCAATATCCAAGTGTAGGAGAGACAATGTGAGTAAAGTTAAAGTACTAAATCTGGCAAGAAAAATGTACATTTGTATGTACGTATATGATAATATAAATTTAAAAGGTAGAAACAGAAACATCCGAAATTAAAGATTACTTCTCATTTAAATTTTAATTCAAATCTATATAAAAGACAACAAAATACATTTTTATAAGCCTTAATACGATTATATTACAAATTATTTCTCTATTCATATGATATATTGCAATATTTGCAAATTAATGTTCATTATACAAATACCCTGCCTATATATGTTAGGGTATTTTTCATTCTTGTTAACTGAATATAAGACGAATTCTAAATGACACATTTCTCTGATTTTTATTTTCACTATGCCGCCAGTTTGGCTAATAACCGAAATAAAAACCCATAGCATGGCAAATTTGTCGTGCGGAAACTTACACAAACAAACAAACAAACAAGGCAAACTGGCAAAACAAAAGTGAGAAAGAGAGAGTGGAAGAAAAAAAAAAAACAAACGAAGAATGGTTAAGAAATCAATAAAATTCTAGTGGCATTTGTTGCCAATGCCAAAAGTCAAAAGAACTATAAATGTCATAAATAAATAAATAAAAACCAGTAGCAGTAGGTTGTATGTATCTGAGGGTGAGCGAAAAACAAATTAAAACCCACAAAAAAAAACAAGAAAGAATGTAGTGCAGAATTTATTTGCAATTTCTATGTTAGATTTAGTCCACGAGCGGCAAAATTAAATTTTTTGGCAAGTGCTAAAATTTCAAAAGCTTGTGAATGAAATAAATGGCAAATACTGTAAGGAATGAGAACCAAGTTCAAGCTCAAGGCGAAAAGTGACGAGCAGTTTGACAACAATTGCACAATAGCAGACAAATGCACAGACAGACTGAGAGAGAGGGAGGCGAACAGGCTGTCCTAGCGATTGGCAGATTGCAAATCAGTTGCAGGTGTAGGTGTTGTAAAAAAAGAAAACAAATGTCAATTAGCAACTTATTTTAAACCCAATGCATTGCACGATGGATATAAGACTTTAACCATACTCATTACTAATTCAATTCTTTTCAGGCAAACATTTATATGTCCATTAGGTAATATCAAGTCGTACTTGCAATATTCTCGTTTGTCTTTGTTTGAACGATGCATCTTGGAACCACACGTCCACACTGCGTATGCGCAATAAATAAAAGCCATGCTAAAAGTAGTGACACCGTCAGATATCAAGATTTAGAGGCCCCACCCAATCCCAGTCTACCCCAAAGACACAGACTAACATTCTGCTCTCTGTCCTGTGTGTGCGAGAATTCGTTTGCTCAACTTTCATAAATTACGCATTCGCCGTGTTGTTTGATCTCCAAACGACGATGATGTTGATGGTGATGATGATGATGATGAATGGTGGGGCAATTAGCAATTTGTAAGCATTTTAATGTGAATTAATTTGTCAGTGAGTTACTAATAATGCTTAGTCATGAGGCAACCATTTTCCCTTTTTTGTTTTTTTATTTTACTATATTTCCATGAGAATTGTTCACACTGTTGTAAAAATGGGAAACTAAAAATTGTTGCCAAAAAGATTAGTTAAATGAATTTTTATGTCATGTTTAAAATTATATATAAAGGCATTTAATGATATAGGCACACAAAAACGGATTCAAATGGAAAATTGCAAATGTGAAAAATAAAATTCAAACAAACACAAAATATAAAATTAACATGAAAGGTGTATGTTACTGATTTATTAAAAAATAATTTATTTCGTTTGATCTTTTATTCACTTAATTAAATTCTCACATAATCTATGGTAATCTAAACACCTTATAAATAATTTTTATGCGAGCCTATTTGTTTGTAATTGCTTTGCAAATCTTCATTTCATTTAATGTGCTATAATTGTTTCATAGGCATTTAAAGAGTTCTTCATGGTCAAGCTAAAGTTTCTAAAACTTCTGGTCGACTAGATTTCTAGTCTGATTTTGAATGGGAAGCATTTCAAAGTAGCTGGACTTAAATTCAATGCCCCCCTGTATTTTATATGCATAGGATTTTTTAATACTACTATAGCTAGCAATAAAGAGAAATTGCACGCCTGTGTTAATGATTTAATTAGAACTTTTGTATCTCGACAGTTTCAAAAACAAGATCATGTCAAATTGTAGGGGTAAATTTAGTTGACAAATTGGCCAAATGAGATGGCTATATGGTAGAATCTTTAGTCTGCTTGCTACCGTTTCGCACGGTTGCCCATGAATCTTTCGGTTATTTGGCAATTTTAAAAATAACACACGATTTTTTTTTTGGGTTTTATATTGTAAAATCTGTTTTTGTCTTTTTTGTTTTCGGTTTTACTGCTTGGCTGCATGCTCAGCTCTACATTGTTTAATTTAATTTGTACTTTTTGTTTTTGTCTGTTTTATTTTTGGGGCTGGTCGTTGTGTTGTTTCGGTTGATTTTTGGTTTTTCTTTTTTGTTCGATTCTTTGCACTTTGTCACTGTTATTTCTGTTCCCTTTTTAGGGGTTGAGGGGCGGGGGCACAATGTGCAGTCAATGGAATAAAATCGGCACGCCCAGATAACAAAATTAATTGTGACAAGCAAGCAACTTTTCATAGGCAATTATGATCAAGAGTTCAAAGTTCTTGGTGTAAAGCAAATCATCTTTCAGATTCGTTGCTCTTTATTCTTTTTTTTTACAGTCGCCGCCAAATTGTCTGGCTTCAGACTGAATATTAAACTTTAACTGGTTATAAACAAGAAACTTTGCCTTAGGCAAATGTCCGTTTGTTGAATTTTATTTTTAGTAACCACAAAAAGCAACTATGCAAAAACCGATGAATAGCATTATATTTAAATATAAATATTTATGTTTTTCTGGGCGATTTATTTTACTCACAGACATGCATAAGCACATACACACACTTACACACACAGACACACACAAACATGTTTGCCAATAAACTGAGGGCTGGGCATGTTTCTGGAGAAATAAAAGGTGCAAAATGCTAGATAAATGGAAGATTTCCAACACCTGCTTGGAAAATTTTGTTGTATACCCTTTTTAAAATTGATACCCAAATTGGGGGCAGAGCTTTGTAATGCAGAATAAAGGAATAATTATTAATAAAAATATTTATTAATTACTTTTTCATAGCTGATAAAATACCTTGCAGTTTTTGTTTTGTTTGCCTCATTTTATTTGAAACTTTGTTTTATAGAATTCGTGTTCTTGACCTCTGACTATTACCAAAAGCCAATGCAATAACATCTTCTATTAAATAACACTGACAACTAGTCAAACTTGAATTTTAGCATAATATGTTTTTCCTTCCTTTAAAAAGATGCTCATGATGTTTGCAGACTGGGGGTCTACAATTATATTTCTAGTGATTAAATCTTTTTATTTCTCTTACTTAAATCTAAAATGTGCAAGAGTATTCAATAGTTTGGTGTTTTGCTTGTTTAGATTTTCTTATTTGTATTGAAGACCATTGAAATTCTGAACTCTTTACAAAAACAAATGATATTCTATCCACACTGTTTATTGGCCTTGTGAAGTGTTAGCTTATAGATAGAATAAAGACAACTATCAGCTGATGGTTGCTGATGATTAAAAAACTCGCCACTTTGTGGGCTTAAGTTATTTTCGCAAAACAGATTTACTGTATAAGCAAGTATTGATACCTGATTGCTTTTTATCGGCCGTATCAAGTGGAAGCCATAATCAGATACAACTATCAGCTAATGGTGTTATAAAACTCATCACTTTGCTTGGCGCAATAAAAGGAAATGAAGAAAAAAAAACTCAAATTAAAATTGGTAGTTTTTTTTCTTTAGTTTTTGAACCACATTTACATATTCAATGTATGCAAAATACGAGAAGCAAGGCTTTTTGGTCAAAACTATCGAAAACTTTGCCATCCTCTTCATCATTCGATATGAAAATGCAAATTGAAATTAAAAACTAAATAAAACCCAAAAACCGGATCAACTAACAAAAAAAGAAACATACACATACAGGCAAAAAAAAACTCAGAGTATAAACTGGGCACGTAAATGTGGAAAAACATTCATTAGCTGGTGGTTTGTATTGTAGGGCCCAGTCGGAACCTATTGAATAGGTTATTTATATCACCCCCAAATGGCACATGTGAAATAAAATAATTTTGGCATTTATTGTGCCCTAGCTGCCGTGAGGGCTCCGCACGCGTCCACGTCCGCATTCGCGTCAATTTTGTTCCCCTATCGCTGTGTTTTTTTCTCGGACTACGCAGCGCTTCATTTGACATGCCAATCAGCTACCGTTGCCACAGTCAGTGCCGCATTTATTGGCAACTCAATTCCCTACTCAAAACAGACCAAGAGCCTGGGAAAGCGGGAAGCCAAATGGAGACTAAAGTGTTGAAGAGAAACCGAGCATTTGATGGAAGCGGAAGTTAACTGTTCGCTGCCCGCTTTTGGGAGGCTTTTTGGGGGCTCACGCTTTTTGGCATTCTGCACGACATCAGGGAAACATATGAGATGCGACTCTCTATTGTTCAGAAATGAAGTATTCATACATATATGAAGCATATATGTATTTTTTTTGCTGCAATAATGCATGGCTCGTGTTGGGATCTGATACCTTTTTTGCATTTTTAATGCGATTGTCGGGGCAAAATAAAAGATTGCAGATGAGAGGTGAAGAAACAGATGTGCATATATGTACGTGTGGGAGACGAAACAAGTGAGGAAGTTATTTGTAAGCGGCTTGAATACCATGACACATCAAAAATGCAATAAACAACAATAATTACCAGAAATGAACATTAAATTGACTAAGAAATTTACAATAGGTAAAGTATGAAAATTAATATGATTTGAACTCTGGTGGAAGGTAAGGCTTTGATTTATCTGCGTATCCAATATTACTTTTCTTAGCATCCCTACAGATAGTCTAATACTGTTTTAATCTGTAAGTGTAGACGCAGTATAGGAAAACTATAAGAAAACACTTTTCCTCTAAACATCACAATCATCTTTTAAATATAGATGTAATGCACTTTGAGCCTCTTTTCGTTTCCATGAATTGACTTAAATATGATTAAGTGCCTAAAGCTTGATATGTCTATGTATAGATTTGTCATCACAAAATAATAGCTTTAAAGCTATTAACGTTAAATGTTGTACATTAAAGACTTTGACTTTATTTGCGTTTTGCCCTTTACCCAGTTTTTTTTTTTTTTTTTTTGTGACTTTGCCGTTTTGCTAAATGAGAATGTTAGTAGTTTTACATAAAGTAAGCCCAACGCAGACGAAATAACATTATTTTGAGCTTTAAACCGCTATGGCCAATTAAATGGCTCTCACGGCAAAGCCGACCACAGTCCAATGTGGTCAAGACCGCTTGCCGCCACACGAGACAGGGGCAGGCCCTCCAGCAAAAGCTGAATGAATATGAAATGGCTATCAGCAAAAGCGCACAGTCATTAACGAAAAGGTGCAAAGTCTAAATGCGGCGGACGTAGTTAGACAGGTAGTTGGCTCAGATGTTTGTTTGTGAGGTCATCAATGCTGCATTTCCAGGTGCTCGTACACTGAACTTTTTAACTGCTATGAAATCGTCTCATAAATCTTTTGACTATTCTTAAACAGAGGAGCAAAACGAATTCGAGCTGGTAATTAAAACTTGAAACATTTGTTTAAATTGAAATTTATGTTCTGGTCGCAATTAAATGCTATTTTCAAATCTGACCAAAAATTAAAACACAAATCTCTGTCTGACGCCCACCTGCTTTGCCAACATCTGATTGAGAGCCACGAATAGAAATAAAAGCAAACAAGAAAACACATCTTAAACTAAGAAGCAAAAAATATGTCGCTCAACTCTTTCGACCGGGTCAAAGGTCTTACTCTTGATGTTGGTCTTTGTGGCTTCTGGCTTAAGTTGACCCTCAACGGGGCATTGTCACCGGAAGTTGCTGTCTGCAATAGGAGAAAGAGAGGCGCCTTTTTCAAAATTCTTGCCAATTGTTTAAACTTTCATGCAGAAACAAACAAACAAGCAAATTTAAAAACAACAACACTAACGTTGAGCGATTTAAAAGTATTGCCAAAATGTATTTGCCACCCACACGATTGTGTACACTGAACAAAACTCAAAATGCTTTGTCATTTTAATGAGGCGATTGCTATCGTTCAACCTAATAAAATATAATAAAAACTAAAACTAATTCGGAACAGTCCAAAATCTCAGCCCACCCCGAAATCGATGTGCTCATGCAGATGCAATCTCCGCTGGCTGGAAAACCCACAATCAGCCATTCCATATAAATGATGGAAAAATTTTGAAAAGAAAAAAATTATAACAACAAATTTTTGGTTTCGCTGTGAATACGCTTTTTCATACACATATTAATTCAAAACAAGAAATTTTATTGTTATTATTTATTTTTGTTTTGATTTGGGGTTTTCATCTGGCTCGTTGACCTAGAGGTTAAAACACAGTGGAACAAAAATTTTATGAAAACGCACAACTTTAACAACATAAAATTTTTTTTCAAGGCATGACTCACAGCTTATAAAACTGGAAATTCCTATGGATAATCTTTAATTAATTAGTACAGTTTATCCTTTTTTAATATCAAGTCTACCAACTTTAGTAGGCTTAAGTCAATCAAAACGCATTTTAATTTGTATTAATTATCTATCGTTATAGTATTCCTAATCGTTCCATCAACATGTTCTTCTATAGGCAAATTAGTAAAAAATTACTGTCTATTTTTAGTCATTCCATAACCACGGTGCCATTTTATAGTTATGATTGCTCAAGTGGTCATGGGTCATTTCGAATCGTTGTCCATACAGGGCACAATCATTTTTCTTTTTTGTTTTGTTGCTTTAAGTATTTTCTCATTTTTCACGTTTTGTTTGGCTTTGGGTTTTTTTCAGTTTTTTTTCTATAGTATAAACAAAAAAAGCAGCGTCAATTAGAAGCAAACAAAAAAACCAAAAATAATATTCAAAAATCTACCGATTAACATAAATAAAAGAAACAGACAGCAAAGCGGAAAAACTCCAACGAGGCGTGGTAGAAATGGGCAAATTGAAAAAAATTAAGTCATAATTATTTGAAAAAGAATTTTAAGAGGCAAATTCTGTCAGACACATTGACAGCGTTATTCACAATTAGGCATTAATCAAATTGGCGGAAATATCCATCACTAAGAATGATAGAGAAGCAAAAACACATTATTACTCATACGCCACATTTGCCGCAGCTTGCCGCAGTTCGCAGTGGAAGCAGCAGCACAAGCACTACCTGAGGTTGAATTGAAGCCGAGCAGCTGAGTGTGGCACGTGTCGTGCGCTTAACCACAAAATGTTGCATGTTTTTGCCCAACCACTGCAGCAGTAAATTCAATTGCAGCCACATGACAATGCAATAAAACAACGGCCTCTAGAGTCAAATGTGCAACCACACGCAAGCAGCTGACTGAATGGGTAATGGGTCGAGTTTGGGTTTGGGACATTCATTTCGGTTGTCGTTCAGCCTTGACTTTGCGATTCAGGTTTTTCGATTTTTTTTTTTCTTGTGTTTTTCTTTATTTCATTTACTCTTTTCCATTTACGAGTTCAACTCAAACGATGTGAAAAACAGTGCCAACCACATCGATTACATTGGCATCGTTGTGGCCTAGTTGTCTCTGGTTGGCGTTTCAATTTGGAATGTGTCATACGTGTTCATTTGTTCATATCCTGTGTGTGAGTCGGTGTCACTTTCCAAACAATATCATCCCACTGAGCTGCAGTGTTTGTAATTTGATTGGCAGTAGATAGAGACGGGTCAGAATTGGCGTCGGTTTTCATTTTTGCATGCCATTTTTAACATTCTTCACTGGAACTATTATCGCCCTTGTCTTTAAATATGAATAGATCGAGTTATCCTTTTACACTGTTTGGCAAAATATACTTTTGCATTAGATAGAAATTTTTCATTAGAAAATAAAATTTTATTATCTGAAAAAGTTTTGTGAATAAATTCACATTTACTCTCCGGCGTAAATCCGATTTTCATCTTCAAAATACCCGAATTTGTGCTGCTTTAGTTTAAGTTTTCGGTAGGAAAGAGTTTTTAGGAAGCAGCTGCTGAAGCTGACGTTGACGACGCTTGGCAGGCGAAAAATTCCATGAAGCATAAAGCAAAAACCCGGCAAAGGGAAAGCCCCAGTTCTATTTTCATTGTGTGAAAGCACGAACGAGGCAAAAGGACGATGGAAGGATGCAGAGGCATCTGGTAGCCCTGTGGCTGGCGGTTAACCCTAAGTGTTGTCCTCCCCCCCGCATCTCTTTCTCGACACGTTCTCTTTGTCTCTGTCACTTTTGCACAGTACAAACTTTGTAATTTTCAACAGCGCCGAGTGACTTGTTTAGTCTTTTCGCCTTGCTACATGTGTTCAACCGAACAGCTGCATGCACTTGCAGCAACAAGAAGCTTAAATGGTACAACTTTAAATGCTTCTAGAGAAAACGACATACAAGTTTATACATATATTACAAAGACAGCGAAGAACGATTGTAAGTTGAACCATTTAAAAACCAATCAAAACAGATAATAATAATAAGGGTTGTATGTTAAATTTGAATTCTCATTTTCACTGACTAGAGAAAATTTAAATGTGGAATTAAAGTATTGCATAATTAAAAACCATCGAACCAATTAATTACATATGCATATTAAGGACTCGCTCAACACTTCGGACCATCAGTTGGATAAGAACTTAACACGATAATTCCATAGGCCATAAAAAGCTACTTTTGTTTTTCAATTTAAAATGATTATAAAATGCTTTTCATTTAATAGTAATTAATTGCAAGTAAAACATGTTCTTTGTATGCAAAATGTACTTAAAGTTTTTTTCATTTATACAAATTTGTTTTTTAGTCAATTGTTTTTTTTTTTTTTTTTTTGTTTTTGTTTACTCGTTGAAGGCATACAACGCTTTAGTTAGCTTTCAGTGACGAGTTTAATCATTTGTGTGAATTGTCTGATAAAGCGATATTGATCTCGTTTATATGTATAACATGTTTTCTTTTAGGGCCATATTATGTTGTTCTATCTGGTTATTATTATTTTTGGTTTAGCTGCTGCTTTTTTACGTAGCTTTGAGCTGGACTAATATTTGCTTAGCTGTGTTCAAGTTTTGAGATCTGCTCACTTGTGTGCAAACAACCAAATCAAACAACAGTTTGACAGTCACAGCATATTGTTAAACCTCTCAGTTCACAGAGCACCCCCTTCACCAACCCGCCACCCGCCTACGCACACATACAATACCAATCGACATTTTTTGTTTGGTGTTTTCTTTTTCTATTTTTCTTCTTTTTTTTTGGTTTCTTCTGGTTGGCCCAGGGCCAAAAAGTGCAGGAAAAGCGCAGTCAACTGTAGGCAATAACCTCAACTGTCAACAAGGGAAAAGGAGAAAGCGAGCACCCAAGAAAAAAAACTGACACCGGGGTAGAGAGCGAGGAGAGAGACAGCGAAGCATGTTTCAACCTAGCGGCTAAACTGTTATAAATTCAATATTATTTCAAAAGCAACCAAGATTTTGTTTATATACCCTTTGCCTCTGACCCACTTGGCTGCCACCACCATCCGTTAGCCCCTTTCGTCTCACCGACCTGCTCTGGTTATTAAATATTTGAGCGTATGGGTAAAAATGTATAGCCATGCGGAAATAAATTGTTAGTTGTGGTTTGCTTTTAAAAACAGAAATGGCTGACGACACAAGTTGATGGCTAAATTTAACTGAATTCTCTGAACTAACGCAACAACAAAATTTCGCCAGATGGCAATGTAAAAAGGTTGACAGCAACAAATTGCATTCAAATTCAATTTGGGACTTGGTCAAAACAAAGAAAAGCTAACTTTTTACTATTTAATTTTTGTGGCCAATGAATTTTGAATTGGAATCGTTTGACCTTGCACACTATTTCAACAAGTTCAGGAAGTACTTTTAAATTCTTTCCCTCCCCCCCAATGACCATACTTATCTCTAAATAGCCTATAATTATTAAATTTTATAACTTTATAACAATTCGTTCTCAAAAGTTAAAGATCGTTTAACATGCAGAACGTTCTTTTTATTACAATTTAAAATATTTAAGTGTTTTACTATTTTTAAATATTCGAAATTTCTATAATCTAAAAAGTAAAATTCTCTGGAATAACATCTACAGTTTATATTAAACCTCTTTTCGTTTGTTTTACAAGAAATGCATTTATTTATTGGTTATAAATATTATTGGAGTAAACTTCCTTTCCAACATAAATTTCAGCAAAATAGCTTTAATTTATTTATTTATTTTTTCAATTCTGTGAATCAATTGTTAAATCTTTACATTATCATTAGTGTTTTTCTCCGAACTTGCCTGCTTTCCTTCAGTACACAGGTCAGTGATTTCTACGAAATCTGATGGATACTTTTTGAAAAGTTTATATAATAGAATAGCTCGCTATGAAACTATTAGAAAAAACATCTCAAAAACTACTTTAATTTCATGATGATTTTGTGCCTTGAAAATCAAATAAAATAATAATAATTTTATCTAAGCTGAGAGCAGACAGCAATTGATAAACAGATTGGGTAAAAAAATTACAAAGTTCTCGCAACAAACAACTATAAAAGACAGTATCAACTTTTTAACTTTTTATTGGGGTTGGTGCTGGTTGATATTTGTTGTATGTTTGTTGTCTTTTTTGCCTTTGCTTGCTCTGCAACAATATTTTGAAACGTGTCATGGAATATTCCGTGAGGGAAATGAAACAAACTCCTGTCTCCAGTCTTTAGTGAGGAGGATGAGTTAAAAGCTGACAAGCAACTAACAAACCACTTCATGTCTCTTGCCTTGGCCTCTGTCTGCACGAGTTCAAATATTGTCAGGCTGATTGGCCCCAACTTTTGCATATACCGTACTTATGTACATACATAGACAGAGACATAGGTATGTAGATAGCTACTATAGAATATACGTATATATGTGGGGATCTGTGCATTGGTTTGCTTCTATTTCAGCTGTGACGTCAGTTGAATAAACATCAGACAGGCGGACGGGAGCTTGAGAACATTGCTGGCCCTACTACTAGCTGGTTAACAACAACTGTCAACGCGATAAGTAGGCATAAGGCAGGCAGGCAGGCTGGCGGCATATTTATGAGGCTATTTGTACGAGAAATCTCTACCATAGTACATACAGAACATATAAAAAGGCAAATCCCTAAGCTGCGTGAGAACGCTAATACTAATGCCCAGTCGAGGCAAGGCGCAGTGAGGGGCAGTGAGAGTGAAAGATCTTTCTAAAAACTTTGAAATACATTTTTCGTAGGTACTTACTTAGTTTAAAGATGAATTCGAGAAAAACAACATTGTGGAGTCAAGCTAGTCGAGCAATTTCCATTTGTTTAAGGGCAAATATATTAAATCATGTTGATGGTTTGTTGATAAGGTAGGCCCAGGAGCTAAAACTGTTATCAGTTGTTCAGTAAGCCATATATTTGCATATTATATAAATATGTACATATGTACATACTTTGAAAATGGCCTGACCGACCGAGTTGTCGCCATCCGCAACCCCATCCGCATCCCCTATCCGCATTATCTCAATATCTGCAATTCAATTTTACTCGTGTTTTTTGTGCGAATAACAAAACACTTAACATGAAAACAAATATATCGATATATCTATCTATGTCCATACAAGCACATATTGGAATATATATCAGGTTGATTATACATTATATATGGTATTGTGGGTAGTCTTCACTCAAGGGTGCAGCAGAGTCAATGCACTCTTTTACTCAACTCAAGTTCACTTGCAAATTGATCATTTAGATTTATGATAGATTGCTGATCTAAGGCCCAACTTCCGTGAGGTTCATTGACATGTTTCTGTTTTGAAAGATTTTTATTATTATGATTTGGAAAACTAGGTGCCTCTACGTATGTGTCATGACTTGTGGTTTGAAAATTGATTTCCTCTTGCCTAATCGACCAATTTGTTTAAAATGACAGACAACCAAGAAGGCAATGTCTTGTCCACCCACATTTACATTTTAAGATTCTTCTCTTTTCTTTTCACATACATATAACAAATTTAAAACAACAAAAATATATATATATGAATGCAAAAGTTGCGACCGTCAGACAGGTAGACCAACAGTCTAACTGACAAAATTTGTTTTCAGTATTTAAATTTAATTTTATTTCGAAATCTGTGCCAAGCATTCAAATGCTGTTCTAATGACATTTGCCATTCCCTTTCCCCGACCTCTCTATCTCAATCATTTGGGTTTCTGTATCTGTTTTAATATTCTTTAAATTTGTATTTAATTATGCAGAAATTTGAAATTAATGTCGTCGTATTTGACACCACGGAAGCAAGTTGACATTTAAGGCAAATGTGAAAAAAAACAAACAGCACAAGTCAAACACACTGGAAATAAAATATGAATATAAAATGGATTGTGTTAACTAAGAGAGGGTTTATTTTTAGCCAACCAAATTTATAGTATTTCTTTTGTTAACTCATTTATTTATAATCTACTTGTGTATTGAAAATACAACAATGAATAAACTCTAATGCATTATAGTTCCAGTTCTTTTCATTTGTGAAACCATTAAAAATAATATTCTTGATTAAAAACCTGCAAATTATTCATTAACTAAGTTATCTATAGAAATTTTATACCCTGCATCCAACGGTCGCTTAAAATAAAGAAATCATTTTTCCGACTTTGAAATACTTAACCAGATAAAATACTTATATATATTTAATTGTAAATAAAAATATTTATAATCTTCAAACCGTCTATCTGGCCATCAAAAACTTTGAAATATCGGCAACTATAATACCAAATATTAAATGGTATCTACATAATATGTAAATGTTGCAAAAAGAAATTGAGTTTTTTACTTGCAAGTTAGGGTATACCAAGGTCGACACAAAGTCTTGCCTATTTCATTTGTTAATCGATTTGAACAGATGTTTATTAGAAAAAAGGCACAATCGTTTACAACCTATTGCCGAGAAGAAACTCTCCATTTTTGCTGATTGAAAAGCATGCAATACACCTATAAATACTGGTCTAGGGCAGTAACTAACTTTTTCAGACCTGCTCTAACATATAATTCCTTAACTTCGGACTTCCACACTCATTCGACCCTAATCTTATCCACCGTAAAAAGATGAAACGAAATCGTGCTCCTGCAGCAGTAAAGCTCCTTGAAGTTGGCTACCATTTTAGTCCATGGTACGCACAATTTTCCACAAAACTTTTCCCCACCTCTCGCAAAAAAAGAACTCCACTTATAAAATATACAAGGCCCAATCAGCCAGTGTGCCAGCGGTGTGTTTGAATTTCCATGTTCATTCGGAAAAAAAGACGGTGAAAAAAATAACAAGAGTCTCATAAAAATGCAAATTTAATCTCTGATTTTATTTCACATTTTTCTTTTAAAAATATATATGTATGTATCAACATATATACCAGAATATTTGATGTATGCAGATACATATATAAAATAAAAATAAAAACAAAAAAACAACAAGAGCTACATGATATACCTACCATACACTTGCATGTGCTTTTTCTGACAATTTCGCACCACAATTGGCAAATATACAAAGTATTCACTTTTTTCTTTGCACTAACGGGCGTTTGCCAAATGTCAGAGGCCTTGCATTCCAGATCTAAGCCAAAAAATAATAAAAAACCTAAAAAAAAATAATAATGAAAAAATATATATGAGAACAAAAAACGCATTTGAGTATCTGTATACAAACCAGATGCCGGACTGAAACTTGGTTTTCGAGTGAATCATAAAATAAATAAATAAGTGCGACAGTGCATCCGCTAGGTATTTTTTTTCGGTCTTGAGGTATCATTTTTTGTTTGCCCACATTTTTCTGCAGAAATATGTGGCAAACAGTTGGAGAGACAGACAACATACAGAGAGAAGATTCCGCAGTGCCGCAAAAGTAAAATATTAGCATGCCTAAAAATATGATCGGTCGGTCGCTTGGACGGTCGGTTGGTTAGGTTATCGGGTCTCTAGATAGCTAACTTTACTTAACGCCTTTTCTAAGGTGACAGCGATAAGTGAGTCACTTGAAGTAAATTCTGAGGGTGCCAAACGATTAGTCACGCCTCGTAGAGTGGTCACACAATGTGGTTTAGTAGTGGTGCTGGTGGTGGTGGAACAACCCTCCAAATATGTTTGGCTTACTTCTACTTAAGTAGCCAAACCCGTTGCCGGGTTTTGCGTGTATGGAGAGCTTGGCACCAATCACCACCAACTCATCAAGTTTTGTCCGCCATATTTGGCTTAGCCCCCCTCCTCCCACTACTCTCTGCACTGACTCTTTCGCTCCTCTCTCCTCTGGTTGGGCTGTCAAAGTGACAATCAAATCTATTATACAATTGACTACAACTCATAGCCATTCTTTTAATTTTGAAGTCAAACACGCGTTTGCCTCTCATAGACAAAATTGAAGAAATATTTATCTTATACGTATATTTCTGTTTTTTATGGTAAATGAATCAATTAAGGGAAATGTTCAACTTGTGCTGGCCATTAAATAAAGTAAAGTAGAGTAGAATGGAATGGAAGAGTGTGCGTGCTGATGTTCTTAAGAATTTCATGGCGGTAAAAATGAAAAGAGTTAAAAGACAACCATTTAGAGAGGCGCACGAAGAGTTCAATTTAATTGAAATGTTTACATATCGCACACATTTTTAATCGGCAACAAACTAGACACTAAGTTAGAGGAAAATTTCTTAAGAACTTTTACAAAAAGCATAGCATGGCATAGCAATTATTTTTATACTTTCCTGTTTCTATATGTATCGAATATTGTTTATTTAAGTATGTTAGTATGTTTAGATGTCAAAAATATTCGGTGAATTTCATAATTCGTGTACCTATTTACTCAT
The DNA here is from genome assembly GCA_018152135.1 of Drosophila paulistorum. Classification (NCBI taxonomy): domain Eukaryota; kingdom Metazoa; phylum Arthropoda; class Insecta; order Diptera; family Drosophilidae; genus Drosophila; species Drosophila paulistorum. The sequence continues at coordinate 1,603,560 of JAECXG010000690.1, forward strand.
CATCATGACGCCCATGTATATATATATACCTATAAATCCTTTGATAACTCCTTGAACACATCTCGCCATACGTATATACACACATATGCAGAAATCTCTCAAGATTTTGGTTAACCGCACAAAACCAGCTTCATAGATACACCTACATACATATACAAATGCGAATATCTTTAAATTTAATTCCATTCCCCCCCAGGGTAGCCAAATTAAGAAGTCACCAGAATTGAAATGTTCTTTTAAGACACAAATTCTTTTATTTTTGAATAGGTTTTTTTTTTTTGGTTTGTTTCTCTTTCTTTTCTTTGTAATTGAAGTTAGAAGTTTGTGGGGGATTTTTGTAGGTTTTTGTGATTTGTAGTTTCTGTTTGTTCTGTTTTTGTATTTTGGTGTTTGTTTTTGTTTTTTCTATCATTAGGCTAATTTGTCACATAGAATTTGTTTGTGTGGTAACATTTAAATGTAATAGTAAAGCGAATGACAAGTTAAATTAATTGAAAAAATATCACTATATATACATATAAATATATATATATATAACAGGTAGATATACATAAACTATTAATACATGCTCAAGTTATATATTTAATGCTTAATGCAATTCGATATAACTAATACATAATCTTTCGTTTGTTCTTTTATACATTTTTTCATTTCTTCCTTTTCCTTTCGTTTTCCTCGACATCACAATAATTGGATTTTCTATTTGTTTTTTCCTTTTTTTAATTTTATTAGCACACACAATGTACACATCGAGATATATATATATATATAGAATATATAGTATCCAGGTATACATATATACATACATACATATATATAATAATATAGTATATAAAATATAAATTTATTTAGAAATTTTTTTTTTGTATAAATTCGAGGTTTGTTTTGTGTGTGTGTGTGTGTGTGTGTGTGTGTGTTGTTTTATGTCAGGTAGATAAATGATTAGTGACTAAGAGTAGATTCAAGTGGGATGGGGAGTCAACTTAAGTATGATGTATAAAGCTTTTACTGGCCAAGCCTAGAGTCAATTTTCTAGATATATCTTTAGAAAATACATCACAAAATCAAATGCCAGGGCCATTAAAGAGACCAACGATTTATAAATTATACATGAGGTGTGACCTATAACTGCTCCATATTTTTACCTCTCCAACTCACTCTCTCTCTCTCTCTCTCTCTCTCTGTCTCTGTGTATCTTTTTCCTTCACGCTCTTCGTCTCTTTCTTTTAAATTAAAACTAATGAGGTATTTAACTGCACGCAATGCTTGAAATTCTAATGGACAGATACATAGATGAACAAAATGGAAAAAAAAGAAAAAGCAAATTGACTTTAATGGTTCGTAGAAATAAAAACAGACATTCGCTCCCATTCATTGAATCTAACTGACAGAAAATCATCATCTAATGGCAATTGCAATTGCATAGACCGAAACAAAAGTTTTCAATATGAAAACTAAGGGTTTTGCAAAATAGTATAGTTTGAGAAGCACTATGTGCCGAATTAGAAACTATACTCTATGGTTTTCGATTACCGCTACAACTAATACTACTACTATTACGACTTCTACTAATGGATACAGATACACTTGCATCTGTCTCTGTATTCATATGCTTTGCACATTTACTTAAATAACTTATGAATGTTTAGCATTTCTTTAGTTTGTTTTTTTTTCTTTTACATTTTTTTTTATGCTTAGCCAGAATGTATCATGTGTTTTTTGTTTGTTGTATTTGTTTTCTTTTTTTGGAGTTAAAGCTTTTCGTGTTTAAAAATAGAAATAAATTAGAGTTAGTTAATTTAGTGTTCTGTCTTTAAAATGTATGTATCTCTCTATATATGTTTCATATGCTTTGTTTTGTTATTAGGTACTCAAATTGGCTTGGTTGGTTCCAGTTGGTTTCAAGTTTACAGTTTTTGATATTTGTTACATTTGTAATTTGACTTATTAGATTAACGTTATGTGTAGGTACTTTTTGGTCAGTGATTCTCAAACTTGTAGTTCGACAAGCACTTGCTTTTCCTTTGTTTGTTTTGTGTGTGTGTTTTTTTTCTTTTTGGCATGAGAAGCTTCTAGGACAGCAATAAGAACTTACTTAATTTATACAATACTGTTTTTTATATAGAATTCTTCAGCAAGCTAATTAAAAGAAGCATTTAAACTATGCTCATTCGTTTACTTAGACCTCTGTGGGTAGACCCTGGGCGCAACTGGACTGCAATTTCTTTGAACCGCGAAAGAACATATCAAAGAGTCCAAGACTACGTTTTGTCGGATACTTGGGTATGCTGCTGGTATCGATGGGTATATGTTCGACTATGGTGATGCCACGTTGAAGTTTTGGACGTGTAGCTCTTACCGGCTGCTGCGGCGGGGGAGACGGTGGTGGCTCATCTGCCTCACCTGACGATGATTTGACTGTGCCACCAAAATTAATGATGGTGCTGCAACTACTATTGGGCCTTAGGGTAAGCATCGTATGCACCGGAGCTGGCTGACATTGGCTTACCAGAGAGCTCTGTGGCGTGAGATAGCGACAACTGTTGCTGCTGTATTGTGATAATTTGCTGCTATTCCTTTGCAACTGGGACGCTGCTGTGCCAGTTCCTCCGCCACTGTTGCCATTTGTTTTCACACTGCTGCTGCAATGACGCTGAAGGCTTCCGGACGATTCCAGGCCAAAGAGACGCTTAACGCCGCGACGAACACGCTTGTTGCGGTAGGCAAAGATGAATGGCGAACTGATATTAGCCAGCAGAATCATGAATATGGCCAATTGGGTTGAGCCACTGAAGTTGGCAGCCATCAGGCGGGACTGCAGCAATACTAATAGTCCAAATGGCAGGTAGGAGACCACAAACATAACCACCACCAAAATACTAATGCGGGCTGCACGTGATTCCTCGCGGTATTTAAACAATGAACTTGCATTACTCAGGCGATGACGCAGTGAACTCATATAGCTGAGAGCCTTGGGCGAGGCATGAATGGCGGGAATTTGCAGTTGCTGCTGCTGTTGCTGCTGACGTGGGGAACTAAAATGAGGATGTTGCTGACGTTGGTTTTGATGCTGATTTTGTTGATGCTGCTGCTGTTGATGTTGCTGCTGCTGATGCTGGGCATGTCCCAGCAAATTCGGCGACCCGCACTCTTCGCTCACAGAATCCTCACGCATCTCTGTGAACTTATGCAGATTTGGTGAGCTATGCACTTGCCTAATGCCCTGCAGGCGATTCGTCTCGCGCAAATCCTGTGATGATGTACCCAGCAATGGCAATTGGCGAGCGGAATAATTTCGCTTTATCTCACCGCTGGCTGTCTGCAGTGTTAGCAAAATATTTTGGTTGCGATCGGATAGCGAATGTTCGTGCTCTAAGACCGGTGGCATTAGTTGAATTGCATCGGCTGATCCCTCAGAGCCGCCATCATCGGAAATTGTGGGCAATAAAACTTTAGCGGCCGAATCGCGACGCAGGCAACTTGGCGAGCTGCGCTGTATATTCCGCTGATCAATTTGCATTTGAAGACCACCACCACCACCACCACCGCTACCGCCGCCATGCGAACTGGCCGAGGATATGGAATGTCGATGCACACAAAGGCTGTTTGAATATTGATTGCCATGTGCTGCCTGATGACTACCACTGCCACCGCCAGTTAGATTCAGAGCACTCTGCAGCAAGGGTGATGAGCCATTTTGACGCATACGCAATCCATTGCCACGTGCCTCACTGAAAATGCGCCAATACATGCCACAAACAAATCCAAATGGCAGCAATATGATCACTATAAAATAGATGCAGGCATAGACGACACCAAAAATGCTATTCGTGCTCGTGATATTGAAGTAGGTTGCCGCCAAAAGTCTCTGCTTGCTCAGCAAAGTATCTGCCTCAAAGTCCAACACACGAAACGCGGAGAGGGCTCCAAATAGTATACCCACAGCCCAGGTTAAAGCGATGAATATCCAAGTTTTTAATCCCGAAATGCGAGTATGATAGCGCAAGGGATCGGTCACAGCACACCAGGTATCACCGACCACCAGAAGCACAGCCAGAGCACCCAAAGCTGCTGTCATATCAATGGACCAGCAACGCAATTCCACAGGGGGCACTACAATCTCTGGTTCAACAGTCTCACTTAGATTATTATCCTCCTCTTGTGTCTCCATTTCGGTGATGACAATGCCGCCATCGCCATGCTCATCGATGGTCAGCTTGCGGCAAGAGTTGCCTTTGCATTTGAATAATGTTTCAATGGTTTCATTGGCGCTATTGTTCTTCTGCAGCAGAATGCCATCTTGTTCGACAATGTGACCATGTCTACGCACTGTGACCTGATGATTACCAGGCTTGGAATATATCTCAATGGTCTCGGTATCGAGTCCAATGCCCGATGATGCAGCATTTAGAGTCTTAACGCCACTCAGAAAGAGAGTCGGCGCCAAGATGCAGCAACCAATTAGATTGATGGCTAGCAAATTGATGGTAAAACGATTTGCAGTGGTACGTAGACCCGGTGTGATCCAGAAGGCACATAGGGCCAACAAATTGATGAGAAACGAGATGAGCAGCAGGGCCAATATAAGAAAATCTATGGCCATTTCTTTATAATATTTCTTTCGATAACACGCACATCACTATACAGTTTGAGAGTCTCACATGGGACACATAAAGATTTCACTTCTCTTCTCTTACAACATTTATATCCAATTCTGTGGTTTTATTTTTCTTTTTCTTGTTTTTGGTTTGTTTCTTGCGAACGCTTGCTAATTTACACGTGAAGTTCGTCGTCGTTTGATTTCTTGTTTTTTATTTACTTTGTGGAGTTTGTACAGAGTTTCTCAAAAAAAAAAAATGTATATATGCAGTTTCTTTTCCTTTTTTTCCACCGAATGTTTATTTTGTTTTTCAAATTATTTATTTGGTTTCTTATAGTTTTTTTTTTATTTTTTAGTTTGTTGTATTTCTCGCGACCCGCTAACAACTCAACGAGCACGATCTTCACAACGAAGCGTTCCAAGCACAACTGTCGTATACGCTGGCCGAGACTCGCCCTCAAATATAAGCGAGAGCAACCAGTTGCTGATGTTGCCGTTGTCGTTGTCGCGGTTTCTGTTGCCGTTGCGAGAGTGCGAGCAATCTGAGCATGGAGAGAGCGCTGAGAGCAATGGAGAGCATTACTAAATGTATCTGAGATTTGTAGTTCCCACGCTCCGACTTTGAATTGTGTTGTTTTATGTTTTTCTTTTTTTTTCTTTTCTTATGTTTTGTTGCAAGCAACTTTATGTTGCTTCTTTATCAGAGTTGCTGCTGCTGTTGTTGCTATTGTAGCTGTTGCTTCTGTTGTCCTAGTTCAGTGCAAAAAAAAAATTATACAATATTTTTGCTTCACTCTTGCTCCGATTTGATTACATCATAATGTTGCTACTGCTGCTGCTGCCGCTGTTCCAATTTTCCAAGCTTCATTTTCTTTAGTCTGGTTCTCTCTACATGCAATGGCCACGCTCTATTTTTCTTGTGGCCATAAAAATTGCATTTTTATTCCTCGTCCATATAAAATAAACAATTTTCTGTATGTACGTCCAGCTGATGAAATTCACACTGTGTGGTAATATAAAAAAAGAAAGATAAGATTTGTTATTGTTGCTGCTATTTTGATGGTGAAATTAAATATAAATAAATAATGGGAATTCAATCTTTTAGCTGGACCATTACACATGACTCAGTAATTGAATTGGCGGCATGCTTTTCTTTTCTGGTTTATCCATAATCATATAAATATATATATATTGTCTTATCGGTCTAGTTGATAAGCTGAATTAGCCAATAGCCAGTGGTCTGTCCTAACTATTATTGTAGCTATACAGATTGCCTTATAACAATCTGCACGCAAAGTTCACATGTAACTCGCTACGCATTTGAAGCACGCCCCTTTAAAGTCAGACAGAGAAGATACACTCAATGGGTAATGAACAGCTGATCAGGCGCTTACAACATGACTAGATATGAGCTCATAGTTATTTGGAATAGTTTGCCAAATTATATGAGTTGTATGACATTTGACTCGCAACAAGATCAATGCGCGTCGACATCGTCATCGTCGTGATCTCCATTATCCCAATCATCTTTTAAAGAGCATTGAACACGCGAGAGGCGTCTGGAGAAAAAAAATGAATAAATAAATCAACAAAAAGTTGTCTTGACTCACCATACAAAGTATTCAAAATTGTCAAGCAATCTCGCATTCTTCTTATTAAATTTAATATTCCTAAGTAAATATAATAATAGAAACCAATTAAGAAAACTGGTTTTTAAGAAAATCTGTCTGAAAATTATATCAATTTGCAAATGGATAAACATTTCCATTAAACTAATATTACCTTGCTTACTTATTTATACATAAATTATTATTTGCTTATTCTTGTACTTAAGAAAATAGCACTGAAATTTAGTTTGTCTTGGCTAACCTAGTTTTTTTTTTTTGGTAAGAGTATAGAATCTTCGGTCGAAGTCTTTGACCCGCATATACTTCGGTATTGGCAATGTAGCTCAGTTTGCATGCCCTAGTTAAATGTCTATATATAACAATCAGGTCTATAAAAAAACTTAATCAAAATACCGTAATACAAAAGATCATTTTTGTAAAAAAAAAAATGTTGCCAAAATATAAATATTTTGTTCTTTAATGCTTTCGATAACAAACAAGTTTAAAATAGGTTCTTAATTTAGCTCCATCCAACGATCGCATATGTCAATATTTAAATAGAGACCAAACTCGTATTTGTTTTAAGAGTATTTGAACAAAGATTTTTGTCTAGGCATTATGGCATGACGAGATACTATACAATGTATGGCAAATTTAAGGGGTGTGACTTTCGCTAGTTTGCCCGTCCGTTTGTCTACTTTAATATGCAAAACTGAAGGCAAGCAATCGGATGACAACAAATCTTATCTCGGCGATTGCCTTAAAAATCTAAATCTCAATTGTATTTTTCACATCTTATCAGTTAGTCAGGGTCTAACACAGACATATGTATAAATGTAGTAAATGTATATGTACACATTGATAGGTTGCACTTGATTAAATATTGTTGGAAATAATTTACGTATTTCAATGAGGAAATCTACCCAAGGAAAAGAAAAACTTTTGTTACAAGACCGTTCTGTTCCCTTAAAATAAACAATTCTTTTTTATTCTGGCAAACGGATATGTATTTATAGTATATATGAATGAAATGTTTATCTAACTGGTAGAGCGTGATTTTATTTTTTGTTCTAACCTTTACTCGGAGAATAAGAGAATTCGCTCATTTGCATGAGTTGGCAAAAAAGCAGTTTCGATTCAAGCGAACGCATTCAGATAAACATATGTATCTACATATATGTAGCTTCGGTATGAGTAAACGGAATCTTTGGAACTGGGAGAGAGGAAAAATACCTGACTGAACAAAGTTCAATGAAAGAACATAAATACAATAAATAAAAAACAAATGTGAGCTAATGTTATTTTTGTTGTGATTGTTGCTTTTAATTGGCCAACTAGCGAGAGGCTCGTCTGGGAGTCACCAAGCACGTGATCTGGTTTTGAACCATCAATGTAAACAACATGATGAAAAGTGATTCCCCAAACAGAGCTTAAGACAAAGAAATGACACAACAACAAGAACATCAAGAGCAACTACATACATAGATTGCTAACCAGCCGGTTTTTTACATTGTGACGTCACTTTTTGACGCTCGAAAACTTCAAGTGAAATGATCACCAAAAATAAAGTCTTTGTTGCACCCTGAACTGAGTTCAGATTTCACTTGGCACTCACTTGTTGTTGGGCATGGACAAATTAATGCACTTTAAGACTTATAAATCCATAAATAAATTTCATTTAAATGACATTTAACCCATATTTGTTATGCCCACCAAAAACGGGCGTAAATTCTCAACGAATCCGCCCTCCCAAATATGGTCAGACCCTGACAGTGCCGGAGTGGCATTAATGTATAAGGAATGTGTACATATAGTGTATGTATGTGTGTGTGTATAATAAACTACATGCCTTGATGTCCTTGAGATGGTAATGGTCAGCTTGGCAGACCGATAACACCTTGGTAATGATGATTTTTACATTTTTTGTATACCCCTGGAAATGCGGCATATTAATTTTTCCAACCAATTTACAACGCATGCAATTAAATCCTCTTTGGTCCTATATATATGTATATCTTCCTAAGCCAATTAGCCTTTTATTAGTTATAACTAACCAACAAATTACTTGAGAAAGTAAAGTAAATTTGTATTTACAAAGTCTTACATTATTTAGTTAAAAGTCAAATAATAAAGTTAATTACTATCAAATTATATAAAAATTTGTCCACTAAAGTGTATGCAAAAACTGCAATTGATCCCAAAAAAGAAGAATTTTGCAAGTGTATAGAAACTACGCAGCAATACTATAACTTTAATGCCAGTCTGGCCAAAATATGTATGTATGTTGATTGCCATTATCAAAATAATCAATGCGATTCCTATTCAAATAAAATTGTTTAATTGATTTTGTGATATTTACATTTCACACCATTGTCTAAACATGCATATTTGAACAACCTATTGATATCTATATAGACCACTTTTCCTTTTGTCAATACACACTGCACATGGGCACAAACACACACATACAGATGCGTACACTTTGTTTTTTGAAGTTTTAATTGAATTTTGAGCATTTTCCTTCTTGCTCCTATGTCACTTTACCCCTGTTAGAGCTTCTGCGTACTTATTCTGACTTCTTTGTTCTTTGATATTCCATTATTTAGTCGAGCCATCTCATACTGGTTGCAGTCAGATTGAAATTTACTTTACATCTGCATACAATTCGAGGTCGAAGATTACTCAAGCATTTGATGGTTAAGTATCTCCGTTACGTTACGGCGTCTGGTTAACTAGTTTCTCAATGCTCAGACTAACTAAGATACATCACTCCCTCAATATCGGATCGAATTAACCACACGCGACTATTTGTTGATTTGATTGTTTAGCATTTGCATATTTAATTTATCTGGCTTTAGTTGTACATATTGGTTTGCAATATTTTTCCACTGTTCAATAGAGGGGAAAAAAGTAAAACAAAAAATAACGAGCTATGGAAGTTAACTTCGGCCTTGCCGAAGTTTATATACCCTTGCAGTTCTTTATTATATTTAATTCGATAAGAAAAGTGAAATTTCATACATCAACAGCATTAGTTGTCGTATTATGAATATGCTCAAATATTTTTCAAACTACTGAATTCAAAACACATTTAATGATTATTTAACAATATATGATATAGTAGTCCGATCCCGATGATTTTCATACTTTATCTCACACAGGTAATAAAGAGTCTCCAAAAAAAATTTCAACCCGATATCTCTTAAGATGGCTGAGTAAAACGCATACGCACAGACGGACGGACAGACGGACAGACGGACAGACGGTCAGACGGACAGACGGACAGACGGACAGACGGACAGACGGACATGGCTATATCGACTCAGCTTCTCAAGCTGATCAAGAATATATATACTTTATGGGGTCGGAAACGTCTCCTTCTGTGCGTTACAAACATCTGATCAATTTTATAATACCCTCTGCAAGGGTATAAAAATGGTATGGAAATCAACGTCACCAGACAGAGAATTGATGACAACCAGACGGCGACGACAACAACGGGAACAATGTCGATGAGAATGATGAGGATGATGATGATGATGATGATTTGTTATTGTGCCTGGCTATTGTTGTACTAGAAAGTTAACGAGTTAATGGAAAAGTTTACACTAGAACTAATAAACACTGGAAATAAAGTGAATGTTTATACACATAAATACCATACACTTACAGAACAAAAGTAATGAACTTTTTAGATAAAACCCCATCAATTTGTTGTGTTTCTTTTATCTTTTACATTTTTACTTTAATGCTTTACAATAATACATTCATCAAACAGTTTAACAATTAATAAACCTAATATTAAGTCAGTCCAAATTATTATTTTTTTAATTCTAGGCATCTTTGTTCTAAATGGTTTATAGGCTGACTTTTTCTCTGAGTGTTGGTCAACTGCAGGTGTAAGTTTCCACACTCTCAAACAACAAATTCAATTGTATTCGCACAACCGCAAGAGATGGAAAAACAATCATAAATAAATAAATGTAAATTTAATGTAATATATGGAATTTCATGAATTTTAAAATGTATCACAATATTTCCCATTAAACGAGCAAAAAGCGATATAAAATGCTACTTCTGGTTAAAGTAGGCCACAAGCTGGACACACTTCGATGCCAACCAGACTCTGTTAATAAGTTGTGGCAATATTTGCCTTTTTTTTCTTTTGCTTTAATGGCTTTGCTTTTTCCTTGGATGCCCATGGATAATATTGAACAAGTGATGAGGATTTTATTCAATTATAAGCGGATAAAAAGGGGGAAGAACCGCACACTATTGGACATAAAAACATACCAGCATATCAATATAATGGTGAAAAGGAAAAGTTTTTTTTTTGTTGCCCTGAACTAATTAAATTGGATTTATGTTAATGGACAGAGCAAAGCCGAGCTTATTTCGTGATTGCCAATCTAGAAATGTTTCCATATATTACAGACAACTATAATATTGCAATATATTCAGGTAATCTAATCAATACAGCAAAAAGTGTTACACGTAAGCCCTTGAACACACTTATATTTGGTTGATTCGTCACACCAGTGACAGCACTCTCCCAAATTGGTGGTGGAGAGGTTGGAGAAGGGGTCGCGACTTTAAAGGGGTGTGTCTCGAACTAAAAATCTTTAGGGCTGTCAATTAGCAAATGCTTTGAGACTTAGAAAATTATCAAACCGTCTATTTACTGGTCAGACATACTCAAGTGTGAAATCAATTAACGCCCATTGTAGAGGAAGTTAAATCATTTTTTGGGTACGAAATGTGCTAGAAAAATATGCCTAATGGTATTATTATTTACCTGATATTCTATAAGGGCCGAGACTATGAATAGAGAAACAGCAAAAACTTCTCACTTTAGCTCAATTAATCCAAGTTAAATTCAATTCAATTTAGCACAAGATTTTCTAAATACTAGTTGCGTAACAATTTCAAGTTACCTATAAACCCTTGTAGAGTATCCCAATAGTCGGCCACAAAAATTCGAATTCTTTTTGTTTTGCTAATTGTCGGAAAACTGTTGTTCAAAACAATCATTAAAAATAAAAAATTAAGGGCGTTAATGAATAATCATGGAAACGAAAACAAAATGAATCAATAATTTACAATATTTGAAAAACTTTAGTTGATTTAACCTTAGGATAACTTTAGCATTTTCATCGAGGTCAAATTATTTTGACCCAGATAAATTCAATACTTGTCAGCATTAATTAATAAACTAATTCTAGTTCCCTAACTCTACTGGCACGACAACGTAATTAGTTACTAACTTTGTTCACAGCTGTGAAACTCGAAACTCCACACTGAGTTACTTCCTCACCTTTTACCTCAACATCCTCATCTTCTTCCTTAATAACATCTTCGTTATGGTGTTAAAATATTACCAAAGGCATAAGACGAGACCAACGTCTATCCACCCATGTATCGATTATTTAATGCAATTGATGATGGATGAGGGTCTTTTGGCATACGATAATTGCATTATATTGTTTTACTATATGGTCTGCGCTTTTCATGCTCTTTCTTTGATTTTACGTAGTAATACTCGAGACTCAAATTAATGCATATACCACGAGTTTTCTATATTGGTTACGAGTTCAATGCACTTGCCTTATGTTTCAGCACCAAGAAATGAGTAAAACAAAAATCAAGTTACGAAAGTATTCGTCGAAATGTTATCGCACAAAGGGCCAAAACAAATAGCTGAAAATAGAGGGGGAAATAGAAAGAAGAGGATAGAGTGAAAAAAGAACCATAGACATGTGTCCTGTCTCTCAGGGGGAACTTAATTGAATTGCTCAAAGTTGAATCAAGACCAAGAGCAAACGGCTTGTCAGTTTTGTTTGTCTTATCATGACCCAAATTTTTCTTAGCCAAGGCAAGGTCAATAAACAAAATGAAACTAAACGAAAAACTATGCCTAAGTTTCACAAACATTTTTCTTTCGCGCTTGTCTATCCAATTCCATTGACTCGGCCTCTTTTCCTCATTTCCCCAGTGACAGATAGAACGGAAAATGCATTTATTTTTAGCTGGACAACATGCAAACTGACCTACATCTGCTTTGTCATAATTTAGAGAATTTTGAATTGGAAAATGCTATTTCTACCTACAACATTTTTTCTTAAATATTTGTTCGACCTTAGCCTTAGGACCCAGAGGCAGTCGTCATTACAATCATGCCTGTCAAAAATTGACAACATTTACACAGAACATAAACAATTTTCATAAGGCTGAAATTAAGAAAAGTTATTGAATGATAATTATAAATTCCAATATCACCGATATGTACCAATTCTATATACATAAGGAAACTGTCTAAAATACATTAAACTGTCAGAGAGTTCAAAAACGTCCTTGCATGATGCTATATAGCGGCAATTCACCTTTGCCACTATAGATAAGATCCAAAAATTTTCAGCGTGGGCACGTGGCTATGGCCGATTGGTTAATCATATTCACGAAATAAATATAATAGATAAGAAATATTTTACTCTGATTGATAGCTTTTGGAGCGGGGGGAAAAATAGATAAGACCCCCAGTAAGCTTAAAAAAATTCAATCAAATTTCAAAATATTACTTTCAAATTGATCGAATCGATGGAACCTTGAACTGTCGTACAAAACGCCTTATAATATTTTGACCTCTCTCACAAACTGATTTTAAAATCTTTAAATTAAGATGGATTCGAACATGTAAATTGTGTAAATTTACAGAAAATATATATCTAACTATCATCTCGTATCTATCTAAATTATTATGATTTCAGTTTATATACACCTAAAACTTGCGATTTCATTACTTATCTTGATGCTCTTGCTTTGCTTTATCAACTTCGTAATATTTGCTTAGATTTGTACTGACAATGAACGAACGATTTTGGTGTACATGAATGGGAGGTGTGAGTTAGGAGTCTGTGGAAACGATTTGAATTTCGTTTTCTTATCTAATGGTCTGAGTACTGAGTAAACCAATTTCACCATTTATTGCAAAGTCTTTATTATATCACTAAATAGATATTAATCTATACTGGCTTTTGGGTGCTTTTCCACCATATAACACAAGGCAAATTAAAAGTATGTGCTCATAACCCACAATTGAAACACAAACCCACAAAAAAAACTGAGAGTCACCCTGGCTGAAATGCAACACGCATTCTTTGACTGATACCTGATAAAAGCTGCCCACCCTCCCTCGATGTAGGCCCCAAATGTTGACAGTCAAATTACTTTCGAATAGCATTATATGTCTGCCTCTTTTTATATATCTAAATATTTATGATAAAAATCGAGTCTTCTGCCCTGGACTTATCAGTCAAAGCGATAAGACTGAAAGACAGCAAAGATTATTCAGTTGTAACAGAGCTATGTATATTTTGAACTTTGAACAAATATTTAAAAGTGTTTACTAACTACTCAACATTCTTAGGTGCTACCTGTTGCTATTAGAGGCATTAAGAACAGGAAAACGGGGACTTTTTTCAAGTTGGTTAGTTGTATGAGAAACCTATGCCCTTCAAATACCCACATGCATGTATGTAGGCACTCTAGGCGCTCTGCTGTCAACCGAATGACCTAGATGTCGAGACATAATCTCTTTGTCTTTATCTTTGCTTATCAACACAATGTGTGGATAACTGTGAATAGGGTTTGCAATTTGTAGTCTAGGGTTGTTGGGCGTGTCGCTTATTAATTGAAATTGATAATTGCTGCACTTGAGTAAATCCCCTGAACCGAAAATTTCCAGTAATTAAATGCCATTAACATATACATTTATGTTTAGTTAACCATGTCGCTTCGTTTTATTGGCCTAAATACAATTGTTAAAGTTGACGCACATGCGGCACGCCACCAACTGGCCCCACTATACCCCCCCGACCAACTAACCATTCTAGTTCACTTTAAACGGTGGGTCACAGCTGTTGCCAGTTGTGTATCTGACCACAATGGAGGCCTTTTGTGGCAACTTAAACTCGCCTTGTAAAACAGTTTAACAAAAAGTATCTTGTTTTTATTATATCGTTATAATAAACTCGCTATTTGCGTCTGTGTGTGTGCGAGTGCGAGTGTATATAAATTGCAGTTCGTTGAGGCTATTTATAAACGAACAAGAAATACAACAACACAATTCAACGAAAATACAACAAATTCAAACCAAAATCAAGGTCTTCAAGTGGCATAAATCTTTCATGGCATCAAGAAAATGTTTAAAATAAAAAAACTTATTTAAATGTTGTTAAACACTTACTCTAACAACTGAGATTAGTTTTATGGACTTCTTATTTACCTAAATATTTTTTTTTTCCATTAATAACAATTTAGTTTTAATATTTCTAGCATTTTAATTATCTATGAGTTGGCAGAAATAAACTGCAGATATAAAGGGCAAATGACTTGCAGATTTGAATTATCTTGGATTTGAAGTAGATACATGACAATATTTAGATGGAAATTTCTAGAAAAAAATTAAACGAAAATGTTGCAATTGCCGTTTGAAAGGTAAAATTCTAGACCATGATAATCGAAACTAGTTGTAGGTGCTAACTTGCCCAATTGCATTCGCAACTTTGTTACTACTTTAAGTATAACTTTCAATCAACTCTATCATCATATCATAAACATAAACCTCGCACTCTCTGGCCAAGTTCATTGCACTGGATTCTAGTGGTCAATTTTGGCTTCGGATTGCTGGCAAAAATAATTACTGCGGTCATAAAATGCAATCGTGTAGAAAATTGCAAGGTTGCAGCAAGCAACAATGAAAACAAAATGGAAAAAATCATAGACGTTTTAGTCATGAGCAATAACACACCGTTTATATTTTATATAGTAGATAGTATTTATTAGATACTCAGACGATGTTTCATAACACCAAACTGTGTGCAAGCGTGGCTGGGGAGCAGACCTTTAACCCTTGACGTAGGTTGCCGTTTAACGATTGAATTTTTTAAGTAACCAATTAGTTTCGATCGAAAGTCTATGTAGAGTTAGTCAATTATTGACCCAATAAACGAATATATTCAAATTAGAAATAATTCGTTATTGGTGCACCTACCGGAACTTTATTTTGATCACAAACTAAGAACCGGTTAGCTACATACATAAGAAATTAGCACTCTGTAAGTAGTAAGAGGTTAATTTGATTGCTTGATGCAGTGAGCTGCACTAGACAGTTTATTAAGGGATCTGGTTTTGTTGCAGTCGCTACACTGCCCTATCGCGGATTATATGCATATAAATGAAACCTGTTGTGTGATTTCTATCTAATATCCAACATTTTTGCAATTAATCTTAGAATAAACAAAAATATGAATCCTACAATATTCAATGGCAAACACTGAAGGGCGTTGTAGTTTGTGGCCCTGATTTTGTATAATATTCTAATGTTCCTTGAACTTAGAATTAGTCTTTAATATCTTAATACATTCCAATTCTAATTAACTATAGCAAATCAAATCAATTTTCATACCCAGATATTTTACCTAAACATTTGTATAACAAATAAAACGAAGCTATTTTTTTATTTCAGATGCTGAAATTCTATTAAATTTCAAATGATTGTTAATAAACCAATTAAATCTAAAGAATATCCTTGACTCAGATGCTGAAATTCTATTAAATTTCAAATGATTGTTAATAAACCACTTTAATCTAAAGAATATCCTTGACTTTATTACAATATTTCTTTTTAGATTTTATGCAGTGTTTTGGTTTATCTTGAGTCGTTATATATTTTTGCTGGTACTCCATAAAACACGTGAAGGATTAATGAAAATTTCAACTTGATTGGGAATAGCCAAAAAAATAATCATCAGTTTTAAATCTATTGGGTGAAGTACACCCTTAGATGTGCTCTGTTTACAAAGAACTTTGTACAGTTCTTTGGAACGTGCCAAGCAATCATACACAGGAATTTATATTTTTAATGAAAATGTAAAAAAAAAAAACATTAAAAAACAAATTACAAAAAAAAAGTTGTGCAATGCAAATACACAAAATTGAATATCATATGACTTTTTTATTCCACGAAATTATGGCAAAACAAAAAAATACAAGAAGAACAAGTGTTTGCCTTATGAAAAACAAATTAAAAACATTTCAATGATAAAGTTAACACCTTTTGAAGCCGCAGACAACAAAAACAAATTGCTTCGTTTTTTTTTGCCTTTTTGTAAGACTCGTGTTTTTTTATGCTTAAGTCTCCCCTTCTCCCTGCGGCATTGCCCGTGTTCCACAGGTCAGTCATTTCAGTCAACTGACACTGGTTCGTGTCCAAAATGTGAGCAAGCGGCCAAAGTAATTTGAAAATCGATATGACATGAAGGGGAAAAACAGGGCCAACTGACGCTGCAAACCAACAAACAAGATCCGCATCCCAATACACTCACAAACACACTCACACATTGAACGAATTTAGTCGTCAATGTGATAGATGAGGGCAACTTTGGACTTTTTTTCTTTCCTTTTCTTGGCCACCGCACAAAAGGTAAGTAATTGGCGCACATTTGGCAAACGCCCATACAGCAAATGATTAGAAAGTGGCCTGACCTAGGACCGATAACGTCAGGAAATACTTGTCTGATAGCAAAAACACACACCCATCGCTAACAGAAATGTCTTAGAACGTGAGTAAACTTTTGGCCCCTTTTGTTGTTATTTCTTTTCTGTTGGCAAAAGGCCAGAAAGCGTATTGTATTTGCTCAGTATGAATGAATGAATGAACGAAAATTTGGTTTGTCTGTGTTCGTGTGTGAATGGAGAAGCAGGAAATTGGTATAGCCGACGCACAGCTTGAGTTAATAAGCAGAAACCATGCGGCGTATGCGTAATTTTTAGTTTTCTTTAGATTAATGCTAAGAGAAACAAAACTTTAATACCTGCTACGTTTTTGTCTAGATATATATTTATTTATATAGAATACAACAAATATACCTACAAAAAAGATAGCTTGACTAAAATTAGATATGAGATAGAAAATACAATTTATGCAATATAATTAAAATGTTTTGTCATTATTTAATTTAAAATGCATACATAAATATATCTGCTATAATTACGTAATGACCTACTTCTGATAGAAACGCTATGAACAAATATCAAAAGAAAATGTATGAGTATGTGTTTAGTTTTATGCTGTGCAAATAAATTTATCACATTTTACTTCTACATATTTAGCCAATATGGAGACTTAGCTTCTTTTGTTTATCGAACAAACACATAACGTCACTTGCCGTCCGCTTTTTTCGATGAAAGGGGATATTGCTGGCACAGACACAGAGATGGATATAGACATGGACATGGGTATGATTAGCAATTTCAAAAAGTTGACACTTAGCTGACGCATGACTTTGCTGTTGAATCTACATATGTACATACAATATTCATTTAGACAGTATTGGACAGTATTACTGTACCCCATTAGTGTATACACAAAGACGTAGTATCTCTCTCTTTCTCTCTCTGTCTTTTTTTCTATATATCTCTTCTGTCTTAAAAGGAATATTCAATACAGTTGCCTTGCCTGCATTCAATTGCATTATAGAAGTAGCTACAAAAGCTCTAAGCTGAATGAAATTTTTATAAGTATATATATATATACAAGTAAATGTTCTTATTTTGTTCGTTTTGCCAAAGCTTTGGCAAAGATTTATGACTGCAGCCATTGCCATCAAAATTTATTGGTATGAAAATAAACAATTTGAGCTCTCAAGTAAAAATAATACCAAGAGCTGCTAGCTGAAAGCAAAGAAAGAAGTGTTAAGTAGCTATAACTAAAGCTATATGCGGATATGATGGTTTAATGCTGTACTTGATGTTGTTGGTAGATCCATAGCACATGCTGGCAAACCCAACCCTCCCCCACTCTCCTCAGTTTCATTCAAGTGGCTTTGGTTTTATAGCACCTTATGACGAACATTTGGCTAGGGCATTAATACATCATCATAAACAGTCCAGCTAGAAATATGAGCATTTTGCAAGTTTGCCATATATACAAAATGTGCAAAACGGAGCGCAAAGCACAAAATGCAAGAAAATAAACAAAAAAAAGCCCTGCAGTCCGACATTTATTATATGGTAGCAAATATAGAGATAATGACAATATTACTCACCCAACTCGAATAATTTAATCAATGAAACTTTGATTTAGACAGTCATAAACTGTAATAATATATACCTACATATGTATACATATATACGTGCTACTACTACGATTAATTGTTTGAGTTTGTATAACAATGATCTCAGCCCTGCAACTTGTACTCATGTTGAATTCGTTAAACAGTTGTGAAGTTATTTGCAAAAAATATATAAACTAAAGTTCATGTATTATCTACCAATATCTCGCAATACTCAAAATGGCCCAAGACTAAAATATTTACAACTCGGGGAATTCTATGCGAAATCTAAAGATTTTCAGATATTTTATAAAATACAACGATTAAAAACTGGCGTCTGATTTTATCAATATATTGATAAAGCTAATCTAAAAATAAAACGAAATTTATAATGCAGAATTCGCCCTTAGATCAATTTAAGTATAAATTGATATTTAACCTAATTATTTACTTATCAATAGGTAATTGACTTGGATTTCCCTGTCACTTACATAATTTAAATGTGTATTTTAATTTTTTAAATGTGTTATAGCCAATATTAGCAATTAAAATTCTATTAACGCCTAAGGAATAATAATGAAAGTCAAGTCCACGAAAAAGATCGATAATGAGCCATGTTACACTTACCCACAAGTTCAAAGTATTTAAGGTAGTTCCACATGGCAACAATAGCCTGGCGGAAATAAACTACTGTCGACAAATGAAAATCTTGAGACAATGATATACTTGATGTATGCATTGGACATGTCTACACATCTAATATTTATTTATATATACCTATATAAAGATACTTATATTTCAAATGAGTCTCCAAAGCAGCCGACACTTTAACTAGAAACTCAACTCAATTCAACTCAACCTAACTTAAGTTAAGCATCTTCCTACAGATTGGTAGACGGGGACAATAAATAAGCTCAAGTGCTTTGTGCCATCTCAAGGGGCCCGACATGAGAGCGAAATAATAATAGGAAACAAAAATATATACATATGTGTATATGTGACCATAAATTGAGAGGCCCATCAATCAGACGAATATTTATGAGGATCAAGAACCAACGGACTTGATTATTACATAAGAGTCCTAATCAAAAGTTGCAATTTTGATTGCCTAACAACAATGAATGAAAAACAAAATGGTTTTATATAACTTTGCCTATAGCCAGCTGAAACGTCTGTCACGAGAATTTCACAAATTTGGACAGCCATAAATGAAAAATATGTTGGTCAAAAATTCACGATGGATGGGGAGTGGGTGTCTGCATGAAATTTTGCACGTGTCGAGAAAATAACTATTATTTCCGTTGTTCACATAGACAGAGAATGAATTGAAAAAAAAGACAGATAGGCAGTTGGAGTCCTTCTGCGAGAGAGAGAGGAGACTGCGAATTTTGATTGAAATTCGAGAAAATACATTGCCAACTGTTATTTCACGGATGAGTAAGAAAAAATAAATTTGCTTCTAATGTGTATACCCTTTAAATGTAGTTAGCTTAGCTTAAATGCTGGCGTGAATAGACTAATAAAATAGGAGCAAATAAAGAGATGAAAATGGAACTCAAAATGGAAAAACCGCTGAAAGAAATTTAAATGAAGTGTGGAAAATACAAACGAATTCTAGATTATGTAGAGCTTAAAATGGTTAAATGAAGTAAATAAGTAAAATGATTTCCAAAAATCGCACAGCCATAAGGCAATGCATGTACACTTGCCATATGGCTTGTACTCTTCCTTTATGGGGTACAATTTGATTGCAATTGGTAGCTTACCCTTATTTTGTTTCCCGTTTGCCTTTCCTTAACTTTGTTCAAAACTACCTTCAGTGACAATAATGTGGCCTTGGAATTGTCGGCATCGGGCAAGCTTTAGTATATGTAAAATAAACAGAAGAAGAACAACAACAATTTAATATGCACAATCGGCTTTAACGTTGATAGCAAAATGGAAATTTTACTTCTATTTCCTTGCAAAATGGTTGTGTCACTAAGGTAAGAAAATGCAAAAAAAAACCCTTCTATAATAGCAATAAATTTTAGTTGACAAAATCAAAGTCATTAGGCATCTGCCCTCCAGTCGACTCGGCTAATATACACATTTTGTCATTGACAGGTCAAAGAGGTCCCACAAAAAAGGCTCGAAAGAAAATAAGTTTATAACAATGAAGTCACGGTCAGGGGTGTTGGGACATAAATCAATGAAAATGGGTTCCCAATCTTTTCTACTTTTCTTTTTTTTGCAACATATACTCCAAAGGGACTTTGGCATCAAGTAGATGTGTTCCCTTTCGTTAGGATGGACAAAAGCTTGTGTGGTTGTGTGGTTTCTTCTTGAGGTTTTTACTATTGAGTAATACTTTGAGGTGGTTAGTAGAAACCACATCAGCATACCATTAACAAATTATATACATTAGGAAAATTGATACATAATGTGTAAAGGAGTTTATTGAAAACGTAAATTCGATTCAAAATGCAAAAAAAAAGGAGACTTGATTTAGGAGCTCTTTGTATTTGGGTAACTAAATCGGTTTTGCTAACCAGCTTTTGCTATCTTGAAACATTAAAGTATATTGTGGAATATTTATTTTAAAAATTTTGCAATTTATACATTTAGTCAGATGATAATAAACAGATGATAATAAACACAATGTATTCTTTTGACACTTGAAATTAAAGGAGTCTGGAGGCAATTTATTATCTACCTACAACGGACCTTCAACATTTCGTTACCTTTCTCATAATAAATGAACATTATGACAATGCAGAGACACTGGAAATTGTTAATTGGCACAGACAATGCAAGGCAAATTAATTTTTTGAAAACAACCATGCCAAGCAACTGTCACTTGGAAGATTCAAGCCAGAAGCCAATGACAGCCTGTGGAAACATGTTGACTTGCCTATTGTAGTTTGCTTATTGAGAGCAAAGTTCAAGGTTTGCTGTCACTTGAGAGAGGTCAAGTTATTTTGTCTATTCGTAATTATATAAGGCTAATGATAGATAAGGGTATTGAGATCTTATTTGATATAGTAAACTGCTTAGGTTGATTGTCATTTCAACAGTTGCACCGCCCTAGCTCCCCGACGTTGCTTTTAAGTTGTGCGATAAGTTTCTTGACTTTACATTTTGTGAAAATAAACATGAACATTAAATATTTATAAAAGGCAAATTGTGAAGTGCGCATTTCTTTGAATCGACTCACACCTTATTCAGAATCATATCATGTATTATATATTTCACATCTGAGAGACGATTTCTTGAAAGCAATATTTTGGGAAATTGAAAACATCTCTTGGCCTTTTTACGTTTAGTTTCTTTTTGATTGACTGGCAGACTGAATGAGTGAATGTGTCTGAAATCAATTGAAGCAAAACGCCAAAGACGCAACATCGGCAGTCAAAGTTCAAAAGTGCCACTCAACGCAATGGTGTCAGAACCTCAAACTCCTAATTTCTTTCCATCTCCTCCTGGGGGACTTGAAGCACTTGCCAAAATATTTTTCAGTGGCTTCGGTGCTTTGTATAAGTGTGTTTTGTGTGTGTTTTGTGCAAAATGAAGATTGACAGCTTAATGTATTTTCGCTTACAACGGCAACAGACAACCGACAACCGCCAAACGTCAACCACCAAACGCCATCCGCCGGCTTTTTGTTGACTAATTTGCCGTCGGAACGCCATTATTTGAAGCACGCAAATTTCACATTTCTTTGCTTGGCCCTTAAGTGCAACAATTAGCAAATTAAATATCAACTTTTGCATAATCTTTAACTGAAAACTTTTTGTATCTTCCGACCCCTTTTGAACCTACCCATTTTGTCACGTTCATTTCTTTTCCATTTCTTTGTCTCTGGCCAACATTGAAAGGCAATTAAAAACTACGTTAACCTCCAGGCAACTTTGGAAAGTTTCCCAAGCATCTTCCTCAATTTGTGGGTCTCCATTTCGTTTTTTCATTATATTTAAATCAAATTGCCATGCGACAACAGTAGGAGCTTCTGTTTTGAATTTCAATTTTATTGATTTACGCAATGACCTCATAAATTTCTTAAATAAATCAATTTACAGAATCTCACTTGTGTGTATTCTACAATTTTGTATACTTCTTCATTAGGTTTTTAAGCGATCACGCTTCATAAACATGCCATTTGAATAGATTTAAAACTGTTAGAGTCACGCCAACTATACTCTATACGATGTGCTTTTTTGCCCGACTTTATGATATTGCAAATTGTGTTCATACGCAAGAGTGAAATCATTTATATATAGTATATAATATAAAAATTCATCAGTTTTATGTTCTTTAATTAACAAATTATTCTCTTGATGAATTAGTCTTAACAAATTTTTTTTTTTTAGTTACAAAGCAAAAGCTATAAAACAGTCACAAGATCTGCATTGAACCAGAAATAAAATGCTTTTATGGCGAAATGTTGATAAAACAAAAACCAGATGGCCAAATATTTAGCTCAGAAATTTGCATATTTGAAGGGTAAGGAACTTTCGAAATAAATATATAGATCTAACTCAACATGGTATTTACTAGCTAATAATGCAATCTTTAGAAAACATTTTTATTGGACTACAATTTTTGATTATTTAATATCTAAAATATGTAGATACATATTAATGAATATTATTTCATTAGTATTGAATGCTGAAAGCTATCTTATGTTTGCCAAGAACTTATTTGACTTTTAAAAGCTTGTATAAGCAAATTATTATTAGTTAATCCCATTGATTACTTGCGATTCCAGTAGACTACTTCGACTTCAATTCATCTCAAGACCAAAATGTGGCATACATAACAGCAATAACATACAAATTGCTACGTATATCTTTGCGTACTGGATCCCAGCCTCTCTTTCGCTTTAGGCACTTAAAACGCAATCATCTAACAAGAAAAAAAACAAACATAAAACCGTAGATATACAAAAACACACAGGCACACTTACTTGTTGCTCAGCCAGCTAGACCTGATGAAATTTTAAGAGTCAATACACACAAACTCATTCGCCGACCCGCATACACTCGCATTTACACAAATACACACATACATACTCATACTTCTATAAAATCACCCACAAAATATACGAAAATTTTAATACAGCAGCAACCGGAGAGAAGCAAAGTTATAAAATGTGTGCGATGCAGCTATAAAAAAGGCAAAAAGCAAACACAGAGAAGGGGCTAAAGATGTTGGCCTGAAGGTGTTAATGGCCATCTAATAGCCAAACGTGAGCAGTGTCAAATCAAGCAAATAAATGAGGCAAAAAAATAAAAATGAGAGGGGATAAAAGAATAATCAAACAACAACCACAATCGCTCATCGATCACAATACTGAAGATAATGATGCTGATGATAATGACGCTGATGCTGCTGCTGCTGATGATGATGATGATGATGATGATGATAATGATGAGACTTAAGTTGGGCACGTGGCTGAAACGAATTTAATACCCGATCAACTGGAGGATGCTGCTTATGAAGGATTAAATTACCAAATGCTAAGCCCTTTGGCATCTTTTTATTTAGGTTAATGTCCTATGGTACTTTAACCTCAATGCAACTGATGTCCTTTTTTCTATATATCTCCATCTCTTTTACACTCTGTTGTTTCGCTCACTCTGACTCTCTCTTTCATTTTCTTTGACTCTTTGGTATGCACTATTTAGGTTATTCGAACAAAACCATTGAAAATGCCACTTATCGGGCCAGCTCAGACCACAAAAGGGTTATATTATCGATTGCCAATTGAATAATGTGGCCACATCTCATGACGCCTGGTCATGTCGACATTGATTGTATGCCCATGGATATCAATCATACGACACATTGCCCACCAAAAACCAAAAAATTTACATTGCATTTCTGGTTGATTGATTGCCTGCAGTCAATTTTTAAAAGCATTTTCAAACAAAATGCAATTAATTTATTTTTGTTTTCTTTATTCATTTATTTACTATTACATTTCATTTTTCCATTTTCATTTTCATTGTATGTATGTATGTATATATATTTATATGCATTCACTCGCAAGCATTCAAACAATTTAATATAAAATTTTCTCCTCCTCTTTTTCTGTTTATGCAACATCTCATCGGCGGATGTAGCAGAGAATAGCAGGCGATACGCTTTTCGCCTAGTATTATTATTCATATAAAATTATTGTTATTATTGCTGCTTGCCTCTGGCAGTTCAATAAACTTTTCAAAATAAAATTATATATAGCTAAATGCATGGCATCTCATTCTTGTAGTCGTGTAATTGTGCTTGTAAGTTCGCTTGAGCTAGGGAGAAGGGCAAGCAAGTGCATTGGCTTTTTGGGTTGAATTTTGAGTTGAAGGGGGCAAAATACAATTTTTCTTTTCTTGCTTGTTGTCTAGGCCAGAAGTAGATATAAGGACATTCAAGTGAGCTCAAGGTACAGCATGTTGAGTAAATCGTTATGAGGGAAAGTAATAAAAATAACAACGAAAAGTAGCACAAATCTGGTTTGGCACAATCGAAATTGTAAGTTCTTTCTATTATATATGTAATTGAAATTTCTATAAATAGCATAAGATACAATTTCCTATCTTCAAAAATCAAAAGCTTGCTGCCAACTTAAGTCGACTAGCAAATCCAAGTGCTTTAAACGATTTTTGTTCACAATTTCTTAGATGTGCTCCGAGATTCTTTAATATAGTTTGTCATTTAGCAATCAATCAGGTAAATTAATATATATTTGTGTTATTATGAATAAAATTTAATTTATTGTTAATATTTTGTAGTTACCCCAGAAGAAAAAAAAGTCTTAACTCTCTCTTTTAATCGATGAAATAATCTGTGATGTTTTGTGCGTCGATGGAATTTTCGCAATTTTTTAGTCAATATCAACCTACTAAAACATTTAACTATTCTGAGCAAAAGTAAGAAAAAATGAGAAAATCAGAGTCTTAAAACCTAAGTAAGGCACTTGTAATCGAATACTTTACTAACAAAATTCTAGTTGAAGAATTACTCTTTCATATAAAGAGGTTAAATGTTTTTGAAATCAACCATACACAAAATTTCTCCCACGAAGCAATCAATCAAAACCATTAATTTTTTGTGTTTTTGTTTTTTTTTTTGTACAGTTGCCTACAAGAACTTCTGACACATTTCCATACGTTGGGCTTTATATTCAAGGTGAAATCAGACTGTCGGCTAATGCCCCAATATTTAAATCTGCAGCCACGCGTCAAAGTTTACCTTTACCATAAAATGCCGCATGAAATTTCGCACAAAATATAATTTAACATGTGATTGCGGGTGCCGGCTGTTGTTGTTGTTATTATTATTGTTGGCATTTTGATATTTGTTGATAATACGTTGTCGATATTAGCTCGATAAATATTCATAAAGGCCAACCAAAAAAAAAAAACAAGCAGCAGGGCCATAAAGAAAATGTTTGCCCAGCAATTTAGCATGGCAACTTTTACGTTAGGATATATGTACCTACATATGTCTATTATATATGTATGTATGTATGCATATGTTGCTACACTTCGCACAGCATTTGCATTGTTCGAGTTGATGCCAAAAATAAAACATGTCAATTGAATGAATAAACAATAGAAATTTTTATGATTTTGTTATTTCTATTCGGGTTATATAAATATATAAATACACGCATGCTTGTGTCTACTGGTATTTAGATGAATACTTGAAACATACTTCTAAATAACATGAGTTGCATGTTTTTCTGCACTTTAAAAAATGAACGCAGTATATTTTTTTTTTAAGCCAAAACAAAAAGGATTCAGCTCTCATATACAAGTAAAAGTTTTTGTGTTTCTAGTTAGTTGATTACAACTTTTTTGCTTGCTTAATTGTTTCTTTTTATTTTTAGCCTTTTATTTAAAAAAAATACTAATTGTTGCATGGCAAACAAGTTTAATTCAAATAAATGCTTTGAAATGCTTCATTGTTTTACTTTTTATCTGGTTTTGCTTGCACCCAATTTTTAATTTGAAATTATTGATCCACTGTCTTGTTTTGTAGTTTAAACTATTTCAATATACCAACCGTTCGCATACCGTTTTGTGGCCAGTAGTGTGTTGTCTATTGAACAATTTTCCAAATGATTGATTGACCACAGCATATTAAGCATACGCACTGACAGCCGTACACACCGAAACAAACGAAATAATGCTGTTAAATTTTAAAGAACTTTTGCTCTGAGCAATCAATTTAATTTTATTGGGTTGAATCTCATTTTCCGTTTTGAATTTCAACGACTAAGTGAAGGCTTTTATCGGCAATTTGGCATTTGAAATTGGCATCAAAATCTGTTTGTTCGACACTTTGAAATAAATTACGGGTATGACTTTCTGATGAGATTTTCCCCTCAACGTGGTTATGCGCCATCATTTCATTTCCATTTCGAATGCCAAAGGTGACCTGACATTCTGATGACATTTACCCAATTGGTGGTCAGTCTGAACCGGGTATATTCATATTTGATTAGCTTTTCTTTGACAATAGCAGCAGGTTGATGACACGCCCTTTCCACTTCTACTCTCTCCACAAAAGAAAGAGCAGATGTGAGACACATTTTTAATATAACAAACAATTTTCATCGGTCAGACCGATATAAAAAGCCAATCACGTCGTTGCAAAGCCGTCGCCAAAAAGTCAAAATAACAATGGAAAGGGCTGACACACAAGAAGCCACAGCAAAAGGAATAGCACAGAGTTTTGCCTTTTTGACCAAGCAGTGAACTGAAACAAAGTTGCCCGTTCATGTTAATGCTGATGACAAATGCCAAAAGCCCTCGAGGTAAACAGGCGGTCGAGGAATGAAGGAAAAGAGCAAGAGAATGGCTAAGAGACAGATACACTGATGTGAAGTCGAATGGGATGGTACTAAGAGTGGGGGGTGCAAAAGAATGCAGCACAATTGGGCATCAATCATGCGCAAAATTGATTAGTTCAACTTTGCGAAATGCGAGGCATTGAGGCGTCTATCCAGAGGCGATATTTGCTTTTCATTTTTCAACTTTTCCATTTTCATTATTATAGTTGCAAACATTTTTGCGCATTTGACACGCTTCATTGTTATTAATGAGACTCAACAACTGATGCAATGAACCATTGAGAATAACCGGAAAAGCGTGTGATGAAAATGCAAGTAAGTTTATGCGGTTTCATTCTTGCAGAAAATATGTTTCGTGCCAATTAGTTGGTTAAGTTATTTAGATTGACGTCTCAGCTGCTTAATTGCCCCAACTAACGCGTTACGTGAATATATAGAGTAAGAGCAATCGGAGGATTTTAGTCACTTGACACTGAACACGCACACGCCCATGTCTGGCAGTTTGCAGTTGGCACATCGGCAATTCTAGGAGTAACAGAGGAAACTCATAGACATTTCCGCCACTTTAAAAATGACAATTTTATTTTTGTGCTTGCAGCGCTTTGCGCAACATCTGTGGCATTTCTGTGTGAGTATGTGCTTGTGTGTGTGGGGCTGTACGAAGGAATGGCGCCGCAAGCATCGAGTGGCTCGTTTTTGCCTCGTTATATTTGTTGTAGCGGAAATGCACTTGAAAATGCGCACGAATTTCCGCTTTCTTTTGAATTCTTTTTTTTCTATTTGCCACATAGCGACCAAGTTTGCAGCTCTAACTCTTCAATGAGCGCTTTAAACTCTAGTTTCGTCTCTGCACTGCCAAGATTCGATTAAGGCTCAGTGCGTTGAGTGGCGGAAGGTATGTATTTCCGGTCGCAGTCCTTGAGAGCATAGCAAATGAATGCAATTAGCGTTTACATTTGGCTTTTACCTCACAAAGTGCTGGTAAAACGACAGCTCCTTCTTTTCTCATACTGTTGCTGCGGCTGCTTTAAATCCTGTCAGTTTATGGTTTCGTTTATAGCCCCGCAAAATGACAGGATGTTTCGCTTGTTGTGTTATTTACCACCCCAACGCTCCCTCTCTCCTTCCAAGTACTATCTGATTTGGCCTGCTGCTGTTATGTGCGTTAAACCAAAACCAACCAACAAAAAGCAAAAAAAAAAAAAAAAATAGTAAAAAAACCACACACAAAATATTGCTCACAAAAGTATGCATTAAAGTTTTTATGTATGTCACTCATACGCCATGGTGCATTTTACTAACACGCCACAAATAGGCCAGAAAGAGAGAGATGAAGAGAAAGAGCGCAAAAAGAGGCAGAGCTAGCAAGGAGTCCTGTCATTCTCAACTCTAGGTTCTTGTTGTTTACCAGAAGCTAGAGCAGCAGCTATAGAAGACGGAAGCAACCGACAGTTTTTACGCCATTTTTTATAATTTATGTCTGCGTCTGTGTGTGTGTGTATGAGTGTGTGTTTGTGCATGCGTTACTGAAGAGAAAATACTGTTAAAAAAGTGCGAAAATTGCGAAAAGTACGAAAAGTGTTTTGCCAACCACTTGATGGTAAATGCGCATATCACATCCACAGGCACAAAAAAGTTTTTCTTTGTTAATTTAGTGGAAAATGGAATTTTGTTGTGGACATTTAAAACATTTTATTTTTTACAAAGTTGAAAATATAAAACCCCAAAAAATCTATGAACCAGAATGTGTAAAAAAAGAAAGCTTTTTTTAACTACGTCACAAAAAAAAATCATGCCGCTTTATTTAACAGATTTTAAGGCTAAATAAATTAACACTTCTCTTTGATTTATTCAATTCGTTGGGTTAACTTTCAACTTTTTAATACATTTGAACATACATACATAAAAACTAGGATTAGAAGATGAAAAGTTTTCTACTAGCTTTTGAAAGTTTTTAATAACTTTTGAAAAAATATTAGAAATAATTAATGTTTAATGTTAAAGACATGGCCAATGAAATTCATACTTTAAGGAAAAGAACACCAAATTAATCTGAAATTACCATGAAATTACCGTATAATGTTCTAGTCTATACTGACTTTTTCCTCACTAAAACCTATGCTAGGCTTTATCCATGACTATAATGAACAAATATTAAATGCTACTATCGGTGTTGATTATGATATCGTAATGAGCCACAGGACAACCTCATGATTTTTATATTTTTGCAGCAAATACTTATTATTTCTCCATCGTTTGTAAATTTCTAACACTCGTGTCAATGGCAGCCGCTGATTAGTGCAAGAATTGTGTGGGTTTCTGTTGTTGACAGTATTTATTTATTTATTTAAAAGGCGTTCACATGTGTCCGCCCACCGACCAGCAAACAAACAAGGAATGAGCCGACGCCACACGCAGCTCACGTGTAACTGTTTTCAATTTTCCACGTTTCGTTTAGCGTTTCATACACGTGAGATGAGGCTAACACGCATAGCCGTCTCCATGGCGTATACGTTATAAAAACAACTTGGGGCCAACAAAAAAAGGTAAAAGAAACTGGGGGAAAATTAATGTGCATATTTTTATGACGACAACAAAAAAATATATAATAATTTGCATATCAAGTGCCAGCCGCATGAATACGCAAACAAAAGTACACACACATACATACACCAAATTACACATGTCTGTCTCTCTACAGGAGAGGTATTTAAAATGTAAAAATTCCTTTTCAACAAAAAAAATAAATAAATAACAAATGATGTAAAAACTTTTCTTGAATTGTTATATTATAATCGTATTCAGTTGCAAGAGCTGCAGCCAATGCTATTCTGTAAAAGCGTTAAAACACGGTGAAGTGCAATGTAATTTCATGAAAAGTCTAGGAAAACATCAAGTAGTAGTCGCTGACTAAAGCATATCCTGTTTATTTTTTATTGTAAGCAAATTTAACTAACCCTTTTAGTAATTCATCAAACCAAAACATAAATTTAATCAAACAAACCCAAAATTCATCAGAACTACTGAGATATTGACCAAGTTATTGTTACATTTGTTTTTTATCGTCCTTCTGGGCAATTAAACAAATATCATGTAAATATAATAGAGACAAATTTAGTATTTTGATTATACATTTGCGAAAGAGCCCTGGGGAAAAGAAAAACACAAAAAACTATTGTAAAACAACCGAAAATAAAAAATAAATAAGCAAAAAAGGCAAGCAAAAATTCATGGAACAAAAGTCAGAGCAAAACAGTTAAAAACAAAAAAAAAATTGCCCGCAGTCTTGCAAAAATTTTATTGGCTTTGTTGTTTCCTGCTACTCGGGCCGAGTTTGAGGCGGCCACTTTTGCCAGTAAACTTTGTTTATTTCGCCCAGAAAAATGAAGCAAGAGCAAAAACTAATTGTAAGTTGGTTCGTCGTCAAGATACCCTAGAAAAGATTAAAATAAATGCTGACCAAATGTCATATAACGTTTGTTCTGCTTTCAAATGAATATGCCCCTTTTTCCGGCATTTACTAAGGGGTATACAGACAACAAATAAGTCAACTTGGTCATAACAAGCTGACAGTCACAGAATCTCTTTTCCTTGTTCTCATCCTGTCTGGCATTTAAGTTTTTTGTTGCATAATTTCGAGAGAACAGAGATCTGATGCCATTTGCTTGAAATATTTCATTCCCTTTTATTGTTCTGGTTGAAATGTGCATGACAAGCATTTAATTAAACTAATTTTGAGTAGATGCAAAGACAACAACAAGAAATGCTAAACAACTAACGAATGTTTTTCAACAATTTTGCAGTCATTGCGGTTATGTTGTATCTAAATGTTGATGTGACAAAGTTTTGTGTTGTGTTTCCTGTGTTTTGTTTTTGCAAACAGTGTTGAGAAATGGCAAATATACCATATACGAAAACAAAATTGAATGGACTTCTCTGTGAATATACAAATTCAACTTAAGTTGAAATAAATTTGATATTAGCAAGCATAAATACAGAAATATCTTGAAAATAAATAAACTTCTAAATAATGATACAGCTTTAAAGCTAAAAGAATATTTTTTGGGAATCCTTTAAGATGAGCAAGTAATCGGCATGCAATTGCTAAAATGGCTATTAAGCCATTGTAACATTAAATCTGTAAATCTACTCGACTCGAATCGTCTCGACTTATGTCATATTTGGACAGGCCACTGCCACGAAAAGCTGCTTATTTACTGGTTAACTCCTATAAGTCTCTGGGAGTGTAAGTAACCACACACTTAGAAGTTCAATTACGTTTCATATGCTATGTTTGAGGGCACGAAACTTTAGCTTAATATTTTGCTAATAATATATAATAAAGCAACCATGTGTCAGCACTGTTGTGACCCTATGCATTCAATTGCATTCAATAGAGAGTAACAGCAAGTAACAACAAAACGAAATGAAAGGGAAGAGCAGGCGGTTCAAACAAAACAGAAAAGAGAAAAAAAACAAAACTGTAGCATACCAAATGGCGCTGTCGCCTAAAACGCAAAAGCATTTTACTGAAGCGACAAAATGTCTGTGTAATGTTGTTAGAGACGAACCCTAAAGCCACTCATAGCCCCACCCAAAACTTTTTCTCCAAGCCCCCTTCATAACCAGCATCAAGCCCACTCTTATGACATACGCAAGAAAAAAAACAGCATAAAAAGAAAGAAAAATATACCCTCAATGTTGCTTTTTGTGACTGTCTCTAGCCGCAGTTGTTGTGGTTGTTGCTGTTGCAGCTTTATCTTTGTGTTGGGACAAAGGGCGGCATTCGGTCGAGTGTGACAATGGTGCATATTTGTGCATTTTTCAACTGAAGCTTGCATTTCACCTTCGCTAGAGACTAGTTTAAATGCTAAAGCTGATGCCACTTTAAGGACACGCGTATATGTAAATGCTGTTCATTAGCATAGACTTTCAATTTATAATGTCAATTTGGTATAAACAACTTTGACGTGGCTGAATTGCAATCGGGGTTTTGGCCTTCAGTGGGCATAATTGCATTTCATCTGGATTCTGTTGCCATGTCCTGGCCCGAGACAACATCGCCTTGAGCCAGTCAGTGGGTGCACTTAATCAAATTGCTTGGCGCTGTGTGGCAAATGTCACTGAACCTTGAGAGCGAGTCGACTGAGTGTACGGAAAAGTGCGGCTGGTTGTTGTTGCTGTGCAATTATTTGCCACAGTCGTACAGCAGCAACAGCAGCAGCAATAGCAAAATGAAATAAACTTGACGATTGTCAGGACATTCGCCTAAGCAAAAGCACAAAACCATGGACAACATCACGTAGTGAGACCTCATTGAGGGGTAAGAGCAAGAAACTACAGTTTAGTGCCTGCCATTCAAATGTGGTTACAGTACCAGACCAACAACCCCTTATTTTTTACTAATTGTTATGCACTCGGCAAACCAAAATGGATATATCCCGTAGTCATAATAGAATAAAGACAGGATATGTGAGTTGGTCTTTTCACAGGCAACTTTCTGTTGTGTAAACTCTGAACTAAATTAAGTGCAAAACGATGTTGAACCATATGGATGCAGTTTCGTTCAGTGTAATAGAAGTTCACCTGCAGAGAAAAAACTAAGTTAAATTTACATTTCCTGCTGCTGCTGTTGCCACTGTTGTTACTGGAGGAGACCATAAAGTAATTTGTTTAATTCCATTACTGAGCTCTTTCTACGTGCTTGGCATTAAAATGTCAGTCAGCGGCAGTAGATTGACCATGGCTCGGCTGAGTTTTTTGATCAGCACAGCAGGTTTCAGGCATTGAAAATTTACGCCAATTAGACGAAACTTTTCCTCGGATCCACAGCACACGAACACTCTGGGGTGTCCCTGTCGAAACCAGACAAAGTCCCTCTTGCTATCGCATGGTTTTTCCTTTCGTATCTCGTTCTCTCTCTCTCTTTGTCACTTTGGGTGTCTGTATATAAATCAAATATTGTTTATACCCAGAACGTTTAACATCCTGAACAAAGCCAGGTTTAGTTATAGGTAATGAATTTTTAATGCATTTTCCGACATGCACATAGAATAACAAGAAGCGAAAGTAAGAACAAAATTAAGTAAGAAACTGCAGGGAATGCAGCAGCAGGACCACATGGGGTAACATGGAAGAAGCAGATATGACAACAAGAATTGTAGGATTAGCCGGAAACAAAAACAAAAAAGAAAAAGAGTTACACTGCCAATTGTTGGTATCATCGTCTAACAAATTGTTAGGGTGTTATGTAAGACTTGTTAGTTAAACAAGTTTTTCTCTCTGACCCTCTGTCTGTCCATGTCCATGTTGACACACAGACACATAACAAATTGAAGGAATGTGGCGCAATATGTTGAAACATGTCACCAGGTGAACATTAGATGAGGGATTAAGGGATTTGACAAATACGCAGCAGATGGTTAAGTAAAACGAAAACAACACTAAAGGCTAGAAATAGAGAAGTGACCTCAATTAAATGTATTGGCAATCATCATTATTTAAGTCAATTTCATTCAACTTTTTTTATAATTAATAATATAATTTCTATTTAATAAAATGGATTTTTTTTGCATTCTACAACTGTTTAAAAGAAATATCTCATTTTCAATAAATACTTAGTATAAAACACTATTCAACGGTCGTCTTTTACTTTGATTTCCAGACTATTCATAGTTTTATTTATTATTTAGTATTCTCTACCATAAGCATTATTCTGTTCTTGGCTATTCCTCTTCTTTATCCTGCTTACCTTCTTAGTTTTCTAAAAATAGATAAATAATTTCACTTATTCTTGTTTTTTATTGTATACACTTTTTCTTGTTTTTTATTGTATACACTTTTGCTTGGTGATGACAATCATAAGCTTTCGCGTTTGAGCCATGCATTATTCTCAAATGGCTCTAGGTGGCTGTTCTACTGACCACTTTTAGTTTGTGCAACTTTGTTCTCTTCCCCATTCTTTTTTATTTTGAACTGGCAATTTTGTTAGTTTTACCTGCAGGCCAATTATTTTACTCCACTTTAGACAAACCATTTGTAGTGCAAGTGTTCCACCATGGGTATATATACATATACATCGATAGCTTGCGGATTATATAACGTATAAACATACAAGCATATTAAAACCCAACCCTGTGTAGTGATCCTTGTTCCTGACCTTCACTTTGTGTGTAATGGTAAAAATGATTACCAACTGACTGATTCGCCGGCTGACTAAGTGACGACTTGGGCGGAGTCGGTACACAGACCCACTGACTATATGTATATGTATGTATGTATGTATGTGGGTACTATATTCACCTGGCTCGACTGCATTTCATTCAGTTTTTTAACGCCTTTTTCTTGTCCCTCTATCGATTTTTTAGTTAAACCGACGCCATTTTTAATGGCTTTCATTACTTGGTGCTTGTCTTCAGTGTCTTTACTTTTATTTTTCCAACCTTTTTTGTTGGTTTCTCAGTGTTTGTGTCTGTGTGTGTTGTTTTTTAATTGTTGGCTGCGTGAGTTGATTAAGAGGCGTCAACTTTCATTTATCACATGAACATTTAATGATGATGCGCATAATTTGCCTACGCTTTTTCAATAATGCTGTCACGTACCATGTACGCCGTGATACAAGATGAAGGTAAATGAAAGAAATTAATTTTAACTTAAGGTTTTCCATAGAATGAACCCAACACAAAGGGCACCGACAAACTACAAATCTGACTATGAGCAGAGAAACATAAAGCAAATAGTGAGGTAGTTGTAGTAGTTCATCATTAAATATTTACACTTTCATAAATGTGTGAGTGCATTCACACAGGCGTTTTAATATTTCATCAACCAACCCAATCCCACCCGCTGCCCACCCATTCCCATGGCAGTGGCCGTGCCCGTGCCTGTGTCCGTGACTTTGAAGGTGAAAGCCCTATCCGGGCATACTTTTGCGTAAAGGAAGCCAAAAACTATACAAGCGTGAACATCGTGCAGCTACATTAAACAGATAAATTTCGGCAATACGGTATTTTTTTTGTTCCTCCCCACATACACATATACGCCAAAAGAATACACATATACGCCACGTGCATTAACGCAAACAAAAAGCATAAAAAAGATACTTCATAATTGTTATAAAGTGACAGACAGACACACGGACAGACGGACAGACAAAACAGGCCTAAAAGCATCGAAATGAACATGGGTTTGGGTCTTGTTTTTGCCCAAAAACTGACTTAATATAATTGGAATTGCCAGTGAGTTCAACCAGAAATGTTTTGCCAAATGATGAGGGTAATTAGTAGAGAACAAAAACAGAACATTTTCAAAGACAATTGAGACCTCAAGACATTCTCAAGGACATTATTTATTCCTTATGCTTCAACTATAAGAGTTCCATAACATGAAGTAATAAAAATATTTGGAGTAAGTTTTTGCTACTAAATATTTAAGCAACGTTTATTTCTCTCGTTATTCAAGGAATTGAACAAATGTGTCTTATAATTTTGTTTTTTAATAAAACACTCTCTGGAAATATTTCCCTTTCGACAATAATAATTAAATTGACACAACCTTATGAAAATCATTATGGATTACCCAACTTTCCTTCTCTATTGTAAGAGCACAAACAAAACAAGTATGGGAAAAGATTTGAAGCCTATGCAAGCCCATTAATGTGATTCCATTACCAAGTGCACTTTAAAGGTTATATATTCATTTACTGTCTAAATGATCCGTAACTGAATAATATTAATAATTTAAGCGAGAAACAAACTTATTGCTAAATAAATAAAGAAGTTCTATAACGAAAATCAATATTTGATGAACACTTTTCATTTCAATGTTATTGGTTTTATTTTGAACGGTTTCAAGTCTATTTGAAATACGAGAATGTAGTTTTTGTTTAGAAATAGTTCAATATACTGAATTCATTATATTAAAGTTGACATTTGTCCGAAAATATTGTTGATTTTCGTGAAATTAAAGTAATTGGCCCACCTTTAGTGGTTAAATAATAAATCATTTAAACGGGCAGGAAATTGTATAAGCCATAAAACAAGCCACAAGACACACAAACACACACACCGCAACACAACACAAAACATGGCATTAATTAAAATGTATACTAAAAACGAACCGCAACTAATACTACACTCAGTTCGTATGTGTATAACACTAATGCAGAATTGTTATCCAGGGGCACTTTGCCAATGAGTCAAATGAGGCGTATACGTAATGTACAATTAAATAAACATTGCGGCAGGCACAAATATAGATAAAAACAAGAAGAAGCACATCCTTTTCTACAATTTTAATATTATCCTTTTCGTGTGTTGCCTTTAATTGAATATAAGCAAAAACTAGAAAACACAAAAGAAACAATCGCGTTAAATGGCAATATTAGGCATCAGGTCGGCGGCAAACTCTCTCTCTCTCTCTCTCTCCCCATCTTTCTGTATCTCTATCTTAGTCTGTCATTTCATCACGGCATTCCTGTTGATCCTCAATTAAATGACTCACGGCAAAATGGCGCAATAAAATTGCATTGTCCTTATTTTTAGTTCCATGCCGCAGCACGTAATGTTAATGTTTGGTTTGGCTTCGACTTGACAAGACGCAAACAACCAGACCAGAGGGAGACACAGAAAGTTAAATTAAAATTTCATGGCTCTTCGCCTTTCTCAGCATCCTGCTGCTGCCATTGCCGTTTCACCCTTGTCCTCCTCATTCTGACCCTCAACTCTGCCTCACTGACACAATTTTCTCCCTTGACAGTCTCCCTGCTATTGTCTGGCATCTTGGACTTGGCTAATCAAATCAGCAACTGGATTTGGTCTGGAGAATGACACTGGATTTACCTGACTTTGCCAGGCTATTCCACTGAGACGCAAAGTAATAGAAAAACCTAAATAGGTAAAAAATATTTAAAAGGCAAGAAGGATAGCCAATGTAAATATATTGATATTAATTTTCACGCCCGTCAACTTTACTCGAAAAACGCGAAAAATTATGTTTGAATAATATTTACTCACTCATTTCCATAAATAGGATTCGAGAATCTGTCTCTTTAATATTCATCTATTTCCTTTCGTTATTACTTATGCACTTGGTTTTTCGTTTTTTGTTTTTATTTTTATTTTAAGAATTCATCACGTTTTAATTTATTCATATGATTTTTGTTATTGGAATTTGAGTTCAATTTCAATTTTTGTCTCGCTTTATATGCAAATCATCCAACAAGTCGGCATCAACTGATTCAAAAAGTTGTGGCCAGTCAAAACTTCAAAAGTGTCGGAAAGCCGAAACCGTTAACTAACCGAATGAATAGAATCCGAGGATATCGAACGAGAATGTCCAACTCGTTTGTATTCGCACTCGGCTTCATACTGATGAGCCATTAGCCAGGAGCCTGAGCTTCGGCTTTGCCGTTTGCATCTGCTGTCGTCGGTGTTCGAAGTGAAACTGAAACTGTTTTTTTTTCCATCTGCGGTTCGACTGCCCTCAAAAAGGACTTCCTGCGCAATAGGTTCGAGTTCGCAGCATTGCGTTTTTTGGGTGGTAAACACAACATGAATGCCGTTTCATTGGCAACGGCAACGGCATCGGCAACAGAAAAAGCCATTAAGTTTTTGGCAGCATGACGTAAGGCTTAAAGGCAGCCCCATCGACACTTGTTGGCATGTTGTTGTTGGGCTCTCGTTCAATCAATGAAGATGCAGAAAAAGTTTAAACATGAAAACGTTTTACTTAACCTCCTTAGGCTTTTGCTTTATAGGCAATAGTTTTTAAATCTCTCTGAAATTCAACGGCATAAATGGCGTTTCTATGCAGATATCGAATATTTCTTAACACAATTATGTATAACATTAGTTGAATCGTTTAATGAAATAATAATTTAAAAAAAATACAACAAAAACAAAACTCAAATTATTAGAGTTTTAAGGGTCTAGAGCTATCTACTCAAAACACCTCAAAACAAAATAAACTACAGAAAATATAGAACAATTTCTTAAAAAATAAAAAAAAGACGCTCTATACGATAATTTTTTTTTCAAAATATATAAACATTTATTTGAATATTAATGAACATCACTCAAAATACTGTCACACAGAGTGTTTAAAAGGATATGGATACAACTTAAACTACTTGTCTTTGGAGGCTATTGGTATACAGAACACAAATACAATTAGAAAACAATCTATTGTCAATTATCGAAGAAAAGCAATTGCATCTTTTATTATATAACTAAAAAACAAAGAAACTTTCACTTTAGATTTAAAATGAATGCCAAACTAAATCCTCGTAAAACTTATTCAATATTTAAAGTATAAGTAAGTATATAAAAGTCAAACGCATACATAGACATTAAATATTTCACATTGTTTCTATCATTATGACCCCTGCGGCATTTCCTCCCAACTCTATATTTCATTTACACGTGGCGCACCCAAAAAGTGCTAAAGAGACTACCACAACAACAGCGCGTATCCTTTCCATTTCTTTTTGTACCCATTCCATACCCCCTAGACTTTTCTTCAGACATGTCCTTTTGCGACAAGTTGGAAACAAGTTCGATGCGGTTATGCGGAATGAGAAACTTTTTGCCGGTACATGGGCTAGCACGTAAAAGTTGCTTGCCATTTGAGGCTAGCCAAATTTCGGTTAGATAACATGGACAAGTTGTTAATTAGAAATGCAGCTTCACCCGAGGGGCTTGCACCCACATACAAGAGATGCAATATCCGATAGCAAAGTTCACTGCGGTCATTTGCATATATGTAGCTATTCAAAGGTATGAACTGGTCATGTAGAGCAGCATCCATTAGACTTTTATATGCTTGAAAAAATATGTGTTTTTTTTTCTTTTTTTGGGTGAAAGAAATTTCAATCTGTCTCTTTGCGGTCAAGCACCTCATGGAGATGAAGTAGATGGACAGCAAATATCCGATTACCCACACACACACACACAGCAGCCAGTCAGGCTTGAGTTCATCACCTTTCAGTAAATTTGCGTTTTCAATTAGCATAGCAACAGGAAACTTAGTGATGACCATCTGAGTTGTTCCTTCAAAAATAAAAGGGAGCCACACAAAGGAGAGAGCATTAGGGACACCCACTTAGCAGAGGACATATCTCAATTTATGTTCAAGCTAGTTATGGAAATGTAATTCAAGATCAAAGGAAGATCATTACGCTGATCAATGAACTTGGGCAAGAAGATCTACAGCAACAATAATTTTTCTACCTTATCCGGACATCCAGACTTGATGTATTATCTTTGCTTCCGATCTGTCTGGCCTTTTTAGGCTTAGTGATCGGTTTTTGGTTTCCTGAAGAGTCAATTTCACTCAGCTGTATCCGCAAAAAACGAGAGCAACAGATGTCCCCCCCAGAGTCAGAGACGGGGTACGAGTCTCGAGATCACTCACACGTCTCAAATTACACCAGACACTGGGAAGTAAGTGCAGCGTCTTTACAACAAGGATATCAAATGTTGCCGCAAAATAGTTAAAAGCATCAAATTCTCTCATAAATCAAATAGTAAAAGAAAAACCCAATTCATTTCGAAGAAGACATTTAAATCAGTTAAATGCGGTACTTTTTTCAAATGTGTGTTTATTTTTTCTTAAAATAATCATATTATACATATGTAGAAGGAAGTTGCTTGTTGTCAATTGAAACAAAGGCAAATATCATTTGTGCTCTGAGTATTAAAATCCATTAAATAACTATTTATATGCAGAGACTTTGATGAATTTAATCAAGGTTTTTAACCCTAGAAAGACCAAAATTAAACTGATTTTTGATTCTATAATTTGATGCCTTTCTGCGGTTAATTATGACGCTTGGCGTTTCGGCCGAAATAGGCAAATAGGTAACGTCAGAAGCGGGCCGCGCACGCGCTTTTTACCTAATTTCGCATGCATTCGATGTCATCGGCGATCAGACGCTGTGACAGTGACTCGAACTGGGCGTGCGAATCGCTTGACAACATGTTGGGCATTATGATTTGATTGTTTTTCTATTACATTTTCATTTACATATTTTGGTTTGTTTTTTTTTTTTTTTTGTTTTGGGCATTTCAATTAGTGGGTGCGCACCATTGATCGAAAGGGGAATCATCCATGGTCTACGTGATCTCTGGAGCATTGGCCCGGAAGAGGAAGACTGGCTTAATCTCTTGGCAGGAAGTGCTTGGCTGCTTGCTTGCCGCCTGTTTGTTTGGCCCCCATAAGTTCAGTGTGCGGTTTGTTGTACTTGAGACCCAAATTACGCAATTCCCAAAATACATACACTGGGCATTTGGATTGTTTTATTTTTAAGCTGATATTGAAAGTACCGCTAGGCGTGGGATAAGTACGCAAAAACTCGCTCGTGATGTCACTGGAGCAGTATGGAATCTGGTTTTGATCTTTTTTTGAAATGCCAATGATGATTAACGCAGCAGCAGCTGAACTCGACTGAGAGTGGTTGGGGAACACGCAAGTGTTAAGTGCATTGAAACGAAATTGGAACCGAAATTGGATACACTCCCACTTTGGCCACACATTCTTGTTGATTATGAATTAAAGAGAGTGTTGATGCTTAAAGTCGTTTAAAATAACTCCAATTTTTTTTAGGGATTGATGTCCATTATAATTGTAATTGGCTACGCTTATGTAAATACTTGCATTACTCTTTTTTTTTTTTAGGGCAATAATTTAGTTGAACAAAGTGAAGCATAATGAATAGAGTTGACTGTCTGCTGCTGCTGCTGCTGGCCATGAGTCTTAATAAGTCAACATTTGGCAAAGTTTATAGACACGATATTCATTCAAAGTTGCTAAAACACCATCGAATTTGGCGTGGAATGTCGTCCAATACAGGCAATAATTATGGCGGTTGGCTTCTCTATATTAAGAATAACAATGATGCATCCATTGTTTGTGGAGCTTCCTACTATTCCCCCTTATTGGTGATTACATCGGCCAATTGCATACATCCTTATACCTATGATACGAATATGAGTATTGAGCCCACGGCGAAAAGTAACGATTCCGAAGACTATTTCGGGCTAATCGATACAATATATTTTCCACCTGGTTTCAAGTATTTGGATCAGTATATGGATATTGCCCTGATTAGGTTGAGTAAACCTATAAAAGGTAAACTTCTCGAGTTTATCTCACTGTGCGATCGCCCATTGCCAGATAATACCAAGCTAATGAGCGTCGGTTGGGGTTTCGATTCGATGGATGTGCAACCCATGAGTCTGGAACCCACTAATAGCTCAGTGGTCGTTCAGAACTTAGAACAATGCTTGGCCACCTACACGAACTCGATCTCTTCCGGGACAATATTCTGTGCCACTCAACCGCCAGATAAGCGAAATTGCCGTTACGATGGCGGATGTCCTGTTGTCTATAAAAATAGACTGTGCGGCATTGTGTCCTGGGGACCACTGTGCAGGGATACACGCTTCCCCAGCTTGTATACAAATATAACAACTATGAAATCGTGGATAAAAGAAATCGAGGCTAAAGTGTTATCGAGGGAACAGGTTAAAAGAAGGCATTAACAGCTTCTGGCTCTGTCACTCTATCTCTCTATCTCTATCTATCTCTCTCGCCATCTCTCAGCCATATTGTTGAGAGGCATATCGAATTGGTAAAATTGAATTTGAAATAAATTTTATGAAAATATAGTATCGTATAGAAGGCGACTAAAGATGGCTGCTAAATTGTTAATCTATATTTGCCTAGTGTCACTTATTACTTGGATGCCTGCTGCTTGGGGCAAAGTGTACAAACATAACATTAATAAAAAAACACCCAGGAAATTTCGACTTTGGGGCGGGCCGCACTTGAACTCGGGAGACAATTTCGGTGGGTGGCTAGTTGGCATTACCAACGGTCATGATGGTGGCGTGTCCTGCGGCGGAGCTTACTATTCGCCCCTTTTGGTGATCACTTCTGCCAATTGTATGCAAAATTTACGCTATAGTCTTGATGAGGCGACTGTTTTTGGTACCGCCATATATCCTTGGGAAACTATCCTTGCTGAAGTCGACACAGTATACACTCCGGAGGATTTCGTCACTGATGAAAACCATATGGATATAGCTATGGTGAGACTTCTGAAGCCATTACCAGGCAGACTGACTGAGTTCATTACGCTGTCCCATAAACCAAAAAGAAATGGCGTGGAAATGATGGCCTTCTCCTGGCATTACAGCGATGATTATTCTAATTTACCTTCAGACATCCCCCTAAAGCATTTGGCTTATCTCAAGAACCTCGATGCATGTGCTACCCATTACAATAATGAATATTATTTGTCCAACACATCTCTATGTGTAAATTATTCTCGGAATTCAACATTGTGCGGCTATAATCAAGGCTCTCCACTTGTGTGGAGAAACCAACTGTGTGGCATAGTTTCGCTTGGACCTAGCCCCTGCGAAACCAACAAACCAGGCATATACACAAATATTGAAAAAGTTAGGGAATTCATTGAAAGAGTCCATCGCCTGGTAACATCAGGCAACTTAATATAACTTCCACATGATGGAAGTTTTCTATCCTTCGTTTAAAGGAATCAAATCTGTGGCTGCCACAAAATAAAGTTAGATATCGGCCCCAATAAATTATACCCAAATCAAAACAATTATTTGCGGTTAAAAATCAATTTACGACGAACATTTTTAAATAATTAGATACGGCATTGGGTTAATTTTCAAGAATGGCAGTCCAGTTGTTAGTTCAAGAACGTCATGAACTTTCTTCACCTGTTCCTGTGCCTTGTGCTCTGCCTTTCCAGCAGTAAGAGTAGGATTTATCAGAGACATATTAGCAGATTGACTCCGAAAAATAAACGCTATTGGAGGCCGCGAAGTAATTGGAGCAGGGGTGGTTGGCAGGTGCGCATTGTCAGCGCTGACGGAGCTTTCAGTTGTGGGGGCGCCTATATTGCTCCATTATTGGTGGTAACATCTGCCTTTTGTATACAGCCGTTTCGCTATGTTCTGGACCAGGTCAGCGTGGAATCGATAGCATATACAAATTCGGATTACGATCAATTTGCCTCAATTGATACAGTCTATACACCTAATGATAGAAATATGACAGCTGGCGATATAGCTTTGGTGCGATTAAAATCCCCACTCAAGGGTAAGCTAACAGAGTTTATAAGACTATGCCGTAGAAAGATAAGAGATGACATGAATTTAACTGTCATGGGATATGGTCGAGGTAAATCGGAAATTCACCCCACTTTCACATTTTCAAATAGATCACTGATAGTTCAAGTGGGCGAGAGATGCCGTCATAAGGGTGAAATGCTTGATAATTCAACAAATTTTAGCTTCTGTGTGTTCCATCAGGATAAGCAAAATAAATGCCACTATGATGGGGGTTCGCCTTTAATATGGCAAAATGAACTCTGCGGCCTAGTTTCTTGGGGTCCATGGTGTCAACTGGATTCCCATCCAGACTTTTATATCGATATTTATAAGGCCAAGGAATATATACTGAAAACAGAATACGATATGTTATGTGGCGAGTTGGCCTAAATGTCAAATAAACTATAGCGAAACTTAATTTTCTGCTTAGGATTTATATAAGAGCCGTTAAATTTATATTTTGACGCCATTTAGAGCGCGGCATGAAATTCTGCATTGATTAGTTCAGTATCGAAATGAATGCCAAATTGTACACATCGGCCTTTGGTCGATTCCTCCTCATCTATGGAATCTTCGGAATCGTTTTCAAAGCTGCCCAGGCATCGGAACCTTTAGTACTGGGCAGCGCAAACTATTTGCACATAAAGCCAGCCGTAAGAACTGTGGACACAGAGGGCTACCAGCTGACAGAGGGCACTGAACATGTAGGACCTTGGTTATTGCGCATTTTAGATGGCGAAAGATTCGC
This sequence comes from Drosophila paulistorum, assembly GCA_018152135.1. Lineage (NCBI taxonomy): Eukaryota > Metazoa > Arthropoda > Insecta > Diptera > Drosophilidae > Drosophila > Drosophila paulistorum. The sequence continues at coordinate 1,647,597 of JAECXG010000690.1, forward strand.
CTGCGGTGGTGTCTACTATGCACCATTGTGGGTCATCACATCGGCAAATTGTATGTATTTGTATCGGAGGCGACTAAACCGATTAAGTGTGGAGTATCTCACACCACGGTCGGGGGAGAGCAAGAATTATGCTTTAATAGACAGCGTCGTGGTGCCCAAAATCTTCCGTCAGTATAGTAATTTCATGGACATAGCCATGCTGAAGCTGCTCAATCCGATTGAGATTGATGGTGATTTTGCCAAACTGTGCAGCAAACCGCTCCGCGAGCACCCCAAACTGGCTGTTGTGGCCTGCGGTGCTGGTCCGGATGAAGGGTTGCGGACGGAGCAGATCTCCCTGATGAACAAAATGGAGTGCGAGAATGAGTATGGAAAACTACGCCTTACCGAAACCATAGCATGTGCCCATGAATTCAACCGGCCTCGAAAGTGCATGTTTGAATTTGGTTGCCCTGTCACTGCACAGGATAAAGTTTGCGGCATTGTAGCCTATGGACCGGAATGCTCCAAACCTGGTGCTCCTGGACTATTTACTGACATCTATCAGGTTAGGCACTTTATCCTCAAAGCCGTCCAAAATAAGCCGCACAGAAAACACAAGATTCGCCGAATTTCACGGCGCTCCAGACGAGTATATTAGATCGTCCATTGTAAGTAAAAAATTCTATCAATTTGAAACATTTAGTTTTAATTTAAATTGTGGGAAAATGCTTTGAAGTGTGTTTGAATTCGCTACAGCTGACATAATTGACTGCTGGCAGCGCTGCCAGCAGAGCCGATTTCTATTGCCTGAAACTTCTATTTATCCGATCTCTTAAGATGGCTGAGTAAAACGCATACGCACCGACGGACAGATGGAAAAGGCTATATCGACTCAGCTGATAAGTATACTTTATTGGGTCAAGAAGCACATCCCATCACATCCGTACCACCACAATATTTTAAATAAAATTGAATTTCGGCAACAAAAACTAAATTTCATTCATTATGGTTTATTTATCCAAAAGTACTTTTGTTTAAATGTGGCCGCCAAGCCAAAATGTCTTGACCTTAGGACTTCCGGCTGAGCTTTTGGACTTTCGACTTCAATACGCTTACTCATTTAATGGGCGAGTGCTCCTTAAAATGAGCAATCTCATTATCGATAGACAGATTTTCAAAAATATCGATTATTAATACAGGGATCTGGCTTAGTTCAAAATGAAAAAATGATATTTTATTCTGTAATATAGCTTATCTTGACTTGTTTTTAATGCTTATTTTTCTCATTGAAAAACGGCAACACTGCGAATTCACCGTGTGGTTGCAAGCGAATGTTCGAGCTGGCATTATCGGTATGGAGTTGGCATAAATTGCTCGATGTACGAGTTGCAAGGAGTTCGGTATGGTTCGATGTGGCTTCGGCGAGAGGGCAAAAATTTAGGGCGAGAGAGCAAAAATCAACGGCGAGCGGGTAAAAATTTACGGCGAATATTAAATTTTTACAACAATTGGACCTTGTGGCGAATATTTTCTCTTCACGGCGAAAATGGTTCTGTTTACGGCGAATATTCTCTCTTAAGAGAGCAAAACGTGCAAGCATGTTGGAGTTGGCCTCATCGGTTGCAGCTCGCCTCATCGGTTCGCCTCATCGGTTGCAGTTCGCCTCATCGGTTGGGATTAATGGTTGCGGTTGGCCTCATGTGTTCGATGTTCGATGCTTTTCGCTCTTTTGTTGCATGCTGTTGCTCTTTTGTTGCGGTTCGACGTGGTTTCAAGGAGTTCGGTGTGGTTGGAAAGGGTATTCGGAGGAGGTTCAATTTTTAAAGCATTTCGACACCTTCTCTTTGGTATTTTTTTTTTCTCTTTTTTTATTGTTGTTTTTGTTTTCATGGTAAGCGGTTGTGCGGTCGAACGGCGGTTGAAAATTCGGTTTAAAAAAGGCATAAACATTAACAAAAAATTAATAATTGGGCGTGAAATTTGTGCAAGAAATGGCGAGAAACAAAGCGGAATAAAATTACAACAAAAAAATCAATGTGGCCGAAATGGCGCGTCTCCTTTGTCATTGAAAGATAATACAGAAAAATAATCAACATGACAAAAATTTATTACAGTTAATCCTTAATCGAAGTTGTAATTATTTGCCACGCATGTGAAATAAGCGAGAAATCAATTAGTTATTAATTATTTGCATGGTATTTTTGCCTTGTCCTTTCGCCGTGTCTGTGGTCGTTTTGTTTTCTCTGTGTGCGTGAATGTGTGTATATTTTGTGTGTTTGTGAGACAAGCGGTGCGCCGCGTGTCCATGTGTGTGTGTGTGTGTTGCGTGTGTGTACGCGTTGTTATTTTTCATTTTCTTTCGTGTTGTTTTTTTCTGTTTGCCTGTACAGTAAATATTGGCATTGAAGCAACAGCGACTCTTGACCAGCATTTTGTTGCAGAAACCAAAAACAAAAAAACGTGCTAAAAACAAGAAGAAGAAGTGGAAACAGAGGAGAAGAAAAACATGAAAACTAAGCAACTTTCAAGCCTCCCATGATCAAGCTATTTTTTGTTGTTCCTCTTGTCTGTATGTGTGTCTGTGGCTCTTGCTGTCTGTCTCTGTCTCTCTGTGTGTGTGTGTGTAAATTCCAAGCCCAAACGCCGCCTTGCACAGTGGCACCAAAAAAAAATTAACAATATACAAAAGAATTTCAATGGCCCGGCTTTAAGTGTGTGTGTGTATGCGTGAGAATGTATTTGTGTGTGTGTATTGGGTGTGTCGCTGTTGTCGGCTGCGTTAATAATAATTTTCCTCTTTTTTTTAAGTTTTTCTACTCAAGTGGAGCTCGAGCTCGTTTCGTCTTTTACAAATTCTCTCATTCTAAGCCTATTCGTAAGCAGCGGCCAAGTTGTCATTGTTGTTGTTGGCAGCAGCAGCAGCAGAAGCAACAAATGCGTCGCGTTGCCAACTACGTGATGAAATGTACATATAAACGTTTCCCCGCTTCACCGCATCATGGCCGTACACCAAAGTAAAGAAAAAGGAAAAAGGGATCAACAATTGGGCAATTTATCCCTAGGGTTCTAATCGATTTTAGTGCTTGAAAACGATTTCAATATTTAAATTGTTATTCATCAAGAGATTCAATTTTCAAGTTTGCATATTGTTGATAGTCTTTTGCGTACTTTTGACCCAACAATGAATCATAAATCAGTCCCTGTGAATCAAGCAATGTGTGTGGTTATGATACAAATCATTCTATATATTAAATAATACCGATATATATATAAATTTTCGATATCCGCTCTGTGTTTGCAAAGACATTTCCTTACGTTCCTTGTATTAAGTCCCCAAATTGAGAACCAAAAACGGCGTCTCTGTCTCTGCAATCCCCTTCCGGTCCCTTCAAACATTACTCCGCTAATCAGGAAAACGGCAAACAGAGAACAACACACAAGTGCCAATTAGAATTTATTATTATTCATTATTTTCTCTTATTACAATTTTATATTCTTCTTTACCCTCCAACTTCTGTTCTTGCTTTCTTTGCATTGTTTCATTTTGCTTGGCAGGTGATTAACAAATAAAAAAATAAAACAAAAATTTAATTCAAATTGCAGGCAAAATGTGGGCCGACAAAAGTTAAAAGTGCAAAGCAAAAAGTGTATGCAAAAAGCAAAAATAACAACAACGATAACGACAACAACAAGTGCGCGTGTGTGTGTCTCTCTATCTGCCACATGCGGCAAATAGTTTTTAGTGTCTGTATGTTGTTGTAAATATTAGAAAAAAAAGCAAAAGTAACCAACAACAACAAATAACAACCAAATCTTTAAACGACCTCGACCAAATCGAAGCTGAGGAAGAAGACAAACAACCAACCAATCATCATTCTTCTTCATCGTCATCATCGTCATCATGTTCAAGTGCATTCCAATCTTTAAAGGCTGCAATCGGCAGGTGGAATTCGTGGACAAACGCCACTGTTCCCTGCCCCAAGTGCCTGAGGAGATATTACGCTATTCGCGTACCCTCGAGGAGCTCTTTTTGGATGCAAATCATATACGCGATTTGCCAAAGGTAAGAAAACAAAACATACCGGACACTCAATACCCTACCATTGACTGTGATTACCTACATCAACTTCTCAATGTATATTTCGGTTCTAACATCTTTGCCAATTAAATTGCCAATTAAATTGTTAAAGTCAGATGGTGTAGCTAATGCGACCATATCAAAGTGTATTTAGTACAACAAAATAATATCTAAAAATATTCCAGGCTTGTGCGTGGTGGTGTGTGTGTGTGTGTGTTGGCGGGGGTAATTCGAAAATGTCATAGGTCAAACTGTGCCCAGAGAAAAGACTGAAATTTGAGAGTAAGAGTAACTAGCGCCAAAATGTAAGGAATTTTCCCTGTGGAAAGTGAATAAAGCATAGGCGGTAATTGAAATTGAGAGTTACTTATAATATTAATGTACCTTGAGCTATTATTATTGTTGTTATTTCTTGTTGTTTCTTAGAATTATTGAAAAATGCAGACAAAATCAGAAACCCAATAAAACTTCAGAGCTTAGAACACAAACAAACTAATGTTTAGCTATAGTTAATAGCAACAACTGTTATCGTTATGGCAATTTACTTTGCCATCAGTTAACGTTTCTCATGTAGATTGTTTTGATAATCTGCAAAGATAAGAAAACGACGTGATTTATGTTCTCTCTCACTTTCAAAACTAATCAACTGTATAGAAATTAAAGGTTAATCTCATTTAAATATATATACAGTAGAATCCGGTTATAACGACTCCGCTTATAACGTCCGTACGGTTATAGCGAGGTTAAAGTTCGATGAGTGTTTGGTTGGTCCCAATACAAACTTAGATGAAAGGGTCTCCGATTAGTACGTCTTCCGTATATAAAGACGAAAATCTTCGGTCGCTTGAGCGTCGTTATAACCGGACTCTACTGTATTTATTGCCCACTCCAACACACCTATGTAAATACATATTCTTAATCCGTTGGGTTTCATTTTCTAGATCGTTAAGTTTTCATAACTTAAGTAAATTGCTTTTTTCTTGGACTCATCTATTTACTGCAGTTACCCTCAAGAGAAACGTTTCGCAACTCCTTTGGGTTTGTAAGGCGAGGGGGAAGGGGGCGTGCAAGGGGCGGTTTTGCATTCCAATGGACGTTGACCCGTTGATATTTTCTCTAAACCGTTGCATGGCGCACTATAACAAAAGACGCCATCGAGAAGACGAGCAAGCCGGCTGACCAGGCGACCAGTCCAAGCGGAAGTCTTTAATTAATGCAAGATAAAGTATAAAAGAAGCAACCACCAGCAGCAGCAGCAGCCGCAGCACCAACTTTGCCTGTTTGTGCCATGAATGCATAATTGAATCCACAATTACGCAACTTGCAGCTTAAAGAACATCAAAAGCAACCCGCCACACACTAACACCGAGAGACATTTGGGTCACATAACTTAACTAATTAACAGCAAAAACAAATTGCAAAGACATCTTTAAACAATTGTTAAGATTTATGAGAAAGAAATGTTGGTAAATTAAGGCCAAATGACCGAAAATAATACCAGATGAAAAGTCGTAGAAGCTTACATTATACATACATACAAATATATTATACAAGAGGTGGGAACTGCAATAGGGGGGAAAATGAAATCGTTGACATAGCAACAAGTGGGTGTTTGCGTCTGCAGGGGTTGCTTAGTTAGTTAGTTGGTTGGGGTAATTTGTTGATTGCATTAACGTGTTCTTGCCATGGAAATGAAAAGATGTTGCTTTTACGTCTTTCGTCTTCTTGTCATGAGCTTGAGCTGCAGTTTTCATTAGATATTTACTTTGTCGTGGTTAACCGCGCTCACTAATCAGAACTGCTAATGCAAATGCGAATAAAAGCAAGGCGAGTTTTATTAGAGCAAGGTACCACAATGTTCCATGGACAACAACATGTTGCTTGCAGCAGTAGCAACATCATTGACAACAACAACAACGTATGAGAGCAACAATAATGGACAAGCCATAATGATGATGTTCCCCTCATTGAGTTTAACTTTGGAGTTCGTTTGAATTCTAAAACGAGACTAAACGACTGACAGCATCGGATGTGATTGTTGTTGTTGGTCTGTTTGGGTCTGGCTCTGGTTTGGTCTGGTCGTCAACCCTTTTAGACTGTTGCAAGAGAGAGCAAGACAGAGGCGGCACACAATTTCCGCGTTGTCACAGCAACACAATAACCATCAACGGCCAGTTACGTACCGTACCCTACCTACCTAGCTACCTTCCTACCTTTTTCTTCTATCTACAAACTGAACTCAGCTTCAATTGAATCGCTCTTAACTCGTTCAGCAATCTGCTGCTTCTGCCCCTATTCTTGTTTGTGTTTGCCCTGACAATTGAAATATTTGTGCCTCAAAGTTCTACAAATGAACTTCTATACAAAAAACACACACACACACACAAACAGAGAGACAGACAAGTGATAGGTATGAAAATGTACAAAAAGAAACGGAAAGCAAAATCAAGATTATGTTGAATTAGATCTAAAAGAAGAAAAAAATCACATTATAAGCTTATTTCCACTTGATTTTTCTTGGAAATCCTAAACTTAATGGGGATATAATGCAAATCAAAGAAAATATGCGATTCGTGTAGAAAACTACAAAGAAAATCCTTTAAAAATCGAATTACTTCAAGTTAAATAATTAAAAACAGTTGGCGATCAAAATCTTACAAATCTTAGATCAACGAAAGTTTTTGGGCATTCGTAATGAAAGTTTGCTAATTTCTTTTCACTCGTAGATTCCTGTGGAGGGCCTTGTAAGCCAAGGAATCGTAATCTTTATAATTTGTTTTGGAAAGGCAGAAAATTTTGACCATAATTCAATTGATTGATATTGATATGAAACTGGTTAATAATTAACGCTGAATCTTAAGCAATAATTCACTTCTATGTGTCGTTTATTTTGTTGCATTAATTTTGCATTCTAAATTCTAAAATACGAACTGAAAGTGAAAAAAAGAGCGCATTTTTAAGTGGTAGAACCTACCTCAAGGGTACATTTTGTGGAATTTTGTTTCTTTTTTTCGGTACGTTTTCTACTGAGGCAAGAAATTGACTTCTTTCCACTCACACACACACACACACACATACATACATATGTACATGTATTGGACAACACCAACCCACCAAATAACCACCGCCCCATTCATACACTGGTAGCCCATTCATTTGGGCCAATTAGTCACGCTCTTCGCAGTAAGATAAGATAGCAAGGAGGTAATCACCTTATCGCCTGGCATTGCCTTTGGGCCCCTGCTGAGGAGGAGCTGCTGCTTCTTCTCCGCCTCCTCCTCCATCTCCGCCAGCACTCACTTTCGACTTGACTTTCGCAATTCGAAACTTTGCGTTGCGCTGTTTACTATTATTGCAGGTGCCTTTTAGGTGTCGGTTATTGGAGGTGGTGGAGGGGGCACAAAAGCAAAACCCAAAAAAATAAAAAAATTAAACAATAACAACAACAACAAAATTAAAACCAAATAAAGCTATGGCAATGACATCATTTAGCAGCTATGAAAAAAGTAACAAAAACTAACAACAACCAAAGAATCTCAAAATGGCGACACCACAACACAAGTTAGTTGAACTAAGCTCCACTACATACATAATCTAACTAAAGCTAGTAGTTGCTTCGATTTAGAACTTTTCGGTTCGTCGGTTGGTCATATATCTTGTGGTTTATGTCGTCGTCTCTTAAAAATAAAACAAAACAAACTCTAAATGTTATTTACTTGAAACAATTTTAATTTGTCACACACAGCCAAAGAGAACGAGGCAGCAAACACACATATATAGATATATTATACTATATACATATATGTATCTGTATCTGCTGTAGATATTTCCACTCTGCTCTGCTCTCCACTACTTTGTGGCTTGTTTATATTCTATTCGATATGGGGAGACCATTCAAAACCGGTTCTCCTCTTCTAGCCTATAAATAAATGTTCTCCAGTTAATTGTTTATACTGGCATTTACATTCACATTAACAGGCAACAACAACAACAGCAACAAAAGAGGAGAACTTGATAAATTGTTGTTGTTTTTGAGTTGCAAGTGCAATATTTGTTGATTACGAAGTACAGTTGCATAAAATAAATTATAAATAAATAAAGTAGATTAATTTTGTCGTTAGAGTAAAGAGAGAGAGTCAATAGTAACTTCAAGTAAGAACAGATCTGAACATTACATAACATCCAAACAAATGAAAAACCATTTGGTCCCCCAAATGATCAATTTGACTTGCAATGTTTGGCAGATTCATTACCATTGCCTAAACTAAAACATTTTAAAGTATAATCTCAAGTGCATCTTATTGCAAAGAGAGAAATTGGCATTGTTTGTATCTGAAAGATACTAAATTTTGCTAGCAGTTGAATAATAAACGCCGTTGTCATGTAGGATTTTTTTTGGTTTGTTTGTTTGTTTGTTGTTATTTATCTCTGTTATCCGGTGGCTGCATCTTCGCTGCAAGAAGAGAGCTATAAAGAAAGTTGTTAACATGACAAATGCACATAGAACAAACAAACAAACAGCCAGAGCCATTTGCAACGACATTTGCAGACGGAGAGGGAGCAGGATCTGCAGACAGATGCGTCGTGTTTGTGTGCGTCGATAGAAAAATGAAGATGTACAGATTTGAACAGGCGCTCAGATGTGCAGAGTAAGCAACATCAGTCTCCTCTTTGCCATTGCCTTTGCTTTGGTTTGGTTTGGTTGGCTAAGAAGATGAGAATGGATGCCACTCGAAACTGCATAAGCTTGTTTGTGTTCCGTGGAAATACTGCAACAGTCGCTGTTTTTTTTTTGTTTTATTCAGATACATACAATACACGTGAGTGTATGCTGTTGTTGCTAAAGCTCATCCGGTTCGTCTCCTTCTCCACATAATTGCCGCTGCTTGTTCTAGCTCAGCTGGTCGGCAGCTCTCGCCAAGGAGATGGAGGTGATGCGACGCGATGCGTTCAACCAGATACACGTATCTAGAACTCGTTTTTGTCGTTGGTTGGCTGCGCCTTCCTTGGTTTTGCTGGGCTCCCAGTCATTTGCCACATGCACACACAAGTCAGAGATATGGAGAGTGAGTGCGACGACAATAAGATACATTTTAGACTGTACTACTACTTGGACCGCCTGTTTGTTGTTGATTACACTTGCAGATACTGCGATACAACAACAAAAATTGCTCGAAATTAACGAAGCGCACTGCATGAGTTGCTCTTTTTTTGGTTTGTTTTATTTACATACATGTCACGGTTCAGTGCAGACACCTACACAAACACACACGCACATACACTCAGAGTGCATTGTAGCGGATATACAAATGTATCTTGGCCTTGCATCACTTTACTTTTGGACTATTTCAATGTATTAACTATGCTTTTAGTCAAGGCAAATTGGTTGAAAATTGCGCTTTTAACAAAGTTAATTGAATTGTTTTCTTACTTTTTTTTTTTTTTTGTGTGTGTTGGTGCACTTTTCCTATTTTCCTGGCATCACTTTATCCCTGGCATGCTGGTTAAATGAATTAAAATTGCAATTTTCACTCAAAATCAATTTAAAAAGATTTTAAACGACCAACGTTCTAATAAAAAGTGAAGATGAACTTGATTTATTTGAAAAAATTTAACGTTATTAACAAAATCAAAAGACAAGATCATAATAACGAATAAATAAATAATAAGCTATAATATTTTGTATAATAATATGCGATTATTACATTTCGTTTAAATTTGCTTCAATAAAAATATTTAATTTTGATTTATAAGTAATAAGTATTATTCTACAAAAATAATTAAAATCATCTATTAGATATTCTTGCTATAAACAGTTTTGCTTTAAACAGCCACTGCAAATCAAGTGAATATCCCATTAGCCATATCGCCATGGAAATATCTATTTGCATTCTAGGTAAATAGCTTAATTTAATAACAAGCTTCTCTCGATATGTATCTGAGAGATGCAGATTCTCTGCGTACGTGTGTGCGTGAGTATATGTATCTAAAGGCCTGCATCTGTTGCCCTTCTGTGGCATGGCACACACAAAGTCACAAACTCACACACGCAGAGGCATACATAATTTCCATATAAACTCAATGCCAATACGTTGGCCGGGCTAAAAGCATTCAAGCTAGTTGACTGTCGTCTATCTGGCACTTGCTGTGCGCCTGCTCCAACTAGATACAATAGTAAAAGTGTGCTGACAGACTGAGCGAATGCCTGTCGCGTGAGTGAGTGAGCGAGCTAGTGAGTGAGTTGGGTCTAGGCTTGAGTCCATGTGTGTGTGTGTGTGTGTCTGTGTGTGTGTGAACTCGAGTGCCAGACAAACTGGTAGTGTGTAGTAGTACGCTCTACGTACAAAATGTGCAATGTGCCGGCCGGCCGGTAATTTATGGCCATGGCAAAGGAGAGAGAGAGAGCGAGAGGAAGACTGTGAGGCTAGGGAAAGATACAATAAACTGAAACCTCAGCCATGATGCCCTCCTTCGCCTCCTGATCCATAATGGCGCGTGGGTGGGTTTGCTTTCTAGTGTGGTTTTCGGGAGAATATTGGGGTGGAGGGAGGCTCCCGAGGAGCGTGCAGAGGCAACACTTGGCGAAAAATTTACAATTTTCGCATTCGTTTTTATTGTCGTCATGCCTTGTCCTGGTTTTTCTTTTGTTTTGTCCACGGCCATTGGCCAGTGCAGCCAGACCGCCCGCCCGCACCCCTTCAGTCTCTGTTGGAACTTTTCGTATGCAAGTTACGTATATTTCTTCTCTTTGTTGTTGTTGTCTTTTTTGGTTGTGTTGTTGTCGTTTTCCTGCATGTTGCTTTTGCTTTATGCTTTTGTCATCTGACAGTTGCAACTTTTTGTTTGACGCATGATTGCTGAAAGGACGTTTCGTTTTTTGCTTGTTCTCTTTTGCGTTTTTTAAAAGTATCAAAACGAAAATCTGACACAGTGGCAAGGTGGCAAAAAGGCCTAGGAAATAAGGTAAACTAAAGTGAAAATGCAAGTCAAAAACAAAAGTCCAGGAGCGGAAATTGTTTGGCGCAACAAAAATAGTCTCAGTTCATTGAATATGTTTTAACAGATGGTCAGAAGCAATGGAAAGAAACTATATAAATATGTTACTCAATCCATTTGAAACAGAGTTTTCAGAATATATTCTAATATTCCAAATTAGAGAACGTCATGTATATATTTTATTTAATAGTGTAAGGTCATAAGGCCTGAGATACTGTGTCAGGTTTGCTCCTGCTACTATTATCAGCAAAAGCAATTCACTTTGTTGTTGTTTCAAAAAACAGTCAACACTTCACACTTTTGACACACAAAGCACAAACAAAGAGATACCATGTATATTTAAGTTGTTCATTTTGTTGGCTTTCATGTCTTAGTGTTAAGGTGTGTGTCTGTGTGTGTGCCCAAGAACTCTCTTTCTTAACTGGGTCAACAACTTCATCGAGTCACGGCCCTAAGCAGAGTCGGCCAAAAAAGTATTTCAATTGTCAAACAAAAGAAAAAAGAATTTAATAAACTTTACGACTACAACTACGAATTATTTTCATTATTATTATCATGGCAACTGTATTTCTGATGGGAGGGCCAACAACAATAATAAACGCTATAAAAATGGCCAACGCCAACGTCGTCTGTTAACCTTGAGGTCTATGACTCAGTGAGTCAGCTCAACTCAACTCAGTTCGGTTCAGATCAGCTTTCTTTTTAGCAGATGAGTTTACTCCAAATTATGGTAAGGTCAGTTAGCAAGTAAACCCTTCACTTTGGAAAGTACGAAAATAATTTATTTCAAATCGAACGAGTAGAGAGAAATAAATCGTGATTTTCATAAATGAATTGAACGCGACATCACTGTCGTCTAGGGAGAAAAAGTCATAGTCAAAGCCACAGCACAGTCTAAAAGCGCATTCTAAGCCTTTTGACTGGACGAGAGGACCCAATAGAGAGGCAGACAGGCGGCAGGTCACGGCGTTTACAAATGACAAACTTGGCGCAATTTATGACCACGAAAGGAGGCTGGAAAAACCGAAGCTAAAAGCCAAGATGAATTAACGTTTGTCTTGCAGTTGACAGAGAAAGGCTTTTGTGTCGTGCCTGAAACCACAGTTTACCAAGACTTGAAGCAATTTATTTATTTGTGTGTGTTTTGTGTCTCTTTTTTTGCAGAATTTCTTCAGATTGCAGCGTCTGAGAAAACTGGGCTTGAGTGACAATGAAATTGGACGTCTGCCGCCGGATATACAAAATTTTGAGAATCTTGTCGAGCTCGATGTTTCACGCAATGGTAAGTAATAGAAAATGGCCCCAATGTATGATCATGCAACATGTGTCAACTAGATGGCAGCACGTGCTGCATTCTCTGTACCATTTATTTCATTTCAATTGACAAGTGTGAGTGGCTATCATGTCATCCATCAACTGGCGTGGGACTGTCCACTTTAGACATTAATATGCATACATATATGTATATACATATATTTGTTTATAATTGCATTTTGGCGGTTTTTGTGGTTTTTAGTCAGAAATGGGACGTGCTATGTAGAGCTTTCTACTGGATGGGAAATCAAAAGCAATATACATAAATCAAATGGACGAAGCTTGTAAAGCAAATAAACATTTAGTTCTCATGCAAATGAGTTTCATTTGTTTTGCACGACATTTTTGTAGGCTAAATTAAGTGAATTAAACTCTCAAGTTTTGATTTGCAAGTCATTTTGTCCTAAAAAGAAGATTTTCGTGCACACTTAAACAAGTCTTTAAGTCACTAAGCAATGAGATGTTTTAAACATAAGACAGAGTGACTGAGATAACTTTAAGATAAGCTCTAAACGAGGTGTGCTGACAAAGTAACTAACACTAGCAAATCGTATATTATATTTGGAATCTGACATTGGTAGATATAAGTAGGACTTTCTAAGCATTTTAATAGGTTTTCTAAAGCTGGTAAACATGGTATTGTTAAACAATTGAAAAAGGCTTTTGTCGAATAAATACAAATATTGAATAAACGAAATAAATTGACCCACAGCTTTGCCCCAAGCAACTAAATACTAATAAAATTTCAATAACTTTTGCCAAACACGCCTTTTGTTTTATATGTTTTCATGTTGTTTGATGCAATAGTCCACATAGAAACAAAAACATATCTGAGTTTTCTGCTCAAGCAAGCATAAATCCGTAAACAATAAACTTCAATTGGAGTCAAGTGCAGCGACGTCATGTGACACGCATGTAGTACAATATATACATATGTATATCAGATATATATAAACACTATATCCATATGTATATGTAGATACAAGTAAAACAAATATCATCCCTGTCAACTGAATGGTCGTTTATGCATTCATTCAATCGCTCAGTTACCCCTGCAATTCGTCATCGAATGAACAAACGAAATTTTACTTATTCGATGACGTTGAAGCGGCTTCCCATTTCCGTTGCCATTTTTTTGTCAGAGTTTCCATTTTCATTGAGCATAAAGTAAAAGCAGAAACAGAAGCATATTGCATTACCAGTTAATCGAGTTGTTGTCTGAACTCATTACCCAAATTTTCTAGACTGTCTTGCTGTTTGCTGATTATGCAGCAGTTTTGCAGTTTACTTTTTGCCATTTATATTTATGACCCACTAAAATGACCACAAATCCAAACACAAGCGCCTTAAAGCCAAACAGAGTGAATGGATATGGAATTAGAGCTTGCATTTGCCTGGGTGAAAGGACGCCCACACACAAATAGAAAGAGAGAGAGAGAGAGAGAGAGAGAGTGTGTAGAATAGAAGTGAGAGGTAGGTGAAGGTACGGTACGGACCAATAGCAAGTACTAGATAAATACTAGTATATAATATACTGACTAAGTGGTAAAATAAACAGATTTTAAATCATTTGTGCGCGTCTAAAGTCCCATAATTAGTTTCATTTAATTAGCTGTATCTTTTCTGTGCATACATACAACTTTTTCTACGTATGCATCTACTCGCTATTGAATTGCACTAATGTGCCAGCTAAGCAGCTTATGCCACTACTATATGGTGGGAGTTCATTGCGGAGAAAGACTTTCACATTCAATTGCCCATGGTTATGTCTCTATACCCAAATACATATATTTCTCTGCTCCTATGGCCTTAGCCCTTGGCCTGGTGAGGTTTGAGAGACTTTTACTGTTGCTGTGGTTGTCTGCAGCTGGTTTGCTTTTTGTGGTTTTCTTTGACACACCTTTTTTGCTATATAATTTACCACCTTCATATTTTCATTGGCAGCAAAAAAAAAAAACTGCAACAAAAAATGTTCAATTCCCAGCTGTGGGTGGTTTTTTTTCCTTCTAGTTGCTTAAATTAGCAAGCAAGTTGCGGCAGCAGTCGACACACAATTGCAGTTGTGCAAGTGCAATGACAAAACAGAATCAAGAAAGTCCAATTCATGGTAACTTTTAATATACCCTTTCCTCATAGTTGCTAAACTAACATAGGCCAAATATTCCTAACAACATTGTTGGGAAACAATTTTAACTGTTTTTTGAACTACAAAGTTGGGAAATGTATTTTGTAGACTGAACTAAGATTTGTACATTATATTTCCCAAGTCTGTGACTTTATTTGTTTCGAATGCGTCGAATGCGATCAAATAAAACTACAATAATTTCATTGCCTATGAAAGAAAACTACAAACGTCAAACAAAGAAACTTTTGAATTTCTTCTTAATGTGGCAAACCTTTTGGCAAATTAAATACATTACTTTAAGAAAGGGTATAGAAATATTACATACATATATAGAGCCACTGCCGCGTGCACTTGACAATAGAATTGGACGACGCGTCGTTTTCGTATTGTTGTTGGCATTTTGTATGCAAGTTGTGCGCGACGGCCACAATAACAATTCTATTGAAAACATGCATTTTTATGGCTATGACAGATGTGTGTGTGTGTTGACCCGCTTACAAAAAAAACTGAGCTTCATTTGGGTGAGGGTATTTCTCACAAGCTGCTAATTGTTAGTTTTATTTGCGCGTTGCGTCTTCTATTTACCACATTAGAGCTGCATTCCACGCTGTGTTTATACATATATGGCAGACGTTAAGGTTGTCGTGTTTTGTTTATGAAATACATAATAATTTGCAAATTTGTTTATATTTTTCGAGCTCTCTGTTGTATTTAAAGGTGATAAGTTCGTAAAGAGAGAGAGATAGCACAAAAATGACAAAGACCGAAATATGACGATGATGAGTAAGATACGATATCAGTTAGACAGAAATATATATTTATTTACTGCGAATTCAGTTTAGAGCGTTGTGGGGATAGCATGTGTTTGTGGTTAGCATTGAAATGTAATGCAATTGCTAATGAAAGTGTCCATTTTACTGCCCCGCCCTCACTTTTTCATTCGGCGAACAGAACTGTAAACTTTGAAATGTTTTCATAGCACTCGTATTCCATTGAATGTTTATCTTATAATCTATACAAAGTTAATCAAACAAAAATAGAACTAGTGTAGTCTAGATAAAATAATAGACTGTGAAAAATCTTTTAATATATATCCATTTCCATATGATATATTGCCAAAAGGGTATATCAATTTTCCACTTTGTTTAGTTAAACCTACGCAGAGAAAAGTATATATTAGTAAAGTGATAACTTCAAAGTTAACATCATTTTACAAGTCAAGTACATAGATTTTATTACCAGAAAAGTGATTCATCAACTCGTAACTAATTAAAAAGAAAGCCAACTACTAATAAATGTCATGAAAATTGTTGGAAAAACGAGTCTAAAGCTAACTGAAAATTTAATATAAAAACTGACTATACACGTGAAAATATTAAGTATAAGGAAAAAACTTCTTTGAAATACTACTAAGCTTCTTTTCAGAGGTTTGCTTTCATTTTCATTACTTTGACTTATACCCATAGAAATGCACCAGTTGCTAGCATAAGCCAATGCTATTGATACCCTGCAATTAGTGACTGTTTGCCGTCCTACATAAGATCTCTCTCAAGAGTTGACACAAATCTCCAATTAAGTGACATTTGAAAAGTCATGACCAACATGGTAAATGTATGTCATCTTTTCCTACTACTCGTCTTTTTATTCATTTTCCCAATGCTTTTTGTTTGAGTTGCAGTTCAAGACGTCATCGTTCCTCGTCATCATCATCTGGGTCAAAGTTAAACTGTGCAACAGCTCTCGACTATTGCCACAGTACGCGGGGCGCCTCCTTCTAAGTGTTGTGCTCATTCAGTTATTGTTTTTGTTGTTCTTGTTGTCATTCTCGGCCGTTTCTTTAGATTTTGTTTGCTGTGGCACTAAGACACTGCCAAAGTGGGATTCCAAGTGCAACCGGCACACTAAGCCGATGGCAACCCTCATCTCATCGTCGCCGTTGTGGTCGCATCAAAAGTACTTAGAGACCGGCATAAAACAAAAATAAAAATATCAAATTCGGCAATGCCGAAGTTTATATACCCTTGCAGTCCTTGGCAATAATTTTTTTACATTTTGAAATTTCTTTCCCTGCAACTCAATTCAACAACACACAAACAAAACATTCAAATTATTTCTCTTTTTACTACAAATTTTTAAGCAAAGCACAACACGCATACACATACATACATACATACGTGTAGCGCTACGTCTGTGTGTGCGTATGCATGTGCTCTATTTGATTTGCTGATGACGTAGAACCGATTTGTATTGACTGTAACTTGTGTTCTATTTATCCGATCGAACTCAAATCTGGGATCTGAGATTTTATATCAAATTCTATTATATTGGTAAATTTCATGGGGATACTCCAATTTTTGCAAAAATTTTTGTTCTAGAGCTATATGATATAGTAGTCCGATCCTGACAATTTTCATACTCTATTATCTCCCGGCTAAAAGTAGCTCAAATATGAAATTTCATTCCGATAGCTCTTAAGATGCCAGCGTGAAGTTGATTTGCACAGACGGACGGACGGACGGACGGACGGACGGACGGACGGACAGACGGACATGGCTATATCGACTCAGCTTCTCATGCTGATCAAGAATATATATACTTTATGGGGTCGGAAACGTCTCCTTCTGTGCGTTACAAACATCTGACCAATTTTATAATACCCTCTGCAAGGGTATAAAAAGAAAATAGGAAATAATGTAACAAAAAATAGAAAGAAAGCTCTGAGGTACCTAAATAGTTTAAAAGGCAATGGAATCTCGGCTTGACTATTAGTGGCCATGACTTTGTAAGAAGCTTTTCAATGTGATGAGAACTATTTCAACAACAACAGGAACAGAAAAAAACACAAACTACGAACAAATGCAAACAAATTGTTTAATTAATTGCATTAACAAAAACTAAATCAAAATGTCCAAAATGTCAGACAATAAGGAAAAGAAAAAAAAGAAACCAATTTTGAAAATCTGAAAAATTGAAAAATCATTTCTTTTCTTGTGTTTAACAATTTTTCAAATGCCCTAAAGCAATCGATTGACGTCACTCTCCGTGATGGTCGGGGTGAAGGGAAGAGTCGTGCGGCATGTGGAGGTGGGGCAATTAAAAACTACTCGGCCCGCCAACAGAAACAGATACAGAAACAAAGAAAAATTCTCCATGTACAACAAATCAAAAGCCAAATTCGACATGGCAACACACACACAGACACTGAAAAAAAAAAAACACAACCGTGCAACAAAAACTACAAAAGCAACAAGTAACGAAATCGGTAAAAATATTGATGTTCAGGGAAAATAAATTTCTTGTTAAGCTCACAAAAAGAAAATCAAAAAGAAAGAAAACGAGCTATGGAAGTTAACTTCGGCCTTGCCGAAGTTTATATACCCTTGCAGTTCTTTATTATATTTAATTCGATAAGAAAAGTGAAATTTCATACATCAACAGCATTAGTTGTCGTATTATGAATATGCTCAAATATTTTTCAAACTACTGAATTCAAAACACATTTAATGATTATTTAACAATATATGATATAGTAGTCCGATCCCGATGATTTTCATACTTTATCTCACACAGGTAATAAAGAGTCTCCAAAAAAAATTTCAACCCGATATCTCTTAAGATGGCTGAGTAAAACGCATTTTCAAAACACATTTAATGATTATTAAACAATATATGATGTAGTAGTCCGATCCCGATGATTTTCATACTTTATCTCACACAGGTAATAAAGAGTCTCCAAAAAAAATTTCAACCCGATATCTCTTAAGATGGCTGAGTAAAACGCATACTTCAAACTACTGAATTCAAAACACATTTAATGATTATTAAACAATATATGATATAGTAGTCCGATCCCGATGATTTTCATACTTTATCTCACACAGGTAATAAAGAGTCTCCAAAAAAAATTTCAACCCGATATCTCTTAAGATGGCTGAGTAAAACGCATACGCACAGACGGACGGACAGACGGACAGACGGACAGACGGACATGGCTATATCGACTCAGCTTCTCAAGCTGATCAGGAATATATATACTTTATGGGGTCGGAAACGTCTCCTTCTGTGCGTTACAAACATCTGATCAATTTTATAATACCCTCTGCAAGGGTATAAATATAATAATACAGTAAATAACGTCGACTTTGGTTTACACTATCCATAAAAAAGATATACACTGCGCGTCATCAGGTTAGCGCCCCCCTAACACTCACCGTAAATGTTAAATATTTTCCAAACCGTTTGAAATAATTGACTGAAATTTTTTTACACTATAATTCAGTGAATTCTCTTTAAAATAAGACAAATTTAAATATTGAAAGTTATGAGATTAATTTATTATAATTTTTCTTGAAAGAAGTATGAAAAAAGGGTTTTGAACATTTGGTCATCAGGTTAGCGCCATCAGAGATAGGTCAAAAAATATAAATCTTAGTGAAATGTATGACACTTTTTTTTAGTTTATAACTAAAATACTTGATATTTTTAACAAATTAATAATGGGTGGTCCCTCCTTTGTTTGTTATAACTTCGAAAATTCGATTAGGCATCGAATCATACAATTTAGCAATGTAATTTAATGAAATTAACGACCAAGCGTCTTTAATGCCTTTTATAAGGTCCGATTTTGAATTATATTGCTTTCCGGACTCGTAGACCTTCCTAGCTAACCATCGCCAGACATTCTCTATAATATTTAGGTCCGGCGAGTCCATACTCGCATTCATTCGCGATGTCAAGAACTGCAACTCGAAGGTTCCGTAATAAGAGATGGCTCCCCACACCATTACACCTCCAATTCGACTGTGCAAACGGTCCAAATGATGCTCCTCTTTACGGAGATAGTGGAAATAATAATTATACCCATCAGGGCCTTCAAAATTAAACTTTTTCTCGTCTGAAAAAACGACATACTTCCATCGCGAAGTCCAATCCTTATGGGTTCAGGCAAAATTAAGGCGAGCTTCTTTCCGCAGGTGATTAAATGGCGGTTTCTTTTTTAGTTTCCGTCGCTGCAAGTGTTCAGCTTCCCGAATAACTCTTAGCACACTGGATACACTCGCTTTTACATTAGTTTTTTCCTTTATTTTAGCAGCCGACTCATGCGAATTGTTTCCCTCTTTATAGTTCATTCCGTATTTCTCCTTATTTTGAAGAAAATTGGATATAGTTTTCCCGTGCCTACCAGTTTTTTCGGCAATTTTGTGCACTGACAGGCCCAATTCCGAGTATGCTTCAATCTTCGATTTTTCTTCCACAGATAAAATTGATTTTTTTCCCATTTTAAACGGTAAACTAAAGAATACAATTGACTTGTGATACAAAAAAAATTTGGTGTCCGTGATTGCTAGATTAAGCGAGATATCTAAAAATGCATTTGGGGGCGCTAACCTGATGACGCGCAGTGTATTAGCCCTCGTCTCTCTTTTCCTTCTGCTTGATGCGAGACTGTGTTGAGGGCTTCCAGTCGTTTCAAAAAATAAAGTCCTTTGCTCAAAACAAATATGATTAGTTAGTGGTCGATGTATAAGTAAGCCAGATGACGCAGGTGTATCCAGTTCGGCAATGGAATTTGATTAAATGAAGAAAAAAACGCGAAAATTGATTGGCAGGCAGACTAAAAGTGGGCTAGAATCATAATTGTTTCAAGACATTTGGGACTAACTTTCCGTTCAGACTGACAAAGGTTTAAAATGTCAATTGCAGATCGATGTGTATTAAATGCGCTTCTTCAGCAGATGTGGCCACTTTCTGTGCCTTATTACTAATGACTTTATGGACACTTTTTACGTTGTTTTCCTTCTGCTCCCTTTTATTGGACCTTGTGTGGCTTTTCTGTACTTCTCCACGTTTTTTTTTTTTTTTTAAATTTTACTAAAAGCATCATAAATAAATTTTGGCAGTTGCATAGAATTTTCATGCATTTTCCATAGCATCTCTACTTCCGTTTCCTTTGTGGTTATGCATAGAAAACACGAAAAAGCGTAGTGAAGAAAAAAATGTTAACAGCCATACAGATTGCCAACCTGATTGGATTGCGTTCGCTAGGGCACAAAGGAAAACACGAATTACAAAATTGTTGAAGTTGCATATTCTTTAAAGCAAAACTTAGAAATTTTGAGCTTAGAAAATATTACATAATTGTCAAACAAAACGCCGAAAAGCATGCCTTAGTATGAGCAAACAAAGTTTAAATTCTGTTTCAAAT
Source organism: Drosophila paulistorum (assembly GCA_018152135.1). NCBI lineage: Eukaryota > Metazoa > Arthropoda > Insecta > Diptera > Drosophilidae > Drosophila > Drosophila paulistorum. The sequence continues at coordinate 1,668,297 of JAECXG010000690.1, forward strand.
TAATTTTTTCTAAGCAAATTAAAACAAAGTACTAAAGTTAGAAGTCTTCATTTAACCGGTCTAAGTCTTCAGTCTTCATTTAAATAACTCTTTAAAATGAAACGAAAAAGCTTTCTTTTCCATCGATTTCGGTTTTCGTTTGGTGCAAATTAAATTTACATACTTTTTTTTGGGTTAATCACTTTTAATAAGACTTTAACACACCTGTTGCTGGCACATAATTAGCCCTAACAGCAACAGAACTACATTTGTGAATCTAAAAACCATTTTGTTTATCCAGACTGATGGCGGGCCTGACGTGGCTCACTGCATTCATTCAACAATCTTTGCAGCAAGCAAACATAACAAGAGAGTCAAAGAGGGAGCGAGCTGTGATTAAAGTTGCAGGTGGCTGGAAGTTGGTGTAGTTGTCGCTGGTGATGGAAAACCATTTCCTAGTTGCCGCTTAGGGACTTTGAATGGATGACTTCAACAATGCAGACAATGACGACTTCACTTTTTGATGCCTGCAATAAGCGAAATGGCAACGTGCCATAAAACGTGCTCATAACGGATGCCCTTCCGTCCTACTCTCAGTTTGTGTAAGGATTAAAACCCATAACCTACTGCCAGTTGCCAATTCTAAGGATGATTGAAGGTGGAGGGAACGAAGAGAGAAGCAAAGCAGGCGGCATCAAATGGAAAAGCCTTGGAGAGGAACTATGTGAAATATGCATACATATACTCGACATCATCTTCATTAAGAGCAGCAGTAGCTCTCATATTGAGGGATGTGTCCTCAATACAATCCCTTGCATTACTTGCATATCGTTTCGGCTTGCCTTGATATCTCTGACAAATCATTTTATTTTTCATAGCCAACAATTGGTGTGTTTGTGTGCAGGTGTTTGTGTAGGTGGGTGGAGGATGGAGATGGGGGCTCTTAAAATTGTTGCTCGTTCAATGACATTGAAAAGAATTTCATACATGCCCTCTTTCTCCCCATTGCTTTTCCCAGTGTCGTCGTCATTGGCGACTACTGACGTTCTGCTTAAGAATCTGTTTTTGGCACATCATTGCTCTGTTTCCCTGCGTGCGATCTTGTCTGGCTTGTCTCATTTTCATAATTTATAAGCATTATAAAATGTCCATACCAACAACAAAAAGAGGCCTGCCAGATTATTATTATTATTGTTCCTGGTTCTAAATTTAGATCCACGCATCGTTTTAAATTTTATTTTCGTATAATTAAAATTTAAGACTTTTGTGGAAAATGCTATAATATTTCGCATATATTTTGTTTGTCATTGTATAATTAAACAAATTACCCTACAATTCCTTCTTACTGTGACCTCTGCATTTCCTCTAATTTCCGCCTTAACTTAATGAGTTTTCCAAAATACTGTTAACTAGTTTTTCACAGAACTTCCTCCAGAGGTGTCCATCCGCCTGAATGTTTCTGTGTGTGTGTGTGTGTGATTATGTGTAAGTGTGTAAAAGGTCAATGAATTGTGTGTCACCGTCACTAATTTAATGACCGCCAACTGTGCCGCACAGCTGAGCATCATTTTGGGACTCTTAGCTATACAACATACAAATATACACAGACCTCCTCCTCTATGTATATAGAGATGTTTCTATCTGATGTAGAGCAAGAACAGCATGATGCTATAATACAATAACAACGCCCATATGTTTTCAATTGCTTGACTGTGTGTGTGTGTGTTTGCGCCTTGCTGCGTCCATTTGTCTGTCGTTGATGGATCGGGCGAATGTTGTGCCTGTTGTTTTTGTTGCTAGGCCATGGCCCTCAAGTTTACGTCAGTTGCTCAGTTTGCAACTGCTTGGCCAATATTCTTTCCTTATTTCTTTCTATAGTTTGCTTTGCTGTGCTCTGCTCTGGGACTATCAAAAACACAATGCTTTAATTTAATATTTTCATTTATTCAATTGCAAAACTTTCGTTCAAGGCTGCAACTAGCAACGACTAGGTATTTTAGTTGTAATATACCTACATACATCAAAAGCCCATGGCAATTTAAAGGTCATCAAGAACAAAAAATATATTGTTATAAATATCCTACAATGCAATTTAATTAAATAGGTGCAGGCAAAATGTTTTATCGTTAACATACCACACAAATGCACAACAGTTGGATTGTAAAAGGGATAACTTTTGCCAATAACACTTGTAATTAAAATAACCAAAGGTGCACTGACAGAAATTCAAAAAATAATAGTAATAACAGGAAAAACAATCGTAAATATTTGTTAATTGAACGAAAGATACTATATAAATATAGTTTAACAACCTTAGAAGCAAAGAATACAACATTTGAAAGCCCTTAAGCAATAATCGTTTCAGTTAAAAGCTAATCGAATGCGTGGAAAATACAAAAATCAATATAGTACTTACATTACAGTAGTTACAAGTAAAAAATAAAGCTGAAAGCAATGATAAATTATAACTCTACTTTTCTATACATTAAGTTGATAATTTTAGGTAAATTTTCTCTCTCAGTGTTTGTGTATGGATTGAACTGAGTTTGTAACTTGGCGCCTGGTAGAAACAATTGCCATATCGTTGCTCTCTATGTCTGGTTACATCCGTTAACAATCCGGGTTGGAATGCAACTTCGAACATGTCCTGTTATTTTACCTGTCTGACACCGCGCATCATATCAATGGTAGTTTTTGCTTTACGACGAGTTTCCCCATTTAACCATTCCCACAATATTGATGTGTAGTGCCAGTGGAGAACATACAAGCATCTGCTTGGCGATTGTGCTGACACCCACAGGAGCAAGGACTGCCTGCCAGACCCTCAATCATGTTGCGTGTGGGTAGGGGGCGATTGTGTGTGTGTGTATGTGTGAGCCTTGTAACTAGGTCAATTTAAACGTTGTTGTAAAGGATTGCCACCCACCTGCCATATTGCTACTGCTGTTGCTATTTTGGCCTTTTGTGCACGACTCGTGTAAAAGCTTTTGTGGGTGTGTTACCAAAGAGACCACAGAACGCACACACAACTCTTTATATATATACCTACATATTCGTTTGTACATATCTGTGAGTGTGTGTCTACGTTCTTTTTTCCGTTCTTTTGCCTGCGCAATTCCTTCCACTAGAATGGGAAATTTATTTGATCAACAAGTTTCGTTTGTCATTTTACGCTTCGTCTCGCTCTATCAGACCAGCCCCAACGGGCAACAATAATAACAAATATCAAAGAAGCTAACTTCGGCAATGCCGAAGTTTATATACCCTTGCAGTCCTTGGCAATAATTTTTTTACATTTTGAAATTTCTTTCCTTGCAACTCAATTCATCAACACACAAACAAAACATTCAAATTATTTCTCTTTTTACTACAAATTTCTAAGCAAAGCACAACACGCATACACATACATACATACGTGTAGCGCCACGTCTGTGTGTGCGTATGCATGTGCTCTGTTTGATTTGCTGATGACGTAGAACCGATTTGTATTGACTGTAACTTGTGTTCTATTTATCCGATCGAACTCAAATTTTGGGATCTGAGATTTTATATCAAATTCTATTATATTGGTAAATTTCATGGGGATAACCCAATTTTTGCAAAAATTTTTGTTCTAGAGCTATATGATCTAGTAGTCCGATCCTGACAATTTTCATACTCTATTATCTCCCGGCTAAAAGTAGCTCAAATATGAAATTTCATTCCGATAGCTCTTAAGATGCCAGCCCGAAGTTGATTTGCACAGACGGACGGACGGACGGACGGACGGACGGACGGACGGACAGACGGACATGGCTATATCGACTCAGCTTCTCATGCTGATCAAGAATATATATACTTTATGTGGTCGGAAACGTCTCCTTCTGTGCGTTACAAACATCTGACCAATTTTATAATACCCTCTGCAAGGGTATAAAAATGACCATGGAATGTGTTGTAAAGCGTTGACCACATTGGCATTACCAGAAATTGCCTGAAAAGAGGTTCAAACGTGAGAGTAATACGGAATACACCTCAATTAAAGGATAAATTGAATCGAACACATTTTACGACTAAATTGTAATCCCCCAAATATGTATATGTACATATATAAATACATACATATGTAGGAAGGTGGCCGAATTGAGCTTGGAACGATTAAGATTTAGTTTATAGTTGCAAAATATACAAAAGAATGACTAAATCGAGACAAATCCATAACCTTTTCAACAAAGTGTCAGACACTTCAAAAATTTGTTTAATGAAAATTGAAATTAATTTTCAAAATCTAGATTTTATAGATTTGTAAATATTTAAAAATGGGATTTTCACGCCTTAAGTCTGATCATATGCAAAAATCTCTCAATGCCATTAAATATTAATAGCTTCTTCAGTAATATGTTTATTAATGTTTTCGAACTTTGGCGTAAAACATGCGTAAGCATTGAAGCGTGAAGGGCGACGATAGCTCATGTGTGTGTGTGTGTGTGTGTGTGTGTATAAACTCGGAATCGATTTAGCTCCATATTTATCCATATGTTGATGTTTCCTCTTCATTATTATTTTTTTTTCCTTTTCAGATATACCCGACATTCCCGATGACATCAAACACTTGCAGAGCCTGCAGGTGGCCGATTTCAGTTCGAATCCCATACCCAAATTGCCTTCGGGCTTCTCGCAGTTGAAAAATCTAACAGTTTTGGGCTTGAATGATATGTCACTTACCACATTACCCGCCGATTTTGGCAGCCTCACGCAATTGGAATCGCTCGAGCTGCGTGAGAATCTATTAAAGCATTTGCCAGAGACAATAAGTCAGCTAACAAAACTGAAACGTTTGGATTTGGGTGATAATGAAATTGAGGATTTGCCACCATATCTGGGCTATTTGCCGGGACTGCATGAACTTTGGCTGGATCACAATCAGTTGCAGCGTCTGCCACCCGAATTGGGTTTGTTGACTAAACTGACCTACCTCGATGTGTCCGAGAATCGGCTGGAAGAGCTGCCCAATGAGATCAGTGGCCTGGTTAGTCTAACCGATTTGGATTTGGCACAGAATCTTCTCGAAACACTGCCCGATGGCATAGCCAAACTGAGCCGTCTTACCATTCTGAAACTCGATCAAAATCGTTTGCAACGCCTAAACGATACACTGGGAAGGTAAGTGAATTAAAAACACTAGAATCAATAATTTCATACGTTTTTATTTCCAATTTAGTTGCGAAAACATGCAGGAGCTTATATTAACGGAGAATTTCCTATCCGAACTGCCTGCCTCCATAGGACGCATGACCAAGTTAAGCAATCTGAATGTCGACCGCAATGCACTCGAGTATTTACCACTGGAAATTGGCGAATGCGCCAATTTAGGTGTGCTCAGTCTGAGGGACAACAAGCTGAAAAAGCTGCCGCCAGAGCTGGGCAATTGCACTGTGCTTCATGTGCTGGATGTGAGCGGCAATCAGTTGCTCTATTTGCCCTACTCACTGGTCAATTTGCAATTGAAGGCAGTCTGGCTATCGGAAAATCAATCACAGCCGTTGCTGACCTTCCAACCGGACACGGACGCTGAGACAGGCGAGCAGGTTTTATCCTGTTATCTGTTGCCCCAGCAGGAATATCAGCCCATTGCACCGGGTGAGTAAATGGCAAAACGGGTAATTCTATTACCCAAGGAAAATCGTTGGTGGCTGGTGCTTAAGCCCGAGGGTTTGCAGCTGTCTGTTCAATTGCCCTCCCCCCGACTATTCGCATTCTTGGTTTGTTCACGTCAACAGAAAAACCCAGCCCTGGCACAGATATGCGCACACTCTTATCTGCAACTTTATCGTTGAGCAATATCTAGAATCTATGCTGGCATTTCTATAAATGATAAGATAAACACCGTGAGTCGACACTTGCTGGCAAACGGGTAAATGGGCAAATGAGCAAACATTGCAAACAATCGTGCTTTTATCATGTAAAAGAAATAGTCTACAGAATTCAAAAGCTACGACTACCTCACATTTTTCCTTTTTTGTAACTAAAAATTGAATTAAATTTTATGATTCCGACCAAAGCACCAAGAACTCAAAACACACAATTTGTATTTGTATATCTATATGGCGTTTTCTTCTTCTACTCCACCTATATTATATTATATATTATTTCTCTGCTATTTTCTTTGCCATGCACACACTCTTCTGCTCCATAAAAAAAATAAACCCACTATTTATGTGTTACATCATTCCACACCAAAAACCTCAAATAAAAACAAAAAGATTATCCACCCATGACGCTTTATAGATCAAGCGAAAAATTCGATTCAACGGAATTCTTCAATTATCAACAGAAAGGTTTGCAATACAACTATCGATCGCTTTAAAGCCTCCAAAAACTAGCTCATCTAACTATAATAAAACAAATACTTTCATAGCATGTCTCGCTGCTTTTTAAGAAAAGAATACATTTGCATGCTTGCCTGCCTTTATGTACGAGTACCATAAATATATCTATGTGTAAATCCTATTTGTATATAACAACAAACTTTAATTTAGATGAACGCATCTTGGTATTCAAACAGAGAAACCAGTTTTCTTTGCCATCTACACTGACGTCATATATCTGAACATATTAACAAGTTGTATAATCGTCTTGGTTCGATCCGGGCGTTGGCTCAAACACCCAGTTCGTTTCAGTTCAGTTTACTACTCTTTCCCTCTCAATTCAAACACAGACACACACACTTTTGAGTGTGTGTGCGTATCAGTATTGGATTATGCTATGCTTTTTATTCACTGTTTATATTCGGAAAATATTTGCCCTGTATGCGGGCTTCCCATTAAAGAGCCCATTTGATTCTAAATGCCACTTTCTCCTCCTCCTCTTTAGCCATCTAAATCCTGATTTTTGTTTTTGATTGAGCATTTCAAGCTGTCAGATCAAAGCTGTTTCAAGTTCTTCGCACAGACATTTTGTTTGTTAGCAGATACACGATCTCTAACCAATCCATACCAATTCATTGTAAGTGTGCCAATTGACAATATGACGTCATGGCGTATAATGAATGTAGAGCAAACTACAAAAGATGATTGCATGACCAACGATCGGGTATGATTATTACCTTAAGATGACGCCTATATTTCTACATTCTTCTCCATAATATAATTAATCACATTTTGTGATATATGCCAGCAAAAATAACCTTTTGATTAATGGCCCCTGTCAGATTTATTTTGCCTTGGTTATGCTGAATTATAGAGCCAGTCATATTAAAAGCCGTCAGGAATTAACCAAGGAACTATTTGCATACCCTTCAAAAAAAGAAAAAAAAGAAAAAAAAGGGCGTATTTATTTTGGCACAAAATTGACATACATATATGTATTATTGGCACTTGATTACACTTTTGCTTAATATAACTTGTACATTATATTACTGGAGATGTTTTTTAGATTATGTCACCTTTTTCGAATTTTAGCTTAGACTTATTAGACTTTATTGAAGAACAGATTTTTAAGTATACCTAAAACAAATTTAATAAAATCTTAAATATAGTAAAGTTGCAAATACTCAATACATGTTAGTTTATTAAAAATTTAAATGACAAGTTTTGGATCTCCTAGCATCTTCGGTGTAAATATCTGAAACTGACTTAAAAAAGAGATTCTGCTTATTATTGGATTGTCGTTTTTGAAAATCTTCACTGTAACTAACTGATTTATATGGGTGACTGCGAGTTTCTTTGTGGTTTGTTGTCTGTTGTGATTGTTTTCAGTTCTCTTCTCATTAGATTGCCATTCAATGTTTGTATTCTGTAACTTTTTTTTTTTTTTTTTTTTGCTGCCAAAACCAGTTTTTATAGGTAGATTGCTTTGTTTTGGTTTTAGTTTTCTGTTTTCTCTACTTTTGGGCCTATAAATAGATAATAACATCATGTCAGAAATAAATATGTATACAAATGTATTTGCTTTATTCGTTTCGTCGCAGTTGATCAATGACGAAATGTATGTCTAGCGCATATTTCATTTAATTTATACATCTATGTGAACTTTTTCAAGATCGTTTTGATGGCTTTTATTGTTTTTTCCGTATAGATAGAGAAGATGTTCAGATACCGAATGAACATGTTATGTCTGATAGTTTTGTAAGTGACTGGTGCGCCCCGAGTCACCTAAACTGCGTTCAAATTATCCAATTAAAGTCTTGGCGGTCAAGTAGTAAACGTTGTCAACGGCATTGCCGCCGCCTCTTAATATACATATTATATGGCGAGAATTATGGCTATTACAACATGCTTTGCCCTATACCCTCTCTTATTGTTTATATTTACATAAATCTTCATATTCATAAATTAAGTAAAGACAGTACTTGGCACTCCCCGTTGCGTGTAATTTCGTAAATTTCTTTCGTTTGTCTATATTAAAATCGGTAATTCGATTGAGAGTACGAGGGCGGCGGTTAAAGTTTTTAGGAGGCGAATATTAATATTTACTATTGACAAATGTAAATAAATTGTGTGGTTAATTCGTTCATTTATGATAAGAAATTGACAAGTTAAGTAACTTGTATTGCGTATTTTCCTAAAAGTTGCAAATGTAATGGCAGCAGCCTTAAATGTTGGTGTAGAACTTTTCAATTAGCCCTCGAAGAGGTGTAACTGACAGTGGAATTGGATGCATCTACTTAAGCCAAGCACAACACTTCCGTCATAAACAACAATTTGCATTTGTTTATTGCCTGTTATTGAAGTAAATCCATCCAGCCAGCCAGTCGGTCCAGCACTTGGTTGAATGGATGGGTGGGTGGTTCGGTTGGGTGGATGTCTGGAGCGTTACTTGCAATTGCTGCGTAAATTAATTTTTTTTGTTTTTTGGAGGAAGGAGGCAAAATAAGGCTGGGGGCCAACGTCAGCCACCCAACATTGATTGCCCACATGTTGCAACTTTTATATTGTTTACATGCGCCGCGGTGTGAAAATTTATGGCGCACACTTCTCATAAGCGCTTGATGGATTAGAGAGTAGCGAGATCCACCACCAAATGTTGTGTGTGTGTGTGTATGTGTATTGTGTATCTTTAATACCAAGTGTGCACGAGAGGTTGAAATGTTTACGCCTGGCGCCAAAAATAGTTGCTGCCGATATGTTGGTTTTTAATAGCCATATTATTTATTGATTTTGCAAAACCAAAAAGGTAGACCATTAAGAGCTTTCATCATAAATATTTGTATATAATAAATAATGCTTCATATATAGGTACCTATGTATATATATTTGTATCATCATATGTATGTATCTGCATGAACCTGCAGTTAACCTGTCATTATTCAAGCTATTAACTAAAATCTAATCACTTGAGCCCCCCAAAATATTATACTTACCATTATTGATTGTTTCTATTATTTTCTGATTTGCCACAGCACGCGATTCTGATTCTGATTATGAAGAACATAACAGCCGCGAAAATGCGCGAACAGTCACATTCCCTGATGTTCCCAACCAGGAGAAGAATACGCAATTTGTGCGCCAAAATACACCGCATCCCAAGGATCTAAAGGCAAAGGCTCAAAAATTGAAAGTGGAGCGCAGTCGTCATGAGGAGAATGCCAATTTGGTAGCACTGCCAGAGGAGGAGGTAAGTAATAGCGCGAGAAGGAGCAGAAGGAGGTAATAATAAGCATATTCCCATTCTAATTTGCTTTACTATAAATTTATAGAACGGCATTAAGCTAGCCGAGACACCAACCGAAGCGCGCCCTGTGGCTAACAATCACCAGCAGGCGAAAGCCGTGACAGTAACCGCACCGGTACCTCAGCCAGTCCAGCAACCAGTTGTTGGTGTAAATGCCAACAAGGCAACTAATACAACAACCACAGTAACAGCTCCACCAGCTAATGCACAGGGTGGTGTCCCTCAAGTGGTGCAAAACACCGCTAACACTGCTGCTGCTACTGCTGCTCCTGGTTCTTCCGATGTGGCCGATGGTGATGAGCAAGATGATGAATTTGTAAGTAGAGAAACACTTTCAACCAATTGTACACAAACATAACAACTTTTGTTTTTGCAGGAATCCGATCGACGAGTTGGCTTTCAAGTGGAGGGTGAGGACGATGATTTCTACAAACGACCACCAAAACTACACAGACGGTAGGTGTAAATCAATTAACTCAAATCCCAAAGTAATTATTTTATACTATTTATTGAAACTCTTGCAGTGATACTCCACATCACTTAAAGAAGGAGCGCGTTCAGCATTTAACTGACAAACAGGCAAATGAAATATTAGCTAATGCTTTGGCCTCGCAAAAGCGCAATGATGCCAACACGGCTACGCCGCAGCATTCGCTGGGTAAAGTGCAGTCGCCCATTGAGGAAAATGCCGATGCTGAGCAATTAGAACAGGAACAGGAACAACAACAACAGCAGCAGCAACAACATCTATTTGATGCATCTCTCTCACCGATACCAACAATAACAACTACAACGACAGACGCAGCAGGAGAAGGGGCAGAAGCAACGACCGACCAGGGTGAGTACGATGAGAACTACTTTTCCATAACTTTAAGCGTCCTCAATGCAAGTGTAAAGCTATAGAAAATCAATAGTCCAGTCAATATTCAAACAGTGGGCAAGGTCTATTATATTTTGCCCCTATAGAGTTACTTATTGCCGTAAAGTTTTACAGAATAAGATTACAGAATGAGTACAAAATGATATCACATATATGAGAGTATGTTACATTTCTAAAGGTTTTGTTTTTGAATTTAAAAATAAAACAGCATCTGTATTTAATCACCTGCATAAAAAAACTATAAAAGTATACAAATAAGGATAGATATTAGTGTGAAATATATTTCCATTAAATTTATAATTACGTTCCAAAAAAGTGTATACAACTCTCAGTACTTTCATACTTAACCCCCACGCGATGCTATATAAATTTGGGTCATATTTTTTTGTATGAATCATTTTCATTTTGCCTGTTATTGCCATTGGCCTATTCAAGAGTTGTACTTCCTATATCGTAAACCAAACTTGGAATTAATTACACACAAATAAGAAAACATATGGTAGTTATTAAAAGCGCGTTACAACACAGATACAACAAGTGAATCGTGCAATCTTTCTGATGTTGTTGTTGTTGTTTAGGCCTATTTCGAAGCACACGCAACAGGTAAACATTGACCAAAAAAATGTTTTGGCCCATAAATAAACTCGGCACGTAGTAGCTACAATGGTGAGTTTGCTTATCACTTTGGCTCTATCTTTGTGTACATACATATATATTTTCTGAATTGCAAAAGTTGATAAAACACACATAAAAAAGGGCTCAAAGCTTGCTCATTGCTAACTTCACTCGAAAGAGAAATAGTGAACAGGTAAATTGAAAGTATGCATTTAAAAAAAGAGAGGGAGAAAATAAAAAGCCGTGTTGAAACACTGTCTCATTATGGCTAATGTTACCTGTGAGTGTAATAGAGAGAATGTGAGAGGCAAGTAAGGTGCTTAGAAAGATACGAGAGTGAGATTGTGAGAGTCATCCGCGCGGTGAGTCCAATTAACCGTCACGTCTGGGGGTCTTGGGTCTGGGCGTTTTGCCCACTTGTCGCTCGCTTTAGTCATTTTTCAGTTACGCTTGCGTTTTGTCAACATCGCGAGAGCGCGCAACGTTTCTTCCAATCAACTACGTCTGCTACTTACCTCAACAATATCAACATCATCATCATCATAACCTGCATCATCATTATCATTTGAGTGGTCGTCGTCTACTCGCTAACTTTTATTTTCATTTTATTATTATTGCTGTTGTTTACCTGCGAACTGAGACTGAAAGAGAGACAGAGACGTATACAGAAAGTAATGAGTAATAACAATAGACCAAAAAACAACAAGCTGCCGCAAAAATACATTTAAAACTTTGCAACAACAACAGTTTTTTTCGGTTAAAAGATCTGTTTTTTTTCTTACCTTCTCAACAAAAATCAGAAACACCGTTAAATACTTTCGGTAGAGAGTGTGAAATGGCTAGAAGCTTACGTGTGTATTGTTTGTTGTCTGTTTTCCTGTGCATTCTTTTATTTTTATCGATTTTATATATATATATCTGTTCTCCTCATAATTCGCTTATATTGATAAGGGCAGTCGTCTGGAAAGTTTCTTCACATGTTGTGAAAAACTCCCAAGTATTCTCTGTTTCAATATAGAGAAGATGGCGGGGTGGGCTGAAAACAAGGCCAAATTCAAGCTCGTCATGGGAGCTGAAGCCAGAGCTGCCAAAAGAATACTTCAAGGTTAAACCGAGGCTCATCAGTAGATGCAGTTTGCTTATTTGCATTTTGGTCGGCAATGCCCCAAAAAATGAGCTGCTTGAAAGTAAATTTTCGTCTTATTTATATAGCACACACAAGTAGTAGAAGCAGCCGGGTCTCTCGGCCTCTCACTCTCCCTCTCTCTCTCTCTTACCTCAGCTGAGATGAGCTCTCTTCTGAATATTTGTGCTTGACAAACAAGAAAAGTACTCAAATGTGGCTCGTTGTGTGTGTGAGAGAGTGTGTGAATATCCGGTTTTCCGGCATTTCTTTGGTTCGATTTTCTTTTCTTTTTTTCGGTTAGATATACTGCAAACGCTTTGGCAATACAATCAACATTTGCACAATTCCTTTTGCATTCCTTTTGGCAAACAATATGCAACATTTGCTGCACATATCCTGTAACGTCGTCGTTGTTTGTCCTTCTTAAAGTTCTCACCCAGCTTGTGTTTGTGTGTGAGGCTGCTTCAAAGAGTCCAATAAATAAACCGATGATAAGCTCAAGGCAATGAATGCTGTATGAATGCTGTTGCCATTCATTATTTATGTATTGTTGTACTTCTTCTTGATTACACCGAGATTCTTATTGAATTTACCACCCACGTAGCTCCACCCACCACCCATCATGAAATGTGCGTGTATTCTTCCGAAGAATTTCGTGTGTGTGTGTTTGTTAGTTTATTATAACAAACTATTATTATTTATTATGGTTGATTTTTTGTTAGGGTAAAGAACAATTTTGTTGAGTAAAGAACAATTTAAACTATTTGCAATGTTGTTTCATCAGGCAAACAAACCCAACTAAGTACACACACACTTTTCGTTTGGCCCATTTTAGACCTTGGTATGCCTTTTCGCAGTTGCATGTTAAGTTTATCGTTTCAATGTTTTGTTTTACACCAGAGTTTCCCACCGATTTCGAGTTCTCCCACTCTGCTTAGTTATTTGACATTTTCCGCGTGGAAACTAACGCAACGAAAATGCAATAAATGCCAGCTGCTATCAGAAACAGAGACAGATAGAGAAAGAGAGGAGAAGACGGAAGATAGTGGCTTGTGTAAGTGCAATAAAAGTGGCCAGGTCAAGTAATTTTGCATTTGCAATATTGCCGTCATCCTTAGCCTCAAACAACTTTTTATGCCACTGACACCATTAGCTACTCCAGTTTATTGTCAATTAATGTCAAGGCAATGATGTCATCCATCTAACAAAGTTCCCATACTTATGCTCCACGTTTTGATAAGAACACAACAAAATAACGCATACGACAGGTGGACCAAGGTCATTAACTAACGCTGTCCCTTTGAGTAACTTGCCCACCCAAAATGAGTAGAATACTCAAATATATCTATATTGTGTATATTGCTATATATACACATGTCGCAATGATTCAGTTTTTCCAATCTCTATTCTGTTACCTGCTTATCGACCATTTGTGTTTGCTTTAGACTACGCGTCAGCAGCATATATTTCGTTGTATTTTTGTTTTGGCCCTATCAGTTTGGCTTTAGGCATTCCAAAATGCAGATAAGATATGAAACCGAACCAATTCTTTCTTTCTCTCTTCCATTCTTTGCTTCGTAAATGTGTAATTTGCGTGGCCCTTCTCCCTTTTGGCGTTTGGATTGTAACATGTCATCATTCTGCCGTTTTTTGCTCCGAAATAAAAAACTTTATTCATTAATTTTGCTTGCCATATTTAAACGGTCGTTTTTCGCTGATGGTGTTGTGGCTTAACACTTGCAATTTGTCAACCGCACACATTCGTGTGCCCCTGTCCTTTTCTCCCTCTTGGGCAAAACTCACCTGTCCTTGGACAAATTAATCACTGGGACAGCCTTTCGGTTGGCCGCCCCGTAATGGTCTTTCATATTTATTATATGTACATTTTTTTCATGACCCCTCACGTGCGGATGTTGATCAATGGCTTAAAGCCGATTTAAGATTCAATTAAGCTAGCTTGATCTTTTGCTATTGAACAATGTCAATGTAATTAAAAGTGATTCAATGTGTCTATAGCTATCGCAGGGGTTATTGACCAACAGAAGACAACGTTGTGGAAAATCTCAATTTCAATATTTAAAAATTTGCATAAACGAAGAAACAAACACTCACAGACACATACATACACATACATATAGTGAAGGCGGAGACATTCTGTTCCTTTACTTGTCACAAAGTCAGTCTACATATATGTCTGGAAAATGTCACAAAACAACACGGGATAAAATCTAGACATTGGCCAAAAAGGGTGTGGTGCTGAGAAGTTGAGGTCTGCTTGAGGGCAAGCTTTGTGAAATATGAGTTTTGCCTGCTTTTGGCATGTGCCACACAAACATACATATCTATCTGACTGTCTCTCTTCGTGTGTCTTTCTGTCTGTCTACTAATTTCTGTGGGCCAGCGTTGACACTCTGGTCTGGTCGGAGGTCATTTACATATAAATAACCAAAAAGGCGAACGAACAACAACGAAATGGGAACCTTATTTCCATTGGCATTGATTTGGCATAAGGATTCGATGGATACAAATGCTAATACGTTCGGGGAATCGTCATCACAAAATTTTTGTTATGCTCTTCCTGTTTGTTCTGGTTTGCGTTCATATTTAATGTGAAAGTGTACAATATATGTACCACCTACATATACAATTTTATTCTGACGGCAGTTGAATTTTGCTTATTTTATGAGTTTTCCACTCTTACAACCGTATACGGTGTATTTAAATTTTCTCTTATACCCTGTAAGGATTTGGGTATACTATTTTTTACACAATCAGTAGAAGCGCAAATTACGATGCTGTGTCAAATGTGCAAGAGATTCAATTACCTTTAATCAACGTTAGTAGATCACCGACTCATTATGTCTGTTTCTGGTATAGGGTATAATAAAGTCTTTGCTTCCGTTTATCATCAAAGTTTCTTTTTTTGTTATGGGAATGTTTTATATTTACGTCATTTATTTTTTACGCACTTCATTGAGTGAGTGTGCCTGTGCCGCCCCTGATTTTTAAGTAATATGCTGTCGTAAAAATCTTTAAATGGCTGCTTAAGTGGGTGGCAATGAGACCATATGTAAAAGTGGGAGTGAGAGACAGTTGAATCTTGAGTATTTTTTCGATTATAATTCTCGTCGGCTCAATTTTTGTACATTCATCTCATGCATTTCGTCATTGTTGTTTGCCTACTTTTCAGATGACTGTGGATGCAAGGCTACTTAGCCGCACACATGTCCCAAACATAACACGTGTTCTCCTTTATATTTGTCTTTACCAACCCATCGCAGGTTCCAATAAACGACCAATGAAAATATGTTTCTTTTTATGACTTTCCTTTGTTGTCGGTTGTCGTTGTTGTTTGTTTTACTTTGACCCATGCGACTGGGCGAAAATGAAAAGATTTTTCATAGCTTTTCTCCGTCTCTCTGGGTGTGTGTGTGTGTGTGTCTGTCTGGGTTGGTGCTTCATCAGAAATTGAGAAAAATATTTTGGCATTTTATTGCATTATTATTTATCAGAATGATGCTTTCTTTTACGATTTACAAAATGAAATGTTTCCAAAAGTTGCTCACTTTAAAGTGTTGAATATTTTATCAGAAACCTACGGAGAAATATGAAGAGAGATTCAGAGAGAGATGGTTTCAATAAATGAATATGAAATGAATGGCTCAGACAACAGCAGACACTGATTAAGATTCGCTTCGATTAACACTTGCCGGCATACAATTACAAACTTGAGACTCGACACCACTCTCCCTCACTCTCTGACTCGCTCTATCTCTTGACTATCGTTAAAGCCAACATAATTGTTGTTGTTGCTTTTTGGCCTGGCCAAGTGCCGCTGAAATTTTATTGAGTGCAAATCAGCAAGTTGGCGTACCGAGGCAACACCTCTGAGGTACAGGAGATAGTAGGTTTCTCTGGGAATTTTTCTCCTTTGCTTTCCTGCCTAACAGCAACTGAAGGCCTTCATCCTGTTTATTTATTTAATTATTATTCAAAGTTGTTTAAGGTCATTTGGTTGGGTCGTTGGCTTAATGTCTGCTCTAGCTTAAAGAATTTTACTTCGTTTTTTTTCTGTGTTTTGTTATTTTCTTTGTTATATTCTTGTGTATACACGGTTCAATGGCTTTTGGCCAGGACACGAAGCAGCTGTGTCCCCTCCACGAAAATAATTTGCCTAATTTATGTAAAGCATAAATTACCAACTTTATTTGACCAAGGATGGAGAAATAGATGAGATAAGGCTATTTGAAAATTGCATTAAGTCGAAGCCAGTTTGAAATTGATATTGATGTGATTTTTCATTCGACTGCACAGAGTAGTGTATGGACTTATATTATAGTACAGGGTGCTGTTGTTGTTGTTGTGTTTAAAACCTTTCGTTTCTTCGCCCCTTCGTTGCTTGCATGCATCGATTGGGCTTTTCTCGTTGGGTCGCTGCAGCACATGTAAAAAGTTTCGTCTACATATTAAAATGTGCAGTCAAATAAAAAATCACTTTAGCTCTAGTTTCAATTTTTGACAGGGTGTTCCACACACATACAGATACATAGATGCGTAGAAGCAACATGTTCAATCATTAAAAAAGTGCAATCAGTTAAAATAAATCGGCCAAAAACTATATAATGTTCAATGTCAAAATTAAAGTCAAAGAGGGCAACAATACATTGCCGAGAAATGGTCAAAGAAGCAATGGAAATGGCTCCATGGGCTACAATTACTCGGGGGCGGGCAGTGGACGTAATAGTCCTGCCATGAGTAGCCTGCGTAGCTCCCTAGCCTCATCAAATCGTAGTCCAGCAGGATCGTTACGCCGCAAAGACAAACGCGTACGCATTGTGACTAGCTATGAACCGCTGGAAAGGGATTACGATCGCCAGAGACAGCATTTTGGTAACCACTTGCATTGCAGGATTAGTTAAAATTTCTGGAAATTCCATTAGGCAAATGTATTAAATTGATTTTTCTCTTTGCAGATAACTTGGATGGCGTGACGGAACTACGACAAGAGCAATATGAAATCCATATAGAGCGAACAGCAGCTGGCCTTGGACTTAGCATAGCCGGCGGCAAGGGCTCTACTCCTTTTAAAGGCGATGATGATGGCATTTTCATATCGCGTGTCACCGAGGGCGGCCCCGCCGATCTGGCTGGCCTTAAGGTCGGCGACAAAGTTATCAAGGTCAATGGAATTGTTGTTGTGGATGCGGATCATTATCAAGCCGTGCAAGTGCTGAAAGCATGCGGCGCCGTGCTTGTGCTTGTGGTACAGCGTGAAGTCACTCGCCTCATTGGCCATCCGGTGTTCAGTGAGGATGGCAGTGTTTCACAGATATCCGTGGAAACTCGTCCATTGGTTGCCGAAGTGAGCCAGCCGCTGGCGTCCACACATGAACGATATATTCCAGCTCCCATCGAGATAATGCCACAACAACAACATTTGCCAGTGCAGCAACAACAGCAGGCTGCGGCTACTCATAGCTATTCTGGAAATGTTTTTGCCACACCCACCAGTGCAGCAGAACAGCCGACAGCCGTTTCATCAAATGGTTTATTAAATGGCAAGGTGGGTGATAAATTCTTCCAACTCTTCTTTAAGGATAAATTGAAATTGAAATTGAAATGTTTAAGACAGCCTATAATATAACTAAATGAAATCATTGTCTGATTTCATCTTTTGATGTACTCTGCGCACATTTATTAATCAAAATTATCACCACTTCATTATTGAAATTAACTTTGCTCAATTTGTGTGTACTTGTGCTTGATTCTCGTCTGATTGAATCATGTTGTTTTTGCGGTTTTCTCAGGATGCTCCGTTAAGTTTCATTCAATTGCACACGACGTTGATACGTGATCAAATTGGTCAAGGATTGGGCTTTAGCATTGCCGGAGGCAAAGGCTCCCCCCCATTCAAGGATGATTGCGATGGCATTTTCATATCGCGCATTACCGACGGAGGATTGGCACATCGCGATGGCAAAATCATGGTTGGCGACCGTGTCATGGCGGTAAGTCGCATATGCTAATGGCATTTCATTGTACAATACAATTTGTATACTCATCGATTTCCATCATCCTCCACCCACCAACAACCCCTACACAACACCGCAGATTAACGGCAACGACATGACAGAGGCTCATCACGACGCTGCCGTTGCATGTCTCACCGAACCGCAGCGTTTCGTTCGTCTAGTGCTGCAACGAGAATATCGCGGCCCATTGGAGCCACCAATGAGTCCTCGCAGTCCGGCTGTGCTCAACTCATTGAGCCCTTCTGGCTATTTGGCCAATCGACCAGGTTGGAATGGCAAGCATTATGCTTCAGTGGAGCGGACTCTTAATTTATTTTCCACTCTCTCTCTCTCTTTTTGTAGCCAACTTTAAGCGTTCTGCGGGCGATGTTAGTGGAGCAGCATTTGCTGAGCAGCCCTACAAATACAACACCTTGGCCACCACCAGTCCAGCAACTGTTGCCTACCCAGCCACAGCCCCTGGCACAGCCAGCAACAGTAACACCTTGCCCAGCAACAAGACAAATGGCTTTGCTGCTGCTGCAGCTGCAATAGATAAGTCTACGGGGCAACCAGTGCCGGCTCCCCGTCGCACCAACTCAGTGCCACAGGGAGAAGGTGATGCACCCAATGGCGCTGCCTCCACAACCTCTAGTGGAGACTCTGGCGAGGCTCAGGTAAGGAACCCCCTAGCAGCTTAATCAATATCACTAATGTAGAATTTGTAGACTTTAACATAAGTTTTGTGTGTCTAGTTCTTTGCACGTCATTTTAATGTTGCCCATACGACGATATAAATATGCATATATCATAATCAGGCTTAGGCTTATGTCAATTGTTAAGAATTTGCGCCACAATTAATTCACACTCTAAGGTAAGTTGTCCAAAAGCAATTCAGTGCGCAAGTTCTTAACAAAAAAACTTATACCACGCAAATTGTTGATGATATTTTTTGCGAAAATTAAAAAGCATTAGCATAAACACACTTTCTCTTACCCAAAAAAACAATACCAAAATCAAAATTCTAAGTATCTTTATCTAATTGTGCTAATACATAACTGCCAGAAATTTATCAATTACAACATACTATATATTTTATACCTTTATACAAAACCTCATAACATTAGATTATAGAATTTTTGATGTATATTGAATTTGTTTGTGTTTGTTTTGCATGTGCCCTGTGCGCGTTTGTCCCTTTGTTCTTATTCCTTCCACTCGACATGTTCACCATTCAAAAACAAAGAAAAAATTGTATGTCCTATTTGTCGCAGCTGCTGGCTTCAACGCACTTACTAAAGAGCCATTTATAATCAATTGGCCAAACGAAAAAAACAAATTGTATATAACGCTAGACATAAATGTAGGCAGTAACTAGTTTAGTTTATGATTAGCCGTCCCTCGCCCCGCCCTTTCACACAAATCACTCTACCTTTAACATCTGCAAAAATTAAAATCAAAACCAAAATGTAAAACGAAATTTACAAAATCCAAACATATTTTTGTTTCTTTTTCTCCGTACCCCTCGATCAAAAAAAAAAAATTGTTTCTTACAAAATCCAAAAACCGTAAAAACAAACAAATCAAATTTCAACTGAATTTTCCGACAAAAACTTTGCTCAAAAACCAACCAATGCCATGTTAAATCACCCAATCAACCAAAACGAACCCGATCGACGCATCAACTTCGGCAGCCATCCTCACTTCGCCCGTTGACCAGCGATGATTTTCAGGCGATGATACCAGCCCACTTCCTTAGCGGCGGCAGTCAGCATCAAGTGCATGTGGCCCGACCCAATGAGGTGGGGGTCAGCGCTGTCACGGTGAATGTGAATAAGCCGCAGCCCGATTTACCCATGTTTCCAGCAGCGCCCACAGAGCTGGGACGTGTCACCGAGACGATCACCAAATCGACCTTTACGGAGACAGTAATGACGCGCATCACAGACAATCAGCTAGCGGAGCCATTGATCAGTGAGGTGACTATCACAACATCACGCTTACACTAAAAAAAACAAAAAAAAAAAAAAACCAAAATAAAAAAAGCCAAGAAAATACCAAATAATACATTTCATAAAGATGTAAATGAAACTAAAGTAAATTAGTGGCGTTGTGTGAAGCAGTCCTAAGTAACAACGATCCTGTTCCTCATCGAAGGATATTAAATTCACAAAAACACACTCAACCACACGCACACAGAAATACACATACACACACATATATATTTGCACATTCCACCATCTGCACATGAAACAAATTCGTAATTTTCTATTCAAAATTTTTCTTTTCATTTTTACTCTCATACTCTCTTTATCTTTTTTAAATTTGGCAATTTCACTTTGCTCTTGAGTTAAAATTTGTTTTATTTTTTTTTCTCAATTAAATTAAGAATCTATTTTGTATATGTAAATAAATATGTGTGCCTATTTTGCAAACAATTTGATTGAACTACGATTGGCCCTGGCACAAAAGACGCTTCAACATGGCCAAGCACACACACACAGACACATACCCATACACCTTACCCAGAAACTATTCACAGGTTGAATATCCGTCGTCGTTTGAAGTGTGCCAATGGCCAAATTACTCATTGAGTGTGTTTCTGATGCTGCCAAAGCATTATGCAAAACATACACATCGTCAGTAGCTTGTATGTTGACCTGAACTAATTGATGAAGGATGTGGCTAATTGTTATGGTTGTGGACTTGGCCGTATAGCATAAGGATCTATCTTACCATCTAATGCTCACTAATTTCATAATGTAGACAATGTAGAGTACAAATCTGATGCATAATTGATTAATTTTCTAAATCTTTTCCACTAACAATTTACCAATCTAATTGTAACTACTACTATAATATGGGCTTCCTTTTACTTTTCTTACTTACATATATTATAAAATAAAATGAAAAGATTTTGTGTAATTTGTAGTCTCAACTGAGTTGTTCTTAATGATGTTTCCTTTCATGTTTAGCAACTAAATGTTTCTCTCATACATGACATAAATGTAGTTCAATTAAACATTTTAGTTAAAGGTTTGCTCTATTTTTATTTGCCATATTGCTGTATAATAGATGAATTGCTTTCAAGTGACAGTTTATTGTTCTTGTAAAGAATTAGAGTCTTCAATCTTCTAGAATATACTCTTAGGTATTCAAGCACTTTTCCACTTGAGCTTTTCAATGCTTTCCTACTCCTTGGTCTAAATCTCATTCAAGGATAAGCAAAGCATTCTGATGTTGTCACATAGTCAAGTCGAGTGTCAACTCTAAATCCAACTCAAAAAAGGAGAAAAAAAAATGCAAAAGAAATCTTTCAACCACTGCAATTGCCAAAATGCTGCCGTTTCCCAACACACTTCCCACTCCTCCACCTCATCAAAGACTGTGTATCTCACTCTCTTCTTACTTTGGCCACTTACCATATAAATATATAATTCAGCCAACTAGAGATACTATGCATACATGTGTGAATAATATATAATGCCGAAATACTCAGAGAGTTGCTCTTCTCCGAATGGAGCCAAAAAAAGCATTTATATTCATATAACAAAATAACACCCCCACTAATGCAGTTCTATAGACAAACACACACACACCGACTTGTTCGAATGTCTGCAAGAAACTTTTGAATATTTTCATTTGTTTTCTTTAGTTTACTGTGTGAGAGTAAACACTTCATTTTGTCGTCTGCTAAAGGCAAAAGTAAAGTTGCACTTGAATTGTAAATATTTAAAAACACAAAAAATTTAATTGTTTTTAATTTCTTGAGTTATTTATTTATCAAGACAGTTTAAAAAGTTACATCGAAATGCTTTTTCTTCGTTTATTTGTTGTCCCCAACGAAATGAAATGAAAATTGATAAAAGTTGTGTCACAGTTTTTGCATTTGACAATTTAAATGAAATATTTCTAATGAATATATAACTTGAAATTATTATCATTTGACATTTTAATATTCTGATGCTCTCTTCCTCTTTCTGTCTGTGTGTGTGTGTATGTTAAGCCACATAACTGAGTTGCTGCTCTTTTTGATTGAAATATAAAAGCCGCCTCTTAGCTCCTCGGTTTCCAGATTTTCTTTTATGTATGCGATTTAATATACAAGATTTAAACAGAATATGCTTACATTATTTATTTATTTTGTTGCTTTCCTTTAAGTAGAAGTATTCATAATTGCTTGGTTATGGTAAACGGTGAAAGGAAGATGGTATTTTGGTTTCATTTGGTTTTATTTTGCCTGTTTGCCTTTGTCTTTTGTTTTATGTTTGTCACCCATCAAGGAAATGAATGTGTTTGTGTATTATACTAGTAGTGGTAGCAGTATGTGTCGTCCGGCTGTATGTTGGCAAAGAAATTAATTCATGTAAATATCACCAACAATTTTGCACACTGTATCTGTCTCTCTCTCATACATTTATACAACACATAAATCACATGCATATATACATACATACATACATACATAAGCACATTTTATACCACAGAAATCGTAGTAGGATTTACTAGAGTTAGTCTTTGCTTAGTTCTACACATAAACCATGTTACTTAAAATGTAATGCCACCTAATGTAATATTCCATTGTGTCTATTATGTAGGAGGTGGTCTTACCCAAAAATCAAGGTTCTCTTGGATTCAGCATCATTGGCGGCACTGATCATTCCTGTGTGCCCTTTGGCACTCGTGAGCCCGGAATTTTCATTTCACATGTAAGTAAAGTATAAAGTACAATTAACTTAATGCGGTTGCAAGAGCCAATGATAAACTAGACCAAACCGAAATAGAAAAAAATGGGTGGAAAACTGTGCAAAAAGAAAACTTTTCAAATTAAAACACTTAAGCAACTTGCAAATGTAAATGAGCTGCACAAAATTTATACAAAATGCACTCGCTCGGACAACGACAATGACGATGGCTTCATTATAAGCAATTAACTCAACCACAGCGTGTGGTGCGGGTGGTAGATGAGTTGCGATGGGCGGGCTTTTGAAACTTTCAAGTTTATAAGCTTTTCATTTAGTAATTCATTTCCCCTATTTCTCGTTTTTTCTTGTTCTTTGTGTTCTTCTCCACAGATTGTACCCGGCGGTATTGCATCGAAGTGCGGTAAATTGCGCATGGGAGATCGTATTTTGAAAGTCAATGAGGCAGATGTATCCAAAGCCACACACCAAGATGCTGTTATGGAGCTATTGAAGCCCGGCGATGAAATCAAGCTGACCATACAGCATGATCCTTTACCTCCAGGTTTTCAGGTAAGTTCATTTTTAACACTTGGTTTGCCTTTAATATCTGTAAATTGTAAATATGAACTTGTATATTTGCTTTGAGTCCTATCACCTATCTATTACTTCTCATTTCCTGTATATTCTCTATAAATGCAATGCAATGAAAAATACAAATAAATAAAATATGAAAACAATTCGATACGCAAAGCACCTAGAAGTAGTTTATATAGACACAGAGGTAAGCTTGAAATGAAACACAAACAGTCCTTGCTAAATAATTAAAAAAAACTTTCATCCTCCTTTTTGCTTCCCATTATTATCTGTGCATTGTTGTACCTACCTTTCGTACTTACCTACTGCCATTGCATTTATTTATAATTTCCAAGCACTTGAGTAAATCCGTTGCTAATTTCTATGCCCTTTTGTCTTGCTGCTGTTTGTTTCTCTTCATCTTGCTTCTGTCGGTGCTACGCTTTGGAAATCACAGGAAGTTCTACTTGCGAAGGCCGAAGGCGAACGACTGGGCATGCACATTAAGGGCGGCCTAAATGGACAGCGTGGTAATCCTGCAGATCCCTCCGACGAGGGTGTTTTCGTGTCCAAAATTAACTCGGTTGGAGCGGCCCGTCGCGATGGAAGGCTTAAGGTAATATCTTCCACACTCACACTGTCCGTCTCCCCATGTCGTCTGGCTAAAACTCTGGCTGAAACTTTTGGGAGCGGCGAAGCTCAGGTGAAAATTAACCTACAACTTTTTCTTTTTTCTTTTGTGTCCCTGTCGCTGCCTCCATCTCTGTGTCTGTATAGGTGGGCATGCGTCTGCTTGAGGTTAATGGACACTCCCTGCTGGGGGCCTCGCATCAGGATGCGGTCAATGTTTTGCGCAACGCAGGCAATGAGATACAATTGGTTGTGTGCAAGGGCTACGACAAATCCAATTTAATTCATTCCATTGGCCAGGGAGGTGGTATGAGCACCGGCTTTAATTCGTCTGCATCCTGTAGCGGTGGCAGTCGTCAAGGTACGTTTGTAATCCTTTAAGACAAATAAACAAAGTCCGTTCACATGGTACTGATTGGGACCCGGCCTTTGTATTTTTCTTTTGCCTATAGGTTCTCGCGCTTCGGAAACGGGTTCGGAGTTAAGTCAAAGTCAGAGCGTTTCTAGCTTGGATCATGACGAAGAGGAACGTCTGCGACAAGTGAGTTCAACAGTAATCTAAGATAATTGGAATACATTCTAAATGGTTCATCTTCTTTTTCGCCAGGACTTTGATGTATTTGCAGCTCAAAAAACAGATGCTACCACACCAGAACCAACTAGCCAATCCGGCTTGGCCGTTGCTGCTGCCTTGGTGCATGGAACACCATCTCCCACACCCACACCGACACCAATCACACCAACACCGCCTGTAGAAGTGCCACCACCAGCCTCCGATTCCTCCCCAGTTGCCCAGACTGTGGCGCTCATTCATGCAGAGCAGGCACATCAACAACAGCAACAGCAGCAGACGCAATTGGCTCCGCTGGGTCAAGAGAAGAGTACCCAAGAGAAGGTTAGTATTTAATGACCTTGTGCGTTCGTTTGGCCAATTTTTCAGTCGTTTACCTTCCGTTCAATACAATTTTCTGAATTAGGTGCTGGAAATTGTACGCGCCGCAGATGCTTTCACTGCCGTTCCACCGAAATCGCCGTCAGAACATCACGAGCAAGATAAGATACAGAAGACAACGACGGTTGTCATATCGAAACATACACTCGATACAAATCCCACAACGCCGACAACACCATCGGCCCTACCGTCAATTGGAGTTGCCGAGTCAGCGACCGCTGCTGCTTCTGCAGCTGCCACTGCCAATGTCCCTACTGCAGCTGCTGCTCCGTCTCCCACTCCTGTGGCGGCATCAGGGCCAGCCACTGTCCCAGTAGTAGTGGCCGTGGAAACTCAAACCCAAGAAGCAACAGAACAACAACAAGAACTGCAGGTATGTTCTTCAACCTGGACTCACGTCTTGTGTTAACTTTTATATCTTGTGTACATCTCGCTCTGTGTATGTGTGTGTCTCTCTCAATCTCTCTAACACTGATTTTCTGTCCTTTTGTTCTTATGCCAGTCCGTGTGTGTGTATTTGTGTGTCTGGTTTTTTGATTTTTGCCATGTAACTTTTAACATAAACCCAACCCGACAGTCGCTACCAACCCAACAAACAACCAACCAACCAATCCACCCACAACCACATTTCCTTCTCACACCACACAAATTTCCGTTACTTGTGCCTTATGCTTGTTTTGTTCTGTAACCTCACTAATGTCTGTTTCTGATATGCGTGTCTGTCTTTATGTGTATGTATGAGTGTATCAGCGTGTACGTGTACGTACCGTTGGTGTGTGTTTATTGTGTGTGTTTTTATTTTATAATACAATTCATATGCGCCACCATTTAATACACTTACTTACCCAAAACAGAAAGTTACCTCACACTCCTTCCATTCTCCTTAGAGAATTTGCACAGTTCGCAGAGTTCGTTTGCCTGCGCCCACGATTTTGATATGTGACTCCAATTGAATATTCAATTTTTAAAAGCTAAAGGTTACAAACATTTAAAGCATACCTAAACAAAGGAAACAAACTGATTCTATAAAAAGAATTTTTCTTACAAAGAATATGAAATTTTTCTTGAAGGTTTTTCTACCTTTGCTGTCTAAAATGTCATAGTTGAAGATGGTGTTTCATTTTATATTCAGTGAAAACAATTAAGATGAAAAGATTTTTATTACATTGGCGGAACAGTTGCTAGGCAATAGTTTCAAGCAAATAAATTATTGCTATGAGCATTTTCCAATTAATTTTAAGGAGGCAACCTTTGAAATTTAACCATAATGCAGTCATGGATAGTATATCTACTCACACTTTATCTAAGACAGCAGCTCTAAAAATTTAAAAATGGAATCATTGTAGATACAAAATTATTTCCATAAATAAGTCAGCTGACAAGGTTTTATTTAAAAATATTTTTCTTTTAGATCACTAGCAATTCCATACAATACTTTTATCAATGATATTTTCCATCAATTGAAGTCACAAGTCAAAAGTCTCTTCCTAACATATTTCATCTTCGTTATTGACAACTGACAGATTCTAAATATGTATACAATCACATCATTTGCTCATATTCGTACTTCAATAGCATCTCAATACAGTCTAGACACTCTTTCGTACATACATATATCTGCATTTAAGTGAATTCATTCTTCTAATTGTTTAAAGAATTTTGGTTAGCATCTTTAAAAAAAGAAAACAAAAGAAAACATGATTTTGTTTTGGTTGCATTTTCAATTTGAAATATTTTGTTGCCTACATTTTGGGGCACAAAGGCGGTGACCAAGTTACTTGCATGCTTTGTGTGTGTTTTGGTTTCTTTTTGTTTTAAAGATTAAACTGGGCAGTAGAACATCACAGAAAGCGGATGTGGTTGGCTGGATGGTGAATTGCCCACATTTATTGATATGGCAGTAGACGATTTATTATTTATTAGCATATAGGCTGAGCAGGTTGCTTCTGCTACGCGTTGCTTGATCATTGTTGCTCTTATTGTTATTCTTACTGTTGTTCTTACCTTTGTTGCTGTTGCTGTTGTTCTTGTTGCCTTATTTATGCTACTTTTATATTGTATTCATTTCTGTTTGAGTCTTTCTTGTTATACTTTTTGCGTACCTCTGCCAACCTAACAGGGTCTCTGGGCTGAGTGCGTGGGCGGCATTGTTATGATTATTGTTGTTGTTGTTATTGTTGTAGAATGGGGGTCTGAACTGTTGCTGCTTATTTTAAAGGCATGCCGCATTTGAATTTGCATTGAAAGAAAACAGGGAAGAGCAGCATAAAAAATATAATATATATAATAATATATATACAGATATACAATACCTACCTACTACTATATAGATGGCACGTATAATAAATGTAAATGTAAATAATTCAAAAACGAAAAAAAAAATTGCAGAAAGAAATTTCCATTAAAATGTCTCTCTCTTATCTTCTTCTCGTCCTTCTTCTTTATTGCTCTCAATAATGGGCGCGCCGTTCGCTGCTTTTCAACATATTGTTTCTTTTTCCTTTTTTTTTATTATTATTTTACTCTTATTCGTTTTTCGTTCCTTTTTCAATCTCAACTGGCATTTGGCTTTGTTTCGTTTTTACTCCTCCTTGATTTTCTTTTGGTTTTGTTGTTTGGAATTGAATTGATTTCATTGCAGCGCATTGCTTAACAAGCGGATATTTATCACTATAAGACTGAATATTTAGTTTAAAATGCCAATTGAAAAAAAAAAAACCAAAATGAAAACAGGTGGCAACAACTACTTACAAAAATTATACCTATGTATGTATATGTGAATATTCCCCTAAAAGTATCCATACAGTCACTATGAGGAAAATAATTGAGCGTGTTCAAAAAAATTAAAGAAGAGAGTTACTAAAAAACAAAACAAACAACAACATAGGAAACAGCAGCTGAAACTATATGCCTGCATATGCCATGTATTGTATATAGTTATCTAAGTTCTTAGTTGATCTACAATTGTACCCAGCAAAGTCCAACTTGAAAACTACATGAAAATACCTAAACACATACTCACACAGTCAGATACTTTGATACAGCAAATGGTTTCAATATCACTTATCCTCACTAGCTCAGTTCACTAACGCAGTCTGTAAAGGAGAAATTTACACTCAAATCACTTAAACAAAATCCCTGCTGTTATACTAGTTGAGAGAGAGTCGTAAGTTTTGTCTACAATGAAATGTAAATGTAAAATCTAGCCGTTTTTGCGGCACATTTACATATTCAATAAATATATATAGAGGGAGTCCTTCGATGTTTATATGTACCATATGGAAACACTACTTCCTACTACCTTCATACATAAACTCAAAAAAAAACAAACACACAGACACCTACATGCCCCACACACATATACAAAAATTCTATTATTATTACTATATGTGTAACCAAGAAATTTGTGTGGCAAGCACACAAAAGGTCCAAGAACAAAAAAAATGTGCAACTAAATAATAATACTCAAGAAAGAGAATGGAAGTATTGTCAAAATGCCAAAGCAACCTGACAAATTGTTGTTATAGCCCTAGATGAATATAAATTTTTTGTTAAATTATTTATTAAATCTGTTAAGCCTTCGACCGAGATACATTTCAACGCAAAAACAAAAACGTCGTCATTTGTTTGGAATTTATACTATGAAACCAATTTCTTTGCCTTTTTCTTTCAATCGTTTTGTTATTTTATCTGTTGTTAGTTTTTCTAACTTTAAGGCTAGGTAAATGAAATTATGAAGAGAGCATTTTCAATGTCAATAAATCTTAATGTATTTGTCGTACAAAAAAAAAAAAAAAAAGAAAATACAACAAAAAAAGCTAAACTATTTTCAGTTCTTGGGGAAAAATTAGTCAAAATGGATTCATGTTATGGCTAGATTATTTTATTAATTAGTTCTTTTCTTTGCATTGTCTTGTCAGTTGCCAGTTCTCGTCTCTTGTTCCTTGTGTGTTGTCTCTGTCTCCATTTCGTTTAATTGTTCGTTCGTTGACTGTGCGGAGAGTTAAAGAGAGAGCTCATCAAGTTCATCAACAACAAGAATATTGGCAAGCAGAAAACAAAAAAACACATCAGCGTGAACTCAGCGTATCATCAAGCAAAAATCTCATACGTAACTCACTGGTAATTGGCTAATGGAGTACAGATTGTGCGAAAATGCTTCGAGAAGCTCACCAAAACAGCAACAAAAATCTGAAATGTTCGAGCACCATCAGCACCCAATCATCGTTCATTCCAAAAATGAAAAAAAAAAAAAAACACTCTACCCACACATACACCCATTCAAACATCTGCAAACGAATTGATATATTATATGTACATATATATAAATTCATCAGTAATCCATCAACACCCACAATTAATAACATCGCACATTGCAAATTTGTGTTCAATGCTTGTGTGTGAAAATACAAAAACCAAACTGATGCACCAGTAAAACAAGAATAAAAATTTAAACCAAAAATCTGTTTAAACCCCCAAAAACCAAAAAAACCCAACAATATATTCAAAATTCAATAGCAGCGTGGAACACAGACGCCAGACCGTGGGGTACGCTATTCCTATCAGCAAATGCTGGAGAATCAGGAAGAGGAAAGCAGAAGCCAAGCAAAGGCGGCCACCCCATCGAAGGCCAAAAAGGCAGAGCCTGTGTATATTATAGATGACGACGACGACGATGATGATGATGCAAACGATGGAGGACACATGGACGACATCGACGCCATCAACGAGGAGGATGAAGACGAAATTGAGAGTTCGCCTCCCGTTGATCTGCAATCGCCGCCTTCCTATGCCGATACAGATTCCGATTACTTGGATAGGCGACGAGGCCGCTATACCAGTGACTCGGAGAGTGATTGTCGCCCCTATAAACCATCTCGTTCGGGTCGCAGCACCCCAGAATATGCCGGTGGACATCGCAAATCTGTAAGCTTCGATCTAAGTGGCGATGAGCGCTCCAAATCGGACTACGAACGATCACGTTCCCGCACTCCGGACGGTCATGGGCGTGCCTATGACTCAGAACAGGATAGCCGAACAGGATCACGTAACCGTATGCCGAGAAAGGGTATTTTAAGGTCCACCAGTCCTAGCTCTTCAGCCAGTTCCACACTAGAGCGTCGTCCAGAGAAGCTGACTCCGATTGTGCCCACTGTGGCCCGGATTAGGGAGGTGGAATCACCACAACTACAACGAGTATCACGAGCTACCTCACCAGATCGTCCAGGAGAACTCGAACGTGAGAATCCCTTCCGATATACTACTCCCGAGGATGATGAGTACACGCAAATAGCCAGAGCCATTAATAAGTCACCCCGTTCGCCACGCTCGCCTCGTGATCAGTACTTCTTTGGTTCCTCACGCTCCAATGAAGATCTCCTTGAGCAATCGCTATCCAGTGGTCGCAGTACCCCCAATACTGTGATATCAAAGTCTACAGAGAATTTACTCGGACCAGATGCTCGACCAAAGGTACCGCCCAAGCCGCTGCTGAAGAAGGCTGATCTTGTGCGAAACGTAGCTTTGGAGACATTCCAGGCCAGCGACGTCGGCAAGGGTGACTTTGCGGTATTCGAACATGATGCCACGACCAACACAATCCATCAGGTGGAAGCGAAGCTGCCTGTACGTGTCGCCGCCAAGCCAGGGCGTCCAAGGGAAAGTCCTCCGCCTCCCCCAGTGAATTATGCCACCTTGCCCAAATCCCCAATTCCAACAACTCCGTCAATTGTAGAAGAATCATTATATATGGAGGCTTTGCCGCCGCCACCTCAACGAAGGCCTCACGATTTTGTGCACGAAAACTCGCCCGACAACATTCTGGTGACTCCTCAAGAGCATCGCGAGTTCCTTCTGCGGGAGAACGAGCTGAGGAACCAGCTGCGGGCCCCCTTTGAACCTGCTCCACCCATTCCGATTGCGGGCAACACTAGCTATGCGGTAACAAATCCATTTCTAGACAGTTCTGACACTGACATTGACAACCTGCCATTGCCTCCCCCGCCCACACCACCTGCCCAACACTCTCGTCATTTGCATGAGCCGCTACTAACCGCTGTCACCACTAACGCATCAACGTCTTCTCCATCTTCTTCCAATGTCTCTGCCACTGCCACTACCTCTGCCAACCGCTTGATGGATATGCCACCGCAACTACAGCAGCTGCTGGTCGCTGGGTCACCCACACAAATTTTTCCCACGGCCCAAATACTGCCCGTGCAGTATGCCAGTCTTCCGCAACCACAGCAACCCAATACGCTCACCCTGAGCCAGCCTCAGACACCACCACCACCTCCACCCCCATCTACATTGCATCCGAGTATCTCTGGTGCACAGTCCGCTCCCATATTCAATCTTGTCCTGCTGCCCAGCGACCCAACGACCAGACAGTTGTCGTCTTCGTCTTCGTCGTCGTCGCCAGCCGCTGGCTCGGCGGTGTTTTATCTCCAATCGTCAGGTTCGCCATCTGCACAACTATCGGTGAGTGAAATGAGTGGAAAGTCTAAGCGTATCGTTGCCCCATCACCGAAAACAACAACAGCCAAAGCCATCAGTCCCATAGTTGCCTCCGTCTCCGCCTCTTCACCATCCCCATCGTATGCCGCAATGCAATTTCCAACATTCTCGGAAATTGTGGTCAGCCCCGACTCAAATAGCAATTACCAAAACATGACCACAACCCGAGTTGCCATATCGAATTCCTCTCTAGCCACAGGCAGCTCCTTTTCCATAGATTCCTCCTCAACGTCGTCGTTGTTGCTGACCAAGGCCACCGCAGCGGGTCCCATTGTTGCGCCTTCCTCCTCGTCCTCGGCTTACTATGAGACAGCCGAGGAAATCTATTCCACCATCGAGGAGGAGGCTATATACAGTAATACCTCGTTCTTTGATTCGCG
The DNA here is from genome assembly GCA_018152135.1 of Drosophila paulistorum. Lineage (NCBI taxonomy): Eukaryota > Metazoa > Arthropoda > Insecta > Diptera > Drosophilidae > Drosophila > Drosophila paulistorum. The sequence continues at coordinate 1,700,295 of JAECXG010000690.1, forward strand.
TCGCAGCAGTGATACTTCGCTATCGTGTCGCGCATCCACATCTCCCACCCCACCGCCACTCCCACCCAAGCGACCCGTAAAGCCAAACAAACTGCGCACGGCCCCCGCACCGCCGGTGGCCCAAAAACCAACCCATGGTCTACGTGGCTTGGCCAGTTTTAAGCTACGCTCACAATCCCAGCCACAATTGGAAGTAGCAACAACACCCACATCACGCTATGCCACTTTGCCCCACACCCCAACAACTCCCACTGGCAAGGAGACAACTGTGTAGATAAAACTTCTATTCCATTCTACTCCATCCTCTCCTGTTGCATTTTCAATTGGGTCAAGTTAAGGAAGCCTCTAATTGTCCTACCTCAGCCGGGGAGGGGCTTGCTACCTACCAGGCCATACATTTTAATTAAATTCTAACACCTTTTGCTATCAATTAAATGGCTTCCACGACCACTCCAATTCCTTTGCCGCCTTCCTTTTCTGTCTTCTTCGCTTCGTCCATTTGAGAGCAATTTTCAATATTTTCGTTTGCAGTGGATGGCCATTTAAATTGATTGATTGGCTTGGGCGGTGACCATCATTGGCTGCACCTACTTCCACCTCCACCCTGCTAATTAGATGCAACTTTTTGTTGACTTTGCACCACATTGCAGCTGAAATTGAGCAGCAACATCATCAACAGTAGCAGTAAGCCAGCGGACCAAGTTTAACTATCCGCTCCACAACAACCATCCACCCAACAATACTTTGCCATTTTCACTCCTCACCTTCATGTCTGGGGCAAGTTTAATTTGACGCTGATTGAAACTGTTGGGGCACAGACCTGCACCTCGATACTGGCCAATTCTCTTTCGAAAACGAACACAAGGACGACAACGAGTAAACTAAGTAGAGCGAAGAAACTAAAAGAAAATATACAAAATACATACACATAAACAGTTTACACACCTACACACACACGAATGAATTCACATAGTCAAATGAATACAAATTTAACATTTATGTACAAATTGTAAGTTGATTTTAATAATAATTTATAAAGCGACAATTACCACATTTAAAAATTTCGATGGCATACTTTAAGGCACCTAATAAAAGTTTATTCTGTATTTTCGATTCCGTTTTTGGCAACTCTTTCATTTTGTTTTGTCCCCTCCGCCTTACCAACTCAACTAAATGTTCAAAATGATATGAGATAAGATAATGATAATGATGACCTTGACATACATATCGCAAATGGAACTGGTTCAGTATCTCTCGTGCCTGCAGCAGTTCTGCTAGCATCGAGGCTCAACACTGCACTGATTTGTCAGTTGACCACATTGCCCTATTATAAAGCAACTCTTGTCGCTCTTTTTTATTTTTTTGCTTTCCTCTAATCTTATCTTTGAAAACACACTTAATTATAGGCGATAAGGGCTTTGTTATCGTGGCAAATGTTGTCTCACTATCGAATATTCCGCCCACAATCAACTGCACTGACTACCTTTCGCCACCAACACTTCCATTGGGAATTGGCAATACCACTAAACCATCTGAATTATTCAATAGCTTATTAGCTTCTAATGCCCAGTCCAGGGCTGCATTTCCTGTTCCCTGCTCTCCCCTGACTGCTTCCTTGGCGCACTCTCAACACTTTCATGGCTCAATAAATTTCTATTAGTTTGACTGCTGAGTAGTGCAAAAGGCAAACGAAGCGTTATAGATATACTAGATGGAGTCCTAGAGAAAGAAAGAGAATGAAAGAGAAAGAAAGCGGCGCTGCAGGGTGACTTGTGTGTTGCTGCTTCGTATTGACTTTAATTGAAAATCGAAAAATCCGATACGAAATTAATTTCTTTGCTAAAAATACAACCAAGCTTCTTTCTCTCCTTCTCTGTGTGTGGATGTGTGTGTTTCTTACCGCTTGCTCTTGCCACTGTTGGATGCTATCCTTTGCTGAATCCTAGCTAGCTACCTAGATGCCTGACTGGCTGTCTCCCTGTCTTCATGTCTGTCGTTTATTTATGAGCCTGGGTCTTTTTGCCTCTGTCTCTGTCTCGTATAAGGTTGCAATTTGTGCAGTTTAACGCTGGCTTTTGCTCTTGCCCTTGCCTTTGCTTTTGCCTGGTTTCCATTTAATGACTTTGTCCTAGTCGTCGTCGTCGTGGTCGTTGCAAGCACTAACTATCCCAGAGTACGCCCCCATTGGCTTTATCTGCTGTTGCTTCTGCTGGTCCTAGTGCTGCGTCTCGTGTTGCCTAAAACCGAAAGGAATTGCATGAAAGCATAAAACGGACAGTACATGACTTTGGGTGATAAATGGCCTGGTTCATTCCTAACCCTCACAGCTGTAATTTGTGCCCTATATTGTATACCACCAACATCCACTCATCTACCACCTCTCGCAGTAAATTATATGATGGCCCACGGGCACAAAAACAAAGCTCGGTCTTTCTCTCTTCTTGGTCACTTTATGATTGAAAGTCCACCGGCTGGTCGACCTACTGACTCTGGAGAGGGGGAAGAAAAAATATAACAACAAAAAAAAAAAAAATAACCTAAACAACAACCACCCATGACTGTTGCCATCCATCTGCTTTTTAATAAACTTGTGTAGTGCCATCAATTTTCTTTATGGTCATTTGGATTTTTTAAGCTTTGACTTTTTCCCAAGTTGTTCCCAGTCATTTAATTGAAAATATGGCTGCCGCCATTGTGTGGCACTTTGGTCTAACTTCTCTCTCATTCGTTTAAACTTTCCTTTTTAACTGTTTATCGATTTTTATAAGCGCCTATTGACCAATGCAATTTTTTCGTTTCTAGCCATCGGAAACCGAAGCAATTCCAACCATACCAGCTGGAAAAAAAGTGCCTAAATCTGTGTCGGATAAAAAACGCTTCTTTGAATCCGCCATGGAGGATCAACACAAGCCCACACAAAAGACAGGTAAGTCGATCTTTCTACTTTTAGACATAGTACAATGTACTGGTTTTTGCGGGTTGTTCCAAGAATAGACAACATCTTCTGAGTATAAGCAGCAAACAAGTTGAAACTACGTCAATTTATTTTATTTTTATTGAAACTGAATATTGAAATGGTGCTGTTAGTTAATATTGTCTCAGAAGTCGAAATTCACAAATTAACGCTGGCTTTTCTTTAGCCGTTGCTGCAAATAAGAATTAAATAACTAGGTAAATAATATTAAAATCGAATCTTTAATTGGAATTGATATAAGCACTACTAATCGAAAACGAATAATTTCTCTATAGAAACAATCAAGAGAAATATAAAGTTGCAAGAGCCAGATATACAATTGCCACTTGACTGGACCTCAGTTGGCCTTGTTTCTTTTCTTTTGTTACTGCAAGCACTTACTTCGGTTTAGCTCGGTTAAGCTCTGTTTTGCATAACAAATGGTACATAGAAACTATATCTATGTATGCATTTGACAAGCCAACAAGGAAAGAAAAACCATATAAAAGCAGTCAGGCATTATCATCAGGGAAACTATGCAGACAGACGTCAAGTTTAAGTTTCGTGAGCAACAGAATCGCTATTTACTTAATTTCCTAATTTATTTCCAAGGCTTCTAGTTGGCAAAAATATAGAATCCAGGATAGAAATTGTTTGACTCTCCTGAATTATATTTCTTTTATTTTTTTCTCTCTCTCGTTTCTCTGACTACTCTCGGGTCTGCTTGTTGCTACAGAGAAAGTTTTCTCATTCCTGTCAAAGGATGAAGTCGAAAAGTTGAGACAAGAAGAGGAAAGGAAAATTGCAACATTGCGTCGTGATCAGAAATCTAGATTATTGGATGCTGCCAATGACAACATTGACAAAGACAAAGATGACCGGCATCCCGATAAGCAGTATGATAATAGTGCTGGCAACAGCAGCGGCGAGGACAACGAGAATGACAGTGAAGAGTATAGCTATCAGGCGGAGGCGACCACTGGCCTCGGAGATGCCGCTGATGCCGTTGACAATGTGGTATTGGCACAATTTGGAGATGATGCGGAGGACATTAGGTGAGTGAATTCCCACTTCAAAAATTTATGTGTTTGCGCTTCTTTTCATTTTCGTTCCCTCGTATTATTATTATTTATATCAAATAAGAAATGCAGACGCGTTTACATATCACCTTTCAATTATGCAATTATGTTAACCAATCACACACAGACATATACACATACACACACAGAATTATTAGACCCGGTGTTTGTGCATTTGCTTTATACACACATATAATAATCTCTATACTTCTCATCTGAAGTTTTTTTTAAGTTTTATTGGTAAAGTTTCCGCAGATGCCTTTTGGTTTGGTTTGGTTCTCTGGTGCCGGTGCAAAGCGCTTAAAATTATCTTGCTTTTAAGTTAGATTACCTCACTGACTCACACACACACACACACTCTCACTATAACTCAAATACACTTTTCTTACACGCCAGTCAACTGACGGAGGAATTACTCATCATCATTGAAACGTAGTTTGTTATTAAATAGATATATAGCTAAGCGGCCTTTTATAGTAAGTACATGGCCTGCAGAAGCTTATGCTCTTTCTCTCCCCCACAACATACCATATATAGAATATATATATATACATATACAGATATCTAGTATACGTTCATACGATTATAAGCGAGTAAGCCCTAAGCTGTTTTAAGTTTTATGTAGCACTTAAGCGTTGTCTGGACTCGTGGATCTCAGGCAAACAGCGCCTCCCAGCCTTTTGCTTTCCTTTTCATATATACATACATATATTTTTGTTTTCAACTTTGTTTTTTTTTTTTTTCATTTTTCTTTGCTTGTTGTTAAGTATGAGAAGGAGCTAAAACATGTTATGACTCTGTTTAGGAATCTTTTTAATATGAAGTAAAAACCCAGATAGAATTTCTTATCTATAAATTTAAGCAGTAGCGTCTGCAGGTATAATAAACATTTTTTAGGGGAGTTGGGGTCGTGTGGATGAATAGATGGAAGGAGGAGACGGAAGAAGATTTACCACCCATAAAGTCAGCTTGCTAACCAATTTATTATGCAATATTCTAAATACCACAACAAGTAGCTAAAATCGTTTAAAATAGAAAAATGGAAATCAATCCCTCCCATCCGTCTAGGATACGCCGCTGCATGGGGAGAACTTAAAATTTAAGCAATTCCGCGCTTCGTTACTTAACGCTTGCCAGGCCAAGATGGGGCAGGCATTGCGTATACGCATCGTGGTCTCATTGCCTATGGGCTGCGTTGAGTATACGCACGTATGTATGTACATACATTCTCTCGCTGGTGGGCGGTGAATAAAGACTATGGTGGACTTAAATTCCCTGTGGCACAATGCCAGCTGTTTTTACAATTGAATAACTTCATTTCGAGCATTCCGCAAATTGCGTTTGCTCATTCTCAAGGGGAGACGTTTGAGGGTCCATTTCCCCTCTTCACTGCCCTCTTCCCACACGCGCACACGTAAATATCACACCGATGAGAGAATTTATGATTTGATGTTAAGTATGCATTGCAGAACTCCACGTTACGAAATGCCAAACTACTAGACTAGCTAGCCAGCCTAATCATACCTACTCCGCAAAATGGATGCGTTTTTAATGTCGAAAAGCAAACCGTTGGCAATCTAATTAATTAGCCATTCTCAAACATTGCCTTGATGTTTGTCCCTGCATGTGCAACACGTAATGCCAAAGCGTTGCTCACTGCTGCTGATCCAGCTGTTTATTTTGTCATGTCAAAAAAGAGAAAGTAAAACAAAACTCAACAAAGAAGCGCGAATGTGTGACAGATTCTGCCCAGGTAGTTGCTCTAGGGAGCATTCATACAAACGGGCGACCATGTGTCGACTGCTTTTGGTTAGTTGCAGGTGCCACAACCTAACCATACCTGATTCTAGGGGGTTGAATCTAACAACATTATATAATGAGCAACAACAAACAACAATAACGCCCCAAGTTGTTTTTTGTTGTTGCCACAAAAGAATGGCACCAACAGAGAAAAGAGAACAAGTCAAATGTGTTAAGACTCCACCGCACAATATATACCCTGTAGATAAAGTTAGGTAATCTTCTACCTAGAATCATTTTAATTAGGTTTGAGTTTAAGTGAAGTCACTTTCACTATTCTTTTAGACTTATTACACAAAAATGTTTCTTTTTTAAAAATCTACTAGATATTTTTAGTTACTAAAACAGTTGCCAAACTTAAATTGTGTTGCTTTCTATGCATGATTTCAATTCAGTTTAGTCCGTCCTAAACTATCTCTAGTCTCGTCAATATTAGGGTACACAAATGAGCAATAAGGATGGCATAAAGATGGCAATTCCAACAACAATGGCAACATCAGTTGGCCACATATCAAATAGCACACACAACTGTCTCTTTTTGTCTGTTTGTCTGAATGGTTGGCTGCCAGCCTGCTTGGCAGCTAAGTATTTTCGAGTGTGTTTCCTAATTTAACGTTGTCTGCATGAAATGCTTGTATAAATATTGTTTAGCCAGGGTAATTTCTTTTTGAAACATCTATGTACATTTCATTAGACTGACCTTGAAAGGATAAAAACCAAAACTCTTTTGGCATGTCATTAACTTGGGGAGGAATTCGGCAAAGTGAGTGTGTGAGTAGAAGGTAAAGGATTACCAAATTTCACCTGTTAAAACATTAAATTTACTCAGTTTTTATGTTACGGCATGGTGACATAATTCCCTGTTTTAATCTCCAGTTTATAAGACGAAATGATGTTTCTTTAATAATGCATGACTTCATGCCTCTGCGGCCATAGCGATTAGAATCTTGTTATTATTATACATGGCCAACAAATGATGTAAATAATACGTCTCCAGCAACAACTCCAGCTTCAGCCAAAAACCTTCTCTTCCTTCCCTCTGCCCCCAAACCATCCACATAGTAGACTACTATTACAACCTTGAAGCCAAATTGGCGCAGCTGACAAAAAACTTGGTAACGACTCCCCAGATAGCTCGATGGCTGAAACAGCTTTACATAAAATAAATTTAAATGTGTGTTATTATGTTGCCGTTCGTTTAGCCTTGGCATTCATAACTAAGAAGGGTGGGGGAAAAAACATGATGTTAATAACCTTGTAATAAATTTCTAGCAAGAATTTCTACTTTTTTTTTTCATTTTGGGTTTTCTCAAAACTCTCCTCCTCCCCCGTTCGATGAATATTCTTTCTTGTTTTAAGTTTGCGCATATATTTACGTTGACGCGTTCAGTTGATGCTGAATAGAAGAATTCATAGCAAATTAGCCGGCAAAAAGCAATGTTCTTCAAAACTATTTGTATTTATATTCAAATTAAACTCGTCTAAATCTATAAAAATTGTGAAGCACAAAGGCTGCCCAGTAGATAGATCCGTGTTTATGAATTTTTTTGCGACATCAAATTGGCTTCCGTGGCGACGACAGCAAAAACCAACTGATCGTTGTTCTCCCTAGATGAAGATGATGGCGACGGCGTCGGCATCGGCGTCAGCGGCGGATGGCGGCAACGCAATCGAATTCTTAGTCGTGCATTAATCGGCTAATTTATTGTTTGATAATTTATGTACTATTATTAGTTAGTTTGGTTTTAAAACTGCGGATGACTCCCTCGCTCTCGCTTTCAATTGGTTTCTTTTTTTCTTCGTTTATGTCCATTTCGTCGGTTTTATCTTCTTTGGTCAGCATCCGCAGCAGCAGTTGACCCTGAAAAATGTCGAAGAGACAGAGACAATTGGTCAGATTTTAGTTTTGGTTTACATTTTTATGTATGTATTTTTTGTTGCTGTTGTTTTTTTCCTTTTCCTATGCATATGAAAATATTTATGTTTTGTTGATTGCGCATAAATTAATTTATATTTTATAGCGTTGGCGCTACGTTCAGCTGAGCTGAGCTCTGCTCAACTTCCACAAATGGACCGCGTCTCGTATGCAAATCAAAGCATTTTGTTGTCTCTCTTCTTGTATTCGTATTCGTTTCGTTTCGTTTGGTTTGTTTTTTCTTCCTCTGATATAAAAGCATAATTTGACCTTAAGCTAAAAATGAGGGCGTTAATGACGCTTTTTGTTTTCTTATTTTATTTTATTAAATTTTTTTCTATTTTTATTTTTTGTTTTCCAGTTTTGCATTTTGCTTTGTTTTGTTTGTTGCTTTTGGGCGCATAAATATTAATTACAATTTAGAAAAACCGAGCACCAAAAACCAAACCAAAAATGGGGAAAGAAAGGAAAAACCTGAGAGTCAAAAAAAAAAAAACTTCGGCCATGCCGTTACCTTAATACTCTTGCAAACTTAGCATTTTGGTCAATTGTTGTTAACAAATTAATATTATGGACAAAAAAGGAAAGGATTCTGGTATCTATTCTCTTAACTGAAAATAGATAATGAAATATTTTGTTGAAAATATATAAATTTGATCGGCAACAGAACAAAGGATATAAATAATTGTATTACTGTCCGATTTTTGAATAATTAAAGTTATTAATTTAATATTATGTCCGCTGTGTATCAATTATGTTTGAACCTAATTGATCTTAAAGTAATTCGAAAGATTCTCGTTTTTGACTTTAGCAAAACTGTCTATCATCTTGGCCAAATTGCAGATGCTCAATTGGAAATTTGTAGGGCTTTTTACATAAAGAACCGAAAAAGGAGAAAAGATACAACAATATTGCATTGTATTATTATTATTTACACAACCAAGGGGAAGACAATATTTTAATTGTTTGCTTCTTTTTGTTACTTGTTTTGTTGCTGTTTGTTAAATTCTGTTTCTGCTCTTTACACTCACTTATTACAGGAATCCACTTGAAGAAATTGAAGCAGTATTTAGAAACTAAAACCCACTACTGTAATGCGAATGTGACACACCTTCTATTGACTAAGTTGCGATAATTCGAAACTGATTAACAAACAAAAACAAAAAAAACTATATCTACTTTAACTACCACTATATAAATAAGTTATATATTTCAACATGAGACTCTGACTATAAGTTAGCTATTAAGCACTAACATTCTAAATACTCTACAAACAAAAAGAAAAAAAAGAAAAAAGAAATCTGCATTTGTCACCAACACACTTTAGACGGCACTTGATGAAACCTAGTGTTAAGGTCCTTTTTATCCTCCTATGTGGCTTCCCTTCTTTCTTTCTGTTACTTTTATGCATTTTATTAGCCTAATTATACCTCTCTCTCTCTTTCCCTTTTTTCCAAATTGCCCAACTTTGCAACCGACAACAACAACAACTGATAGTAACTCGGTGTTGTCTGTACAGTCAGCACTTGAGATTTTTGAGTACACCTCCTGCACACTTACACACCTGCAACGTTTTTAAAATGCACACGTATACATACCCAGACAAACCACTAAACTGCTCACCCATCCATAGATACACACAAACACACACAGATGCAAATGCATAGATAGTTTATATACTTCACATAGCATACAGTTTGGGGGCAAAAGTGTATGTTGCCGGGCGGTGTTTTGTTGCCTGCATAATTTATATGCATTTTGCATTTTTGAAATGTTTGTTATTAAAAATAATGATTTTTAGAGCAGGACAAAAAGACTCATTAGTTTTCTGTGTTCTTTTCGTGTTCCCATTAGTTCATCTATACGCCCTCTTTCTTTGCCTATTTTGTCGCCTTTCCTCCTATTCAATGTGTGCGGGTTTGAAGCTCCGCTGTTATATATACATATACATAGAATATATATAGATAGACAGTGACGATTAGTTAAAAAAAAAACCGATTACCCTGCTCAGTCGGTGAACCGACTGTAAGATACCCTGTACCTATTGGGGCATTTGTCAACCCTTTCTGTAGCTAATCAGATGTTTAAATAATCTAAATAATCTCAAGTATTTATGTTACTAAGTCAGGCTAATATTGTGACAATAATGAAGTAAACTTTTCATACTTACAAACAGCCTGATTCAGATCAGGTGCAGGGTATATATGTATGAATGGAAAACAGTAATAGTGAAAGGCATTATTAATTAGTTGTATATTTTTGTCATTATTGTTGAGAGTCATCAATCAAGGGCCATTTATTTATTGTACTTTCTTTAAGTAGTTTTTAATGTTGATGTTTATAATTATACGATGGATTGTTATTCAGATTTGCAAGTTCAGTAAAACCACAGATTCTAAATAGGTGTTAACCCAGCAAGTTAAGTTTATTTTCTGTAAATGGGGATGAATATATATTCGTATGTGCTTTGTTGTCAATGTATTTAACAATTTATATATATTTTATAAATAGTTTTAATATTACTTATTCGCATCCAGATAATTATCTATATATACATAATAAATTTACCTACTTACCATGGCTACGGGCTCATTGACATAATTATCACCAACATAATTTATTCCCTCACATGTGCCATACTTACTCTCTATACATATTGATATTTATATACATACATACATATATATATTTTTGTTATAAAAAAAAACAAATGAAAATACAATCACATTCTATAAATAAATGGTAAAAGCATCAACTTTGTTGCATAAATGCTTAATTTAACCTACTTTTAAGTGCTTTTTCGGTTGTGGTTTTTAAACATGTTCACTTTCTTCTCTGTCTCTCATTCATTCAACTGTTTAGCAACTTAAATTATGCAATTATTTCTGATGGTCAGGGGGGAAAAATATTTTATGTAGAGAAAACTTTCTGTTCAGTTCGAATAAGTTTCTGTCTCACAGTAGTCTGTAGTCGTTGTTGCAAAAGCATAAATCTGTCAATTGGAAAAGTTAAATGCGTTTAAATACTTTAACTACGCGCAGGCTTCATTCCGGGTCGTTGGCAATTGCAACCTTCTTGGGTGCCAGATTGAGTGCCAGTGTGCAAAGTTCATTTAAAAAGTCGAAAGGACAAATGAATGAATAAAACGAGTCAGGCAAATGCCACAAGAGCAAAGCAAAAAAGAGGAAACGAAGCAAAAAGTGAGAAAGAGAATGTTCTAAGTGCAATCCACTGGGTCAATTCTGGGCGTATTTAGCCTGCTCTTCTTCCTTTCTTTTGGCTATCTTTTTATTTTCTTGTGTTCCTAGGTGAACTTTCGCTCCCTGGCCAAGAAGCCAAACGCCGTCGACAACGACAACGACGACGACGAGATGAGCAAATTGAAAAACATAAATCACTCAAGCAGAAGTTGTTGCCACGACTTTAGCTTTATGCGAATAATTTCGAATTAAACTTGAATTGAAAGTGTGTGGCAATTTGTGTGGCAAACAAAAGCCAGTTGGGTGTAAAAAAAAAAAAAAAATTAAAAAAGGAAAAGTACAGCGAATAAAAGAGAAAGAAAGGCCACAGGCCACAAAGTTCGTCACGGTTGAAGCTTCCCGTTTCCAGTAGAAGAAAATAGTTCTGGGATGCCGCTTACTTTTAAAATTAATTTTGCATATATACAGTTATATAGTGCTAGATGGGGGTTTTGTGCAAGTTTTACGACTTTGCCGACATGCAGCTCCTTTTTCTCCAGATTGCACTCCGACATGACTCGACTCTGCTCCGACACCGACTCCAACTGCGACTATGACGATGACTCGACGTCCAACTCAACTCAGTCTGGGAATGCGTTTCTCTGAGCTTTGCCAGCCCGTCTGCCTTAACACGCTAATCTCCAGCTGCCATGTTATTGCACTTGTTGGCAAAGTTTCTCAAAAAGTGATTTTGTCAGGGACTGGGGAATTTGCTTGGATTCACAGTGTTTGAAAAGTTTGCAGTATGTTTCTTGGTTTTTAATTACAACAAATTCGACTTGTTATGCCAAAGTTTGTGTTGCGCATGAAAATGACGATGAGTACAAGGATGAAGAAAGGAAATGAGTAACAAAGGAAGATGTAACCCAAAGCGCACGTATGTGACTAAAACGAAATTAACTTCATTGTGTTTGTAACTGCTAACCGCATATCCCCTCATCCCAGTCTCATGCATATTTTGTTTGACGAACAAATTCGACTTAATTTTTTGGTTCACTCTTTTTTGTTTTATTTTATTTTTTTAACAATTGTGTGTGTTTTCATTTGCACAATTCAAACACGAAAACAAAACAAATAAAATAATCTCAAAAAATATGACAGAACCGCACAAAGTCAGGCGCAGGAAACGCATTCGTCCTCGTCCATGCCCAGCAAAATACCCAGGCAGCAGCAGGTTCTGAAAGCTGCCATAAACACGCCAGCAAATGAACCGCCCAAGCCCTCATTGCTGCCCAAGCCAAAGGTCAAAGTTGTCATACCCCCCGCGCTGCAGCAACGTCTGAAGCAGCAGCAGCAACAGGAGGAGCTGCCTCAGGAGGAGGCCACCATACTAGAGGAAGAGCCGGAAGAGCCTTCTACACCCACAATTGGTGGCAGTCGCATACCCGTGCGTACATTAAAGGCCCATCGTCGCGCCCAGGCAGCGGCAGCTCGTGAAGCGGGCATCACTTTGGAAGAGTATCTAAAGCGAGAAGGGGAAGTGGAACAACAGCAGCAACAGCAGAGCGGCAAGAGCCGTTCCATGATTAAGTAAGTTTGAAGCGTGACGACCAGCAGAAACAACAATAACAAGAGCCAGGGAAATATATGTGGGTGACATGCGTGCAGGTCCAAATATGTCCAGAAAGTTCAGAGGTCATGCTAAATGATTGTTAGAAGGTGTTATAGTAGTAGGTCTAAATATACGCCCACACAAGCCACCAACACACTCACACACACACACAGAGAAAGAAACACTCAAAACTATTGCACCCACCCGCAACACACACGAACACACACACACTCGTGTGTGTGTGTGGCAAATATACAAATGGAATTTCTATATCTACTATAGCTATATATCTATCAATTTGGAACACCTTCAGCAAACTCAACTATGTATTAGTTAGCCGGTGTCTGTGTTTTTGTCTCACTCTCTGTCTCACTTTTTGTAAATATAAAATTCAATTAGATATTCTTTATCTGTAATTACTTTTTGTTTTTAGCTATTTGTTTTAGCTCTTGGAATTGTCTTTAGTATTCAGTTGGAGTTACTATTCTTCCATATATGTAATTTCTATTTGTTTTAATTGAGTTTTAATTTTATTTATGTAGTGCTGAGAAACGAGCCTCATGGCGAGCAGCCCGGCTACGTTCGCTGGAACAGGGAGCCGTTGAGGCTCAGGATGTTATCAAAAATATGCGTAAAGTTACCGAAGATCTAATCACACACGAGTCAAAAGCCAGCGAGGTAAGCCATAGACTAATAAACCTAAATTCTAAGCCATTTTCTATGCCTGAAGGAATGCCTGAGAAAACGACCTCACGAAATCTTATTTAGTTCGCTTTACTAACTGCAACAAAATACTAAAAAAAAAAAACCCAGCAATCAAATGAGATGCAAAAGTTGTGCTATTTAATCCATGGATCCAAATGTAACTAATACTGAAAAGCGTTTAAATCATATGTTAGAGTAGGACAAACACTGCCTTTTTCTACCTTTGCCCCAATCTGCCTCTCTGTCTCCTTTTACCATATTGATCTTATATGTTTCTTTCCACTCTTAATTAGCATCAGGCAAAAATAGTGTTTCCGAAAATTGCCATAAAGTCAAGCGATGGCCCGGTTATTGTACGCGAACGCGAGAAAATACTCGATGAGAAAATTGTGCGACGCACCGAGGAGGTAGCCTGTCCCATTACAGGTCTACCTCAATTACGCACTGTCGAATACATTGAGAAAATCATCGAAACTGAGGTTAGAACTAAAGCAAAAATTTTGTAATATATTCCAAAAAACAAATCAAAATAATCTATACAAATTTGTATTATCAATTGGCACCACAAAAAAAAAATGCGTTTCGCAGATTTTTATTAAGCAATTGCAATAGCGTTTTTTAGTTACACATGTTGTTCGGTTATTATTCGCTGTCCTCTACACCCAAACCAAACCAGTCACCACTTCTTCACCCCACCGTGTGTACAGTAAGCGTTTCTCATCAACATTAAAATTTTTGTAGAAATTCTCTGTAGTGTAGTAACTCTGGTTGCACCTATTAAAGATTTTCAACCCATTATAAAGCACTCATTATAGTCCGCACATACAATCTCGCCTACACACCCACAACCACACACATTTAATTTTTATTGAATTTTGGGTACGACAGAGTCAGAGTCTTAATTATTTTATAGAGCTCATGATCTAGTCTACGGTCTAAACGGGTAAGAGAAAGTTTAGAGACATTGAAAAGTATCTTTACATCTTGTAAGTGCCTAAGACACTTCAATGTGTTGTAGTCTGTCGTGCCTTATCCTGTCGTTTGCTCTTTGCTGTTGAGAAAAACAAATTTTAATATCTACACAGAAGCTAGAAGCTGAATGTATGTATATAGCTCAGGGTTGGCCCGGGGATTTTGTTGACATTTCGCCTTGTGCTCGTGCCCACCGCTCTAAAGTGCAGCGCATAAAAAGGACAATAAGCTACTTCTGTAAGCCACCACCTACGCGAAAAGGTTTTTACATCCAAAACGAACCGGAACAAAAAGTGACAGAGGTGAGAGAGGTGCGTGGACCAGCAGCAGCAGCAGCACTACCACGAACAGAAATCATTTCCAGTTATTGTTGTCTTTTGAGTGTCGCGGTTTTAATACCCGGACCGAACCAAACCAAAGCAAACCCGGCATACTTGAGGCAATAACCCTCAAAGAGTTTCATTGTCTGTTCTTTGGTTTCTTCTTCGCTCTTTTTGCGGGGGTTCTTGTTGGCTGTTGATGCTCTTCTGTTGTTGATGTTGTTGTCACGTGTCCATAAACCAGCTTGGAGCTCCACAAGACGACCGACCGTCAATTTTACGCTACGCTACTAAGGCTTGTTTCTGGATACAATTTTCTTGGTGTTTGTTTTGTTTATTTTTTTTGAAGTATGCAAACGCATTATAATGACGCGCTTTCGGTGCTTTTTTTATTGCCAAGTCCATTAAAATTAAAGCAAAACTTTTGTTTTCATGGGCCAGAATCATTTTTAATGACTTTGAAATAAATAAAAATAACAAACAACATGCTGCCAAAAAGCATTTGATGTCTATTGTTTGGTTTCTCAGGCACGTGTTTCGTTTACCCATTCAATTTGTGTCAAACGGAAGACAAAATGATGCACATAAACAACAAGCTTCTCGAATCACAGCAAACAGCAGCACCCAAAAACCACAAGCCATCTCCCAAAAAGAACTGATTGTCAACTACTCCGCTGACAGCGTCTACCATCTCCCCTGGTGATCAAGGTTCGACCCAAAAATGCAGCAGCAAATGAATACAGAACGACAGGAAGCCTTTGCTTTAACATCTGTTGGCGACAGCCCACCGCGAGCTTATCTGTTCTCTATTCAAAGCTCAGTAAGAGTTTTCCTTTTTTGGCAAAGAAAATGCAGGCTATTTTGTCTCGCAGCGAACAATCTTTTGTCTCTTCCTCATATCAACAACAAGCAACTGTGATTAATGCTCTCTTGGTCTCTACCAAAACTAGGTTTTAAATTGAAAGCCCCAGAAAAGTGAACAAATATGCTGTTAAACTTACTTTAAAAAAAAACTTATTAGATGAAATCACTAGGTTTAAAAAAAGACTTTAATTGACTATAAAATAGGTATCTAAGATCTCATCAAATCTATTGTTAGTTTTTTCGCTCTAGCATTCGCACAACTCTTAATCTTAATAATCGGTGTTAGTTTGATTTTTAACAATATGAATTAAAGTTAAGTTAATAAAGTTTCCATTACAACTAACCATTAAACGTTTCACTAATTGCCATTTGTAGTGTTTTATAGTTTCTAATGCACCTAGCAAAACTCAACTCACATTTCATTCATTAAGGCTTACAAATTCACCTGGGGAAATGTACATTTACCATTTCTCGCCGTATAAATTAGCTGTAAGCTGTTTGATGGGTATAGCATAGTAAATATTGGCATGCTTTTGGTTGTGGATCTCCCTATCTGTCCATTTCCCTATTGCTTTTTGTTTGGTTTGTTGTTTTCGTATTGTTGCTATTTCATTAGTATTTAGTACACTGACGAATATATACATATATATGAAGAGAGAAAAAAAAGTGCAAAACGTATTCGCATTTTGCCCCCCCTCTGAACTTAGGTTGAGACCTGCAAGGAACGCATAATTTCCCTGGAACTGCAAGTGCCCGAATTGGAAGATGCAGCATTGGACGACACTCAACCACCACCAGAGCTCGATGCGGACGATGATTTCGACGATGCAGAAGACTACGAAGATGAGGATGATGAGGAGGAGGAGGAGGAAGAAGACACCGCTTCCATTGTGACAGTGCAGGCCAATAGCGAGAAATTGTTTCTACGTCACGATGGAGATACTTATGGTCCCTCTTCCATTGAAAGTGTCTCGTCGGGCAAGGTTCGCATCAAGCCAGCTCCGTTGGCATTGCATCAGACTTTGGCCAAAGAGACAACCATTGTGGAGGTTCTGAACCCAGTGATAGGCGGCGATGGCAGTGCCCGTACCATACAAGTGAGCGGTGCTCCATTTGACGAAGACGAACTGGAGCAGGGTGCCGTGTCCTTGCTGCGCAGTGAAACTTTTGTGCTGCCCCCCGGCGGCTTCACCGGCAAGACAGAGCTCTCATTAAACGCAAAAATGAAAACTGTGCTCGAGGAGCTCTTAGAGAACGAGCGCGTCAAATTGAATTTGCAAAAGAGTCTCGAGGAAGAAGAAGACCAGGACGACGAGGAGGGCGAAAGTGCCTATGGCGATGCAAGGGATGACGACGAGAGCGCCTATGGTGATGCCATTGACGATGTTGTTGACTTTGGTATTGCAGCGGTCACAACTCGAAAGACTAACGAACACGATGATGCTAAGAACGGCAATCAGCATCTGCTCGAGGAGCTGATAAAGGACAGCAACCGCAATACGATTATTGCTAAATTGGCAGGCCAATTGTCCAACAAAGAGGACGACGATGAAGATGATGACGAGGAGGACGATGATGACGAAGAGGAAAGCAGTGACTCTTCAGATGAAGACAGCGATGACTCCGATGTGGAGGACAATGGCGAGGACCAACTGAATGTAACCTACGTGCAGGGCGCGCAGGTAATCGAGAATCTCAATACAGTGACTACCACCGGAGGCAGTAAATTGCAAAAGTCTCAGACATACAACACGATGAAGGAAGCCTCAGAAAAAGAGGATCAAAAAGTGACCCAAGTGGACCAGACATTGGATCAGTGTGGTGGCGGTCCTGGGGATGGCACATTGGCTCAACTTCAGGCAGAGCAGCGTGCCCTGGCCGAGATCTCAAAGCAGTTGCGTAAATCTGTCGATGATTTGTTAAATGCCGATGATGGAACTGTGGTCGAAACGCAACGGACTTACACATTGCCCGCCGCCAGCGATAGTGCAGCCGTTGTCACCGTCACTGAGGTGGTGAAGAAGCAAAAGAAAAGTCGACGACCAGCCGATTCATCCGAGTCTGGTGAGGCATTGTTCAATCGTCTCCTGAGTGCTGGCGAGTCGGAACGTCAGATATTTGACCAACAGCAGGGTGAGACTATCACAACGACCACAACAACCACAGAGTCCTTGGCTGGACCAGCTGGCACAGCTGTTTCTGCTGGCACTGTGGTTGGAGCAGAGCCCAGTGGCACAAGTGTGGTGACCACAACTACACGTACGGTATCCAATATTGTGACTAGCGGCATTCCGAGGCCAGAGACTAGTCAGAAAGCAGCCAATCGTAATAACAGCAACGCTAGCAACAGCAGTAACAACAACAACAATCGCAACAAAAATAAACGTAAAAGTAAAAAGAAATAGAAGGATGCAATGCGCAAGATGAAAAATTACGTATACGCCACATAGTCGGTATGTGATTTATACAAATACTCTAACGCACGCACACATACCCAGAGAAACAGCCAGGCAGTCACAGAGCAACACATACAGACAAACACACACACACACACATGTATGTAGATATATGAGGATACCGATATAAATAGTCACATATCAGCGTTGAAAAATAAAGAGCAATGTTTTAATGTGCCGTTCTACATTATTTACCAACTATTTGTATGTACCATACCATAAAAAAAAAATATATATAAATATACATATATATACATCCATATAGATACATACATACATGCCTACATATATGTTGCATATCTTAATGATATTTTAATTAATTGTGCAAATAATAACATTGTCGTTGCATTTAAAAACTCATTTGTGACTAATCATAAAAATGCAGCTGCAAGAGCAACCAGCCAGCAATAACAGCAACAAAACATCTGCAACATTAGTAGCAATTTCATTGCTAAAGTTCTATTTAACCAGTATATCATCGAATGCCGCCCAACAACAACAACAAAAACAACTACAAATAACAATAAGCAACAACTACAACAAATAAGAATTATTGTGGCAGCAGGCAATTAAAAAATAAAAGAAAAAACACCAAACTCATTGAAACAAAAATCTTATTTAATTGAATTAAATAATTTCACTTTGTTTAACTTTCATTTGGTAAAATAGCTGCAGGTTGTTTTTTCTTTTATCATTATGATTTAAATTTTGATTTTTTTTATTTGTTATAATTTTTTTTATTTTTTGTTAAAGTTTTCGCAAATTAAAATGACATTTTTTATGCTTTTAGCACAAAAACTAAACCTGGGTGTGGCCAATGAGCCAAAGTATTTACGATGATCCTACAAAACCATAAGCATTCCAACTGTCCGACTATTAAGCGGGCTTTATCTTTATTATTTCTACATAATCTAAATCTAGATATATATATAAATAGCTGATGAATCAGTTGATAGTCTAAATACAGCACAATTCAGTTTCTAATATAAAAACGTTTTGATAAATGTAAAAATCAATCTATCAACTACTTTATATGTAATATGTATTAGATTTATAGAATGAGCGAAAAACGAAAACGAAACATTTTTTGGAAATGTAATAAAATGAAAATGTATGAATTTGTATTTTTAAAACTATTGATTTCTTTATTTACAAAAGCTGTTGCCGGTAAGGGCGGCGTCTTCTATTGAATAGACTGGTAAGTTATATTTATATATATATAAACATTCAACGCGCAAATGCAGTCAAAAAAATAATGTTAAAGACATTGATAACAAACAAAATGGTATCTCAACACTTTATTGAATATGTAAGAGGGCGGAAGAAGTTGCCATTTCCCCTATCCACCGTTCTGTCATCTCCTCCACTCAGGGTGAAAACCAGATATAGAGAACTCACAACAAAATGTCTTCCGACATCGTTGTAGAAGCCATAGATGCAGTGTACCCAGTGTTATATATACATACATATATAGCCATAGATAGATAGATAGGTAGACACCTGCCAGAGAGTTGCGTGCCCGGGGCGGGGGCGTGGCACTCTGCTAATGTGAAAATCGTTACTACACACCTGTCAAAACTGACAATGAAGCATGGAAGAAGTTTTGAACGGAAACGTTTGCCATGTCGAGGCAACAGCCTCCGTCTCCCATTGCAACTAGATACAAACATACACATAGATAGGATAGGTAAGTAAGTGAGTGAGGGGGTGGTTGGTTGATTCCCCTTTCTATTTGCTGTTTGCTACAGTGTGCATAATTCGATTTCGAAATGTGCAACACATGTGATAGTTGCCTTTGGTGCTTGCATTTTAAATATTTAATGACGTTACCAATTGAATTAGAGACGGGGGTGGAAAGTTTCGTTTCGTTTCGCAGTTCTTGTTGCATGTGTCAAGCGCAATGTTTCTGTGCAATGGGCAGCTGTAATGGCAACGGGAACTGCAACTTGTGCTGAGCAAGACAAATGAATACGGTTGGGATGGGAATGGTGTTGGGGTTTGTAAGACCGATATCTGGTAAGAACAGATTTGCATTTACGCAACACTTCATATGCTGAAACAACAGGATGATGCTGAGCTTCCGAATGACGCTAATGCTACCCGGACTCACCAATATGCGCTGTGCATTAATCAAAATCACATTTTTGTTGATGACGACAACACCAGCAGCAGCTACTTGGGCATGTAGCCAAGAACCGGAGGAAGAGATCAAGGGCGCTGCTCTTTAAACTTAAAAACAGTTTGTCATATTTTCATACACTCCACTGAGCTGATAATGCAACTGATGTTGTAGTGGAGTTAGAGGAGGAGGAGCAGGCGAGGTGGGGTCAGGGAGTCATGACAGTGCAGTGCTGTGTAGTTAGGTTGTTGTCTAGGGCCAAAAATTCAGCCAATTGTCGTCCCCTGTCACATTTAATAGGATTATGCTTGGTTAAACACAAATATCCTTGGACACACACACACACATACTAAGAGCACACAACACGGTGGTGGTTCTGCGCGGGGGCGGTGTCACATAAATTTACAGCATTTGCTGCTTGAAATTTTTGCACATTACACGCATAAATCCTACAAAGATGTGCTTCTGGTGCTGGTAGTCGTCGAAGCTTTTGAAAAATGTCCAGTGTTTGTTTGCTTACACGCAGACACCCTTAGACTTGCACTCACACACACACATATGTTGTCGGAACAATCTAGCATTCACATATGGCCAGGTGAAAGAAGTCCTTCTCCCGACTGCTATAGTCCTTGGGCGCGTGCTTGCCATGCTGTTTGCCATCGCCAGTTGCTGAGTTATCTGGCAAATAATGGAACGTGCTGTGCAGATGATGCGTTTTCATAAATTTTAAATAAGCATATACCATCTGGTAGGTATCCAAAGACTACACACTAAAGTCCCAGGTAACCCGTGGCAACGTAACGACATTGTGCTTCTGCATAATACGCCGTTTTATTTCAAAGTTTAGCTTAAGTTTACTTAAAGTAAAGTTTTAGTCGCCCCGGTCAACTTATCGTCAGTTGACTTGCATTCATTTAGCAGTACCGGGAAGGCAAATATCATTTTGATTCCATTTTCAAGCTGGCTACATTTAGAAAACGGAAAATTTAATAAATAAATGCCATTTGAATGGCTTGCCAAATGTATTGTAAGTTCGCATGAAAAACCCAAGTGAATGACTTAACAGTCATTTACTAAGGTTAGGTATAGACACTCTTTCTCCTTTTTCAAATAAGGACAATAAGGGCAATGAGCCAGCATTTTGCAGCTGGGCTTTGTCTGAAGTATAGAAATGCATTCCTTTGACTGGAGCCCCCCGCTCACAGTCAAGTATACTTGAATCCTTGCCATTGTTTTGGTATTTTTGTTGCTGTCGCCTGTTGCTACTTTTAACACCGCGCCACACCGTTTCTTGGACTTGATACTTGCTCAGGACGCATGCGTTGGAAGCCAAACACAAACTGTTGCAGTTGGCAGAACAAAACATTGCCCCTGCTTGTGCTATTTTATCCGCTGGCTTATCCACCAAAAAAGGCGGCTGCCTTTTAAATGTGCTATGCCGAATCCCCGAAGGGTCCACAATACTTTTCGTCGTATTGCCTGCTGGAAGCCTATATACGAGTATGTATGTACGGATACTGGAGCATTTGTTATTACGATGCCTGGAATGCGGTGCGTTGTAGTTTTTTGTTCTGGCGAGGCTTTCTTTTATTTGCCTTTTCTTATGGCCGCCGCTGCTTTGCAATTGCAATTTTCAAGGATAAGCTTGAAGCAGATTTATGCGAAGGGCTCAGTACGTGCAGAATTTATTAATGTTGGCCTGGAGCAGCAGCAGCAGATAACTCAGACAACAAGTATAACTACAACTAGCACCTACTTTAACTCCCTTGGGCGGGCACCTTCATTAACTGGCACTAGACAGACGCATTCTTTTTTTGTTGGGTTTATATAAGGTGCCTCTGCTGGCATATTGAAGTCTACACATCAATAATGAGCTAAGCGTTTCATCCGGGTGTTTATTTTTCATTTTGAATTACGAGATCTGACCCAATGCAAAATGAAATTCCACTAGACCAGAAGTTTCTGTTGTTGTTTCTATCCCATGTAGTAGTTTGCCAACTTGCCCCTTTCCCAAATACCAGCATTAGTTAGGTGAGACAGCCTTAGTTAGTGTCGATTCGTTCGTTTTGCGTGAATCTGAACAACAATCACGTATTCGCATTAACAAACTTCGATGCTTAAAGTGCAGTCGAAAGGCAAACACCACCACCACCACCGATCTAGCAGCAGAAGCAGAAGAAGCAGCCACAAAAGCCCCGCGACGAGGCGTTTGCCAGTTGTTCCTTCTTGCCCCATAAAAGTTTATCTGTGTTTGTGCAGCTCGCTGCGACAGGCGCAGGCAGTTAGTTAGGGGATTGTGGACTCTGTCTCTGCCCTTGGTAATGGTAATGAGCCGTCCAGAACCAGAATAGAACAATGCGGAATTCATAATAAAGCATTTTTGCCCTGTCCATGGCTAAAAATATCATATGATATGCATTATTTAATACACGAATGGACAGCTTTCTATTAAAAGACATTCCCCATTGGCCAGCAAGTGCCAGAAATGTCACTCTCAAAACTATTGTTACCCATTTCCAATGGCATTTAAATTATTCACCATTAAAGTACTTCAATAACACATTTTCCCTCAGCTTAACTCGCGTTAATTAATTTTCATATATGCATGTATGTAAAATGCTCATTGTGTCCATATGTATGCATGTGTTGGTAAAACCCACAGCAGCCGCACTTAAGTTGCATTCCCAGTCGTATCCTTGCATCCACTGGCATTCTGTCCCCAAGTCTGGCACTTCATCAAGTGGCGCGGGGAAAAAATAAAGCCAGAGGAATCTGATTAAATTTGATGGCTTGAAAAGCAGAGAGCCAGCCATTCCGCAGCTCAATTTGCATACATTTTGATTGTGATTGTCGCGGGGCCAGCTCTGATTTAAATAAGGCACAGGCCTACCAACCAACAGAGGACTATCATGATGTACGGCTCAGCATCGAGGCGAGTGGATCCTTGTCATTTCTGTTGCTGTTGCATGTGGCAAATGCAACGTGGCAAGCTCATTAATAAACACTGCACTTCTGCCACACGATATCAAAGAGGCAACAACAACAAAAACCGAGCTCTGATGATAAACCTGCGGTTATCTAGCCAGTTTCGTAATCATCTGGCTTTTGCCTATTTAATGTGGCCCATATGCCATTAAATTATTTTAAAAATTGCACAATTTTTTCTTTACTTTTTAATTAAGCTTTTAAACATACTTATCTGGATTTAAGTTATGCATTCACAGCGAATACAGGCAATATGAAATAATTAAAATTTGTCCATGTTATTTTTATTATTTTGTAAGAATTCTTTACAGCAGCTTCATGATCCATGAAAATATTCAATTTATTAAATGTTAATGGAAATAGTATTTATTTTTGTTTCAAATATTTATTGGCACAAATGGAAAATTTTCTGTAAAAGAACTTAAAGAAATCAAAACTGCTTGATAAGTTTAACTAGATTCAAATTGTGAACTAATTCAATTTACAAAACCATGGAGTTTGTATGAGGACTCTGTAGCGGTAATTAGTAATTAATCTGATAATTAGTGCCGATGGAAGTTATATATATATAATTTCATTCAGATATTGTTAAATGTAATTGAAATTGCCAATACATGGATGTTTAGTTTCAAAAGCTGTCACTAGTGCCGAAAGCGTTTCCGTTTTTCATCTTAAAGTTTTCAGAAGTGATAAAGTTTTCTGGCTTGTATTACTTAATCGATGTATTTCATCTATTTCTGACATATGTGTTTCCTTATATTTATAAACATAGAATTTATCTCCAACACTTTTGAGGCTGAGCAAAACGAAAACAATCATTTTGTATATAGGAATAACTTGGAATTGCCAACCTATTAGAATAATAAAAAAAAAACTCAGTGGCTTGCGCAAGAACAAATAAACCGGGTTAACAGATATTTCGCTCGGAACTAGGATGTTCTCCTGCTGTGTTCATTTCTCATCAGCTCAGTGGCAGCTTTGTGGTCTTTTTCGATTTCGATGATAGAGCCGCCCACACAGCACAGCTCGCTTTGCTGCTGTCTGCTTCAGTCTTAGCAGCAGCAGACAGCAACAACTTAACTGCACTCGCCATTAGTTTGTTATCAACGCTCGATTGCTGTGGAAAATTGAAAAATATTGTCGTAGCGCTGCGTTCTCAAAGCGGATTGAGCACATCGCGGTGGCAGCAGGAAGCATCCAGAAAGCAGCAGATGGTGGTCCCAGCGCCTTCTGATGCTTCATCTCCTTCCTCCCTGGGTAATGATGGATTGTGCTGAAAGTGTCTTAAGCTCACACGCGCGCTCAGTCTTCAAATAAAAGTTTGCCAAATGTCGCCTATGCAGGCAGCAAAGACAAGCTCTGTGCCCTGCCCCATCTTATTTTCTTAGGTCTTCCATTTTTTTTTTTTCTTTTTTGCCGCTCTTCTATTTTTGTGTGTCATGAAAAGTTTGCCTTTGATTTTGCATGAAGCAATTCTTCGCCGTTCTTCAATCCCCATTCGCCTTAAAAAACTATTTGGGTAAGCTGTGCGGGCTGCTGGGGCAGATAAAGGCATAAGCAATGTTGTCGTGCTTAAGTGCACTAGCCTTACACTTTAGTTTAGTTGAAGCAAAATAAATCATCGTGATGGAGTGAACGTTGTTCTCTTAAAATATTAAAGTGGGCGAAATAAAAACGAAATTTCTATGTATAAAAGCAGTAGTAATTGGAAAATTGTCGAATATAACGAGTAATTTGCTGGAAATCTATTTAGCTAAATACATGATGAAATTTTGATTGTCATTTTATTATTTGTAGAGTTTATAATTTTAATTGAATTAGTTTTTCTTTCAGCATAAATATATTAAGTTTTTATCCAAATGAAAAAGCATTTCGATATTAGATACCGAATACAATTTCATACTTGTTGCATCTCCCAACTGGATGCATTACCAACTGCACATACATACATGGAATTTAATTCATTTGTCAACGAGTCGTGTTCGACTGCGGGCCGTGCTGAGGCACGCTAATATGGTCAATGCCAACTGTTGCCAATTGCTGGCAGTCCGGCGTACAAGTTCGGGCAGCCGTTCAATTGCAGGATGCAGGCCGAATGACTCTATAAATGTATCTCTGTCTCCCCCATTTCCTTCCCAATTCCATAAAAGTCAAGCGCTGGCAATGTTCCAAATGCGACCAAAGATGGCGGCAGAGTGTGGCAAACGGCAACGGAAACGGAAGCGCGCAAAAAATTACGACTGCAAAACGGCAATGGAGATGGCAGTGGCAATGGCAATGGCTCTAAGGACGACTAGGACGACAACGACTACGACGGCGACAACTAAGTGGCAAAACATGAACCAAAACTTTGCCCGTTTGTGTGGCCGACAAGTTGAAACTAATGACAATTTTGTTGTAATTAGTTGTGGCTTTTGCCGTAAACCAGGCAAATGCGACGAGGCAACAAATAAGTTGTCAGCGAACTTAAGTTAAGCCATTTTCATAGTTTTCGTCGCTAACGTTTGTGGTTGGAAATCTTTTGGATTTTTGTTTTCTTTTGCCTCAACTCAAATTTGTCGGAAATGAGATTCATTTGTTGTGCTTCGTCAAGATTGTGTGGGCACTGAGCTCCCACATATATGTATGTATGTATTCCACACTTAAAACCCACTTGCGTGGGCATTCCAATTACTGAGACGGGGCAGCACATTTTACATGTGCAACGGCAGAAAGGCCACTGCTTGCCAGGTATTTTATACCTTAGGCTAACTCTTGCATTTTAATTATTTCAAATTGCAGCTGCTGTTGACGTGTCCGGTTAACACACACATACACATGCACACACAAAGCTAAAATATGAAATTTTTCTTTTAAAACCACAAAATATGCAACAGCAGCGTTTGCTGGGCATATGCCTGGGGCTCAGAAAATAAAATTACGTTTCATAAATTTCTGGCAATTAGGTGAAAACTTGCCATCTACAAATGAGAAGCATCTGCATTCAAGCAGCTTAAAGTCTATGAATACGTTCTTCCTTTTAGCGGTAAAAAAGAAAAACCCTTTAGCACCAAATACTAATAACACTTTCATATTTATTACATTCAGCGGAGTTTTAATTATAGTTACTCAGTAAGTTCAAGTATACAATAATTTAGTAAACTCGTTTGAACCTATATGCCCTATTATGAGCTATAAAAATTGTGAAAGACTATCAACAGACAGGTAAATAAAGCTTATCGTAACTCCATGTGCATTTCGCTTCTGCTTTTCATAACGGTTTTTTGGAATGTATTTTTAAGCCGAACACAAAACAACAAAACTCACAATCTGCAGAAATAAACAGTAAACACATAGTGAATACTGAAGTTTTGATTATGGCATTGTATTTTTTTGAGTATTTTTTTTATGTTTGACTATCAAAAAAGGCTATTTATGTATGATGTTTGCTATAAAGTATTGCAACTATTTTCCTGTTTTCGTAAGCTTTAGAAAAGTCAATTTAAACTATTGATTTATTTACTAAATAATCGTAACATATGTATATTTTGTGTTGATATCTTGAAATTGGCTTGTAACTTGTACCCTTTTGAGGCACTTGTAATCTGCATTTTTAGCCACTTAACACGCATATGGCCCTGTTTATTAAGCCACCTTTGTTAATGCTTGAAAAAATAAGTAATGCTAAAAAGCGGTTTAAAGTTAAAATTTGCTGTAAAAAATGTATTCAATTCAATACACTTTGTGAGTTATCGAAATACTTAATTGAATGTGCGGGTTGCCAATCACATGTGTGTGCCCCATCAGTTGCGGACATCTGTGTGTACTTCAACTTCCGATTTCATTTACTTTGGCACAAACAGTGACCAACTCACAGTTCAATTGGCTTGACAGACTTTCTCTCTCTCTCTCTCTGTGTGTGTCTTTTGTCAAAGACAACTGGAACTGAAGTTGCTGCAGAACTGTCAATATACTCCTGTAAAGACAAACATCTTTACAAAGAGATTTGAAATTGCCAAAAACCAAACATATTAATGAACTACATACATACATACCTACATATAAAATAAAAGCAACGATTTTGGTCGCACAAGTTGCGTCTAATCAAAGTTTAATTGTTTTTTTTTTTTTTTTGTTGCTATTGTTGGTTGTTTTGACTTTTATGCACACACACATACCACATCTGGCAAAAAATACCAGCACCGCACATTTTAATGGGAATTTGCATATAGCCACTATGCGGGGCGAAACGTGTCGTTGGTAGGTTTGGACAAGTGTACGGTGTGCAGGCTGCTGACCAAAAAAAAACTCTCACTGGTCGCACATTGCGTGCTGACTGTATACTCGGATCATTTGCATATCATAAAAATTCATTTTGTAGCAATTTTTGTTTACTTTTTAAATTGAGCAACCGCAAAGTTTTACATTGCATTATAAACAGTAACTGGAACTGAATCTCGAATTGGTCATTGCCATTTCTCTTCAACATTGCCATTTCTCTTCAACATTCGCATTCTTCGATGCCCGTTCACATTCGCATTCGCATTGGCTTTTCGTAGAATACATATTTTTAAAAGCACTTTCCATCGATTTGCCTGCTTTTGCTCTTGGTCGGCCAATCCCTGCCACTGCACAGTAGTCCTGCGGGCAGTGTTGTCTTGCAATGTGCTCAGTTGTCCATGTCTGCATATAAATTACGCCAACTTGTAGTTGTAATTTCTCTTCACGTCTCAGTTTGTCTTGCTTCTGCCCCTTCGGCCCGGCACGCACATAAAATACATCAATGTGTCTGTAACTCGAGTTGAGTTGAGACAACTTGGCCAGTGTCCTCTTTGCCACCGTCGCCCTTTTTGCCGTTCGCTCGGCCGGTTGTAGTTCGTCTCCACTTTCAGTTTTGATTTAGTGCCACTTATGACAACTTCCTTCACAGTTGATGCTTTACGGTTTTTATTTTCTTCTCTAACCAAAACTTAAAGGCATTTCAACCTTAAATTTTTACAACTGTTGAAACTGAAGACCTTATGGTTAGAAAAATTCTTTGTCCCAACCCAAGTCCTTCAACTTGCCACGATCGAGTCCAATAGTTGAAAATTCATTTTATCCGCAACAGAAGAAGAGCAAACAAAAGATTGTAAACTAATGTTATAAATAATCAAATAATAAACTTTATTGGTCATAAAACTTTATTGTGTGTCAGCAATATTTTTAGACTAAATGTATTTATAGTTCCAGATCAATAAAAGAACATTTTTCCGGCTTCGCTTGTATTTTATCTATGCAATTTCAGGTGGCATTCATATACCTTACAATACCTTACAAGTGATGGACTTAACAACTTTTAGACACAAGATCTCCTCTAGTCTTAACTTAAGAAGTCACTTACATATTATATAATCTGGCACAATCAAAGTTGTAATTCCCAGCCTGTGACAAACTTGAGTCTTATTGTGTATATGTACATAGGTACTTACATATTTTCTTTTCTGTTTTTTGTTTCTTTTTTTCGCTTTCGTTTTTCAACTTGAAGACGAAGCGAGTCACGTAGGGAGGGCTGCGCTTTAAGTTTAAGTGGCCATTCCACAAAATAGCGCAGCGTAAAACAAATTTCTTTTATGTACTCGCAAATTGCTAGTCAAAGTTTTCATATAAATAAATATAAAAAGAAGAAGAAAAAACGCTTTCAAGCGAACAAAGCGAAAAACAGTCGCCAAATATAAAAATATAAAATGCCATCCCGGCGACTTGTAACAAGTGTCGATTGAGAGGGGGCCTAGGAGGGATGAGTTACCAGGGACACACTACAAGCATAAAATGTCTTGCCTCACACACACACACAAATCCACAAAGAAGAAGAAGAAAAAATGTTTCTTTAAAAACTTGAGCAAGGCGTGGCAAACGCGTAGGAAGGCGTGCTTAGAAGCATACTTATTGTTGTTATTGTTGTGGACCGCTTAACGGCAATTGAATGCCTCGACTAAGTGGGCTATAGCTATGGCCATGGCAATGGATGGTAGTCAATGTGTATGCGAAGCGAATTTTTTTTCATTCCTTTGCAATTTGCAATAACCAAAGCATGGCCATAAAAATATAGTTGGCTTGAGCCCAAAACACAACAAATACAAAAGCTCTCAGTTGGTCTCTGTGTGAGTATGTGTGTGTGTACCAGAAAGAGAAGCAACACAATGAGTTTTTGATTACTTTGAAATTTCTTATTTGCCTTTCAGCCAAAAAAAAAAGGAAAGAAACCAAAAATTTCGCGCCCTGTTACTGTGCAAATATTGATAAGCGTCGAGAGTTTATGCTGCTGCTGCTCGATTTTGGTTGCCGTTGTTGTTTCTATAGCCATATTGCCTATTCTTTCATACTTTCACACTTAGCGTTGGTAGCGGCTTAGAGGAGATGAGAATAAATGTGCTTTCCTTTTTATTTGTTTTACAATCAGAGACAGTGAAGTGACATTTGGCGGTTTGTTTGCTCTCCAGAGTTTAATTTTGGCCACATTTGGTGGGGGGCGGCATTGGAGGATACTAGAAAAGCTCATTAGCCAGAGTTTGAGTTACAAATCATGATAACAATGGGGAATACATCAGGTTTAGGTAATCAACAAATTGTCTAACAGATTACCAAATGTTGCCCTGAAAAGTAGGCAACAAAAAGTGAAATTACCTTCACTATTAAATTATGGGCATAAGTTTAATAATGACTTTTAGTTAAATTAATATAACTGTAAAAACTTTTACTCTCCTAATAGAAGACTCAATAAGCTTCTTGCTGTAGTTGCTAGACATTGATTAAGTTCAAGGATATCCCTTAAAGAAACCGTTGATGATTTTGTGTTATGAAATAAATTTGAAACGTGACTCGCGACAAAACATCTGGGACCTTGGTTTTGAGGCTTATTGATAGGGCAAAAAGTATCTAGCGGCAAACAATTCCGCTTCAGGTCAGGATATGCATGTCAGCGACTTTGGTAAGACTAAAGGGAATGGGAGACCGAAGCCATTGACAGGGATGTCACCTGCTCACGTACACAAAATATTAGCCGAGTGGTGGAAAAACCTTTTGACGTTTGCCAAAAACTTGATAACCATTACTAATAATTTATGAAATTTCCAATAATATGCCTATGCCTAAGCTCATGCTTTCCATTTATTTGCTGTTTGACCAACTTCATAAATTATCAAGGCTTAGCTGTTTCCCACTTTCCTGCCACCCCTCAACTTATCCATAGTCCAGTTTGACTTGGACGGAATACAAACACGTGCTGGTTTTTCTTTCTTTTTTTGCTGCTGATTGATTAAACCACACCAACATGAGTACGAGGAACATCAAACGCGAGAGAACGTTCTAGGAATTGTTATTAGATCGTTTTTGCTAGTTTTTCCTCCCATTTCTTTACTCATGCACACCTCGAAACGGCTGCTTATCAAATGGCTGGCGGGAGACGTTACTGATGCTGATGATGAAGTTGATGCTGATGCTGATGTGACGTGGAAGGCACACGTGCTAAAGCCACTTTTAACATAACAACATGCTAGCACTTAATATGGTCCCGGTTCCGGTGCACCCCTTACCGCCAAAAAAAAAGAACTGAAGCTCCCTCTACGACCGTATGAACGAATGTTCTCTTGAAGTCAGACGTGACAAGTGCCCGCAATGGGTGCGATATTCAGCTTTATCCTTACCTCGACCCATTGTCATGTGCAACGCATAAAATGTCGTTCTGATGGCTCTTGTAGACAGTGTATGTATGTATGTATATAGTTGAGAGCAGCATAGGGAAGGAGAACTTACTAAAAATCAAATTCCCAACGAGCTGTCAAAAATTACTTGAAAAAACATTACTTAATACAAGCAAATTTAATTAATGTCAATAAATAAACATAGTAAGCATTTAAAACTGTTGCAACAGTTCTGCCAAAACTGAAATGGGAATTTATTTATTTTACAAATTTTCCATGAATTCTGTAGTCTTAATCAACAGAGAGAGAGAGAGCAGGAGAGGGCGAAAGTTAGAACGAAAGAGAAATAGTTAATAGAATAAAATAGAATAGACTAAATGTGCACATTTGAAACATTCATTTGGAATGGGCCGTTCATTCAATTACTCGGCAGGTTCCATCATCAATTCAATAAAATTTATATAAATTTTCAAATGTCTTGATTACGAGGCTCTCCCTCTCTAAAGAGCCGGGCTAACCACTGGCCTACAGACGAAGACATTTGTATGTATGTATGTATTCTTGAGTTGTGTATTAATTAGAAATGCAAATCACCATGGTGACATGTTCAAGTTCAAGTTGGCCATCAATTTCGTTCGTTGCGGGTGATGAGCTCTATGAGGAAAAGGCCAACAAACCAGGTGATAGTCAAAATCTAACCAGTTTATTAACCCGTTTCAAGTCAGAGGCCAACGTCTTAAGTCTCAGTTGGTTGTCCGGTCAACTGGTTTATATAGAGCTTAGTATGGTGCAAATTATGCCGTGCTGTTTAATTGTTACTGCGTTTTCCATTCGTTCCATCTCTCTTTCTCTCTCTCTCTTTATGGCTTTCATTACGCATACGCAACGTGTAACAAATTTATGTTATTCAACGAGACGCGAATAAAGATTCTACTCCGTTTTATTTTCTAATTACACCAAAGAGTAGGCTTGCCTACATAGATATTCTCAGATAGATGTATGTATATATCTATGTATGTATATATATATGTATGTATTTTGTAATTAGAGCTCTGTATGTGTTTATATTAAAAGCCTTCTACAGTCGCTGCTTAATAAATTAAACGACAATTTGCACAAGCC
Organism: Drosophila paulistorum; assembly: GCA_018152135.1. NCBI lineage: Eukaryota > Metazoa > Arthropoda > Insecta > Diptera > Drosophilidae > Drosophila > Drosophila paulistorum. The sequence goes on from JAECXG010000690.1 coordinate 1,732,037, forward strand.
AAAGTCGCTGAATGGCTAGAACGGCTGGCTGGCTGGCTGACTTGTTGGCTGTTTGTCTGTCTGTCTTCTGGGCCGTTGTTGATGCTCGTAAAGTGCTACTCTTAGCCTACTATCCTTATCCTTAACTGTCTGAAAAAGCATCGACATAGACAAGCAGGACAAGAACATTATAGTGGCATTATGCTAAGGCTTGCAATTAAAATAAAAAGCAATCCTCGAGTGTTGACTACAATATGCACTATACTATACGACACCATACTATAGCATAATATGCTAAGCTTACAGTAAGCTCAACATACTCATGAATACTCGAAAATAATTTATTACATTTCTACTTGCTGAGGTACCAAGACACGCGATAAGTTAAAAAATTTATGTGCTTGAGTTTATTTTTTTCTATTTTTTTACACCCGTTCCTTGGAGAATTCCCGTTTGGATTACTTGAACATTGGAGTTGTAGTTTTGTTTTGTTGGGGATTTCTTTCCCAATTTCATGACCTGACCTATTGACCTGTTGTTCAATATTTTACAATCTAATAGCCGACTTAACATATTGATTTTGGGCCTTCTGAGCGTTTGACTGATTTACATTTTGGTTTAATAATTCCCTCAGTGCTTTGACATTTCCATCCGCTGGAGAGGCCAAGTTATATTTATTTTTTATGTTGATGTGCTAAATTTAATTCTTAGTTTTAGTTGCAGAATGAGCTTTTCATTTAATATCCTGTTTATTAATGGGCAAACTTTTTCACATAGCATCATAATATTCTACAAATTTCAATACCACTTAACAAGTTTATGAAAAGGCTTTAGGTTTTTTTTTTTAAGATTTTTTGCTGCTGTTTTAATTAATAATAATATAATTATCTAAAAAGTATGCTTTCATGCATTTGACAGGTGGAGCAGAAGCAAACGCTTTGGTCGTTAACACAATTAGCCATATAAATTGTTTTTACTGGGATAAATTTGATTTATTTATTTATTTTAACGCTGCCGACAAGTTATTAAAATTCGATTTTTTGAAATATTTGATTCTATTTTATTTCATTTTCTAGTTGTGTGTTTTTTCTTTTTTTTTTTTTGCTGACAATAATTGCCATAATTTATATGCATATCAAATTTAATAAATTTGCATACATTTTGCCAGCAATTTTACGGCTTTTGCTGAGCTTTTTTGTTAAACATTTATTTTGGCTGCGGCATGCGGAAATATTTTTTGTTAGAATAACAAAAAGCAGACACAGCTCGTAAAAAGTTCTTAAAAGTCAGCCGAACAAACATTTCTTGCAAAAAGAAAGGAAAGAAGCAAGCAAGTAAAGAAACAAACTAGTTGAACCAGCCAGATATTTGCAAATTTTTTAGATAATACCCATGATTTAAGGAATTCACTAATGCTCCAATTTATGATGAGGCGACAGTTGACAAGAAAACAAAAGGAATTCTTTTCTTCTCTTGAACATGAAAGCGTCTCCGCCCGGTTCATCAATTTCATTATATGGAATTGTTTAATTCTTAATGAAATCTACAATTTGGCATCTTGAGAGTCGCCACATTGAGTTTGGGGCGACTTGCATTGGTCGTGATTCTGGTATTGGTAGGGTTCATCAGGCGGGATGGGGTGGGAAAAAAACATGACAGATTTTTTAAGTAGATCGATTGACCCGTCCCGTCCCATCGTGAACCCCATTGGGTATTTGCATAAAATTGTAAAAGTTGACTCCAAATGGCTCGCCTGATCCGCATTTCGTTTATTTATTGATGCGACAACGTTGTTCGACCACTTTTTCGTTCGGTTTAGTTTGGTTTTATATGTTATCAATTTTGAGGATTGCGGAGGGCCACTCCGCAACCGCTATTTGGTGGTTTTTCTTCTCTTCTACCGACTTTTATGTCGCTGCTGCGTGCATCTTTTATGTGCGTGTGGCGTTTTTGAAGGGACCTTGAAATTGTAGCTGGTTTGTTTTATGATGTTTACATTTGTTTAGTTTGCATATGACATTGCCACCAGCGACAGGGCAGAGGCTGGTCCAGCAACAGTTGTGTGTGTGTGCGTGTGTTTGGGTGGGGCCCATAAACAAAAACAAGACAAATTGTTATTTTTGTTTGTTTTCTCAATTTTTTCTCTTTTTTATGTTGTCTTCTTTTTGGACTTAATTAGATTCTGTGGGGCATAGGCGTGGGCACTACTTAAAGAAAATTGTTGTATCAAACTTTGCTTTAGTTAAAGATGTTTTTTTGATATCATTATTACCCATCCAATGTGCGACTCTATCAATTGATTTAGTTAGTCATGCTCTATACTTAACCATGATATCAATCAATATGATGTTAGTCATAACTATGATTCGCATTTCTTACTATTGATTTGCAAATCGATTTATCTATCTTAAATATGGATCTTGGATATTTCTTTGCCAAAAAACATTTAATTATGCAAATCAAATCAATTTTGAATAATTCCGCTGGCATTTTATTCTCATATCGTCCATCTATAACATGGCACCAAAAAAAATATATATATACAAAAAGCAAAAACAATAATTTTTATGATATCAATAAAGCATGATGAAAAACGTGATAATCGCTGATCAGATTAAATGGCCGCCTGGCGCCAGCTGATTACCAACATTGGTTGTATAGCTTCAGGTGTTGAACAGTAAACAAAACAAAAATTCAAGGTCGCAACGGTTGTTAACTTTATGGCTTCTATTTTGGCAGGTTAGATGGATGGATGGATGCTTGGGCTGGATGAATGAATGGTTAGGCGAAAAAAAAAATGGTTGGCGAAAATAGATTTCAGAGTATTTTTATTTTATGGCCATCGCTCGCATTCCATCAAAATGTGTCTTTTACAGTATTTTTAATCGTCTCCCTACCCCTCACAATAAAAAACTCACAAACCAAAACCTTCGTCAACGAATTTTAATTCAGAAAAAAAAAACCACAGAGACAAGAGAAACACTAAACTGGACTCCATAATCGTTTGGGAATTCCCAGTTAGAAATATGCGGTTAGACAAACTAAAAAGTGTAGAAAAACCGAGTTGGTTTCATATCGAACTTGTTTGAGATGCGCCGCCAAATGTTTTAGCATAAACAAAATATGAAGAAAATCATTTCTTTTATTGAAAACATGACCATTTATAGTGAGTTTTGCCAAACAAGTTTTCATGATTTTTTTGCTGTTTGCTAGAGTAGAGCCTGCTTTTTAATGATACTTATGCTGAGGCTGATGTTGATGTTGCTGGTGGTTGTGCTCGAGCTGCTGGTCTATCGAATTACGAGGTGACCATCAATGGTTGACTCTTGGGCTAGGGCTGAGGCTAAGGAATTTGCATAATGCCGACAGCAGCATTTGCAAGAATAGGGCGACAATATGGCAATGCGTTTCATCCAATACGTTCACGAAGATGCTGGCGAATACGATGACGACGAGATGCTAATATCGACGAAGACTAGACCATTGTTTTATCGCCTTGGCGAGTCACTTGAAGGTGGATAACATTTTTTTTGGTATTTCTTTTTTTTTTCTCGAAGAGACAAAAGCAGCAAAAGAAGTTGCTGCAAAATGCCTCGAACTGTCAGCAGCTGCGAAACCAGCAACAACAACAACGACAACAGAGCATCAGCCGCGGTGGCCACGCCGGCTCTGCACGAAACTTGAGCGCAGTTTGATGACACAGTTTGTTGGTTTTTGTATAAATATTGGACCCTTTAGTAATGCAAACGTCAGATACTACTGAATAGTCGAAGTCAAAGAACTAAATTTGGATTGAAAATGCGTGCATTCATTGTAAGTACAAGGATTAAGCAGAAAGGATGGAATTGGAACTTACCCTCAAATCTTCCGTATAGGTTATGTGTTTAGTGGCCGTTGCCTGCGCCGATAAGCTGGGCTATAACTACCAGCCTGTGGGTCACTCCAGCTCAGGATTGTCATTCGCTCCTGGTAGCGGCGGCAGCATTGGCGGTGGAAGCATCGGCGGTGGCAGCATCGGTGGACTGGGAGGTCTGTCTGGTGGCAGCATTGGAGGCGGATCCCTTGGCGGTAGCTCCATTGGCGGCGGCTCTATTGGAGGTGGTTCCATTGGTGGCGGTTCCATTGGTGGCGGCAGCCTTGGCGGTCTCGGTGGTATTTCCGGTGGAGATCTAAGTGCTCCAGTCGAATACAATGCCCCTGCCCCAGCTGCTGAATTGGAAAAGGAATTCTTCACTTTCACCGCCAACGAACAGGACTTCGATGAGCCCCAGGCTTTAGAGCGTGTTTCCAGCTCATTGAACAAGGCTCTCCGTGTCGTCTTCATTAAGGGACCCGAGAACCGTGGCTTGGAGAACGCTGCTCTGGCTTTGGCCAAACAGGCTGCCCAACAGGAGACCGCAATCTATGTCCTCAACAAGCAGGCTGATATTGGAGATTTGGCCAGCAAGCTTAATGCCATCCGCAGCAACAACAACAACAAGCCCGAGGTTCACTTTGTCAAGTACCGCACTCCTGAAGATGCTGCCAACGCACAGAAGGCCATCCAATCTCAATACGACTCTCTGGGTGGATCTTCTCAGGCTCACAATGGTGGTGTTGCTCCAGTTCTCAACTTCGCCTCTCAGGCTGCTGCTCGTCCAGTCAGCGCCAAGTCGCCTGACAACTCCTACCTGCCCACTTCTATCTTCCGTCGTGTTTAGGCGGTTACTTTAATAATCATCAATCGATTCGAATCACCCATGGACGCATGACTGAAATTAAATCCTAGTTATTTGTTGACTAATGCTTAAATAAATTCAATTCTTACATTTTAAATCTATCATTTTATTTATACACATCAAAGAGTTAGCTAATATTAATTGTTGTATCTAATATTCAAAATTCTAGGTCACAGAAATCGGTTTAGATTTGCAAAATTAAGTAAAAGGAAAAAAAATCACTTTAATATTTTTAGATACAGTTCTCGGTATATGAATTGCCTAAGAGGTTCAGTCAAGATCGAAATTCGAATCCCACATGTTTGGATGTAGTTGTTATCTGAACCCAAGAACGTAGTTACGAGTGCTTTTAAAATATAGTTAGGTAGAGTATACTCCCGTATATATCCCACCGAATGTTATTGCTAATTAATTATAACTATTTGAAATTATTCAGGTTAACTAGGTGTCGAAAATATTTGAGGAACAGCAGACATTTCCTTTGATGGAAAATACTTTGCTATTATAACAAACATTTTTAGGCGAATCGTTAAGCAATAAACAAGGCTTAAAGAATAGTTGGAAATTCGTGCTCCTAAATTTTAAAATGTTTCGATTTTTGAAAGCAGATTCAAAAACAAATGATCAAGTTCTTTAATCCAAGTCAATTAAACAGTGATATTCAGACTTGTTGTCGGTTTGAAACAACAATTCAAATATTGATACAAAGTAACAACTTTTTGAAAAATATTTCAGTACCATAACTTTAAGACTATTTAATAAGATATGTCGACATATACTAAAACTTTTGCATACCAAATATTCGTGCATAATAAGTTCCCTTAAAAACATATTAAATTATTTCATTTGTTTGGAATTAAATAAAATGGTTTCACATACATGCATGACAAATATATGCATATTTAAAACGGAGTCCATAGATTTGAAACACATTTTGTTTACCCCAATAATCAATAAATATTGAATTAGAAATTATTATAATTAACAAAGTCTTTTTATTTCAATTCGAAAACAGTTCAACGGATAACAAACAGTTAGATCGATGTATTTATTGCTGGCATATTTCTAACGGCGATGACGCAGACGACGAATAATTGAAGCTGGCAGGTAATCGCTGTTGGGCACCTGCGGTTGACCGGCGCGCACAGGTGCTGGGCCACGGGAGGCGAAATTGAGGGCATTGGCCACGCCACCATTAATGTTCTGACTGGTGCCGCCGAGATTGTTGTACTGCGACTGGATGGCCTTCTGGGCGTTGACAGCATCCTCGGGCGTGCGGTATTTGACAAAGTGAACTTCAGGCTTGCTATTGGCATTCTGTCGCACGGCATTAAACTTGTTGGCCAGTTCATTGATGTCAGTTTGCTTATGGAGGACATAAATAGCAGTTTGCTGCTCGGCTGCCTGTTTCGCCAAAGCGAGGACTGCATTCTCGTAGCCACGGTTCTCCGGCGACTTGATGAATATGACACGCACGCTCTTCTTGACAGCGGCGGCTATCTTACGCTGGGCTTCTGGATCATCAAAATCATCCTCATTGGCGTAGAAGGTGTAAAATTCTTTCTGTACTTCAGCTTGTGGAGCTGCATTGTAGCTGACTGGTGCACCCAATCCACTTACTCGTCCGCCACCAACACCAACACCGCCACCAGTGTTAGTGCTACCCTGTTGGTAATTATAGCCCAGGCGACCAGCACTGACGGCTGCCACCAAACATAAAACAATTAAAGCACGCATCCTGCTGTTGGTTCTGTCCGTGAAACGATTCTATTAGAATGACAACAAGTTGCTCATTAGCAATGCTTTTATACCGCCAACGCGATGGCTGCTAAAATTAGACCAGTCTATCTGGTCGAATTAAACTGTCGCACTTCACTTCCAGCTAGCTATTGCTCGGCACGGAAGACCAGCGGCCAGCGAATAGCGAACACTGATGACCGATCACCGATCTCCGATGCCGAATAGCGAATGGCTATTGGTCCGCTGGCCATCGGGCTGTTGGAATGCTACTAATCTGTTAACATAATTTCGCTCTTAACACATTTAACACATTGTTTTGAGCAGCAGCATCTTCAATAGAGCCGCCACATTGATCGCGGACTTTGCTTTCCGAGCAGTGATTGGTTAGCCGTGATTCACCCATAATTGGCTTATAATTTATGCATAAAAAGCATAGTTTAACTCAAGCAACCCGATTTGGCTGACTGACTTTTTTGTTATATTTTGAATATGTATGTATGAATACAGAATCGCTTATTTGTTAATGATTTCAACAAAAAAGTGATCGTCAGCTTAATAAAATTAATGATTAGATTTTTGTTTTTACGACTAATCAGGTTTTGATTGAGCATAAATCTTCTGTCTTCTGTCTTGGGTTGCACTTGAGATTCCTTTCTAATTGTACGTGACACACGGCGCGACGTTGGCGCCGTCCTATCCATGAAAATCAGGTCATTTAACGGAATTCCAACAACCTTCATCTGTCATCGATAGCCAATTAGTTAAGCTAACTAACTGGAAGTCGAAGATTAATGCCTCCAGACACATCTAGTGGGTGTATCTAATCGTGTAGACAATTTATATACTTTTGCGGGAATTCATTCATTCATGACAATTCATTTCCCAATCATATCGGAAACTGATCTAAAGACTTTTAAGTTTCGGCGACAAATTGAGAAAGAGACTGCATGCTAATCCAAATCCAAATCTACTAAACAAATGATTGTACCTTTGTTTGAGGGACATTGTTTATGGCAGCAAACAAGGTGAAGGTGAATGCAATAAATAAAAACCTCAAAACAAATCTTCTCAACCAGAGATGCCCCATAAACACTACACACAATCTCCAACCTCTATGCCCAATGAGTCGATTTGATTGAATTTTCTTTTAAAATTTAAAAATATCAATTTAATTGGTGTAATTATTCATTAGTCAACAACAATTTGCAATTCATCGATCAACAATCAACATAACTTAATTTCAAATCTAAATGCCGATTTAGAAACGCAGACGACGGAAGATCGAGGTGGGCAAGTAAGAGTTATCGGGAGTCTGAGCGGTAGGCTGACGCACTGGTCCTTGAGAGGCAAAGTTCAAGGCAGCGGCAACACCACCATCATGAGATTGGGATGATCCACCCAGAGAGTCGTATTGAGATTGGATGGCCTTCTGTGCGTTGGCAGCATCTTCAGGAGTGCGGTACTTGACAAAGTGAACCTCGGGCTTGTTGTTGTTGTTGCTGCGGATGGCATTAAGCTTGCTGGCCAAATCTCCAATATCAGCCTGCTTGTTGAGGACATAGATTGCGGTCTCCTGTTGGGCAGCCTGTTTGGCCAAAGCCAGAGCAGCGTTCTCCAAGCCACGGTTCTCGGGTCCCTTGATGAAGACAACTCGCAGAGCCTTGTTCAATGCGCTGGAAACACGCTCCAAAGCCTGGGGCTCATCGAAGTCTTGTTCGTTGGCGGTGAAAGTGAAGAATTCCTTTTCCAATTCAGCAGCTGGGGCAGGGGCATTGTATTCGACTGGAGCACTTAGATCTCCACCGGAAATACCACCGAGACCGCCAAGGCTGCCGCCGCCAATGGAACCGCCGCCAAGGGAACCACCTCCAATGGAACCGCCGCCAATGGAACCACCGCCAAGGGATCCTCCTCCAATGCTACCACCGCCGAGGCCACCACCAATGCTACCACCAGACAGACCTTCCAGTCCACCGATGCTTCCACCTCCAATGTTGCCGCCGCTGCCAGGAGCGAAAGACAATCCTGAGCTGGAGTGACCCACAGGCTGGTAATTGTATCCCAATTTATCGGCGCAGGCAACTGCCACTAGGCACATAACCTATAGAATGGAGAGTGTAAGAGTTAGACAACTGGGCATCCTTTTCGCTCCTTGATTCTTCTCATCGAATGGGACACTTACTATGAATGCACGCATATTGATTTTTTAGCTGCTTGTTCTTTGGTTCTTTCGATTCGAGGTATGAATTACTTCTGTCTTATGCTTGGGGCGATCTTTATTATTTATACAAATCCATCTTCGAGGCTGATAAAAACAAAACTGACGCCGCGACGCGGTCGCTTGCATAGAAATCGCTTTGATGCCACTGTGTTTTGCCGCCTACAAATCTTTTAGCCTCTTCGGTTTTATGGTCAATGTGGAATTTTTTGTTGGCTTTCAATGGGCAACCGCTGCGACTTCGATGGCTGATTGTTTTAGGTTATTCAAATATTCGAGTTTGTTATTCAATAATTTTACAAGAATTAATATTAAATTATAAAATTAATATGTCGTGAGCACATTGAAATGAGTTGATATGCATATCATGCAGATGGGTCATAATTATGTATTATATATAATAAATATCATTCGGAAATTCTTCGGCAAGGCTAGTCCGCTTGTTTTATGTAGGACATTGGCATATATGTCGACCCTAATCGTTTGAACATTTGGTAAGAGCAGACGATGTCGACAGATCTCTTTGGATTTGATTTATCGACATGACATAACATAAATACTATAATTGGTAGGTACATTGAAGTAAATATTTTAATTTTCCTTTGATTGTGAAATGAAATATAACATAAGATATAAACCAAATAATTGCATGCGACTGACTTGAAACACTCTTAAGGAACTAACCTATTTACGTTTAAATACATATCCTTTAATTGATTTTATTAAGCTGATCCGAAAATTGTTACAAAGTCAGACTTTGTTTATATTTAATTATTTATAATTATTTAATATTTGAATTTTTTTTAAATTAATGTCCTCGTGCAGCTGTAATTTTTTACTTACATCCATAATGTCAAACATTAATTATATTTATTTTAAAGATCTTGCATCTGTCTATTAGAGAGTAGTTAAAGAAACAAGATGTTCTTGAATCTTGGTTTTGTCTTTGAATAGTACGGTGTATTAGCTCTAATAAAAAAAAAAGATTTTGTAAAAAAAATTTATTTACAGAATAGTGATACTTCAAGACAGGGCATAATTGGCATTTGTTTGCATAAGTGCCCTTTCTGCTTTAATTCAACACATTTCTTTCAATTCTTTCGTGATGACTATCTATATTAAATATATGTATGTACCATTAGTTTCAAATTAATTCCAATCTGTAGCATACAATTATGACGACATACGCATTCGTCTTGTAAACAAAATATTATGTAAACCTTTCAGAATATATAGAATAATCTTATCCAAGTTGTAAGGGCAGATTAAAATATAAACTGTTACACAATCAACGCGACCGTCCGAGAATTGTATTAAGCCATCAATTATTCTTAAAACAAAATATTCATGAGGAACAGGTTGAAACCAAAGCACACAAAGGGCTTGCAGTTTATCATAAAATTAGTTAAAAGATTTGAGTTAAATTTTTAAAGACATAGAAAAGTCACCACACAAATTAGGTTTTCATTAATTTAATTTTTTAACTTTTTATTTTAGGAAAATTTAATAACAATTATTTAACAATCAGTTGAACATGTACGAATTTCTCAGTAGTTATTCGAAGTCCTGGCACTCATTACAAACGACGACGGAAGATCGAGGTGGGCAAGTAAGAGTTATCGGGAGTCTGAGCGGTAGGCTGACGCACTGCTCCTTGAGAAGCAAAGTTCAAGGCAGAGGCGACACCACCATCATGGGCCTGAGAGGATCCACCCAGAGAGTCGTATTGAGATTGGATGGCCTTCTGTGCGTTGGCAGCATCTTCAGGAGTGCGGTACTTGACAAAGTGAACCTCGGGCTTGTTGTTGTTGTTGCTGCGGATGGCATTAAGCTTGCTGGCCAAATCTCCAATATCAGCCTGCTTGTTGAGGACATAGATGGCGGTCTCCTGTTGGGCAGCCTGTTTGGCCAAAGCCAGAGCAGCGTTCTCCAAGCCACGGTTCTCGGGTCCCTTGATGAAGACAACTCGCAGAGCCTTGTTCAATGCGCTGGAAACACGCTCCAAAGCCTGGGGCTCATCAAAGTCCTGTTCGTTGGCGGTGAAAGTGAAGAATTCCTTTTCCAATTCAGCAGCTGGGGCAGGAGCATTGTATTCGACTGGTGCACTTAGATCTCCACCGGAAATACCACCGAGACCGCCAAGGCTGCCGCCGCCAATGGAACCGCCGCCAAGGGAACCGCCGCCAAGGGAACCGCCGCCAAGGGAACCGCCGCCAAGGGAACCGCCGCCAAGGGAACCACCGCCGAGGGATCCTCCTCCAATGCTACCACCGCCGAAGCCACCACCAATGCTACCACCGGACAGACCTTCCAGTCCACCGATGCTTCCACCTCCAATGTTGCCGCCGCTGCCAGGAGCGAACGACAATCCTGAGCTGGAGTGACCCACAGGCTGGTAGTTGTATCCCAATTTATCGGCGCAGGCAACTGACACCAGGCACATAACCTATGCGATTGCAAAAAGTGTAATCCATTAGCTTGTCCTTTTTGGCGAACTCAAAAGTATTTCGTTTACTTACAATAAAGGCGCGCATCTTGAATTCTGCTGAAGAGGTTCTCTTAGCTTTGAGTACGTCGTGTTTCTGCCTATCTCAGCCGCGACGGTTATTATTTATACAAATCTGTCTTCGAGGCTGTCAGCGTAGCTTCTCGATGAAGACAAAGCGCTGACGGCGCTAAACGTTTTTTTCCGCCTACAAAGTAGGCAGCATTCGGCTTTTGTGTCGGAGCTCCGATGTTGGCATTTCAGCTTTGCATAAATGTTATTATAAGGAAAAGTGATAAAAATCGAAAAACATGAGCATAAAAATGCAATAACAATCGCAAACAATGCGGCCAGAAACATTGAAAATGGAGCTCGTAGTCGAAATTACACAAGATCGGATTGATGTTTTGGTTATAATTCGTTTTGTCGTTTTTATTGGCGATCGAATAAATTTTTAAGATACAAACAATGGTCAGTCCACCAGTAATGGCGAAAAATTGGCAACAGGTAGCGATAGTTTCTTAACGGATGCGCAGGCGACGCAGGATGTTGGCAGGCAGGTAAGAGTTGCTAACAGCTCCTGGGGGGGAGTAGTTGCTGCCGCGATGAACGGGGGCCACTGGGGCTTGAGATGCGAAGTTGATGGCATTAGCAACGCCACCGTTGATGTTCTGGCTGGTGCCGCCCAAGTTGTCATATTGACCCTGAATGGCGCGTTGAGCGTTGGCAGCATCCTCAGGAGTGCGGTACTTGACGAAGTGCACCTCGGGCTTGTTGTTGGCATTGTTGCGGACGGCATTCAGCTTGTTGGCCAAGTCTCCAATGTCGGTCTGTTTGTTCAGGACATAGATGGCGGTCTTCTGCTCGGCAGCCTGTTTGGCTAGAGCCAAGGCAGCATTCTCCAAGCCACGGTTCTCGGGTCCCTTGATGAACACAACACGTAGTCCCTTGCTCACAGATCCGGCGATCTTCTGATCGGCCAATGGATCATCGAATTGACTCTCGTCGGCTTCAAATGTGTAGAATTCCTTGTTCAACTCGGCGGATGGAGCGTATGAGCTGCCAACGTTGCTGGATTCCCCTTGGTAAGAGGGTCCATCGTAGGCCACACTGGGAATAGAGTTGGAAGCTGAACCGCTGAGAATTCCAGCTCCGTAGTTATATTGAGCGCATGCGGCGCCAACTAGGCAGAGAGCGATAAGGAAACGCATTGTGAACTAAGAAGTTTTGGTGTGAATGCTGAAAAGGCGAAGGCCAAGACTGAATCCTGAGACTGCGTGGCCCACCTTTTATACATCGCAAGCCTACTTAGAACGGCTTTAGAACAATAGCCGAAATCGATTCCCAACTAGTTTTTTATGCAAAGTGTTGCGCTTATGAAATAATTATGCAAAACTATCCGAATCTGTCCAGTTGCGGCACACATCAACCCCAAAAACCTCAAGTGCAGACGGGAACCGCCGGGGACCGGTTCCCATATTAAGTTCGCTTTCAGTTCAGTCGATGGCGTTAAACGATTTCGGAATTTGGTTTTTTTTTTTTTTTTTTTATTTTGTTGTGGGAAATTACTGCAGCACTATCAAACTGGTTTATGAAAAAAGTAAAAAGAACACGCCATAAATGCTCGCTCGATCATAAAAGTCAGACCGAAATTGGTCCACAACAGGAGTTCCGCCTACGTGATAACAAAACATAATTCTATTTATAAAGTTTGGTGGATTTTTTATTTAATTTTATTTGCTTTTTAAGTCTTGAGCGAAAAGCAGAATTAAAAATTAGATGTGACCAAACAAAGATATTCAGTTTAAAGTGCAGAGTTGAAAATGAACTTGGCCGGAAGAACATTTCGTATATTCAGCTAGGTCAATGGACTGATTTTATGGCACAATAATTCGCATAACTGGTTCGACACCCACCCATTTAAAATTTTCATTATTTAATCTAAATGTTTAAATATGTACTGTTAATTGACTGAGATTGTGAGGCTTTTGCCAAAGATTGCAATTTATTATATTAAATAGTTATAAAAAAGATATAATTATATGAAACAGATACGTGGTAAGCCAAAATAAAAGATTATCTGTATCGTATTCATTGCCATTTGGTGTAAATAAATTTTAAAACTAAAATGACATTTATTAGATTTTTATAGAGACTTGCAATTTATTAACTTTAACCTAAATTTGTCTCAGATACCAAATACTATTTCGGTGCCTTTGAATAGGTTTTTTCCAAATATCGAGCTATAATTAAATATTTTAAATATCTGAGAGCTTAGGGTGGACTTCATTAATCAGTTAACCTTGAAATTTCTCACCAATAGTTAATATTATTCTCATAAAAAATAATCAAAAAATTTGGGTAGAGGAAATTTTTGGAAAATTCTAATTTACTTTATTGAGTATGAGGCAAATCATTTTTAATTCAGAAAACTATTTTGATAGTTTTCATTTCGAATTTTCAAAGAATTGTAATCGAAAGCTTGTCAGTATTTTATAAAAATCTGTGGTGAGGATTCGATTTCGTTCAAGTTTAATTTGTGTTAATTCAAAAAAATATATTTAAATACTTAAGACTCAATAGCCACAACAAATATCAATAAATTTACAATAAATAGTTAGTACAAAGAATTAATGTCAATTATTTTTATTACTTTATATGCTTTACATTATTATAATACTACAAGTAATTAAATTGACTGTTAAATTTTGATAAAACTGTTTCCGAGACGATTCGTTGGCTCATTACATTACATAGAAAGAGAAAAATTGGCGATAATAACAAAATTCAGATCGAGTTTTCTTTAAAACTTATAGAATATATAGAAAAAAACTTGAATTTGCAATTTTAAATTTGGTTACATATTGTGAATTTGAATCGGATTCATGAGAACGTCATATTTAATTATTTCAATAAAGTCCACAAATTTTTCATATTTTTGACTGACTTTTTCACAATAATTTTATACCTTCTAAGGAATTTTTTATAAAGAAGTTTTGAAAAAACACTGTCTTGGACGTCTTTTTTGCTACAACCGGTAACTCTGGATATTTTAATACAGAATGGAAACATTGTCTTCTAACCCCTTAAGATTTAGCAAATACCAAACTTGATCTATAACAACTTTATATACTTTATACGTATTTATGTATATACAGATATGTAAAACAAATTATTTGTGAATCTCGATTTATTTAATTAAACAACATGAAAACTAATTAACAACAAATACAGGTTTTCCAATCAACAACTTAATAACGGAAACGACGGAAAATGTTGGCAGGCAAATAGCTGGGACCGGGAGCGCTAGCTTCATGGCTAAGCTGGGCTGGAGCTGGTTGAGAAGCAAAGTTCAAGGAGCTGGCCACACCACCATCGTGGTTGGATGAACGTCCACCCAATTGATCGTATTGCGACTGAATGGCATTCTGTGCATTGGCAGCATCCTCAGGAGTGCGGTACTTCACGAAATGAACCTCGGGCTTGTTGTTGTTGTTGTTGCGAATGGCATTCAACTTGCTGGCCAAATCTCCAATATCGGCCTGCTTGTTGAGGACATAGATGGCGGTTTCCTGTTGGGCAGCCTGTTTGGCCAAAGCCAAAGCGGCATCCTCCAATCCACGGTTCTCGGGTCCCTTGATGAAGACAACACGCAGAGCCTTGTTAAGAGCGCTCGAAACCTTCTCAGAGGCAGCTGGATCGTAGAAATCGCCCTCGTCAGCGGTGTAAGTGAAGAATTCCTTCTCTAGTTCGGGTTGGGCAGCAGCATAGTTGGGAGCATCGGCAGATGGAGCGGCAACTTGGCCACCAAAGTCAGAAATGGGGCCTCCAAAAGAACCGCCCGACGAGGCAGGTCCAGCAGCGAAGGCAGGTCCCGCAGCAAAGGCAGGTGCATCATTACTAGCCGCTGCACCGGGTTGGAAGGATAGTCCCGAACCGGAATGAGACACTGGCTGATAGTTGTAGCCCAGCTTGTCGGCGCTGGCCAAAGCTACGAGACAAAGGACGATAAAGGCACGCATTGTGATTTGATGATTGGATGATTTGTTACTGCCTTATTCCGCAGCAGTCTTCACTTTTATAAGTGCAAGATTCAGTTCTTCGAAGTGGCCAAATTCGGGCAGCGCTAAGCGTTAGACAAAAGATGGCCAATGCATTATGGAAATATTTGAAATTTAATATATTTGAATTTGCTTTAAAAATGCATAAATAATATGCTTAAAATCGCGCAGTTTCGTTTCTTTATTATATTTTTATGATTTGTCACGCTGCTCTTGGCAAGACTGCAAATTTTTGCATACTTTTATTGATAAACGAATGCAAATGAGTTTGGGTGAGTTCAGTTTGTAGTTTTATGGCTTTTGGTTTTTATCACTGAGAACTGATTGGTTAGAATGCTGTTAAACTCCGATTTGCTAAACTAGTGGCGCCAAGTAATTTATTAAATACCCAATTATCAAATTATCTCATTTGCCGATGACTCGTCGGAGCAGTTCAAGGGTCAATTAGCGATCGGCAGTATTTGCCATCGGACATAATTTGATGTTGGTGCTGGTGTCTATTTTTATCGATGATGGGGCGGCGGTCACTTCCGGCGCTGCAGCTTCGAACAACTGCGGAAGGCCGCGTCCACCCGCAACATTTGCATAAAGCAATACAAAAAGCCAATACGACAAAACAAAGCCGTTCAAAAAAGGCAATAATAATTTCGCGAATCGTTAAAATATTTATTTTTTCTCTTTCTTTGGCAGCAAAAATTTGACTAGGCGCGCCTCATTTGCATGAGAAACGGCTTTTCAAGCGTTTTGTTTGCTTTTCGAGCAATTTTGGGCGACACTTCTCATCCCGATCATAGTGTTTGCCGACCAATGGAAATTGCCTTAAATTGGGTTTACGATGCTTGTTGAATCTAGCCAGGCCATAAGCAGATTTTTATTATGGTTAGATTTTTATTGATTTTGAAAGATTTGTCAAAAATGGAAATTTCAATTTCATCAAGGTTATGCCAACTAACCACAAAAAAAAAAGAAACAAAATCGCGCGAAAAAGAATAACGCAAAATTATGGTTAAATGCAGCATATTTAATTCAAAATGGTAATACACATGGTCGACATAGACCAGAACTAGATTGCAATAGACCAATGATTCTCTGCGATTTGCATAGCGTTATATGCTCCACATTGATATCTGCATCTGCATAAAAGACCCAGAGTCATTCGATATGAGCATCACATTGTCCATCCGCCCCACTCAATCAACATGCTTCGATTCTCCGCCTTATTGTGCTTCAGCATTGTGGCTTTGGCCAGCGCAGACAAGCTGGGCTACAACTATCAGCCAGTGTCCCATTCCGGTTCGGGACTATCCTTCCAACCCGGTGCAGCGGCTAGTAATGATGCACCTGCCTTTGCTGCGGGACCTGCCTTCGCTGCTGGACCTGCCTCGTCGGGCGGTTCTTTTGGAGGCCCCATTTCTGACTTTGGTGGCCAAGTTGCCGCTCCATCTGCCGATGCTCCCAACTATGCTGCTGCCCAACCCGAACTAGAGAAGGAATTCTTCACTTACACCGCTGACGAGGGCGATTTCTACGATCCAGCTGCCTCTGAGAAGGTTTCGAGCGCTCTTAACAAGGCTCTGCGTGTTGTCTTCATCAAGGGACCCGAGAACCGTGGATTGGAGGATGCCGCTTTGGCTTTGGCCAAACAGGCTGCCCAACAGGAAACCGCCATCTATGTCCTCAACAAGCAGGCCGATATTGGAGATTTGGCCAGCAAGTTGAATGCCATTCGCAACAACAACAACAACAAGCCCGAGGTTCATTTCGTGAAGTACCGCACTCCTGAGGATGCTGCCAATGCACAGAATGCCATTCAGTCGCAATACGATCAATTGGGTGGACGTTCATCCAACCACGATGGTGGTGTGGCCAGCTCCTTGAACTTTGCTTCAAGCGCTCCAGTCCCAGTTGCTGCCCCTGCTCCCGCTGAAGCCCGCATTGCTCCATCCATTGCTCTGCCAGAGGCCACGGCACCCATCTCTTCGTACGTTCCCCCTGCCGCTCCCGGCAGCACCTATCTGCCCGCCAACATTCTGCGTCGTCTGCGCTTCTAAACTAAGATACAACATTCCTTTGTTATTGTTTTGTTAATGTTTTGAGAATAAATTTTGATAGTTAAATTTAAATTTCTACATAGTTTGCGGATCTGTTGGACGAAAATTCCTAGGCACATAATATTTTTTTGGCGTCATGAAAATGATTTGAATTCCATTTTTTTCCTCTGATTGTTTTTTTGGTTTCTTTTTCTTTTGGTTTTGTTTGTTTATTTTTCGTTTTCATCTAAGAACGGGTTCAACGGGTTGAATTATGAGTCCGCCTATTGAGCTGGTTATGAAAATTGCAAATTAGCCAATCTATAACATACGGCTGACAGCACATTGTCGGGCATTTTGTTCAACATTTGGCTTATCGGCTACTACTCGGAGTGCGTCCCACGCCTTTCAAAGAAGACCAAATTGATTTCGTTTCGATTTGACAAATTGCATGTGGCGACAATTCACAATGCCCAAATCCGAAGTGGTGAGCAATTTAAAATGATTACGCTTGACTATTAGTTCCAAAATAGACAGATAGAGCCTTATTTTCAATATTCCAAGCTTGCAATTAGCATAACAAAATGAGTTAACAAAAGAACTTGGCTACCGCGCAGACAAACAATTTGGATCTGGGTATGGGCATGGCACTCGTTAACTCTTTGTCTACAATATCCAGCGACTGCGCTGTCGGCGTCATTAATTTGCATAAAAATTTTTCTCGGTTACACAAAGCTGCAAGTTCATCAAATTTCAATCAACGCCGGCGCCGTCGCCGACGTCGATTATTGCTGCGGTCAAACCAAATGCGGCAGCGTCAAGAAGGAAAAGAAAAACACGTTAGACCCTAGCCGAGCAGAGGCAATAACCACAACAACAACAACAGCAGAAACAGCAATGCGGACCTTATCTTGATCTCGAGCATGACAGTCGTACGCTTGTTCTGATTGACATTCCATGTATGTATATAAATGGCACGCCACGGCTTCGAAATATCATTCTGAGATCAGAGCTTCAAGTAGAACCTTCCTGAAAACAACAGAAAAAACCTAAAAACTATTTCGAAATGCGCGCCTTCATAGTGATGTGCTTTGTGACCATGGCCTGCGCCGACAAGCTGGGCTATAACTACAAGCCAGTTGGACACTCCAGCTCAGGATTGTCGTTCGCTCCTGGCAGCTCCTTGGGAGGCAGCAACTTTGGCAGCCTGGGCGGCGGTCTTGTATCCGGATCAGGTTTGGATGGTGGGCTTGGCGGTTCTGGTCTCGGCGGCTCTGGTCTTGGCAGCTCTGGTCTTGGCGGCTCTGGTCTTGGCGGCTCTGGTCTTGGCGGCTCTGGTCTTGGCGGCTCTGGTTTCGGCAGCTCTGGTCTTGGCGGCTCTGGTCTTGGCAGCTCTGGTCTTGATGCCCCTGGATTTGGCGCCGCTGGTTCTAGCCTGGGCGGCGGTTTCCAAGCTCCCGTCTCATATGAGGCTCCTGCCCCAGCTGCTGAATTGGAAAAGGAATTCTTCACTTTCACCGCCAACGAAGAGGACTTTGATGAGCCCCAGGCTTTGGAACGTGCCTCCAGCTCTGTGAACAAGGGTCTGCGCGTTGTCTTCATCAAGGGACCCGAGAACCGTGGCTTGGAGAACGCTGCTCTGGCTTTGGCCAAACAGGCTGCCCAACAGGAGACCGCCATCTATGTCCTCAACAAGCAGGCTGATATTGGAGACTTGGCCAGCAAATTGAATGCCATCCGTAGCAACAGCAACAACAAGCCCGAGGTTCATTTCGTCAAGTACCGCACTCCTGAGGATGCTGCCAATGCCCAGAAGGCTATCCAGTCGCAATACGACAACCTCGGCGGTACCAGCCAGTCCCACAATGGAGGTGTTGCCAATGCCCTGAACTTCGCCTCGGCTTCTCAGATCCGTCAGCCAAATGCTCACATTCCTGACAACTCTTACTTGCCATCGTCGGTGCTCCGTCGCCTCCGTTATCGTTTCTAAGCTAGAGATTCCATTGTTTCCTCTATGCTAAATTGTTGAGTCTTGTGTTATCTATTACTACTTTTGTCGAATGTCTCAAAATAAAATTATAAATTAAAAAAAAGAAAAACCATAAGAGTGACTGTTTATTCTGCATTTCTTGAAGGGCTTTAATGAAGCTGTCAGTATTCGAACAAGAACTACATTAACAACAACAGCAGCAACAATAACGTGACATCTCTTAGTGATGTGATTTTCGAGCTAGCTTCGATTGAAAGATTGCAGCTTTTAGTGTTTATTGCAGGCCATAAAAATTCCACAAGAAACACAAGTGGAAATCAATAAAAATTTACATTTTTTTAGTGTACGCAAAACAATCGACGAAAATTTTTTATCATAATTAAAATGTTAATCTGCGTGAAGTAAAAGGTTAGACAAACTATTAGCGCGTAAATTTATGGCAACTGCAAGACGGAACTGACCGAAGACGGCAGCGACTGCGGCAGAGGCAGAGGCAGTGGCATCTCAACTCCATACATTATGTATGAGTGATAAGAGAGCGACCGGATGAATGGCCAATAATAAAACCGCCTAAAGTGGACAGCATCGACAGCTCTGTTCAAGAGCACCCACTACGGCCGATTTGCATAAACAGAAGAGATGGCGCTGGCGTAGAGTTTATTAGAAAAAATCATAAAAATTATGCAAAAATCAATAAAAACCCAAGACAAACACAGAGGGTGCAGATGGCACGGGTAAGCGAACGAGGGAATAGCAAATTGACAAAACCCTACAGCAAAAAATAAAACACACTAACAAAGAGTAATGAAGTTGCGAATTGGAATTGGAAAACTTGACCAAATGACCGATGAAAACAAAATCACAAATAAATCGTAATGCTTCGAAATGCGGTGCAAAAGCCACAAAGATAAATGACATTTGCAATAGCTTCGAATTCGCATAAAAGCGTGGGTGTCGCTGATATCGACAGACTTGATATTTGCCCAGCAACCAGAGTGGAGTTAGCCATCTAAACCAAAAAAATGCGTTGCCTTATTGTAAGTATTCCCGGGAATCATTGCCAGACGAAACTTCTCTAACTCCTTTTTGAAACTGTTTCAGGCCCTTTGCTTCCTTACGGTTGCCAGTGCCGCTAGCCTGGGCTACAATTACCAACCCTCAGAGATTGCCAGCTCTGGTGTTTCATACAACCAAGGACTCGGCGATGCCAGCCAGGAGCAAGCTTCTTATTCGGCCCCTGCCGAAAGTGCCAGTCAGCCCATCAGTGAACCTTTCATTGGAACTCCCCAAGCTGCACAATCGGCCGAAGCACCCAACTATGCCCCACAGACCGAGTTGCAAAAGGAGTTCTTCACCTACACAGCCGATGACAATGATTTCAATGAGCCGGCTGCTTCTAATCAAGTGTCCAGCTCTCTAAACAAGGCTCTACGTGTGATCTTCATCAAGGGACCCGAACACAGTGGCCTGGAGAATGCCGCTCTGGCTTTGGCCAAACAGGCTGGCCAACAGGAAACCGCCATCTATGTGCTCAACAAACAGGCTGATATCAGTGATCTCGCTGGCAAATTGAATGCCATTCGCAACAACAACAACAACAAGCCCGAGGTTCATTTCGTCAAATACCGCACTCCACAGGATGCTGCCAATGCCCAGCAGCAGATTCAATCGCAATACGATCAATTGGGTGGCCGTTCATCGTACCAGAATGGTGGAGTTGCTCCCATTCTTAACTTTGCCTCCCAGGCCCCTGCTCTTCCAGTTGCTGCCCCCAGCTCACCTGGTAGCTCATATTTGCCAGCTTCAGTGCTCCGTAGTCGCCTGTAAAGCAAAAAAAAAGAGCCCCTAGAGTCTAGACTGACCTGTTACTGATTCCTATTGATACATATTGTTCATATTGTTGATTACTATTTAGTTTGTGAAATAAAATATTGCTTAATATTTTCAAATTTATAAAAACTTGTGAAGAAATTTGGCAAGTTTGGCAAGTTTAGCTTTGGCTTTTGGCATTGAGCTATTTACCTTTTAAGGAATCATTGTGCCCATTTGATTTGCTCGCTTTCGTTTATAAAATGCTGTAAAATGTTGACCGAGCTTGACACATCGGTGTGAAACTTCATTGTGGTTATATCATGCTGCGAATTGTGGTAAGTTGGTAGTTACACAAACTTGCTTTTAACTTGGTTTTAAATGGATTATCTTAGCTTTTTATGCTGCTAGCCAGCAGGTGTTCAGCAAAATTGGGCTATCAATATCAACAGAACACAGCTGGACTTACTAGCTATGATACACCTTCATATGGCTATGATACGGCGGATACTCCATTGCCGGCCACCCAATCAGCTGATCAGTACAATGAACATGCCGATTTCCATAAACATTTCTATGCCTTCGAGGCGCCCTACGATTCCATTGAGGAGGCAGAACTAATTGAACAAAAGATAGCAGCCATTTCACAAAAGAATTTGCAGGTGGTGTTCATCAAGGCTCCGGAGAACAAAGTGGTTGAGGGAGCCCTTCACGCCCTGGCCAAACAGAATAGCGAAGATAAAACCTCCATTTACGTGCTAAACAAACAAACGGATGCAAATGAATTGGCAAGCAAGCTCAGTGCTCTGCAGACACAGCGTAAACACAAGCCTCAAGTTCATTTCGTTAAATACAGGACGGATGCGGAAGCCGCTCAGGCCCAGCAGCAAATTCAGGCGCAGTACGGTGGAACACCATCAGCTCGTCCGGGGGCAGAGCAGGCCACATCTTTGGGTTACTATCCAGAACAGCAGCCGCAACCGGATCAGGGCTATTATCCCGATGCACCTTCGCCGCAATCTGCCTACTTGCCGCCCTTACCCAGCTATGCATCATTTGCACAGGGTTACAATGCAGCTGCTCAGGGTCTGGTTGATTTGCCGCCATTACCAGAACCACAGCAGGACAACTTGGATGCACGGACGGCCAAGGCGAATCGCATTGATTTTCGTGTCAATGAAAGAAATCGCCCAGGTAGCCGCATGATCTTTCCTACGGAGTCACAATCACGAGTCTATCTTCCACCTGCAACTGTGTCCAATCAGTATCTACCGCCAAGTAATGGCATCAAACGCCGAAGGCGTGCCTATTTCTGATTAAGACATAAAGCATATAAACATAGTTCTTTAAGATCGATCATGCCATAAACTTCCATTGATCTAGTCCCTGTCCCTGTAGACATCTATGTAGTTTTAACTGCGAATAAAAAATATAAAAATACTTATATACATATGTACAATGAATAGACATTTAGTGTTTCGTTTTGTTTGGCAAGATCATTTCGGTGGCGAGTTGTAAATTTTGTTAAGCGGCTTATCAGATTTAAGACAGAGCAAAGACGGAGTTTGCTTATTAACAAAACTAAAAACTAGAGAAACAAAAGGGTAAAAAACAGCAAAAACACACAATCAAAATGACGTGTAAATTAACAAATCAGCAGCAATAAAATGATGACGATAAAAGCGGCCTCAAGTGAAAGTATTTAAGATTGCGGAGGCGGAGGCTGACAATGCGACCGAAACTGAAATAGAGACCGAATCAGAGGTGCCAGCTTAGCCGGAGGCACAAGTGGCACTTGGAGTCACAACAAATGGCTTTGTCTATGACAACGGACAACAATGGGGCACCAATCGCATATGAAAATATTTTATAACTAATTCAAATTGGGAGCTCATTTGTAAATTTTATGCGAATTAAATTCAAGTTCAAGCCAATCTCGGGTCAAATTCACAAAACTCACAGCTCCACACACACACACAAACGCACGCACACACATTTAATTCCATGTCCATTGGCTTTTGTGTGAAATTTGCATTTCCAAATTGAACGACATTAACATGGATAATCGGAGCATTCAGACACAAAAACCAGAGCACAGCAAAGGCTTGCAAAAATCTTTTATAAGTCCATAAAAAACTACACACACACACACACATACTCAACAAAAAAAATGCCCAGAAAAAATACAAATAGAGAAAAACATAAGAAAAAAAATGCCATACATAACGCAGCCGAGAAGTCAGCTTACTTTCGAATGGCTTGTTGTTTGTATATGTCGTATATAAGGATGGTTTTGTTGCTGTGCTTGTTATAAACGAGCTGCTCTTCAAGCGTTAAAAAACAGCCGCTGCAGGCCACCACCAAAGTGAAGTAGACGAACTATCCATTGATCCATCCAAGCATGCGCGCCTTGATGGTAAGTGTGAAGAAAAGGAAAAGTTAAGCCATGGATTACAATTTATCTTTATTCCTTCCTCCGGCAGTGTCTCTGTCTATTCATTGGTACGATTGATGCCTTGGATAATGCCTACTTGCCAGCCAGCCAGATCTATGCCCCACAAAGACCCGTTGCCACGGAATATTTTACGTATACAGCACCACCGGAAGATGGGGATACTGGGGCTCCTCTCCACCAGGCAGCCCGACAACTGGCCAAAGCTCTATCACCCGCCCAACAAGTGGTGTTCATACGAACACCGGAAACCAATCTCTACACGTTGACAGCCAAGCAACTAGCCTCACGCAATGCCTTGGATATCTTTGTATTGCAACGGCAAACGGATGCATCGGCGCTTTCCCAACAGCAGGCTGCCATTGAGCTACAATTACGGCAAAAGCCGAGCGTTCACTTTGTAAAATATCGTACCCCAGCCGATGTGAGTCGAGCATTGGCCACTCTGAGGGGAAGCTATGACCAGTTGCCGGGCAAGAGCATCAGTCATGCCATCGAAAGTGCCGATGTCTTTCAGCTAAACCCACCGCCACCAACTAGACCGCCATTGGATCGCGTCATATTCAAGATTCTGCCCAAAGACGGCTCCGAGTATGAGACACACGAAGAAGCCAATGAACTAGAGACCGCCAAGGTCCAGGCCCTCTTTAGGGAGTATCTGCCTCCCAGACAACGTCGTTAGGTCCGCTCTATCACTCATATGGGACTTGTGCCAAAGACTGTTTAAGTTTAAATTAAAAATAATATTTACCTAATCTCAAAAATAATTGAAAAGATGTTTTAAAAAATTTTCCAAATCTTTGTTGTTGTGTTTAATTTTAATTGTGTACGAACACAATTGTTGAAGTAGAAAGCTGCTATTTAGCTATAGCCAGGCTATTATGAATAATTAATTACACGTTCCCAAACCATAACATTTTACTTTTGAGTTCTGTGTGCAAGCCCATGCTTAACTGCAAAGTATCTCATGGATAATCATTAAGGTGTTGCCAGCAGCCTAAGAAATTTTACCAACACTCTACGACTCCAAGGCTCAGATACCATGCAAATCATTTCTTAAGCAAAATGTCGCTGTCAACGTTGTCGCTTGACAAACTTTTTAATGAGCTGCGCGTAGAGTTTTCCCGCCGCTCGTTCACCCACATGAGACATCCCTAAGCTTATCCCATTCGGCCAACCATCCACCCAGCCACCCATTTACAAATATCGCCCCCTTCTATTGCGTTAAGTTTCTCGACAGGCGGTGCTTTAAGAATGTTTCAACTAAATTACGCCGTACCGTAGATGCCAAGAACGAGTGCTCATTCCATGAAGTTGACATCATTTCGCTTTGCAAATTGTTTTAGTGTCAAAGGTCAAACACACACACACATGCACACGTTTGCCATATGACACGCTGAAGTGCAGCCGTAAAAAAGGCTCCCGCCACTGCAAATCTGTTGAGCAAGTTTTAGTTTAAGCATTTTTGAGCAATATGAGAACCTGGGTGGGCAAACCTGGTCGCTGTCGCTCGTTAGCGGTGCCTGCCAAAAAAACAAAAACAAAAAAATAACCAAACCCAACAGAGGAGAGAAAACTTTGCCAGTCACGTCAAAGCTGCCGGTTTCGCATTCCATTTTCGCCCAGCACAACTCCTGGCGCCTCTTCAGAAGTCTGCCAGGAGCAGGAGCACGGTTGCTTTAATTCGAGCCCGGCGGACTCATGACTTGCTGCAATTTTGGCACAGGTGTGTCCAAGGTCCAGGCGAATTCCATCCAGCAGCTGCCAAGTTTGCGTGTTTTTCAATCTTGTCCATTTTTTTCCTTTTATATTCTCTAGATTTTTGCAAACTCGTTGCCGGTTTGGCTTGCTATTTCCAAATTAGGCACATTTTGGTTGCTTTTTCTTTTGTTAAAGTAGGCCGAAAGGAGAGTAAAGGTGATGATGAAGTCGAAGCCAAATATTCGAATATTCATAGACAACTCATAACAAGTTTCGCGGAATACTCAAAAGAATAATGATAAAATAATGAAAAAATGCATGATTTACTGAATTTCCTAAGTCATTTCGCAAAACTCGAATTGGCAAAGAAATACATTCTTTTTCGAATTTACAGTTTTTAATAACTTTCTTTATCTTAATATTTAAAAGACAGTGTGTGCCTATGTATCTTAAATTATACAATAATCTTTGAGGCAATGAGATACAATTAAGAATTCTGACAGTGCTTTTCATCCCACAGACCACACAAACGTTGCAAACTTTGATTACATAAACAACAACGAAAT
This sequence comes from Drosophila paulistorum, assembly GCA_018152135.1. Classification (NCBI taxonomy): domain Eukaryota; kingdom Metazoa; phylum Arthropoda; class Insecta; order Diptera; family Drosophilidae; genus Drosophila; species Drosophila paulistorum. The sequence goes on from JAECXG010000690.1 coordinate 1,757,786, forward strand.
TCGGAGCAAGCCCACAAGTGCACATAATCTTTGAGAATCTTAGAGATAAATTCATTTGCCATCCCCATTTATTTTGTAGTGGGCGTCGGCATCGACTTTGGCATCGGCGACTGGCGAAAAAGTTTAAATTAGTTAGGCAACTTCATTAACTGGACCGTCGATGAAAAGATTGACGTTCAGATGAAAGCGAAGTTGTGGAAAATTATGAAAAATTATAATTACTGTCTTAAAGCGAAGTCAGTCAGATGGCGACTGGCCAACACCCAGATTATTATCACCGCAAATTCGGTAGCTGTTGAAACCCAGTGGCAGGCCAACTCTGCCCCAAAAGTTGTTTGTGGCTTTGGTTGGTCTGGCCAAGATGGATTTTGGGGTTTTTTATGACCTGTCGCAGACAACACAAATCAATTAGGGTATGGGGCAGCAGCAGCAGCAACAACAACAGCAACAATACCAACAACAGACTATGCATATTTATAAATGTCGTAAAGTGCATTTAAATCAAAAAAGAAGAAGGCAAGACAAACGGCCAGTTTACGGATGCTTGTGGATGGATAGGCCTAATCTTGTTTATTTTAAATGCGTTGTGAGGCCTTTTAATGAGTGTGGAATGGCATAGAAATCAAATCAATATCGCATACGCTGACAAGGTCAAATGATCAGCTATCGCTTAGTCTATGTGAGTGTGGGGGTGGGGGTTGGGTTGGACTCTGCTGTACCCAACCGCGCTGCGTCTGGCTGCATTAAATGCGCCTATAAAAGAGCTTCGTGGATTAACTTTCAGCACTAGTTCCATTTGTTAGCTCCAGTCGTGCGTTAGCTTGAAACAATCGCTATTAAAAACCAAAAATGCGCGTTTTCATTGTAAGTCAAATAGAGAGTGTCAAAAATCTTGTGGTTTCTAATCACATCCAAATTTAATTTCCATGTAGTTACTGTGCCTTTTTGCTGCCGCCTGCAGTGCCGATAAGTTGGGCTACAACTATCAGCCCGTGGCCCATGCTGACGCTGGCCTGTCATTTGTTCCTAGCAGTGGCCTGGTGCCTGCCGAAATTCCCCAGGTCGTGCAAAGTGGCGAGGCTGTGCTTTCTCAGCCCATAGAGGCTCCTTCTGTTGCTGCCACTTCGCCCATTGTTCCCCAGGCTGCCCCACTTGTGGAGGAATTCCAAAAGGAATTCTACAGCTATGCTGCTCCCGAGGAACAATTCAATGATGGAGTCAATAACCAGGAAATTGCCAATTCGCTGAAGAAGAACCTGCGTATTGTCTTCATTCGTACGCCGGAGAATCAAGGTTTTGAGCGTGCCGCTCTTCAATTGGCCAAGCAGTCTGCCCAGCAGGAAACGGCTATTTATGTGCTCAGTAAGCAGGCGGATGTGGCTAACTTGGCCAAACAGCTCAATGCCCTTAAGTCTACATCTAGCAACAAGCCTGAGGTGCACTTTGTCAAATACCGCACACCTGAAGATGCCGTCAATGCCCAGTTGGCAATCCAGAACCAGTACAACCAATTGCCAGGTGTATCTCGCATCTCCAACGAGGGACGCGCTCCTGTTATTAACTTTGCTTCTCCTGCTGCTGCCCCAGCTGGTGCTGTGGCCTCGCCCAGCTCTGAATATTTACCAGCAAATGTTGTTGCTGGCCAGGATTATCTGCCACCCGCACTGCGTCGCTTTCGACTAAAGTAAATGTTGACTGATGTTCTCGGTAATGTTTCCTAACTGATCACACACACACAGAGAGTAATCCAGCACTTCGATCCCTCATCTCGTTATTCGTAAATAGCATCTATATATACATACATAGAAAAATATACATTTGTTAGCTCAAAAATTTTCGTATCTGCATGAAAACTCATTTACAGAGCGCTTACAGACTGAACTAATTGGAAGTATCTTTGTAAAGGATTCTCCAATTTGCCCCGTACAGACCAGGCCCAGGCTCGGCACGATTTCGTGGTGATTTGTTTTGCAAAAGGCAAAGCCCAGCCCGTAACACACAATGCGTTGTCCTTTCACATATAATCCTCGAAATAATAGCCAGGATAAAACGGTTGGCGTTTCATAAAGCCCAGCAACAAGTTGAGCCATCCCCACACACGCTCACACATAACCATAACACACTTGGTTGAGGATTCGTTCCAGGTACCACTTGGCTACATACATATTTACAGAATGGGGATTTTAGACCATCCGCCATTCGTAATTGGAGTTATTAGAATCGAAATGAAGCGGTCTCGTTGTAGTCTCAATTTCTCATTCTTGCAAATGCCGGCTCGGGCTATCGTTTCAAGCCTGCGGTCTGTTTAAGTGCCAATGTCCTGTTGCAGGTGGCTCCCTGCTTCTGGTTGGTTCTTCTCTACTAATGTGTTCTGCCAACTGACACTGATTGTGAGGCTGTTCGTTTGTGTCTCTCTTGATGTGTGTATGTGTATGGGGTGAGTGTGAGTGTGTGGCTTGATGGCTTCCTGCTTCCGTGGTAGGCAAACTCATCATGTGAAATGCCGCATCCATTGCCACCCTTTTCCCTAACTCTTACATCATCAGACCAGCAACAATATCCATGAACTATGTAGAGGATTTGGTACGTTGTTGAGTGGAGTCCTTAAATTTCACTTAGATGTAACATAAGCCCGATATAAACGCAACTCAACGGTGCATGTATTCATGGCCATGATGGCAGCTGTTTAGTTAGCCCTGTTTGGGGTAAAAGTGTGTGTGAGTGTGCGAATGGATGGGTGGGGTTAAATGTGCAGGAATCACACGCTTATCAGCAGTCGACTGCAAACTGAATCCGCTGCTTGCTCTTTTTCTTTTTACCTTTTTCTTATTCTTCTTTTTTTTTTGTCAAGTACAGTAACGAATCGCTAAAGCGTAACGACAACGACAATATGGCTGGTAGCTGTTAGCAAGGAGAGTGAGGAATGGGGAATGGTAGGTAATTTACCCTAGCATAAACGACGTTTGCTTGTCTGCCATTTACCGTCTGACTGGGCCCAGACTGCTTCTCCATCCTACTGCTGCCTGTAATTAAGGTGATATGCAGCAGTCAGCCGACCAAATCGACGACCAAGTGCGTGCTCTATCCTTGTACAACTGTGCGTATGTGTGTTGGATGGGTGGATGTGTTTGTGTGTGTGTATGTGGGTGGAGCTCTGTGTGCTGTTAATGAGCAACCTGCTGTGCGCGGAAAATAAATTATTAAAACGTTATTCACCTCGCCCAGCTCAAATGCTGTTAGTGTAAAGCTTCTTTTGACACCAATGGAAAATGTTTAGCACAACTTTTCGAAAATTTAAATGAAACGACATTACAATACCCATTAGAGAAACCTTCAAAATGCCTGGCATTATCGGATAAAATTCATTGTTTCAGACATTTTCAAAGATGGGAGGTTTGTATAATACTGTAATTAAACTAAACTTCATAAATAATAAGTTTTTGGTTTTATATTGTTGAGAAATTTTTGTTATTTTGTTCTACCCGATGAAATATTCTATAACATTATTTCTCTAATACTTAACACAATTTTAAATAGGTTAACGCCAACCTGAGGGGCGTTACATGTGTGGGTGTGGCATAAAAGTTCAAGGCTACTCGAGTTAACTGAAAAAGACTTGCAAATTACGTACCCGAGAAAGATACGAAAGTATAGCATGCTTTTGGGCTGCGCAAATGAGTTTTTACCTACATCACAGAAACATTTCTCCACTCAAAAAAAGACAAAAAAACAAAATAGGGAGTTTGGGTAGGTTGGCCGGAAAACCATTTACAAATCTCTCAGATTAGAGAAGTGCAAACTAAACGAAACTAGGCGGGGTGTCTGTGTTGCAGCTACGACATTCAATCAGAACAGCTGACAGCTGCGGTGAGCCAACGGCATCGCGTATACACACACAGCAATTGGGCTAACAGAACGAATACCAAAAAAAAAAAACCGAAAAAAGAAAAAAAATTGTATTCCGATTTAATTTGTAGAGTAAAACTTTTGGCATTGTTTGTACAAGCGTCTCCCCTCGCCTGCAGCGCACTTGTGTTTCTTTGGCCGTTCGGCTAACCAATATTTCTTTTCAATTTTGTGCCAACGCTCGCGTTCGGTAGCCAAAAGTTTTGTTGTAAAACTAAATATTTTGACATTTTTCCGCATGGAAGCAGCAACTTTGTATATGTATGCAGGGGGAATTGCGGGGCGGGAAGGTAACAATTCAGTTATGTGGGTGGGTGCAAATTGAAATGTGCTCGAGACATTTTGTAGCGGTTATTGTTTTTGTTTTTTTTTCTGGCATCACCAGTGAGTTTCTTTACCTTTCAGTTGCACATACAGCGCCAAAAAAGTTGCAGGCACTACTAGTTCGCTTTTGTTAATTTGAAAACCGCACCACTCAGATCCATCCCCACACAAACATACACACATATACCCAACACGCATACACACATAAACCAATAACCCCCGCAATGCATTTGCAGTTGGCAGTTGTACGCCATGTTGCCGGTGTCAAAAAGTTTTACTACTCCCTGTTGGTGCTAGAGCTACTGGTACTGGTGCTGGTGGTACTGCTATGTGCATAGTTTTTGGAATTTGTTGCAAAAAGTGTTTATTGGTTGCCTTGCCAGAGTGTGCATCAGAGTTGGGCCACTCTATGAAAATTAAGTTATTTGCGTTTTGCTGCTGGAGCAATGGGAACAGCAAACAGACCAGCCCGCGGCTCACAGTGTATGCAAACATAAGGCAGACGCTTGACTGGCTGTCAAAACTTTGGCACACATGCTGAGAGTTTTGGCTCATTAACTGTGGCTATGCCACTTCTGAAATCTCCCTTGCCTGACTGGTTGCATATTAATTAGTCGACTTTTAGGCGCTACCATGTATAATTAAGCAGCAAACGAGCCTCTTAACAAACCACATCCTGTTTCATTTTCTTTCCCTCACCCAATTGCCAGGGTTTGCTTACTCCTGGCCATGGGCAAGGCTCATTAGCAGCAGCTGTCTGGTCTGTTGTTTATTTAATATTTATACCTTAATCAAGACGCTCAACTAACTAACCATCGCCACTAACCCTTTATTCTTCTTGTCTGCCAGGTTACGAAATTGAGAAATCTGTTGATTTGTCAATATTCGTAGTGTAGGTACAGGCGTTAATTGCTCATTTCCATGCAAACTTGTTGTTGTTGTCTCGTCACCCATCATCAGTCACCAAAATTGCGCAATCGATAGAGCACATCTGCGACCAACACAATCATCGTAGCAGCCATTCACATGTCCTGCCTTGTCCCCTTCGTGTATTTGTACATGGCTTTGATTCTGTAATGAGGCAAACCGTCAGTCAGCCTCAACCTTTTGTATGTGCCTAACAACATTCTGTTGCACCTTTCCGAGCAACAACCGACAGCAATCACATTTCAGTTAGGGGAAAGACTCAAGAATGAAGAAGGAAAAAGAAAATAGTGGGTTATTTTCTGTCTTGGGCTTTGTTCGTGTCCCTGGGCAAGGATCTGCCGCTTCTTTTTGGGCCGGATGTGTTTTACGGCTGTGATACCCTTGATTTGCCATTTATTTCGTAGTTTATCCTTTCGTTGATTATTGCACAACATTCGGCTCTCAGTGGTCGTCGTCGCCATTGCCATCGCCCATGTTCTTTGTGGGCCCCTTTGGTAATTTGTCCCGACTTTTGACCTTATGTATGTCAGTGTGTGTGTCCTTACGTTATTTAGCTTTGTTCGTGTTGCTGCTCCTTCAATTTCCCTGCACATTTAAAAGGATTAAAAGGATATTCGTCAAACTGAAAGTTACGCAAGTTTGTTTAACGCATTTGTGTGCTCCTTGCCCACAAAATTCTATCTTCTTTTTACGCCCCCTTACCACCAACTACTCCCACTCCCAAAACGACCCCACATTGCCCCTGTAAGTGTTTTTGTTTTGTGGTTGCCACTTCGTTCTGTTTTTTCACATTTGCCATTTTTTGTTCTTGAGTTTTGGACCTTTTCACTGGCTCTTTGTTTGTTTATTTGTTTGTTCGTTTGCCCTGCTTTAAGAGGCGCGTCTATCAACGGCTTCGGCGTGTGTTGGAATGTGTGTGTGTGTGTGTGAAGTGTGTGTGAAGAGCCTTTAAATAAAAACGCCTTTGGCATTTTGTTTTTAACATTTATTTTGTAATGTTTAGTTCTTTCTTTTCGTTTTTTCATTTTCTTATTTTTGTTTTCTTATTTTCTTCTTTACCACAAATATTCGTATTTCGGTTTGCATGTATTATGTTTGTATGTATATTATATATATATATATATATATATATATATATATATATATATATATATATGTATATGTATATTGTTGTATATCATCCTTCGTTTGTCATCAACTGGCCAAGCAGCTTGCGCCCTAATTAGAGCTGAGATTTAATTATGCATTTTATATTTTACATTTTGTCTGTTTTTCTGTTTGGTTTTTGTTTCTTTGTTTGTCTGTTGTAATTAAATATGTATTAAATACTTAATTTGTAATTTCAATACACACACACACTCAATTATTACACACTTAAGGTTTTATATCTTTGCATAGGTTGCAATTTTTTACAATTTTCTTCACTTGGTATATCTGTATCTATAAATAAAGTTGACTTTTGTTGTGTGTATGTTTGTGTGTGTGTGGGATTCATATTTGGTTTATTTTCCCAAGTTTGCCTTTTATTCATTTTAGCTTTAATAATTAATACTATTTATCTAAATTTTTGTTGTTGTTTTTTTTTGTTTCTTCTTAAAATACAACATTTTGTACAATACAAATAAAGGTTATCAAATGGGCAAACGAATATTCGAATATCTTTGTATGAATGAAACGATTGAAATAAATATAAACATTTTAAAGCCATTTGTAGTGTTTGAAAAATAACGTTTTATGTGTATATGTGGTTGTTTGATAATTGTAAATATAAATATAATATTTTTACACATCTCATTTATCTATGTATGTATATATAATTGTCTTATATTTTCTTCCTTTTGTTTAAGGTAATGTGTATATATATATGTTTATGTTTTGTATAATTTGCCATTTTTTTTTTATAATGTTTAATATGCAATGATATGTGTGTGACTGGAAGATTTTGAGTGTGACTGAAAAATATGCATAGGTTTAGGTACTAGGGAGGTATCTTTGCCTTCCCTCCGCCAACTTCCACTTAAAAAAAAAACTAACCCTTTAACCTCATTCAAAATGTTTTGCATCTTGTGTGTGTGATGTATTTAGTTGTTGGTCATGTGATTTGATCCAACTAGACCATCCACCTGCCTTGGTGGCACTTTTTTTTTGTTTTTAGTATCCCCAAATATTGTTGTTTGAATGTTTATGTGTGTGTTGTCACATTGTTTCACAATTTGATTTGCAATTTGTGCATACACATACATATCTACATCTATGTAGATGCATTTGGAAAAGCTTTAGCAATTAATTTGAATAATTGGTGTAAATATATTATGTTAATTGTTTTAATTGCCGTGGCGTGTCGATCTCTCTTATACTTGTTTTTATTAATGTGGTTTTTTTTTTGTTTTTTGGAATTTTGCCGCTGCGCTCTTTGGAGAACGTTTTACAACATTTATGATATGTTTTGCGAATTGCTGTGACACTTATGTAATGCACTGTTATTTTTGTGTAAATACATGTACACGTACTTTATGTATTTTGCATTTGTAATCAATGCAATTAATAATAATAATAATAATAATGCTGATACATTTGCATATATGTAGCTTAGACAGTGTAAACTAAATGGTATGTAAATATTTATGTATGTATGTACGTCAGATGAAGTACGATAGTTTCACATTCAAGCAGTTTAATTCGAGGGACAACGACGACAACGACAATGAGATTTACAACAATTTGTACACCAATGAGTTAGAACGAGACACAAGTGAGACACAGACAGAGATAGTGTTTGGCTTTAAATCTTCATAAATGTATATGCAAGTGAGAGGATGAAAAATGCTATAGTTTCATACATTTTTCCTTTTGTATTGGTGGGAAACATTCACGAGTGATTCGAATAACATATAAATACACAATATATACATATACATACATCTGTATAGATACATAGATATAAAGACTTATATCAAAAGAAAAGTTAATAAACCTAAAGAGACAATAGTAAATCATATTAAGAACCTGTTTGTGAATGTGGCTCGTGGGTCAGAGTTTATCTATTTATTGTAAGGTTGCAAATATACGGAATATGTTTTAATAAACAGTTTTTTAATCTCGACGGTCCCGCCCATAAATAGTCAATTGTTTTAGATTTATGTTTGTAAATCGAACATAAAGATAGACAATAAAAAATAATTGATTTAGTCCTTAAAAGTGTTAAAGCACTATTATTATTTAGTATTTTGTTTTCAATCCATTTGATCGGTTCTTTTTATTTTTTATAATCATGTTTTGTTTTTGTATACCAAGTACAATTTAATCTTATTCAATTTTAATTGTTTTAGCTGTTTTGGTTTGTTTTTTGTTTTATTTGTTTTATGCATACACATGTACCTAGTAAGTATAATGTATAATTTATAAATGTAATTCTTTTATTTATTTTCTTTCAGTTAATAATAGACAGCGTAGCATAGGAAGACGTCAATACCTGCATAAGACATTTTAGCCATATTTCATTTATGTATATATGTATATACATAAATATATATACATATATGTATATATATGTAATATGAACTTCATTTAATGTTAAGTTTGTTTTATTCACTTTTTCTGTTAATACAAAAAAACAATATTTGTTCAGTTAAGCATTCTTTGTTACTTGGCTACATTTACGTACATTCCAATGAATCAATGCCTCGAACAACCATTAAAAATTGTATTCTATTTTTGGTTATGGTTTGTGTTTTTGTATGTAATTTTTTTTTTCAAACTTTAGGAAAATGTTTGCCGACTTAATAATAAGATTTATTGATTTATATATGTATGTTAATTTGTTACTTTTTTTTGCTTGCTACTGTTGCCATCGAGTTAAGGTTAAAAATAGAAGCCTCAGAGCTTATTAGACACATTATTTTTATATTTACTAGATTGCTAATTGCTTTACACATATTTACTTTGCTTTTTTTTTTTTTTTGGTTTTTTTTTTTTTTGATAATTTATTCTATTTTGGTTGCTTTACATAGTTACAATGTACCTAAACATACAATGTGTAAATTGTATGTGTTGCCTGATTTAAAATTGATTACTTTTAGCAATAGACACAGAAAGCACGTTTTGAAAACGAAAACAGAAACAAGTAAAAAAAAAAATTTACACAAAATTATCATGCAATTAGTTAATAGCCATGAATATGTATATATGTTTGTATGTTTGTGTGCATGTATGTAAATGTGTGTATTTGTTATTTGATTGTGTGGCGAAAAAGAGGAAACAATAAATAGCTATGCTAAATATTATCCTAGCTACACTCTAAGGACAATCCACTAGGCTTGCCTTTTGCAACTATGTAACCATTTACAAACACAACGCAAAACGAATGCGGCCAAAACGAGTAGGAAAGTAAATACATGTAGGTTAGGTATGTATATATGTATGTATGTATATGGTAACAAACTCGCAGCGTTTCTGGCTTATATTTTTCAGAGAAGAGGGGACCCGCCAAGACCCCAGGCCATTGGAAACCAGCTTGGCATTGGAGTCGACCCTTTTCCCTTTTTGTTGTTGTCCGCTTGTGTTAAGGTCCTGACGCAAGTTTCTGGTTTTTGGTTTTTAGTATTTGGTTTTTTTTTTTTGGTTTCGTTTTGCTTTGTTTCCTCGAAATGTTTTCAACACTGATTGTATTTGTAAGCTTCTTGGTTTAACTGTCTAATTATTTTACATTTAAACGTTTAATTATCTCTCCTTCCCCCTGGTTCCATTAACGTATTTAACCTTTTCTTTGTGTTTTTTGTTTCATTTTTGTTTTTGTTGCTAGCGCTTAAATTCAATTTGCCTTAATCTTAACCCTTAGTTGCCACTTGTTTTATTTATTTGCTCTTTTCGACTAGACAAAGCGCTACAACATTATAATAAAAAATAAGTTACTCCATTCAATTTTATACTTTTTGTTCTGTTTTTACTTTTGTTTTCTTTTGGTATTTTGCAATATTTTATCTTGCATTTTAGGTACAATTGGCCAAAGCTTCGTGTAAAATAAAAACCCCTTACAAAAAGAAAAAAAAAAAACAAAAAACAAAAAACTTTGCCTAATTTTTGCTGCTGGCGGCATTTGCACAAAACTTTGTTGACAAGGCCAAAAACCAAGAAAGAAAAAAACTACACATACAAGAGGCATAAGCCCGGTTGCATTCTGGACTAACCTTGAAAAAAGAACTTTTTTTTTGTTGTTGTCCTTAGTTGGTTTGCTGGGCAATTCCTCAGTTAGTTGGCTTCCCTCAGTTGCTCAGTCAGTGGGCGCTTCTTTCAAAAACTTATGTTCAATTAGCTATACAAAAATTCATTTACGCTACAAAAAATGTCCATTGCACTGAATGGAAACGTTTCTTTTCATGTTCTCTCCTTGTCTCTGTTTGGCATTTGACTGCAACTTAATTACAAACATTCCTCTATGGCCTGGCAGAAACATCAGCGGTGGCTTAGTCTTGGCCATCGTATGCGATGCTGCGAGTCAATTCAAATAGCCAGCCCGAAGGGCATGGGAACAAAATGTGTGGGGTATACTTTTCCTTTTTTGTTATTTATTTTATCCTTTGTTGCTGTTGATGCTCCTGGTGCTTTTTTTGAGCTAAGCTAATTCCACTGCTGAAATCAGCTCATGTCGTCGGGTTAAATTAAAAATTGGGTAACAATCTATGAAGCAAACAAAGCAACCTGTTTGTTGTTGTTGCTGCTTCTGATGTTGCTGCTCCTGATGCTGCTTTTATTGATGAGATGTGGGCGCCCTTTTTGTTTTTGTTTAACTATACCTTCTTGCATGTCGGTGGTTTGCTCTCCTCCGGTTACTTGATGATCATTGTTCACCTTTTAGTAGCATAGCGGCAATAGAACCAGCACCAGCAACTGCGCCATGGACCATAGATGAGTGAATACGGCACCACGTGCACTCCAGCCAGCCGATGTCTCGTTTCCATGGCCATTGCCATTGCCCAGAGCTGCCATACCAATGCTGGGTGGCGCCGTCGACGTGGAGGACGTCATCTGTCGCTCAACCTCAACTGCAAAACGCAGAAAATAAAACAAAGAACAAAAATAAATAGAAGTTTGCGATGTCAAGGTAGCCTGACAAAATTAATTGAACTAACTAAAAAGCCATTAGGGTCGAAAATAAATCAAGTTGACAATCTCAGCGCTAAATAACAGAAAAATCAATTTCTCCCCGTTAAAACGGTCAAAAAAGAACCTGAAAAATATATATAAGCTACACAATCTTGCCAGGATCTTAACTACAATTTTATTATTAATGCAAACGAGGGTAATCATGCGAATCAAATGCCAATATTATGAAGAATTAATTTCCATTGCTATTAAATTCCGAGAAAACGTATACTATTGCCCCTTTCAAATGATCAAATCTGACTGGAAAGTTCACACATTACATTAAAATTCAGTTTATCTTGTCACTCTCAATTGAAAAATCAAAATTTGCTAAACAAATTTAAGTACTACTCATATTAAATTATTGAATTTATTAAAAAAATAGAGCTATAAGAAGGTATATTAAGAAAGTTAGCAAGGACAATAATGGACATGGTAAGTCTAATTTTGTTAATTAGATTGTCTTGTAGTCATATTTAATTGTTTTTTATTGTCAACACTTTAAGTAAAATCTTAATCTGATTTGACTGTAAAGTACTATTTTCGTCATAGAAGCATGATTTAAGTGTCTACAAATATGTTTTCCACACTTAGCTGTGGAACTAGCTTATTGCTTAAAATGGGGCACTAAACCACAACCACAAACCATGGCTATTACTATGGCTCGACCGTTGAAAACTTTTGGCATAAATAAGCGGGGACAAAAGTGATGGCAGCCTTTAGGGCAGCATGAGAAACAATTACAGTGTCTTGAGCATACTTTGGCTTGTGAAGTGGCCAAAAACAAATGACGCACTTTACGCAGCATAAATAACACGCATACGCCCGGTTGCTTCGGTCCAAGTGACAGTCGGCAGTTGGCAAAAAGAGAAACTGAGAAACAGGTCGCCGCCGGCTAACGACCGTTCTGAATCATGGGGTCGGGTAATGTGTAAATTATTTCATACAATTTAAGACAATTTACAACACTGGCTCACAGCAACAACACCAACAATAACAACGACAACGGCTCAACAACTCTTAAGGAATGGTAGAATATGCTATAAAATGGAAAAGGAGTCCATAGAGTGGGTGGCTCAAGTGTTAACAACCGGGCTTGTAGACAAACAGTGCCAGCAAATATATATGTGGGTATATTTGTGTGTGTATGTATAAATTAACCTTTGTTTGCTTATGGGGAGGAAAACGAGAATTAAACGTAGGCAAACGCCATAGACGTGACGCGCCCAGTTCTAAAGCCAAAAACTCAAATATGAATTGCGGCAACATTGTGAAAACTTCCAAACAAGGACAACAGAAAAGATATTGGCTTGAATTTCGTTTATGAAATTCACATGGCATGGCTCTCTCACTCTCTCTCTCACTCCCTCTCTCTCTCTCTCTCTCTCTCTCTCTCTCTCTCTCTCTCTTTGGCAACATGTGAGGGAGCCTGCTAACGGTATTATCATGCTAATTTACTTTTTCTTGGGAAAATTCGTCCGAGATTCCTTACTGACATTTCATAATTCTGCAGCGAATCACCGTGCCACGTTTTTGATGAGCTCACTGCTCGCTATTTTATGAAGCGTAGAGGCAAAACAAATATTATGCTTGCATAGCATTACACGAAGCGCAAAACAAATATGAATACATATAAATGTACATGTATGTATGTATATATCGTATCCCGATATACAATTATGCATATCACGCATACGCAGCGTTGTGCCGCCCGACAGATACACATGACAAACTCACACTCACCTTTCACAGAATACGTTTTGTAGTCAGCGTACTGCTCTCCCTGTCCCACAGTGGCGGGTATCGTTGAGAGGCAGGTGATCTCCATGCGCCCATTGCTGCCCACATGCTGCTCCGTTAGCTCCACATTTAGCTGACTAATACTGAACATGCCCTTCTCCTGTTGGGCAGCCGTAACGGCTGCTGCAGCTGCTGCCACGCCACTGCCACCGCCCGGATGTGATAGCGGACGCTGATAGCCAGCGGCCAACTGATTCATGGGCCCAGCATTTGATGGTATGCCCAATTCCTTGTTCAAGTTGGGAGCCTGTGGTCCAAACCCGCCACTATTCAGGGTGCTGCGTATAATGCCCAGGGCATTCTCGTTTATATGACGACGATACTTGCGATTTGTGTTCCTGCAACAGAAAGGCTAATAAGTTAAGGATCGAGTATAAGCATCGAAGAGTTTGTGTAATTTGCACACAAATAAAATCGTAAATATTTGCATTTTATGATTGATGTGCGCCAAACAATGGCGAGTCCTTCTCAATGCCAAGCACGCACAAATGTCAAACCAATCCACCCATTCTGGTGGAGTAAATTTCCAGTCAACTCTTAAATGCCTCAATAGGAAATTCATCTAATCTTGTGCCGAATTATTGCATTTAAGGCGCAAATGAATGATTTGTGCATTTCTCTGACATATTAAATTGCACACTTGTTCACTTAATTGGTCTAATTCTTTGATGAAATAACTGCATCAAGAAATTTCAAGAAACGTCAATGCTTTCAAATACATGTATTTCAATTAAAGTTTTATTTCCATCTTTTTCTAATGGCTTTTCAGTATTACTGGCTGATTAGTTTGCATTATTCAAATGCCTGTTTCCTGCCAGTGCTAACCCCCGTCCCACAATTGCCGTCTACTTCTCTCTCACACACTGTAAGTCTAATTAGCCTTTACGACTTTGTTTCATATTTGATAAGAAACCTGAGCGGCATATAAATGAAGGCGCTTGGATTTGGTGTGAGTATGAAACTGTGGATTCCCTCCATAATTACCTGAGCCCCGAACGGTGAGAGCCTGTAACCGACGATGTGTGTGACGACATGTTGCTTTATTACAAATGCAAAATGACAGCGAAATTACCTGAATACATACGCACACCCTCCACAAACACACACACACTCACAGGGAGAGAGTGAGAGCGAAAGATATACATACTACCATGGCAAGTGCGTGCCGAGACACTTGAGCAAATAATGTCAAGACCATAAACTTTAATGCATCGTATGTGCTGGCAAACCAATTGTCAGCTGTGTGTTAGTTTATAGCCCCAAGCCCCAATTTATGGCCCATGAACGAGCTGAATGTGCAGGTTTATTAAATTTTGTGGCAAATTTACTTTCGAAAATGGATGAAATGAAATTTTCTTCCATCTCATTTAAACAATTATTTAATTTGCATTGCAGTTGCAACTGGCAGACTAACTGACTGACTTACAATCAGACAGACCTTCATACAGTCGGTCAGTGCTTATGCAAATTTCATATAGAACGAGCCTTTAGAAATGTACTAAAAAAAATTATATTTAAATATAGTTTAAGCTGAGAGAGTGAGAAGGTGAGAGAGAGAGAGAAAGAGTGAGAGTGGAGGACAAGCAGTCACAATAAGGTGTCAGCAAATATTTCTAGGTTTTCTATAAGTAAACTTGCTTCTTCCTTTCCTAATCTACGTGGTACTCTCTCTGTGTGTGTATGTTTAACTTAAACGTGCTTCCGTTATGTACTAAGCATAAGAAAAGAGGAAAATGTTGTGGAAAATATTATGCAAATTATAGTAAAGTTCTATAACGAAACCTAAATACGCTGCAAAATGACTATGAAAGTAATCACATCACACAATTTGTATTCTTCGTTCATTGATTTTGCCAAAAGATTGCATGCAAAAGAACTCAAAATTCTTGTAAGGGTATATGTACGCACAAAAAGCAAACAATTGGGCCACATTGCCATTAGGCTTTAGGCAGCAGGCAACATGGGAGAAGCAAACTTAAGCAACAGCAAACAACAAAGGAAACCAGTAACAGCAACAGTAACAGTCGACAGCCAACGGCAGCTCCAAGTAAGCCAGTTCAAGCCAGAAAGAGTAAGAGAGGGAGCAAGAACAAAATTGTGAGGGCAAACAAATGCAAGGGAAAACTCAAAGCAAATGCACATCATCCGTATAAGCCTTCGACAGCTTGACTTTGGCTTCACGGCAACGGCAACAGCAACAACATCAACAAGAACCTCGTCGACGACGAAGAAGATGACGACGATGCCAGTAATAGCAGCAGCAACAGGAAAAGGAACAGCTGGAGCAGCTTCAGCATCATCAACGTGGCTGTTGTTACTGTTCCTGCTGTTGTTGTCTTAATAAAATTCCTTATGCAGCGCACTTTTCACAGGAAAAGCAAAAACCGGTTGCAGCCGCAATAAGGACACCAGCGACACCCTCCCAAGGACTGCAGCAGCATCTGAAACAGCAGCAGTATGATAAGTCCCCGTGGCAGGAAGCTCAACTTCAAAACATAACAAAGTTTTCAAGCAATTCAAATCAGACAGGAAATGCCATTTTGAGTCTTTGAAATATACGTAGACTCAGAGTTATGAAATGGCATTTAAAATTTGTTTTGAAGACATAAATTTCCTAACTTGCCACTGACATGCGAAAGGCTATGGCCAAGCCATAGGCGATAATTTGAGAAATACGCTTAATTAATTGATAAGTCATGTAGTTTACTTCCCATTCGTTCCCGTTGTTCTAATCTGGCAATATTTATGTGTCTCTAGGCCACAGAAACCGCAACCTAATTTAGTTTTCTAACGCAAGCAAACGAGCTAAAGGCGTTGAGCGTAACGCAACAAAAACCTTTTAGCAATTTATGATAGAGAAAATGCCAGAATTCTCACACACACAGACACAGAAATGTAATATACATATACAGTCAGTGTCAGAGACAGAAGCACAGAGAAAGAGACTGAGAGAGAGAACCACAGCCCAAAAGATTTCCAATACAGGACTTCTACTTTCGCCACACTAGTTTCACCCACTCAGCAGAAACAAGCAAAGCAACTTAAGTGGCGCAAAGGCTACGTGCAAATGCCATGAATTTCTTATAGTATAAAAAGAGGTCTTGAAATCGGAAACCGGAACTTGGGCAAACCGCAACGTGGCAATAGCAAAAAGAGGAAGAAAAAAACACAATACCAAACAGCAAACAACAAGCAGCATAAGCAGTAGCAACAGAAGCAAACCGAACAGATTACCAGTTAAACTTTTTGCTACGTTAACTTTGTAATGCCAAAAACTGTTGGCCAAAATCAAAGCTTAGTTTGAAATTGAAAGGCAAGTGCTAGATGATGGTGGTGGGACCAGTAAAAGCGAGCAGATAAGCGAGGGCAAGAGGATTGCCAAGGGTATAACATGCAAATTTTCGTTGTCATGTAATTGGCCGGCAGTTGGCTAATTTTGTATTAACTATTCAGGAGTGTAAAATGTTTCGTC
Source organism: Drosophila paulistorum (assembly GCA_018152135.1). Lineage (NCBI taxonomy): Eukaryota > Metazoa > Arthropoda > Insecta > Diptera > Drosophilidae > Drosophila > Drosophila paulistorum. The sequence continues at coordinate 1,774,356 of JAECXG010000690.1, forward strand.
ATTGCCATCGATGCCAAGTAGCTGGGCAAGTAATGGTGACCCATGTAACAAGTGTCTAACTTAGGGCTGGAATGCGCGCGCGCATAAAAGTATGCCATGGTATTACTTTCAAACTGGGTTAGCCTGACGGCGAGGACAACAGCTGAAGCAGGAGTAGCAACAATAACAAAGGCAGCGGCAGCAACTGCCACGCATGTGAAATTATAACTGACAGGGAAGGTTCTTTTGTGTTTCTCTCGCTCTTCGTGGCATGCGGTTCATTGAATAATTTATTCACTATAAAGTGGCATCCCTACATCTACTACCATTTTTTCGCCAAGGAAACAAGCAGACAGGTAGAGGCAGTCAAATAGAGCGACAGACAGACATACATACACATAACTCGGAGCGCATTGTGATAGCTGACATCTTACACACACCCCTCACACTGCCCTTCCTCAACAATTACAAGAGACTAGTAAAATATCCTTGAAATTGCTTGTGAAATTGTTTCAAAATTGTCTTGGTTAAAGTTAGAAAAATAAACAGCTAACATTTATTCTGTCATTCATTAGACAGACTGCAGCGTAATAAACACCAAATTGTTAGCTTATTTAACTGGATTGGTATCTAGAATTTTCGATTTAATTTATGACCATGACTTTTCTTTCGTCTGTAATCAATAATTCTCAGCTTTCATTGTTGAACTCAGGTGTCTGCACTGACACTTGATCGCCGAAGGCGTACACCTGGATAATTCACCATAATTGCACAATCTATTGCCAATCATAAAATTGCATATGCATTTCAATTTGATTGTTAACGCCATAAGCAATCGATAATACTGTCGGAATGGTGGCAAAATATGCAATTAATTGCTGCATACACAGAGTATAACAGTTTGAGAGTCATCGTTTAATAATGTGACGGCTCCGCAAAGTATGTTTTGTTTTTTGTATTATTATATACGTTTAATATAAATTGGGCAATAAATGCAAGAAATCAAGAGGCCCGCCCATTTACCATAAAAACTCACACAAACAATAAATGTTTTCATAAATATGAAACTTTTAACTAGAAACGGCCGCAAGCGGCGCTAGTTAATTTACATAAATACATTTTTTGTTTATATCTATTTCATATGCATATTTACGAAATGGCAATTTCAACTCTAAAGCGGGGGCAGACAATGGCCATACAGATATGTATATTTGAAGATACAGTGAATAACAATTGGCCAGACAATCCCTAGCTGTTTTTATTGATGACTTCCATAACGAGTTTTCACTGTTAGTTGACTATTATGCTAAATATGCTAATCTGCCAATTGACAGAGTAAAAAATTTATATGCATGAAGTAATTTTTAATTTGCCAGTCATTCTCAGAACTGTGTTGACATTGTAATTGATATGATTATTGTTGTTGTTGTACTCAAGCTAATGTTTGCAATTAATTAACTACGCGAATTCAACGAGGTGAATTTATTTTTTTTTTTTTTTGTTTCTGGCCATATTGCTCCATATTGGCGTTAATAATTTGTGGCCTATAAGCATAGGCAGTTCCCGTATATCTCATTCGTATTTGCATTTCGATTTCGTTTTCATTCATTGAGCCAAATTCGCAATAGGTTTTTGTTTCTTATGATTTATGCAAACTAATTCGATGGCGTATCCGCCAGTTGACCAGTTTTGCGTCACTTGCAACGGTTTGGCAGCGATTTGATATGGATTATCGGGTCATGTTACAACGGCATTGGTTGGTTACGCATATACACTTTATGAGATTGAGTATAAAAATGCCTAAGTATGGCAACTGCCAACACAGAAACCACTCGCACCTCAAGGCGTGCTCAAGCGAAATTTAAGAAGAGACCAACGGAAGTTAATTAAAAAGCAATCAAAATGCGTGGATTTATTGTAAGAGAAATTACATTCACCCACTTGCAAACGAGAGTAATGCTAAAGTTAATTTCATTTCATTCACAGATTCTGGCCGTATTGGCAGTAGCACGCGCCGATGTGGGTGGCTATAGTTATGGATCTGGGATAAGTGGTTCATTAAGTGCAGATTCCAGTTCGGGTTCCTCTCTCGGCTCTGGAGGAAACTTGCTCGGCGGTGGTTCCATCTCAGGTGGTGGCAGTTCATCGTTGGGCTATAATACAAATAGCCAACAGCAGAGCTTTGCCCCCCTTAATACGGAATTTAATAAGGAGTTCTTTACCTATTCGGCACCCGAAGCCGATTTTGAGGACAACAAAAGTGTCAGTGACTTGGCCGCCTCCTTGAAGAAGAATCTGCGTGTTGTCTTTATTCGTTCACCCGAAAATAAGGGCTTGGAGAACGCTGCTTTAGCTCTTGCCAAGCAGGCTGCCGAACAACAGACGGCCATCTATGTGCTTACCAAGCAGGGTGATCTCTCAAGCCTGGCCAATCAGTTACAGAACCTGAACCATGTGAGTGCTAGCAAGCCAGAGGTGCATTTCGTCAAGTATCGCACACCGGAAGATGCTCTCAATGCCCAGCGAACCATTCAACAGGAATACGAACGTCTAGGTGGCTCTTCAGCATCCCACAATGGGGGCATTGCTCCCGTGTTAGACTTTGCCACCAAGGCAGTATCACAGCAGCCCCAGCTGCATTTGCAGCTCGATGAACGCAGAGCCAGCTCCTCTAGCTCCACTTCCTCAGGCAGTGTGACAAACATTGCCGCCGAGCTGGAGGCGCCAAACAGCTATATTCCACCTGCTGCCACGTCTCCAGGTGCCACCTACTTGCCTGTGAACAAGGTCAAATGAGCGGACCCCTTCAACCTTGAGTTTAAAAATTAGCCAAATTGTGTTGCATAGTCTACAAAACTAGCTCGACTACTACCACTACTACCTCGTATGTTATAAAATATAAATTTAATTTTAATGCCTGCTTCTTGTTCTCGTTGAGATTAATGTGGCACGCCATTTCAAAGTCTTGTTGCAACCTCTGCTCAACAACTGCTAGCTCTTACTCCTGCTTCAATTCGATTCCCACTCTCTCTCTCTCTCTCGGCCATCTCACAACCTGTAATTAAAGCTAAAAGCGCAGTGGCATTGGCATCGCGACCACGTTTAAGAATTGCCGTAAATTTAAGTGACTGACGGTGAACCCCGTACAATTAGTGCCTCGGATTATGGCACATCGAAGTCTACAGCCACCGTTGGCTCGCCCCCTACCCCACAAGCGCCCATCCCGCCAAAAAGGATTGCCGGCGCACACGCGATTTGTGGCAGTGGCAGAAAGGCATCAGGGCAGCTAATTACAGCCACACTACCAGCCAATTTCTTTCTGCCGGTCACCAGTACGACATTTAATGGCCGCCCTTTTGAGGGTCAAGTCGTTGGCAATTTTGTCGTACGAACAAGGCGAAATGAAACAAGAGACCACCATACTGAAAATTAAATGAAAATTACAACTTGCATTTAAGGGAGTGCCCAGAAATTCGGTCAGTCCGCAAAATCATTAATGAAAACAAAACCAAAATGAATGGAATCCTTTGTTTTGTATAATTTAAGAAAATTTAGGTAATTCTAGTTCAAATACCTTGTGCCTTAACCCTACATATATACTTGTTATAGAATACGAGAGAGAGAGAGAGAGTTTGTTAAACTCAGTGCCGGGCAGAATTTAACTTGCCATTATCTTGACTTTACGGATTGTTCTTCGTGTCTGGGCCACCTGTTTGTACTGAGGCACAAAGCAAATTTTCTATAGCAAACTAGAGAGCCAGAATAAAAGGCTGGCAGTGGGCAGCCAACCTGAAATAGAATAGCCCCTTGATGTAGACTACTAACCCGTTACAGAGAAGGCCAGCAACATACGAGTATGTGTATGTATGTACCTATATACATTTTGGCTTTGAATTGCCACAAAAGGCCTTACGTGTTGCACAAACATAAATTGTGCAACAACGTGTAAACTACTTTTTGACTGTATAAAACGCTCCATTCCCATATCCTGCCAGCTTGCCTCTAGCTAGCCTCACTTTGCCATACAGATCCCCACTTGCCACAGAGCAAGTGTTCATTCAGCGTTACGTGCTATGCCTTTTACAACCAAGCCACCTCTACATCTGTTGCTATTGTTGTTTCTGCTGCTGCCACCGTTGCTCTTGTTGTTTTATGACTGCAACCCTTTGTTCTCTGTTGCATAGTTAAAGTCATTTTTCGGGGGTCTGAGGTACAAAGATATGCAAAATACAAATTGTAGCTGTTTGCTTAATGAGATGGCAAAATGGTTAGCATTATAATGCTTTAGTTAATACATGCTCTATCTCTCTCTTCACGTCATGGTGTCGTTAAACATGTTAAGCGGTTAATTACAACTTTGATAGTCAATGTGGATGGCACACGTGGCGTATACTCAATATTTCATCTTTAGCATATATAAATCTTACAAGGTCGCTAAGGTCCTGACTTTGGCATTGTAGGTATTTGCATAAAATAGCATGAATATTTCGCCAAAGTCACACACACGAAAACACCCACATGGACATTATGGTAGAAAACACAGGTGTGTGTGTGTGTGTGTGTGTGTGTGGGCAGTATGTGTATATAGTATAAACTTAATAAACAGCGCAGTTTATGCCATGCCTGGCCAAGCAAGCAACATTGAGAGAAATTTATGCACATTGCCATGCACATAAATGTGGCACGTTACTGGTTCTGTTTATTGTTGTTGCTGTTTTTGTTATTGTTGCCTGTGCACTCCTTTTTAGCTAGTGCCAGACAGTTGCATAAACATATTCACACACAAACACAGACCTATGTATTTACATATATAATGTATGCGTGGCTCGCTTATCGCATATTTTTATGGCTAAAGGTGTTTCAAGTTTTTTAGTATTCGGTATAGAGTATTAAAATCACGGCTATGTGAGTATGTAGCTATAAAAAGTTTTTTGCCTAACCACCAGATGATTCCCTAATCGTAATCAAAATATCTTGCTTTAACTCAAAATGTCACTTTCAGCTTGATTAATATTTCTTGCTTCTTGTGTAATTCAATTTTAACGCCAAGAAGACATTGTATCCTTTGGGAAACAATTATTCATTCATTCAACGCCTTTCAGTTATGTCATGGGTGTGGTAATTGTCTAATCCAAGGGGAAATCCGTTTCAATATATGTCTCTCATTGCATTAGTAAATGCGATTTTTCAGTTAATAGCAATTACAAATTGGGAATCTAATTAACAATATGTAATTATAGGTAATCACTTTGAACTTTCGTAAAAATATTAATTTCCAGATTTGTTGCTCCTGTTCATAAGTTCATATTTTCATTACGAATAATCAAGAATAGAATTCAAAAACCACAAACTTTAAGTTAACTTTTTACTATCAAGGTTACATATGTATGTATAAAGGTTCGAAAATATATTTTTATTTCTTAGAAACACAATCAACTCACAAACTAAACTAAACACAAGAGTCATTAAAGAATTTAGTTCAGGTTTACATAAATTGGAAAGTAAAACATACGGAGAAAAATAAAATAAATACTCTGCTTTGACAGAAGTGTTATCTTTGCACTAACAAGATGCAGCCAAGTATGAAAATGTTTTTGATATGGCTAACAACATTATGCTATGTTAACTTTTACTGTATGTGCTTACAAAAAGAGTTTAGATGGCATAATAAATATAGCTTCTCTCTACACCCATGACTTTGTGTAAGCATATATGTATGTACATATGCAGACTTTGCAACTCCAACTTTTGCATATAAAGTATTACAAATTACTAGTAAGTTGCTGCTGGCAACTGGCAGCCTTTTGAAATTCAGCAAATTATTTAGTTTACCGTGCGCTTTCTTAACTGCCTGTTGGAGAATTTACAATTAGTAAATGTAATTAGCACACGTTTTGTAAAAGAGGAAATGGCATGGGTATAAATAATGGCAAAATTAAGCAACTTGCCGTTTAACCTCTGCCTTAATTAATTTGAGCAAAGTATGGTATAACTGAAAATAGGAAACCCAACAGTAGAGAGGTCAGCGAAAATTCATAGTATCGAATTTGCATTTGAACTTATTGAAATGACACTTTTCAAAGGGTCATGACATTTGGAAAGCAAAATTTTTTAAGATTTCAAGTGGCTTTTCGTGTATCGCTATTAGCAACTTGAACTTGCATTTCAAATAGTTGTGACCATTCAGTAGTAGCAAATGTGTTTTGGTACATGTTTTCAGATGTTTGCTTTTAGAAAATCTGTAAATATATTTACTTTATTTATATATTTACCACAATGCGGTTAAAGAAATGCCAGCCACGTGGCGTATGTGTGATGCCCCGCACGGCCACACAACTTCAAAGGGCAGCTGCTACTTCGGAGAACTTCCAAACGTCTTGTAGCTTTCATTATGCCCAACACCACGCTCACACCACACCTACATATACACACACACATTCTCATTCATGGCCCACTCCATACACAAGCTCGTGGCATTCAAACTTGGCTCCAAAAAGTTGGTATATTGGAAAAGTTTCTCTGCTTGATTTTTAATATCACAGGTAAGCGTAAATAATTTATTGCATTCATTTACGTTTCACTTCCAATCGCGCCACATAAAGATTTCTGAAACTGAATGTATGTGAAAGTGTGTGGTATGGTGGATGGAGGGTGGTGGTAAAAATTATTTATGCGTTATTCTCGCACCACGTCAGCCCGTAAACTCGAACAATGTGCCAACAACCATTCGGCCCTGTCCCTTTTCATTTTTGTTGTACTCACCTTGCCTAGCACCAGGCAAATCCTTTTAGACCTTAGATAAGAAAACTTTAATAAACACGCCACACACGCAACCAGGGAAAATTGATAAGAATATGAAAAGTTTTTCTCTCATTCTCTGGCCACTGAGTAAACCAAGAGTCCCATTCAACTTTTTACATTGCATATATTTTTGGGGCGGGAGGTTTTCCGGGCTTAACTGAGGATACAGAGATGAGGTGGACCCTGACTGACTATGCTAAAAGTTGCACCAATTTAATTTGTAAAGCCCATAAATATCTAGTTGAAGCGCGAGTTCAGCATATACTTGCTTGATTAATGTTACCCGACAGCAGCTGGTTTAAGGATGCTGCAGGTGTGGGGCTTACCTGTGCTTCTTCATTTCCATTTGCTGTTGCTTTTTTATTTCCATTTTCTTCTTGTTAAGGTCGTAGTTGCGCTGATGTATCTCATGTATTTCACCCACATCGTGGTAGTTGGTGAGCGAGCTGAATGGATTATTGTAAATACTACCACCATGATGGCTGCCATGTCCGTCGTGGTGATGCGGCGTAAAGTGCGACAAATCATCTGCAGTAAAAGAAAGGAAGAAAAAAAAAATAAAAAGAAATTGTAAAAGACATCTGCAATCACACTAATTAATGTACATTTTTGGCCCAACTTTATGTCAAAGTCAAACAGATTACATAATTAGCTGCTGGTCATCTTCTTTTGTCCAACTACAGTCTGTTAAAATTTGCCACAAAAACTTTGAAGTTGAAAACACAAAGTACTAAAAATTTGTGAAATCATTAGGTAGACATACCCATCAGAAAAAGAGATTCTTTAACCGATACGTGAGAATGGCTCGAGTAATTTGACGATCAAATTATTATCAACTGTTAAGATATCACGAATCCTTACTAATTTTGAAGTCGAGGCTGTTTGATTCTTACTAGACATTCATGAGTTTTCTCAAGCTATTGGCTTTTTAGGCCAGCAAACATTTACCTCCTAGAACTTTTTTTCCCATTTTTTGGCTACTTACATAAGTACTTATTAGCCGTGGCAATGTTGCCCACTTATTCGGTTTATTTTTTCCCGGGGCTTTCTGATTTTTTTTTTTCTCCTTTTTTGTACTCACCACCACGTGCTCCGGCTGGCCAACGTAGGCTTTTGTCATAGCGGTCCATAAAGTGGGGGACGTGATATTGCGGCTGATACTGATTGTAGTACGGTTGTTGATAGTACTGCGGCTGCAGCTGACTCAGCTGATTTGTCTGCTGTTGCTGCTGTGTACGACGCTGATGCTTGCCATTGAACGAATACACATGATGGGTGCGCACGTATTTCTCCTCCACCTGTCCAGTTTCGTGTGCGATAGCGAGGAAGAGAATGGGAGTAGGAGTGGGATTTGATGAGATGAGGATAAGAGAAGCGTTGAGTAACAATTACAATAAGCTTTAGCACAAAAGTCACTTCAATGTCAAACTCTGACAGAGGGCACAGAGCTCAAAATTAAATATGAACGATGGCACAGCGGGTGAAATCGCCATCGCCATCTTTCACCCGCTCACCCACACACACACACACACAAACATACAAATATGGATGCATTGCCTTTGCCATTGCTTTGGCCACTGGGCAACCGCCCTGGGGGCGCGTTTATGAATAAATTTCATGTTAGACTTCTCCCATATTCCACAAGCCACTGGCAGACATAATAAATTTATTTTAAATTTCATTTCCTTTTTGTTTTTTTCTTTTTTTTTAGCATCACTGAGGAAAGAATAATGGAATGAGATAAAAGGGACACTGACAGCTGCTGCCTTTGGCCTGGTTCTGGGTAATTAAAATGAAAGCTGCTCTGACCGCTCATGTAGGCCATAATTATAAAATGGCTTAAACCAATGTTAATCTTAATGCACCAGGCACATCCCCTGATAGTAATTCTGGCAGTGGCAGCGGCAATGACATTATCTCGCTGGTCAGCAACCAGTTGCCACAGTCCTTTCCATATGTGTGTCCTCAAACCACAAAATTGTGGGTGCAATAATATTTGATTGCAAATTTAGCACAGATTACGGCAAAGCACTCGACCAAACATTTATATAATTAAATTACAAAATCGAATCGATTCGATCGAATACGCACCTTTTTCCCATTGATTAGCCACGTGATATGCGGTGCGGGTCGTCCTCGCGTTGTGTTGCACAAAGCAAACAGTTTTTCGCCGACCGCGAATGGGGTACGTTTACGGAATTTAATGGTGGGCGGACCCGTTTGTGGCACTGCAAAGGAGAGGACAGGGACACACACCATAATTAGAGGGGCGAAATATTGTAATTGTTGTGATAATTGTTACGCACAGAAAACGCTCATTAGCTCATCGGCACTGGCCTTGGTAAAAATGGGCGTATCCGTTGAGACTTCACAATAGAATTGGCCGGACAAATCGAATTGTACATCCTTCAGTGTCACCTGCTGCTCATTGGAGTTCTCCCACTGTTTAAGCAAAACAAAAAATGAAACAACAAGGAATTTAAGTTTATTAGTACAAATTGATGATTACACAAATATTCTATCTCTCTCAGTGTGATTATGCTGTCAAAGTAAATTGGTATATTCTTTCTCTTAGGATATTTGGTTACTTACATCAATCTCAGCCCCCTCAATGGTGGAATTACGAAATGGCGGATTGCGTCCATTTATAAACTCAAAAAATTTGCCCTTGTCAACCTTCAGCCATGTGACCTGCAAAAAGTAAACAAGAAGAGATATTGAACAATATTAAATAACATTCCACAAATCAGACAGCCAGTATGAAATAATGTCGGCCGTTTCCACTTCTGTTTCTGACATTGATTGAATATATGTACCATCAATGCCAGCTGTGGCCCATTGAAGACTATGCCAATGTACAGACATTGCCCAATGCTGAAAGCTATTCATTCAATTGAATGTTTCATACATATGATATAAGTGCTTTAAAATTGTATTTAAAGAGAATTCCATTTGCATTCCATTACAATTTAACTTTTAGCAACAAGTTGCAATAAACAAAACATTCTTGCGCGTTAAACTGGGTAAAAACTTTTAATAATTAAAATGTTTATCAACAGAGCGAGAGTGATAAAAGGCAGGGTAGATTGAATTTCAAATACGCCTTGACAACTTAAATATGATGAAAATTGGGAAAAATGTCTCCTTAATGTGATCTCGTTAATCAATTTGAAAGTTTGCTTTAAATTCTATTAATTTGTTAGGATATTCACACTTCGACTTGGTCATAAGACTTGCCTTCTTTGCAAATGCCACTAGCGAAATAAAGAATGTTGTTGCTCTTGTAATTAAAAACAAAATTTTGCCAACGCAACTTACATAGCCACAAAAAGTTGTAACTACGCTTCCCTTTCCTGCAAAAAATAAAAAAGAAAAACAAATGGTAACAGGGACACGAGGAGGCGCCTTGTCGGTTTTATGGCAATGAAAACGAAAAACCGACAACAACAATGACAAATATGAATAATGAAAATGGAAATTAATTTCCATGCGCAAGTTTTTGCACACAAACAAAAGTTACAACTAGCTGACTGAATGGATGGAACGGCAATGGGTGGTCTAGGCGAAAGAAGTGAATGTTTGGGTGGCTGGGTTCCGGATGTCGACTGTTTTTAATTACACACAACATTTATTTATGATGTGAATGAACTTTAATTTATAATAATAGCCTTAGCACGACAACAAGTTCGTACATAATTTTGTGTAAGTAATAAAGTAATTTATTTCGATTTTCCGACGTGGTTATTGTTCTGGTTAACCTTGCACATGTCTCAGCTAAAAGGGACATGGGGATAGACTTTGTTTGATTGACACGCTTCAAAATAAATTGCATTGATTGCATGCAGCTTAATAATATTAATAAACCTTTTTTTTGTTTGTGTTGAGAGAGGTGCGGGTACTTACATATGTGTAATTTGTACCACAAATGTCGCCATTACGCGACCCGCGTGTCCCATGGGTGTATGTGTGTGTGATGTGGCCCAATCGATAAGGTACACGCAGCAAAAATAAAGTAAAGTAGCGGCTATACACTGAATGACCAGTCCTTAGAGCTAGCTGTCAGACACGCATCAATTTTGATCAGGCACTTGTGGCAATTTCAAGTATATCCCCCCTTGGGCCAGCAAGTTGGCAAGCAAGTCAAGGTGGCGTCACTCTAATACTCCACAATAATAATCATAATAATAATAATAATAATAATGCCAATGTATCTCAAAGTAATGAAAAAAGCGAGACATTCTAAATATTTGTTTTTCACATTCCCTTCATGCCTCCGTCCCTCCTTCAGAACCTAACACACACCCCACACACACACCTTCTTATGATGGGTTTTTACTGTGTTTGCTTTGGCGTGTCGAAACGAGAAAGTGACTTTTGTTGCTTTCCTTTTGTTTCCTACCCTATGTATATCAAACAAATTTAGGCTTCACCATGTTTTAGGGTATCTTTTTGTTTTCTAAAGGACATACAACTAAACATAGTTCCACAATGATAAACCAATTTAGAAACACAACTTCAACTATATTCATTTTTGTAAACTATATTTAAGTATATTAAAAAGTATATACACCCCTTGAAATTTATAAGCTTAGGGTAACTTGAAAGTCGTCATATCATGGTATAGTGTGGAATTTGCGACCTTTTATTTATTAGTCCATCCATGTTATGCTGTTGCTTTTATTTTCGTATAAAAAAATAATGCTAAAAACTGACGGCAAATCAAAAGGTCATTATTGTGCACTGACCGGTCGGCTGTGGACCATAATTAGTTTATTTAATTTATATATATTTTAATGCCGTCGGCCTTTTGTAAGTCCCCTACACCAACAAACAAAACAAAAAATGGTGTTTTTACATGTGTACCAAAGTAAGTCCTGATCCCATTTCATTTGTTTTCGCATTCGCATTTGCGTTTTAATTGCCCTTTTTAGTGCCACTTCCACACAATTTGCCATGGTTCGTGTAACAATTCGAATGGCATCGGTCCGCGTACCGTACTCACTTATATATTTAGTTAATTATACTAATTAGCTATAGCAGTAGCCACCAACTCGACCATCTGGCCACATGGTAAAAAAAAATTAGACGGCAACAGGCAGCAGAGACTCCACCGTAACCTGCCTCCACCCTCTTTTGTCTCTGACTTTCTGCGGCTTGTTGGCTAATTGTGGACATGTTCTTATTTGTGCGACTCAACCGCGCATTAAATTTGTTAGTCTGACACTTTGGCAACAATCCGAATAATGCCATCAGTTGAATTCGCACGAATTTGCATACAAATCAGACAGAGAAAGCTAACTTTAAGTTGAGCTGAGTCACGGACATGGCAAAAGTGATGCAAGTGTGCGAAAATAAATCGAAGTCAATTCGAAAAAAATGTACAAGCCAAAAAAACGTTGGAAAAACACCACAACATTTTCTGCTTTGGCTGAAACGTTTAAATTTGAATTATTTTCTTATTTAACCATCAACAATTTGATCCAAAATTTGTTTACTGGTTCTAAGGTAAGCTTTTGCAAAATTAAATTTTTCCTTATTTTCATATCAACCCAAGCCATAAGTTTTGGCTATAAATAGTTATAATGCCAGCGAATAAGATAATAGGTCTATTTCGAATGACGAAATAAATCACAAATGAGTTTAAATTAAACAAATTTATATTCTCCTTGTTTTATCTACCGATAAAAGGCATAATTTATAGAAACTGAGAATATTGCAACCATATATCTACCTCAAATGTTTACCACAATATTTTGTGGTTTTGTTTATTCAAACATAAGAGTGACAATTTTAGAACGCATTTTAGTGAAATTAAATTTTCCTTTTTCCGTTTTACTTTATTTTTCAGTTTAGTTTCATGAACCATCTTGACTCTCTATAATACAATGAAGAACATAAAAACGAATCAATATTATATTAGCTTTCCTCTTGACATTTTTGTGTGCCATAAAATTTTGTACGCTTTTTTTATGGCACTTGGAGAGCGAACAAAACGTCAATCTAGATGCCAATGACTGTGGCCTTGAATGGTCCGAATGCCCCCCGGTAGTTTCAAGTGCTTGTTGCCACAAAGTTCAGAACTAAACTCTCAGGTCAGGTCAGGTGGCGGCCAGCTCCAGTCCGGTCACTGGGGCAACAGAACCAAACAGTTCATTTGCCATAAATCTCAAAAGCGGAGCCGAGCATTGATTTGGCTTATGTGCGTGCGTTTGCGTGCCTGTTGATGTTTCGTGACACTAATAGGCAAGTCTGAAGTGAAATTAATTGTTGAGTCTGGGGTGAAAGCGAGAAAACGAAACCGAAACTGAAACCAAAGAGAAGAAAAAAAAGAAGAAAACTCGAATCGAAATGACGGAAGTGGGCAACTTTATGACCTGGAATGCGCTGAAGAGGCGGCACGGCCGAGAAGCTCAATTTAAGTGTGCAACTTTTTCATAGTGCTGCAATTGTCCACAATTCTCTTCTGGCGGCCTTTGACTACCACAAAGTTGCGGCAGTGGCACAGCCACGAAACTTGCACGAAAATTTTGCTGCCTTGGGTGCCTTGCGATTGAGTTTCGTTTGTCGTCACAGGTCCGCAAACTTTTTGCCCATGCAAAGAAAACTCTCGGACAAGCCCAAAAGGCAAAACTTCCTTTGTGTGTCAGTTTTTTTTATTTTTCAATTTAAAGTTTCTAATGCGCTTTTCATTATGTATATATGTATGTATGCTCATGGTTAGCTTAATTGACCCACTGCTTACCTTAAACAGTATTTCCGGTTGCACGTTGTGTCTGCACTTAAATGTGGCGCTCGATCCCCGTTCCACATATCGGGGCACTACCAATTGTACTTCCAGATCCGATTGTCCATCTATAGACAAAGCAAATAAGAAGAATTAAAATTACAATTGAAGTTAAAGCAAACAAAAAATATTATTAAATATAATGAAAATGGAAAAAGGACAATCAACATCGATATCGATTACAGCTTAATTGAATACCGATTAAATATATTGTGTTCGCAGCAACAAAAGGTAACAAAAATGTTAACAACACAGGCATTTTAAAGTGCAGCATTACAGCCAGCAGGTGTCCTTCGAAAGGACCATAAGGGGTGCCTGGTGACCTGCCAGATTATACGACATACTCTGACCTCGAGTTCCGGGGCTCAATAAATCTTAATTTGTTTGCCAAAGTGCACATGAGAAATTTTTCGCCTGCATTCCAGTCGCACTATGAACACGGGACTGGTCCAGGCCAACCTAGCTCCAGCCGAATTGGGTCCGTATACGGTGCATGGTGTGGAGCCTGTCAAATATTTTCACAGAGTGTGCAGGTAGGTGTTCTTTTTTTTACCTTCTCAGACAGGCTAAAATGCTCATCCCAAGTACACTAAATTGAGCTTTAAAGATGAAATATTTATATTTGTTCACACTTCACACGAAGAGGCATACGCATACATGGACGGACAGGCTCACAGAGAAGAGACACCCACATAACTGTGCTGTCACACGCTTCGTATACGTTATGTCAGCGGGTGACCCGTAATGCAGTTGATGACATTTAGTATATATTCTGTGTAAATAACTTGTTTACATTTTGCACATAATTCTGGTCAACCAAAATGTGTGCATACTTTTTGGAAAATAGAAATCGAGTATGCAAAATCCATCGGAAATGATGTAACTCAGTTTAGAAAGTTTTCTAAATTATTCCACAGTCATTGGAAATCGATGGAAACCAAATTTCTAATGCCCAACCAGCACTTCCGTCATTGGCAATCATAATTAAGACATAAAGTGAAAAAATAGGCAAACACATTGCCCCACTTTCTGCGTGGTGGAGGTTTCGGATACCGAAGGCCGGAGGTCTCGGCCTATCCAATGGCGCCAATTTAATTTTCCATTTATTCACACCACGCGTCTATCGTCAGTCACGCAAAATGTCAACGACTGAGTAAGTAAAAAACGTGTCTGACAGCGCGAAAAATATGGAAATAAACGGAATGAAGCGAAACATAACGAAACGAGAAGAACAAAACCAAATGAAATGAAGCGTGTCAAGTGTGTGTTTGTGTGTGTGTGAGTGGCGATGAGTGTTCAGGAGAGAGATGTGGAGTGGTCTATAGGTCTGCCTGTTGGGCAACTTGTTGCCATACATGGCAGGAACATGGCAAACCTTCATTGGTTTGGTGTCGTAACCCCGCAGCATGACGTATGTATGATTGTATGTAGGTACATACGTGTTCAGGACGCACGCTAACAAGCCGAAATTCACGAAAATTCAATCATAGCCCAGTCTACTTGGCCAGAACTCGAGAGGCCGCAACCGCAGGCCAAAGAAGCAGCCGTAAACAATATCTGCCACACACTGCCTGGGTTGAACGACCTGACACCTCATGCCAAAAGGCTGGAGATGAGTGGAGATCCAGCTGACTTTTATCTGCTGCTGCTGGCTTTATAATCATGTCGAATTTTTGGCATTTTAGCCCTTGGCAGATGGCCAATATTGTGTGTATGTATGTATCATCACCAACAACGAGAATAACAATAAATAAAAAAAGGAAAAAAACAGAAAGTTTTAGTTACGAGCCCGCTGACAAGATTCCCAGCAACCGCAATTATGTTTTAGTTCCCAAAACTGAGGGCAGGCAAACAGGGTGAAACCAAAAGCCACAAAAATATTCATTACTGATCCGGACCTCGACCCTGGCAAAAAAGAAAAGTGTGCAACAAGCTTAAACTCTCTTTGCGTTCCTGAACTGCCTACTGGATGGATGGATGACTGGATGGATGGATGTATTGTTGGCAAAAACGAGCTCCCTTTGACAGGAACAACGTATTGTTGTACGTGTTGTACTTTTTTACAAGCGGAAATTGATGATTTTCCACGCGCGGAGCGACAATAAAGCGTGCATCATGTCAGAAAAACGCAAATAATCAATCAATCAACATTAATCAACGCTCAGCAGAGGCAGGACGCGGCAAGCCTCAAGACAGTCTAAATGGGCAACTGTTGCAACTGTTGACTAAATGGGCGTGGTCCTATAATGCCTGTGAATTGACTTGAACAACTCGATTACTCTATAGCATTGGAATTGGCATTGCTATTGGCATTGGGATTGAATGTTTTTGTGCTTCTAAGGCAATTGAAACTTACGAATCAATTGTCGTCGTTAAAAGCAATTGAGAATAATTTAATAATGCGTTCAATTGAATTGGACGTGAAAATAACAGATATCTGTCAAGTGGCATACTTTTCAAAATAAACAAGCAAACAATCCTCATCAATTAGTTTTAGGATCTGAATTAAACTCTCAGTTCATAAATTATTCTAAAAAAGCCTTTAATCAATAAATAATTCCATTACTTGACTTTCTTAAAAGAACTTTAATGGGGAAAACTAATGTTAAAAATTTAACTGAAAAGGGTAATTGACAGGTTTCGACCAGAAGACACAGGGAAATGTGTCTATTAGGTATATGAATTAAACATACAGAAAAGTCCTTTTTCCTGAAAAATAAAATAGACTTATTTTCAGAGTACTCTAATCTACCTTCAAAATTTTGACGCCATAGCAACCCTGATTCCTATCTCAGGAAATGCTTCCTCCTGCTTAAATATTCCAATTAATCAAAATTATTCTTGTTTTAGTTTGTTTAGGGGTGTGTTTTTTTCATTTCTTTTCTTTTGATGTTAGAGAGCTAACGCAATTAACTTAAAGAACTTTAACGTAATTTCGCCAAGATTTACAATTTCGTTTAAGGAACTCAAATGTAAATTTATATTATATATGTATAAGTTAGTTTGAACATATATACAAACGTACATACACATTCGGCAAAGGTAAAACCGCTAACCGCAGAATTGACCACTCCTTGTAAACTGATATTCATATACATAAATGAATTGATTAATGACTTAAAGTTGGATCAGAGTAGCTTATTAATAATTTGGTTATGGACAGCTTAGGACCAGCAACTGTACTGATGATTGATTGGATGTGGTCCCCATACCATCATGTATACTGAAAGGCACATGTACAAACACCAAAGGCAACACCTTTTAGGGCCGACAACTGTTTATCTATCGGCTGGCCACTAATTGCACTACAATACAAACAATAAGAGCACAAAAGCATAAACAGCATTTGCCGGGCAATTGTATTCATATTTTCAATTGATTACTAAATCAATATTTGCACTTCGCCAGTCGCTCTGGGGAATACAACGAAAAGGAATGTGTCGGCCAAGTAGTAATGGGACTCAACACGCCGATTGCAGTGACAACACTGAACGCAATTATACTTAGTGACTACCATACAAAAGTAAGTATCTCTAGGGCAGTCCCTCTCCTATGTTTTGGCGTGTGTGTATGTTTGTCTGCTTGTCCAACTGTCAGTCAGTCAGTCTGTTTAACACTGGCCGACAGTAGAACGACACTACTGCTCCAATCATTATGCTTGATTGGCAGGCAACCGAATGCGTCAAGCAAATTCCATAGAGTTCATTAAACACAGGGCAGCTCAGTCAGTTGACTGGGCTGATGGTCTATCGTCGTCTAACCAATATATATTGGAAAACTGATTTCCTGTTTCTCATTATGGCATTGTTCTTGGCTGAAGTTTGTTGTCGAATAACTTGTCTTTCTTGACGTCGATAATTTTCATCATCCTGTGCCATTTTCTAATTGATTTGTGGCCATGTGGCTTTTTCAATTTCGATTTCTGCTTGAATGAGACCAGAAATGACAGCTTACCAATGGAGATCACATTACAACAATACAAGCTCCAACAAATGTAAAATTGACCACAAAGCCAAACATTTTACTGCACGTACATACATATACACAAAAGAAAATTGAGAACCCAAAAAGAAAAAAAACAAATTCCAATGGGCTTTGAAAAGGATAACGTTTCTTACAGTAAATTTAGACCCTGGCAGACAGGTCCACCACGTCGAGGGCATAAAGTAATTTTATAGAACAAATCACTGGCATTAGCGGATATAAATCCCCGTTTATCCTTGCCAGTGTATGCGCGCGTGAAATTTAAATATGTAGCAGACAAACAAAACAGGCCGACACACACACAGACAGATAGCCAGCCAGCCAGGCAGTCGGGCTGGCAACATTGGGGTGCCAAGAAAAATAGCCAGGACATGGCCTCAACATGTTTTTAGGGGGAGTTAACTTAAAGATAACAAAGTATAAGCAAGTTAACCAACTAAACAAAACTTGAAATATTTCGAGAAATGTGGATACATTGGTTGCTTGGTATCCTCTATCTATATGTACAATGTACATGTATGTATATGTTGCACTAAACTAATTACTGAACAAAATAGATTTATTTAAAACTTTTTCCTACACATTTTGCTGAACCATGATTTTAAATGGAATTGAAACTGCCAAGACAAAATATACTTTAATTCACACTCTTATATTTTAGTCACAATTTTTAAATTAAATCAGAGCCGAATGCTGTTTCAATGAAACCCAAATCAAAGGAAAATAACCAACGTGAATGTCTTTCGCTGACTCACACAAATACACACACATATATTTTCACAGTCATGTTCATGGTCCATGAACAAAAAATAAAAAAAAGAAAGTAGCCAATGTAATGGCCAAAACAAAATATGAAAGAAAATTACGGGGCAAGCCAGAACCAGAACGAGAGCCAAAGCGCCACAGGAAGCCAACTTCCTGGTTGAAAATTTTATCTGGACAGCAGCCCTGCCAGCAACGACTACAACACACAAAAAAAAAAAAAGAGAAAAAATCCGTTTATATATAAGAAAATGGCTTCAAGGACACCTCATGCTAGAGCTTCTTCTGGCGGCTGCACACAACTACAACTACAACCAGCCCCGTCACAGGCACGTAAAGTACATACAACACGCCCAGCGCCCATTTACAAGGCCATGGAGCAAACACATGTAGGCCATGAATCTCATAACGAGTGTTAGACATGCGCCACGGAACAAATTCTTGGTATATTTGACTGTGTGTGTGTGTGGGCTAGCATGAGGAGGTGCGCCCGACTGGACGACTGGCAGACGGGGTAGCCAACAGATACCGCTCCAGTGAGCGCGACCTGGACCTGCCTCGTAAAGATGCAGACCATTAAAGAAATGAAAAGCAAACGGTGCCAACAACAGCAACGATGACTATGTATGACGACGACAACGACGACCCAGCTAAGTTTGAACACATAAAAATGCCTAAATTACTTTTAAGCGAAATTATGTTTTATTAATGAGTTGGCCGGCAAAAACATTAAATTAGAAGGAACGCCAAACCATTTTGGTTTCAGTTTCAATAGCGTTTCGTTTATTTGGTCAACGGCCAATGCGGCGTATACGCAATTAAATTTGTATTTTTCCTACATTATGAATTTATGGACGTGCCACAACACTCACCATGTGGGAAATGCTCATTTCCGGCCTTCGTTGCACCATTTATTTATCAGCCACACAAATGTTCCACAATCAGTTTGGGAAACGCATTTAAATCATTCAGAACGACAGCTGACAAAACATTTGCAAACCAAAATATAAAAAGCAAAACAAAACGGCACACACAAAAACGAATATGGAAAACTGAAATTCAAATTGCAATCAGTTAAACCAGTTTTGCTGCCTCCCCAAATAACGTAAACACAAAAAACAACAAAAATGAAAACGAAATTTAAAGTGAACAAGTTTTCATTTTGGTCTGTGGTTGAAGAATTCAAAGCATTTCCACCCCAAACAGTCTGCTGGACAATTAATAATTGCCACGCTCGCCTATACGTCGACTGACAACCAACATCAGGTTGAGCCAGGGTAACAATTTCATGACGTACATATACATACATACGTAATTTCGTAACGAATTTGTGCTCTCCTAATCTCTAATCTACACAAGCATTAAGCCGGTGACATAAACATAGGACCGAAAGACCTCTTCCGACACCCCTGACTGCCTGTAGCCGTACCTGGAGCATTTTTTTCCGGGTCTGCCGATGGTACTGCCATTTATGTATGTTTGGCCAACTGTCGAATGAGTTTCTCTTTACCCAAAGGGGGTACATTAGTTTCAAGTTCGCCTATAGACAACCAATACCACAGTATTAAATTATGAAATTAAAATATAGAAAACATTGATTCGAGAATTCATTAAAATGTTCTATTCTAATAGATTATCAACGCCCAGAACCCAGAGGCGAACGGGCAGGCAAAGTGCCTTCATTAAATATAAGTTTTACTCTTATTTATATACCTAATTAATTCCAAGAATTAAAATATGTCTTCTCTTTTTAAAGAGCATTTGGAAAGTCCACATTTTTTTTTTTTTTGGCTTCTCATTTTGATCAAAAAAGAAGAACAAAACAACAAAATGGTTGGGCCTCCCACAGTTTTTGTTGACACTCGGCCGCACCTGATGTCCATTCCATTTTTGCCAAACGACAACTTGTTTTGACATTGTCTGTGGCAAACGCAACAAGGACGAAAAAATCAGAACGCTTTTCTTCGTTGACCCAGCTGAAAATGCGCATTAGTGTGTTGAATGTTCAACACTGAAATGACGCAGTTAAGGAATACGCACTACACATATACATCTATGTATGTATACGTATATTTTGGAATTTCACTAAAACAAAAAAAAAAGAAAACTGTGCAAACTTCTGCCCCAAGTAGTTTTCAAAAACAAAGAGCTGCGAACAAAAGTCCACTCACAATCAATGCGAGAAACTGGTCTCTCTGTTTGCATTCCAATTCCAATTCAACTTCCAATTGCCGGCTAGCCGGAGGCGCCATTAAAAAATCAACGCCCAGAACCCAGAGGCGAACGGGCAGGCAAAGTGCCTTCATTATGCGACTGCCTTGTGTCGGTTTAATGCCAAGGGCTGGCATATTTTTATTCTTATCCAACTTGAATATACATTTAGACATACAGATATATACATACATACATATTTACTTGGCTATCTATGTGTGTGTGTGTATGTGTATGTAGGCAGAAAAGGCGTAACAATCAGCTTGGGGCATCATAAAAATCTATATGTAAACGTGGCTTTTGTTTGGACTGCATGATTTCTGGCGATTGTAATCAATAATTTACGCATTTTCATTTTGGGGCCTTTTCCCTGTCCCTTTGTCGTTAGGTCCGCTTGGCAAACGAAAAGTCTGGGGCCAAAGCATTAGCATTGGGGCTGGCAATTACCAAGACTAAGAAGTGCCAGCCATTCAAGTGTGTCCCTGTCTAAGTGTGTGTGGGCGTGTATGTGTGTGTGTGGATTTTGGTTTTCCTTTTTGTTGTCTTTTTGTTGTTTCATTTTTGGTTTGGCCTATTCCCAAAAGCCTTTTTCTCAACTCGACGCTGCATAAACTTATTTTACGTTTAGTTTGAAAATGGGGAAAAATTGTGAAATTTTTGCTTTCCAGCCACGTTTTGGCAATGTTTGGTTCTTAAAGTTGTTTCGATGTTAATTTGCACATCTTTGTTTCTTTGGGGTACATATTTATTATTTATTTATATATTTAATTTTTGCTTTCTATAATGTTTTTCTGTTGCCCTTGCCTCATGCATTTACATTATTATATGCTTTTTTTTCTCTCTCTCTCGGTCCTCTGTCTCTTATCCTAAATCCCATTATAACAAAGCTTCCGCAATTTAGTTGCTGTTGTTGTTGCCCTATTATTTAGCTGGTAATTCCTTAAGGATTGTGTTTGCTTGAGTGAGCATGTGGCTGCCAATTGACGCATATTTGGCTTTGTGCTTTGGCGCCTTCAACAATTTTTATCTTTTACTTTGCTCTTTTATACTGTATATATACATATATATGTATACCTATATAATATAGAATTATTGAGCCAAGCTGTGATTGCCAACTCTTGAGCAATCTTGTGCCATGAAGTGTAACAGCAGCTTGAGGAATAATAAGCAGCTTAGTCGCGTTCGGGTGTTGGCTTTGAATTTGAAATACGAGGAATCAGCAAGATGTAAACATGCATATGTAGCTTTTTGTATATGTGTATGTGTATGTGTATGTATGTACTTGAGTTTAATTAGAGCCAAGCGCAAATGCGGCAATTAATAAGGCACCAAAGCGAGCCAAAGTCACAGCTCATACACCAACACACACTCAAGGAGCAAACATGAGCACTCTGCATAAATAATATTAATTTAATTTAACGCACGAAATATCTTATTCATATGCTAGCAAATAAAAAAAACCGAAAAGAAAACTCATAATTGTACACTCTTCATCATTGACTCCTGGCGCTACTCATTAGCTGGTATTTCACTGAATGAGTTGAGTCCATTGAATCAGTCACCTACCGCGTACATATTAATGTTGCCGAGCCACAATATCATTATAAAAGTCAACACAGCCCAAAACAGTTGGATAAATAATTACCTTCTTACATGTATCCATACAAACACACGAAATACACACACATACACATCATTAACTAACTACAACAAACATTGTCTGTTCATGAAGAGTCAAGCAATTAATTAGGCAGCTCTCCCACTCACTCCCAGTCCTTTGTAGTCTTTATCTCTTTCCCGTTTCATGCAAAATCTCATCCTACCGGAACGGGATGGCGCATATGGTAAATATGCACAGCTTTGTCTCGTAGAATAAATTGATCGGATTATTGTAGCAACAGTCGAAGCCCGAGGGCATTCAGTTGCAAGTGCGTATGTGTGTGTATGTAAGGACATGTTCACAAATCACCATCTGAATGTGTTGTTTATTGCATTTAGCGTGTTAGCAAATATTCTGCTCTTAGCGCTGCAATGTAGGCTTTGAATTTGGAAATGCCCATTTTGTATAAGGAAAACTAAACATTCAAACATTCCTTCAACACATCGTTTGCTACGTGACTATAATTATTTGTAATATATTGTAGTTATAATCAAGATTAGTATGAGTTAGAAAACTGGTAGGGATTAGCAACACTTGTCGTAGATGTCTAGTCTTTCTACTGATATTTTGTTGTGTTTGAAATAATGCATTATATTTGCTTGTACGTTCTCCAAATAGGATTATAGACTTATTTCTTAAGTCCTTAATTGCGCTTTTAAAATTCTTAAGCTTTTTGCTTCAAAAATGCCTAAGTGCAATTATCTGCATTTGTGTTATTTTCGTTCAAATTTTTCCGACTCAATGTAATATTTTTGTTTGCAGGGTAAATCAACTAATAGCCATAATTATTTTTGTTATTCTAAACATACTACGCAGATATTGCGTTCATTATTTAGTCACAAAGTAAATAATCATAAAAAAAACTCTTAAAACTTATAAGTGGTGAGTTAGAGAACTTTTGTTATTTATTTATTTATGTCAGTATAGCAGCACAAAATATAATTTCACTTCGGTTGTTAGTTTGCCATTAATTTCAACTCCAGCGGCTGGGCTCATTATCCTTTCACCATTTAACTGCAAAGGCTATGTGTTGTTGTTGTTGTTTTTGTCCTTATACGATTTGTCACACAATTCGGCCGACTCACTCAATTTGCAGTAATCACACTTTATTTGGCTCATTTCAGTGTGTTCATAAAAAAATAGGAGAACGCCGAACCAGAAGTTTTGGTCCCCAATTCAGACACTGTTTGGTGTCGGCGTCTGTGTCTCCCCCTCTCAGCCTTTCTCTTTTAGAAGCAGATGTGCTTACTTATTGTTTCTTGTGTGTTTGTATGCGTGCCTAGATTTTAGCTAGTGTTTTATTGCCTACTTTAAGCGTCCGCCCCTTCTTCTGACTTTCGATAGGCTTTAACAATACTTTCAAGTGAGCACCCACACACACCCCAACAAACAACCAGGACAACGAGAACGAGGACTACTACGACAACGAGTGCAAAAACAAAACATTTGCCTTTCATTTGCGTCCCCTTTGCATAATAAAAATGTGTAGTTTACTTTTACTCTCCACCGCCCGCGACCAACTCAGTCGGCCAACTTTGCTAGCCCTTTTTTCCAGCATTTGCTGTCGTTATTGTTTGTTTGTTTGTTTGTCTGCCTTCTTGTTATATCTCTCCGCGTGTGTTGGTAGCAGGGAGAATGTGTGACATTTCCGCCTCTGTTTAATTTTCCATTCAGCATACCCTTTCGCCAGAGACTTTCTCATTCACTTTCGTTTAGGTTCTCTGTATTTCGTTTTTTCTTTTTTTTTTTTTTTTGACTATATTTTATGTGTTGTTTCTCTATATTCTTTCTTTTTTCTTTATTCTGAATTCACTTACAAGCCGAGAGCTTAATAAAGTTTTTAGTGCCTAGACATGTTTTTGGTTTTACTCACACAGAGACGTTGCTGCTTTTTTTTTTAATTAATTTTGCCAACGAAATGTATTGTTGTGTGTTCGTGTGTGTGTGTGAGGGAGTATCTGTGTTGAGGTAATAAAAGGAAATGCAAATGCCGGCTGAGCTTCTGCCTAAACATTTTGGTTAACTTTGGCAGCGATTAAATTGTTATGACTGCCTTGAAATCACTTCAAATATACTTGAATTCTTTGCTGATTGTTCTGGGGGAATCTAAAAAGTTGAAATATGATAACCTAGAATTAATTAATTTGCTGATTGCCATTCTCAAATAAATATATACTTACAGTATAATAGCTAAGCAGGCTTAGCGTGGAATATGCAAATAAATGTTGAACTTATAAACTGAATGGGATGTTTTTTCCCCTCAATTTAAGTATAATAGCACAAAATCCCGACACATCATTTTAGGGTTAAAGAATAAAAAACAAATGTACAGAAAAATATAAATTTTAAACCACTTGTATCTTTTTCAAAGCATCTCTTATCCTTAACTGCTTTCTTAGTAACACGATGTAAAATATTATTAAAATTAGAACATTTTTAAAGATCAGAATACCATATTGTTAAGTATACATTTATATATTTTTTTGCATTTAGCAAACATTTAAGCAGAGAAGAAATTAAATATTAGAATTATGGTAGGTTTCAGATTTGACTTAACCTTCAATCCACTTAAACTCTTAATGACTTGCCGAATCTCGGACAAATGAAACTTTTATGCATATTTGTAACTGTGGACTCTGCGATTTGTTTTATATTCAGTTTGTTGTCTTTGTTTTATTGTATTTGCTTGACCATGCTTATGGTTTAAGCTTAGTCGGATTTTGTGGGACCAGAAATTTATGCGCCATCAATTTAGCCTTTGAACCTGAATTTTGGACTTGGTCTTGGACTTGGTAGACTGGTGGACTTCCGCCTAAATCCCTGCAAAAACCTCAGAAAACTTGCCTTTTCTAACCAAACTCCAGAGCTGGCATCATTCATTCTGCCGGAATTGCCGGCAGCGTTTGACTTTAAAATGGTTTCGACCTTTGTCAAAAGTTTTGAGGCCAGAAACTTTTTGTGGCAAAAATCAAACTGTGGATAATAATGAATGCGGCGAAAATGTGTTGTTGTGGACTAATACCTCGACTCTCTAGCTATGTATGTACGTCCATGGACCATGGTTCTCATCTCTGGTATGTGAGCCTGAATAATTAACGCTTCAGTGCGCAGCATTCCAGCCGGATGCTGTTTGTCATTTGTAGAGGGTCAATTTACATTTCGATTTTGCTGGCAATTTTCTCACATTTGCTTTTACTTCTCCGTTTTTATTTTTTGGTTTTCTTTTTGGTTGAAATAGGAAATCGTGTTAGCATTTTGCTGACCCATTGCCTGCCCCTTGCCAATTTATGGGTTTTTCTTTCGAGAGAAATTATTATTTCAGGCTTTGAGCCAGAGTTGGGATCATTTGCAAAATGGCTGTTTTGTAATGCCAACGCATTTTGTGATTTGGGTTAGCTGAGATTTATGCTGCAGTTACCCGCACATTCCTTTATTAAGGCTCATTAAAACCCAAACCAGTGAAAGAACTTCAAAGAGCGGCTAAAGTTGGCTCCCAAACAGAAAAACCAATAAAACACAAATATTGCCAGATATTTTTTCTCCGTCACAAAAAAGGACCAAGCGGGTTCAGTGTCAACAAAGGGACGGAGCGCGCGAAAGCCACAATAAAAATGACTCTTAATAAACTCATAAATTTAGTGAAAAATGGAAAATCGATTTCCCTTTCATTTTTTCATTTTCGTTATTGTTATAACAAAAGTGTCACAGCAAACGCAAACCGATTCAAGTTGTGGCAAATCTAAATACACTTAAGAAAATTGCTTAAGCAAACTTAAGATAGCATTCAACTAAACTGTGGTAAATTAAGTGGTTCTAAGTATGCATAAATATACTTCAACGAAATATATTTATACATACGCTATTCATATCTGAGCCACAACTCTTTGATTCAAATTTACATGTAAATCAGGGGAATTCCTTATTGTAGGCCTGAAAATCATCTGGCAGCTAATGCGTAACTTTGAGCAAATACCGAAATAACTGAACGATTTAAGCCATTATTTTAAATACAAATTTGCAAAATTACTTGAAATGATATAACCATAAGTAACAGTTTGAGTATTTTTGAATCAAATATTCTTAAAATTTGTTCTTGTTCTTTATGTTAAAGGAATGTTCCTCTTTTAAGTGAAGATTTCCTCCATAAGTGCTGCAGATACCAGAACTATTTTTTGTGGGTGTACTTTTTGGGTTTTCTAAAGAAATTTCCTTATTTTCTTTTACCATTTTTTCGTCTTTCCTTTTTTTTTTTTTTTTTTTTTTTTTGAAGGGCAGCGCCTTAAATCCCTTTTGATAAAGTGCTTTCTTTCTCTTGCCACTCAAATGCCCAGCAACAGACAGAAGCGTTGAGCTGACTGGCAACTTCGTGGTGCTCTGCCTTAAGTGTCGCATTATGGCCATTTTCAGTGGAGCATTTGCAATAGTCCGATTTAGTGGCGGTGGCAAGGAGGGATTTGGCAAACAGATTTATTCATATTCTGTCATGCGTAATTATTTGCTGACATTTTAATAGTTTTTGGCCCCAAGTCTTTTTTGGAATTTTACAGTTAACGAAAATTTGATTTCTTCTATTTTTTTAAACTTTTTTTATTTGTCTAAATACTTCTTATTGCTGTGTCAGCTTCATAAATATTTGAAGAGCCCGCACTTAGGCATAATTGTTTTGTTTTTTTCCGCTCTAACTTTTTTCCTTCATATAGCTGTTGGTGTTGTTTTTTGCTTCTGGAGTTGCTGCTCTTATTGTTGTTGTTGATGTTACTGTTGGTGTTGTTGTTGGTGCGGGTGCGCCTACCCTAGGGCAGCTGGCATCTGTCACACACATACGAGACCGTTTTTAATGGGCTCCTGTTTAACGACATTGCCTGGGTACATCATAAATAATACAAATAATAGGAATCGCATATAAATGTATATACGGATGTACCTATACCTATATTTATATATGTACATACATATATAGATTGAGCAAAAGAGGGAGAGATGTATTCTACATATATAAAATTCGTTTTCCATGTTTGGCGGCTGTCGCTGTGGCAATTTGTCGTGTGAGCAACTTTTTGATAGGCCGCACCATTCGTTTGCCGCTTACCTACCGATAAACCTGATATACCTTCCCTTTCTTTACCACCCACCAACCAACCCACTACAACACACAACCCACTTGCCCCAACAGCAACACCGTAAAGTCCTTGTCCTCGTCCTTGGAAAAACACGTTGAGGCGACGCCACCTCTGGGCTTTTAAGTTTGACGCTCGTTTATAGACTTTGCACACTTTGCATTTACTTTACGGCGCCGCTGATGCGGCTGATAATAAGACCACGAGGCGTATGCGCAATACCAGCAGCATCGTAAGAGAGAAAAACAACGGTAAGAATGAAACAGACGAGAAAAAAAGAAGAACCAAAAGAAAAGAAAAAGTTGTGCAAAGTTTTTACAGCCCGCTACACACACGCCTCATTGTCGGAGGCCGAATTCTTTGAGACCCGTTCTCATACCAGCTTTATTTCCGCTTTCCGATTTCGCTGGGCATCGGCATGGGCAAAGATCCGGGCATTGTTATTGTTTTTGTTGTTTTATTTTTTCTCTCTCTCTCTCCTTGTCTCTATTTTTTCGAAGCTTGTTTTATAACTTTTTGATTGTCTTTGCGCCAAATTTGTGCAAAATTGTTCAAGTCTGATGCCAAATGTTTTTTACCTGCGGCTTTGGCTTGAGCAAATTGTGTAGCATACATTACAGAGCAGCAGCAGCGACTTTCAACTGTGCTTGACTCCCATGTATAATATTTACCTTAATCTGATTTCCGCCGCTCAAGTTAACTTCGACAGCAGGCTGCCGGTAGAAACTTTGCCCATGGCCTCAACAATATCACCAACAATTTATAGACTGTTCGCAATATTTATATTTTATATCGGTTTAAAGGGTATTTTTAGAACTTTACCTATAAGTTTTGACAAGCCATTTGGAGTCCAAACCTTTTTTTATTAACTGGTTTCTTTGCAAACAGCCCAAAACGAAAAAACATTCAAATATTATCGAATTGTCTTGGGACAATTTAAGTTGAAACTTTTTTTCCATCATTTGATAAACTATCCATTTCGTAGTTCCCATCAAAATGTGTATACCCAAAAAGTTTTTTTGGATAAGCATAAAGGTTCATTAAAGTGCAATGGCAAAATGTGCGTAGTCGGTACATAAAAAAAAACTTTCATTAGGTATGCAAGAAGCGTCTTTTCTACACACACGCATACACACACACATGTCTAAATCACAACAAGTGAGGGGAAGACATGTGACAGTTGTAGGGTCTGCCGGTGGTAGCATTACTTTGTCAAAGTCGTCATATGGCAGTCAGTCAGTAAGTCAGTCAACGAGTCAGTTAGTCAGCTGCAGGCTGCAGGCAACGTCTATCTCCACCTCACTTTCTCCCTCTCTCTCCCTCACTCTTTATTCATTTGACTGAGACTCTGTCTTTTCCTCTGGCCTGTGTATGCTTGTGCGCACACACATCTCTGGTTTACCCAGTGCACTATGGGTTGTGGAGCCATTTTTTGAGCACTTTATTCAAAAATGTATGTTAAACAATAATTTTCATTCTCATTGCATTGGGTAAAGTAATAAATATGTTTTGCAAATGTTTTTCGACAAAATGGGTGTGGCATCTCGCCTCCACGGTCAAAAAACCGTATTTTGCCCAAAAAAGTATGCTAAGTATATCATTAAACATAATATGTTTCCTACAACCGCGGTTAACCGTTGTGATTTTAATATTTTCTTCAAATTTAGGGCCAAGATTCATAGAAAAATCTACAAAACGATCTTAAAGTGGATCAATATCGTTATCAGCATAAGTAATATAGACACTTCGAACAAGCAACTGCTTCTGTCGGCCGTGGAGTTCGAGAAATGCGTTTGCAGGTTTTTTTCAGGCTTAAAGAGAAAATCAAGAGATCTGAACTTGCGGAAAAAGTTTGTAAAATCTGTGATTCTATTGTTCTTCTTGGCGTGAAGGATTGGCTTATATGTATAGCAACCAGCAACTGTGTAATACTGTGTATTACCGCTTTCGTACTCCTCTTTGTGGATGCATAAATGAGCCATTAAAGTCGCGCAAACGATTTTTGTGGTGTTATTGGAGCTATTCCCTATTATTCAAAAGGTCCTTTGCATCCACCATTTAAAAAACTGAACTTAAGAACATTCAAATTGGTCTTATATGTTTTGGTGCAATTTAAAAAAAATATTCAATAATAATTTTGCATCCAATCCATCTGGAGCACTGTACACTACGTGCGCCAGCAACCTATGAACACTAACTTCATATACTTCATTCCTAATTCGCTATATTGAAAGCTTATCTATATATAGGAATATGAGGTTATGCGCTAAAAAGTTAAATTGCAAAAAAAGTGGTTATTTGTGGACATTGGGACTTTTATATTTTACAAAGAATTTATTATTCTATTCAACAGTAAAAGTTTTAGACTGGACACTGGTAGACATTTCTTTAAAACTCTCCCTAAAGTTGAGATTTCGTAACAAGTTTTGTTTTTGAGAGTCGCTTATAATTACACAGATTTTAAGACACACACCTCAATTTAGAACAAATCAAGTCTACTAACACATAGTACAAGACCGACTTTTTCAATTGCATCTTCAGTTTTATCAATAACGTTTTTCTTTTAAAAGTTATATACACTCAAAGTCAAGCAACAATTTGCACCAAATGCAAGCAGTTTTGTTTTGTTCCCAACACTTGTTTTCGACAGCGTTATTCTCACCAGTGTTGAACAAATTTGAAAAACTAAGTATGCAGAAATGTGAATTGATATATTATCTATAAATTGGCATCAAAATATTTGGGTTTCAAAAACTTTTAAAAATTGACTTAAGTGCTCAAAAAATGGCTCCGCAACCCACAGTGCAGTGGCAGCGGCAGTAGCAATTCTGTCCAGCCTTGCTTCCCCTTTACATTGAGGTTGCACAAAATACACAAACGCACACATATATCCACACTTGAAACGCTCAGAATTATTACATTTGTATGGACATGTGGCCACATTAAGCATACAACGCGAAGGCCAGACCTGGCCCAAAGCGGTTGCCGACATTGTCGTCTTCGTCATAACCGTCACCGTCCCTGTTGCTGTCGCTGTCGATTTTGTAGTTGTTGTTGTCGTTATCGTTGAAGTGGCTCTTAGCCTGCGGCATTGGGCCAGAAATAATATTTGTGAAAATGTAAATTTCATGATGCAGTTTGCATGTTTAGTTAGCCAAATTGATTTACTTATGTTTTGCTTTCATTCCAAAATTAAATTTACCATCAAATGAAGAGCAAACTAAACAATAGAAAGGAATTACTACAAATGCAGATATCTACTTATAAATGTGTACATATATATATATATTTATAAATATATCCCTTTATATGCCAGTCACGTATGCCTTTTGTTGCTTCCGTAAATAAATACTCGACAGTTTTGAGAACTCAATTAAGTTGTTCCCCCAAGAATGAAGTTGAGTGCCTAATGAACTCCCATCCAGATAAATAATTCAATCAGCACAATTTCAGTGCAAAGCAAAAGACCGAGGAGCAAAAATAAAAATAAAAATAAAATAAACAACACAAAAATCAATAATAATCGCATCAAATGTATTAGGGCAGTTTCGATTACACTTTTCTTCAAGCTGATAATGTGTGCTTACATGTATTTGTGTGTATGGCTGTGTGTGGTGTGTGCATGTATGGGTGTGTGTGAAAGTAAAGAAAAAGGAGCGTAAGAAAACTTTCACTTCCATCAAGAGTCTCCATAAAGATTCATTTCGTTTAATGACTTGAAATTGATTTTACTGTGGCATCGGCGCATTTTATATGACGCTCGACCGTCTTATATCCCATCCAAAAGACCATATAAGAAGACAGTGATAGAGACGGAGCAAAGAGCAAGGGGGTTAAAATTGCAAAAACGTGCTTTGCGACAGCATCAGATCCTTGTTTTTCTTAGCCCCCGCTCCGTCATCAGCTTCAGTAACAGCTTCTCTTTCTCCTTCTCCTCCTCCTACTGGTCTCACTCCTTAGCGTATTAATTTTTCAGCGATTACGTTGCCACTGACAACGTGTAATAGATACAGGCAAAAAGTATAACAAGCATCCAAGAAGGAAGGTAATGGTGATGTGGAGGCTTTTACGAGCTGCTCATTGAGTTTTTGATTAACTTTCAACCAAAATGAAGCTGTAATGAAATTTAATTTTGTGGCATACTTTTCCTCTGTCGCTTATTGGTTCGTTAATCAAATCAAATTGCCACAAGCATTTTGCCTTAACTCAAACGAAATTGCCATTAGCAATGACATTTGCATTTCATTTGCCATGCAAAAGGCAATCAAATATATCTCGAAATCGATTTTAATTGCCATTGCATGCCAATGCTGCAATGTGTAAATGTTTGCTAAGCTAACAATTTTACAATTTCACAATTTATGAAAATTAAAAACTTGCACACAACTTGTTAAATGCT
Source organism: Drosophila paulistorum (assembly GCA_018152135.1). Taxonomy (NCBI): domain Eukaryota; kingdom Metazoa; phylum Arthropoda; class Insecta; order Diptera; family Drosophilidae; genus Drosophila; species Drosophila paulistorum. The sequence goes on from JAECXG010000690.1 coordinate 1,806,053, forward strand.
TCTGACCACACCGAGACCCACCGGGGCCAAACCAAGTTAAGGAGACTTTATACGAGAATGTTTATGGAGTAAATAATCGAAGCGTGCACAATGAATTATTCATGAGTCTTATGGAAAAAAACAACAGCAAAAAAAAATTAAACCGAAAAAGGAAACTCTTACAGAAGTCGCACAGGTGCTGCTGCCGCTGACCGTGTGCGTGACATTCAGATGTTTTCCTTGGTCCTATTGTTGTTGTTGTTCTGGTGGTGATTGTTGGAGGTTTTTTTTAACTCAATCAACAAGGAGTGCAAAAAACCAAGTGGGCGGCCATCCGCTGACATGCCTGTGCACCATTTGCAATTAGCCGACAGGCTTTTCTTTACTCATTTTTTTTTTTTGCCTTTGCTTTTTCACTTATGCATATTTGTCGTTAAATGTCAAAAAACTGGCAAAAAAACAGGGTACGACAATTTGTTAAAACAAAAAGGAGAAGTGGCATCGAGTTCGTGTTGCTCAGAACTGGCATATCCTTTCTCAATATCTATCAAAATTAGGGATGACAAATGGAATTAGGACTAATTATTCGAAATCGACTTCAAATAATTTTGGTGGTTATGAAATTGATATATTAGCTTTCAATACGTTTCCACTCTATTAACAGTTTTCTAACACCTCACAAATACGGGTACTTCTAAGTGTTTTGAAAAATAAACCAACTTATTTTGAAAAATAGGCTTTAAAAATGAAAAGCAAAAAAGATAAATAAAAGTTTTAAACAAAATTAATGCTGAAACCAGCCAAAGCACAGAAATATATTTATATGAATCTGGTAAATATTTAACTTTCAAGCAATTTATCAATATATCATATAATGTTTCTGCAATATGTGCTTATTTCCCAACCATTTAAAACTGTCAATATTTTCTGATTTACTGTTTGGATGGCTTTTCCTTGTGAAGTGAAACCGTTTGCAAGGCAGTTCAAGGAAATCAATTTACGTATAAATAGATTTATGTGCTGCACACACACACACACAAACACACATACATACACACGCGCAACAGAAAAAGAGACCAGCAGATAAAAGGCAACAGAAGCAATTTCACAGAAATAAACTGCATATATTTTTTGGATTGGAAAATGTACTTACTTGTTGGCTTAGTTCCTAGTAATCCTAAGAATAAAACGATTATCCAATAGCTTTGCATATTTGTCAGTCCAGTTGTGCCACAAATTGTGGAAAGGGTCTCAATATAAAATTAAATTTTCAATTGAATTCCTTTGCAATCAGTTTGGCGATTAACCTAACAAGTTGATACACTAGGAAAAATCGGTGGCTCGTTTCGTTATGACAACTGTTTTGGCACCAATTTCTCATGTAATAATCGCCACGAATTAGAGCACAAAAATAATGTAATCGACGTAGTTACATTTTAAATCGACAGCAATTATAGGACGCGCGCAGCTCTCGAAACGAATTAATTTTATTCACGCGCAAACGCAGCCGAAAAGCATATGATGTGGCCAGCAGATGTCTTACCAGCTTATTGCCCTTATCTCAGCATTGGCTATTAACACTCACACGCATGCACAAAACTTTCACTTTCACACAACAGCACTACACACTACAGAGATGGAGAATTGGCTTGGGAATATTGGGACTGACTCTCTAAGAACCCAGAAGATACTGGCTGGACCGGAACTGATTGCGCGCACTTGTTGTGCTCGTCGCAAGCGTTTATCCTAGACTGAAGTGCCAAAGGACCAACGCACAGTCTGCCTGGAATATCGACAATCCAAAAAGGATACACCCACACTTTCACCATCGCATCGCACGCATAGGGCATTGTGGGAGGCGAAACAATCCAGTTCCAGCCAACTGCACGAAGTTCCCAACGACTGTACACACGAGCAAACCCCAGAGCAAGAAAGCTTTCCATTTGAAGCTTTCGCTCTCTGTTATCCGGCCAGTTGTTGCGCTACCGCAACAGTTTTTGACCTTATCCAGTCTGTCGCCGATTCCAATGAAGCAACAGGCGGTTAGATGGGCCAACCGTTGCCATTTCCATACTCTTTTGGCCAGCCAAAGTGGCCACTTTAAATGCATTAAGTGTGTCCCGACCTGGCTCATGCAATAAAAATTATCCTATTTCTCTTTTTTTGTTGTGATTCATTTTTGATAGTCCAATCTAGTTGCATTCATTAGCTATTTAATTATTTTACTCAAGTCATCTCTCCAGGACATCGACATCAGTCTGAATGTATCAAGCTCATATTGAATATAGTTGCGGTTGTGGTTAATTAAGCGGTTTACCAATTGCGGTCGCAAATGAGCTTAACAAAGACTCATGTACTGAGCACTCGCGAAATTTGAGCAACAGGAATTTCAATTACACACACGTTGCTTTTGTCTACGATTCGCATTAACCGACAAAATGAATTATCACATTATGGCATTCAATTTCAACCTGAAGTTATAAATAGAGTTCAAAGAGCTGAATAAAGAGTAGAAATATTTTCATCATTTACGATTGTAAGTGCATCTAAGAAGAAAAATAAGTCCTTGTGATTTGATTTCAAAGTAAGAAATATTTTAAAAGAAAATACTATCTATGCGTGCGCTATTAGTTTTACATAACATTTCAATATCGACAATTGCACCGAATTAATTCCAACGAAGGCATCGACAATAAAGGATTTGAAATTATTAAAGTGTTTGAAAATTACAATCGATCTGCTATAATATGCTATAATTTTTCTTATAATTCCTGGTACTTTACTTCATTTAGAAAAGCAGTTGGACTGTAATTATAAATTTATAATTTTCAATTTACATTTAAGGTTTCCGTAATGGATTTTTAAGCTTCACTTGAGTTTCAGTTTTGTTAAAACGAAAGCCCATTTTATTCTATGAGGGTAGCCCATACCTTAAAAGTCTAATTTTCTTACTCTGCGACAGGCCATTACTCATGCCTGCTAATATGCCTGATGACAGGCAGTCCTCAGAGCAGGGAAATATGTATGTACACTTCGCTTTCTTCGATTTCGGTGACAAGTTAATTGTGTTTCTCAAACTCTGAAAATTAACGTTGACATTTTTAGGATATTATTTAGTCATTGACTTGGCTGAAAATAAATCGTGAGGAAAAAGTTTTTGTCATTGCATTTAAAGTTCCAAAGAAGAATGAAAGAGAATCAAAAAGGAACTATGCTAATTAACCATTTAATTTGCTCACACACACATATATACACATCACTGCTGCCATGTCTTTATCTGGCACGTGTTGAACTTGTGAGCGCATTTCATTTTATTAGATTCCTACTTTTTAAATTAACGACCCACCAGTCCGACCAGCCCAGCCTGGCGCGGCCCGTCCAGTCATGGAGCATGGCCATAAAGTTTTATGCCCAGCAAAACGCAGACTTACACAAACAAACCAAGAGTTTGATGGTGGCTCATGTCCTGGGCAGTGTGGGCATTTTGGGTTCGCATATCCTGTGTATGGTCATTTAATTTTCTCAACGTCCGTCCACTTTTAATTACAAACAATCAAATCAGCTTGTTTTTCGCCCAAGCAAGGCGAACTATGGCAGGCAGCGCAGTCATCACCATGACTTGGGTTTGGGCATGGGCCACATCATTGTCAGACTGGACAGTGACAAGGTCTCTGCGCTTGGGTTTTGTGCATTCTGTTTTGTATGTGTTTGTGCTTTGGCTTTGCCTCCGACTGCGGCTGCCAGGCTGTCATCATTAGTGACCACCACAGAAAAGTTGACACTACGCTAAATGGGAACATGGCCGTTCGCCATTTTTCCCACTATCCCATCGCACCATTCGCCCACTCATTCAGGCGTCGTCATGTGTACATACCCTCTGACATATAATTTCTAAGCTATTGAGTCATAAAAGGCGTGGTAGCTTCATCCTAATACGCAAAATGCTCTTCACTTCCAATCGGATCAATATTTAGAAACACGATTCAATGATAAGTGTCTGTTCCATAAGTCTAACCAAACAGACTGATATCAGACAACATTGTCATGGCTTTCGGACCAATGTCACATTGTACAAATATCATTTTCCTGTTCTATTCTTCCGGCTACACTGTACATGAACACACAATTATGACGAGAAAAGCGAAATGTCATTGTAAATTCAAGTTTACTGAAGTACGTATGCCCTTGCCAAAAGCATACGAGTTTACGTTATATCAGGAATGCTTTTACTATTTATTGGCACTGATGTTGGATCAGGTAGCCCAAAAATTAATTTTTTCTGCATTACAAGTTTCTGCGCAAAATGGTTGTACCAAATAGTCAAATATTTGTTTATGCTAATGTAAACTGTTCGTTTTCCTTTTTTGTTTCATAGTTTCCGCTATTCAAATTCAGACGAAATTGTTTTTATAAATACCAAGATACCGCGTCATAAAATATGCAACTTTAGTGGAAATGTCTGCAAAATTCAATGTAGGGCAAACCATTGTGTTTTAAAGGAATTTATATATATATATTATATATTGATACATTTAGAGGAACTCAAATAATAAAGATATAAGCCACAGTGAAGAAAACGAACAAATTCATGAGAAACAAATTATTTCTAGAAAAATAATTATTTAAGTACATAGAAAGATAACATCAATTATTTACAATAAATCAAATTATACTCAATTAACGGCGACAATTACTTAATGATAAGATACAATTAGATAAATATTCTAGTTCCAATCGTAAATATTGTGTTTGATTGTGTTATTATCGAATTATTTGGGGATTGCGTAAGTTCAATGGAAAATTGTTAGCATAAGAATTACAAGAAGAAACAAATTGACTAACATACATATGTACATATGTATTTCATTTAATCATTTTTTGAAGGGGACTTAACTATTGAACTGAATATGTCAACTGCTAAAGGACAAAAGGGTAAAAACTTTATACAGTCATGGGAATTTTATAGTATATATACAATATGTCCTTGCTAAAAATGCAAGTTAAGTCAACGTTAAGCAAAGGTTTGGCTTTTTGCCACTCTTACCCCATGCTATACGCCTAGTTGACCGAGTAAAAACAACAATAATAACAACAACATACAAGAAAACAAAGCTCATTTACACGGGAAATAGCCTAAGTGCAAAAACCATTTAAATGCAAATTAAGCACAAAGTGAAAACATGTGAACAAAGCTGCCTTCAGTAGCACAGAGTGAAAGAACGAGACAGAGAGAGATGCAGAGAGAGAGAAAGAGATTGGCATAGACATGCATGTGGCTGCCACATGTAGCTAAAGGGGCAGGCATTTTGGTTTAGGTTCCAGGGCTTCGATTGCGGTTTTGCCAACTTTTTGGCTGCTCTAAATGTAAAATAGTTTAGCGCCGACAGCGCCACAACAAAATGCCTCCTGCATGTTGGCCTGATTTGAATAAATTCATATGCACAAAGTAAGCCCCTCCCCCTTAAGGTTTATAGTGCTTATCCATTGGAGCGTGTATGCTGCCCAATTGCAGATGACAAAATCAGCAGTTTTGGACATCGTCTCTTGTCAGACGATTGTCGCCCACCTAGACCACGTCTTAATGAACTTAACTAGAGTAACAGTTGGTTAAATGCAGTCCGGCCAATATATCACAGAGTTCAGGCAAATAGCAGACACATTCACACAACGTAGTACACTAGTTGAATGAGTTTGGTACGTTGTGTTGAGGTAGGTTCAACTAGAAATGGAATGTTTGAGTATACCATGCGATAGCCTTTGATTATATCACACCAGGAGCCATCTGATCATTGTGTGTGTGCCAGTAGAATGGCCTGTGTGACTGCTTGCGTGGAGTAGAGTGTGGGGTGAGTATGTGCTTTATTTATGTGCACTAAACAAACAGTCGAGCACGCACAGTTCTTCTTGGCCTCCGCACCACCCACCGGACGGACAACCACCACAGTTGGCAACACCCTCAAGCTGTAAATTGAGCATCTAGCCGCAATTATTTTTACACAAACACATCCACAGCAAACATTGTGAAATGGGCTATGGGCACCCGATAGAGTGTTTGCCCTCGCAGTTATTTGAACATATTCAAAATTGCAAATTGCATTCCAATACCAATACCGAATTGATTTTGCCTTTCACCAACAACGTTTACCCATTCCATTTGTTTGCACAATTACAACTGATATTTGGCATGTATGTACGATATAATAATACGCGGCTGATTCGCATGTTATGTTAAATTAAAATTCGACTTGTGTGCCTCTAATTGTAAGGACTCTCAATACAGTTTTAGTTTTAATTAACATTTGTAAAATATTTGCCAAAAATATTGCCACGTACTTTAAAATAACTTAATTTTTTAAATTTTTAAAGCTAACGCCAACTGGTAACAAAGTTGGTGCTCTTGGGAGAATGAACTTTTCGAACCATCTAAAAATAATGGTTCTTTAATTCTAAATGTATTTTAAAATATTTGCGACAGGACATTCTAAATTTTAAACATTCTTTAATATAAACATGGAAAACTTTTTTCATTAGATTTTCATAATGGTAAATTTATAAATATTTTAGAAAATGAAATTGAAATATACTTAACTAAGCTACCGAGCGAATTAAGTGAAAAATTCATTTAGAAACGAAAGCCAAAAGGGTTAACGTTTGGACTTAAATAAATTTGTGGTCCAGTATTTTAGTCAAATAGACAACTTTTACCATTCAACAGTTGATAATGAAAATTCGAATGATGGCTTTGTATATCTTGACCTACGACAAGGTTAAATGGAGTTATTCTTGTGTTGTATTATCTTCTATCTGCTTTTATATTTTCAGTCTGCTGTAAAATACTTTCAAAGTTTTCTAATAAAAATTTGATCTTTGATTAGATAAAATTGGATAATCTTTATGACCATTTTGATGATCTGATCTAATCTTATTCATTTGATATAATAATTCAACATTAGAGAAGCATTTTTACTTTGCCTGGCTGGACACATTGTAGTGTCAACTTCAATGACCACAGTCCCACATCATGATTATGGCGCTTACAGTTCATTTCATATTAATAAAGATGCTCATTCTACCTCTTCCTTCTCCTACTCTCTCTTTCTCGGAGGCGTTCTTTCTCTTTCGTTCTGTAGCTCTGTCTCTAGTGAGGCAACTACTGCTACATATGTTTTCATTTGTTTGACGCTGATGATGACAACCCTCATCAAAACTTTGTACCGATGGCCGCTCGATTGTTTAACTGGGCGACTGGTCACTGGCTGTTGACAGGGCACTTTGACATCGTCAGGGTCTGACTGTGGCCACACACGCTGTATATATGTATATATATATATATATATATATATATGTGTGCTTGGATGTGGGTGTATTTTCTACCGACAGTGATACATAATTAAAAAGTAGGGGCTGTCGGGTGAGGGTGACAGATATAACCAATGAGAGGATCTGGGCCAAAGGACAATCCAACTTTTGATGTCACACACATATCCACACACACACACACACCCACTTATAAGCACACACAATTTAACTTAATGGCCAAAAGGGACAAAAGTTTGTGATTTTCAACATAAAAGTAAACAAGTTGCTTCCAGGTAATTTATTAAGCTTCTGCCTGGCCTGTGTAACACAAATTGCTACAATTTTCAATGAAACCAGCATAGCCTGGCAAAATAAAGCAATTGGAAAGAATACGAAGAGGTGGAGAGGTGCAAAAGTCAATGAAAATCAAGTGCCAGAGAGCCCCAAAAGCGATTCCAAACTATGATGATGAAGATACACACCCACACACACACGCACACAAAAAATCATTTGTAGTAATTGAAATGCTGTCGAACAAAGCAAAAAAATAAAAGAAAAAATACAGGAAAGTTAAAAAAAAAAAAACAAATAACCCAAATAAAAGCAACTGCAAAACTGAGAATAAATGTAGGTACACCAGAAATAGAGAGAGAGAGCGAAAGCGAGTGAAAAAGAAACGTTATTGGAATATCGGTACGCCAGAATGATTTCTAGCAATACAACGAGACTTCCGCTGCGGTGCACACACAATCGAATATCCCATTCACTGGCAAGTCACAGGCGACATGTCGAGCATGTGTTGAAAACGTGTTTAACACGGCCAAACGACGACTACAAGAACGACATCAGCAGTGCCATGCCACGGCTTGGGTGTTCTCTCCGTGTCTCTCTGCTGGGGTTTGGGTCTCGTATTGTATGCCATTTGTGCAACAGCCAAAATCAGCAACAATTTGAGGCGCCACCGTAGTTCAAGTGTAAGCAACGAACGCTTACAAGCTCTGCACTGGCAGCTTAGACGCGTATTTCGTATGACATTAATGCGACTAAGCGGGGATCTTTGCACGTCGTACATACACATACACATCCGTACACACACAGGCGAAATCATCGAAAAACCTACTTTCCATATCGAGTCAAAGGCAGAGGCAATTCGAAAAAATTCTCTCTGTGTTAAAAATTGGTTTTTATTGTTACCTTAAAGATGAAATCACATCAAAAGCACAAGCCAATTGAATGTCATGACAGCTATTCACCTTGAATTTCATATTATAAAATATGCGACAAACGAAAAATTCAAATTTCAATATACATATAACACCTCAACCGCGCCAAACATTTTTATAACATAAAATAAAAGAAAATTTTTCTATTCTTCGAAATTAACAAGTCCATCAAAATTTTAATCAAAATATGTCATGCCAAATTAAGAAGTTTTTAATTGAAATTTTTGAATAAAAGCAAATGGGAAATGGAATTTGTGTTTTCATTGCTTCTGCATTTGTCACTAAATTTTGTTGGGAAATATTTGAACAAAATCCAAAAACAAATAGATATGTAGGCTCAATAGAAGCGAAGACCAATATTTAAATTTTCTTTTATACTTTTATTCAATCAAATACCAATCAAAAAATGTTTATCTTTAAATTTTTCTAAAGGTGTTGATCATATTCTGCCAATAAAAGTAATAATGTTGTTGTTTCTTTCAATTTGCTGACTAATCTAAGGATATAATTGGGATAGAAAATTAAAAACAAAGTAATAATATAACTTTATAACTGATAGACCTTTTTCAAGAACTTTCAACTTGAATCTTATCATAATTTTAGACTTACCAATTGTGACTCATTTGTGTATTAAATATAATAATTTCATATGATTATTTATATAAAAACTAACTACTGGCTAAATAATAAAACTATAAACCAAATTCTAGGTTTAATATGTACATATATCTGTATTTCGCTTAGATTATGGTATTTACTGAATGTCTTGCAAGTATAAAACATATACTACAAAGATATACAATTTATTGTATGAAAACAAAAAAAAACATAGTTATGGCGAAAAAATATTCCGTTTTAAGCGAACTTATTCATTGACAATGCATAATAAAGTCTGTTGGAGTTAATAAACAAAAGAATTTCTTGTTGAAAAAAAAAAAGATTAAATTCACATTGCATTTTTTTCGGTGCACTCATGAAGCTCTTGTCATTGACCAGGAAATAATTTTTTTTTTTTTTGTTCACATAAAATCAAATTGGTTTTTGGTGGCTTCCACTTTCTGAAATCCCATGTAGCTGACGGCAAAACGTGCAATGTGGACCAGGACCATATTTAACGTTTATTTAAATCCAACAGCAAAAGAAAAAAGAAAAGTGTAGATATAAATTCATTTGAATTCAATCCAAACTGTATTCAATCGCTCAGAGCCATAATAACCGCGTCAGATTCAAGTGTCAATAAAGTGTCTGCATTTGGATCTGGGTCTGTATCTGAGGCCCTGGCAGCAACAGGTCGATAAATGTGTTAAAAAATTAATAAAGAGAGCGAGCCAGTGAAAAACGAAAAATTGCATAGTGAAAATGCAATTGCTCACTTGCTGAATGCATTTCAGTCTGATTGGCACTTAATTTGCCGTTCAATTTGTTGGCGAATGATGTTTGTTTTTCGTAAATGCATACATAGATACATATGTATGTGTATATTAAATACCAGCATTTTATCAGTAAACGGGCGTATTCATTAACTAGTTTACATATACATATGTACATACATGAATTTATATATGTATACATATATATGTACATACACATGGCAGCTGCATTTTAAGCTAATGCAAATATAAATGCAATTGCCATTGATGGTTATACTTGGCTTTATTTTATTTAATTTTTTTTTCCAACCTTTAGTTTCTGAGTTACGTGTGCGGAGCACACAGGTGCAACTTGGGCAATGGTAAATAAATAGAAGTGGAGGAAGTGTGAGTCTACGCCTGAGTGCACTCAAACACTTTTGCTGGTCGGACGATTTCAATAATGGATTGGTGAAGAAGAGAGATGAGAGGAGATGTGAGGTCGAATGGTAGAATGAGGAAGAGCCATAACATCATCAATGGTGACGCGTTAAACTGTCGAGTTACCCTTTCAATACTCTAACCAAGCGTCCTTGGTCAGATACGGTTGGCCAAACGTGACCCGTGTGTGCTGTGTCTGACTGCAGGGCATATGAATAAATGTGTCCCTCTCTCTTTCTCTATCCCTATTCCTATGTGTGTTTGTGTATACCGATAAGTGCACACAATCAATTCGATATTCAAATTACTTTAAATCGCATTTGTCTCGCGCGTGCAGGAAAAGTCAGCACGTCCACAGGAGAGTGCACTTAAAGTCAAGCCATGCTGCCAAATCAAATTTGTTCAAAAGACTAATACTTAGGCACACACAAGGACACATACTCATACATTGCACTCTCACACTCATACAATTCTGTCACAGACAGCATGCCCAGTTTGGTTTTCAATTAAATTTATGGCCGTCCAAATGCTCTACTTTAATGCCAACAGTAACGACTACAGAGAACCGGAGAACGACAACGGCAAAGTTCATTTCGGCGTAAAAGGACGAAAATCGATTAGATTCAAATCTTTTAATAAGTTTCATTTCCGTTTTGTGCTTGCCTTTCGTTTTTGTGTTCGCCTGTCTATGGCTGAGTTTTGGTTTCGGTTTTTTGGCCTCCTACACTCTCTTCCCTTCTCTTCTCTTTCCATAACCACAAGAACTCGGCTCTATCCTCTTTCGTCGTTTTTGCCACACCCATTTGCATTAGAGCCATAGGGAAACCGCCTCATTTCTCGTATTATTACGTGTATTATTGGGCGCGATTTGGAAATTGCGGTTCAATTGAGTTACATGCTAAAGACGAATAGGACAGAGAGTGGAGGGAATTTGTCGATTGCCGGCAGTCAAGTGGTTGCAAACCAAATTAGGCCAACATCATAATAAGGCAAACATTTATGATTGACTTGTCGTTCAAATTGTGTCGATAATGCGTGGACATTTCCACATAACCTGCCACACAAAATTGATGCATATTTCATCAGCTTCTTCTACCACATACGGATATACATACATTCGTAGGTAAACATATATACGTTTTAATTCAAAAGGAAAATAATGCTATATGGAATGGTAAATAAGTCAGATTGTAACTGAAACTGAAACACAGACTCGGACTCGCTGTGACTGGCATGTGACTAATCAAAGCCAGACTGTGGCGCTGAACAAAATCGAAATCACCTTTCAAAATCAATTTGTGCAGACAAAACAAAAGGGATAATGATACAGCAGACCTTCAAGGACCGACAGGACACAGCATATCTTTCACACACACATAAACTCACATGTACATACACTAAGTATTTCATTGTCTGGTTGTCTCAAACAGTCGTCTTCGATTCTTAGATATGTATTCAATAGATTTGCGGCTTGTGTTTTTGTGTTACGCCGCCAGTTCTTACGTTTCAGGTGGCTTAATTGCTTGTGAGATGACAAAAGAGTCAATAGACATACACAACCCGCCCATACACTCATAAGAGCTTCTAGTTTAACTTGGTCTTGCTTCTCCTCCTTGGTAAATCATTCACTCCCACACACACACAAGAAAGACAGCCTTAAAGCAGGCAACGCTAACTATTTTTCATTACTTTCATGGCAAGTTTCATTTGGTTTATGGTAGCCACTTCAGGTTTTATGTCAATCTTTCATTACATTTTGCAACCAAACCCACCATGAATGATACAGAAGACCAGTCGCGGCTAATGCCAAGCCTAATTCGGATTTCCTTTTTATTTTTTGCACTCCCTCCCAGGCTTCGTTTCTTTCATTTCGTTTGCTTTATTTTTTTCTGCGAATTTCGGTTTTTTTTCTTTTTGCTTTTTATTTCTCTTGTTGTTCGCTTCTTGCTTTCACTTTGTCACCCATCCAAGCTTTCGATTTCGCACTTTTTGTGCTGTAGCTGCGGCAGCTTTTGGCACATTAACGACATAAGCAGTGACAACACACAGGACACGCAAAGGATATCAAAAGTGGGACTTTTGTTAACTTTAATGTGACCTCGGCCTTAAAGAACTGGTTTCTGCATTCTCTTGCTTTTTGCATTTACCGATGAATTAAGAAAAATTATATTCTACTCACAGGACATACACATGTTACATGTGACATGAGCGGCATAGCAATTAAATATAATCGATATGCAGCCCCTCAATCCCAGACAATTAAATTGCAAAGCGTTTCGAGGGGTCCCAAAACGATAACAATTATTCACAAAGGATTAAAGCTGTCGGCAGTTGGCAATTTTTGTAGGTACTTTTTCTGTTGTTTTTGCCGCAAATTACAATTCCCCACGGTCAATTGCCAGGACTGTCCGTAGCGGTGTTGGTCGGGGTGTTGGAGCTCTATCAAACCGCAATGGCAACGGTTTATTTAATTAAATTGCAAAAGCAAACAGTATTTACTCCTACTATCTCTTATCTCCTTCTTCATCTGACTCTCTGACTCTCTCTCTCATATGGAATGAAGTAAATTATTGTATGGAAGGCTGACCAATGGCTACTTTCCACTGCTCCAGTGGCATTCATTTCTACATTAATTGAATAAGAATTACACTTTAATCCAATATAGACAATATAGACATTTGGTTGCAGTCGCAATTGAGTTTATGCCAAATGGACGCCATTTTGTTGCCACTTCATTTTATATGCTATTACGTTTTATTTTTATTTCATCTGTTTCACTTGCTATTTCGCTGTTTCGTTTGTCTCCCTTTCTCTTGTTTCCTCATTTTTATTTGCCCTATTTACTTTTATTTGAGACCAAGCAAAGCAAACGCACATGCTGGTAAAACGATATACAGTCAGGATATCTCCAAGGAGTGAGCAATTGAAATTGAAGTCGAACCTTGCCATTTACACCTTTAAGCATGCCCAGCTATAAATAGATAAGAGTGCGTGTGTGTGTGTGTGTAGGTTTGCAAACATCTGTGTTATTGTATACTCTAATTAAACTCAAGCCAACAACGACGAAAACGTATTTCATAATTTATCAATCTAAACATGATAAAACGTAAGAGAGCGAAAGATTGAAAGAGAGAGAAACAGAGTAAGTAGCCTCAGGGCCATTAACATGAGAAACTGTAAATTGTTTTCAATACTCGAAATTATTATGATATTATTAAATTATTCATGAGTGTGGGCAAAGCCAGTCGCCTACACGTTTGCCTGGCGGGCCCATAAAACATGAAATATGACAGAAACATGCAAGATAGAAATCAGCGTCGCTGCTACCGTCGTCCTCGTCCTCGTTGTCGTCAGTACATTGGACAGGACAGAATAAAAGACCCTCTAGCCGTGGGCCATGGCACTGCCATTGAAATAAACATATGCGGGTACCACAACTTAAAACTCTTTCACAGCCAAAAAGTAAAAAAAAAAAAAGAAACGAAAACGAAAAGGGGATACCAAAACATTTTGTGATTGTGGCTTTAAGGATATTACTTGTCAACTTACAAGTTGAAATTTGTGTAAGTTCATTTTCTTGATACCAACCATTCCACAGAGACATCCCAACTCAAATATATTATTACTTGTATTGATTTGTTAGCTGGAAAATTTCTTAGCAGCTGTTTTAGTAAAAGTTAATAATTTATCGCCCTGAAATGAAAATGTATCTGGCCTAGAAAAGTCAAAACTTACACAAATTGTGTTTCCCTAATTAATTCCTTAGATTTCCTTTAGCGTTGTTCATCTTTTTCAAAGCAAACGTCATTTGCAATCAATTTGTTTCATTATTTTAATGTTAAACGAAAACTAAGTTAAAGACTAAAACCTAACAACCTAACTTACACAGAAGCAACTTATCTACTGCGTAGCGACGCCGCCGGTAAATACTTTGAGTTTGGAACACCACCAGCAACCTGAGCTTGAGCTGATGACTCCTTGCTCTGAACGGATGTGGGCGCTGAGCTAAAGTCAAGCACAGGAGCCACTCCCTCATCAGAGCTACGTGAACTGCCGCCCAAGGCATCAAATTGCTGCTGGATAAGCTGCTGGGCACGCACAGCATCCTCAGGCGTACGATATTTAACGAAATGCACCTCAGGCTTGTGAGACTGATTCTGGCTCTCGGTTTGCAAACGTTGAGCCAGTTGGCCAACATCCGCTTGCTTGGTTAAAACATAAATGGCCGTACGCTGTTCGCTGGCCTGTTTGGCCAACTGAAGGGCAGCATTTGTTAGACCCTGATGCTCAGGAGATTTGATGAAAAGTACACGTAAATTGCGTTTCAACATTGTGGCAATTTGGTCGGTGGCATCACGATCGGCAAAGTCTTCCTCGGGTGCTGAATACGTATAAAACTCCTTGCTAAACTCATCGTCAGATGGGGCCAATGGTTGCAGTTGGTTTTGTTGCAGTTGTTGTTGTTGCTGCTGCTGCTGCTGTTGGCTACCCACTGCACTGAAACCAGTTGCCTCATCATCGATAAGTCCGGCGAAACGACGATCTCCAGCAGCTGCCTGATAATTGTAACCCAATTTAGCAGCCGTTGCCATAGTCACCAAGCTCATCAATACCTAAAAGTTATCGTTATCCAATTAGTTATATTTCTTTGATTTTAACGGTTTGTCAATCGTTTACCACAAAGCCACGCATCTTCCTGTTTAGTATATACGGTTTATGTTCCGTTGAAGATCTGAAACGTGCAACCCAAACTAACAAACTGACAGCGAGTGTTCAAATTTTGCCCAGTTTTATACACACGTAGGTATACCTTATCTCTGACAGAAGAAGAGACAAAAAAAAAAGCAAAATACCAAAACCGAATCCAAAGCGAATACGAAATACATAAGTGAAAATTTTCCAAAAATGATAAATTATACCAAAGCTTACATGATGCCAATGACTTTGATTTGAGTTTGCTTTTCAGTTGCGGTTTCAGTTTCATCTTATTCGCTTAGTTGTTGCAATCGTCTCGATGAATGTTTGCCTGGAGCAGCAGTTAATCAAAGATAAATGAGCTTTTTAGCGTTGACACAGAGACACCAAAAAAAAATGGCAACCCTAGGGGCGTTGCTCATGTTACATAAAACTATAGAGAACTACTCGTCTTTCGGTTCATTCGGACCAACATCAAAGCATAGTTTTGCTGACCAAAAAAAAAAACAACTAACCATATGCAAAATATGCATAATTAATTAATTAGACAAAGCTATTGCGATTTGCATTTCTTGCGGCAGGTTATGAACTCAGCTTCCAGTCAGTCTATGGATGGCAAAGTATTATGTTTGTTTGTCTGAACAAATTACCTACATACATAGATACACACGAGTTCGACACCAAATCCCCAAGACAAACAAAATGCCATTGACCAAGGAGTAGATACATAAGTGCTTGGAGCTGTAATCTTCACACATTGCCATCGTTTGTCAGTTGGCCATTGTTGCTGGCCGGTCAACAAATGCTCTTAAATTAACCAGAAATGGCTCCTTGGAGACCAGTTTGTATGTCTGGTTTGCACATAAACACTATTGCATAAACAATATTTAACAATAAATAGAAACACACACACAGAAACAACACACAAGCACTTCCTGTTTCTGGACCAGTTAATTGTCTCGATTGTTGCATATAAATCTCGGTTCTTGGTCTCTGTGTGCGCTTGTCTATGTACATATGTATGTATGTGTTTATACGTGTGTATGTGTGTGGCATCAAAGATACGGTCTAATTGATAAGAAGACCAAATTGATACTTAGCTGCTGATTGAAATTCGTCATAAACCAAACACAAATGCACTGCAAACAAAATATCAACACTAAGTGCATTCAACTAAATAATTTTGATACTAAAAAAAATTTGACCTGGCAAGTTTCCATACCAATAATAAAAAAAAAAAAAATTTTTTAATCATTTTGGATCTCTTTTAATTTTGGTTATAGTGTCTTCTATTGCCAAACTTCCAAAAAAAAGCTTCAATCTCCACAGTTATTTTAAAAGTTTGATATTTTTGACAATAATTAAAAGAATTTAACATATTTTATGATTTTACAACAATTGATTCTAGAATTTATGAGTTTTCTTCTATTTTCAATGGGTATATCGAAGTAGTAAATTCAACTTTAAACTGTTTCTTACGAGCTGCAGAAACTACATATCAACTAACACATTTAGCTAACAAATTTATCTTGTTTTCAAAATTTTTTGTTCAGTGTAGAATAATAGTATTGTTGGCGCTTAGATTTATTGACCAAAATAACCAAAAACATTTCATTGCGCAAGGGGCAACTGTCTAGGACCTAGACTCGAAGCGATGAGGAAACAGGAAGCGGAACATGAACAACAACAACAGCATCAGCGTCAACATAACAACAACAGGCAACAGGCAAGTCAGTGGGAGGAATGTCCATTTATGCACATAATGAGGAGTCATACATCAGACGTGGGGAGACCAGTGGGCAGCATTTACATTTATAAATATGCATAATTTGTTAAAGTAAAATGAAATCCTGACATAGCCTGAAGGGGCATTTCAACAAAACGCTGCTTAATTTAATCATTTTGCCCTCCACTGCCCTTAGGTAGAAGTGTGGGTGAGATGTCATTTAATTTGTTGCCAAGCTTTGGGCAAGCGAGTGCGTAGGCTTCTTCTTCTGGCGGGGGGCCACCAAATGCGCTTAAAGAAACTTTCTATTGAAGCCGGTGGGATGAAATGGGCTGGCAATGGGAAAACCGAAACATAGCCTATTGACAGTGACACCCGCAACAAAAGCAGCGTGACCAAAAAGGTAAATAAAATGTCCTAAGGCCATAAACAAGAGCTCTATAGGTTGCCAGGTTCCTCTTTCCATCTCGACTTGTTGTTTACTGTTTATCTTTAGGCCAAATTCAAACAAAACTGACACAACAACAAAAACAAAAACAATCCTGGCTGGCAACGCCAAAAGTTAGAACAATGATAAGATTTATTTTTAGGGGCCATTCTACAATGGGCCTCATACCCCCATGATTGGCTGTGCAAATTTCTGTTTTGCCATCGATATAGCTTATATATGGGAGGATGAGAAAAAGTAGGACCCAAAGGTGAAGCAGGGGTCCAAAAATTGAACGGGGAATGGGTAATTGATGTTGGCGTGTGGCCTGTGTTAATTAAAATTTTTGAAAGGGACACGTGTGCGGGTTGTGTTTAGTAATAAATCATGACATCAACAGCAGAGCCCAGCAGAGCCCAGCAAAGCACTAGCAACAATACAAACAAAATACTAGACACTAGATAATCGTGGCAATTAGAATGGGGAGAAAGGGAGAGATAGAGCAAAAACACAAATCATTACAGCAAGCATGGGGCAAGTTGGCCGAAAGGTTAGTAGACCATAATTATATACATTACCAAGTGTCCGGGGCAGCCAATTAGCCACTTTTGGAACCAAGTTTGTAGTTAAATTCCTGTGGGTGTTGTCTAGCCAAATGCATTTGTCGCGGCTCAATTAAACCTCAATTAACAAATATTAGCTAATGGACCAGCAATTGACATTTTGTTTCCCAATTTTTGGCATGGCGCAAACTGTTCAACCGCAACAATAACAACAACAAACATAACATTAATATTAATGAACTTCTCGCACACGCGAGTGCCCCAGGGCAGTTCATTAAAGTGTCAAATACTTTGTCCAACAGACATGTCCAAGCCAAGGGCCAAAGAAATTGGTCAAAAAAGCAACAGCCGAAAGCCAAGAGCCCAAATAGCGAACAGCAGCTGATAACAGATGTGACAACAAGCGGCGGCAGCAACCAAAAACAACCAACCCAACAACATCAACAACGGCAGAAGAAAAAAGAAAACCTGTTGCTAAAGACAATGTTGACGACGCCCAACTTCTGACCCAAAACCGAACCCCAATGGTCAGTATTTAACGTATCATAAATCAAAAAACTTGTTACTATGCCAGCAAGAAAAAAATATGAAGCAAATTTGCATATTTACAGGCACACCAATGTTGATTCCCATAGCCCGATATATAGATACCAAGTAGATGATAAAGCTGTATGTATGTAATCAAATTATGGGTCAATGTACACAGCACTCATCGTTTATCTATTCGGACCATCTATCCAGTAGTTTAGGTCCCGCAAAACAATTTTATTAAGCCATTGGGGTAAGAAGACCTTGTCCAAATAGTTAACTATATGGATATTGATTAAGGTGATCAACCTTTTCCCTGTAAGAAAATGTAATATCCCATTAACATTAAATTGCGTTAGTGATGTATGTAGGTATAATCGATAATTAACTTAAGGTCTTTGTTGTTAAAGTTTTCATCTAAGATTAAATTTTCATTACAACTTAATAGAATTTAAGTAAATTAACAGATCAATTCTTTTTCTTTTTACCAGATGCAAAATTGACTATGCAAGAAAATGCATACTCCAATCTGCCCATTAAACCTTTAGCAACCTTTAGCTACATCCTCTCTGTAATGTTTATAGGACATTGCTCTTACTCCTTAAACTTGATAGCTTCCAAATTCAACGTTTCCGAAACATTTTAAATTATGTTATGACTTAGTGGTAAGGTGTAAGCAGATGAAATGATATGTTATCTTATTTTCTCTTTAGGTAATTGCAGGGATAATATTTCAGAAATTAAATTACAAATACATCTATCATTTAAAATAAAAAAGAATTTACTAAATTTCATAGTAATAACTACGATTCTAAATTTTATAAATTCGTATAGTTCAAGTTTGACTAAATATGTAGTAATGTTACATAAATAAAAAACTGGCTTGATGAGCTTCAATGACAATTTAAATAAAATAATGAAAGAAACTTTCAATACTCTGTCCCAATTTATCCATATTGTAGTTGCCTTAATTAAAGTAAATTTCAAAATTTTTCTATTATTATTTTAACTTATCTCAAACTTTAGCACTATTATCTGTTAAGTTACTGTATTTAGAATTGACTTTATTAATAAATCGAAATACACATAAAT
This sequence comes from Drosophila paulistorum, assembly GCA_018152135.1. Classification (NCBI taxonomy): domain Eukaryota; kingdom Metazoa; phylum Arthropoda; class Insecta; order Diptera; family Drosophilidae; genus Drosophila; species Drosophila paulistorum. The sequence continues at coordinate 1,825,375 of JAECXG010000690.1, forward strand.
AGTCGTAAATGATAATCACATGTATGACTTTCCATTTGTTGCCTTTTATTCTATCGTTGACTCTGTTCTCAATTCCCATCTATAAAACAATCGGCAATTGACATATCTGCTGCTATAACAGGGCTTAATTATGATTGATTACACATGCATTCATTCACACACATTATTCTGGACTACACACATATGTATATACATATGTACATACAGAGGATAGAACCTGTTGTTGAATAGATGAGAACTATCTTTAACTTTTAAGCTTTAATGGCAAAATGCTAACAAATGATATGCAAAATATTTGACAGGCCTAGTAAATGAGCTAGAAAATCGTTTTGCCATTGGCATTTTTAAGGCACAAAGTAATATATATGAATGGATATACATATAGAGTAGTTAGATACATACATATATATGTATATGTATGTATATTTCTTCCTGGTGGACGTCGCCACGACGCCAAAAGTTGGCGGCTTGTCTTGGACGTTGAAAACAATTAGTATGACAATTTATCATATGCCCCGCAACCAAATGATTTATGAAGGCGATGGCCTATGTCTAAGGCGTAAGTGGGTATTTTTGGGTGGGTGTGCGTCTGCTTCTTTTATTTGTTTTTGGGGGCGGCGTCACATGTTTGCCTTTGGCCCATTTCCTTCCTTCCGGTGTGTGTGTGTGTGTGTGCTAGTCGTCAGGCGTCCTGGCTACTCGCTTTTTGTTACCTTTTGTGCTATGAAATTTCTAGTTAATAAATATTTCCGGCTACTGCAAAAGAAAACTATGAGACACACCCGCTCCATGAGTCTTTGTGCGGATATATCGCAATTAGTTGAGTAAACAATAAAACTTGTTGTCCTTTTTGCATAACCGTCTAAATTTAACTTAAGAAATCTATATCTTCTTTTTTAGCTCCTCCAAAGGCCGGACATGACGTAATGTCTAGTGATATGTATCTTCAACCACTAAACGAACTTAAAGAGACAAAGAAAAAATATACACTCTGTCTATCCCATTCTCCATATAGTATCATATATTTGTTCATCTTCTTTGCCATATTAATTGGTTTTCATTAATCATATTTTGTAAGCATATTAAAACGAAAGTGGCCAAAATAAAGCTGCATAATTAATTGATACTAGATACTTAGGCAAAGCTTGAATAGAAATAAAGGTTAAAGCTTTTGGTTAGATGTTTAATATTGTGCATAAGGAACAAGCTTTCTTTTAGTACAAGCCAAAGCTTTTAGGCCAAAGTCAGCTTTTTCCTAAGACATTAATACCCTGTACTTAAAAGATATAGGAGTATATCTGATTACTTATCTGCAACTTTAAGACATTTAGAGGTAGAGCCACCCAAATTATGTAAACTCACTTCATAATTATTAAACTATGTACTTACCACTTTTTCTTCTTTGCCTCTGATTTTTTGTTGCCTTACCAATTTTTTCCCTATTCATTGTCAATACTTGTATCTAAATCTCACTGCATTCATTTTAGCCAAGTTTAATGATACAATAACAAGCCGTTTTTAAACTTTATTTACAAAACTTAAATTTCTTAGATTTTTCCTTGTTGTTGTTTTTGATGTTTTGACTAAATGAGCAAAGTAAATATACTAAACTAAAGTTTAAATTAATGAAAAAATGTTTTAACCTGTTGTGGAAAATGCTAAATTTATGTGTTTACTGTATGCATGTGCGTGTGTTTGTGTATATGTGTATTAGTATGTTAAACCACTAAACTAAGTTTTAAGGTTCTCCAAATATGTTTGTTCTGATGCGTATTTCTTTTTTGTTTTTTTCGCGTTTCGTATATACAACATCAAAGATAACTTTACATCCAAATTTAAATATGCCTTAGGTTTTTTTTTGTTTTTTGCATTTTTCTTGGTATATATTATTTATTTATTTATATAATTTTTTTGTTGGTTTTTTTTTTGTAATTTTTCTTGTGGTATATACTTATAGTTTTATACATTTATGCATATGTGATTAAATGGTTTCTTTTTTAACTTTTTATGTTTGTCTGTATACATTTATAATGGATTATTTTTGTGTTCTTCGGTTTGTTTTTTTTGTCATTTCTGTCATCTGTGGCTGCATTTAGATGTCAATGTATATTTTATATATGTATGTATGTGTATATATATTTATATGTATGTATGTATATATATTTGTATCATTCCATTTTGCACATTATCCATAAACTTTAACAATGCGCTGCCATTTACATAGTATACTAAATATGTATCTATATGGTATTGTAACACACTCAATATCGTTTCTGTACTTGTACATTTTGTTATCATTATTTACTTTCATCATTTTAACAATAAATAACACTCGTTCCGTTTTACGTTATGTTCGTATTATTATTATTATGTAACTCTCAACTTTGCATTTTAAATATTCTTTTACTTGATGTTTTTCTTTTTTTTTTTTTGGTTTTTTTGGCCCCCGAAAGAAACTGAAAACAGAAAACTGCCTGAATTGGTATGTTTTTGTTGATGTAAGTATGTAGGATCTATGTTTGTCTGTTTTTTTTAATGTTAAATGCAATTTTCCAAATATATGTATTTTAATTTGCAATAAACCAATCGGAATAAAGCCAACAAATATGCATTCAACTGGGATTAACATTTCATGTTTAAAAGTTATATGAAATATATAATATAGGAAACAGAAAGACATAGCTTTAAAATAGATGTATATATATGTATATATTTTATATATATATATATGTATTTATATATGTACACATACAATAGTTTTTTTTTTAATGTATGTATATATAGAATTTATACTAGATAAAGAAACAATTTCTTTAGTTTAGAGTCTAACAGCATATAGGACACAGTTAAGTATAAGGTATGTATACATATAGATATAATACAATTTTATTATGATTTCATTTGCATTTGAAATAATTTGTGTTGCATCAATTTGTATTATTTATTTATAATCCTCAATCGTTCCACTTAGCTTCACAAACATATGCTATACCTGTTTTTTGTTTTTGTTCTTCTTTTTTCTCATATATTTTGGTTGTTGTTCTCTTTTCTAGTATTCAATTGGCAAATTAAAAATCAAAATATAGTGCAGGCGATAGATCGGTTCTTATTCTTTTCTCTCTCTATATAAGTGAATGTGCGTTTAGCTAGATCCAAAGACTAGGAAAGTAACGAAAAAACAAATTTGGAAATGAACTTTAAGTTCGGATAATAAGAAAACCGATTTAATTAATTTATTGAAAAAACTGACATGAAAGAGAATGGAAATTCAAGCAAAATTTTCATCTCGAAACACAGCCAGCGGAATTCTGTCTCATACACATCGCACCGCAATTTAAAATGGACGTCAGCTAATGTCTTCTCTCTCTCTTCTCTGGCTGCTGGTGACTATTTGAAGGACTGGATTTTACAATCTACTTCATCTTCTTATCCTCGTGAGCCTTCTTGACAATGGCCAGCTTTGAGTGTGGCGATGAGGGATGGAGTGTGCGATAGGGTGCCTCCTTTGTGCCATGCAAAACCAGAGACCATTCCAACAAGTGTCCATGACGCGTTTGGGGAGAATTGAAACGAGCCTAAATCGATAGGAATTTCAAAATCATTTAACATTTCATTCAGGAAAAATAGATAGAACAGCTCAACTCGCCTCTAGTTTCCAAGTGCCCTGAGGATACTCGCCCCAAGAGTGGGTGGTCATAAATGGCCATTTGGTAAATCCATCCCGATGATCATCATCATTGGCACGTCGCGACAGAATCATAGACCTGAAAACAATACAATTACACATTATTCATAAGAACTTTCCAAATCAGAAGGAAACCACTTACTTAGTACCCATGGGTGAAGTAAGGAAGAGCTCTAGGTCACCTCGTCTGGAAGCATTCGCCGAGATGACAGCCTGTACATGCTCCAAGTAGTTGACTTCTGTATCGGTTCCCTTGCAGGCATCGGTTTTGATTTCCCAAAACAACGAACGACCCATGACAATTGGCCTAAAGGAAAATATGGGTTGAATTGTTTTCATTGTGTCAGAAGAAACATGAAAGATGATTTCCTCCCATTGTCTACTCACTGGGCATTGGTTATTTCGCCTGCCTCGCAGTGATAGCGTGGTGGGACTGCATGCCATTGCTTAGACAACGTCACCATGGCACCCGCATCTAGAACACCGAAGCCAAAGAGGTGATTGAACTCCAGGCCAACGCCGTTCATTGTCCAGTGGAAACGGTTCTTGGCATCAAACAACGAATTGCGTTTCGACGTCAACACTGTGAGATGTTGGATGTCGCGCCAAGTCAATTGCGGACTAAAAAGGTTGAGTAGTTGAGAAAGACATAGAGAGAGCGAAGGAGAAGAATTTGGATTAGCATAAATTCATAATGCACAAAATGGGGACAACAAGGACAATGAGGACAACTCACTTTGCCTCTAGGGCCAAAGCAAAGACGCCTGCTGCTTCGGGCGCCGCAGCGCTGGTGCCAGAGTGCGTGGTCGTGCATTTGCCGTACAGGTCGGTGGTGGCAACGCCCGTATTGGGATCCTTGGCACCATTGCTAAATGTCGATGCCAGCGTGGAGCTGCAGCTTTCATCGTAGTGTGCGTTCTGACCGTCGTTAATAGCGCTATTAATGGAAATGGTCCACATGGAGGCGGCATAGCCATCGCAATTGCAATCGTCCTCCTCACCGCCATCGCCCGATGCCCAAACATAGATGTTACCCAGTCCGTTGCGACCCTGCGGGCGGTCCACAGATTAACACAAATAAATACCAAAATGGTTTTCGGTGTGGGCTAAAAGAAACCTACCTCATTGACACCCTGGACAATGGCGCGCATGGTGGCATTTCGAGGACCATCCACCGTCTTGCCATCGTCAGTGGGACCCCACGAAGCACTGTATATGTGAATCTTGTGTGGTTCATGGCCCATGGAGTTGGCTTCGATTAGGTCCGTCATATAAGGCTGATCCAGCATGCGTATGCCTGTGGAGATGGCCGATAATCAAGTGGGCATTAATCATAATGGCGGAAATTATAAATCAATATTTTTATGGATCACCCCCTCCCCTTTCCTCTATCATTTCCCTCGAAAATTCACTTCACTTCGTTTTGACTTGTAGCTTTATGGCAATCGTAAAAATTGCACTTCTCCGCCTCAATAGCGTTGCCTATGCCCTGCCATTTTTATTTTATATTTCAGCGATTTTTCACATGATTTTTCCCACTTGTATCATAAAAATGACAGATAACATGACCCGATTTATGTTAGCACTTGTTGCCGTTTCCCACCCAACCACACACATCTGCATTCCCCTTGGGAATAAATGTTTTTGTTTTTTTTTACATATAAATTGTCTTTAATCTCAATTTTTCAGCAAAGCTTTTACCTTTTTAATAGTTTGACATTACGTATGTACATATGTATGTGTTTTTTTTGTTGTTTTTTATACAAATCGATTCTCATTTCCCTATACCAGCTTTCGTCTTATGCTACTTATGCATAAGTCGATTTATCAAGCATTTTGCGGTCTATTAATTCCCACACCAGCTGACTTTTGGCAAAAGCCACTTACCTGCGATTTTGCTGTCATAAGCAACGCCAACGCCACAAATTCCATTATCTCTGGCAGCAGACACTTCGCCAGCACAGCGAGTTCCATGACTGCAAGTAGACAACAAGAAGGACACAGAAAACGCTTCAATATACATGCATACATATATACGTAAATATAAGTGAAAGAGAGATGAAGTGGCAAGGGTTACACATCCTTTTCTTATGAAATTGTTGCGGTAAGCAGCTTAATGGAAAGTTCTCTCCATAATCCATTAAGGAATAAAGATAGAAAATTATGTATACTACCTGACCCAACCGGCAAAAATTCAAATAGCAAGTGTAAAAAAGGTTAGGGTTCTTGTAATATATTGAGTATTTACCCAAAACATTTAACTTTTATAATTAAAATAACTGAAAGCTATTCTAAATTCTATACGCACATTTCTCGTAAAATTAAGGCCGTCGAAATTTTCGAAAAGTTTGACAAGTTGTTATGCCTTTGTATTAAATTAAAGTATATTAATTCTTACCGAATTCCAAATATAACCACTTAAATTATATAAATACTTTAAAGCTTAAAACTTGTTTCTTTTATGACTTTTGGGAACCCTAAATAAATCAAATTCCCTATTATTAACCTTTTGTTCTTGTTGGCGATGAAACTATTTTCTAAGTATTGCATCAAAAAAGACATTAGAATATTTTGAGATTTTTTTATGTTATACTTCATAATGGCCAACATTAATTTTCTTTATGAATACTGAGAATTTCATTGTTTGCTAGTTATTATTAGAGGCAATGAGGCATAAACTTCAGAAATAAAAAGCATTGTTCAGAGAATATTTCCTGCACAGCAATTCGCAGATAAATTATAAATTGCTCGCAATTCTTGCTAAAAATGAGTCTTGAAAAAGTTCTCTTTAAATATTAATCTAGAAATTTTTTAATGCTAAACAACATTAACCAGTTCAACTTCAACAAACTTTTCTTTAATATCAAATTTTCAGTCAATCTAATCATCACTTACCTATTAAACCAATCATCCGTGTATCGAGGATATGGAAAAGGATCATTACTGCTAAAGTCATAGCTGGCCTCGGCATTCTATAACAAGACAATTCAATAAACAAAATTCAATTTTATTTTTCGGTTTCTTAAAAATTTGAAATACAAAAATGGTCCAATACAAATTGACCTTTGAGTTTTTTTGATTATTTTTAGCTTTTCTCTTTGATGCGCATAAAACTTTTAATTGCCTTTTGGTAACTTATTGCCCACATGTAATGTAGTATATACATACATATGTATGTACATACATACATATATATAAATTTATTGCATACTTTTCAACAAAGTCGAGGCATATCTACCCCACAACTGACGCATTGCAATATTTACAGTGGCAAGTCGATACAAATTTAATTAAAAAGCCAATCCAAATATGAAAGCACTATATTGGCAATCATCTGCTGGTCATGAAATTGTCAATTTAATCGAGCACATGGTGAGTCAATCTACAAATTCATTTATACGGACGGAGTATGTTTCTCATTGGCTTTTACTCACATAATTAAATCGTAAATCCGGATGCATGTAGTCCACGCCTTAATTGAAGAAACACGAAACAGAAAAGTCATCAATATTTAAAAGGCTTGCAAATTGTTCCACATATACCACTCTACTTACCATCATCCATAATGGCTGTTGTCACATTCTTGCCCGTAATACCCTGCGCCCAGGCAGCCTGCACATTCAGATCCAAACGCACTTTGCCACCATTTTGTCCAGTATTCTTTAGATACCATTGCATGGGAAAATAAGGATCTGTTGGCTCTGTGTTGATCTGATTGGGCTCACTGGCAATGCCTTCGAACTGCATGCCATGTATGGAAGGGAGGGCAGGTCGAAGACCACGCTTCACGCGCCGAAATCCCGGCTGTTGCACTGCTGTGTTAACCTACAAGAGACAAACCGAAAGAAATATATATATGTATATATAAATATTGATTCACAAATATTTTCTTCTCTTTTGTGGATTTTCTGTTATGCGTAGCATAAATTAAAAGCCAACTGCCAACTGTCGCCATGTGGGTCATTGTTATGCGTACGTGTCAGTCAGAAATGTTAATTTCGTGTAACCTTCTCTTCACATATGTATACACATACACCCATACACACGCACACACACAAACAGGAGCACCCACACTTTGAACACACACACATAAAACAGCTGTCAGTCAACAAAAACGAAATGAAAAGGTAAGACAAGAGCAAACGACCCAGTTTCCTTTTGCCAATTTCCATATATACATTTGAGTTCCTGGCCCATTCGAAGCATTTTAGAATGGTTGCATGTTGCATTTTGCATGGGAATTACTACCAATGGCCTAATGGCACGTATCGAATGAGTGGACACACAGAGAGACCATACACAGGCACATCAAATTGAAATGCAATTGATGTTTGTCATGGAATTTATCCAAGTGCCAACAGGAAATGGCAATTGAGTTGCCTATCCATGTGTTCTCTGTCTATGCTCTTTATTTTTAGTACAATCTCCTCAATGAAATAAAGAATGGTTCACAATGCAATTGACATTGTGAGCGACAGTTTTCATTATCAATGTTTGTTATTTCTGTACTATTTTCTAAATTAACAAAGTTTTACTTGTGCAGAAGTGATAGTAAAACTTACTTAATCTGAAATTTAAATTGGCGGAAAAAGCTTTCAAAGTAATTCCTAACTGAATTCTTATGCTCCTGTGAAGCTTATAAGTTCTTCAGGTTTCCGTTCAAAGGTTAACTTGCCTTTCCATTTGCTTCTTAAATATTCTTTCAGTAAAAAAAGAAAGATGTTGGAGCTGGTGGAAATCTACGTGTGGCTTGTTATTTCTTTGAACAAGGTTCAATTTCATTCTATTTTTTACGTTTTTATTTCGATACTCTACACAAGCACAGCCAGGATTTGTGCCCATGTACATACATATGTAGGTTGTTTTTCGGCTGACTTTTCCCAGTTGGTAGTATGTAGCTGTGAGAACAAGTAAATATACTCACCGCAGGATGGCTCTTGAGGGCACGCGTGTGCGACAGACTACGCCGGGAGCGGGCGTGTGGGAGAGTCCGATGCTTGAAATGATACTCCTGTCCATCGGCGCCCACCAGCTGTAAAAAAGAAAGCAAAAACAAATGCGAAGAAGCATTTCATTAGTCACTGGGCGTCATTTTAATTGAGCATACTACATATTTCTAACAACCACCACCACCGCCACCTCCCGCTTTCCCTTTTTTTTTATTCCTCAACGCTGTGACCCATAATTGTTATATAATTGAGTTTTAGCCAAGAACATACCAGCACACACACACACGCAATAACACAGGGTCACCCACATATACCAATAAACAAGGCGTTCGTCTGAGTGTGTAGCCATAATTGCTCCCTAAATTGCTAGTCATAATCATCATATATAGCAGCAGCAGCAACAACGTCATCCTAATCATCTTCATATTCGTCATAATTAGCTAGGTTTGGTAGATTGAGGACCACCAAACAGAGTGGCGAACGCAATTTGAACTGTATAGAAATTTTCCGTTTGCAATTTCATCGAAAGATGTATTCAGTTTCCCAACGGTACGTGACGTGCCCTCAAGCTTCGGCCAAGCCCCACGCTTTCATTTGACCCTAAAAGTCACTCGTCACCAGCCTTGTTTTTGCAGAATCAAAAAGCAAAAGAAAGATAAGCCGAATAGTGAAGTAAAAAGAGACATGCCCTTGCCATAAAATCCCATTGGCCCATTGGGCCACTATGTATAGGAAACTGTTGCTCCTTCTATCCATTCATCCATCCATCCATCCATCCATCCATCCATCCATTCTCGCTTTCTGCTATTGGAAACTTGTTCAGTGGACAGCAGCTGCTGAGCATCGTTTAACTTTGGCCTTTTGGGCCAGCCACACTACATATTTGTGTGTCTGTGGAAGTGTGCGTCCTGCATAATTCAGAACCCTACAATATGATTAATTAACAGCCTCGGAACCAGAGTGTTGAGTGGCAATGACAGTGCGGGTGCCTGGTCTTGAGCCTATACCATTACGGCATAATTCTTACAAATTCATACCAATAAAGTAACCACAAACGCGGCATCATTTTACAGGTTGCCCGCCACCATCGTTTCTATTTTTAAGGCGGCGAACCATTAAAGCCAGTTGCCACGAATTTATGCAGATTGAACCATGAAAGGATGCTCAGCTTCTTGGCGTCTTGTGCAAAAGAAAAAGAGTTTTGACACGCTAACGTAATTGGACGAGGAAGAACTTTTATGCTGCAACCTGACAGCGTTCCATCAACGTGAGCTTATGCAAAAAATAAAGAAAAACTTTCGCCCACGCAAACTGAAGACTTGTTAAAGTCAGCCACAAAGAAAGGCATCCAACAATTGGAAAGCCCACACTTTCTCTTTTAGGGTGGGGTGGCATACAAATTATGTGCCTCTCCTTTCTTTCGTTTATTTTACTTTCCTCGTTTTTTTCTTTGAATTTTTCCATTTGAGTTAAAAACCCAATTTCAGCTTTTATTTATTTAAATGTGAACGCTGTGGACCAATTTTCTTATATACAAGATTATCCTTATCACATTGTGCCACAAATTAGGGTCAGACAGAAACAAAAGTAAATAAACTCAAATTGTGAATAAAAATTGCCATGACGTAAACTTTTTAGCCGCAAAGCAAAGGATAGATAATTATGAACCTATATCTGATCTTACAAATTCTCTTTCTTTTTTCAAAGATTTTGTTAGGTTTGCTAAACGAGAAGCATGAACCCAGCAAGAGTTCTTGGTTGTATGATCTACGTTTTCACAAGTTTATGGCATGAATTGGCAAATTTATTACCAAAGCTTCTCATTCGTTTCGCACCATTTTGTTCTTAGAACAAGTTAATTAAAAAGACAACTTGAGACAATATTTCAAGTATTGTGTTTTATCAGTTATGTTCCATGGGATGCTTAATTTATGAAATTGTGTGGAAGGAGTTTGACTTTTATTTATATTTCGTTGCGAGTAAATAAATTCTAGAGAAGCGACGTCAGCAGGCATCCCACCCAATTAGGTTTTTAGCTGGTGGCAAGTCAATAAACGCGCTGAGGGCTTGGTTGCTGGTGACCAATTTTTGTCCGCCTAGAGTGCCTTGCATAAGTAAGCAGACGGCAATGGTGGCGGCGGTGGTGCCAACAGAATGTTACAAACAATGAACGCTTGAGGGCCATCAATCCGTTGACTGTTGTCAATCACAAGCCGCTGACAGAGTGACAATACACGAGACCAAGAAAACAGAAATGTTGGGGTTGAGGGTGCCTTCTATTTTTATGCGCTGTTAATTTGTGCGTGAATTACTTGGCTGGGTACTGCAACAGCTGGCCAGTTTAATGGACTTGGTAAGTAAGTTAGAGCGACAGCAGGAAAAACGACTGTGATATTAAAACGCTAACAAAATGTATAGATAAGCAAAAGCATTGCGCATACGCACAGTGGGCAAATTCGCAGAGAGATACATACAGAAACTAATCCAGGCTGCCACATGTGGATTCCAAGTGAATATACACATACTTTTATATACAAGGTATTTGTTTTTGTTTTTTTAGTATAATTCCTGCATTACTCTTGATAAAGACAACATATGGAGACAAACAGAATAGAATAGAAAAAAAGTGTAGATGTATAAATTTGATGCCTGACCTTTGAGTGGGTCGTGCAAAAAAAAAAGTACAAAAATAGCAAAAGCAAAGCTATGCCATAGCTCGCCATTATAAATATAATGCGTATGTGTCACAATGGGTGATAACGCGAATGGCAGCCAAAGGAAAGCACAGCCAGACACTTCATGGCATGTGGCAACTGTGTCGCCTGTCCCTACCTCCCTTTTAGCTGCTGTCCCCTTCTACCGCTACTGTTTTGGCCGTCTTTAAGCTTGTGTGAGATATTCAGGCTTAACAACGCCCACACACGCAACGTTTAGCAAAAGTTAACATACATACATGAGTATGTGCATATGTATGTACATATTTATGTCTTAACGTATGTATTTATATGCCTGCGTGCCAAGTGAAGACAAGTCAAGTTAAGTCAAGGGAGCAACAAGCCAGAAGACAAAGACTGCCAAAATGGCGTCTATAATTAGTTGCCTGTCCGCATTTACATACTAAATTTTATTAATGAATATCAACATCGAAAGGAAGAACTGAGAGAAACCATTGTCTTTTCTGCCACTTGTTGCTTCGAAACACTTACACAAAGACTCAAAGTCCGCTTAATTTGCATGTCCAACAGCTGTGTAGTTACATCATAAGTTGATTTCTGTGTCTCTGTATGTGTATGTGTGGGCAATGTGTTGTATCTATTCCAAATAGTAGATACATACACTATGCATAAGCCTTATGCCATAATGTCAGGCCGTCTGACACGTCATCTCTCATTCGCTGTCAACGGCAGAAATTTATGGATTTTCACTCATCGCCGCACTTGGTTGAAAGTGAATGCAAAAACAAAAAAAAAAACGCAAAATAATAAACCCACACACACACACACTTGCCACTCAATAACAAGAACAACACAAAAATGAAAGTAGCAGCTCTGAATGCGCTTGTAAATGACACTGACAACGCATCAAGTCTATATATAGTATATATGTATATATAATGCAATATGTATATGTACATATATATTTTTATATCAATTTTATTGTAGAAAATAACAATGGCGAACAAAAGTACGAAAGACAGGCAAACCATAATAGCATACATAACACACACACACGCCTCTATCTATCCATCCGAACACAATGGGGGACTTAAACTTCTTAATATGACTGTCCTTTGTTTACCTTAATCGAATTCCTCTTTTCCTGTTCGATGGGCTACTTTGAAAGTATCCAACAAAAAGAGAACATTCCATTGTTGAAATGTCCGCTTAATCCGCTTACAAATACCAATGGCTTAGTGATCTAGTAAAATACCAGATGGCCTATACAGTTTAATCAGTTTACCCGAAATAAAATAATAATTGGTATTTGGAACTTTTAATTAAGAGATCTTTTATTAAACCAATATAAACTGAGTTTAGTTTTGCACCTTTTACATACGTAACACACTTTAACACATTCTAATTCAAATGAAAGAAAGTTAAATGACAGTTTTACAGGAATAGGAAACGGAAGGAAATTGTAAACAGCTCAGAGATCAGAAGAATGACGTGAAATTAGATAAAAGAGATTAAGAAAAGGCCTGCACTATGACCCTTAATAAGTTTCAGAATGTTTCCAAATCAATGAAAGTATTTAAATCAACTTTTCGGCAAAGCATTTGTTGCAGTAATAAATGTTAGTTAAGCACTGCGAGTCTGACTAAGGAAAAAAACCTACATTACTTAAGTACGACTACCGAAATGCCAATCGTAAAGTAAAAGGTATATTTTCCGCTCAGTAAGCACCTCATCAGTGTGTTGTTTTAATGATTTGTTTGTTTGATTCGTTATGTTACCAAGAACGCAGCTGAAAAGTAGGCAACAATTTTTATTAGTCTAATACAAAGTACATTTGTTTGGCTACGCAATCGACGCATGTTGGTAATAGACCACAAGGAAAATCCATTCATCAAACTGTTCAAAATCGGGGCTTAACCAACGTCAGCAAACAGTTTATCAATGGCACTCACTTTATCAGTAGCTGGTAAGTTTTCTAGTGGTATTAGTGGCCAATAACTACTGCCATACACATAATCGAGATACGAATTACAATGTGATAAATGTTTATACTATGTATGACATACAATCCCAATAGATATTGTGTATACACACAAACACACACGCACAGAAACATTCTCGAGCTAATTGGGAAAAATAGCACTCATCTATTTTCACTAGCAAATGCAATTAATCAATCAAACAATAAGCATCGCAGACTAAGAGGCAATATCTCTCCAATGCAGAGGTTTTCATTTTATTTTTGTGTTTCATAACATTTGCATAATATTATCATGTCTGCAAATGAACAAGCTTTGTCAATCAATAAATGGTGGGGAAAAACCTCAATAAAAGAGCACTGAGTAAAATAAAATAAAGTTGAGGGCTATGTATCAGGTGGCAAAATGGTGGTGAGAAATGCAAATGAATTCCTTTTGAATAATTCAACAGGATGCGCCAAAAAGCGTAAAGACAAACAGCTGCCGCGTAGCGTCTAATAAGCTTTGATTGAGGCTTTTGGCATGTGCCTGTCGTTTTGGACTGACTTTGATTTGTTGACTATGAAACCAAGTTGTTAGTGTTGTTGTTGTTGTTGACATTATAAAGTACAATGAGAAAAGTCGCATAAAAACTTTCAATGGCAAATTGAATTTAAAATAATTGCTTGTAAAAAGTTATAAACCCTTCACGAGGCGATAGTTTCTAAAGCAGTCAAGGGAAATAAGCAACAAGTGTTTATATAGTGATAATGCAGTTTGCCAGGCAAAGTTTAATTAATCCCGCATTCCCAATCCCTCCGTTCGTGTTTCTATATTTCTTGCTCACTATCTCTCTCTTTCCTGGCAACTAGGTCAAAGCTAGAAAGGCAAGTGTACATCTACATATACATATATTTATATATGCCCGTTTGGTTGGACAAGCTCTGTCCCTTCGTAATCGCCTTAGGCGCTTTACTATTTGGCACAAAGTCTACTTTGCTGCAGAAAATGGCAAACAAAAAAGAAACATGCACATATAATTATCTAGCGCGCCTGTTTGACATTGACATGTTATTAGGCCAACAACATTGCGTATGCGCAATTTTTAAAAGCGAAAACAACCTAAAGGACATGCCACACAGACAACAAACAGCTGTTTGTTAATTACATTTTCAAAATGTCTATCTAATTTACCCACAAAAGCAAAGCAAAACAACTCGAAAGTAAAAGTGTATGTGCATGAGTGTCAAATGACAACTGACCTTTGCCATTTCAAAACACAAAGGCATTGCAGATAAGATTTAATCATTGAAAATCTAAATTCATTTACCAAGTTTCTATCTTTAATTAAACATTACTCAAGAGATATTAGACGTTTCTTCAAGACTACATCGAGGAATTAGAAGATTACCTAAACTGAAACTGATCAGTAATTAGCCCACAGATTTCAAATGTTACTTTTGCGAATGTAATCTTTGAATGGCTTTAGTCTTTTAACACAATTAAAATTAGGCTTTCTAGCAGACATGAGTATAATATCAATAAAACTTTGTGTGGTTTACATTCCTAATTCCAACACTTTTATATATCCTGGTTTGAGTTTAGCTGCATATGCCAAATTCCAAATATTTCCATTCTCCCGTTTGGCACTGTTCTTGAAAATTGAAACTTTTTTAATTATTTTGCAGAGTTTCCTGTGGTGGGCTCTACAAATATTTGCTTTGTTCTTAGTTGCCGTAAAGGAATTTACGTGAAAAGTTGAATGTGAAGTGTTTTGCAGCCGAAATGATAAAAACAGACTGTGAGAAACGCTCAAATGAGGATGTGAATTGACGACACCTGGTCGGCATATGGTCCATTAGTTGGTTTGTTATCCAAGCCACAGGCTAGTGTGTTTTTCCACAAATCCTCTATTTATAGAGCAGCCATACAATCCCACCCACAACCCTCCTAATCATTTTCATCAGTTTTCACATATTTTATATCTGTATGTACATATGTACGTATGTATGTATGTATAGAGAGTCGAATCGAGTTTGACAAAAACAAAGCTGAACCAGCTTAATGGCTCAGCCATAGAGTCTGGGCAAAAACTTTTTAATTATCATTAGGGCTTAATGAAATCCATGCTTGAAATTTATATTAAAACACATTTGCTAAAATATGGGAAAGTCAAGGTTAGATGGGTAATGTGATATACCGAAAAGAGCAAACAGGAAACTTGGCAAATATTTGACCGAAAAAGTTCGTTCACAGCGGTTGCTGGCAAAAATTTTTACATTTATTTGCCACAGCCACAAAAAATGGAAACTTTTTATATAATTTATGTAAAAGTTATAAACTATTTTTAATTTTTTTTCCTTGTACTCTGCAAACTATTTGAGAAATGTGTTTTCCTTTTTATTATTTCACTTTAACTTCTATGGCAGACACATCGAGTCCTTTTGTCTGAATAGAATAAAAAATGAAATTGTTTGCCCCGGTCCAGCCAACCGGCTGCTTCTTGAGCTCTTTTCCAGAGCTAAAAATAAATAAATATTGCGTCTTGACTTGGGGTATACGTGATAAAGCATTGTGCCTCTGTGTGTGTGTATGTGTGTGTGTGCCAGAGGCTTGTGTATGTGCCTGCGGTTTTTGGGGTCTCCAACTGCAACTACCTCTCTCACTCTCATTTTGTCCAGCATACGTTGATATTTGTATATGTATAGTGTGTGTATTGCTGTGAACGCCTTTTGTTTGTCTTGTATTTGCTAACATATGTTTGCCTTGGGTTACAAATTACCAGCAAATGTCCAAAAGAGGTCATCAAATTTGTAAACTCGTTTTTCATTTTGTGCATAATAAATGAAACGTAAATACGAAAAGACAACATAATATATACAATAATATATATGTTCTTAGCCATCGACAATTTTATACCTATTAATTAGGTTTACCAAGAACTTTTAATTTCAATATCAATATGCTACCAGCATTTGTTAAGGCTTAATAAGTTGTTATCGATATAAATGAAAAGGATGGACAAAATCCAGAATTGATTGTCCAAAACGGATATATATTAAAGCTTTAATTCAACTTTACCCTTTTAATAGCATATATAGTAGGGCTTACATAGGATTCCAAGTATTTATATCTTCGTTTTAAAAAGTCAAAAACATAAAAAAGTACTTAAAGACGTTTGTAATAAAATTTATATATACTTCTAACTAAAAAGTCTTAAAGGTTAGATGGCTAAGAAAATGGGGTGTAACCTTTTTATGAAAGTCTGTAATTGCACATAATTATATAGCAGAAAAGGACTGCTTAATGGTTGATAGTTCATTGAAGTTAATTATATACCTATCATTATGTACATATGTATGTCCCTTCTCGGGTGACAGTTGTAACATATTGACAAGGTCTTACCAAACAAAATTAAGAAATTCCTTTAAGAAATTCTAAGTGTAGTCAAGAGAGACAGCAGGGTGCATGCTAATGAGCTGCAGTCCAGTGTCTGTACTAAAGATAGTGCAACTATGCATATTTGATAAGCGCTCACTTGATGTAAAACAAGCTAAAAGTAGCCTCAATCAAAGTCAACGTCAACAACGGCACGCAATGAGCTAACAACAAGTTGTTGCTGATGTTGTGAATGCTTAGACCCTTTGCTTGGCTAACAACAACAGGAAAAAGAATGGAACCAACTAACGCCTGTTGCCCACGCCCAGTTGTGCCTTGACTTAACGCTTTATGCAAGGATTTGCGACACAGAGACCCACAAAGACGACGACAAGCGGCTCATGAGCGAAAGTCTTGGGGCTTACAGGTGAGTTTGTTAGCTTTTTAAAGTTATTACACACATACACACAGAGAAACTCAAACAAGGGTAGTGCACACCCAAAGGCGCTAAGCTGTCGTAGGTAAGATTATTAAGCAGTATAAAGAGAAACACGACAAAGACTTCACTTATATATGCATGTACTTATATAGGAGGCATGGCATTAAAGAGCAAAAAATCATTGCGGCATTAAATTGACCTCTCCGTTTCTGTGTGGGTGTGCTGCCAGCATATGTATTTAACTAAGCACGAAATTAACTTTGGTCCTTCTATGTATATAGCATTTTTATTTATGTAAATTGCTAGCCGGCAATTACATTAATCGAGGAACCGAAATTCAGCACATATGTACAAATGCGATTTTTATCTATGTACACAATTCTACATGTTGCTGCTTGTGGGAGGGGGGGAGGGAAGTGGGAGATTAAATCTAACATTTTACTGCCGATAAGGTCATAACATCAAAAGCAATAAAATCTAAACAGAGTCCAACAGAGAGATACGCGTCGTATAAGCAATATCGATTTGTCGACCAGGAAAATGAATGTAAGCCCAAAAAACTCCAAATGCTCACACAGACAGTCAGACTGACTGACAGTATGACTGAATGACTGTCCTGAGCCCAGTATTTGCCATTGGAAAATGTTTCATTGTCGTTTTATTTTTTTGCCCGCTTTGTGATTTGTATTTTGCGATAGCGTTTGACGTAGGAGCAACAGATTTTTTGCCATTCCCTTTCTAGTTTGTTTTCCTTTTCATTTTTTTTTTTTTTTTTTGTTTTTTTTTTGGGTACATGTGCCGCAATTTTATTACATCGACAGCCAAAAAAATACATCGAGGGCAGGTTCAATGCCGGCTGTATGGAAGTTTGTATACTCTTGTAAAAAGGCGCTAGGAGCAATCAAGTATATCTTTCGCGAAACCCTACGTGAATACAAGCTATTACAGTAGATCGGAAGTAGCTAAGAGGTTGGTTTACTTGTGATGTACCCACTACGGTTTTTCTGTCTCTATGGACCACTTTGTTAAGAATGTTAATAGCTCATTTGTTAGCAAGGGTATACAACACAACCCTATACACACATACATACATATGTACATATTGAGGATTTTTTGTTTTTTGGGTTTTATCAGAGTAAGGCTAAGTACAAAGTTTCATATACGAATGCTAACAGCAGATTGTAATTAAATTGTGGTCTATTTTTAAAAAAGGCCAACAAAATAAAAACAAAGATTTAGAAAGAAACAAATTCAATTTCGTCTCATTGAATGTGAAGGAAATTTCTGTAATATTTGAACGCTCTCGAATTCAGGAGAATAACTCCTTATTGACAATTGCGAAGCAAAAATACGCAAGGATTTCCTATGAACTTGGCAAAAGGCGTTTAATTAAAGTTGGCTTGGGTGTTGTCCCAGCTGCGGCATAGAATAACATGAAAGCAGCACGCAATTAGTATCGCAATGGATACCCACGCTCAATTTGGACGCACACTTTACCATTCGCAATCTCACTTGGATGGAATTGTGCAATGCATTCTCCCTGCTAATGCCATGGCAACTGTGTGACATGCAATCATTTCAGATTGCGCCATTGCAACGAGTGGATAATAATGTCGCAATAGAAATGCGAGTCTGTAGTTCAAGAACTGCGAAACAAGTAAAGGGAGAGAGAGATAAATAAGTCGCAAGAAGTAAAAGGTTGAGTTTCAGGTGCTTAGTAACAATTTTGCTAACAAATGAGTATGTAGTAGCCTACAAATAAATCAGCAAGCAAACCAAGTGCTGGGAGAAGAAATAAAATTAATTGGATTCTTTCGCCGGCTTCATATTTCTTTATGAGTTGCCCAACCTTGATGGATGATGGTAATTGATGTGGCCTCCCCCAATTAGAAGAAGTCGCGTAGGCAAAATTAATTAAACCTCATTAAAATATTTATGTTTTTCGTATTAAGAAGCAGATGACTTAACCTCAACCAACATGTCTCACCTAAGTGCAACAAGTGAGAGTTGTAATGGTCAAACGTATTAACAACAATAATTACATATGTATATAATATATTATATATTTAATACGGATTATTACGCGTCTTCTTTTAGACAGACAACGATCATATACATTTACACATGAATGAGTTAAGATTGAAGATTACGAGGTTCTTCATATTACCACACAGATTTGACCATCATAACATTTCTTTCATAATGGAATATGGAAAACTTACTCTCGAATATTTTTTTAAATGTTATTTTAATTTTCAAGGGATACTTAATAGCTCAATAGATTAAAAATTATCAATTATGAAAATAAGACCTTATTTCTTTAATTTAGATTGTTATTTTGAATTTGTCCAAGTCGATCTACTGAAGTTTTTAAGATATTCTACAGCATTTATCTAAAAAATCAAGGTAGGTCAAGATAGAACAACTTTAAAACCCTTTTTGGAATTATCGTCTAAAAAAAAACGACCTTACAAGCTTAAAACAAAGACGTATGTTTCAGGATTTTAGAAACATTTTAATAATCATTAATCAAGCCCTTATTTCTAATACGTTTTTTCACCAAATAACTAGGTACTATAAGCTAAGCATTTCACATTCCAAACCGAAAGTCTTCCATTTAATGACTAGAATTTCTTTCCTTTTTTGGCCAAATCATCATCATCAACTAAAAACGCCGTCTGATGTTGGACTGACATTATGGAAATAGACTGTGGTATTGAAAGAGAACAGTGAAAGTAACTGTCATGCATGTATAATTAGAACTATTCCATGTAGTTACCCCTGACCTTGTGCCCCTTTGAGTGTATTGCAATGGCTGTTTAACATGCAATAGGCAAATTTTCGCGCCTTGCGGGTATGCAATAAAAAATTGAACTCGACCGCCGGAAGTTTGCCAAAAAAAGAAACGCGAATACGCGAACTTTTCAACTTGCTAGTCAATCTGCACTTGGCTTTGTGGCATGCCCCATAAAATCATTGATTTTTCACATTACGAAAATAAGAATATTTAGCATTTTCTGTCCACTTACCGGTCCCAAGTTGTCGAAGCCATATTTGTCGGCCACCTTGTGGGCGAAATCATTGTCAACACTTCGACGGAAACGCACCAGAAACGAGCTGGTGAATACCGCCTGATTTCCCAGTCCGCCAGATCCGGTTGCACCGCCGGCACCTGCTTCCACATTAAAGTTGTTTAGACTCAACAGCGAAAGGACCATAAGCCCGGCGACCAGGAAACGCCATGAAGCAGCAGTGCAGCTCCTTGCAGCTGCTGCAATAAACATGGCACGCTTTGTCCTTGCTAATTGCCTTCTGTTCTGAGTCGGTTTCTTAACGATGGGGCAACGCTGGTACGCCCGCACACACACACACACAAACACACAGTCAGAGGGGGAATGGAAGGCAAGCAAGTGGAAGAATGAGTGTCGAAAAATAAAGGACGCGCTTCACTGCACACACAAAGAAATGATGATGGACTCTTGTCGTTGTAAATTCCACAAAATAACTTTTCCCCAAATGACCGGCAAACGTCAATAAACAAATTGTAGGACAATACGCTCGATAGCAATTGCAGTTTACTGTGTGGCCCTTTATCTTCTTCTACTTCTTGTTATGTTTTATTTGTTCTTATTTGTGTGTGAGATTTGTGTATTTTTATTTCTTAAACTCTTTTCGGGGGTCCAGTAATGAATGCGCTGCCACACGAACTTCAATGGGGCGCTGCGCGCTGATAACTGTTTGCCAGCCTCGCCAGTGGACGCCATTATGAATATCCACTGAAAAGCTTTAACAAAACAAAGCTCAATGAAAAGCTTAAACGAAGTCCCTACCTACTTATGCGCCCACTCAGTGCATTTTATTTTATGCTGATAGTGGCATCCCGTTCGCACCCATAACCATTAATACGGACTTGCCGCTCTCAGCTGGTTCCAGGCCTGTTTTTTTGTTGCTATTTTTTTGATTTTCCCTCATCCTGTAAATTGCTTTGGCTTATAGACGTCACCACTTTCAGCTCCCTGACACTTTTCTCTGGCACTTTCGTATTCGATTCAGCTTTTGTATGTATTGCCTCTGCTCGGCTTCTCCTTTGGTTGGCATTGCTCGGCTGCGATTGGTTTATGCTGCGCTTCGTCAACATATGGCAACATATTTTACTTTCTACTTAACTTCATTGCATTTCATTTCATAAAGGAAACGCTGAGCGCTGAACCGCTGAGCGATTTCAACATACAAAGGAATATTTTACGCAATTACATGCTACCCCGAATGAGCATCAACTTTGACCTTAACCCCAAATAAATAAATAGGTAATAAGGGCCCAAAGCCTTTCAGTTGTACTAGCATTTAAAAACAGGTTGACATAAGTATTTAATGTATAACTCTAGAGATTTAAGATTTTAAAATGGATAAAAAACTTTAGTATTAAATCCAAGTTTGTTTTGAGAAAGATTTTTAAGTAAACGACTTCAATTGCTTTAACTATTCATTGGGAATTTAATTTTACGGCTCGCTCTTACAGAATCAAAACTACATAATATAAATAAAATAAAAAGGCGAATATATATTCAAATCTTATGAAATAAGTCCAAAACATCTATGCCATCTAGCATAAAAATATACTTGACTTTTCTGAAACAAGTTTTTTGACATAGAGTTAATTAACATTTCGACTTTTCACAAGAAAGTAAAATGCTTCAAAAAGTATTTCAAACTCTTGGTTTTTTACACTTATATAACATATATGTATGGTAGTATTTCTTGTGTTTAGTTATATTAGTTTATTATCTCCATATCGTGATAATATATCGGCCAAAGATCTTTTCAGTTTTTCAACTTTACTGATACGATTCTTTCGATCAAAATTAGCAATTTTCAATACTCTATTCGATCAAGTTTCTTTTTATAGTTTTTGAAAAATTCTAAATTCGTCAGATTCAAACTCTTATATTGTATGTGTATATTCATAGACTAGTTTTTCCAATCTACTGTACCACAAAACATAAAGGGTTATGGAAATGCTCATTGTTCAATTGAACATATGGTATTAAGGTGCCACGATCGGACTTCAATATAAAATGAACTGCATATTTGCATAATTAATGATTATAATCTACTTATGTGTCATATTTTGGCACAAATTTACTCAACTATCTGAAAAATGACAAGTGGCACTCTAAGATATTGTGCAATAATTCACATCAGGTGCTTGAATGTATTCACCGGCCGCCATTTACATTTACATTTGCAATTACATTAATATCCACTCAGCCATGTGGGCGAGCAAACCCTCTGTCCTAAAAACTCGCTAATGCCGAGCATATGGACAGTCGCATGCGCGAGGCGATGCGAATATAAACAATGCAATTGGCTATTTGAAGAGACCGTGGGCCAACTTTAAATTACAATTAATTTTTAATTAGACTTAAATCTAAATTTACATAGTAGCTTAAGAGCTGCTGGATGAATTCGATTAACGTAAACTCGTATACAAAGAAATTGTCAAGGAAGCGAACGAAAACATAAACTTAGGAAAGGAAAACGAAACTTAAAACTTAACATTTTGCTCATCACAATCGGGAAAGAGATGGGGAAGATGAAATGATTTGCTCGGTGGGAGTAACTTTTATGGAAGTGACCATATCGGGTTTCATTTCCGGCTGCCAAAAAGTTTGCCTCGCGCTGTGTGAAACAAAAATTTGATAAGCAAGGGGAGAGCACAGTGGGACAAAATGCTTACCATGAGATGATGTGGCCGGAGATAGGGCATGCGAGCTGGCATGCCGTTTCATACGCGGCGTGTCCGACGTGCTGAATGTAGTGGGTGCAATCGTTGTAGTAGCTGATGTTGTGGTGGTAGCAGTCACCTCTGTTGTCGGCATTGATTTGTAGCGTTGCAATGATGTGCGCGGCTTCTTTGGCTGACTGGCCTCGAGCATGGCTTCATCGATGGCAGCCAGCCAGTCCTCACTTTCGTCTTCATCCTCAAAGAATTTCATATAGAATGAAGACCGTTTTTCCTTGTCCTTCTCTTTATCCTTGTCAGGTTTAGGGGGCGTTTTTTGTGTGCTCTGCAGCTTCGATTCCAGCTGTGTTGAAGCCTCCATTAAAAAGAAATCTGTTTCAGAATCGTTAAGAAACTCTGCTAGAGCTGGATCTTGGAGTGGTGGAACTGGCGGCTCCAGCGGTTCCGATGGCAATTGCTTAGGTGCTTCCAGTTGTTTGTGTAGCTTATCGCAACGTTCCTTGAGCAACATGCGACTTCTCTTCTGCTGAGCTCGCCACTGTTCATTGTCCAACTGATTGCGTCTGTCCTCACATCCCTTAATACTCATCTGTCTGCTCTGATCCTTAAGTCGGCTGCATTCGTTTGAATCGAAGCCACTGTCTGTAGTGGAATTATTGCGATTCCAGCGCCAGCCGACATCGGGACTCTCGGTCACCATTGTCTGTGAGAATAGGCAGCTGGGCGACATGCTGATATCCAATCGAGGAGAGAAGTCCACACTGTCGTCTAGGCTCAGGGTTTTCTTATTTGGCGGTGTGCACTCCACATGATCTGCAACGAAACGTGTAGATGAGGGAGAGCCTGGTGCCTCTTTTGCTGTGTTTGTTGTTGCTGCTGTGTTTACATCCTGAACTGCGCAACCGTGTCGGTTCCGACTCTGGGGCGAAGCTAAGAAACATGATTTTGATATTATAGTTTAAGTGCAGCAAATTCAAGACTTACCACTATGCCTCTTTTGAAGCAGACGAGTGCTGAGTGTAAGCGATCTTCGTTTAACCGAAGCGTTCTCCATGGAAATAATTTAATGTTTAATTAAATTTTTAATTTTTGGAGGCTTCTTTCAGTGCTACCAGATCCATTGATTTCGCTTTTTCTTTTAGTTGTCTGGCAACACTGTTATTTATCGATAAAAGTGGGATTCGGATAAAAGTGTGTATAGAGGTGGGAGTCTAGTAGTTCCGTTTGATAAGAGTGATGAAAATATCCGTTTAACGCACTCCATCGATAATTTCCCAGCTCGAATTCACGGTACGTGTCATACCAAAATTAAGGAATTTTACTTATTTATTTATAAACACATTACAGCGGCGGCCTCAGATTAGAAGCAGAATAAGATGAACCTTAATTACAATCCGAATGCGGGTATGCGGAATCGTAAGTGGGAAAATTGTAAGGAAACAAGCTGCGCAAGTATACCACAAAGCCGCCAATGCCTCTGGAACACGGTTTGAAGCGGAGTTTCATTTTGTTGCTACCTTCCGATCCTTCCTGCATCCTCTTTCAATCCGATTCACGCTAACTAACACACTATGACCCTGTTGCGTTTTGTGATCTTGTCTGCTGCGTGTGTAGCTTGTTTTACTTTTCGTTTTCCCACGTCACTGAATTTGCTGTCGCTATTTGTGTCTCACCTTTAATCCCTCAACTTTTTATTCCCGCCCCCTAGCCCAAGGTGGCAGCCGCCGTCCACAAAGAGTCAGCGATATGAATGCCATGGGGCCAACTGCTCCTATGCCGGGACCTTCCTCCTATATGCCGCAACCAGCGCCAGGGCCTACAATGCTCGACCCCAATATGTATGGAGCCGCAACTGCAGCCCCTCCAGTGAACAACTACGGGTTTAATGGAGTTCAGTCCCAGCTTCCACCTCAGCAACAGCCGCAACAACAGCCAAATTATAGTTACCCACCTCAGCCACAGGGCCCAGCAGCTCCACCTGCTTATGGATTTAATGCACCACCCCAACAGGGCGCGGCACCCGCTCCCACCGGACAATATCCAGCACAGTTTGCGATGTTTCAACAACCCATTGTGCAGGACATGGCCATGCAATATGGCCAAAAATTGGCCGACCAAGGCAAACAATTGGTCGAAAACCAATTCGAGAAATGGGTTCCTGTTTCCAAGCTAAAATATTACTTTGCCGTTGATAATGCTTATGTGGGAAGAAAGCTGCGCCTTCTTTTCTTTCCATACATACACAAGGTGAGTAGCATCGATTGGGAAATAAGAGAAATACTATCATTTGTATATTTACTTGCAGGACTGGTCGCTAAAATACGACCAGGAGCATCCAGTACAGCCTCGCTATGACATTAATGCTCCCGATCTATATTTGCCCACAATGGGTTTCATTACCTACGTAATCGTAGCCGGTCTTTTGCTAGGCATGCAGAAGCGCTTCTCACCAGAACAACTTGGCATACAGGCCTCCAGTGCCATGGCCTACAGCGTATTGGAATTGGTCATCTACTCCGTTGCCCTGTATGTAATGAATATTAAGACGAGCCTTAAGACTTTGGACCTGCTGGCTTTTATCGGCTACAAGTATCTAAACATTGTGGCAAGTCTAATGCTCAGCACTCTGTTCTTTCGATCAGGCTACTATATGGCCTTGGCATATACAAGTTTCGCCTTTGGCTTCTTCCTGCTACGAACACTGAGGACAAAGCTTTTGCATGACAATACGCCAGCTGCACCCAGCGGTGCAATTAACTACGATCCTTATGGCAATCCGCAACAGTTTGACTACAGCGGTGGTAAAAAACGAAAGCTGTACTTCCTATTCATGGTGATAATTGGCCAGGCTTTGTTCTCCTTTTGGCTCTCAAAGCATTTGTATCTGGTTCAAACCGAAAATCCGGCAATGCCCACAATAATTTAGATATAATATAAAAACATTTATATAATAACTCGATCGAAATTATAAAATTGTGCTACTCACCAATGTAAAATCATTTCCAAAATGTTAAAATTTCTTACATAGTTTACATATAATAATGGTTTGACGTTACTGGAAGAACGATAAACAAATATAGTGAATCTTGATCAGATGCATGAGAGTAATGTAAACCCATATTTTTGTTAATACAGATTACATTTTATATAAATAAAAAAAAACTCCAATGAACACTAAATTTATTTTGGCCTCAAAGCTAAAATTAATCGCATGAAACCTAGCCAAGTTGTTCGATTTATGACAACATTCTTAGGTTTGGCATTAATAAATTGTTTAATTATGTTTTATATATCATCATTAGTTTGAACCGTTTATTATTTTAGGTAGGGAATAAAAGATATTTATTATATTTCTTTTGCAATTCTTGCGAGTGTTTCAACAACAAATCTGATCTGTGATTTTTGTAATGAATTTAACTTTATGTTAGTGCCGGTCGTATTATCATTTGAGATTTCCATTACCTGATCTCTGGTGGAAAACAGTTTGCCAACATGGTTAGTTAAAGAATCGCCGGCAGTTCCTGAATACTTTCCAACCGAAACAATTTTATAATAGTCCTTTTCACCAGGCACATTGAAATTAATATAGCGAGCATATTTAGTTGTTCCAGTAACATCTCGCATTTGAATATATAACTCACATTGCCTTGATTGGGTCAGTAGATGCAGTTTCTCAAGACCAATGAAAAAATTTCCTTTTATATCACCAAATCCATTCTTGTAGTCAATCCAATTCCGCCGTTTGCATATAATTAATTGAAGATTTTTGTCTTCTACTTGTGCTGATAAATTATTATTGTATTAAGTTGTTTGTTGATTTCGACCATTTCAAAGAGCAAAGTATCCTTGGCTTTTATTTGAGTGTCCTTTTCTAAAAGTTGCACTCTAGACTTTTTCACCTGCTTTTCCAGGATATTGAGTTTCTTAAGTATTTCAGCATTAAGTTCCCCATCCTTTAACTCAATTAACCCCTTCACAATGGTTCCCACCTCATTTAAGCAATAGCTTGGACACTTGTCTTTGTTAAGGACAATAACATTCTAGTAAAATTTTCAAATGATATTTAACCATATTTTAATACAAGTTGCTGAAACTTACCCGATTTGTTGGATCGATGTTTACTTGATCTGCCATTAATCCCTGTAGAAGAAATGGAAATATAACTACTTAAAGCAGTTCTTTCATTTTTGGCTTTTATTCCTCACGTAAATTAAAACTGAATTTTTCAACTCCTTGGTCTACTTTATATAGGCCTGGGTGTTCTCAGGGGCGGACTAAAGAATTTGGGATAATGAAGCGTTTAAGACTATAAGTAGCGAAAATTATTTTGCTATAGCGAGAAACTTTAAATTTCCCAACAAATTTTGTTGCCTAGATTTTAAAAATTATTAATACAACATAGTTAATTCATATTATAGGATCTTTTGAATATCGACCCCACACATTCTCAGCCTCGCGAGACATTGAAATCTTTAGAGAATTTATATTACACATTGTATACCCTTGCAGTCTTTAAATATTATATTTTGTTTAGATGAAAACTCTCCAAGCTCTCCGGATTTAAATTCATTATTCCAAAAGTTCGAGCGAAACTAAATAACAAATTAGTTAAAGATACCCCAAAACAAGAAAAGTTTTCAACCGATTGCTCTTAAGACATTATACAAATGTTATAATGCCATCGGATCGAAAAACCCTGGAAACTTGTCCTACCATGGTAATGAAAATGTTGTAAAGCCCCTTGAAAGGGTATACAAACAAAGTGAAATGTTCCGAGTTCAATTTTTATATGTATTCCACCTAAGCAAATACAATTCTAATCATAATGCGTGGTACATTCTATAAATCTAACAGACTATGCAACTAATGTCATTGGTTTCTTTTGGCTTCAACAATAAGATAATAGATAAAAAGGAACTTATGACCACGTAAGTCTCGGTAAATGGAATCGCTTGCTGCAAAGAAAATCAAACGCAGAAGAGGACATACTTTCATAACATACTAAAATCAAGATCTATTTGCTATCTATTCATAGAAATAGATTCAACATCTCTCATTTTAGCAACCCGTTTTCTGAAATAGAAGTAAGTACCTATAAGTACAAATGATGATAAATACTAATGAAAAATGTTGGTTCTTTGTATTTTAAATATATATAGTTAATTCACTTAGTGCACCGACGACTTACTTACTTTTGGATTGAACATAGAACTTATTACAATGTTATATTAATTAATATTTGCTTTCGTTTTTTGTTTTATATATAATTTTTATTGAAATTTTTACTTCTTGGTTGGTTTTCTTTGTGTTCTTTTTGTTGTTGTTGTATTCTTTCTTTTTGTTTTTTTGAAATTTGTTTGTTCTAACGCCTTTCCATTTCTTGTTTTTCACATCGTTCCAATCAATTTTATAAAATATATGCTTGCCTGTTGGTTTTATTTAGTTTCTGCTCAATTTCGATTTTCCTGTGTATTTGCATTAAGTCTAATTTGTTTCATGAAATCATAGGCATAATAATAATAATAATAATAATCCATCGTAATAATCGTAATAATAATAATAATAATAATCATAACAGTTCCTACATTTAGATTAGTTTCGCATACTAATTACATAGTTGTTCAGTTGATACTTCGTTAAATTTTATTTTATTCTGGGGAGGCCTCAAAAATTGGAAATCATTGAATAGCACACAGGATGTGGGATAGAATACGCTAGCTTTGCTTCCACTATTGTGGGTGTGTTTGAATGTCTGCCTGTCCGTGTGAGTTTGATTTAGCATATTTAATTATTCATTACTACTATTCAGTTTATATGCTATACGTTTTTTTTTTTATTATTTTTTATCGTGAGTGTTTCTGGCGTAGGCTAGCGCTTAGTAAATAGTTATAAACATGCTTTGCTTTGATTTGTTTTCAACAAATTTCACGTACTAAAAAAATAATACCTTTACAACTAATAATATAAATTTAAATATAGCTATATATAAATGTATACATATTCTTATATACACATATGTATCGCACGTATATTATCATACGAAACAGGGCAATATTCAAAAATCATAGGGACACAACTATATAAGACTAAACTCAAGCCAATTAGAGAATTCTCATGTTTATTTTTATGTGAGAGAGGCTTTCTGTTTTCTCAAACTGATTGAATATCAAGAGTTCGCATTCAAAAATGTATTATTAATTGTTGAAGTACCCGATTTGTTGTTCCAGTTTGGAGGTAAGCCAAAAATGAATCATTTTAATAGATTAACCGAGATTTGGCTATAATTTTTGTCCTTTTTAATGATTCCTTTTGCAAAGCTAATCGAAACCAGTTAAAATATTTCAGATTTTAAGTCAATTGAAGTCTAACAAATCACAAAATTTTTAAGGAAAATTTTGGAAAAGATATTTCATTAAAGTTTCCCATTTTGCAAAATCGTTGAAGTCCTTGGATTTTCAATACAGACTTATTGCGTGTGATAAAAATCTGCTATATATATAAACATATACATATAAATATATATATATATATGCACATGTGTACTTATATACATACATTTATATATACATATATATATACACTTAATTAATTGTATATATATTTTTGTTCTGTTGCATTTTTCATATAAATCGTAGGCATGTTTTACATATCTATATATTGTATATATAATTTATGTATGTGTGTATATATATACTATATATACGTGTAGTTATGTTGTGTGTATGTGTGTTGGTTTGTTTTTAAACTCATTTAGGCTAACATTTGGAATACAAAATATGCAACATAAAAAACCATTTAAAACTCTGTCTATTCAAAAAATATTATATTATCGAAATCAATCGCCTAGCTTTAACCTAGATCACCGACACTGCATGCATCCACATCCGCTAGATACTGCTGTTGCTTCTGCTGCTGCTTGACAAGATTACGCTGATAGTTGACCATGTCTATTTTATTGAACTAAATAACCGTGCCACCGGGAGGCGCTGTTTGACTGGGCGACAAGTGTTGAGTTGCATGCTGAAATATGCAATGAAAGTTTATGCATTACTTTTGTTTGTCAAAGTATTTGCCACTCACTGTTGCATGGCCCGGCCTTGCCCATGTATAGATAAATCCATCCTGACATGCTGTAAGAAAGCAATCTTCACGAAATATTAAGGCTGATAGACGCTCATGGGCTATTTTCTTGCAGATAAGTGGCTCCAGAAGCGGACACTCATCGAAACGCGGACAGGCGGGTGTGCCAATTAATTTCATAGGATCAAAGCTGCTAACACTGGTGGAGTTATGGGTGGATTTACCCAGCTTAAGAGAACCAAAGCTATGGGCCGTTGAGCTGCTGCCAATTAAAGCTGTACCCGTGCCCGACGTCGATGATTCCAACGTGCTGGAATTGCCAAAATTCGAGGAGCTGCTGTTGTTACTATTGCTGTGATTATTGTGTTGTTGGTAACTCTTCAGCATGCTCATGGCCTTGCGGTGCTGGCGATGTGAAGTAGAGGTGCTAACGCTCCCTTCCAAGTTCAGAGTCGATGACTTTTTATCCGAGTTATTCAGGAAACTAAAGTTCGACAGACGCTGGGTTAGACTATTAAAGGCGCTAAAACCACCACCGCTTCCAGAATTGGAGGACTTGTTCGAGCTATTGGAAGTCTTGCTATTATAGCCGGATGTGGTATGTGATGATCGCTGTTGTTGTTGCTGTTGTCCATCAATGCTGTCCGATTTTGTGGTACTGATGCAATTAGGAAATTTAATAGAATTGCTGGTGCCATGCCCTCGACTTGTATGGGACTTGGATGGATTCGCTCCTGCTGCTGGAGTTGGTCCAATAGAAGACGGTGTAGCGCCATCCGTTTCACAGTCATCGGGTGGTGTTGAGGATTGAGAGGAAATTGTGCAGTTGGCTGTGGAGAACTTACTGGAGCTACTATTGCTGTGCTCCGTAGCACCACCGCCAGCACCATTACCACCGGCTGCCTCTCTACTGGGACTACAGCTTCCAGAATCCGCACGTTGTCTAGCCTCACCCATAGCCACGGGACGTATCAGCTTAATACCATCGGCATCAATACCGCCATTCAATTGG
The DNA here is from genome assembly GCA_018152135.1 of Drosophila paulistorum. Taxonomy (NCBI): domain Eukaryota; kingdom Metazoa; phylum Arthropoda; class Insecta; order Diptera; family Drosophilidae; genus Drosophila; species Drosophila paulistorum. Next base: position 1,856,294 of record JAECXG010000690.1, read on the forward strand.
GTGCTGTTCACCCGCTGACGCAGGGCCAACGGATGTCTGAGTACGTCTTCTGTAATATCCCATAGACAGATCTGTGTGTCTTGGCTAACCGAACCGAGGCGATAACTAATGGCGAGCTTATCAGGCGCCAGCGCCGCCGACGAAGCATCGGATCGAAAAGAGGCTGAATGCGGACGTGCCCTGGCCGCACCATGTAGAGGCGTGGAGTTCTTATCAAATCCCTCGAATCCGCCATTTGCCGTGGAGTCGCCCGAGAAGCGGGCTTCCCGCGAGGCCGTATACTCGTTCAACTGATTCTCATCATCGCTGAAGTCACCGCCATCCCAATTCGTATATGAGGTGGTATATGGATCAAAAGCCACCACCGAAACCCATGAGCGATGGCCCTGACCGCGAGCCACCACACGGCGCTCCTGCAGTGACCACACAGTCACCAGATCATCCTCGCCACCCACAACAATGTATTTGCCATCGGGCGACCAGCAGACGCAGAGGAAGCCACCGAAATAGGAACGTGCTATGCCCAATAGCTCCATGGTGTCATACAGAAAGACACGCAGGAAGCCATCCTGAGAGACCACAGCCAAATGGGAGCCGCATGGCGAGAAGCAGAATTCATTAATGCAGCAATTGTCGGTGCTAAAAACCCATTTGTAGAGCGGGTTGCGTGTGGACTTTGATTTGCAGGTGAGTATCGTGTAGCCATCGCCCATTTTGAATGGTTGATAACTGGGCGCAGTGGCAGCGCACGGCAGTTCCTCATTGTACAGATACAAATGACCCGAGGCGTGCGAGGCGAGAAATAAATGTGGCGAATTCGGTAGCCACTTCAGGCAGGTCACTTTGGTCTTGTCAATGAGACGCTGCAAAATGAAAAATTAAATGAATTTTAGTTGGTTTTTCTTTAATCGGATTGTGCTCTTGCTCTCACCTCCTCGTTGAAAAGTTTGCGTAGCTCCCGTGGTCCCGCCTGTGGGGAAACCAATTGTATTTGTCCCGTTGTGAAGCCAACCAAAAGTGGTGCTCCTGTAGGTGTTGCTGCATTCGCATTGAAATCATGACAGCTAGGATTTGTTCCCTTGTAGAACTTTTTATCGATCGGTTTGCTCATCTCGGTGCCCTGTAAATGAATTACTATCATTATTATCTACAGGTTTCTATCGTCTTGGGAGTGCGAACCTGCCCCCAAAAGACACACACACACACAGACTTGAATGATAAACAGGAACAATAATTAACACATTGTGTCAGTGGATTCTACATATATGAAAATTAACATCTTGTTTTCGAAACGAGGTGGCAAAAAAAGAATAGATTAGAATCGATCTGGGTCCAGAGCCAAACGGCAAACATTTCAGTTCAAGCTGTTGCAAATAGACAATGCCAAAGAAATTAGAAACAGCTGCTGCTGCTACTACATAACATCAAACTGATGAAAGTTTCTTCTTCTAGTCGCAAGTTAAATACTCTAATCAAAAGAAATATTTTTGAAACTGAAAGATTTCTAATGAAACAACCAACCACCTGCCAGTTGCCAACTGCTAGTCAAAATGGTCTCAGTGTACGGAAATGATGACACCGGGGAATGACACTAATGTCGTTCATGGAGAACTTGTAGATGATAGGAGAAAATGTTTATTTATATATGTAATGTAATATAAGAAACTAATTTGTTGTCATGGAAGAGGAAGGCAAAAACCCGATAAGAATTCGATATGCTTCTAGAAATATTTATAGAAGTCTCTCTAATGTTTGGACAGTCTGAACGAAAGGGAAGAACACATTACCATGTTCCCATCTGAATGGACCAAAGTTGACAAAGTATTTATACAATTTTCTTAATCATTGGTCTGAAGTTAAAGAAATATTTTAGGATATTTCTTAGCTTCTTTTGTTGCTATAAGTTTCAAAGTTTGTTTACTGTATACAATTACATAAATATTTCTAACAATGCATTCAGTGCAATGACTAGACCTGGTTAGGGTATACTAAATGATCCACTAGCTAGTGCTTGCCTTCAAGTGCAATAAACATTGAAATGCAAGCTACACACAAGCGTTTTGATCAACAAATTAGGCAATTGAAGGGGGAGGGGGAACAAAAAAGGGAGATGGATACGTGTAACAGGCCTCTTCCCTCTCCAACCACTTGTGTCAATTATTGGTCATGGCCCCGCGCCGTCCTCACCGCCGTTGTAGCCATCCCCAATCCCGAATACCCAAATCGCAATATGCAATCTTCTGCTGCAATTGTCGCCTTATCTGCGCCAATGGTGATAAACCTTACTGGAAGATTTTCGCCTTAGGATGTGTGTTTGTGTGTGTGAGTGTTTCTTTTGGCAATGCCACGTCACAAACTGATAAGATACAAATGGAGAACTATGCAAATTAGTTTTGGCGTTCGGGGGCTCCGTGATCTCACCTTTTTGGCTCCACGAAATGCATAGACATAGAGATCGCGACCAAAATTAAAGCAAATGCGATCTCCTCCTATTATTGGATTGGTGGCCATGCCATTCTGGTCGATTACGCTGCCATTCATCATGGAGTGCATAGAGATACCGCCACCCAGGCGGGCGTCCACTGTGCTGTTGTTGTTATAGTTACTATCGCCGCCAGCTCCCCCGTTGCTTGTTGTTGCCGGCGAGGTGGTTGTTGTTGGTGTTGTGTTGGTGGATGCTGTTGTTGGAGTGCTAGTAGTTGCTCCGCCATTGGAGGAGTGCGTCCGATTACCGCTTGTCGTTGTTGATATTGTTGTTGTGGTTCCTGCTGCAGTTGTTGTTGTTGTTGTCGTTGGTGGAGACGATGGCGCCGCCGGCTCATTGGACACCCTGTTGCTATTGCTACTGCCATGAGCCGGATTTGGAAGCGTCACAATGGAGACGCGAACCTGGGGCGAACTTTGATTGCTACTGTAGCCCACCCGATTAGGACGCGAGTACTCGGAAAGTGTGAGCAATCGGTAGGTGCCCTCGCGCGTTACGAATTGCGTTTTCAGATCGTCCTTGACATTGGCATCCAGTTGGCTGGCCATTACGTAGGTGTGTCTCTCTGTGTGTCAGCCGTGTTCAGCCGACGGTTCGGGCCCAGTGCTGTAATTCTTCTTACTGCTTGCGTTGCCGCACCTCTCCCTGACACTTACACACTGTCTCACTCTCTCTCTCTCTATCTCTCAGTAAAAGTGGCACCTCTTCTCATCCCATACCATATACCGTGCGGCAACACAAGGCACACGCAAGGTGTGAGGCTGATTTTGCTCCCGCTCCCACTTTTACCTGCTGCTCTACTGTGCCCCCTCCCCCCACAAAAACCGAATCACAATTTGCTGCTGGTGTCTTAATCGGTGTTTTCGGTTGAATCCGTTGCTGATTTTCACAAATCGTTAATTTTACTATTTGCCACTAATTAACCGTATGCTCGTATGTGTATGCGTATTTGTGGCTTTGCGCTTGCACTTTTTGTTTTTTTTTTTTAATTAGATTTAGATTTTTGTTGTATTTTAAAGGCCTGTTAACAACAGACTCGAAATGGTACTGTAAAGAATTACTCATTCTGAGCACTGAGTTGACAGTGCACGCAAACGATGCTGTTACACTTAACAGCCGTCGTAAATGTTTTACGTTGACTTACGTTAGCTTACGTAGCCGCAAAAATTTAATCAGAGATCGCCAATACAAAAAGTCATCTTAGCAACCATTGACTTTGTTTATCAATAAAAAAAAATAAAAAATATGTAAAAGGTAAATCATTTTGGTAAATATACATCTCAGGAAATGTAAAAAAGACCATTACAAACCACATAAGTAAAAAGCATAAAGATTGAAAAATCTCATTATATCTTATTTTTGATTCCCTCGGCTGTTTGAGCGAATTTAATGTTTTCTTTAAAAAATATACTAATTTTACAGCTTTACTAGAAATTTCTACAAAAGAAAACAACTACCAGCGAAACGAATTGTAGCATTTGTCAATTTTGTTTTAATACAAAAATTTGAAATAAACTACTCTCTTGTGAAATATTTTTTAGAATCTCGAATTTATTTATAAAATAAAAAACACATTTCTTTTGTTCAAAAAAATCCAACATTAGAATAATATACACATACGCTGGACAATGAGGACGACAGCAATGATATAGATTTGAATCATTTGAGCTTCATTCATTCCTATTGCATTCATTGTGCATTTAGAAAATATAAAATTCTGGATGATAGAAAGCATTTGTATATATCTCTCTGTTGCGGGGAAGGGGATAAGAAGCGGTTGCCATGGATTGGATTTTAATGAGAATATGGTTTTCGTTTTGTTTCTTTTTTTCCGTCTCTTGCTTATTTTCATGTTCTGTTTTTGTTTTTTTTTTCTGATTTGGCTTACAATTAGAATTACGCTTGAACTCCCTATGCTTATGCTTAATTTAATTTTACTGTAATTTTATTGTGTAAATGTAATTTAATTTAGATATTATTTCTTGTTTGGCTGGCTGGCTGGCTGGCGGCGGCATCGGCGTCTTCATTTATTGCCTGCATTGACAAGGACACGTTGTCGCGTCGTGGATGAGTTAAGCGCTGGATTGCACATTTCCGTTGTGAATTTTGAGAAGGTTCTTTGGAAGCCATTCTTATTCAGCTGGCCGTTCTGTGGAGTAACATCACCATCCTTAAGCGCCTTGGCATAACCATTGGCATGACCATTGGCCTTCACAGCCGATTTGTCCTGCAAAGGAAAAATGATAAAGCAATAAGTTAAGCCAGACCAAACCTCAATTTATAAATTCACAAATTTACCTTGCCATCACGCTTCACATAGGCGCGCTTATAGAAATTCGAAAAGAGGAAATAGAACATGACCGCATGGGCGCCAATGAAATAGGCAAAACCAATGGGATAGTTGCAATCGTTTTTGAAGAACAATTGGAATGAATGCACCATGACTAGAACAAACTGAATCATCTGCAGCACAGTCAAATATTTCTTCCACCACAAGTAACGCTGAACTTTGGGTCCCATGGCAGCCAGCATATAGTACGCATACATGAAGATGTGCACAAAGGTGTTGAGGAATCCAAAGAATGTCGAATGGCCGCCAGGAGTGAATTTGACGCCCCACCAAACCGAAACGGGCATAATACCATGATGAATCACATGCAGTGTCGACACCTGATCATAACGCTTGCGCATCACAAAGAAGAATGTGTCAAAGAACTCGGTGAACTTGGAGAAGTAATACCACCAGCAACCCTCAGCAGTCTGTAGAAAAAAAAACAACAAAAAGAAGAAAACATATATTAAGACTTATTTTTGCACTGTAATTTATAATTCAAAATTGTTAATCAAGTGCAGTTGCTCGAGTTTAAATCTTTTGTTTTTGCAATGCCGTTGGCTTAAAATATATTTTAATTTTATTTCTTTTCATTGACTAACGGCAACTGGTTCAAACATCTTTTCTATAGCTTTCTAACACGAACGTTGGGGCCACTTTCTTTGGGTCATTTACCCAGTTCGACCAAAACGACACGTGAGGGTAGCAACACCTTACCATTTCATCTCCACCTAACCGGGCAGCCGGCCGGCCGGATGGCTGGCTGAGCAATCTAAAGACAAACTCATCTAATTAGCATAAGAACTTGTCTGTCTTTTGCCAAAATCTCAAACTGGTTGCTTACATAAAATCTAAACCACAACGGGGCTTAGTTATCTATTTCTATATATTTATGTATTTTTGTTTTATATACTCACACGTATCGCTTGCGGCGAATTGGAATAGTTAACGGGCTCACATCTCAGATTATAGCCATTTAACCAGCCACCTATGCAGGACTGTGGATCAAAAAGGGAAGTTCATTTAGTTTAAATTACATTTTCAAGGCGTTTGAATTTCAAATTTTACCTCATAGAATAACCACGCACTGAACACAACCTGCGCCGCATTGTAGACAATCAAAACTTTACGTAGTTCAAAGGGTTTTCTGTTTTCCATCAATTTTGGTCCAAGTACCTTTAAAAAAAATTAACAACACAATAAACAATTAAAAATAAATAAACAAAAAACGATGGTTAAAGTTGGATCATAAATTTTTAAATCTGTCTTTTTTTTTAGCTATTGAAAAAACGCTCTTATAATTATCAAATCGCTCGATATGACCGATTCAAAGATGTGGTTGGTTGGTTTTTGTGACAAGTTCGTTGCCTAAGTCTTTTGTCTCGTGGGGCTGCTGTGTATGTCTCTCTGTGTGTGTATGTGTGTGGGTTATGTGAAAGTAAGTTAAATGCTTTTGTAAAACTAAGCAAACGTCTGTATATTGATAAATGTAAACCAATGCAAAGCTCAGAGACCTAAATAGAAATCGTTTGTCGATTATTGATTTTTCAAAAAAAAAACAACAAATTTTGCATAATCGGTGCCGATTGGCCCTATTTCGAAGGCGTTTCAACACATACGATTCAAATTTTTCGCCATCTCGTCTGGCCATGAACTTTTTTTTTCATCTTTTTTGCTTCCAGTTTAGTTGACTTGAGCTGAGTTGGGATGCCACATGCAAACAAGTTTTATGAAAAGGATCCAATCACTGGGCATCATCATTCCCGTTCCGTCATTCGATGGAGCGCGCCTTTAAGTTTTATTCCTAGCTAATCAAAAGACTAGAATCAAGCTGGGTTTTTTTTTTTTTTGCCATCAGTCTGTTTTGTTCTGGTCAGTTCTGTTTCGTTTTATGCTTTGTGTCGAGAGCAAATTATCGTAAAATTGAAGATGCTTTAAGTGGGTCCTATTTTTGGTCTTGGGGGTTTTTCCCTCAGTCAGATAATTATTGATCTCAATGTTCTGTACTTCCCCCCATCGCCTGTGTTTTTAGTTTGCTTACCTTCACGACATAGGCATATGTCAGACTGATGGCTATCGTTGGGAATGGCGAGCTCATTAGCGGGTAGTCACGGGTACGCGGATCTGATTTATTGTCCATCAGATCCCGCCAGCCATCGGAGATTGTTGTGAGGTAATCCTGCAAACAAATGAAAACATAAAAGTTATAGTTGAAATTAGGCAAACACAACCCACAAATAAAGTTAAGTAATAGCTCGGTTCAGATGTCAAATCAATAAAAATTAAAATAGACGGTCGTCAGCGAATTTCAACACCGTTTTTCCGCCAAATCCGTCAATTTATGGTCAACAAAAGTTCAAAGCATCAGCCAGTATATGGAGGGCGGACAGCAATAATGATTACATAGTTTAAGCCTTGGCTACACATTCTGGCGTTAAATGTGCTTTTAATTAAACAGGCTTTTAGGCTCCTATCTCTCTCTCTCTCTCTCTCTCTCTCTCTCTCTCTCTCTCTCTCTCTCTCTCTCTCTCTCTCTCTCTCTCTCTCTCTCTCTCTCTCTCTCACTGACCATACCTGCAATAACCAGTCACTCCAAAATAAAATCTAACAAATTGAACATGGCCTCTGCGGAAAAATATACTGTTAAACAACATTCTAGGCGAATTTCCGTATGCCATATGCAGCGCCCCGCCTCCCCATTCCTCTCATCAATCAATTGTCTGCTCAATAAAAACAATATATAGCTAAACAATATAAGCATAAATAGAAGAAAAACAATCTAGTGCAGCCGGCTTGGGGTTAATAAATGTCGAAATATATAGATACATATATAGAAGTGGGATCAATGGTGATTTGCTGACTTAGATATATTGATTCAAGCAATGGAATAATTTTAATTATCATTGCAATGAAATTTAATACGTTAAACAAGTCAAGTTAATCGCCCTCGACTAACATAGGCGTCGATATTGTCGATTAATTCCATTTTACTAATTAATCTCTCTCAAACTTGGCTATTTCACAAACAATATATAGCCCCAGGTTATTATTTATAATTATATTTCCAAGCAAACAATTTTATTTTATTCTATGGGGGAAAATGTGAATACCTTTTTTGTAATTTTACCTTAAATATAATTCTAAATAGTTCTTTAACTAAATTTGCTCCATTAAAATTCTAATAGAAGGAAGAAACAAAATTTATTCAACGTTTTCATGTGCCAAAGTTATAAATTAAAACGAAATAACAAAATATTAATTCAATAGTTTGTAAAAGATCTTTAATTACCAACAAAATAATGATTTTGAAATGCGTTTTGTGATAATTGATTTGAAAAAAGTCAAACTAGGATTTCAAAATGAACTTTAAGAAATATTTAGATAAAAAAAAAATGCCTTTTCAGCCTAAGTTTGCTTTTAAAATTATATTCATTTATTGAAATCTTTGTGCATCTGTTTTTAGATGAGAAGGTGATGCTGATGATATTAAGGCAAATTTTCGCAATTAAATGGAAAGAAAAATTTGTCTGATCATAGTCATTGGGGTATGTAGGTTAATTCCAGCCAGAAGACTACGCCTCTGGCCAAATTGTCTGCTCATCCATCAGATCTGTCATGCAGACATTCAGGTGCAGGTGAGCAAGGAGTGACGAGACGATCAACGTTCGCTGGACCATTGGCAAAACAATGATCATTTGTCGCCTTGGCTACACACGCTAACTACGTCAGCAATTGCTGAGGCTGTGCCTGACTAACTGACTGACAGACTAACTGACTGATCGAGCGTTGAAAGACAAGTCATGCCGTTTGCTTACTTCATTAATAAACAGTGGGTCTTGGCATTAAAGGCAAGAGCAATGAATTTTTGACGGGGGTGGCAGTGCAAGGGGAGGAGGCGCATAGCAGACTCTTCGATCGAATAATGGCAAACCGGGTGTGTCTGGACACACAGAGCCGATGTAATGAGTATATGTAATTATTGGTTAGAGAACCGCAGCCACAATAATTTGGAGTCGCTTATTTTTGGCATTTCTATTTCCACGAATAAACTTTAGCCATTATGTGTGGCAAGAGTTTTCTTCTTGTTGTTGCTTTTTTTTCGCTGTGGCAACTTCTTGATAGCATTTTGCGTGGTAAGGCCCACGTGTCAGCAGCAGCAGCAACAATGACTGGCTAAAAAAGAAACTTTAAATAATAAATCATGACGCAATGTTCGGTGAGGTGTAGCTGCACGGCATCCTCTCTTTCCCTCTTCTACTTCTTAACTGACCTGTTGGAATTGTCAAGTCAGGTGAGTCAGAGACTCACCCAAAAGTCTAACACGAACCTTGTTACCACTTTAGACCGGAAGACATCTAATTAAGTTTTCGAAAGATTTTCACTTTTCACTCTGACAATAAATTAATTGAATTTAATAATAAGTATCAACTAAAGCAATTCCCCCAATTGGTAGATGAGTATGCGTTACAACTACGAACTACTTCCGCCCAGATGGACGAGAGATCTAGGGCTCATTATGCGAGATATATATCATCTGCAGCTTTCACACTATGCTTCATCTTCCTGGCTACTTATTAACTATTTACTTACTGACGTAGGTCAGCAACAAGTGTGTAAATTTCACATATAATTTATGCCATTTGATTAAGGAAAATTACTAGCGAGAAGCGTCGTAAAAAATAAAGAAAGAAAAAACCATAACAACAAAACACGTTTTATTATTTACACCAGAAGACAGACTGAAAGAGAGAGCGAGAGAGAGATAGAGATAGAGAAGTGCAACATTAAGGTGAAAATGATATGTATTTAACACGCATTTAACTGCAGTCAGCGTCGTCGGTCAGTAAGTGCAATTAAATTTAATTAATCCAGTGTTTGTTTAATTTAGCTAAGTTTGCCATACTTGGCCACTTTATTTGTTGTAATATAATTTTCGTGTGTCCGTGTGTGTGTAATTACCAATCTGAACATATCTCTCTAAATAAGTGAACTAGATTCTCCAAGTGCATTTCCGTGTGCTATCTAATTAAAGTTGTTAACTGCTTGGAATGTGCGCAAATTGTTTCAGTTTTGAGGTATTATTTTTTATTATTTTTTTGTTTCACAGAGGAAGTCAGAATAGCAGGAACTGTATGAAATTCCTAGAAAATTATAACAAATTTGGCGAACCTGTTTAATTATTTTTCCTATGTTAAGAAATCAAAAGACTTAGGACACATACTTTTATTGTGGGTGGAACAATATGACAAGTCATCATAAAAACTTCCCCTCTCACTCTCTTTCTCTCTCTGTATGTGTGTGTGTATCAAGTTACAGTTCATTTAACTTTTTTGCACCAAGTTGTGAACAATTTGCCACATAAATTTACGCCCAAACAGTTTGACAGTCATGGAATAATAAAACAATCTGTTGAATCAACTCAAATAAATGAACAAATTGCAAATGCTTAACACATTTGATTTTAAATTGAATCTATAGACAAATAAAACCATTTAAAGTCGATTTATTATTTCTTCAAAATAATGCGCAATATGTTGAGAACTAAATATGCCATAAAAATAATTGTCGTTGTTGTCTGGGTGGGCAAAAATTTCCCCTACAGTAAAAGATGGCAAACAAAAATGATAGAATGGCAAGGCGAAAAAAATGATATGATATGAGTTTATCTGCTTTTTGTTTGAAACTCCTCACTCAGTTTGTTGAACTTATATTTTAGACAACCAAAAGTGTCGATAAATAACCGGTATTAAAAGCACACACACACACACACACACACACAAAGAATATGGACTAAGGCATAAATTTGGATTATAATGCATATATGCCATGTGTATATAGTATATAGTTGAATTGTGTCTTCTGGCGAAATCTGTTCGATCTGAAAATGGAATCTTTGCTGGGATAAATCTTCATCTTAATTAAGGCATTGCCACCTTTGACTATCTAAATCTAAAGTCATCTCTGTCTGTGTGTGTGTGTGTGTGTGGTGTATTCATTTGGCAATCGATTTCGTCAATTCATGATGATGTGCTGACTCTGTCAGAATTTTGGTTTGTTTTTTGTTGTCTTTGTGTTTGTGTATTTGTGTTTTTCCCTTGTCTCTCTTGTGTGGACTTTGATCGGGCAAATATGAGCAGTTAAAAATGTGTTGTATTTGCTATTACATAAAGCCACCAATCGTTGGTCAGTTTGCGTAAGCCGCCAGTCCAGCCAGCCAGCCAGCCAGCAGCTACAGCATCTCTAAGAGCGGCTGACCCTTTTTTTTGGTCTCTTCTTCTTCATTTTTATTTCGCTTTCTTTGGTTCACACGCGCAGCGCCAAATGCTTTCCCAAAAACCCCACAAAATTGTTGCTTCCGTCAAAGCGGCAAGTGTAAAAAGATATTTGTAATTGTGTTTGATGTTGTTGCTGTTAGTTTATGATTGTTGTTTCTATTGCTGCTGCTGCTGCTGCGTTACATTTTAACGCTTCATCATGCGACCCATAAAAAGACAAGCCAAGTCCAAGCTCTGTGCCAACAAATGAGTGAACAATTTTACTAAGCCAATGATTGGTGGCACAGCTGATGCTGCTGCTACTGCTGCTGTTGCTGTTGCTGCTGACCAAATGATGACCATTCATCATCTTTGTATGAGTATGGCGACATCAGTCGCAACGACTGACTGACTGACTGACTGACCCATTGACTAAGCTCGCCCAGACAATAAAGGTTTGCATTCAAGTTGCCTTGCTTGGATTGCGACAAATTGTTCCCGCTAATGTGTTGCCAGTGACTGTGTAATAAGCATTTGGCTTATGAGATGCCAAAAAACAAAAAAGTGGCAGCCACTTTGCCTATAATTGCATTGATAGTTGTTTTTACCCCTCTCCCTGTTAACTTAGGCAAATTAGAAGGCCAAGACAAGTGTTAATCTAAAGGCACGGCTAAGATGACAAAACCTAATGAATTAAGAATTTCCATGAGCAATAATGTTGTGTCTTGTATTAAGGACAAATCTACATTTTATATTTCTTATTCAATTGGAAAAACATCTGGCTTATATTTAAGCTTAAATAAATGTTTAATATTGAATGCTAGTTTATAATAAACTTAACAAATTTAGTAGATTAATTCCCAGAAATAAGAACCATATTATTAGGATTTCATTCTGGTTTACTTTCCGTTTTGTTTGAATTTATTTCGATTATTGCTAAATGGCTAAGAATTCATTGATTAGCATATGGAACTCAATTAATTTGTCGTAAATGTTGATCGATAAATTCCAAATTCAATATAATTTACAATTAAATTTTCAGTTTAATGGCTATTCGAACATTTCATTGTCATCAAAATCGAAAAAGAAGGCCTGTTTCTGTCTATTTAATGATAGTAAAAATCAAAAACTTGTTTCAACTCATTGTTAGCTGATTGATTTCCTCTATTGATAAAAATTTGCATAAAATGTCAAACTAACAAATTCATTCACTGCAGTTTCCAAGCCAATAATTTATTTTACCTAATTTGACCTAAAAATTAATCAATGGCCCGAAGATGAACAGAGAAATTGCCAATACGCATTCAAAGGCAAATGTTCAACATTTGTTTGTGGATTCGCCAACAACAACAAACAGAAAGAAAGAGACAGACAGAGAGAGAAAGACGGAGAAAAAGCGACAGAAAGCAATTAAATTATCAACAGTCAAATGACAGCAGCAACACAATCCAAACGCCAGCAACAGCCACAAAAATGTTATTAACACTTTACAACATGTTGGCAATTAATTAAATCAAGCATCCAAAAAGCTGTCTAAAACCCATAACCCAAACCCCAAACTCAAGCTCAAAAGCAAAACCCAAACCCAGTCCCAGACCGGACAATAATTATAATTATAATCTAACCCAAAATTGAATTTTTTGTTCGAGGATTGGCATGGAGAGTGGAGGAGGAGGAGGAGAAGGTGGATGAAGATGAGGAGGAAGAGACTGATGGGTTTGTTGACGGTGCTTAGGGGCTTGGGTCTTTGGCTAGGGGTGTTGGCCGAGGGAAGACGCTTGGCAGCTTGGCAAAAAAAAAATAAAAATGATATGATAAAGGTGTTGAAGCCAACGGCAATGAGATGAAGTAACAAACAGACGACACAACACAATCCAAATTTTTTTTATATATAGGTATGTATGTATATTTCTCTGCAAGGCCAACCAGCTGAATAGTCGCTGGTTGGACGGGCTTTCTTAGCTTACTTTGGGCTGGGATTGGGGATTTTTACTTATCGCTTTTATTTTGTAAATTTTTTGGCAAAACTGCTGCGACTAAATAATAAGTATTTCTCAGTTGATTTTTAATTTGATTTATATTTTTAATGGGTTTTTGTTTTTATATAAGCGCAAGTGTCATCTGCCAAGTGAAGTGATGCCCGATGCGGCACTAAGCAATTACTATGGTTTCCCCATTTGTATAATCATAATTGTCTCTCTCCTAAGAAACACTTTTACTTTTCTCCCTTTCCATATGACTCTTTATGTCTCTCTCTTTTTCTCTCTCCCTCTCTCTCTATCTCTCTTGCTGGCTTAAACCAAGAAAAGGGCCAAAAACTGGTTTCAAATCATTCAAATTGGTTATTGCACTTAATGATTTTTGATCATTTTTCAAAAAAAAAATAAAATAGAAATAAAATAAACCAAAAAATCAAGTAAAAATCAATGAAAAGAAACCATGAATAGCCAAAGAAACTAAGAAAAGCACACAGAGAAGAGAGAAAGAAAGAGGAAGAGAAAAAAAACAGCAAACCTGCGCAACATAAAAATCAATTTATAGGTCAAGTTGAGCGCACATACACAGACATACACGGTGTTAAGAAAGAGAAGGCTATATTGTGCGTATGTGTGTGTGTGTGCATGTGTGTGTGTATTAAGCCAACATTCAGGTTCAGCTGGAGACTTTTACTCAAATGCCAGCCTCAGCGGCATCTTGTCTAATAAGACAAGACTTATGCAATCTTTATGGGAGTCGGATTCGAAGCTCTGCATTTGCAGGGGCGGACTAAAACAAATGTAGGGGTTCAACACTAACGAACAGCAAAGTTTTATATACCAACGAATGCTTTTAACTGATTTGTTGATCTTGCAATTTTGTTTAAATGTATTTTACTTTCGTTCTTTTAAGAAAACGAATGTAGAATTCTTTTTAAAAATTATGTTACCTTTATTGATCTGACCTGATTCTGTTTGATTATTGGATTATATTAGAAATAGATCTGAGATCAGTAAATAAAAGATGCAGAACAATTACGAAGACTACTATTAATTTTGCCAAAGTTCCAAAGGTTTTATCTCCAGGTTTTTTAAATCAACCAAATGAAATATCAGCTTCCACTCGAAAGTTATGGAACATCTATCAATCAATCGTTTATCTAGTTGTGGCCTTCTATTTTAGTCTAAAGGTTTTTGTTGAGCTGGCTTTAAACTTATTACAATTTGGAATTAATCCTCTCATCATTCTATTGTCCATTTGCGCTTAATAAAAGAAAGGATTTTCTTCAAAAAACTTTTAACTTGGCTATTTAAGAACTAATTTTGCACCAGCAAAATGGATAGCCATAGACAGAATAAGATTAACTTGATGCTGGTTTATATACCTACAGATATTTATTTGTATTAAAAATTAACCCTTTAACTTTAAACACAAATTAATTTTATTACATTGAATCTTATTTCGTTTTTTAAAACATGCTTTTCATATTGTCGTCTACGTACTTAATAGAGAATAAAATAAAGTTTTCTAGTTTCATTTTCTATCATAGAAAAGATAAGAATTCATATAAATAGTCGTAAAAAATAAGAGACCCGCAATGACGGACCTGCTAATGTATGCTTAAGTGGCATTTGTTTAAAAAATTTGTTAACGATTGTTAGTAAATGGAAAGCGAAGCATAAAATCATTGATCATATCATATCAGCAATGCAGCAGTTGCTGATGTTGCTCATTGTTGTTGTTGCTGATATATATGTTGTTGGTGTTGCTTGCCATGTTGTGTGGGTCAAGTTGAAAAATGCAGCAAGTTTATTTACTTTCAACAATCACTCAAGCGACTTGCACGCGACCAAAAACGCACAAGCATCTAAGACGCTAGACGATTTTGTAATAGGCTGAAGACACAACAAACACAACAACCCAAATGATGCACTAGCAGGTGTTTGTGTGTGTGTGTGTGAGTTACCGTGAAGGCTTGATGCCTGCTTGACTCCTCAAGCAACTAAATCGCATTAATTTGGCAATCAGATGTTTTTTTTTGTTTCTGTTTTCCTTCTCTCTTTTGGAGTCCGGCTTGGCGTTGGCCTAAAATACCAAGTAATTGGTGCAAGACATTTGCTGCCGCTCAAAGGAAGCCCGTCGACATTTTTGCGCTTTGCTTTATGATCCGCTCACTGAACGTGCGCGGCTTTGGCGCGTTTCAAGTTGCAAGTTGCTTGGGTTTTTTTTTTTTTGCTTTGTAATGATTAAGTTTAGCTAAATTGTCAAGAGCACAGGTGCAAATAAGCAAAACTTATGGCCCGGCTTAGGTGCGTAAGTCGATTTTGAAAGCCTTCAAGATACAGATAGATAGAGAGAGAGAGAGGGAAGACCTATATAATATTTACAGCTGACTCATGCCATACACTCAATATTTCACAAATATGTAGGCTTGATGTCTGTCCGTCAGTCTCTGTGTGTGTGTATGCATTCAGGTTATGTACCTCATGAATTCAGGTTGATTTTAATACTATATACCAACAACAATTACAAGACGGGCATCGATTATTTGTTTCACTCATCATCATTATCTTAATTAATGGCTATTGAATAAAGAATGCAATGACTTTTGTAAAATTTTCAGTATTTCTTAATTTGCATACGTTTCCCCCTCACACCTTTCACATTATAATGAAGTTCCGTAATCTAAGTTGTATGTAAGTTCTTTAACATTTAGCCTATAACAAAAACAAATACAAATGTAGTTCATTAAACTAAACAAACGAATTCAAAGGCGGAAGGCAATTTCAATTTGAGTTCTTTGGAATTCAAAGTATTTTTAAAGAAGTCTTGCGATTTGTTCAAATATGTGAAAACGAATTGCTAATATTTAAAACATTTTTTCTTCGAGGTTTTGCAAGTATTGCACCTTTTTGAATAAATAAAATAAACTTTGCATAGCTCGATTTTTCAAACTAATTTGTAATTTTAAATTGTTTTATTGTTAGTTCAAAATGCTTCTATTACGTCAATGAGAGTTTCATTTTTAAAATAGAAATAAATTTACATACTTCGAGTATCACAATTTCTTCTTCCGTGTGTCGATACTGAGTCTTTCCATTTGTAAGCAATTTTCTTATTCATTTTCGTAACTAAGCTCTTTGCCCTTAATTTCCTTATATATTAGATTAAGTCACACAATTTGAGCTGGTCAAGGTTAGCACACTTGATTTAGAATTATCTAAATTGTCTATTCTTCTATAATTATAAGGGCGAATATATAGATTTTTGGTTGGCGCGAAATCGATTTTCCAAATCGAAAACCTGACAATTTTTAATATAAAAAATTTTAGAGCCAAAGCAATTTTCAGTTTATCCCCAAAATATGTTAATGTGGAAATCAAAACTGGATTTTAAATGGCTTGAGGTTAAAACATCGTATGATTATATCAGAATTCAAGTCATAGGCAGCTCAACATGTGTTCAAGAATAACAAAGCAGATCAGCAGACTTTGATAAAGAGTCCAAAATTGTAATGTCCATGCCATATCTTCAACGCTAAAAGTTGGAAGTTCAAACTAAGGTCGAAAGATATTTTCAGCTGGAAATCGTTTATAGACACTATTCGCTTAAAATTTGTACATTGTAAAAAATCTTCTTCCAGAATTTCAATCGTATTTGTGTATTATATTGAATATTTGTATGTGTACTGAGATTTTCAATAATCTAAAGTCCTTGTCTTAATTTCCTTTTACAAATTGTACAAAATAGTTTAATTTCTATATAATTTTTCCATAAGAACAACAAATCATGTAAGAATTCTTTATCTATTGGTCATCCTACTGACTAGAATTTATCTCAAAAATTAATAATTTCTTTTAATTTAATTCGTATAATCTTTAATTGTATTGCTAATGTCACTTACTTCGATTTCAATCACAGTAATAGTCCGATAAGAGTCAAGAAACATTATCACTATAGTTGATTCACACACACACACACACACTCGGAGAGTCTACACGTTTCTCTCATATATGTATGTGTATGCTATCAGTAGTTTTTCATGGCTTTTTTTTAGCACTTGACTGCGATATGGGAGAGCGAAGTAAACGAAACAAAATGTTAACTAGATAAGCTAAGAGACACGCACCGAGACAACTCGCACACAAGCTCAATGTTAGACAATAAACCTTTGGACAAATGGCTTTATTATTGCAAAATGCAACAGCTTCTAGACTACCTGAATATAAGTATTTATATTTACTGGTATTTTATTTATTTATGTTTTTTTTTTCGTTTGTTAGTTAGTTCTCTACTGGATGCATTTGAACAATGTTGCGTATACGCCACCAACACCAAATGGAAGCGATCGATTTCAAGTCACATGCGGTGAATTTTATCTCTCTTTCGTGTCCCCTCTCTCTCTCTCTCTCGCTCTCTAGGGAAACAGCTGAGAGTATATTTTGAGTGGAATTTCGTTAAAAGGGGTAAAGGGGGGAATTATTGTTGTCGGCAGCGTCAGCGTCAACGTTAACTATCTATCTAATGTGGCTTACAATGCCTGCAAGCAAATTGTCTGATTAAAAGCAACTTTTTTCTTTTTTTTATTATGATTACTCGCTTGACTTGGCGATGGCTGCGCAGTTTGGCGGCTGGGTGGCCAACTGGCCTAGTAAATTTTTAGCCAGCGCCTTTGCACTTTTCAGTGTCAACGACAACAGCGACATCATCAGCAACAACAACAATAACATCAGCAACATCATTAACATCAGCAATAACAGTTGAAAGATTCACCAAAAATGTGGCAAAATCAAAAAAGGAAGGTGTAATAATTATTGTGTAAGAAGTGGCCAAAGAAAAATACCAAAAAGAAGAGAAGAAAAACAGACACACACACAGACACACTTATTCTCATATTCACATACTCCAACAAGTCAAAGATTTGAATAAATTTGTAAACTTATTTTTTTGTTTTTTCATTTTTTTTTTCTCTCTTTGTATAAATGGTGCAATGTCTAAGCTTGGATCATTAGCCAGCGGCCAAAAAGGGGTTTGGATTGGATTGGTTAACCAAAAAAAAGTATTTTCGAATTTTGCAGACAAGCCAAAAGATGTTGAATGAATATGAAAATCACTTGATTTCTACACAATCAACATCGACAGCAGCAACAGCAACATCAGCCCCAATGATGAGTAAAAATTAAACAAATATCGTTAAACCATTTGACTAACCGAATACGCAATACCTTGCAAATTCCTCAACAACAAATGCCATTTGCATTGGCCTGCAGCGTTCATTAATCTTGCAATCTCTCATTGTATCTCTAAAGTTTTTTGCATAAATTTCTGTTATTACTAATTTGATCTTAACGACTTAAATAATAAGTTTATATATAAATATAAAAATACAGATTGCTATGCAGAGAGGTCAGTGGCGGATCTAGACCCAAAATGGGGAGGAAATTCGGTACTAATTTCTTAAGAATACGCCATTGATTAACGCTTCATTTAACTAACTTTATTTTGGTTGTATAGAAAGTAGAGAAAGATATGATCAAAATTTCCATTTCCCTGTTGTATACATGGACTTTATGGGCAGGGTAGAGATAACAAATGAAGTGAAAACGAGATGAGAAATAAACGAAAGGAATGAAAACAACAAGACAAAGCGAACAACAAAAACAATGCAACAAGTTGTTGTTGTTGATGGCTGGTGGCTGCTGCTGCAATCCGAAGACCCGATCCAAGATTCGAATGTTGGCCATGAAACTATATCATTTCACTTGTTTCATTAAGCAAGAGAGCTTCTTCTTTTTGTTTTTCTGTAGTCCCCCATTGCAGGTTTTAACTTGAGTTAAATATTGTTTGAATTCAAGGTCAGTAACCAATGCATTGATTGCCTTTTGCATTTCCGTGTGAAATGTTGTCAAGCCAGCTTCATATTCCTACAGATCGACAGACAGACAGATCTTCTGACGGCGGCCTCCCAATTCTCCAAATGTTCAGATAGCCTTCACTTGACCACGACAATACATATATATATGTATGATTGCCATAAAAATCATAGTCAAAATGCTATAACTTGCTTTAGTTGCATTTTCAAGTGCGAATATCTTTAGCAAAACAAAGTCGCGTTGAAAGCAAATCCAAAAAAAAAAAAGAAAAACCAAAAAAAAGGTAACAAAAGCGTCAAAAGGTCTGCGCTTGGCAAAAACTTTCCATAGACCAAAAGACATTGAAAACTTTCTGATAATTTGTACTTGAGAAAAACCAGCAAACGTTTTAGTTTTTCACATGAAATGTACATAAAAAAAAATAATAAAAATAAACAAAAACAAAAAGAATATGTACATACACTATATTTACATCAAAAATGACAGCACTAATCAATGAGTATTTAAGGAAATGTAATGGAAATTTATAATAATTATATTAAGTGAGATTCATTAACGGGGAAATAAGTTCCATTCACTTATTAAATAATCAATCTTCGAGTATTCATCTTGAGCACTAAAAATCGTGTGGATATAAAAAATAAAAACAAAAAAAAAAACCAGTGGAAGATGAGTAATTTGTGCATGTGAATGGAAACCCCAAAGATCTCTGGCATGCAAGTCAGCAGGGAGAATGGGGAAGGGAAATCAAAAGAGGGGCAAGAGGGACAACAGAGAAAATTGGCAAAGTTATAA
Source organism: Drosophila paulistorum (assembly GCA_018152135.1). Classification (NCBI taxonomy): domain Eukaryota; kingdom Metazoa; phylum Arthropoda; class Insecta; order Diptera; family Drosophilidae; genus Drosophila; species Drosophila paulistorum. The sequence continues at coordinate 1,876,010 of JAECXG010000690.1, forward strand.
TCATTCTAAAAATTATAGGCTAGTAATATAAAATTTAAGTATTTCTATGAAACTTCCATTAGAATAATGTAATGCAAATTCTAAAACCATTTATTACGCAAAACATTTAATACACTGAGAGAAAAGCGATTCTAATTTCACCAACAACATTAAAGTGATATGAGGAATATTTTCTCTAAAATATTAAACTTTTAAAATTCAACTCAAACAATTTCCTCTCTTAAATGAATTTTGTGATTTGATTTGAAATTTTAGAAAAAGCCAAATTAAAGTTTGTTAAAGAATGGCTAAATACTAAGTTAATTTATATACTTAACCAGTTCAAGTTTTTTTTCAAATCAGTTTAGCATATTTTAACTGTTTGGCTTGCTACCATTTCCGGTTTGGTTATCAATTAGAAAACATTAAGTCAATTTAATAAATGCAATAAATTTGCAAATTTTAAACTCTTTGAAATTTCATAATATTCTCCACATGACTTTTCAAATTTTGTAGGTATGGAAAATTTGTAAATCCAAATTTTATGCATTATTTGAACAAAATTAAAATTCAATACAATTTTCCTTTTTTCTTCTTAGATTTGTTGGATCTTTTAAAATGCAATTTTTGTATATTTTATTTAATATAATTTTAAAAATTACTTACCATTTTTAAAGAGTTTTATTTGCTTGTTTCGTTTTGTTTAGGCACTTGAAATTTTGATTTCCTCTAAAGAAATTCAATAATATTCACTTGAGATTTTTTTGTTGTTTGATTTCAATATATTAAACAAAAATTGGGTGAACAATTAGAAATTAATCACTATCTTCGTTGACCAAAGCGGGGAGCTGCACGTGAATATTGGTGGTGGTGGTGGTGGTGCTGATGGTGGTGCAGTTGGTGGTAGTTTGGAGGTTTACTTTAGTTTGCGGGCACAAGTCAATTTGTTTCGTTTTGAAGATTTCCACACATTTGATTAACCATATCCTACTATAATTTTTGATTATTAATCGTTATTGTTGTTGCTAAATGTTTTCATTGATTATACACGCGCGGCAGTTTTTAAACCATGTTTTTCTCTTCGTTTAGAAAATTTGTTGTTGTTGTTGTTGTTTTTGTTAAAAAATGTGTTAACTAAATCACAATCGGATATGCTGCTAAGTCCGCCGCTCTGTGATGGGGACTCGGACTGGATTGGGGACTGAACTGGACTGGGTCGAACTCTACGTTTTGTACATTCAAATCAAAAAAACTGAAATAAGTTTGATTTCACGCTGACGCTTTACTTTTATACGAGGTAGCGACAGAGCCACCGGCAGCAACGCCGACTGCGGCAGCGGCAGCAGCAGCAGCAATGTTGAGTTTAGGTTTTGTTTTTTTTTTTTTTCGGTGAGCGTGCGCGACAGCCGAAGCGATGGCAAAGCTTTCGGGCGATAATATTCTGAGCGCAGCTTCGAAGCAGCAGCAGAAGCCGCAGCAACAGGTTGTCCAGCTTTTGTCTCTGTATGTGTGTATGTGTGTGTTAGCTCTCACTCAGCCGCTGCTGCTGCTGACTCTGCGTTTGCGCAAGGATGCTGCTGCTGACGTCGACAGCAACTCAGTTTTTTTTTCAGCCCTTTGGATTTTGATTTCGTTTTCGGTTTATCTTGGTGGGATTTTTGCTTTTTGTGTGAGAGTGTGTGTGTGTGTGCATTTTTCTGTTTTCTCACACATAACATCAAAGTGCAATGCTAATTATTATAAATTTTTACTACTTTGGGGGCGGCAAGGAATTTTGTATTTTGTTGCCAATTGGCATTAGCAGCCAGATGATTGCATGGGACAAAGTTCTAAGTCACAGATACAGATAGAAAAAACGCCAAATGAACTCTAACAAACATTGATACAAATAAAACTTAATCTAATAGAAATAAAAGAATTGTGCAAAATGCAAAGATAATACATAAATTTAATAGACAACATTAGGCAAAAATCCTAAGAAAAAAAAAGGTAGCCCCTCCTCTAGGCCACTGAAGACTAGCCAAACGAATGCGATTTCTATGCACACTTTCTATACCCTGCAGACAGCCCATGAGTAAGAGTTTTATAAGCTTGAACTAAAAGAAAATTATGATTACAACAAGACAAAGCCAATGAATTCCAAAAACCTCAACCTTTTCTTAGATTTACATTTTCTATCTCAATCTAACAAATAAATATATACCTTCTATAAGATAAGCTATAGAACTTCAAGTAAGCAAAAGCTATATATAATTAGTATGGTTATTCCTTTTGCCTTTAGATTTATGCACTGTTATTATATATAATAATAAACTGGTGATTATCAAGTCGATTCTATATTTATGTGTCATTTATTTGATTAGAAGATCTTTTTGGCTCAGCGTCAATAAATAAAATTATATATCATTTGTCTACAATCAAGAAAAGGAGGAGAAAAGTATCTACAAAATTCAAACTTTTCATGGGACGAAGAAAACTTCATTACAAACAAATTTGCCATGAGTCTGCAAAAAGAAAACCAATGAAACCGAGAAAATCTGTCACCAGAATCATATATCAAGTAAGTTATGCTTTAATTGTGATTTTTATATGTTTTCAAATTTACCCAATGAAGGAATAAACATCCTAGACAAAATTAAAACAAACTAGAATTTGAAATTTTTAGAATCTTTGAAATAGAGTCGAATTATACAAATATTGAAGTAATCTTGAAATTGATTACCGATAAGTTAGGCAATTTATTATTACATTTTTAAGTTTTGCTTTTCAATCTTATAAAATGGAAGTTGGAATAACTTTAAATAAAATAAATTATACATTTGTTTGGTTGTTTTGTTGCATTAAAGAATTCTAAACGAATCGAAAGAAAGTACAATTTGATGAAAACGAAAATGGCAAGGAGAGGAAACATATTTGATTTCATAATAAAAGTTTGCATTTTTTATAGTCAAAATTAGAAAATTTCTTTAATTTGTGACAACTGGAATCTATTTCTTTATACAAAATTTTACATCGCGAAATATAATCAAATAATAAACTAAACTCAAATCAATTGGACATTTCTAAGCTTCTTTTTAGACAAAATTTTAACTTATTATAATTTGGATAAGTAGTGACACTTACTAAAGGGTAAGATGGAAGTCGATTTCATGTGATTAGCACGATTATTTTAATTTCAAAGTTTTTAGTTTTGTTTAAATATGTATTTCGAAAAAAAAGAGGAGAAGAAAAAGAAGAAGACGATTTTAAAGATGGTACTAAAACCAGTTTGACTTTTGGGTTTTTAAATATTTATGATTAAGAGCGGAGTTGCTGACTTGGCTTAGCAGCCAACTCGGTGATCATTTCTTTTGTTTGTTTTCGGATACCAATAAACGACGGAAACGCGCCGTGAACTTGTGAAAAAAATAAAATACAAGCAAAAGACAATGCTGCCGCACTTAACAGACATCGAAATGGTGTCGGAGATGGAGACGATCAACACGAAGTCGAAGATTTAGTCGAAGAGTCGTCAACGTATTCACAACTTTCTGCATTAGCCATATTCTCAATGGCCAGTAGTCTTATTGCCTTCGTTGCAGCTTCCTCAATCATAAACTATGGCCAAGCCCAACAACGTGGCGTATACTTAATATACATATGTTCACATTTCAAATTGATTGCAATTCGACGACGTATAAATTGATTTTTGTTTTTTTTTTTTTTTTTTGCGCATATTTGCTTAAGAAGGTGTTTGGATAAGGTGATTTAACTAATGCCCTCCTCTCACCGCCGCCCAAGCACACATTTGGCTTGCTTCTGTGCGCCCATTCAATATTTTGATTTTACAGCTTCTGTTTGGTTACCCCCAATTAGTGATTATATATAGTGATGTCAAACTTAGTTAGTTACACCCATTTACATGCAAAAATCTCTTACGGTTTTCATTGAATGACATATCTGGGGCCAGCAACTACTTTATTTCAAATGTACTTGTTAAAAATCTCACCATCCGAGGTGTAAAAATATTAATTTCGTTCAAAGTTCCTTCCACTGACTATATGACCAGCAATATTTTTCACGAAAAACGAAATGACTTAAAATCCATTTATAAATGTAAGTGTGAGTGTAAGTGAGGGTGTAAGTGTGTGTAGAGTTATTCAAATATGATTTAATAATTTTCTCATGAATATTCCCAAGTTGTTTTTTGTATTTGCAATTCGCTAAAGCCCTTATTCTGAACCCAACCAAAACTATCGGCAAAAATCAAAATAAACCACACGCGCTAACTAAACATGGGTAAATCAAAATAAAACTGAAAACAACAACCAATACCATATTTAAATTCGTTAAACATTATGCAATTCAAATTGTTTAAATAATTTCTATTTGAAATTTCAGAACCTTTGACGCATTCGTTAGGTTGAACCTTTCCCCATTAATGGAAATAATGAGGTAAACATTGAGAGTTTTGTGTTCTATTAGCAAAGCTGCGGTATTCCATTGGTTTTTTATTAACTAATACAATTGCTTTGGTTTTTTTTTTCTGTACTGTATTAAAAATTTCCATGGAATTTGAAATGGCAAACATTTTTGAAATCAATCGTTTAGTTACTTCAATTACCTTCAAATAAACACTACAGACTGTAGTTTTTTATACCCTTGCAAAAAGGGTATATCAATTTTGGTCAGAAGTGTGCAACGCATAGAACGAAGCATCTCATATAAAGTATATATATTCTTGATCAGCACGACGAGACGAGTTCAAATAGCCATGTCCGTCCTTCCGTCCGTCCGTCTGGATCAACGCGAAATCCTCCTAGACCGTAAGAGCTACAGAGCTGAAATTTTGCACGTAGGCTTGTATATACTGCAGGCGTTGTATATCTCGGATTAAGCCGGATCGGACCACTATATCATATAGCTCCCATACAAACGTCAAAGTCACGAACAGTGACTTTTCTCAATAACTTCGTTATTTTATCAGCAATCATAAAAGTTGGTATTTGTCAGTTTTGTGTTCTTATTAATAATTGTGCCAAATATGAGCAAGATCGGGTGACTATATCATATAGCTCCCATAGAAACGATCGGTGGAAAACAGTGACTTTCATCGAAAAGTTCGTTATATCCTATGCTAAGATTGAAGGCCGTTCTTTCGCAGACATTAGACTTTTTGGATAAAACGTTTTTACACTTTGATGGCTATGGGTAAGGAAAGAACTACCAAAACAGTTGCAAGGGTATACAAACTTCGACGTGGTTGCAGTTAACCCCGGCCCTCTGGTTTTTTTTTAATATTAATCAAATCCGGTCCATGAGAGAAAGAAAAATACAATTGTCCAGTAAAAGGCAATTTCAAGATGCTATGTTTTTTTTTTATTTCACAAATAAAACCACTAATAAAGGGTAATAACTACACAGAACTTTTTGATGAGCGTGAAAAATGGCATAGAAGAGTCTTAAAATAGCAGTTTAATGGCTTTCTTGTTTTTAAACACAACTGACGATTATAATTATTTATAAATTGTATGAATGTCCCATTAACTCTATATACTATATATACTCACCTGGACAAAAATCTAATAGTATTTGAACGAACCGAAAGACAACATCGTAATAGTAGATAACTTTTGAAACTTCCATTTATTAAAAGACAATTTTTATAAACATTGCTAAATATGTTATATATTATTGTTTCTTGAATATGAATATGTTGAATATGTTGTTGCAATTAAGTGGTTTCTCTAAACATTGATGGAAGCGACTCCTTATGTGCGTAACCCAGTTATCCACAGAGACCTTAATAACCCGTCACATCTGTCATGTTTACCTTTTATAATATTGTTCTTCATTAAGGATAGATTGCTAATAAAATAAACAAGAAAAATAAATTTCAGTTTCGAAATTGTCATTACAAATTTGACTAATATTAATATATTCATTATTTATCATCATGTGACTTTCAGAGTAATTAATCTGATGTTTTCAAACATGCAGGAAGTAGTAGTTTGAATTCGAGTAATACAGTAAAAGCTCAAAATAACGAATCTAAGGGGATTTAAATTAATTTGAATTAAGACTTTAATTAGGGGCTGGGCGTCTTTTTGACCTACCCTTTAGACTGGAGATTGCAAGTAAAAAATATATAAATAAATATAACATTTTATAGTCTTTTAAATAAAGAAGATAAAAATATTGAATAGTTTCTGTTTTAGAATCGAGGATTTTTTGAAATTTGTGGTAGTCGAAACAATATAGAAAAACAAAAAACTAATGGCTGTCTAGGGTTAGCTTAATTCCTAGTTTTTTTTTTTTTTTTATTAATTTTTTGTTTTTGTTGCAAAGTTTTAACTAAAAAGTCTCTGACTTAGCCAGATATTAGCATGACCATCATAAAAATAAATCTTATGAGAAGATTGCATCAGTTTCAGATGCAATTTCTTTAAATTTTTGCTTCCAATATTTCATTTAGTTGAAAAATATGTTCTAATTTTTCCCAAATTTAATTTTTTAGGAAAGTAAATCAAAGTTTCATAAAAACATTTAACATTAAACCTTCTCTGCCGACCCAATCCTGACTACGCTCTGCCTCTGAAGTTTAAATCATGAACAGATCGAACAACTTCTCAGGTTTCATCAAACCTTTGAAACCAAACATAAAAAAAAGGATTTCATATGCAAAGGACTCGAAAATTGTCTAAATACCCTAACCCTTTGCCTTCTTTATGCTGTTGATTTTAAAAAATGAAGAGATATACAGTGAAACCTCGATATAACGAACTTCGTTATAACGAAAAACCCAATATAACGAATTTTTTGTTAAGTCCCTTGAAAGGACTAAGGTTTTACATTTCAGTACCTATAGCGAATCAATAGATATAACGAATAATTTTGCGATCCCCCTCAGATTCGTTATATCGAGGTTTCACTGTACATTACATTTCCGTCGTTTTTCTTTGTAATATGTACCTGCTGAAGTTAAAAGATGTCAATTCTTTCATCAAGTTGACTGGTCATTAATCAATTGAAAATATTGTGAATTTTGCATGTTGGTGGGTTTCGTTAGCCGCACTTCTTCCGGTGCAAATGTATAATCATTGAGTTGTATGTAGAGGTACAATGACATTTGGTTTAGTAAAAAACCAAACGCAATTGTATGGCACAGGTGGCACAGATGTTTGTTTTTTTTTTTTTGTTTGTGCGTATTTTTTAATTGACCAACCTTCGATTGTGGTGGTCAAGCGATGATGCTATAAAGATGAGATGCCCCAAAGTCTGATGACTGACAACTAGCCTGGCCTAACCATGTTTGGCCAAGTTTTTGTGGGTGTTTTTCGCTTGCCGGGCCATTGTTATTAGGCCAAGTTTAAGAGATTTGGTGTTTTTGTCGTTAAAAATATTTTTTCCACCCGAGACGCCTTTGTTTGTTGGCTTATTGTAAACACGTTACTACTTCTTGTGACCTTATTTAACGAATTATAATATTCAAAACAAAAACAAAAAAAAAACACAAGCCAATTTAGATGTATGTATGTCCAGTTCAAGGTCTTTCATAAAGGGAAATGACCATAAATAGAGGGAACACGCGCAATACAAAATCAAAAAAATTATTCTATCTAAATCTGCTAATGATTATTACAAAAAAAGGGAAATCATGGACTACCTTATTGGTTTTAACTCTTTTTGTTTGGCGAAACTTGATATACCAAATCCCTAAAGGGCTCTTAGAACAACCAATTAATGAGTCTGTTATACACATTCGATATTGCCAAGACAGAGTAGTATATATTTGTCTGATTCGGTTTTCATTGATTTACATTTTTCAATTTCGTAATAATCAGCCAAAACTAATGAGTAGATGACAAAGAGCCGCATGAAATGAATAAGCTCTTTCTAATAGGGTATAAAATAAACCAAAAATCGATTGTGCAATCTTCTTGCAATGATTGATGCGTTGATTTGGCATTTGGCTAAAGTCTCAATAGCCCTCGAAATAAGCAACAAAAACGGCTAAAGTCGCAGTCGCAGCTGCAGCAACTTCATCTAGCGCGCCCACTAGTGGCAGTATTGCAGGCAGCCATTGTTGTTATGATTATTAAATAACGGTTAACTCAATCGCCATTTTTGTATTCTGCAAATCATTCTCACATTTACATGGCATTTCAAATGCAATCGAAAGTGTTAAAAAAAAAAATAGGAAAAAATCGAAAGAATCGAAAAAAAAATATATATAAGATATGCATAGGTAATAGCAAATACCAAAGCAAGAATAATAAAAATAAACAGATTCAACTTTTTAAACCCGTTATGGACCTTGCAAGTATACATATATTGAAAACAATAAAACATTAAAATTAACACGCTAACTGGACTTTCCGAGCCGAACCAAAAACGTGCTGCCCGCCCATATTAAATCAAAATACAAAATTTAGTAAAAAATTCATTTGTCAATAGCCATAAATGATTTTCATGTGAAGACAACGATGAAGATGATAATGATGATGACGCCTCAGATTGATCATCATGCTTATGATGATAATGAGTTTGGTCAGTTTAGTACTCACATAAAACACAGCACGAGTAGTATTTGTATTAGAAATTGCGCAAGTTTATTTGAATTTGAAGATGGCCAAGCATTTGTGAAAATATATCAAGGTCAGCGGGTTGACATAAAATTCAATGAAATGACTAAATAAATCAGCTAACTGATATTAAATGATTTCATTAGCTAATTAGCAACCCCTTTAAACAATTGCAGCATTTGTTTTGAGGAAATTATAATGAGAAGCTGATAACGCATTCGTATTTAATATTTAACTCATTTGTTTCTTTAAGTTTTTACTTAAATTTTCAAATATTCAAATGCAAATGTGCATAACAAATGCATTAAAATTTTTAATTTAATTTAAAAATAACAATAGCGACCCATTCGCATTATTTATGCATGAATTTGATTGATATTGAATTTCCTATTTTCGAATTTCCGTTGTTTTAAATGAGGCAACAGCAGCACTGTGAGTTAACAGTGATCGATACACCGGAACAATTCTCGATAACTAATCGCATGCAATCGATAATCAAACGCTTTTTTAAGTAAAACTGTTGACATTTCGCAAAACAGCTGACCTACAGAATGCAAAATAGTTATTACAAAAATATAATAATAATATAAAATAACACCGAAGGAAGTATTTGTTGGTGCCTAGGATATCTTATCTTACTGGATCCTTGAACAGTGATAGCCGTTGATTATTGATATAAGCACTGCAAGAAGATGGAAATTTACTCGTGCCCAAGTAAAGATTGTACTTATCAATCACCTAGGCTTTATAATGTCGAACGCCATCTGCAGTCTAAGCACTCAAGAAAATTTAAGGCACAATTTGCATGCAATTGTTGCAACTACAGAGCCGATGCAGCTTATAAACTAAGCAGGCATGTAAATTTACAGCATGTTGCTAACTTGATTGAGGAAGACACTGTGAAAGATGAGCAAGAGAATTCACAAGCAATTGTGGAGAAGCACAAGACAAATATATATGTGGAGCACCATGCGAGAGCAGACTTGGAGCAGTGTAATTTAAACAAAGAACGCATAGAAGATCAAATAAAACTCGCAGCCCCGATCAAAAATCAACAGGTGCCATCTAAAAGGGCCACCTCTTCTAAGACAAAAAGACTATATTGCCAAACCTTCTTTAAGGATGATGATGATGATGAGAAGGTAATTCCCCCTTCGGCGAAAGTTAATCGAATCACGTTAAACAAACAAAAATGCAAAAGAAGAATTGAGTATTCCTTAAATGGCAGGCGAAACTGTTCGAACGTACAATAAAAACACATAATTATACATAGCGAGTAATGAAAAATACACTTTATCTTTCTTAAGTAAACATTAAAACAGTCCCATTTTTTAATATAAGAAAAGATAAACAAAGCTAACAAAACTGCTTGGGTGAAATTTAACTTTTGCTGCCCCCTTTTGACCCGTCTCTGCATTTCGTGCAGTGCTTTCCCATTGTAATCGAAAAATCTTAATAACTTATCGATAACTGTTGCTTACCTGCACTGTGAAAAATATTTTTGAGCATCAACAATTTGTTTGGATTTGTTTTATATTTAACGTTATTGTTATATTATAAAAGACCTAGATAGACGTGGTGACCAAGAGAAAACTCGTTCGTACATGGGAATCCCTTTACTGTGATTGACTCTTGAATTTATATCGTCGAAACATTCACCACCCTATTTGAACAGTGTATGACTGAGTGTTGAGAGAGACTCGTTCACGTTTTCACAATTGAGTTCAATAAAATTGCATTTGTTTAAAAAAGAGGGAAAAAACGTACACAAATGTTGCGACAAAATCTTTTGGAGCAGCTGAAGCATTTTATAGACACGGTTGGCAATGGCCTCAATAATCCCTTCCATGTCCTAACGAATCCCTCTCTGATTAAACTCTCGTAAGTAATGCTTTTCATTTGTATGGAAAACAATCTCACATCTCATCCCCACCCCCCACCTAAACATTGGTACAGATTGAGTTTCCTGGAGGAGCTTCCAGCCACACGGGATGTAGTATTCGAATATTTTAGCCTACTGGCCGAGATCAGTGTCCAATTGTATGTCCTGCCCGAGATGATAGATACTAAAACTGGCCTGCCGGTGTCCCAGGTCAAGCAAGGCGGGAACCGGCAGCAACAGATGCGTGCCCCGGAATATGAAAGTTTTAATTTGGTACAAACGGCCCTGCAAAATCTGGTATGGAAGGGTCCACCAGCCTGGTCCCCTTTCATAGCCAACTGGAGTCTGGATCTGGTGGCCAGATTATCCGATAAGTACACTCAGCGTCGCATGACCATTACGGCATCGTGCAACTATTGGTTGGAGTGTAATGCCATGCATGGCCTCCTCACACTGATTAGCGGATGCTTCCGGAAACTGAGCAATGCTGAAGAGGAGACTTGTGTTGAGATAATGCTGAATGCCTTCCATCAATTTCCCATGACATTTGACTGGATAGTGGCACGTTTAGGCGGCTGCTTTCCCTACAAGATCATCGTACAAATCCTGCAATGTGGAATCAAACGTTTTGTAGACGATTACCGCTGTCACTTGGACACAGAGGCGGGCATTTTGGATTACATGACATCGTGTCATGAGCAGCCATTGCGTGCCGCTTTTCGTGAAATGCTCAAGGATGGTTTTGCTCCAAAGAAGTCGCTCGATGTGGCTGTGGTGCCATTTCTATTAATCACCACCAACTACTCGGATGCCATTCTACAGAGTTTAGTCAATGTCCTGGTAGATCTATGTGGGTATAAACTCTTTACTTTCCAAAACAAGCACTTAATTCAATGTTTTCTTTGTAGATACGGATGACATGTGCGAAATGATTCTGCTGAAGGCTCCACTGTGGTTAAGCAACAAAATGTTTGCTGATATGCAACCGACTCTCAATAATGCAGTGCTCCGTCTGAATCATCATGGTGCCAAATTGTTGCTCACCGCAGCCAGAATGTCTGAAAGATATATGTGGTGTCAGGATTTTTTGGACACATCCATGCAGGATCTAGAGCAATGGGTGCTTAATCAGCGGAATTTCCCATTGCTCGCTGATCTAGCCTACGAGGAGACCAAATACATGCTCTGGAAGAGTTGCCTTAGTACAAATCTGATCGAGCAACAGACTGCAGTTCGTTTGCTGCTTGTCGTCTGTAAGTAACTACAGAGAATAATCGAACAGTCCCTGCATAATTAATGCAAATCTCTTATTTCTTTATGACAGCTTCACAACATCCTCATATATACTATCAGACTATATCGGAGCTGCTACGCAAGTCATATGCCCATAATCCAAATGGAATTGGGGCTCTTATACGATTGATGGCTGGTCAAAGTGGAATAATTAACTTTCCCGGTTTTACACCCGGCTTTAAAATGGTTCTAGAGGATATTACGCTACAGGTTCAGGTCAACAATCGTCTGCCTGTCCCGCCAGGCACTCCCACTGAAGCCTTCAATACCTTCTCCAATCTAAATCTTTTGGCCAAGTGAGACAGAATAATTTTTTGTTACTCCATCTTAAGACAGTCTAAATGAATTCTTTAAACATTTTCCAGAGTTCATAAGAAGAATATTCTAACTCATGTCAAAACGCCGTTGCTGACGCGAGCCCTCAATGAATGTCTACCAAAGATTATACAGATCTTTGAATGCACCATTAATAAATTAGTGCTAAGAATGAACAGAGATGCTGCCGAACGAAGTGCCGAGAAATTTAGACAGAAACAATCGGACAACACAAATAATAATCTGGAAACGATGCCTGATATGTACAATAAGAGCAAGAACTCTTCAAATAAACGTGCCAAAATGGAATCCAGCAATCATTCTCGGCCAGAGGATGACGATGAGGACTTGGCCCGCATGCGCTTGGCTCATTTAATTGTTGATCTTTTAAACAATATGGAAGCTGGAGGACGCTCGAATGTATTACGCACTCCAATGGTTCTTAAACTGGCCGTGCTTAGCGTAAAATATTTCTTTGTGGGCCTAACAGAGCAAAGTAAGTTCTGGCAAATGCATCATTTTATAAGAAAATATCTAATTTTCCGTTTTTTTAGCTGTCATTCGACGCACTGCAGCTGCTAATAGATCGAATCAACTGCTTCAGCGTCAGTGCTCGGCTCGGAAAATTGCTCGCACTGTTTGCCTGCGTGAGATAATCGAAGGAGCACTTTTTTACCATGGTCATCTACTGGGTCAGCTGCAGGAATACGAATTGGATGAATTGAAAATACCCGAGCATGAACTTTTAATAATACAGAATCTCCATACCAGTTCTGGAACAAATTCAAATCGCTCGGTACTCCATTCGGGCGTAATTGGACGTGGTCTGCGACCAATGTTATCCAATACGAATCAAAATTGCGATGCGGAAAAACAATCGCTATATCTCAAGGCTTTAAATGCCTGCTGTGAGGATTTGGTAAGAATTTTTGCTATTAATTGAAAAATGTAAGTAGTACGAAGTTTCGCGTTTTCTATTTTACAGGAGAAACCCAACAATGTGGAGGGTTATTCACTGGTCTCACTTCTATTGGTTGAGCTGGTCTCCACCGATGTAATGTACAATGGCCTGCCCTTTCCAGACGAGGAGTTCACCAAAGTGACAATGGAACGAGATATGCAAATTCGTCGTGCCTTTATCACATCTCCCGTTCTCTGGGCTGTATTGGGCATGATTGCGGCCCATAGACCAGCTCTGTGCTATTCCTCCGTATTGCTGCGAGCGCTGTGCGCCACTTGTCTGCATCACTGGCGTGGCAAGAATGGTAAATTGCGTGTAGAAATTCTTTATCTTTCGTTTGATTCCTAAAATTTGGTGTTTTCTTGCAGTCAATAAATATCAACCCGCATCTGCCAATGATGAGTTAATGTTATGCACCAAGAAACTGCTGCAACTACTGGCCATAAGTCAATTAATACCGCCACCACTTAACCATCTGCACATGATCATTCACCACTTTGAGTCAGCCGAGGCAAGTCGTATTAGAAATTTTAAGTATAAAGAAGTTTCCAAAGAAACGAAAACCAATAGATTTATTACCCTTGATCGGTAATGAAAGATTGTCGATAACATTCTATTTGTTTTTCAAATTAGTTTCCCAATGTGAACGAAATTTAACTTCATCATGTGACACAAATTGCACTCAGATTTATATAAATTTCTTGCACAACTCTTTTTTTTTGTGTAGATTGCCCTGCTGCTGCGTGAATGCATATGGAATTATTTGAAGGATCATGTACCCTCACCCGCACTTTTCCACATGGACAACAATGGTTTGCACTGGCGAAACACAAATTTGGTGAAGGTTCCAGCCCAATATGTGGACACATTGAGAAATTTAATGCAAAAGAAACTCTCAAAATTGGGTACACACTATCATCAGATGTTCATTATGGACGAGCTGCATGCCACTGGGCCGGAGGGGACTGGAGGAGCTGTTGGACCCCCAACATCCAGATTACAAATTGTGGAACTAGAATAGATTCTATCTAATGTAATTTAGGTAGCCTAAGCAGATTGTATATGTGTATGTGCGCGTGTGTGTGTGTGTGTGAGTTTAATATGTATGCAGTTAAGAAATATATATATAATTTGAGTTGTATTTTATTATCAATGGGTTTTATTTTTTTACTATTTTTTTTATACTTCGATTCTTTTCGGTTTTTCCTTTTTTTGTTTGTAAATTAAAAAAAAATCTCAACTTTTGCATTGCAAATACTGTCCAGCAGTTTGACTCGTCTAGCTCGACGACTGGGAATTGCATCATTTGTTTGTTTGTGTGTTTAGAATATAACGAAGCCAACAACAATTTGCTTTTTGAACATGTTTCTATCTCTGTTGAACGACTTAATTAACTCCACCTTCTCCTCCTCCCACGATGACTCAATCGGCTCCTGCATTCTCTCTCTCTCTCTATATATATATATATAATACACAGTATTGTCACTTGGGTATATAAACTACATATCATTATCATCATTTCATTACATTTCGTTTCGGTTTTTGTATCGGTTACTCGTGCCCCTCGCTTAGCTGGGCTAACTTAAAGTCTCTCTGCTTTTACTACTCTCTTTATAAATACTTGGCGATAAGGTATATGGGATAAGGGGGATAGGGTAATACGGGGCACGGGACAACAAACAAATAAAAAAAAAAAAAAAAAGATAAACAATTAAACAAAAAACCCAAAAAGTTGGCTCACAATTTGTTAACAAAGTAATTAGTTTTTCATTACGTCTTAGTAACTACGACGTACGGCAATGGCTTAGCTTGCGCACAGAGATGCAGGATGTTAGTTTTTTGGCCCGTCGCTTAAAGCCCGATCCTTTCTTTTTTACAGTCGTCATCGTCGTTGTCGTGGGCAGCTGTTGGTGATCCTCGGATCCCCCCCGTCCATTATGATAAAGAGCCATTGCCAGGCCTTCCTCAGCAGCAGCAGCAGCGGCGGCAGCGGCACTAGTTGTAGGCGGCTCATACAAATGGCAGGCGGCCATGGCAGCTGCGGATTGTTTGGCGCGTATATCAGCAGCAGCAGCAGCAGCTTGTCGGGCTAGTTCCTCTGCAAAGCGGATGTCAGTCAGATCAGTTGAATGTTGAATGGGTTTGGGGGGTCAGGAAAGTAACAAGAGATTTATCTTACGATTCACATCGTGCTCAGTGAAATAGACATCTTCCTGATCATGCTCGCTGCCATAGTGATAGGCTTCCAGATAGGGCACTACAGTGGAACGTCGATATTTATCGCCCTTCAAAGGAGGAATGGGAATCGGTGGGCCGGTAACCGCCGGTGCGGACACAAACCATCTATAAAACGAACACCAACATTTTCAAATCTTTGGAATCTCAACTGGTTTTGCCATACTCACGTATTTTGGCGTATTTGCTGGAGGGAAAGGCGTGCACTGGGATCAGCTTGTAGCATGCCATATATAAGATTAGCCATCTCAGCATCCATTGTATATAGCCAGTCGGGAGCCACCCACTGGCCGCGTCCAATGTTCTCCAGCAATCGATAAATATTGTCACCTTCAAAAGGATATAAACCGGTGGCTAGATTAAATCTGCAGGGAAAAGACAATAAAAATTGAATTAAGTCTTAAGATTTGCATACAAAAACTAAGGGGCAATCTTACAGGGTAACGCCACTGCTCCATATGTCGACCTTAAAACCGGCGAAAGTCTCATGCCCGTTGGCTATTTCGGGAGGCTGAAATGCAGGTGTACCCTGACCCGTGGTGCAGGTGTCGTCCGGTGAGAATAGATCCAATTGCTCTGCTACACCGAAGTCGGATATTTTCAGTGTGTGGTCCAGGGTTAACAACAGGTTGCCGGGCTTGATGTCCTTGTGAATGACACGGCAACCATGCAAGTACTCCAAGCCATCGATTAGCTGCTGAAAATAGCCATGCGCTTGGAACAGTGGCATCTTCTTATCTGGCTGATCGTCAATCATCTCCTGCAAGCCTCCCACGCAATACTCCATGACCAAGTACATCTTTTGCTTCTCTTCGTTGTAGAGGACGTCAACCAAGCCTACGACATTTGTGTGCTTCAACTGCTTGAGCAAATGTATCTCTCGGGTGACATTCTGCTCGCCGTTGGGAATGCGACGCAATTTTCGTTTTGTTAATATCTTGACTGCAAGACGGCATAGATTTTCCGAGTTCATGGCTTCTTTTACCTTGCCATAGGAGCCCTCGCCCAGGACATCGCCCATCACGTATTTGCCAACCATTTTGATGTTCTTCTTCTTCTGCTGATAGATAATGTCCTGGCTATCGACACGATTGAAGAACATATTACCGATGTCAAGTGTCACGCGATCAAGTGTGTCTATCTCATCGTCATCCAACCAGGTGACCTGAGCATGTGCTTGCTCCTCCTCCTCGTCATTATCGCCACCATTTAGTTCGCCCGCACCGGGATCTGTGGTCATCTCTAGAAATGCATCGTCCAACTGGGATGGAGTGTCATAGTGGAAATTCTTATTGGCCAGCAAAACAGTTATCTCATCATTATCTGTCGTTGAATCCATTTCCAGCGATTTGATAGATCCTAACTGCTGACCTCCACCTCCACCGCCGCCTCCTCCTCCTGCCCTTCCCTGATAATGTGTAGTCTTAACTTGTGTCTCCATTATGTGTGTGTTAGTAACAGTCATTTGGAAGCAAGAGCCCTTTCGCTGCTCTCTACCACGTCGTCCTCCCCCCCGCTTTGCTTCACACGCTCACTCACCAAATAATCGCGATCACAATGTGTGTGAGAGTGTATTTTATATATTAAATCGTCTTCTCGTGGGCCTAGAACTAGAATTGCATTGCATAAAGCCCACTGCTCTTTGATCACATTTTAATTCGTTGACAGGGCGACGAATCTCCGAAAATCCCAATCGCACACGTCTCAAGTACTTTTCTATTTTGGCCAATTTTAGTTAATATTTGAATCTTTATCGGGCTGTTGCAAAGATTAGTTTTGAGTATTTTTTGTTTACGCTGTTAGAAATTTGTTCCTTTTCTCTTTCCGAAATTTATATTTTTGTTGGTCAAATTGTCAATATTCTGATAAGGTAACACTATTCTGGAGATGTGTTGCCATTACAGTACAATCGACAAAACTGCTCAACACTGGACATTTAATTCTGTTTAATACAATTTGTCTATTAAATTTTTATCATATTGTTGTCCACAATTTTGAGTGAAAAACCAATGACTATTGCTAAAGATTTCCCATATTGAGAAGTAAAAAAACTACGTTTTATTTTTTAACGCAGTCGTTAAAAAATATCGATATAAGTTGACGAAACTTGCCGCCACTAGTTGCCAAAATTGATAGAAAACCCGACAACACTACCTTTACGGCATAAAGGTACAAATATTTCGAAAATATATGTATTTTATTTAAACTCAGAATAGCAAGGCCTTCTTAAAAGTGGCAACGTCTATCAATTTTTGTCACAAATCTATAACAAGCACAAGAACTCGACGTAGTCTCTATAGAGAAATATATACATATCCTTATATATACATAATTGACTTAAACCGGGATAATATATTTCAATATAAGCAAGTCATGGCCAACGGAGTAGCTACAAAACAACGCATAGAATGCCTTATGGATGCCAAGAAGCAGCTGGAAGCACAAATCTCTAGAAATGGACAAATATTGGCCACTGTGAGTTAGCTACCCCAAAAAAAACATACATATGCACACACATATATTCTAATCTTACAAGTTTCTGATCTTTTTTAACAGAACGACAATGTGGGTATGAATGGACCTCTAGTGGATGCCGAGGGCTTTCCACGCAATGACATCGATATCTATCAGGTCCGACAGGCTCGTCAGACAATAATTTGCCTACAAAATGATCACAAAGAACTAATGAATCAAATCCAAAGCCTGCTCAATCAATATCATAGTGAAATCGCCAACACAGATCCGGAGTTGGTGAATCGAGCCTCTGCCTTAGATATTGACGGTAATCGAACAACTGGTGGTTCTGCTCAACAGGAAATCAACACACGTGTCATAGTTGTGGTGAATCTAGTCAGCCCTCATTCACCAGCAGAAGAAGCTGTAAGTAAAGGATCTATTACGTAAGGCTCATTTAATAAATCATCTTCTCACTTACTTCAGGGTATTCGTGTTGGCGATCAAATTCTTCGTTTCGGCTCCATCAATGGCAGCAATTTCAAGGATGATCTCAGTCAAATTGGTGAAATTGTTCGTAATACGCAAAACCAGAATGTCCATCTGAAAGTGAAGCGTGGCGAACAAATGCTGGATTTAACTCTAGTACCAAAAACCTGGACTGGACGTGGTCTTCTAGGTTGTAATATAGTCCTGCCTCCAGAACAAATGGAATACTAGCCTAATCGAATAACGTACAAATAACATGTTTCTATAAGAATGCATTGTTTGAAAAAGAAAACAATTTTACCATAAATTGAGTTTGCAATTATTGATTTTGGATATCCACTTAGTGGGGATAAAGCCGATAGTAGTTATTTTTCGCTACTAGGACTACTATCATCAAATTTTAGATGACTTTTTGCCCAATAAATAGGATTCAATGTTGCGGATTTGTGTATATACCTACTATTGATTGAAGATGAATTTAACAATATGGCCCTGAAAACAGATCGACTAAATTTTTGTACAAAAATTTTTTTATTTAATATAATCTTGCAGTTGTGTTTTACAGTGTAATTACTGTAATTTTGAATTGGGGGAGCTGTAAATCAATTGACAACCCTAACAGCTGCTCCGAGAGAATAAGAACATGCGGAAGTAAAAGCTTTCCAGGTCAAGGCTAACACACACGTGGCTGCGCACATCTTTTGGTAAGAACTGACAGTGATAAGTGTCAGAAAAAAGACAAAAAAGTAAAAAAGAAAAAACAAATAGGGAAAACTAATGCCGGAAATGGCACAACAGATGCGGCATCTATCATCTCAGTACATTTCACTAATTACTTAGAAATCGAATGTAATGAAAAGCATTTCTTTTGCAGACTCATCAACAGACTTTTACATAACATTACTCGCTCATTATGGTAGAGGAGAAGGATGTGGTCCAGGGGGAGCAACTAAAACCTGTGACTCATTGCATCTTTGATTTGGATGGTTTGTTGTTGGGTAAGTTGGCAGTTAAAAGTGACCCAGTGAGTTTGTCATTGATTTGCATTCTCTATTTGACCAGACACCGAGACAATTTACGAGGGGGTCACTGCAGAAATTGCGGCCAAGTATGGCAAAACGTATACGGTGGACACTAGATTTCGTGTGATGGGCACCACCTATAGACGTTCCGCCGAAATAGTCATCGAGGAATGCGAGCTGCCCATCACAGTGGATGAATATCTGGAACAGTATATGCGAATGTGCGCCGAGCGTGTACTTACTGTTCCCTTGCTTGAAGGTATTGACTGACGTCAATAGACAACTACAATATGTAACAATGTACTCAATCCACAGGTGCCGAGAGGCTTTTGCGTCATTTACATGCCACTAAGGTACCATTCGCTTTGGGCACTAGTTCGGGGGCAGAAATGGTCCAACTAAAGACAACAAATCATCGTGAGTTGTTTACCCTGTTTGATCATCTCGTCTGTGGCTCTACCGATAAGGATGTAAAGAATGGCAAACCAGCTCCAGATATATTCCTAGTTGCCGCCAATCGTTTTAAGGATCCACCAGCTCCAGAGAAATGCTTGGTTTTTGAGGATTCACCGAATGGTGTTCAAGCTGGTCTAAATGCTGGCATGCAGACTGTAATGGTTCCCGATTCCCGTCTCTCTACGGATTCCTGCTTGCACTCGACTCAAGTAATAAGCTCCCTCAAGAATTTCAAACCAGAACAATTTGGTTTACCACCATTTACAGATTGAATTTACTATTGGGTTATAGTAGCCGACCTAAGAAGCTTATATATATATAGAAAATTGATATTAAATGCATGTATTTAGGCAAAGTTTGAAATAAAAATTGAAAATATTTAGAAATTAGGGCGAGTTATTTTATAAAGTGATCCAAAAAGATTAATTTTACATTTAAAGGCTGCGTAAATATCACAACTTTTTGTTATTTAATTGCATATGTATATATAAAATATAGTGTTCATTGTTTTTTTTAGTTAAAGTTATATTTCCCATCTATTTATAACGCAGAACGACATTTTTGAGGTCATAAAAAGGTGTTTTAAGTTTAGTAGGTTTTTTATAGTAATTTGGAGTTGCTGATTGTACTTAGTTTTTGTCCATAACGTCATGATTTCGAAAAAAGCGTTGGAACTATTCAACATTAGTTTTTTTTATTATTTTATTGTATAATATAAACAAATTATTATACATAAAAGCTATTAATATCATAGGCATCATGCCTAAGTAAGATTTAAAAGAAAATTATAAAATATAAAAGAGATGTTTCTTTGTTATAATGCATAATATATTACACTTTGGACATGGCTCTAAAATAGCCAAAATTGAACAAAAAAGTATGCTATAGGTTCAAAGAATTGGATGATTTTTAGGTTTTAAGAATTATTGAAATCTTATGCATCTAACATATTGTTTATTAGTAATCTTTGCAAACAAGAGACAGTTTTTTGAACAGGATATTCTAAAATCTTTTAAAAATGTAAAAAAAAAAAAAACAATTTTTAACTTTCTATAGTATACTCTTGGGTGCCTATTTTCCAGATTCCATGATTTCACAAAATCTGGATGTGATGGGCCGAATTAGTTATCATGTCGGCCTGTGTAATATAATTAATAAATGCTAAAATGCTTTAAAAACTCAAACCTCCCGACGAATACCCTGTCTGTTGGATGTTGCCAAATTTGTTAAACTCATTGGCTCGACATTGGTGGTTCCGATTTGAATTCGCCCTTTCGAATTTGCTGCTCGTTTAAAAAGCTTCGCCGATACTCGGGATGGCTGAGCGAATTGAGCCTTGTGATTGCATCTGAGGGAAACAGGACTTAAGAGAGAGCATCCTGAGCGAATTCAAGAAAGTTATGGCGAAGTGACTGCACTGAGAAAAATTAATCAGTATTAGTAAAAGTATATGTATGTATAACTTATATACAAAGGTCCTTAAAAACAACATAATAAAAAGCTTTTAATTACAAAGGTCATGAAACAACAACATAATCAAAAGCTTATAATTCTATCATAAAACAATGGATTAAACTAGAATACTTTAAAACTTATCTACTATACCTCGTGCGCCAAGAAGGACACGATGCCCGCTTCACGAAGGACTTCCGACAGGATCCCAGCAGCCAACTGTCAGTTGGTGCGCCGTAGCAGTGCCAAAATACAATTGAATGCGCGTACACATTGCGGATGCGACAAAGAAGAAAAAAATAGATGAAAAATAAAACCAAGCAAATTGTAATAGTGAAGAAAAAATATATTGTGGCTCCGTTTGCCGCAACCTACATGTCTATATGTATGCGCGTGTGTGGCTGTGTGTGTGTGTGTAATTAGAGTGACAAATTAAAGGATGCGGATGTGCGGGCAAGATTCATGAAAATTGCAAATTACGCCAAAGTACCCAGAAGAGTTTTCGATTGTCGCAGAGTCCCTCCGTGTGCCTCTGTGTGCGTGTGTCCCTGTCTACGTATACGTCTGTGTGTGTGTGTATGTAGTCCTGCTACTTTTTTGTCTTTTGGTTTTTTTTTATATAATGATATATATGTACATATGTACATATGTAATAAGAATTTGTGTGTTAGAGACGAAAACGTTGTATTTTTCTTTTTTTTTTGACCCGATGATAGGAAAGGGGTTTGAGGATGTGTGGGGCCTCTTGATAGTGTCACTGTCATTGCCAGGCATAGAGGCACGGGATGTGGCAATGTGGAGCAGGGAGGCTGCGCGATATGCGATAGCGCAACAAATAATGTCTGTGTGGGAAAAAAATGGCCGTGCAAATGGCAACTAACAAAAAAGTTAACTAAGGGCGGCAACAACAACAACAACACCATATTTTTCCTTTATTTTTTTGGACACGGACACCGTACTACTGTATTGGGGCATCCTCCTTGTTCACATAGTCAGTTGGTTGGGGTGGTGGAGAAAGGGGAGAGGGGACAAACCCACCACCAAACTCAAAATTTCGGTTACGTTGCCATGGCTCAAAGTAAGAAGACGAAAAGGAAAAAAAAAACGTGTGTTACTCTATACGTATGTGTATGTGTGTACGCTTCAACGCGTACACAAAAAGCTACACACATACACACAAAGACTGAAATGACAATGCTGACTGAATATTCAGAAATTCCTATTAATGATTCGTTTAAGTGGAGAGGGGGGAATCTAGGGGTATTTTTCACCATTTTAAGAATATTGAGTACAAAATTTAAGGTAAATCAGAGCAGAAAATGTAGCGCTTCAGCAGTGACAGTGAAATGCCCCCTCAAAGTATGCAATGGGCAGTCGTAAAATTGTCTTTTTGACTTTGTTTCTGAGTTTTTTAGAATATTGTTCAATTTTTATGCAGTTCTTAAGGTTCTTGACCCTTGATATTATTATAATATTCCCAAGAATTCCTTATTCTTTCTTTTTATAAGAGAACAATTTGACAATTTAAAACTTAAGATAATGACAGACTTGAAATTATTTGGTGATTCTGTTAATAGTTCGTATAACTAATTTATGTCATTTTAAACGCAGAACGCAGAATTAGAGCAAATGCAGCGTAACTGAAGCTGAAGGACAACGACTCAACGAGATGCCGCCGACATTGCCGTTGTGTATGCAAAACAACGAAGCAATTGCCGTCAGCAGCAGAAGCCTTGAATGTCCTGCTCCTGCTGATGCTGATGCCGACAGCAACAACTGATGGAGAGAAGAAGAAAAAGCAGCAGCAGCAGCAACAACAACAACGTCAACATCATGATGCAGTTAGAAATGCAGCGTAGAATGCATCAAAGGTGGCGAACATATAAATAACACAAGGACATGCCATCACGGCAATATATACAAACTATATATATATATATATATATATATATAAAGTACGTTAAAGTACAAGAGAGTATAAAGAGTAAACGAACATCTAGGCTAACGACAAAATATTCAATTTGAAAATAAATTTGCCAAATGATATATTTTCAAGCTTAATGCAATCAAAGCGGAACGTAACGAAACGACACGAAAAGTGCTCTAAGTGAATTTACCCAAATATAATTGCCTTGTGCCCAAAAATAACACAAGCAAAGACAGACAAAACTAGCAGCATTCAAAACGAGGACGAAAGGACGAAAAAATCACAAGCTAAGCAAAAGCAAACATTCGTAACGGTCACGGAGACTGAGACCTGGGTGGGGGAAAAAAAAAACAAAACCGTGGGCACTGCCAAGCTTGAGTGTCAGTCACACAGTCTGAGTGTGCAAGTGCTGACGACGTTGTTACCTGCCTGCCTGCCTACCTATCTACCTAACTAGTTGGCGCTTAACCTGATTAACACAAGTTTTGTCCTTTAAACACACACACACATACACACACAGACACATCCTGGCGTGATAGGACGTTCATATGGCTGGCAGCATCTACCGCAAACGAAGACGCCATCAGTCAGCCAGTCAATGTGAATGTGAATGAAAAGAAATAGTATTCAACATAACCTCGCCTAAATGAAGAATGAAGAAACAAAATGTGCGCACGATATCCTTGATCGTGTGTACATTTACATATTTACTTGTGGGCGCCGCTGTCTTTGATGCACTCGAATCGGAAACGGAAAAACGTCGTTGGGAGGCGTTGCAAGGTAAGTGTCCGCCCGGTAGTTAAACGTGAACTCAAGTGGCTCAAGCCATTATGGCAAAAAAACCTCTTGGGAAGAAATTAATCTCTGTCTGAAAGCAAAACAAATGACATTAAGTATTTAACTTACGATAACAAAATTCAACTTATTATATAAACATTTTATTAAATATAAAGAGTTTTCCCTTAAGCTACCATCTGTTAATCAGATTTTATTCCCAAATCAGAGAGACAATGTTTATACATAAATTGGGGTAACAAATTGATAATTATAAAAACTCTTTGACTATATAGTAATACTTAAGCTTTAACTTATCTGCAGGATAAGATTTATAGGAGAAAAGAAACGACAACATTATTATTCAAGATTTTATTTAATTTTAAAAATTTGTCCCTAAAATTGAAGCTTGGGACCCAGCAAGTCTCTGTTTTTTATACCATACACCCATAGGGTGAAATGGTATATTAAAGTCGCCAAAATGTATGTAACAGGCAGAAGGAAGCTTTTCCGACCCCATAAAGTATATATATTCTTGATCAGTATCAACAGCCGAGTCGATCTAGCCATGTCCGTCTGTCCGTCCGTCCGTCTGTCCGTCCGTATGAACGCCTAGTTCTCGGAGACTATAAGAAATAGAGCCACCAAATTTGAAATGTAGGCTCGTGTGGTATGTAGAGTGATCGAGTTTGTTTCAAATTTTTGCCACGCCCCTTTCCGCCCCCGCAATTCAAAAAAAACGTTTATCTCAAAAACTATTGCAGCTAGAGACACCATATTTGGTATGTATATTTGCTTAGTAAATACGCTCATTTTGTAATTATAAAGATTTTGCCACGCCCCTTTCCGCCCCCGAAATTTGAAAAACTCGATTATCTCCCGTAATTTTTCACCTTGTGGAATCAAATTTGGCACACTTGAAATTGATACTAATACCCAGCAAAATACCAAATTTGATCAAAATCGGACAAAAAATAGCCAAGTTATGCATAAAATCGTTTTTCCATAAGGCCGGAGTTGGCCGTTGGCGGGTGGTGGCGCTAGGGTGCTCAAATGCATGAGTGAGCGAGATACTAAGATATGCTTGTAAAAAGCATGTGAACAGAACTTTATTAAAATAGGCAAATGCTTTTGTTATTACAAATTTGAAATATTTGTTTTACTGGTGTATGGTATAC
The DNA here is from genome assembly GCA_018152135.1 of Drosophila paulistorum. Lineage (NCBI taxonomy): Eukaryota > Metazoa > Arthropoda > Insecta > Diptera > Drosophilidae > Drosophila > Drosophila paulistorum. Next base: position 1,900,991 of record JAECXG010000690.1, read on the forward strand.
CTAAGTCGGCGAGACGAGTTACTTACTTCATTTTAGTAAAAACTTGTTATTACTTCTCCAATAGTGTACTTTAAAAATATAATAAAAGAATAGAATAGAATATAGAACGCTCAGTTAGTTAATCAAAGCAAACAATCATTACGATGCTACGAAAGCTAATCAAAGTTAGTCATATTTTTCTAGTTACAATACTAAAAAGCTTCTAAAGTTTTAAATTCATCTAATCTTTATCGAATGTCTTTGAAGTTTGGAATATATTTCGAACATTTGTTTAAATACTTAGAATTTGGGGTTTTTTTAACTTGATGAGAAGTCAGAAAATATATAAAAACTAAGGAACATTAAATCTTTAAACTTTTTCTTGAATCATGACACATTTTTTATTAAATTTCGATATGGAATCTGTATTTATTAAGTATCAGTAACTTTTCCCAATAGAAATATACCTAGCTGAAAATAAATTTATTATATGAACAACTTCATGTTAAGATAAAGTTTATAATTTAAGTAAAGCCAACATATAATTTAAGAGACTTTTGATGTAAGCAAATTGAGAACAACGAAGCGAAAAGCTTTGGTTTACGCCCTCAAATCGTAATTGTTTCTGTGTTATCTGCTTTGCAGCTGTCGAGGACATGATTATACGCAAATACAATATATCACAGGAGGACTTTAAAGTCATGGAGACTGTGGTGCTCAAATCGGAACCGCACAAGGCCGGTCAACAGTGGAAGTTCACTGGTGCATTCTATTATGCAACCACAGTGTTGACGACCATTGGTTAGTTTGTCTGCCGCACACACACACACACAAGTAGAATCCATCAAACAATTGACATACCTTCTTTCCACTCGAATTTTTACAGGCTATGGACACTCAACACCCAGCACGGTGGGCGGAAAGCTCTTTACAATGTGTTATGCAATTGTGGGGATACCCCTGGGTCTCGTTATGTTCCAGAGCATCGGAGAAAGAGTGAATAGACTGAGCAGGTAAATGCAATGGCCGGATCTAAAAGAAATTTGCTCCGTAAAGTATGCAATAGTCTTGCAAAATGTTTATCCTGTGGCTATAGGCAATGTAGACAGAGAGATGTGCAATGGGGGGCATTTTTTAATTACTGAACATTACAAGTGTTCTTAACGTGTTTTTATCGTCTGCCCATTGCATACCATAGGGGATAAATTTAGTCTGGTATTAACGTGTATTTCTCTCTCTCTCTCTCTCTCTCTACCCCAAGCTATGTTATCAAAGCGGTGCGGACATCGCTACGCTGCAAACGAACTGTTGCCTCTGAAGTGGATCTCATATGTGTTGTCACGACGCTTAGTTCACTGACGATAGCGGGCGGTGCTGCAGCCTTTTCGAGATTCGAAGGTTGGAGCTACTTTGATTCAGTATATTACTGTTTTATTACTTTAACCACGATAGGTAAGTGGCCTATGAGTTTTGAGTGTTTGCATTCGAAGGAGATTAATCAAATTTTCTATCTAGGCTTTGGCGATATGGTAGCTTTGCAAAAGGATAATGCACTGAATAGAAAACCCGAATATGTTATGTTCGCACTGATATTTATACTCTTCGGCCTGGCAATTGTGGCCGCCTCACTGAACTTGTTAGTACTTAGGTTTGTTACAATGAATACGGAGGATGAGCGCCGTGATGAGGCCCAGGCCATGCAGGTGAGCCCACCAAGCAATTAGCCACAATTCCGAACTCAGATTCAATTCCAGATCCAGATGTAGATGTGTTGGGTCTACCACAAATAGTTGATTCCCTTTTACAACGTTTTTTTCTTTTGTTTTCTGGCTCATCCCATTTATTACTGTAGACTGTTGCGGACTGTTTTCAATTGTTTTTCATTTAGTTAACTTATACACACTTTATTGTATATATATATATCAATATATATATTTGTATATTTATATGGCTAACGAAAACAAAACCCAATTTCGAACTAATTTCAAATATTTTTGCGACGAGTTTTTCTACCAGTTTTTAAATATCGAAAAAGCTTCACTGTACTATCTACTGTATACTCTAGTTTCCCCTTTTTTGCCAATTCAATAATAACTCTAATTCAGAAAATTTCTTCTTGCTTTCCATCATTCTCATCTCCTTTATTACGCTTGTAAAGAAATTTTATCTAAATAAAAATTAGTTATTTTTCCTTTTATTTCATTTGCTTGGCACATTTTATTGCACATTTGGCTTTAAAAATTTTACTCCAGCACTTTATTTAAGACTTTTCCCGTTGCCTTTTGCTAATTATCTATAGAATATACGATTCATAATGATAACAATGATGATGATGATAATAATAATGATGGTTTCAAAAATCAAATTAAATTTTCTAATATTTATCCAAAATGCAGGCCAAACGAAAGAGAATTTGAGAAATAATTTTTAACATATATCAATTGTTGTTTTTTTCTTTCTTTCTTAATTTAATTTGTTTTTTTTCTTAATGGCATATTTTTCGGTTGCTTTTGACTGTCCAACAACAAAAAATATAACGAAACGAAACGAAATATGCTAAACTCGCGCTTATAGTTTATGTCCAAGTCCACTTTATGGACCAATGAGGTGATTGCGGTTTTACACCTGAATTAATATTACATTTCGACTAACTTTACAACAAAAACAAACAACATAACAACTGCTACAACTACTATTACAATAACCAATTTCAACTACTTTTTCTATGCCACACTAAAACACTCTAACTCCACTTTCAATCAACCACTAACTAAACCACCCAAACCACCAGTCACTTCACTCTAAACTAAACTGACCTTTCAAAAGAATTTCCATTTCGGATATTTTCGTAATTACCCATTTAACATCGATATATATATCGCAATTACAGGCACTACAAGTGGCTGTCAAGCTGGAGGGCGATGTGATAACATCCAATGGTTCCATATTAAGCGGTTACGAAGGACACGATGGCCAATCGCTCAACGGAACGAATACATCATCAATGTGTTCATGTCATTGTATGTGTCTCAATGGAAACCGACATAAAAAGTATGTAAAAAGTCAATCAACACCTTTATATATAAGGATTAATCATTAGAATCAGCCAATTTGCATCCTTGCACCTTGTAAGACAAGGACTAGACTCAATGGGGCACTTGTGATTGATATTTATCAGTAAACTAAATCTTTCTCCTCGAAGAGAGAGGGATTTATAATGTAACAGAATCATCAAAGTGAAAAATAGACAAATACATATTTATATTTCCCTTTTTTGTTGATGTTATACATAATATGGAATCTTTTTACATATTTTCAAGAACTTCTCTTAAAAATTGTATGTTCTACCAAGAATAATTATTATTTTTTGCCATGATTTGTTTCCAAAACAATATACTTTAGTAAAGCTGGTCTAGAGAGATTGAAATGAGATAAATATCCCCTAAAGTATGCAAATTTTCGACAAGTAATGGTGGAAAAGAACAAAAGTTCTCCCACTACATTAGGTCTTTAATCTAAATTAAATTTTAATCAAAAATGGCTCATAATGTGTGTGGCAAAGTGTAGACTATTAACTAGAATAGACCAGAAGCAGGATCTCTTTTACTATTCGACTTTGTTCTTATTATTGGAACAGATTTGCTCTGCTTAAGGAGATACAATTTGTAATTTATTGCTCTAAATAATTAGCTAAGTTGTGCCACACTTGCAAATACACATATTAATGTGAATAAAGCATTCAAATATCTTTAAAATTAACGGTCTTTATATTAGTTTTATAAATTGCAAGTTAAAAAGCTTTAAAAAATGTGACTCCAATTTGATTTGACGATCAGTTTAAGGATATAGAAAAACACCTAAATATGTAAAATTATTTTAGAAAATTAAATGAGATAGACAAATGTGCTAAAGTCATTGTTTGGCATTGTTGGCAAATCTAAAAGGAATAAGTCTTTGATAAACACATAAAATTAGAACAGATTTGTAACCAACAGTGAACACAATTATATTCCTACAATCACTTCTTTATCTAATAAATGATTTTCATTTCCATTTCAACCAGGAGTAACAACTATAAGAAAAACAACGATACTGAGTAAGTAGCGACATATGTTGATCCAATTGTTAGAAAAATTTAATCAATTCGATTCTTTTATCCACAGAAATCAGTACAAGTTGCGTCGCTCACCCACACAGATAAGGCATCTGCTGCCCGAGGTGGTTCCCATGCAGCATTTGAACTATAATTATGATTATGATACGCAAAGTCTTCAGACTATGGGTGATCATGGCGGCGGTGTTGGTGGTGGTATGGACAGCAGTTATATGGGTGTCGATATGGTGGATAATACGAGTAACAGTTCACCAATGAGGTCACATCAATTGCTAAAACGGAATGTCTCACTTTTATCATTTCGCATATAAAAGGAATAGGGAGAATGATGTGGTTACAACGAATGAATCCCAAATATCTCTGCTCCATGCCCTGCTAAGTAACAACAACAACAACAACAACAAATTGCAAGTGATAAAAAGGCTCTAAATAGTACTTAAATAAAAATCTAAAAGAAAAACTTAAATCTACTTAAAACTGATTGTAGAACAGACTCTATATAAGGAAAATTTGAATTGAGATATGTGAAAAGCGAAAAAAAAACAACAAATTATAATGCGCGACTCCGTAATGCTATTTAGTACATATATAGATACTATATATATGTGTGTGTGTGCATTTACAATGTAAATTAGTGCATAAATTAATATAGAACTTATCGTGTAGTAGGGCATTACCAGAGAATTATATACATGTATCTAATAGATATGTATGTAATTGATATTATACCGAATTATAAGACACACTATACAATTGAATGTGAACCACTGCCATTTCCGTGCGATAAAAACAAGAAATTGTATCTAAAAAAGCCATGTTAGTCTCCTTTTTCCCCCCTACCCTACTAAACTGACTCTAAAGTCCTCACCTCCCCCCACCACAACCACCACCACCCAAGAAATGAATGAGAACTAGTGCTGCCTCTCCACCCCCCTCGCAACCGAGGGGGGGCTTTCATTTAAACTCCAAAACTAAGCAAAAAACGAACAGGTGTCAAATTAATTGCTGTAAATAATTAATAATTGATTAACAAAAAGAAACACACACACATAAAAAACTAACCAAAATCGCGTTTTATTCCACTCTTGTAATGATTATATAAGATTTGATTCTTAAAAACAAAACAAAAAGAAAATGACAAATTGATATTAGTTTATGATCCATTGTATGCATATATTATTATATATTATAATAAATATGTATGTAGTTTAGTTAGTTAGTAGCCGCATCTTCAGCCAAATAACAGCTCAAAACTTATGTCTGTAGATTCGAAAATACACACACACACACACACACACACACAAACATACACCTACACAAATACATATATCTCCATGATGTGCCAAATGTTAAGTGAACCGATGAACCAATTAAGCCAATTGAAATCCGTTGCCAATCGAATCCAAGTCCCCCGTGTAAAGACAGAAAGCATTTAGTTTTTAGTTATTATTATAAAGGTCAACACAAATTGTTCAATACATTTACAAGTATGCGATTTTGTCTATTAAGAATTTAGATCATTTTATTATTTCAAATCGAGACACACACACACACACTCACACAAACAATCTGAATTTCAATCAAATGCTTTAAGAATCCTTTTTGCTCTTATGTGCTTTGTATATAATTCAAGTAAATATATAAACTTGTATTTAAATGATTAAAAGGTAATTACTTTAAATTCAAAAATTATAATAAATTATATATACAAATATATTTATAATTGTTACAAAAAAAAAAACAAACAAAAACAAAAACAAATGACGCCAGTTTTCAAAAAATAAAAAAAAAATAGTTATGTATGTTATTTACTTGATTTAACTTACGATTTTAAAAATGTAATTTATTTCAAATTTTTAAAATTTATAAAAAAAAAATAAAAACAAAACAAATTAATTGACCCACACACACTCACACACACACACATACACACACATAAATCAAAGGAAATTGTAATTTTAATTCCAAGCAAATAAAGCGAAACAGTTTAAAAGAAAGACTTTGTAATATATTCCAAAAATTTAAAATGAAAATAAACTAAATTTATATATGATAAAAAGTAAAATGGGTATGAAAATTATAGAAAAATTATATATTTGGAAGAGGCAAAAGGTATGTAATAATATGTCCCATATTGATAGGCAGAAAAATGTGTCTAAATTTTAATGAAAAATATATCATTCGACGGGAAATTCAATTTACTTTCTTTCGTAGTTCATGGAAAAAAGTATTTTAGTGCAAACTGGTGTCTGAAAATACCCTTGCCCAAAGGACTAAACATTTCCATACAAAATTCAGATTTTCAATAAGCTCCAAATCGAAAGTTGGGGGCTACATTAAAATTTGTGGTATACAGTTTATCTTATTTTTGCTAGATGTACAACTTCTTCAAAGAGTTCATACTTCTATCTTTAATATTTAAGATTTTGGAAAAAACGTCCTAAATATATGCCCCCCAAAAAAAAGACATTTCTTTGTTCAAATGCACCTATGAAAAAAACGGATTAAACTATGAAGGCCATTTTTACAGTTCATGATCCAAATACCAATCCAAACCAACAAATTACAGAAAAAATTATTGCATTAAATTATTTAGAAGCCGAAAAAATAAGCACTAAAGTCAAAAAAAAAAAACGTCCTAAATTTGTGTCCGCCACTGTATATACTGTATATACTTTAAATAAATCTATGACTGTTTATTAATCTAAATTTATTCCTATATCTGGCAAAATTTCGATAGTTAGTTAATCAATTTTGTCAAAACATTGTTTAGGTATTAGGAAATCTGATTTATAGTTTTCCAAGTTAACCGAAATTAGAGGCCATTGAGAATTTAAAGGGAAAGCGTTTTCCAGTAGCAGAGGAGTTCTTTGGTCACCTTTCTAGGATTAGTTGGTGAAAATCCTCGTAATCAAGAAGTTTAAAGACGATCTCCAGTTCACACGAGAATTGATAATGAAGCCAATATGATAATCATTTCTTTACTTAGCAAATAAATATAAGCAAAGAGGCTCAATCTATAAAATCATAATAACAATATAAAAAAAACCAGAGGGCCCTACCCATAGCCATCAAAGTGTAAAAACGTTTTATCAAAAAAGTGTAATGTCTGATAAAGAACGGCCTTCAATCTTAGCATAGGATATAACGAACTTTTTGATGAAAGTCACTGTTTTCCACCGATCGTTCCTATGGGAGCTTTATGATATAGTCACCCGATCTTAATCATATTTGGCACAATTATTAATAATAACACAAAACTGACAAATACCAACTTTTATGACAATAGCTCTAAATTAATGAAGTTATTGAGAAAGTCACTGTTCGTGACTTTGCCGTTTGTATGGGAGCTGTATGATATAGTCACCCGATCTTGATCAAATTTGGCACAATTATTAATAAGAACACAAAACTGACAAATACCAACTTTTATGACAATTGCTGATAAAATAACGAAGTTATTGAGAAAAGTCACTGTTCGTGACTTTGCCGTTTGTATGGGAGCTATATGATATAGTCTCCCGATCTTGATCAAATTTGGCACAATTATTAATAAGAACACAAAACTGACAAATACCAACTTTTATGACAATAGCTATAAAATTAATGAAGTTATTGAGAAAGTCACTGTTCGTGACTTTGCCGTTTGTATGGGAGCTATATGATATAGTCACCCGATCTTGATCAAATTTGGCACAATTATTAATAAGAACACAAAACTGACAAATACCAACTTTTATGACAATTGCTGATAAAATAACGAAGTTATTGAGAAAAGTCACTGTTCGTGACTTTGCCGTTTGTATGGGAGCTATATGATATAGTCTCCCGATCTTGATCAAATTTGGCGCAATTATTAATAAGAACACAAAACTGACAAATACCAACTTTTATGACAATAGCTATAAAATTAATGAAGTTATTGAGAAAGTCACTGTTCGTGACTTTGCCGTTTGTATGGGAGCTATATGATATAGTCACCCGATCTTGATCAAATTTGGCACAATTATTAATAAGAACACAAAACTGACAAATACCAACTTTTATGACAATTGCTGATAAAATAACGAAGTTATTGAGAAAAGTCACTGTTCGTGACTTTGCCGTTTGTATGGGAGCTATATGATATAGTCTCCCGATCTTGATCAAATTTGGCACAATTATTAATAAGAACACAAAACTGACAAATACCAACTTTTATGACAATTGCTGATAAAATAACGAAGTTATTGAGAAAAGTCACTGTTCGTGACTTTGCCGTTTGTATGGGAGCTATATGATATAGTCTCCCGATCTTGATCAAATTTGGCACAATTATTTATAAGAACACAAAACTGACAAATACCAACTTTTATGACAATAGCTATAAAATTAATGAAGTTATTGAGAAAGTCACTGTTCGTGACTTTGATGTTTGTATGGGAGCTATATGATATAGTGGTCCGATCCGGCTGAATCCGAGATATACAACCCCTGCAGTATATACAAGCCTACGTGCAAAATTTCAGATCTGTAGCTCTTACGGTCTCGGAGGAGTTCGCGTTGATCCAGACGGACGGACGGACGGACGGACGGACATGGCTATTTGAACTCGTCTCGTCGTGTTGATCAAGAATATATATACTTTATATGGTCTGAGATGCTTCGTTCTATGCGTTGCACACTTCTGACCAAAATTAATATACCCTTTTTGCAAGGGTATAATAATGTTCAATTAATACATTTATTTACTTACCATAAACCATGAAAGAGAAGAGATCGTCAATCCGATGGATCAGCAAACGGAAATGAAAGAAATTCAAGCTTAAATAGAAAATATCAAAGAAGTTAACTTTGGCTTTGCCGAAGTTTATATACCCTTGCAGTTCTTTATTATATTTAATCCGATAACAAAAGCATTAGTTGTCGTATTATGAAAATGCTCAAATATTTTTCAAACTACTATATTGATATTCAAACTATTTATATTGACTTGTGTTCTTTTTATCCGATCAGATTCAAATTTTGGGACCCAATATATTACATATATCCAATTCTATCATATTGGTAAATTTCATACTCCAATTTTTGCAATTTTTGTTTTAGAGCTATATGATATAGTAGTCCGATCCCTATGATTATCACACTTTATCTTACCCGGGTAATAAAAAGCCGCCAACACATGGCTATATCGACTCAGCTTCTCATGCTGATCAAGAATACTTTATGGGGTCGGAAACATCTCCTTCTGTGCTTTACAGACATCTGACCAATTTTATAATACCCTCTGCAAGGGTATAATAAACTTACCACTTTCTCTCTATTTTGATTATTTTATGGATGTTCATTAGGAAATGTTGTTGCCCAACGGGGAAGTGTATGAGTAAAGGCTTGTGGAAATTAACAAAAAAAAAAAGTTGTTAATAACTACACTTAATCTTAAAACACAACTGCTAAGTCCCATTAGAAAAATGGACAAATAATAAACAAGTGAAAGAGTAAGCAAAATATAAGTATAAAGAATAATATAAGAACTGTACACCGAGAACTGAATGCAGGCAAAGGGGGGGGCTACTGATGCGCGCCCCTTTCAGTTGCAGCCCCTTTTATAGGCTCAGCGACTGTGGAGAGCGAAAGAAGCAGAGCACGCAACGCTCTCTCACTGAACATTACTCTCTCTCATTTAGTCGCACTCTCCAGCAGTGGCTAGCGTATGCAACCAAGCAAGTGTGTGGGAGTTGAGCGGAGAGAAATTGTTCTCTTGCTGATCGTTTCTCTCTCATTAAATGGCGCTCTCCCGCAGTAACTAGCATTTGAGTGTGCTTGTGCGTGGGAGTGAGAGTCGCACCGGTGAAGGCACGTGTAAAAGAGAAGGCAACTTTCCCGCGCTTTCAAATCACTCGCTAAAAATTAATATATCAAATTACTCAATTATCCATATTATTTGCATATTAATATAGCATGTTATATCTTGGAATCTGAGGTTTTAGATCTACTCAGTGGATTTGAGTGCGAAAATCTTCTCTAATCAGTAGAAATATCATTTAAATTGCTGAACAATTTCAGGCTTGGCTTTAAGGACTTAAGCATTTACAGTTTTTTATTTTAATTCAAATTTATCAGGCTAAATAAATACCTACGATTCCACAAAAATAAAAATATTACATGTTTGGAATTGAAATTCATTTGTTGTTTATTGACATTATTTTTTGTTTATTATCTGTATAGACAACATGTATGTATGCAGTGCTTTTCTAGGTGGTGTACAAATGTTTCAAAATTACAATTTCATGGCTTTTGTTGATTTAATTATTAACCTTTTGTTGGGAACATATATTATGGGGAAAAGACTCGATAATATATACATGTTGTAGCGTATTCACCCAATCGGGGTATTGTTGGTCTCGTGTACATTGTCGAGTGAGTTCTTAAAACATAATTTTTAAATATTAAAAAAAATGTTGACGTTGTGTTTTGGTTGTGGGGGATTTTTCATTTTTTCTCTTGGTGACTCTCTCGATAATAAAATAAGGTGTCTGATTTTGTAGAATAAAGTTTGTAGAGTAAATAGATATCTAAATCCAAATGTTTTTTGATTTCTTTTTTTTTTTTATTGTTTTTGTTTAAAATTAATGGGGACAGCTAACTATATAATCTAATCGTCCATACTCTCGTTGTTGCGATCCGGTGAAGCATTTCCATTTTTGGGTGAAGCCGAACGTGAGCGAGAACGGGACCGCGACTTGTTGTCAACTGAGGCGGAACGATCGCTGCAAGAAGTGGAGAAGATAATGGGGGATTAGTTTTTAAGATTGAGCTCAATGGAGTGGTTAACCAAAGCAATTGGTGGACTGTGTGCGTTGTGTGCATCCGTAAGGAAATCAAAGAAGGCACGAAAAGAAACATTTTTTTAAAGAATATAAAGAAAAACGATCAACAGATCAACAATCTCTTCTAGTCTTTGAGATAAAACTTACCGCGAACGAGAGTCACGGCGATTCGACTTGGAACGTGAACGAGAACGCGACTCACGCTTCGAGTTGGAGCGTGAGCGGGAGCGTGAGTCACGTTCGCGCTTAGGTGAACGGGAACGGGTGCGCGAATGGGACTTTGACTTCGATTTGGATACATCGCGTGATTTGCTGCAGGAAAACGCAAAGAGTATTATTAAGAGAATTGTCAGACAATTGCATTTTTCACTTACTTTGAGCGCGAACGCGAGCGTGAACGAGATTTGACTGGTGACTTGGACTTGGAGCGTCCACCGCGGGATTTGGAGCGGCTGCGGGACTTGGAACGCGAGTGCGAGGAGCGACGCGAGCGAGAACGCCTGCGGGAGCGAGAGCGTGAACGAGAGCTAGATGAACGAGATCGTCCACGGCCACCGCCACCACCACCGCCGCCGCCGCCACCACCACCACCGCCACCACTGCGTCCTCCACGGCGATCTTCAACCAAATGAATACGGCGTCCATTCAGCTCGGTATCATCTAACTTCTCAATAGCCGTCTTCATGTCCGACAACGAAGCGAATTCCACAACGCTAAATGAAATGAAAATTAATCAATGGATTAATTATGTTAAAGAAATCTGTTTATATAGATTTTAGCTTACCCTTCATTGCGGCGTTGCTTGTGGGCATCAGCATAGGTTACCTCGCCAGCCTGACGCATATAATCTTTAAGATCCTGCAGATAGCGCACAAATACGAAAAAATAGACAAGTTGAGTTGTTAGTTAGACTCTCGGATTAAATGATTTTGGTCCACATATTTGGTAAAATGAAATAATTGCGTGTGCAGCAGATAAAGCGGATTGAATATTTCCAAGCTGTGCCTTCTCCTCCTCTTCCTTCTGTCGAGAGTCTCCTAACACAACCAAAGCTGCCCTCATTGCCTCACTCTGTCTCCTGCCTAATGTGGTAACGAACGACCTCAAGTTCATGATCGGGAGGGGATTGAAAAGGAACCGACCGGCGAAAGCTCATTTTTCTCTTCTCACACACCACACTCCTCCTCTCTTCTCCTCTCTGTCACAGTCAGAGTTTGGATGAAATATTCAAACGCTTTTCGCTGCACGCCGCACAAAAACTTAATTCATAGATAGATGACAGTTTATATCGTAAATTACATTAAAAAACATTATTTTTTGTGATAAAAAAAAGAGGATAATTTGATAATAGGAAAATCAAAATAGTTGTAATTGAGTTCTTACTTAAAATGCGCTTTCAGAGAGAGGACGGACACACACTCATCGCTTTTAAACCGATAGTTTAGATTGTTTGCCTAGTAGTGGTAGTAGTAGTAGTAGTAGTGGTAGAGTAATCTGTGGACCACCATCTAGACCAGACCTCCCTCACACCTCATCTCATCTCATCGAGTAGAAAGAGGAGAGCAGATGGCACGCGAGCGAGCATTCAGTCGAGAGAGCTTCAAACATCAATATTGGAGAACGACGAGGACATGGCCAGGCCAACAACAGCAGCAGCATAGCCAGAGCAGAACCAGAACCAGAACGATAATGCACACATAGGACGGACCCGGGCCCGGATGCTGGGCCTGTTAGCCAGTTAATCGGTATTCTTATGGTTTCTTTTTTCTTTTGATTATGTTTGTACTGTGGTGGTCTGTGTATATTTTGTTGGTTTTGTTTTTGTTGTATTATCTTTTTTTAGTAATAAAATTTGGTTATGTTATATAAATATATATAATTTTTGGATGAAGCGCCGCACCCAAAACACCCGAAATACGATCAGTCAGTTCAGACATCGCAAGCAAGTCAAGAAATATAGCCGCCAATAGAAGCCGGAGCCAGAGCCAAAAACCAGTACGAGATTGCCGGGGCACAGGCAGCCAGACAGGCAGGCAGGCGGCAGGCCTAGGGGAATTGTGGGCGCAAGGCAAACCGTAACGAGTGCAACCAGACAAGGCCAGGCCAGTCAACCAACCGGGCGTCACGACGGCCCCTCGCATAAAAGATAACTGGAAAAATAAGAAAGACTTTGGTGGTCGAGGTGGGTGGTTGGTGGGGTGTTGGGGAGGTATGTTTTTGTTCGTTCCGCCTCTGAGGCATGGGACGCGGCGTAGTTGCTGCTGGACACGGGCGACGACCGGTGCACGTGTGTGTGTGTGTGTGTGTGTGTGTATGCTGGCGCTCTAGTATTCCATAGCCAGACCAGAAGCACGACGAGGAGGAGTAAGGGTGTACAAGAGGCCAAAGTGGCTACATCATGCACATCTCATCTCATAACTGGCCAAGACCCTCGAGATTATGATTATCATCTGATCATCATCATCATCTTCATCAACCAAACCGTTTTCTGTCTTCCTGTCTAACCGTATTTAGTATTCTCGATTGATTTGCCCTCAAACTCTGACACCAATGTGTGGCTATAAGGAATTTGACAATTCTTTATATAGTGATAATGTTGTAAAATTAAAAAAAAAAAAAGTTCAAAATGTTTTTTTAAGCATTTAAATACCTAACACGAAGTCAAGAAGAGCAAACCTACGCCAGTCACAAACCACCTGGTCATTGCGTAGGTTGGCTCCCCATCATTAACATCATCATTATCATCATCTTCATCATCATCTTGTCTAGAGTTCTGTTAATTTTTGGTTTTCTGTCTTTTTTTCTGGGAGGGGGGGATAGATGTGAAGCGTCGATGGAGGAGTAGGCGGCAATGATGACACATCTGCTTTTTCTTTCAGTGTGCTTTTGTTTCGACTATTTTTGGTTTTGACCTTGGCATTAAAGTGTGCGTAGTAACATCGGATACCAAATGGAGAGGAATCTCATATAAGAAGTAGCTCTTTATGCCTTGTGTTTGCCATTTTGTGTCTTCTGCGCACTTTATGGAAGGGATGGATGGATGATACTCTATATATATAGTCTCATTAATGGCCTCTCGCTTATCGCACTGCGCATTGTTGTTTCTCGAGTATCGCTCGGTTAGAGGTTAGACCAAATGTTGTGTGTGTTGTGTCACAAGTCACACACAGACCACTGCTGCCTGCTGATGTTTGTCACTCTCAATCTACACAAGCCGCGCAGAACCACCAGGCCAGAACGTTGGCAGTAATTGAGTTACCCAAGAGAAAAGTAATTGTTGGGATAACGCCAATCAGTACCACAGTTTTTGTTGGATATTAAAATCTATGTTTTGTTTGCTTAAATCTAAAAAATCAACTTTACAGCTTAGAACTAATCTTAAGGACATATACAACTATATATACACATAATGCATTATAACTGAAGATAAATTGTTATGTATATATACATATATATATATATCTCAAATGTTTAAAAATAAAGTTCAAGGAAAGAATAAACAAAACAAAACGAAATAGGGTAAAGGTAGGGGGAAAAGTGTCTAAGAAACTTCGTAATTTTGGAATTAATTAGTAATTAACATTGCTTGAACTTTATTTGATTAGTTAACTCGAGTTTATAGTTGTTGTTGTTAGCTTATTATAGTTAGTAACTAATTTAGCTATTTTTTTGATACTATATAAAAATATATATGGTTTTTTTTTTTTGCTCTTCTTCCAATTTGTGAGGGAATAATATAATCTAGATATAGAATATGGAATTAACTCACCTGCCAGCTGACACGGCTGGACAAATTCTCAACAATCAAACGATATTCGGTACGCAAAGGTGGCCCATAGCGAGAGGATGATCTGGAATTTTTGTTTCTGGTGAGAATAATTGAATAATACATACAAATTAGTATTGACACTGTACTGCTGCTGCTGCTATGATGATGATGCTGCTCCTCCTCCTCCAGAGTAAACAGAGATCTCTAACTAACTATATATATATGTATGTATGTATGTAAGTAAGTAGAGGAAATGAGGTGCTGCTGTTTGGTAGCGCAATTAATAGAACTAATTTGTTAACGTGCAGAAAAATGTGAGTAAATATAATTTAAAACATTTGCAGGAAGTGGCAAAAACAAATGGCGTTAGGGATAGGAAGAATTGAAAACATATAGAAACAGATAAACATATATATATATATATATATTATAATAAAACAGCAAGACAGTGTCTACAATTATTAATCATTCCACACTGAAAGAAACTAAGATGCGATTTAAGTTTTTAGTTAAACAGGGAGGAGGGAGGATTAGGGAGGATTAGCCTCAATATTATCTCAATCAAAGTGGAATGAATAATATTTAAATATGTTTGTATGTGATTTTAGTTAAAAATGTAACTTGAAATTTAACTTAATGTTGGTTTTTTTATACGTTTAGTTGCCTTCCGATAAGAAGTAACTACAACAACAACCAAATGCTGCGCGGTCCCGACTGCAGCTATATATATACATATATCTATATATACTTACTTATCATTGTATCGCCCGCCTCCTCCTCGGCGATTTCCGTAGCGATCATCGTATCGGTCACGATTACTGCCGCGAGCTGTTCCCCTGGCTGGTTCCACAACCACCCTGTGTGTGGTAGATGAAAGAGTATGTGGATTTAGTTTAGTTTAGGCGCGTTTTTTTTTCCCCTCTACTTACCGCTCTCCAAGAAGTTCTTTTCCATTTAATTCGTAAACGGCATCATCTGCATCACGATAGTCTTCAAATTCCTGCAAATTAAATTAGACCTTTCTTAGTATTGATTTTTTCAATTTCTGTCATATTTTCTTACCACAAAGCCATAGCCATTCTTGATGAGTATGTCGCGAGTGCGGCCGTAGCCTTTGAAGAAACGCTCCAAGTCGCGCTCACGCACACCATACGGCAGACCGCCAACATAGACCCTGGATCCAACCATATTATCTATATATATTCTTTAGCAAAATTTGCTATAAAAAATGAAAAAGAATGTACGTATTGTTTAGTTTTCTTTAGTTTTCGTCATCGGTCAAAGAGAAAAACACATGCATGCATAATTGCCAAGATGGCGTCAAAGACATTGTGTATATGTATACGTGTATACCGGGTGTAGAGAGAGAGAGAGATAATTTTCATTGCAAACTAATCAATAAATTTACGTTCTTCTTTTAAAGACTTTTCACTGAATCGCGATTGTCTGCTCACAACACATACCGTTTACTAAAGATTATTGATTGTGGATTTCTAGTTCACTCGCTTTTTGAATACTATTCTTCTGCGTTTTCTTTTCTTCTTTTTTCTTCTCACAGAACACACAAGATAGCCACACGAATAAATGCGAACTCAACCGCACTGAAAACGGAAGTGATAGTGACAGCAAATTCGGCGCCTGGCTTTTGGCTTCATTGAAAAATACTAGAAAGTATTTTTTCTAGAGATGGGCCAAGTAAACTATCGTCACGTATTTGCAAGCAGTGACAGTGTTCACAGATATAAATGATTTCAATATTCAGCGAAAATAAGAAATATTGCAAAATATATAGCATAAAATAGGTTAGACTCAGGTTTTTATACCCTTGCAGAGGGTATTATAAAATTGGTCAGATGTTTGTAACGCACAGAAGGAGACGTTTCCGACCCCATAAAGTATATATATTCTTGATCAGCTTGAGAAGCTGAGTCGATATAGCCATGCCCGTCTGTCCGTCTGTCCGTCCGTCTGTGCGTATGCGTTTTACTCAGCCATCTTAAGAGATATCGGGTTGAAATTTTTTTTGGAGACTCTTTATTACCTGTGTGAGATAAAGTATGAAAATCATCGGGATCGGACTACTATATCATATATTGTTAAATAATCATTAAATGTGTTTTGAATTCAGTAGTTTGAAAAATATTTGAGCATATTCATAATACGACAACTAATGCTGTTGATGTATGAAATTTCACTTTTCTTATCGAATTAAATATAATAAAGAACTGCAAGGGTATATAAACTTTGGCAAGGCCGAAGTTAACTTCCATAGCTCGTTATAAAGTAGAATGTGATACTTGAAACTACAAGCTAAATGGCATAGATGTTTTAAAAATTCTACAGATGCAGTATTTTCACATATCTATCAAACTGCATAGTGGTAAAGTTGACATTTTTCACAGTGCAGCTTCTGGTCACACTTTGTCAAATTTTCTCGTGGTGTACACGTCTGTGACGTTGACGTGAAGAGAAGTTAAGAATTGAGAAACGAATAATCTTTTAGTTTGCTTTACGGCTAAATTAATTGTGAATAGTAAAAAACCTATAAAATGGCAGATATCAACGATTCCAATGGAAACTACGATGACAACGATGAGGTAAGTTAAAGAACTCTAATTTAGTTTTTCGCTCTCTTAATGTTTCACATACATACATACAAAAATACAAGTCAAATAGTACCGATGCCGACATGACTGACATATTGCAAATTTTTCATCCATATGAATATATAGAGGGGGTTGAACTTTTGTTTAAATTGTTGTGCATTAATGAGGCTTCCAAGTATAAATGTACATATATTATATATATTGGGTCAGCGACTTAAGCATTTTTCGAATTTCTTGTTCGACAAATAAAGGCAAACAAGCCAATGCCGGTATAAGGGATGGAAGAAGAAAAGAGAGAAAAAACATGTACTTACTCACGCATACATACATACAACATGCCGAGAAAAAAAATGGCGGCTTATTTTTTTTTTTGTATTTTATTGATTTCACTTGTGACTGTACCTGAGAATTAATGTTTTGTTGTTCTGTTTTGTTTCTTTTATCGTCATCTACCTGCAGCAGATTTCTGAGCCAGAGCAGCTGCGTAAACTGTTTATTGGTGGATTGGACTACCGCACCACTGATGAGGGCCTAAAGGCGCATTTTGAGAAATGGGGCAACATTGTCGATGTGGTGGTCATGAAGGACCCGAAAACCAAACGTTCACGCGGTTTCGGCTTCATCACCTATTCCCAATCGTATATGATTGACAATGCCCAGAATGCTCGACCCCATAAGATCGATGGACGCACGGTGGAACCAAAACGGGCTGTTCCGCGACAGGAGATCGATGCTCCGAATGCGGGAGCAACGGTCAAGAAACTGTTTGTTGGGGGCCTTCGCGACGATCATGACGAGGAGTGCCTACGTGAATACTTCAAGGACTTCGGTCAGATTGTCGGCGTAAACATCGTGTCGGACAAGGAGACGGGGAAGAAGCGCGGCTTTGCCTTCATCGAGTTTGATGACTATGATCCCGTTGATAAAATCATTCTGCAAAAGAGTCATACCATCAAGAACAAGACTCTGGATGTGAAGAAGGCCATAGCCAAACAGGATATGGATCGCCAGGGCGGTGGTGGCCCAGGCGGCGGTGGACCACCTCGCGGCGGTCCTGGCGGAAGGGGTGGCGGTCGTGGCGGAGATCGTATTGGCCAGGGTGGCGGTTGGGGCAACAATCGTCAGAATGGCGGTGGCAACTGGGGAGGCGGTGGCGGCGGAAGCGGTGGTGGCTTCGGCAACAACGGCAACTTTGGTGGCAATCAAGGCGGAGGCGGTTCCGGTGGTTGGAATCAGCAGAGCGGTCCCTGGAACAATCAGGGCAATGGCTGGAACAATGGCGGCGGTGGAGGAGGCTACGGTGGTGGCGGTAACAGCAACGGCAACTGGGGTAACAACAGTGGTGGAGGCGGCGGCGGCGGCGGTGGATTTGGTAATGATTACCAACAAAGCTATGGCGGTGGACCGCAGAGAAGCAATAACTTTGGCAACAGCCGACCTGCTCCCTACAGCCAGGGTGGTGGTGGCGGCGGTGGATTCAACAAGGGTACATTACATAGCCATCAATATAGACCGGCTATGCCTTATCTTGCTAATCTGTAAACTTCTCTTGTATGTCTAATTGCAGGAGGTAACCAAGGAGGTGGCAACAACGGTGGCCAAAGTTTCTCTGGCATCAACTACAACTCTGGCGGTGGTGGTGGCCAGGGCGGTGGCAACATGGGAGGCGGTGGCGGCAATAGGCGTTACTAGGACAAGGTAATTATAAATAGCCACTGAGCTATAAAGGATCCCTAGAGATGCCTTTTGGTGAATGAATAAGAGTTCGGAACGCATCCACTTGTGGACCGCGCACAGAGCCTCTAAAGCGCTAATGTATAACATTTTTTCCTTTTTCGCAAATAGGTAAAACTCAAACAGACAGATTCAGAGAGTTCAAGCTAGACAATCTGAGGCAGAGTCTAGGCGCAATGAGATCAGAAAGTGAGAGAGAGGCACAGTCAGACAGACAGACAGGCAAAATAGAGGGACAAATACAGGCAAAAGGCAGGCAAGATGAGTGTCAGTCAGTCAGGAGATACAAAAATGCAAAAAGCAAATCAAGAAAATACCGCAGTTAAATCAAGAAGCATCCTCCTCGATATATATATATATATATATATATGCAAAATCTATATACTAAATTGCAAACAAAACCAAACAACTGTTGTCCTGTCTCTTGTAAAAAAAAAAAACAAACCACAACAACTAAAACAAAACAACAAAAAAATGAATGAAGATCAATTCATGTTTAGGATGTTAAGTAACCTTGAACCCCACACATAGTTTTAAATATGATAACAACAACAAAATATATACTAAAATTTTAATTTTATTTTAAAAAACAAAACAAAAACAACCAACCAAAATTCACATTTTTTGAGAGAAATGATCAAACAAATTAACCATATGCCTGGCAACAACCACACACACACACTCTTTGTGGTGTGTGTTCGGAGATAACGTGGGTAACATGGGGAAGCAAAGGTAGTGTACCCAAAACTTTACAAATGTAGCTATTTTTGGTGGTCCAATCGGTCCACCAGCCAGTTGTATTTTCCATTCATCAATAAATATAATTCTCATAGCTCCAAAAAGAAAAGAAAAAGAAGCCCGAAGCAAAACATGAAACACAATTTCAGTAAACGTATTTAAGAAGTAACAATAGCAACAATATTTTATATACTTAACTATTTTCTTTGTTTTTGTGTAAAATTAAGAAATCTTTTTATTATATTATTTAAAATTGTAAGCTCGTTTGGAATGCTTTGGGAATGATTTATTTCGCACAATTTCTTGTATGAAATAGATATAGTTTTCGATCTTTTTTCAAGATTCGATGTAGACACTTTATTTTCGATAAGTTTCCTCAGACTAACCAAAAGAATGTGGGTTAGATTTTAATGCTAAAGAACACATTCTGCTTTACATTCCCATTGGAATAAGCGTTTGCTGCTTTCCGAAGTCAAAAATTCCTAACGAGCTCTAGCAATGGCTTACATATACATAAGAGAGTAAACTGAATTGGCTAAAGCACACACAAAGTAATAACAGGCAAATCAATGCTTTCAAATTCTGTTAGAGCGTAAGAAGTAGCTGCTATTCATGAAATTGTAATTAGAGTTGTTCATGCCTTGCTGTGAGAGGTGATGAGCAAAATAAATCTAACAAAAAATGTTACCACCATTTACCAAGAAAATGCAAAATCTCTACAGACCATAGCCCTTCCCCCCCAAAAGGTAGTGAAAGGTGAAGTTAGAAGAATCACTTTGATTGATTGTAGAGTGCAGCGAGAGCAAATCTCAGTCAGTTGCAGCAGCTCTAGAGATCCGCATGGTTACAATTGGGTATTAATTGCACTACGTATTTCTTTGCAAGACTGGCTGGAAAAGATGCTGCTTCTCATCCACAGGAAACAAGAACGAACCGTGTGTGACGGCCAATTTGGATTGTTGAGATTTCAAAAAGGTAAGTCAGTGCCAGGGTTACCTATGTATGTTCGTATAACTGCTCTCTCAGGGCTTACAAGTTTGCCATTGATTTTGATGTCGGTCAATAATATGGCTAGAATTTTCTCATGGCAGACTTGATTGTCCAAAAAATAATTGTGTACATATTAAAACTTGAAAACTTTTGCAATAAATATGACATTTTAGCTAAATAATTACAAAAATTGGCTTTTTTTAATGGGTTGTGATCACTGGAAAAGATGAATATTATAACTTTGACAGATTTCTGACAGAAAGTCCTGCCATAATCGATAAAATCTGTATTTCAGAGATGATTTTCAGATACAATCTCAAGTGACAGTTGAAATCTGATTTTCATTATTGTACCGAGTCATTTGCCTAACTTGAATTCATTTGTGTGCTATCGTTGAAACAGTTCGCATTGCCTCTTAATAAATGCTTAAAATGGATCATAATTTCGCAGCAAGTGTTTCATCATTTTTTCCAAAGGTATGGTCTACATTTATATACAGATAATTTCAATAATTTATTACTTTCAAATTAAAATTATTTGCAAAACTGTGAAGATTGTCCGTACTGACTCAGCAAAAAATATCATGGCCTCCAAGCCAACGAATGGGAATGGTTATACCAGTGGTAATCATAGTCCAAATGGAAATGAAGACAATGTTGGTAGTGGAATCTTCAGTGCTTTCGAAAGTGATGAGCATTTGCGTAAAATCTTCGTTGGTGGCCTGTCCACACACACTACAGTGGAGACACTGCGTCAATACTTTCGTCAATTCGGTGAAATGGTCGATGCAGTCGTTATGAGAGATCCTGTGTCCAATCATTCGCGTGGCTTTGCCTTTGTCACATATCTAAGTGCGGAATCTGTGGAGAATGTCCAGCGTGGTCGTCCACATATTATTGACAATAAGTAAGGCTAATTTCATCTCCAATCAATTGTGTGTGCATGAATTTTTCTTTTGGTTTTTGTTATGCAGAAATGTGGAGACCAAGAGAGCATTGCCTCGTATGGATTTCAATAGATCCAATGGTGGACCAACGAATGTCAAATCGTCGAAAATCTTTTTGGGCGGTCTACGTGACTGTCACTCCGAGGAGTCGATTCGTGAGTATTTCTCACAGTTTGGCGTTGTGACCAGTGTTAAGCTTCTGCTGGACAAGGAGACTGGACGCAAGCGTGGCTTTGGTTTTCTAGAATTCAGAGATATGGTCAGTGCTAATCGCGCTTTGGGTAGGTCATCGATTGTTCTCAGTTGGATGTATCCTTTAACCTTCTCTCGTTGCTTTATCAGCTCAGAGCAAACATTCAATTAATTTTTCCCTGGTTGAGGCGAAGAAATCATCGCAGAAATATGATGCTGGCAAACGTTTACGTTTCCCTGTGGGTGGAGCAGCTCGTGCTGGTTACATTCCACCGCAGCCGGCAGTGATGGATAACTTTTCAATTGGCCATGGCTATAATCCGTTTTTGGCACAGACTACCTTGCCGCCATCGGCTTTCATCAATGGTTGGGCTTCTTATGTCTCTCCGGGTGTGCCCACAACTCCGGGCTACTATGTCCCACCACGCCAGCAGCAGCCATTTCAACTCCAACAGCAGCCGCAGCAGCAGTTTGGCTATAATTTCGGCTATGAACAGGAATTAGCTTGGGGTTCGCCTGCCAACTTTAATAAGACGCACTATATACCACCGGAATGGATGGGCGTCAATGCCTACGAATGGCCACCAAAGGCCAATTACAAGCCCAACAACCCATTTGCCGTGGATCGTCCTAAAAATGACTACAAAACGGTTAAGATGCCCTCAGCCCTTGTTGCTGCTCCTGGCGGGCAATTCAATGCCAAGCACATGCTGCCTAGCAAAGCGCTGGATATGGGCGCTGGCGGGGATGTGGCTGCTGCTTCGGTTCTGCCGGCTATTACCAAGAAATGGCCGACTGACAACTTTAATGGCTTCTAGCCATCTAATCATATCAATGCATTCCATCATGAGGGATCCCCACCCACCCATGGGATCCAGAATTCCTAAGTAAAATAATCATCTGGCAGACATTGACAAAGAATTTCTTTAATTACATTTTACACTTTTTTTTGTTTTTTTTTTTTTTTGCAAACAAACACACCGAAGTCCTCAAAATAAATCTACCTATCGACCAATATTTGAAGTTGAATTTTATTTCCAAACTCCTAAGTTCTGCATTTAAAGCAACAGCTTTTAGCTTAAAGAACAGATAAAAGCTAAATGGACAA
Organism: Drosophila paulistorum; assembly: GCA_018152135.1. Lineage (NCBI taxonomy): Eukaryota > Metazoa > Arthropoda > Insecta > Diptera > Drosophilidae > Drosophila > Drosophila paulistorum. The sequence continues at coordinate 1,923,976 of JAECXG010000690.1, forward strand.
TATTTAATCATTAAATAATTATAATTGAGTAATTTGATATCTTAATTTTCTAAAAGTTTTTAAACTTTTTGCACGTAACTTGAAAGCGCGGGAAAACTGCCTTCTCTTTCATACGCCCCGTGCCACTTCCGGTGCGACTCACTCACTCCCACGCACAAGCACACTCAAATGCTAGTTACTGCGGGAGAACGCCATTTAATGAGAGAAGCGATCAGCGAGAGAACAATTTCTCTCCGCTCAACTCCCACACACTTGCTAGCCACTGCTGGAGAGTGCGACTAAGTGAGAGAGCGTTGCATGCTCCGCTTCCGCTCTCCACAGTTGCATTCTATGCTTCTTCCGCTCTCCACAGTCGCTGAGCCTATAAAAGAGATGCAATGATTGCGCGCGCATCAGCTGGGTCGGCGGCCCATTCACCTGTTAGTGTATTCTAATTTGGTGTCGTTATTATAATTTAATTATTTTATTGCAAATTGGGTCTCCAGTGCCAAGATGATTATAATTCCTAATACTTTTATTTTACTTCCTATTTTAGTTCTGCCTTAATATACAATGGGGACTCACCAGTCTATAATGAGAACTTTTCTTCAGGACCTAGACCAAGTGCGATGTTTCAAAAAGAATCTCCCCAAAAACATTTTCACCAATTACAGTTACAATTATATACACAAACGATTTAGTTTTCTTTTTAGACTTAAAATCGTAAACTTTTTATTTATACTATGTATTTGTTTTTCCATTCGAAATATTGCAAATTGAAATTGGATTTTGTTCTTCTTAATTTTTTTTTTTTTTTGCATTTAAATTTCCGTGTTTATGTTTTATATCTGAAACGCTATAAAACGCACCACTGAATTACATATGTACTTCAATTTGAATTGGTTAGAATGATTGAGAAGTTTTTGTTTTTTAAGAGTTTGTCTCCACCACAGGCATTTTTAGAAATAACATAATAATTGTAAATACATTTCTTTTTGTTCTTGTTTTTTTTTTGTTTTGTTTTGCTTTGTTTTTTAGCCATTTGTGCGCATTGATTTCAGTTCAAATGCTAATGGAATGAGATTGAAATAAAATTGATTTGATTGTATGTGGCTTTTTGTTAATGTTTTTATTTGTTGTGTTGGCTGTGTAAATATACGAAAACTAAATCATTTCAATTAAATTAAATACTCACTTTTGGATAACGGAAACTATGCAGAAAAGAGAGAACGAAAGAAGACAAAACTTAAGAGAATTTTACTGGTAATCGCGCTCAACTTGTGTATTTCGGTTTGTTTTTTCAATTTTTTTCATATTTTTTGTCGTTTTGTTTTATTATAATTGTTTAATTTTTAAGTTGTATACATATAAATTAAATTAGAATTAAGTGTCGCTGTTAATTTACTGTGTATGTGTTTGTTTTTTTGTTTAATTTTAAATTTATACAAACTGCAGTTTTTGCTTTTTTCTTTTACATAGATGTGAGCATATAAATCGTTTTGTTTTTCAATTTGTTTAATATGAAAAATGAAATTGTTGTTCTTCTTGAAGTTTACATATATATTTCATTTTTGTTTATATTAATTACTTTATAACTTTTGTAAAGTCAAGCACATTTCAGCACTGTTTTTCGGGCCAAGTTTTGAACACTAACATTTTCGTTTGGTTTGGTTTTTTGTTTTTATAAAAAAATGTACTAAATATTACTCAGCACTCTGTCCACAGTGCCAAAAAGTTGCTTGGAACAAAACACAAATAAAAACAGAAAATTAATAATAGAAAACAAATATGGAGAGAACAAATTGTTTAAACTTTTAGCTATTTTTTCAAGCAAATGATATGTTTGCCAAACGAATTGAACAATCAATTCAACAAAACAAAAAAAAAAACAAAGTGAGTAAACTTAAATCATAGAGAAAGTATATATAGATTGAGGGTTTATATTGCCGGATATGTGTTAAAATCCAATTCATTAAGGATATATTCTGATAATAAAAATGTTTTAATTGCAAAAATCTATTCTAGTCAAAGAGAAATTAAAAAGAAAAAATATTCATTTCGAATTGAATTTTAACACATTTCAATTTCACATATAACATTTTTAACTTGTTTTTGAATGTTCTGCTTTGAAATGTTTTCATTTTTGGTTTTTTCTTTCTTAAATTTTGTTTTGTTGTTGCTGCAGTTATATATAAATCCATATATATATGTATTTATCAATGTATATGTAGATTTTGTTTCCATTTTTTCTTTATATTTCTAAGAGTTAACATTAAATTAAATGAGTTTTTTTTTTATTATATATATATATATATATTTCTTGTTACGTGTTTTACCTTGAGAAAAATGTTAGTAGCTTGTGTTTCATTTTAATTTCTTTGCTTTCTTTCATTTGATTTAAAAAAAATACATTATGTACTAAGTTTTAGTTCACAACTACGTTGGAAACACCAATTCGTTTAAGTTGCTTGACTTAGTTTTATTTGACGAACTCAAAACGATGTCAGGAGTTGGTGTAAGAGAGGCGGCAGGTAGTGGGCGTGATTCTGGGGGCACTGCCCTTTCTCCACAGTGCCACATTTGCCTTGATCATAATGTTTAACAATTTATTCATTGATTCGGGTAGAGACTAGCTAGTTAATTGAGGTTTAAAAAGAATCTTGAATGATTTCACGCGTATAACTAAAAATTTCTATATGCAAATGTGGCAAAAATTTTGCTTTTTAAATTGTTTATCTTTTGTTTTTTTGTTATTTTGTTGGGCTATATTAAATGAATAAATTGTTAGGCAGAGATAGAATTCATGTCCATTTTGTTTTAATTGCATCTTTACATTTTTCTCATGTTTCTTATTTTTTTTTTTTTTTTTTTTTTAGATTAAGGTTCAAGTCTTTCTTTTGCTCTTTTTTATTGCATTTTACAAATATTTTTCATTTTTTTATTTAGTTTTTTCACTTTTTCCTTTTTACTAGTTTTTTTTTTTTAATAGCGCTTAAGTAGATTTCTTTTTTGCTTTGTTATTAAATTAAAAACGAAAGATTTGCATTTTGTTTGCTTGAATTTATATACCACATTTTTTTTGTAGATTTTCATTTCTTTTTTTGTTTTAAACTTAAGTTAAACTTAAATATTTTGAAAAAATTAATTTGCCAAACGAGAAACTATGGTTTACATTTATGCTAAGTATGTGTGGGCGTGTGTGTATGAGTTGGGGGTGTGTGTGTGTGTGTAGATGGTGGGATACATGTTTTTGAGACTTAAACATAATACACAAGTGTACATATATAGAAATATAAAGGAGCATATATATGCGAGTGTGTGTGTGTGTATGTAGGGGAGCGGCGATAGATTATGGTGGAGGCAAAGGACTGCTGCTGCATTCTTCCCTGCATTGTGTGTGTGTGTGATTTACAACAAAAATTTGAACAGAATTTTGCATTCATTTCATTTGGCACGAACTGTCTGGAAAAAGCATGCTTAACTTAATTCAACTAAAATATTGACCCGAAAGCAATATAGTTTCTTGATTCTAATTGGTTTTGTTTCTTTGTTTTGAATTTGCAGCGAGGTGAGCCACAAACTCAATGTGGTTTGTCATCGTTGTTGTTGTGCTCTCAGGAACATTTCAATCAAACAGATCAGTTTGTGTGTTCCAACCGCCACATTAAGTGGGTGTTTCAAATTTTGTATATATATATATATATGTGTGTGTGTGTGTGTATGTGTGTGATTGCATTGTGTGGAAGATGTCGATGTTTTTAAACGTTGGGCTGCTGTTGCTATTATTTATTTCTTGCTGCTGCGGCCAATTACCGATGTCAGGCCTGCTGGTGTTGCGATTGGCTACTGCTGCTGGCTGCTTTTTAGTGTTGCTTTGTTTGTTTGATGTTTTGTTTTTGCTTTGCTTGGACTGTGTGGTTTTTAGCGACGTCCATAGTTGCCACCCCCGCCGCTCTGTCCGTTGCCGGAGCCGCGTAGAGGTCCATTCGATTGATTACCACTTCCGCGATTGTCGTTGCGTTGGCCAAAACTTCCACCACCGCCGCCGCCGCCCAGACGTGGAGCTCCATTTCCTCCGCCGCCACCAGCTCGCATATTGCCACCGCTGCCTCCCGTATTACGCATCATACCACCACCGCCGCCATTACCCATTGGACGTGACTGTGGCCCATTGTTGCCACCACCAATACGTCCCATATTGTTATTCAGATTATTACCACCGCCAATTGTCTGCCGTGGGGCCATGTCGTTGCGCATACGTGGCTTCTTCTCCTCCACATTCAGTTTTTGTCCATCTGGCGAATTTTCGGGGAAGTACAGGGGCTGCACAGAACAAATCGTAATCTTAGTTTTTAGTTTCTGCTAACTAACTGCAATCAGTTTTCACTTACGCAATTGGCCAGGCACTTTTGCACTGATTCAGAATCATCATAGGTAATAAAGCCATAGTTCAGAGGACTGCGTATGCCTGGTGGCACCTTGTTGCCCGACTTGGACAGGATGCGCAGCTCAATTACATTGCCGAACCGCGAGAATATTTCACGTAGCTCCTCTTCGCTAGCATGATGGGGGATATTGCCAAGGAAAAGTTGTTGATTATCGCCAAACTGTTGCGCATTGCTCGGACGACGCTGCTCAAAATCTGCAACGAACAGAAAAGAAAAATGTTATTTTTAAAAAAGGAATACTAAAGAATTAATTCAATTATTAGAAATAGTCAGCAGTTGGAATGGTCGTTTTGGACTCACAAAAGGGAATTTAATTAAGATTAAGACCAACTAATTATTAAAAAACGAATTAATTTGGAAACGAAAGCCAAACAGAGACTTTAAGATACATTTATCTGCCTTTCCTGAGTATTAGCCAACTTTGACTTAGCTTATTTTGCATTTTATTTGGTATATCATCTTAGAAATAATTCTGTTTCTATTTGTAATTCCAAACAGGATTAGGATAGTAACCCTTTTGGGTCCAGTTTGGCTTCAAAATTGATTTGGGTTAATATATTTTTTAGTTTTTCCATTCTAATTCTGTCCGGGGCTGATTTCCAAATTAACGTAATCAGCAACTTGAAAACGGACAAACGCAGAGATGATGAATCTTAATATTAAAAATAACTTACCACCCTTGATGTTGTTTCTAATTGAATTGTTGCGCTGTGGCAATGGACCGCCATTATCCAGCCGTGAATTACCATTATTATTGCCCGTGGAGTTGTTATATGAGGAGGCCGTAGTTGAGTAGCTAACCTGGCCACTACCATTGCCGCCAGCATTGTTGGTCGTCGACGAGGAGGAGTTGTTGTAGGAATTGTTAATTGATTGCTGCTGTTGCTGATGCAGTTGTTGTTGCTGCTGCAGGGCTGCATTAACAAAACCACTGGGCGACGATGACGTTGACTTGAAGAGATTGGCATAGGTCTTGGGCTCATTCTGTTGCTGCTTGGCTGCCTCGTACTTTTCCTGCTGCTGCTGTTCGTGAATGGTCTTGAAGTCGTCGACGGGTGTGGAAGGCTTTTGCGGTTGGCGACTGGTGTTGGTGTGGACCTCATTGATGGGAGCACTCACCGGTTCCTCGGGCTCAATCAATTGCTGCTGCTGTGGCGGTGGAATTGCCTGTTGCTGTTGCTGGGGCGGCAACTGCTGTGGCTGGTGCTGTTGCGGCTGAATGAGCTGAGGAGCTACCAGAGGTGATTGCTGGAAGCTAGTAGACTGGACTGGCACAATTCCGACATTGGTTGGCAATACTGGAGCCCCACTTGGAGCCTGTTGTTGTTGTTGTTGCTGTATCAGAGGGGAGGCACTAGGTGGCACCAAGGCCTGCGGGGGACCTTGCTGCTGCTGCTGCAGTTCCTCATGCGAAACTACGCCGTTTTGGATGGGTTGTTGATTGGCAAACTGGGCCGGCAATGGCACAGCGGCAGCCTGAGGAGCAGCTGGTAAAACAGGCACTGGACCCCGGCCAGCTGGAGCACCTGACTGCTGCATCGGGTAGAATATTTGCTGCGGTCCACTTGCAGCAGCTGTTGGTGCCACCTGCTGGGCCGGTACCACTACCTGAGCCTGAGCTGGAAGCTGCTGTTGTTGTTGTGGTGGTTGTGGTGGCGGTTGGCTCATATCAGCAACTACCTGAACACCCTGATCGACATTGCTGCCTACCTGCACCTGAATATCATGCTCCTCATCATTCTCAGAGCGCGATTCGCCATCATGTTCATCTTCAATGTATAGATCCTGATAACGGAAGATGTCGTTATGTACATAGTACTTTTTCGGCGACTGTGCCGCCAATACGAAAGTCTGAGTAAATCGACGCATCGGCTGCCCATCATTGGACAATTCCCCAGTCACCTGGACTACAACGCCCTGGCCCAATGTTGCCTGGGCATCCACCTGACTGATCTTGGCATGACAATCGTTGAAATTAAGCTGCTGGATACGATTATGAATCTCACGCTGACCCACCACCAGTGTCGATTCACCATGAATGAACGATGAGTGGTTATTGTAGAACCGATGCAAATGATTGGGCGCCTTGTTCAGCAGCGTGTAATATTGACGCACGAATTCGCGTCCCACCGATTGCGGTGATGGCTGCTGCGATTGGGTCGCATCCATGACCATTGCTAGAGACGTGTGGCAACAAATTTAGTTACGGTCTACTACAACAACACTGAGTGGGCGGTAGCGGAGGCACTTGCACAGTTTCTGCTTCTGAAATGCTGCTGGATCCAAAAACTCAGCTAAAAAGATATCAAAAATAAAAGAAAAAATTAACTTGACAATATAGAAAGGAATAAAAGTAAAGTGTAAAATTGTTGCCAAATATATCAAAGAAATCAAATTCCAATGTTGCTTAGATAATTCTTCTTACTTTATTGAATCAAACAAAATCTATTCACATATTTATCAAATGGTTTTGATTATATTTTACTGATAAAAACGGAAAGAGATAAGATGTCAACTTCTTTTCGGCGGAATCCCCCTTCTATCATCATGGTTAGCCCAATCTCCTGGTTCAAATTGAAGCCATGGGTAATGATTGCTTTCCGAAAAAGGATCAGCAGATTTATTTTTGTTTAATTGTTATTGTTTGTTTTGTGGCATGTGCCATATGTATGTATGTGTGTATTTATGTGTTGGGGCCCTGCGCTACAAGGAACTCTCTGTTCTGCCGCAATGCAAATAAATAAAAGAGACGTAAGAAGAAAAAAAAACAACGCGGTGCAGTTTGACCCACTTTCAACGAGCACACACAAACACACACACACGCGCGCACACACACGCGAAGACGTATACAAAGTTACACCGAAATTTACCTAAAAGGGGAAATTTTATGCACACAAGAGACAGACAGACTGCAGCTGTCATTGGATCTAACTGTTGTTGTTGTTGTTGCTGCTGCTGTTTCTTTTCTCTCTTTCTTATGCGTTTCTTGGCAGGATATTTTAGTGTGTGTCTCCACGTGCAACGTCTCGTACAATCTAAAGAACAAAGGACTTTTTTGGCTCTACTCGTTATTTACTTCTCTGGAAGAGTAAATGACCTCATACATAGTGTGAGGGTACAAATGGAGAGAGATGAACAAGAGGGCACGACAGAGGGTGGTAAGAGAGTCGTATAAAGTACTATGTTTTTTAGGTTATGTTTGTACGTCAAGGTTGTGCCGCGCCGCCTTTTGAGGATATTTTCTACTTGGGTGTTTGTATGCATAAATACATATGTATGTCTGTGTTTTATTGAACTTAAGTATCAACAAAGTCTTGGGTCTCCAGAAATTACCACGAATTTATTTTAGAGCTTACCAAAAAGCCGCCGCCGCCAAACGCACACAATCTCAAACTTACTCAAGTTGGTATTGGTGTGCTTTTTGACGGCTCTGCGAACCGCGTGTGTAGGCAGAACAAAGAAAACGATAAAACAAAAAAAAAAACGTATGGCAAGCAAAATGTTTAACAATTACAAGAACAAAATCGATTTGCTTTTGTTTTTTCTTATTTAAGGTTATGCACATAAAAAATTGCCGCTAAATTATAATATATCGAAATTGTTATTGGCGCTGCCCTCATTTTTTTTGCCGCATGGATTTTTTTTTTTTTTGTTAGGGTGGGGGAGGTGACTTAGGAAACAACACCGGCTAAATTTGAAAATCTGCTCACCTTTTTTGTAAACGTTTTGTTTAACACACAAATGTATTGCTTATATCGAGGTGTCTGTGTCCTTTTGTTGTTGTTTTTGTAGAAATATGCACTGCTGCTGAAGAGCACTTTGTTCACAGATTTTTTGCCTAGTTTTTTTTCCTCCTTTTTTTTATTATTTGTGTTGCAGTGGTTGTTGGTGTTGAGAGGCTAAAGCACGGAAGTTTTGTTTGATGGTGAGTTGCGGGGTGGGGATGATTTTGCTGCTGATGAAAATACTGAAATAATAACAAATTTTGTCACTTGGCGGAGAAAATGTAATGCGAATTTGTTAATGCACACACACACACACACACACAGACTCAAAGCTGTGGCTCTAGTCTGCTTTTTTCTTTTTTACTTCTTTGTTGCAATTTTTTTTTTACATACATATATAATAACTAACTTGGCAATTCTTTTCGTGCTTTACTTTTATATTATTATTTCGGATGTTGACGATCACAGTTGTTAATATATTAAGTTATAATGCGTTGATTTGGTTTAATTTTAATTTAATTTTTTTTTATTATAGAAAAGAACGCAATGAAATTGGACAAGTGTGGAATTGAGAAGAGAACCGACTCTTTTTGCCTCTTTTTTTCTTTCTTATTCTCGCTACGTTTTGTGTGATGGCGGCATTTTACGCAACGGCCACACTGCAGAGCCAAGAACTGTCAAAATAAATACCAGAATTCGTCATAATAATTTTGCCGCCAATTTGTGGCTTTAAAGGTTAACAATATCCATGAAAATAATAATACTTAAAGTTGTAAGGGATAGATATTTTTACAAAATGCTTTAATTTATAGTTAATAGATAGCCTCAGCCATGGCCTTGGCATCGAATTAAATTTCGTTTTAGGTAAATTTTTGTCTGAGAATACCAAAGTTAAAAAAGTTCGGTCACACTGATCGCACCCGAGTGGCAACCCTGTGTTTGCCCATATACACACACGCTGCCTATTTGTCATTTTCCGGTCGTCATTTGTACGTGCGAGTTTTCGACGAGTGTGTGTGTAAAAATAGAATAGATTTTTTGGTTAAAAAATCAGCCTCGCAAGAACGTTTTTAATTGGCATATAAAAAAAAGAGCAAAAGTTACTCCGCACACACACCGCAACTAACAAAATGGCCGATAAAATAGTCGACAGCGAAATGAACGGTGAAGACTTCACCAAGGATGTGACCACCAATGACGTGCCCACCCCCACTGCTACCGAAAATGGTGATGCGGCGGCAGCTTCAGCTACCGGCTCCAACACTAGCAACAGCAACGGCAGCAACTCTGAAGGCGGTGCCGTAGTCAACCAGCGTGATGACGACAGGTATTTAAAGACTGGAATGTTCCTTAATTCCCGAATTTTTGCAGCCCGCTGTAACAGAAAGTGAACCAAACATTTGTCTAGCGATCATGTGCCTAACTATACATATCTATTTTTTGTTCTTTCGATTACCACCTTTCTTACTACCACCACTCTCAGTTGTTACGTAAAGCGAAGCTAACATCGTCGTCGTCGTGGTTGGTTTGGCGGGGAGTCAGCGTAGTCTAGTCTTGCGACTGGCTGACCCCTTTGTGTTTTTTCTTTTTTTTTTTTGCGCTCGCCTCTGCTGTGTGAGTGTATGTGTGCGTGCGACTGTACCTCCGCACTCACACAATAGTGAATGGAAAATTGTAATAGAAATTTGTTGGAAAATTTTGTTTTCTTTTGTTCTAATCGAGATTTCCATTAATATGTATATTTTTTGCATTTCATTGGCGGGCGTCAGCTGAAAATAATTCTTGCTCTCTGCATGAAGCACATTTTACCCATAGTTGTGAGGTTATGTGTGCACACATTGTGCTGTTTGCCTTTCACTTGCCTAAAAAAAAAAAAAAGAAAGAAAAAAAAACTGACTTTTGTATTTGTGTGTGTCTCTGAGTATTTTTTCGCATTATTTTTTCTTACAGCCATTCGTTGTTATTCTTTCCATTTTTCTCTTTTTCTCGTTTTTCGTTCTCGTTTCGTTTGTACTCTCTCTGTGTAGTAGCCAATATGGCGGCTCACACATACACGCATATTTTCGCTTGTGTGTATATGTAGGTATATTTGGCCTCTGTTTGCATTTTTCACTATTCCCTTTTGCTTGCCGGCTTCTTTGTGCCGAGAGCGTGTGTTGTTGCTGAGCCGCCGGCATGAGATTGTTGTTGTTGTCATCGTCGTCTTGGGTTATTGAAAGACCTCTTATCAGTGAATGGAGCAGCCACACCAGCCGCAGCAATTGAAGTCGTCGTTGATGAGTGATTCATGCGGTACTTGCGGCGTTGGTCTTAAGAAATAACAGTTAGCTTAATGTCAGATTAGGTCTCATTTTGTTTTGAAATCAAACATTTTCTTATTTTGTTTTTTTTTTTTTTTTTTTTTTTTTTTTTTGTTGCGTTTCCTCTTTTTTTCATTTGCTCATCAACAAATTAAAAAATATTTAAGTTAATCTTAAGTCGAGAAAGCAAAACAAAAGGGAGTCCTCTCATCAATGAAGCACGGAAACAGAGATGCGTCCGCCTGGAGAAAGGGAAAGTTTTTTTTTATTAAAAAACAAAAGTGTCCAAAATCAAATGAAATCTACAAAATTCCATAGCAGCTTCTTCTTATCCTCCTGTTGTGTTTGAGTGAACTAACCTTGTTCCTCTCCGGCAGGTCTTGAGAGAAGGTGATAGTGCCAAGTGTGCAATGCTAAATCTCAAGGATATGATGGGAGTGGGAGAGGAGAGGAGTGAAATAGCGAGAGAAGGATCTCTCTCTTGTGGAGCGTGCGCAACGGATGCCAAACTCGACCCACCCCCCCACCGTAAACTGCAACTGCAACTGCAACGGCAACGGCAACGGCAACTGCCACACACAACAACAACCGGCGGAACAAATGCCGGCTGATGCGAGGCGGGCGATTCGATTGATGATGGTATTTATCTAACCAAAAATAAATAAACTCAAACAATCAAAAATAATATCATTAAATATCGAAAAATCAATCAATAGAAACTATTGTCTACACAAAATTATCTCGAATTCTCAATTGGAATGAATATGTAAAAAGAATCTAACGTTTTTTTCTAATATAAATGTATCATGCAAATCAGAGAAAGAGAAACAGAGAGAGAAAGAGAGAGAGTGACAGAGAAAATAACAGTTGTTTTATTTTTGCCGAAGCCGATGATCTATCAAAAAGAAAAAAAAACAAAGTAACGTAAATGTAAACACCTAACGGGACCATCTTCTTCCCCCAACCCACCAAACAAAAAAAAAAATCACACAGCACACAAAAAAAAAAAAACAAAAAAATCTAAACAAAATCGAAAAAGCGAGCTCCGATATCGAGATCAATTCTAAATTTCGCCCAAAAGTCATCGATCTAACCAGCAAAAAAGACTTTTCCAAACCTTAAGCGTAACGTACATAAAATATCTTTTAAGTGTTGTCATCATTCTATTTTTTAAAATTTGAATATTCAAATTAAAAAATATACAATTTTTTTTTTTTTTGATACTTGAAAACCATAATAAAGCATTTAAAAATAAAGAAAAGAAAAAAAATAAATTCATAAGCAGCATAAAAACATAAATCTTTGCATTTTTCTCATAATCAATTGTTAAATTTCTTTTAATATTAACCAAAAACAAAACAAAAGCAGTTTTCAAATAAATAAACAATTCACTCCTTGCATATATTGTGATCTAATATATATTTCAAATATTTCGCTCGTTTGTTTCTCTCGATCGAACGCTCGCTCGTCGTACTCTTTCGCTCATTTCCTAAACGATAAAAAGTTTGTCTTTTATATAATTTTTTTGTTTCTCGATTGAAAAAAATATATACAGTAATTAATGCACAATTTGGTGAGTTTTTTTTCCTTTCGTTTTCTCGTATTTATCTTGCTCTGTCATCAAACTTTTTGCAGCTACTATTTCCATAAACAAAATTTTCTAAGAGAAGTGATTTTTAAAGTAATTCAATTTGTGGAAAAGAATTATATTTGCCAACGCGCACTTACATAGATACAACCTGTTTCCGTGCCCCCAAAAAAACAAAACTTTTTTTTTTGTTGTTAATTTTTACTTTGAACAAGAAAAACAAAAATCAAATATGCACACACAAATCGTTTCGATTGATTTTCATTTAAATTCATATTCTTATTTCAACTTTCACAGAAAACTTTTTGTGGGCGGCCTTAGCTGGGAAACTACCGAGAGTAAGTACATGAAAGTAATTAAATATTAATCAACTCATTAAATATTATTCCCTTGATCTTTTTGCAGAGGAACTGCGCGATCATTTTGGCAAATTTGGCGACATTGATAGCATCAACGTTAAAACAGATCCCCAGACTGGACGTTCACGTGGCTTCGCCTTCATCGTATTCACCAACACCGAGGCTATTGACAAAGTTAGTTCTGCGGAAGAACATGTCATTAACGGCAAGAAGGTCGATCCCAAAAAGGCAAAGGCGCGCCATGGCAAGATCTTTGTGGGAGGCCTGACCACCGAGATCAGCGATGAGGAAATCAGAACTTATTTCAGTCAATTCGGCACGGTGAGTTTAATTAACAGACATCTAATGGCCATTTAAGTAACTTTTCAATGGCTTTTGGTCTAGATTGTTGAGGTTGAGATGCCATTCGACAAGCAAAAGTCACAGCGCAAGGGATTCTGCTTCATTACCTTCGATTCGGAGCAGGTTGTCACCGATTTGCTAAAGACGCCGAAACAGAAAATCTCTGGCAAGGAGGTGGATGTTAAGAGAGCCACTCCAAAGCCTGAAAATCAAATGATGGGCATGCGTGGTGGTCCACGTGGCGGTATGCGTGGAGGACGCGGTGGCTACGGACGTGGTGGTTAGTATATGGGTCATAAGGTGTTAACACCTAGATAGAGAAGAGTATCAAGTAGAAGAGAAAAAAGAAATGGATCCTTACAGTCCACCTTAAGATCGCGGAGATGCCATAGAGCATAGCTGATGGTAGTCAATTGTTAAAGGATTCCATTGAAATTGAAGATTTTGTTTTAGAGAAAGTGGAATGAAGTTTATGCTAAATTTTAGATCTAACATGCATTTTGTTTTCATTACGCAGGCTACAATAACCAATGGGACGGACAGGGTTCGTACTATGGCGGCTATGGTGCTGGTGGTTATGGTGCAGGCGGCTACGGTGATTACTACACCGGTGGCTACTATAACGGATATGACTACGGTTATGGTAAATACAACAAACAACATAATAATGCTCATACCAATTATTACAATAACAACACGTCGTCAAGTAATTATCATCAGACCAAGAACAATAGCAACAACTATCAGCAGTTTTAATTAAGTCAACATCAGTGTCCGGGCATAATCAATAACAACAACAACAGACAGCAGCAGCAGCAACAACAACATCATCACACAACACTACTACCAGCAACAAAAACAACAGAGTAAACAAAAAACGCAAAAAACACAAACAATTTCCTCCGATTTCCTTCTAATGATGATAATGTTGTTGTAGTTGTTGTTGTTGTTGATGTTGATTCATTGATTTGCCCTTGACACACCATTAATGAAAACTGAGAGAAAAACAAAAACAAAACAATGAAACAATTTGCTGCATTTCTAACAACAACAAAACAAAACAAACAACAAGAAAGAAACAAACAACAACGTCGCTAAAAACAAGAAAACTATTAACTATAAAATTGAATATATATAAAAACAAACTTGATTTTTGCATTGTCAACATTTAGATAATTTTTATTCCTCTTTTTTATATATTGCAAAAAAATTAATGTTGACACAATTTTTTCTTCTTTTTTATATACACATATATATACATATATATATTTTAATTTTACATTTTTAAACGTAAACAAAAAATCAACATAAGCGAAAAAAAAAGTAAACAATTAATAATCATTTATTAGTTTGTCTAGCATTTAATAATTATATAAAACTGACGAAGCGTGTGTATTAATGATTGTGTTGTTAAATAATAAAAGAATATGCAAAACGAATGAAACAAACAAAAAAAAAAAACAAGTAGATCGAACGAACATAGAGAGAGAGAGAGAGAGAGAAAGGATAGGTAGATACAGATGAGTGATGAAAACGAACAAGAATAGAAGAGAAACCACAAAGAATTGGTGTTATCTCTGACATGTGACGTTCAACTTGATTCATTGGGAGACCAGACCAGACCATAAGCAGCAGCAGCAGCACCACCAACAGCAGCAACAAACAGCAGTGTTCACACGATGTGAGGTCGCGCTCTTTTAAGCAGACTTTCCAAAGATGACAAATACCTCAAACGCAAAGGCAACAAACAGACAACAACACTAAGAAGAACAGACAAAAGAAACGCATACATTGGACCAATACAAGCACTTTTAAATGGAAAGTAGTTAGCTTTAGCTATATTACTCATACGCTTAGAGAGAAACAACATGGCGTATGAGTGATGATAACTTTGAAAGCTATTCTATTTTTCAATTAAGAGTGTTAAAGTCTAGTCTAATATGCAACTGATGTGCCAACAACAACAACTGAAACTGTCAACTGTGTGAAATGCCAGCGTTTTGGCCAAACTTGTGCCTTTATTTAATATTGTTAACTAAACTGTTATTGTTTGAACAAAACTGAAACCAAAATCTGTTGGAATACACATACACCCACACCCACACCCACTCGCCTTACACCCCCCACACACACACCCATTCAACACACACACTCACACCGAATCAGCACAGACGCATTCAAAATAGTTATTAAAATAGTTTTCCTTTTTTTGTTTTGTTTAACAAAACGCTAAACAACAAGCCAACCAGCAAACAAACAAACAAACAAAGATACCAACAAAAATGAAATAACACGTAATCAAAGCTTTGATTTACATTTCTATTTAACAAACAATTATATATATATATAGCATATAAATATATTTTTAGATATATATTATTATTTCGGCAACGAGATAATATTGAACGTTTTTGCAATGCATATGTTTTCGTATGCCTGTCAATTTTAATGAGAAGAAAAGAAAAACAAAAAATATATATATATATACACACCCATACACACACACACACACACACACACACACACACACACAAATGTTATATATTTATATATATAAAATAAACGAAAATGTTAAATTTTTAACATTTTTATACTATTTTTGATAGTATTACTTTTTAAGGCAAATCCTTGTAAAACAACAACAACTACAAAAAGAACAAAACGGGCCTGCCGCGGGGGGCAATTAGACAGTCGCACACTCTCCTACAGTGACACACAAAAGTCGCTGTACGATGCAATGCCGAAAGCCCACGCACAGACCATTCTTTTATTTGCTTTACTTGCATTTCTGCTGCACTTTCTTGACAAAAACAAACAGAATATATAATGAACAAAACTAAATGCGAGTTATAATATGAGGAAAAAGTAAACTAAATGAGTTAAATGTTTTTGAAAGTAGCTTCTAAACGTAAATCAAAACGTAATGCGGCCCTTTTTTTGCACACGTTCATACGAAACAACAACAACAACGACCAAACAAAGCAACAACTACAATCAATAAATGATAATAACAACAACTAACGACAACAAACAACAACAGATTATTATTCTTAATAAAGAAAAAATGAAAGTTCTAATGGAAAAAACAAAACAAAACAAAAAATAAACAACACACTTCGTCAATTTTAGTAATTTTAATCATATATATATTTTCTCTTATATTGTTTATTAATATCTCTTAAGTAAATCAACATAAAAATCCCATAAATACAAACATTTGCTCCTTGAGATATTATTATTATCAAATTTATAAACAAAATGTTTGCCCACATATATTAATTTACATAAACTTTTTTAGTAAGAGAGAAAAAACAAAAATCAATCACATTTTTTTTTTTTTGCATGTTTCTCAATGTTTTTAGCAAGTTGTCCATTCAAAAAGTCAAACAAAAAACGAAAAAAAAATCAATTATAACATTTATCTTAAAATTACTTATAAAAAAAACACATACACATTTTTATGCAATATATTTTTTACATTATACACACATATATATATATTTGTTTACAATGTTTCAAAATGTGTTTAGGCAACTAAAAGTTTTTAGTAGAGCAGCAATTATATATATATATGTCTTTCTAAATATATATATATATGTATTTAAATATTTATACATTTTTCTGTTGTCACTTGAAACAATTTTTTTTAAACTAACCATAAAAAGCAAATTAAAAAACAAAAATTATGTTGAAAGGAAACCACAAAAACGGGGCAAGAGCAAACAAATATGATCCCCGTAGATTCCTTTCAACATTATTTCAATTAATATTATTACGACTACTACCAATACCACCATCTCTTATATATATCAATAATGTTTAAATAAGTTGTGTAATAATACTATCTTTTATTTACGTAAAGTTACTTTCTTTATTATGAGTTTTGAGCATATACAAAAGCCATGTATATATATATATATATATATATATTTATAGCCATATATGTATATATATATATATATATATATATCTTTACATATTGTAATACCGAATTTTCCGATGTTTCGCCTCACAAAAACTATAAAAAAAAAAAAAAAACCCTGAAAAAATCTTAAAAAAATTAACAGAGTATAGAAGAGAAGATTTCTCTCCGTTGTCCGGTTGTGTGTGTTGAATGCAACATCTATTCAACAAACAACACACATTTACACACACACACACAAATACACCCAAGAACCACAGGCTATATACATCTATATAACTCCTCTATATATACCTATAGAACGAACAAGCAAAAAGTCCTGCAAACAATTCTTTATATGTTCACTTAAAATTTAACGATTTTTTCCCTACCCTTTTCAATAATTTGTTTATAAAATTTAAATCTTTATATATTTTTTATCAAGTAATATATTAGCATAATTAATCAAATTACATTTTTTTTTTTGATTTTTAGTAAAAACTTATTGAAAAAAAAAATTTATAAAAACAAAAAAAAAAAAAAACTAAAGTAATTTAATCACGTAAAGCAAATTTTAAGCTATATACAAAAGTTTTCTTGTTTTTAACAACTACAACAACAATCGATACAACAACAATAATGAACAGCAAAACGAGAGTATAAATTATTGAAAAATTAATCTATATAATTAACTCAATTATTATCAAGTATAAATTTGTTGACCACTTGCATTTGTTTTTGTTTTTCGCAAAATGTTTTTCAACAAGTCCGAAGAAGAGAAAAAAGAATTGAATTGAAAATGAAAATGAACATCCCCGCGACAAGAGCCAGAGTCGTCCCCCTATTTTGCTCCTCCTTATCAAATTCACCACGAATCTGATATGAAAACGCCCATCAGATGACCCACCCTACCCACCCCTACTCCCCCCAAATTTTTTTTTTTTTTTTGCTGAGGTGAGACATTCAAAAACACACACACACAAGAGCAGCAGCAAATGAATTCGCAAAAGCAACTAAAAACTAACTTAAAAAACAAAGAAAAAATAACTTTTGATTTGATTTTGAAATTTTTTGATCAAGCTTAAACACAAATTGAAAATGCTGAAATTGTTGTGTGGAAAATGAGGTAAAGAAAAATTAATAAACAAAAATAATAAATCAATAAATATATATACATATATATTCATAAAGAAAATGCAAAAGTGCTTCAAGAAAACAAACAAACAAACAAAATGTTAGAAGAAAATGAATTCAATTGAGAAAATACATTGTGAAACATGTGCTTTTTTTTGATATAAGTCGAAACGAACCCCGAGACGAGTCGATAGCTGAAAAGAAGAGAATACCCCTAATATAAACAACAGAGACACCACCACCAACAACAACAACAACAAATGAAACCGCATGTACTAAGTGTGAGCGCCGCCTTGCGTCTTTATATACAACATACTAAAATATATATTAAAAACAAAAACTACCACAAATGTCTAAGAAACGAAATTGCAATTTGAGAAAAAGTTAGACAAAAGAAACAGAGAATAGAAAGAAAGAGAGAGAGAGGCAGTGAGTGAAAGGAAGGATAAATGAAATATTGTTTTCTTAACTTTTATTGTGTATCAGCAGCAGCAATTAAAAAAAAAACAAATTGTTTATTACAACAAATAATTATATTGTACATTGAGCTACAGCGACAAAAAAAACCCTTATAATCAAAATCCACAAGAAATGAGCAAATAAAAGAAAAAACAAAAAACAAAAAAAAAACCAAACCCCAGACAACAATTTTTATGTGTATTTCAGTTGATGATAAGTTTATATAATATATATATATATATGTATATATATTATGCCACCCCATGCGTCACCCCCACCAATACCACTACCCCCCGGCGGCAATGGCGGGCGGGATTCGTGAAGAATTCCTTTCCAGCTTGCCAACTTGTGCTCTATTTGAATTGTCTCCCCTCGGCGCAGCGTTGTACAAAATTTTGACCAATATCCATCACAACCACAAAAAAAAAAAAAACAAAACAATAAAATATCACTAAAATAAAGTTCCACCGATTTAGGAACGAATCGAGCAAGCAGTTCTTCTTGTCCTCTACCTACTACTACTATAAACGTTTATATTTTTTTTGTAAGCTAAGCTTTGTTTGTGTTTTCAATCTTCTAACATCATGTGCAACCAATTGAACCACCAACAACCATCTCCACCACCAACCAACAATCAACTGCATCAACAATGGCCACAAATATATGTGTGTGCCGAAATTGTTGAATGAAACAAAATGAAAATGTTGAAAGATTACGGCTATGGCGGCGGATTTGATGGTAATGGCTATGGCAGCGGTGGCGGCGGCGGCGGCGGCAATATGGGTGGTCGCGGTGCCGGTGGACCCCGTGGCGGCGGCGGTCCCAAAGGTATAAAAATTAAAAACAACAAAACCACCCACACACCCCCCTTTCCGTTTTCCCTTCCCACAAATCGAAAAGTTTTACCACAATTTACACCTTTTGTTAATACCCTTTCTTTGTGTGTGTTGGATTGGCTATTTCGAAAAGTGTGCGCGTGTGTGTGATGCTTTCCTTATTAACTCTTAGATTTGGTCAAAATTTTGCATATAGTCCTTTATATTTTCTGTGTCCATTTGGCGTAGTTAGTGTAAAAAATTCTCCTCAAGGCAAATGCAAAGAATATCCTTCTGCATGTTACTCTCGACTATCTCCTTAATTATTTCGGTTAATCTCCATTTGTGTTTAATTTTTCAATTTTTTTTTGTTTGCCCTTAACTTATATAGTATATATATATAAATCTATTTCTATCCATATCTGTCGTATGTATATGTAAATATGTGTTATATTTGAAACAGGCGGCGGCGGTTTTAATGGTGGGGGCAAACAGCGAGGCACGGGACGTCAGCCAAGACATCAACCCTACTAAGTAAAAGATACATCAATATATATGTTTATAATCTTCTATATATATATATCTATATATATATATATATATATATATATTGGGGACATTCTCTACAGAAATAACTACAAACTATTTAAATTTTTGCTTAGTTTAGTTTGTTATGGTAAGCGAATAAATTTTCTATTTGTAAATGAGAAAAAAATGAATAATCAATTAATTTTCTAAATCGATTTCAGCATCTAACTACAATACAACACACCTCTAAATACATATATCCAAAAAAAATAAAAGAATAAACTAAATAAATATATATAATTATATATATATATATATACACATAAATATATAGTAAAGCGACTGCAGACAAACGGTAAACCACCTCTCATTCTCATGGCATATTTAGCAAGGCGTCAAGACTGGCATTGGCAGTAGTTGATGAAAGGAGGAAACAATTCTTACACACATTTCGTGTGTGTGTATGTACCATTCCAACAACTAAAACTAGATCAACAACAACAGGAACCACTACAACAACAGCAATAATAATAAGAAAGAATATCGAATGTGTACTAAAACAAAACACTCGAGTTTAACAACGCGGCATCATTTATATACATATAGTTAGGCTTAGACGACATGTAATTTTTCAGCAAGTGGCTAATTTTTCATAGCCGCACGCTCATTAAGCCAGCAAAACTCTCCCACCAAGATACCACACACATATATATATATATATATAAACTCCCTCCACAAACCACAACTTAGAAACCACACAAACACACTCCATAACACTCCACACACACAGGCACCTCTCACCAGACATACCAGCCACGCCCCCATTTACCCATTGTGTGTCGAAACAAATTAGTTTCGTTTCATTTAGTTTCTTTATTTTTTTTTCTAATGTAGTCTCATACATTAGGCAAGGTAATTGTTTAACGTGTTAAGCACAGGGAAATAGACACAAAACATTTAAAGAAAAAGCAAACAGCTAAAATACAATAGGCCTTAAGTATTTGTTTAAATTTAATTATTAATAACTGTAATATGTAATAACTATCATCAAAAGAGAAGAGAACAAACAAAAAAAGAGAAAATAATTATGTAAAAACAAAAACAAACGCCAGCTTGCTGGTGTTCCTGCGGGACAAACTATTAAAGTCCAAACAAATCCACCAAAATATAAATGATTTTTTAAATTAAAACTTAAAGAATACGAAAAACCATTTATGATTTTCAACTATTTCTATCTTATTCAATTTTTTTTCGTTATGTATGAATCTTTCGCGCTCATAGTCTACAAATATACATAAAACTAAACAAAATATGAACGATAGGAACGATAAGAAAACGGGATAAATATTAATATATATTCATATATAAAATATATTTTAATAAAATTCTAAGAGAAAATACAACGCCAAGAGCAAATCCCACTTAACGAAAAGGAAATATTAAAAATAAAATGTCTAGTTTTTAAAGAGAAAAACAAAAAAGAAAATGATTTGTTGACAGAATAACGATAAAAAAAATATATTAAACAGTAAAGGGAAATTTGAATAAGCAAAAAGAAAACACGTCCGAATCATTGTAATTGACAAAGAGACGATTTTTCGTGGTTTTCTTTACAAATTTGAAAAAAAGAAAAACCTCTAAGAAAACTTTAAACCATTAATAGATATAATGATAAAGCATTAATTACTTAATTTCGCATTTTCCCCCCCAAAAAAAAAAAAACAAAACAAAGAGAAGAAAAACGGAACAAAGATTCATTTAAGAATTATATATTTATGAATTCTGAAACTATTTTCTTTTACTTTTCACATTGGTTGATGATAATTCCACTTGGGTTACAATTTTTACAATGGCACACAGATAATTTTGAACAAATAACGACAAATATCACACTAATAGTTACGCTTCACCTGGCCGGTGGTATAAAGAACATCCAAGATTTTGAGGAATTCACGATAGTTGAACTCCAGGCAGAGACTACGTTTGACACCAAAACATTTGCAAACCGATTCGAATTCACGGCTACTCAGCATATGATGCATCTCACGGACAGTAAGGGCGCGCAGGAATTGATTTTGGGTAACCGAACCGCATTGCTGGCGATCAAAGTCCTTGAAGATTTGACTCAAATTGGATATCTCGTCGGGCTTGCGGGCCAATTTCATAAGGGCTTGTGAGCAAACTGTACGCTCCTCGAATGTCAAGAAGCAATCGACACAATCCAAATTTGGTAAATGCAGCAGCGGCATAGCAGTGACCACTTGATCAGCCATATTCGTTTCGATTTGTATGAAAATCTCGTCCAGAGCTTTGCAAAAATCACGATAACGTACACAGGCCATGCGACGTGGTGACCGGAAACTGAATCAGTATTAGGTGAAGTGAGTGAGTGAGTGATACGAATAAATAATAAAACTTACATATTACACAGGGCATCGGCCTCTTCCTCCTTGAGTTGAACACTTGAGTTGTCCAATGCACGCTTAAAGTCCGATTCAAGTATCTCTCCCTCACGATGATGATCGTAATCGGACATAAAATCAATGACAGACACTCTTTTAACCAGAGCCTGTCGCTTGGCATTGGTGAGAATGCGTATGATAGTTTCCTCGCTATCCTCTGGTTTTTCCGTATTATCTCGAGCCAGGCGAGGACACTCAATAAGCTGTTGCTTGGCCACCATACTGGGCATTGCATATTCAGCTGGATCCACATCATCCAGAAATTTGGTATAACAGAAGCCCAGCTCATTGCCATAACGACTGAGAACAGCATTAAGCTCCTGATCCGAGAGCAGTACGCCATTGGTGCGAAAGATTTGATTGGTTTGATTGCAGCGAACATGGCCACTATTTAATCTGGAAATGCGGAACACGTAGAAGATGGAAATAGCAGGAGGAGGAGTAGTAAAAATTCACTCACTTGTCATAGCTACGGAAGAATGGATGCAAATATAAACGACGATTTCGTATACGTATGCGTATCTTGGCCATGGCATCTTCACATACATCACGTATATTCTGAGGAGCTGCATCCCAATTTGCAGTGCCCACTCTGGGTAGCTCTTTAATATGACGCAAAGGTGATTCCACTACACATTGTGGCATCTTGTCCAGATTTTTGATTGTGAACACTTGAAATGAAAAAAAAAACCACGGAAACATTTAAAAGCGTTCCCCTGCATCGATTTTCTTCTTAATGCAAACCTGTATCAATGTCATCACAGAAATTGCGCCAACGTATACGATTTGTATCGATTGGATCTATATAGCGATCGGCTAATAAGCAAATCTCTCGATTCGACAAATACTTGCCCACTCCCATGTTCGAGAGGCCACGTTCGAATTGATTCTTTGTTATGCTACCAATTTTCAATGTATCAAAGTTCTCCAAGAATTCGGTTGTGCGTATTTGATTCTTGTATACATAGCTTTGAACGCAAAATATTAAATCACACTGATTGCGAAATTTCTTTGGATGATTACAAGCATCTGGAAAAATGGGCTGAACTATTCTGCAGCCATTTACAGGTGGTAGTTCAGATAGCTCTAGATCAACCAAGCGTCCAGGAAAATCTCTAATGATATCCTACAAAAAACATAAACAAATGATAAGGCCAAATTCAATGTTTAAAAAGAATGTCGTTTACATGAGAGTTATCTAGCAATTCATGATGTTTCAAATAGGCAATTATATTATCGATATGCTTCAGGAATGCAACATAGTTGACCAGATATCCATCTTTCATGTAACGCCTCAATAGCAATAAAAAATCCGATTCGGACAGAGGAATCTTCATAAAGTGCAATACTCTCGAGAAGTGGGCCACTGTTACAACTCCAACATTTTGAGCTATCTGCATTTAGAAAGGGATTAAAATTTAAAAAATATATATTAAAAATAGGTAAACATTTAAGGCCGATCTAGGGCCGATATGTGTCTGACTTTTTTCTTTCGTGGAAAATGGGTTCTTCCATTAACTGTTGCATACTTTAGGGGTTTATTTTCACATCCTTAGATTCGCCAAACATTGCAGTAGTCGAGGTCTAAGCAATACTTTTTTTTCGATATTTAACAACTAACAACTTGGTTAATTGTTTTAAAATTTATGTAAATGTAAATCATCGGACAGATTTGGGTGTACCACATGTCGTATGAGCGATTTGTACTTACTAGTTCATAGTCTTGAAAATATGGCATCAATGGTAAATGTGTCTCTTTGGCTATTTTATAGAGAATTAAACAAAGTCTCCGACGATCTTCTGGCTGTGCTATGACATTCATATGCCATGGATCATTCCATTCAAGGCCAGAGGAAAAATCCTTCTTAGCGCTCGAATTTAAAGCTGTAAAGAATTCATCGAAAATAAGAATTTAATGGCAAAAATTTAATTTACACTTACTCTCACTGCAAACCACTTTGCAGAACTGACGATAGGCCACGCGACCATCGCGAATTTGAAAATAATCGGTGACATCTCTCAGCTCATACTCGGACATGCCGGCCACCTTGCGATATTTGCCCAGGACAGCGGTGAATATGGACTCTGGTTGAGTCATAAAACAAAGAAAGGTTATTAAATGTCTTATGGTAATAATGTTCGAAACTTATGTTGCACACACAGACAGACTTACCCGATACGAAGCCGCTGCATTGGGGATCATGTTGCTTTAAATCGGCACAGATGTCAAAGTTATAACGAAAGATGGCGCCTTGAATTTTACGACAGGCGCGCCAGACTTGATTCAGTTCCATGTCTTCCTGCAAAAAAAGGGCGATGAATCAGTTTGAGAGAATGCAAGATGATGGTAACCAGATGGCTTACCCTGTCATCGCCCTCCTTAAGTTTGGTCGTATGCATTCTGGTTTATGTTTTATTTACTCTTTACTTTTTTTTGTGTTTTTAATAAAATTGTATGGAAAATATTAAAAGTCTAAACAAACCTATCGACTCTGCTGAAAAGGTTTGTATATATGTATATTTATACATATGTACAAATGTATAATAAACTGAAAACAATGAAATCAAGGCAACCTTGCCGGGGCCATATAACAAATTGGATTTTCTGTTCCTGTGTTTGCTTTTGCTTTGAGCACGCAAACAAACCAAAGACGAAAGGAGCACTAATCACTTCCTTCTCCAACCGCACAGACTTTGAAGGCTAGCTAACGTTCACCTTTCTACAAATCGCTTCCAATCACGCGCACATTCATCCTGCACTCTCCCCTTGGTCATCGTTTTGCAGCTCTCCCAGTCACAAGAGTTTGTCGCAATGTCGCACCCAACAACACTTTCATTCAATTTTCTATAAATGGCAAAAAGAGAAACAAAAACGGCGGAAAAAGGAAAAAGTAAATGCAGAGTGTGGAGATTGGTAGAAAAACAAGAAAAAAAGAATAACCAGCAACGACATATCCGGGCATCATCAAATGCAATTTCATTTTATTGGAAAATCGTTGGCTATCCACCCAACCAACAAACCAGGCAACCAAACAACCAACCAACCAACCAACCAAGTAAACCACATAGAAAGTCAAACTTATAAAGGGGACTTCTTGTGCAGCGAGTCAAAGTTGATTGGCGATGCCTGGCGACTACGATGCACGATTCACCTTTACATTCTCGCCTTACCTGCTCACTTCATGCTGGCCACTTACGCGGCTACTATCGGTCGGTCAACGCTAAAAATAAGTGAAAGGGCGGTCTGCATTGGCATTTGTTAGCATTGACCAAGATGCCCTTTACAGAAAGCAGAGATTTAACACGAATGTCACATAGCATCACATGATAAATATTTCTTGTAGAAAAGTCAAATCTGAAATAATTAAGATCAACTACACTCAAAATTGTCATTTGGCAAACGTACAATAAAACTTATAACTAACTGTTGAGTAAGGAGAGTATGTTTTTTTATTGTTTTAATTCTAAAATGATCTTATATTTAAATGAACATAATACAAATTAATAACACTTCTAATATTCCATGTACAGATTTCTTCCCTATTAGGCATTGCATTTAAAAAGAGTTTCTACTAGTTATACATAAAAATTGATTTTAAGATATAAATGCCAGAGTAGGATATACGAACTCTTAGTCCTTATCAATAATTCTATTTTTCGAATGTATTAAGAACCCTGAACAGAAGAGCGAACTGTAAAATAGATAGTATAAAATCGAGAATAAACTAATCTAAATAATCATCAACAAAGCAAATGTTGGATAGCTTCCCCCTCCTTCCTTCTCCTTTTTGACCTCTTCTAAATTTACTAAGCAGAATTTCTGATTTATTTTTCGTTGCAATCATTCTTCAGACTTATCTCATATTGTTGGTAAGTAAACAGATTTAAAATCATAAAATTAAATTAAAACAAAAATCAGGACTAGAGTAGGAAACTGTATCCATGGACACTAGTCCATATTAATAACATTATTTCTTTTGTTTACTTATGTATACAGAAAATCCCATTTTTGTGTATTAGATTTTTGCTTGAGATTTAAAATGAAATATTTCATTAAATATAATTTCTTTTTCCAATCTGCGTTCTAGCAATTTCATCAAGTCTAAGCCGGACAATCTGCTTAGCCACTCAGTTCTCAGCTCTTAGCTCTTTTCCAGCAGTTTACAATTTCGTGTTAAGCTCCGTTTTATGCATGATGGCAAAATGCATTAGCAAAGCGATATGCCTCCCCTAGGTTTTAGTGAAATGACTGCAAGAAGAAGGTAGAGCTGGGGGTGGCTCATAAAAACGAATTGCAATCATTATCGTTGCTTAGATGACGATTTTGTAGTTTGCTTAACGTCCTCACTCACCATCTGACCAACTAGTTGACTCGTGTTATATGGCAATTTTTATGGCTACATTTTGATTTACACAACTTGGCTTTGATGCACATTTTATTATTTATACGAATTGGTATTATAAATAGTTTTGAATTGTTTTCTCCTTCCTCTAGATGGATAGGTAGGTAGGTGAGAATGGTTCATAGCTCTTATCGCATTTAGACATATGTCAGTAAGTTTTATTTGCTGTGTGCTTGTGTTTTGTTTTCCTAAACCAACACATACGCTTATAAATATATGTGCTTACATATATATTCATGAACCTGCTGTACATCTGCATAATGCACGGGAGCAACAACAACAGCAGCAGCAGCAGCAGCTGTAGAAAAAGGCAAAAAGTTGAAGGTAAAGAAGGCACATTTTAGTTTCTGTCTGCCTTTTTGGGGGGTCTTCAAGTATCCACACACACACACACACACACAAATGTACACAGGCAAACACACACACGCTCATGCACTTGGAGAACAGAAATATGGGTAAAAAGGCAAACAATAGCAGGCAACCTAGTTATCGCTCCGCCATCTTTATTGCATGCAAATGTGCGAAAGAAGGCGCGTCTGTTGAAACGGCTGATATATGTGCTTATATGTGTGTGGCTTTGTCAGTGTGTGTGTGTGTGTAAATAGTGCACCTTTTGCCATGCCTTATAAAACCAACCGCATGCATATTTATCTTTTGCTAGCTTCAAGCTTCCTTCCTTACATACCTTCTTTGAGGCATGCCACACACACTCCACTCTGCATATGTATATGTACGTTGGGTATAACCGTATAAGACATACGATATCTTAAGTGTTAAACAGGCGCTTTCGCGGTAAGATGGTTAGCTGGTTAGGGAGTTTTTGGCTGTTTCTACAAACGAGTTTTGGGGTAACCTTATCTGTGTGTATGCCCGCCCTAGACACGCCCAGCTCGTTGCAGTATTTCGTCGGCGTTGTGGTCCTAAGAATTTCAGACATACATAATTTTTTTTTTCGGTTGTGGTGGCAAAAAGCAAAGAGAAATAAAAACTACAACGCGGCAAATAAATAAAAATGCTGCTCACTTCTGCTGTGGCGCGTTTTATGCGCACTTACACAAACACACACACATACACACATATACAAATAGCAAACAGGTGTGAGCCTTGGCGCATTTTTCTAGTGCATACTTTCGCGCGCTGCTTATAATTCCATGCCAGAGTTGTAAATATTTGTTCTCAAGTATTTATTTATGTACTAACTCCGTACTGTCGATGTATGTACATATATATGTATGCATGAGTTCATGTATGTGGTTTCTTTTTTGAGCTTTCTGTAGGTTTTTGCGGTTGAAATTAAAATGCATTGCACTTATTGCTAGCTTTTTGATTCGGTGCATCCGCCCGCCAGTCTAACCAACTACTCACATATGTATGCATGTATGAGTGTGTATGCATGTGTGTATAACTTACTACGCTGAACATTCAATTTTTTTAATGGCCTATAAGAGACAGAGAGAGAGAAAGAATCACGAGATTATATATATTCTCATAGAATAGTCATCATTATACCATACACCCATAGGGTGAAATGGTATATTAAAGTCGCCAAAATGTATGTAACAGGCAGAAGGAAGCTTTTCCGACCCCATAAAGTATATATATTCTTGATCAGTATCAACAGCCGAGTCGATCTAGCCATGTCCGTCTGTCCGTCCGTCTGTCCGTCCGTCCGTCAGTCCGTCCGTCCGTCCGTCCGTCTGTCCGTCCGTATGAACGCCTAGATCTCGGAGACTATAAGAGATAGAGCCACCAAATTTAGAATGTAGGCTCGTGTAGTATGTAGAGTGATCGAGTTTGTTTCAAATTTTTGCCACGCCCCTTTCCGCCCCCGCGATTCAAAAAAAAACGTTTTTCTCAAAAACTATTGCAGCTAGAGACACCATATTTGGTATGCATATTTGCTTAGTAACTGCGCACATTTTGTAATTATAAAGATTTTGCCACGCCCCTTTCCGCCCCTGAAATTTGAAAAACTCGATTATCTCCCCTAATTTTTAACCTTGTGGAATCAAATTTGCCACACTTAAATTTAATTCTAATACCCAGCAAAATGCCAAATTTGATCAAAATCGGACAAAAAATAGCCAAGTTATGCATAAAACCGTTTTTCCATAAGGCCAGAGTTGGCCGTTTGCGGGTGGTGGCGCTAAGGTGCTCATCTGCATGAGTGAGATATGCTTGTAAACAGAATGTGAACAGAATTTTTTTAAAATAGGCAAATGCATTTGTTATTACAAATTTGAAATATTTGTTTTACTGGTGTATGGTATACCTAAGTCGGCGAGACGACTTACTTACTTCATTTTTCTTGTGTACTTTTCACTTTTGTTATATTCGGTTATTGATCACTTCAGACAATTGCAAAAAAAAAAGGGTAAATGATATATAATTTTACTCTAATTTCTAGTTTTCCCATAGTTTGCCAAATAAGTAAAGGGCTACAAATCTCACATCAATGAAGGAAATTATCCAAGTGTTTTAATTTGTAAATATTATATACATTAAAAAACTGAATTTTAAATTACTACAATTATTTCAACCAGATTGGGTTTGCCCATGTCAAAGGGCCAACAAATGCCGCCGTCATCTCTTCTTTCTCTCTGTCTTTTACGTTTTAACTGCTGCTTTTCACATTTTAGCTCTTATCCTGTTCATTAAATATCCAGTCAGTCATCTTGGCATTTGAAAATTGATTTAAAAAAACTTTTTTAATTAATTATGATAATGTCGTAGTTCGCAATGTGGCGAATGAATGCCAAAGCCCGCATGAGGGCACCGCCCAAGCAGTATTCAATCCATTTGACGCATTGCTTCTATATTGGTTTTCTGCACTCAGGGGCGTAGGCTATGGGGTCTATTACATAAAAAAGTGATTTTTGTTAAAAGACTTTTAACTTAAGAAGTACAAGAGATAGTACAGAAGTACTTGAGAAGTACAACCATTTTTTCTATCAATACTTTAATATTCTAAATACTTATTTACCTTTTTATAATTTTGGATTTGAATTGCCTTTTAAACTACTTCAATTGATAGGTGTTTGCTTTAAACTTTCATCCCATAATTCGAATTATATGAAAGATACATTATTCCATTTCTCATTTAAACTTAAGTTTTACTTTGGTAATGTAAAAATAACAAATTTTGGATAGAATCCTATTGGAATTCCAATGTTTGCTTCCTATGCCCACGCCCTTGATACCTTTTGCTGGGTTTTTGATTTCTTTTTAATGCTGCAAATGATGTTCGAGTTGAGTTTAGTATTTTTTGCTTTCGTTTTTATCTTTTTTCCTTTTTTTTTCCTTTTTTTTTTTTTTTTGCTAACTTTATCATTGGAATGTTTGAGTTTTCACATTTCAATATCTGGTAATTTTTTTGCCTCAACAACTTTTGCTGTATGTCGAAGTTAAAATTAACAAAACGAGAGAAAAATGGTGGCAAAGATGTTGACAAGGTTGACGGCTAAGAGGGTGTGTGGTAGTGGGAAGCCACGGGTAACTATAGCTTCGGTTTTGGAGTCTATCTTTGGGCCTTCATCTTAGTTTTGTATTAATGAAATTGCAAATATGTATGTAGAAACTTTTATACATACATGTTTCTTTATAAACTGGTAAACTAATAGACAGAGTTTTTGGCATGTTGTGTCACTGGGTCGTTGTTGGAGTTGCCGCCTCAGTCAGTCAGTTAGTCTGTCTGTCTGTCTGTCGTCTGTTAGACCTGGACTGCATTTTACAACGATGTGTCTCTCTGTGTGCGTGTGCATGTGCGAGTGTGTTTGTGCAAATATCCTGGCAACTTTCTGCAGCAAAGTTTGCAAATGTATTTCAATGCATAGAAATGAATCTAATTTGTAAAATTTCATACAACAGTTGAAAAGTTATAAACGCGCCAGGCACTTGCACTTGGCACACGGCTTGTATGACTCACTTCCTCAAACCCCTTTCCTCTTGTACCAAACTCCGTTTCAATAGTCTCCCCTACCCACCAACTATGGCTGTTTGTGTGAAAATGTCGACAACTTGGCATGCAGATTGCAAACTTTCGAAAAGCACAAAACCAACAGAAAAATATATATATATATTTTTAAAAGAAGGCAGCAAAAAAAAAACAACAACAAAAAATGAGCAGAAGAAATGAAATGCTGAGCAGATTTAAGTGGTACTTTGTTATGCATAAATAAAATCTTTGCAAAAAACATGAAGAGGCGAAGCCAAAATATATTTTGCAGTTTATTTAAAATAAATTTTACATTACTTAGCCATCCGCTATACGTTCCAAAAAGTAATTTACAGTTCCTGGCCCCAACTAACAAGAAAATCAAAGAGAGAGAGAGAGACAAAACTGGCTTAGAGTTCGGGTTTCTTGGCTCCCCCAACCCCCGCTTAGCCTAGGCCCACAAGTCTAGGGCAAGCAGCCAAAGACAATTTTGTTTGGCACTAATTGAATGTAAATACAATTTTGCTTTGCTGTCAAGTCTTGTGTCTAGTCAACGGCAACGGCAACGATGATGACGATGACGTCGACGACAACGACGCTGGAGATGAGGCGTCTCTATGTTGACTGGATGTTGGTGTCTTTTGCCTCATTCTGCCTGCTGCTGCTGGTGCCTGGCAATAAAACGAAACGAGCTGATTGTATGCTACAAACAACTGCAGTTGCAGCTGATGCTCCATGCTCTAGAATATACTCCCCATTCCAACTCGCTCTCCATCTGTACTTCCTCCTTCTGCCATTACATTTTGCGTCTTCTACTGCTCCTTGTATGTGTTGAAGTGTCGTTGTAACGTTTGGCACACAGATCAAGTGCAATGGCAACGTGCAAAGTTGCAAAAAGCGCAAAAATCAACAGTGTAAAATCTTTTATTTAGTGTCATCATCAACGTTCTTGTTCTTCGTGTTGCTCAATTTCAGTTACCACCCGCATGCCCAGTGCTCAAGGAGACTGAGTCCTTACATCTAAGTTGAGTCCTCTGTCGCCTATTCTCTCATTTGCCTATGAATTGATATTTACTTAAAATTTAATTACCAAAATTTATGTATACAAATTGTTTGTATTAGATGTGATGCAAATATATACATATATGTTCAACAGGGTCGGATCAGAAAAATGAACAAGGTTCTCAAGAAATTTACACTAAGAAAAAATTGCAATAGTTTGTGTTTATGTAGAATTTACCAGTAATCATACAAATTTCAAAAGGTTTCCAGAAATCTAAGGTTTAATTAACAATAAAAATAATTGATCCATGTAGCATTAAATCTATATATATTTTCTTGTTAAAGGGTAAAAGTTAAAGGACTGTTATTAATATCTTAGACTGATTGATTTTATATGGTGTTGTTTGGTCTTTAAAGTCAAAAATATACATGCATTCTTACAAAAACATATACATGAATGAATGGTTGTCAAATTTTTAAAACAAATATTTCCTATCCTTTAAATTAAATTGTATTCCTGACAAATTTGAATAGTTTCTTCTTTATTACTGATCAGCAATCGATTTTGTCCTGATTGGCCTCCTTCAAACTGTGTTCTAGTTAATTCTTTGAATCTTTGTGATAATTTTTGAAGAGTTTTTTTTTTAAATATCAATCTGCAGTTAAGAGTTAATAAATTATTTAGAAGATTTAAGCCAACGGAATAACTTATGATTTATGGAAGTCTATCAACAATAAAATGTTAATGGCGGATACAACGATTCAAAATTACAAGGGAATGAGTATTTACTCATTGTTTTGCTTTAATTAAATAACTTGTATTGTTGTGCGTTCTAACAGCAGTCACCTGTTGCATGTCCAATAAGTAAGGGTCCTCACTGTTTCTGGATTGCTGGCACTTTGCTTCGCCTAGCAAACTCACTTAATTGAATCGCATACCAAACATTCTTTCATGGCAATTAGCAGTGATCCAGTTGAGTTAAAGCATGAAACATTGCGGCATACACAATTTGTAACAAAATATTTAATTAACTTAGTTGGTATATAGTTATAAAACAGGCAGTTTTCTTTGAATATATTGATTAAAGAACAGCATTCAAAACTTTAAGAAAACTATTAATATTCGTCTGACCTAGATGTTTCTTTTAGTTCGTTCAATTCTCACTCGTTAAGAAGAGATTTCGGATTTTGGTTTTGGATTTAAAAAAAAATAATGAAGACATTTTACTTACCTTCATATGACATAGTCCGCCTCTGTATATCT
Organism: Drosophila paulistorum; assembly: GCA_018152135.1. NCBI lineage: Eukaryota > Metazoa > Arthropoda > Insecta > Diptera > Drosophilidae > Drosophila > Drosophila paulistorum. The sequence continues at coordinate 1,956,619 of JAECXG010000690.1, forward strand.
ACAATGTGTATACATTTGTTATATTGGTGATGACTAAAGTAAACACATTTGCTTACATACATGAACAACTAGGACATGTTGTCTAAAATACACTTTAGAGCAAATCAACGTAAACATGAGTATACTTTATACACAGTTACATATGTCCTGCGGTTTGTTTTACCAGTTTTAAGTTGGCTAATAGAACGCCGTATGGTTTTTTGCATATAACAACATTAAAAACTCTGCTTTAATTCAATTAATGTGCATTTGTTTTAAAATTGCTTTGCAAATTGTTTGTCATGGATGCCATATACCGCAGGTTTTTGTATAATTCAATTACTTTTGTGCGAAAAATATGCAAGCTCTGGATCACATATTGAACGGACCACAGGTTGCAGGCAGGCAGGTAGGCAGGCCGTCAAAGGCTATGCTATCACATAGCCAGATAAATGTATTCTGTAAAATTAAATTAAGTTCACCAAAAGCATGACAAAGTATTTTGAAAATCCACTAAAAGTGCATCACAAAAGCCAAACACAAAGACAGAACTTGTAATTTGCTTGTGTCGTTTGTGTGTGGCTATATGAGACTATGGAATTTGTGGTCTTAAAGCCAAGGCATTAAATTGTCATCTATGTGTTTTGTCAGCAAACGTATTGGAAAAAAGCTTTAAGTTTTACTCAACATGGTTAATTGGTGCTGGTTTCTAGTTTTCAATTACAACGTTTAGTGTTAAGTGTTTTCTAGCTGCAATAGTTAATCATAGCTTAACAAATAGCTCATAAATATTAGATTCTTAATTGAAGAACTCAAATTTCAACTAATACCAGCGTTGATAATGGTTTTTGTCCTTACCCAAAGAACTAAATAAAAAGGTCTAGTTCAACAAGAAGCCGCTGAATAAGGAAGGCAAATGCAATGTAAACTTCAAAATAATAGACGCTCAAAATAATATCAAATTTAACTAATACGCTGCCTATTTAAATGAAATTAATAAATATGAAAGACTGCACAAAACATTGCAAGAGAAAGACTGCTTAATACTTTTGATGAAAGATACAATAAGAGTCTTATCTGTGGAGGATTTAAAAATAGTTTTTTGCGGTGAAATTGGTTGTTGAATTAAGAAATTTTACGAGTTGACCAAAAAAAATTACTATTATTATTGGTTAAGATATTTCCCTCATATGTTTGATAGAAAATGTTCTTTGGTTTTATGGCGAAAACAAACTGAAATAAGTTACACATCAGTTTTGGGCTGGTATTTCATGATTTTCGCAGCACTCGGTGAAAACAGTTTGTGTCTAGTCCTGCATGGTCAGGCTCTGTATTAACTGCCGAATCATGTCAGTATTGCAAGGCATAAAAATCAAAAATATTTACCTATTTCATCGCATTGCGATATTTTCTAGAATCACCTCTAATTCCAAATGCTGTTGATTGTTGTTACAAATTATGACGATTCATTTATAAGTGCAACAACATTTGTAAACCCTACACACGCTTGTTAGCATTTGCAATTAGTACGAATTCAGAATTTGTGAGGAATTTGGAATTTTTGTTACATAATCAACATGGCGCACAAATGTATGCTACAATTTCTTCAGTTTCACAAATAGCCGCCTGAGGCTATAGATTTCGTGCAATTTCATAGCGAGTAGGGATGGATGGATAGAAGCAGAATGGAAGTGAATGGGTAGAGCTGCTTTATGGTGATTGGTGGGAGGAGGGGCACCTTTTCTGGCTTACTGTCTCATGCAATGCTGGTGCAATCAAATCATCATCAAATCATGCCAAAATTGAGTTAATTCGTCGGCACAGTTCATTGCACATGGTTGGCGATGCATATACGCATATCAATGCGGTTGTGTGGCATTTTGTCTAAAGCAAAATATAAATGCATTTTGTCACTGACAGCAAAACAACAACAACAACAACAAATGAACAAACTAACGGACGGACTGTATGGGGTTTTGCCCAGCCTGACGTTGCGTTATAAGCGATGCTTGATTGCGTTTCCGGTTTATGAAATTTTGCGGTTGCCAATCCAATAATTTGTCGTGGCTTATGGTGACGTCATCACATTCAAGCCAGATGCAAATGCAATTGCAATAGCAGAGCAGCAGCAGCAGCAGCAGCATGTGGAATGAAATATAGTGAAATCCAATGATGTTGTCGCTGTTGTTGTCCATTCGTCATGGCCAGAGTGTGTTAATATTTTGCCGATTGACGCAGCAATATTTTGTCATTTGGTGAGGCCATTATGAATATATTTATTAGTTTGTTGGTGACTCGCTGATTGCATTCGCTTCTCTTTTGCAAGTGTTTCTCTATGAGTGTGTTTGTATGTCTGTGTACATATTTAGTTGCCAGCATTCAGTTTTCAATTCGTTTTTAGCATTTCATGTTAGCAGCTGGCAGCAAATTAAAGTGCAGGCAAGCAGAAATTCAATCTCTCGTTTGATTCCATTTTTTTCCCTGTTCTGTTCTGTATTTGTTAACAGGCAAAAGTCCCTTTTTTGTGATCTCTTTCGCTTTGCTGTCTCTGTCTGATTTAAATTACGGAAAGCGCACGTTTTATTGTTTGTTTCAATTGCCTGCTGACGAGCGGCAGCAGGATGTGCAGGACGAGAACGTAATCAGCAAATGTGCCAAGCAGCGGGTCGGGTTGGCCTCCACCTACCAAAAGGAAAGACCAAAATAAGGAAAGAGAAAAAAGCGCACACAAAATTAGTTTAATTTGTACGAAATCAACTAAACGTATGAGGCAAAAATACACGGCAGCAATAGACGATGAAGAAGGATAGACTCGGAGAAAGTGTAAGACAGAGGGAACAAGTAGGAAAATGTCCAGAAAACTGGCTTCGAAGTAATTCTATTTAGCATTTTGCAGGACAACGAAAATGTCCTAGCCAGTGAAATGAACTTCGGCTAATTACTCAAATGCAAATTAAAATTCATGTCAAGCAGATTGGATTATCCTCACGCAACATTAAATGTCGCACTTAAGAAAAAGGCAAAGCAAGGCACGGCAAGGCAAGGCAAAAGGTGCTTTTTTCCCTGGTCCTGCCACAGGAGACGCCACCACCCTAGTCAGTCAGTCAGTCAGTCAGCCAGCCCAAGTTAAGGGCGTGAAAAGGCGAACTGAGCAGCAGCAGCAGCGTCGCTTGAGAGAGCAACAAAGAAAAATCTCTTTTGAAATGCTAATGTAAAAATTCTTTAAAGAAAATTACGCAATACATTATTTTGGTTTATTTTGCATTAAAAGTCAATTTAGTGTTAAGGCAGGGAAGAGAGCAACGTAAAAGAAAGAAGAGAAAAAAGCCAAACTGAATAAAAAGGACAGTCCGGAAAGGAAAAGAAGCATAACAAACGTGCAACAACAACAAAAAAAGAGCTGTAGAGCGTAATACGCGCAACAGGATTGGTTCGGGATCTCTTTTTTTTCTGTATTTTTGTCTCCGGTTACTGGAACCTGGGAACCTGCGAACTGGGAACTGTTGTTAACTGAAAACGGTATAACTTGGACGTGGGCCGGCCATGACAACGCAACTAACAACAGTTTTGGTGCCCGGGCGTAAATAACAAACGGCCAAAAGTTAGCATTTTTATTTTGCATTTTAAGTTGATTTGCCGTCTGCGTGCGTGAAGCAGCCCTCTGACAAAAAGGGACCCCAGATCCAAACGTTCACACATTTGTACGTTGACGATGGACAATCCCGAAACAATGGGCAAAAATATGAACATTTCAAATTTTAAATGCAATCAAATTGTCATTTATTCAAGTATGTTTCATGAAACACCGTTTAAAGGTCTTATTATTTTGGTATAGATAAAAAGATCTGTCCTTAGATTTTTTAAGGTATCTATTAAAATACATATATTAAAAAAAAAAAACAAAACAAAACTTTACAAAATCTTTTAAATCTACTAATACCTATTTTTTAGGTCTGTTATTATTTAAAAATCTAATTTTATAAATAAAGAAAACTCTTAAAATTTGAAAGTAGTAAAATAAATATTTCTGAATATTATATTTTCCATTATATTAGTTCTTGTATATGCAATTTAAATCTTTAAAAAATTATGTGAAAAGTTGTCCTTTGAAATCAACTGTAAGGATGCGTAGGTACTTTTTTAGAACTTGTATATAATATATAATAAGAAGAATATAATAAGAATTAGTCAAAGAATATTTTGCAAAACTAAGCAGAAATCTTTTTGAACTAAAGAAAAATTATATATTTTCCGTTTTGAATATCTTATCGATCAGTTGTCTCTTACGTTATAATAAACATAGATTAATGTAGTCTTGTGATTTCAATGGTATACACTTTATATTTAGGTTAGTAATTTAGTTTTGTAGAGAAAGTATAAATATTGAAATCGAAAATATCACTCCATTGCAAATAATTCATAAAACCATTAATACCTTAATGGCAAATGAGATTATATCCCCTTTCAGCACTTCTCTTCACTTCACTTCATAATATGCAACAAAGACCATTATTATGGCTGCCTTAACTCCCTTTTATATTCAAGAAATGAATTCATTTCTTTTATTTCATTTTATTTTCTTATTTTTTTCGAGCTTTTGGCGATTCTTTTCTTTTCAGTTGTATATATTTTTTCTTGTACACTTTACCACATTTGCCTCCATTGTACGCATTTTGGGTGTCCTTTTTTCGTCTTATGTTTTGCTGTCGCTGCCACTGCGGCACGCTGCTCTTTATCTATTAAAACGCCTCCAATTTGCATATTTCTGCAGCTGTAACAGCTGTCAACGCTGGACGACAACAAACGCCAACGTCTCTGAGTAGCAGCGCAGGACTTATTATTGCATGAGGGGGGCGGGAAACGTTACAGTGGACACCAAGAGGACACGAGGCGGCAGCTTTTAAGATAATGTCGCTTCTTCACAGGGGCCATGAACGGTCTGATGAGTGCGGCTAGTGGAGCGAGCAAATTAAAGCCTTGTCTGCACATTAAGAGTGATAGGCCAGAGAAGGGAGAGAGCAGAGACTGAAATTAAATACATATATAAAACAAAAAGAACAAATATTTAATGTGAAAGTAGTTATTGTTCTATTTGCGAAATCTATATATATATATCGATTTATTGCTCGCTCTAAAGCGATTTATTCAATGTCAGTTCTCTACTTACTTAATTAATAGGCTCAAATTATAATTGGTATTTTTTGTTTCCCTTTTCAATTTAGGCTAATTACAGATTATTTTATAATATGTAAAGTATCAAGAGAAGATGGCCATTTAATGTGAATTGAATACTGTAATAAAATTGGTGCACATATAAATCTGTGATATATAAGAAATCTGGCAGAATAATCTTCCTTAGGTCGTTTACATAGAGTTTTTATTTCAATAAATTTAGTTATAAATTATATCTAATAGTTTCGATGTAATATGTATCATCAGTACATATAGGTATACTTGTTACTTTGAATACCTTTGATCTAATTCATTTGTTAAACCATAGTTTTACCTTTAAGATTAAGTTTTGATCATATTTGGTTTTAAAATTCTTTGCTTTGAGACTTTTGATTTTTGCTTAATTATTGTTTTAGTGCTTTGTTTTTTATTCTTTGTCTTCAAAGCCGATTTTCAATTTTGCACCATTTGCTTTAATTTAAAGGCACTTTGCGCTTCCATATACCTGAGTATATCTCCTATTGATTATTGTTCTATTGAACAATGTTCTATTGTGGAAAAACTTCATTATGTTTTGCTGTTTGGCTTATAATGTTTAGTTCAGTGAATTTAACTATAACTGCCATTGGTTTATTTATATCACAAATAGTAGATCAGTAACAAAGTGAGTATGGCAAAACGACAAACTAAAATCCTCTTACTTTAATAATTAAGTAATCCCAAAATTTTCTTTATCTCAAAACTAGTCCCATGGCCATTACGCATCTCTTTTGAGTAATTTTCAAGTGTCACTCAAAGTGAATAGAGTTTTATTTTGGTTTTATCTAAAGACCATGCTCAAATCCGTTAGATTCTTTTGTAAACAAGTAAGGGGGAACGCACATTAACTTCCAATTATATAGCATTCAAGGCAAATCAGAGGTGGTCGACCAAGACGATACACAATTTGGTCTCGAGTGGGTGGAAGAAGGAGTGGTGCGGTGTGTTGTGGAGGAAGGTAAATTTGCTGTTGTTTAGCTTGTTCTGTTGAAAACAGATTGCTTTGTTAATATTAATTTGTCATTAATTTGAACAATGAACAGTGAGTGGCTTACAAGCGACTTGTCTCGTTTAAAATGCATTGATAAGCCAAGTGGCCGTAAGGATGCCTATGCCTTTTGCTAGGATGTTTTGCAAAGTCGCTATAGCAACATCAACATCAACATCAGATAAGTTTAATGCGCTTTAAACTGTTTGGCCAGGCGAATTGTGGGCTGTAGGCTGGTAAATGAGAAACCTAGAGAGAAAGATTCGGCATGAGAGTTAGAAGAAAAATGTGGGAGACGTTCAATCTTTAGACCCTTTAAAAACTAGACACAACTGTTGCTCGGGCACTTTGCTGATGAAAGGTTAGCCGAGTGTTAGGTATTTCAGTCTGTGGCCTCACCACAAATACATGGCGGGACCCCACCTGCTTTTCCTGCCATGTCTGCTGCTTGGGCATTAGTCAAGAGGCAAAATGTTTTCCTTAATGCGGCACTTTGACGGACATACATATCTTAGAGCTAGTCAGAAGGAGAAGACTTTTCGCCGACAGGCCCTTTTGGCTTTTGCCTACAGTTTTTAGCTGGCTAAACTTGTTTTTGATGTGTCGAACCCTTGGTAACGGGCAACCGTTTTCATTTTTACGCTTCAACACGGACGAACTAGCCGTTACCCACTGACTTGTTACTCAAAGGATTCGTGGGCTGCAAGTGTCTAGGTTTTTATTTCTATTGCTGGCTGTGTGTATGGTTTTTATTTATTTTATTTAACGCTATTTCTAGTTGCCGATTCACATGCAAAATCCACTGCATAGCACTCCACAAAGCGTAAAAATGTGTTTGAGTATCTTTGTTGGTGGTATTCCATTCAGTCAGTTTTGTGTTGCTCCATCACCAACCGACTAGGTTTCTGAATGGAAACCAAAATGTCTTTTCAATGCAACTTTAATAGCCTGACTGGCCTGACGAGTTGCTCTTTGAATAGAGACATACGTAGGTGTTATCTGATTGCCATTTTACACAGTAGAAATAGAAAGGCTACAGTTTCTGAATGGCAGGCGGAAAAATGACACAAATACACACATCAAAAAAGTTATTTGAATCCATGTGCCTTTAGAGGCATTAAAAAGATAATACTCACAATGCTAACCAGAAAGTCATTTCTCTAATGAAGTAGAATCTGTATGGACTAAAAATATACATATCATTCATAGCGTTAAGGCATATTAAAAAGTTCAATCAGTTTGCAATTTATATCATAAAGAAATTAATTAAATGAGTGCACAAAATAAAGTCTTTTATCTAGAGGCGGCAAATGAAATAATCAAACTATGTAAATATATAAACATTCATCCAAAGTTTATAAAATTTAAGACTAAAATATCCAAAATTAAGCATTTGCTGTATGAAACCTGTTTAACAACTATTTCGTAAATAATATTACCCTTTCTATAGAAGATTCTCACTAAGTCCTTAGACTTAGTGAGAAGACTTATCTTTCCATTGCCTGTTTAACAATTTCAATGTTATGCATGCCAATTGATTCAATTGATTTGCATTTTCCATTTCATCAAGTTATTAATAGTCAATAACTCACAAATGACAGTAAGTTAGGTTCTAAAGGGCTTACTACCACTTCGTAGTGTAGAGAATGATTCGAATTTCATGCTTATTGGTTGACTATTACTACCTGTTCTCTGGCTCTTATTTTCAAATGTTTCGTTTTCTGTTTCTTTGACCAACGTTTTGCTTGCATACACTGAGCAAAAAAGCATAAATGATGAAAAACGAATTGTTTGGACTATTTTAGTTAGGTTCATCGGTGCGTATAAGCGAAGTAAGTTATTTAAAAGTCAGACTAATTAAACGACACTTGGGCTTGGATTTCAGACAGCTGGTAGATTCTCTCACTGTGAATGTATAGCTTACGGTATCGGTAATTAAAATCTGAAAAAGAAGCCAACTCTACGTTCTATCGTCTGCCACTTTTTTCTCTCCCTTTTTTCCATAGTCGCTTTTATCGTCATGGGTACTATTTGCTTAAGCTGCGGAATGCACTTGTTAACATTGAGCTAAGCAAATAATGATGTGGGCTACACACACACACACACACACATACACATACATATACAAGCACACCCACACATATAAGGGTAACCTTTTAATGAATAGAAGAACTAATCGTTTTCAACTGCATTGCAATTAAGATTGTCAAAGGACCATTTGCTAGTTCTCAATCCTATCAAAATGAAACATCTGTCGATTCGTTTTTTGGTTTTGCTTTTTGTATGTTTAGTTTCTTTTTATTTTAGCTTTACTGGAATTTTCAGATTATTAAACAATACCGGAACCATAGAGACCTCTAGCATACAATGGATATCCACCATAGCCAAAAGAACGTCCATATCCAAAGCTGGGATAAAGACCTCCATAGCCTGTGAGTCCACCGTATCCTGAACCATAACCACCTAAGCCACCGATACCTCCGTAGTTACTAATTCCACTGAGTCCACCGAATCCTAGGCCTCCATAACCTCCATATCCTCCATAGCCCCCATAGCCACCGAGTCCGGGATTACCAAAGCCATAACCGCTATATCCATATGGAGATATAACTTGCCGTGCAACACGTGATCCTTGCTCCTCTGCCACATTATCCTTGTTAGCTTCCGGCAGCGGTTGACCAACTGTTGCTGCTATTAGCAGTGCATATAATCCAAATAAAAAGCAAGTACGCATTGTTTTTTTTCCCTTTTGGGTGCCAACTGCGAGAGGAGAGACAACAAGAGTTTGTGGTACAAAGATACGAAGCCAACTGTAACCTGTCCAGGTTTTGCTTAGACCATTTATAGCCTAGAACTTTGTGCATAAAATAGAAACTTTTGTTTCGTTTCGGTTTTGTGTGTTTTCTGTTGTTGCTTGTTTGCAAAATTAGACGCTAATGTAAACGTCATAAAACAAACTATTAAAATATGCCAGTGTCGGCTAAATGGAACAAAAACCCAATTCATATGCCCAACTCTGCTAAGTCTCTGTCCCATTAAGTCGCACGCTAAGTGGCGTTCATGAAATCGAATGGGCCAGAAGTGGAAGTTTAAAGAGCAAAACATTTCACTTTGTGACTAAACAGCCAGATGTTTGATGGCTGGGGGTATCGCGGGATAGGTTTTGGGGCCAAGTTTCAGGTTGTGGTCAGGTAAGCTGTGTAAATGTGCTAATTTCATTCGAAGGTTAGTTATGCCATTGACCACCATCGCCAGACCAAATGCCAACGTCATGAGCTTCGCCAACTTTTGGGTGCGTAAGTGTGAATTGCTGTTTGTTTATGCTACTGTTGTTGTTTTTGTTGCTATTGTTGTTGCTGTTTTGCCGCTTGTTTGTTTGTTTGTTTGCCTGGCAATTTCTGTTTGGCATATATGCGGCCAGGCCATTAACAATGCTCGGTATATGGCTTTATATATTGCTCTATTTATTGCGGTTATTGGTCGCATGTGTCTCTATTTTCAATAAATCGCTAATCGCATTGACTAAGCCTGAAACCTAAGCTAAAACTCATACGAAGCCAACGGCATTTTGCATAGATTTATGCAAAATGAACACTTTACAAGGAACAGGCGGCAACATTTTTTTGATTATTCAAATTGAAACTTTTCTCTGAGCCACTCTGAACAAAAAACTGTGCCAATTAAGGATGTCAACGTCAAAGTGTTGGACATTCTGTCCATTCATTTGGCTCATCATCCAGAACCAAAAAAAAAGGGCAAAATACTTTTCGCATAAATTGAAAAACTCTCTTTCCAAAGAATGTAAAAAAAATGTTGTATAATTATGATTGTCATAATTAACAAACAGACAGAGAGAATATAAAAGAGAGTAAGTGACAATGAAATGAAACTTTGGACGTTAGAAAAATATTTAGTGACACTCTCAGTTTTTAGTCATGCAAAAACCGGTTAGCATTTAGTCAAATTACTTAATTAACATAACCAAGGAATATTTATGAATTATAACAAGTTTTTGTTTTTAGGTCTTATAACTCCATAATTACTTGATCTTTAAAATTTGATAAGAAGTTGACCTCTATTAGAATTTTGTTCTTGTAATAAATTTGTGTCAAGTTATAGTTTTTAAATTTATGTTTTACTTAAAGTTTAAAATAATAAAAAAAGGAAATGTCAGTTCTGTTTTTAAACACCTATTTAATTTAATTGCTAATTTAAAGCAAAAACAATTCTATCTAGAGGATATGTAGGTACTTAAATTTAATTTTCAGCAAATACTTAAAGATGACTTCCTCTTCCCTAAAAGTTTGAAGAAAAATAAATTGATTATAATTCAATTAGTGTAAAAAATATATATCCTTTTTAAGGACATGCAACTTTATTAACATTTGGCTATTACTCATTTGGTCGTTTTTAATCAACTCTTTTGTCAATATCTTTCTCTGTGAAAAAAGGCAGATCACTCGAAAAATTTACTTCTTGTTTATCAATTGTTTTCAAGCATTAAAAATTGAATCCGAAAGGGCATTCAAAAAGTGGGTGTCCATATATTTAAGTAGGATTAAATATGAGTCGATTTGAAATCATTTTTGTAAAAGTAACTATTTGGTTTCGTTAAAGCACCAAAACAAAGTAAAGTAAACTAAAATTTTATCCACAAACCAATCGATGACTTTTATTTTAATTAATATTTTCAAAACCGAATCTTAAAGCTAAATCAGTTAGGAATCACTTGAGTTTGTATTGCACCCAAAATACGAAGAGGCCGATTGATTGGCCACTTGACTGAATGTCTTTTCTCGTTGTATAAGTCAAGAAACTTGAATATTTTAGGTATTTGAATAGCGTGAGTGGCCAGACAGACAGACGATAGCTTCAAGTTGAAGGATGAAGGATGAAGAAGATAAAGTCCAGACCAAGTCTAGTAAGTAAAAGCGGCCACTTGGCCAGATGCCCTCAAAGCTTCATCTCTTGTTCTTCATTCCATTTTGTTGGCTAATAGGTTTTGGTTATTATTATAGCTTAGGCAACTGTTTTTGTTGTTCTTCTTGTTGTTCTTGATGTTGTTGCTTCGTATATTTCTGTTTTTGTTGTTGTTTGCGCTTAGCCAGATAGTTAATAGAAAATGTTTTTCTCTGGGTATACATTTCACTTGGGAGCCACTCGCAACTTTGATGTTTTTTTTTCTCAGTCTGAACCACTTTTAGTTTTATTTGCCTGTATTTCTTCCACTTGTGCCGAGTGGCGATCACGAAATCATACGTATAAATTGAAAGTAGTAAAAAACAACAAAAAACTTTGTGTTGATTGGATAAGTTGGTTAATTTTATATTTTTTCCGCTTGCCTCTCCCTTGATAATCTGATTTCATGGTAAACAAGAGTATATTAAGGTATATTTAATGTGCTTAAAGCAAAAAGCTATGCGAAATGTATTTGCTTACGATTAGCTTCAAAAGCCAGGTAAAATAACAATCTAAAATGTCCATAAGCACTTGAAACTTAATTATAATTATAGCCAGCGGCACAAGCTATCGCCGAAATAAGGCGAATGAACTTAGATAAGTGTGAAGTTCTCCATCTGGAGTTGTTCTTTCTTCTTTATGCTGGTCTCGACTTTCTATGGTCTTCATCTTGAGTATTTTATTCATTAAGCTTCTGTTTAGACTTGATGTTTTACCTTTGTCTATCTTTTTCTGATCTCTATCTGAAGTTTTGGCTTAGTTTTCAACAAGTTTTCGAGTTTTGAGAGTTTGAGAGTTTTCGATTTATTTGAAATAGGAATGATAATAAGATACATTTGTGTTTTAATCTTGGGTTCTTTAAATGTTTTTAATAGAGTTATAATAATTTAACAGAGAGTGATTTTTAATTCCCAACCAAACTTAATGGTCCTGAAATGAAACAACAAATCAAAATCGGACTTTGTCTACCCAAAATTTAATTGGTTCGTTAATAAGAAGTTCGACATTTTATTTTCTAATCAAAACTGAAACAAATTTATATAGAAAATACATCTAGATACAATTTCAGAAAATTATTAAAATATGAATGAAAACATATTGTTTCAAAAAAGAAATTCTATTTCTTATATATTTTAATATGTCGAAAAACTCTAATACGTAATTTTTATTTAGAATCCAATCAAATTACGTTTGCCTTTTTAAAATAAAATTGTAAATATCCTGAATATCCCAATATATACATATATTGGAATACATTATTGAAAGAAATGTCTGCTTTGTCTTGGTAATTTCCATGTAAAGTTGACGCAAAGGCGGCATAAAAAAATTTATCAAATGTCTCTACAACATGGTTTTCATTTTTGTTTTTTTTTTTTCTTTTTCTTTTTATGTTATATTTGCCATTGAAACGAAAAATGAGACTGAAGTGAGCCTTATCTAACCTTTACCATCGCTACTTAGTTGTGAAAGTCGTTTAAGATTAAACGTTAGCTGTAAAATTTCACTCTTTTGACAAGCGGCCTTTATTGTTAAAAAATTAACTCGGCTTTAAATTTACGCCTTTTGTTATCCCTTGACCCTAGCATGGATGGAGGACACACTCCCACACACACACACACACACATACACTCAAACGCCCAAATACGTACGCCCACAATTACGCCCAGTTTGATAAAAGTTTTCGTTTTTTCTCTTTTTTTTTATATTTTGTTTGGAGTGGACCAACGTTGTTGTTGCCGCCGTGTAGAAAAGAAAAGGAGAAAGAAAAATGCCTTTACTCTTGGAACCCAGTTCTTAACAATGTTTCAGACTGAAGGTTAAACAAGTCACTTGGCCATGGCCAGGCATTTGAAAGTTTAAGAAATTTTTGGATTTTTATAAGTTATTTTGTCCGGAACCATAACTCAATAGTCGGAAACTGAAAGCGGAATGTTTGATAGTTATTGCAAAGAATTATTTGCATTAAACTTGAATGCAAGTTGTTTATTTTTCAAGATAGTTTTGTTGTCAATAGAATTGGTTAGCTACTATATCTATAATTTGTTTAAATAAATATGTAAATGGACGTAAATATTAGTTTAGCTTTTTAACCGAAATGAAGCGGTTGAATTTTATTTAGAAATCTTTTGATGCCTAACGGCTAATACATCTTTTAGTTTTAGGCCATTTTTGGTTTTAGAGTATTTTCACGTCAGTGCTTAGATTTTGTTTTCTTGCTGTTATCCTTGTACTTTGCTTGGCTATTTCGGTTGAGTTCTTCTTATCGGAAATCGTGTCTCAATAAATCTAAGGCACCTCCAGACACAATCGAACGCCCATGCCCAGAAACGCCCACACAGCAGCTGGCAGCATCGCCTTGAGGCATCATGGCAGCAAAAGCTGTTCTAACTGATTATCCTTGTTTGACCGTTTTAGGCAGCAGTCGCAGCTGATTGATTTGTTATTGAAAATATTATAGGCTTGGCCATTCGACAGAAACACCCGTTCAGACCCCCCTCTCCCACATCCAAAGACTAAAATATCGAAACTTTAAGAAGGCGGGGTGAGCAACCGAAACGTGCTCACTGGGATACGCTTGAAACTTTTATAACTTTATGAGGGCGTTGTAATTTGATATCGCAAACTTTTTTTTTTTCTTTTTTTTATTGCCTTTTATAGCCTTATAATTTGGCCGCGATGTTGTTGTCGATTTTTGCCGCAAAAGACGCTGGGTCTGAGGTTGATCCTGACCCATAGGCCGTCTGTTTGCTTCTCCTGCTGCTGTTGTCGCCGTGGTTGTTGTTGCTGCTACAGCTTTTTGTTTACACGTTATTTATGGCTTATAAATACGTATTATTTGGCCAAGACGTAGTGGGGGGGAAGTCAACAATGTGACGCTTGGGGCGGCTTTATAAATTGTAAACAACTCACATGTGGCCTGTCCCCTGTCCTATGAATGAAATCTCTTAATGAGCATTACAGATGCCTATGAAATTACATCAAGGTATAATTGGATTAGAACTGTTCTATCACTTTGGGAGAAACCGAATGATACCCAAAGGAAATATGTGTATGCTGGTGTTGACAATTGATTTGCCACAAAATGAATATGGATTCCATGACTTCTTTAGAATTTGCTTAAACATTTGTAAAACCCATTATTTATGATTTGGTATTAAGTTCAGAATGATGAACCATCTTAAAGCTCCATCAGATTATAGAATCTTAATAGGCAATTATTAGGGAAACTCATGCTATGTATGCAAACTGATACTCTTAATAATTCAAACGTGTAATACTTTTAGGCTTCATATATGTGCTTACATAAAATAGTGATTTCAAATTATAGTTAGCTTGTTAAAAGGGTATTTTAAATTCCGTATATACTAATTTAAAAGTTACTTTCGTCTCTGCTCTTGCTGACTAATACCTAAGTATTATACAAAAAAATACAAAAAAGAGAAGCGCCGTATCAAGAAAGTTATTATATGTATATTTGAAATCGACTCAACATTGCCCTTTTTATACATTTAATATTAATTGTTCACACTTCATTTTTTACATATATGTATGTATGTTTATAATATATAATATATATATAAATGATTCCTAAGCCTTTCTAAACTGAGTTTTTTTGGCAGCTGTTCTTAAAGTTAAGCATTCCATCATTCAATCATTGAATTGTTGAGGAAAAATGTTATAAAATGATTTAGTTTTTTGCTTTAAATTTATATAGTTTACCATAAAATATAAATAAATTGTTGTTTTATTGTTAATCATGAAAAAGACCAATAAATTTTTTTATCGATTACATCAAAGTCCATAAAAATTGAGGCAACATTTTTTGGTTAAACAATCGAAATTAAGAATTTTAAAAATCACTGTTAGTACATTGGTTTAAATTTCTTGTATATTTTAGTAGGTATCAAAACATCAGCGATTATTATTTTAGAAGTTCTCAATCTTTTTTATTTTTTTTTATTTTTTTCTGTTTTATTATTTGCCACTTTACCTGACCGTCGTTGTTATATCATAGAACCTACATAATTAGTTTAGCGGGTGGGGACTGTGTGACCAAAAAACAGGTTGTTGATTGTATACCTATATATGTATTTTTTTTTCTGCTTTCTTGTTTGTTAAGGGGCAATGATTTTGTTATTTTCGCCAATAGCCTTCGGCTTCTATTTCGCAAAAGGGGATTTTTCTTGTCCATTTAAATATGCTTAGGAAATCTAATTTTTTAAAAACGTCATTAATTTGTTTAGAACTTCCAGTCATGGCGGTGGATTCTGTTGGCCAGATCCGCTCGTATATAAGAAGCGCTGTCGACTGTTCGCCAAACTCAGAGCAATGCGTGTCTTACACTCGAATCTATTAGTGCTAAGTGCTGGGCTGTTGGTCCTGCTGGCAGTGTCAACCAGACAGACGCAAGCGGATGTTCAGCAACTGACTTTGGCGGATGTAAATCAGGCAAATGAACAGCAGGAGACGCCGGGAGTTCGTCAGGCGCGACAGTTTGGATTTGGAGGGCGTCGCGGAGGTTTCGGTCGGCGTGGAGGCTTTGGTGGAGGCTTTGGACGTGGTGGTTTCGGTGGTCGTGGATTTGGAGGACCTGGCTTTGGTGGACCACGTTTTGGTGGCTTCTATCCGCCACCACCACCACCACCACCTTTCTTTGGCGGACCATTTTACGGCTGAATTTTGGAAAATAAATGAGTTTGCTATTTGATAAGACCAATAAAATGATATTAAATTAGGAATAAATGTATACAAATGTATGTAGAAAACGTGTTTTGCATGTGTTAATATGAGTGTATAGCTGACAATCCATTGAGAATGACAATCTTTGATTGAAAAGTATTTTCATATCATTTATAGTGCTAAAAACCCAAGTCCTATTCCAATATTTTTTGTGTCATTATGTAACCTTCATCTTTATCATCATTTCTTGGAAGATTTCAAAGCTGAAAGACCAGTTTGCATTGCACCAAATCAATGAATTGAATAAATATTGTTCATATTGCTATTGCAAATGTTTTTAAGTATAATTAAAAAAACATCCTAGACAAGATTGTAGAGAAGGTAATTGTTATACAGATTGTTGTGTCCAAGACATAGGCTTGATTTTTTTGTGAACAACAAAAGCATTAAGTAAAATCTATTTATGTATACACTATATTATGTAGCAAGCCATTTTATCTTATATTTATATGACAGCTATGTAATATGGTCATCAGACAAATATTAAATATAATTTTATGGCAATCGCATCAAAAGTAATGAAGTCACTATTTTTAACCCATTGTTCTCGATCCTGCTCAATTTTAGCATTTTAAATTTCATGATTATAGCTCAGAAGATAACGAACTTATTGAGAAATTCATATACCCTTTTTGTATAAAAACAAGAAAATATAGTTTACTTTGGGCCACGGGTCGGCATAAAACAAAGGCTGTCTAGATTTCAAGAAGATCAAGAAAATATATATGTGTCTTCTATAATGTATGTATATTCCGTTAAGATATGCAAAAAAATTAATGCTTTGACGTAATTGGTTTTTATAAACCATAATCCATTACAACTCTCTTCGGTTATGTATGATACTTCAAAAGGGGAATTACTCTAATTGTTTGTCTGTCAATTCAAGTGCCATCTTCTAATTTAAATCTATATTTACATTGTAATGTGATTTTGTAAGTTTTTATATATTTGATATACATACGTATTATGACAGAGACCTGTACTTCAGATTATGGGGATTTTCTGAGTATTTGTATAGACGCACTTGTGAATGCAATCAATTATATGCCAATTGAAGACTGTCAGTCATCTAGTGGTTAGGAATATATTAGAAGGCTTGATGAGAATTGTCAAAGAACAGAATGATTGTGGAAGTTGGAGCCATGAGATCTATGCAATCGAAGCTTTTAGTTCTAGCTGTCATGGTTATGGCTTTGCTGCTGGTGGAGTCAACTAAAGCCCATACCATACAGCAACTGACGTCGGCGGATGTAAATCAGGCAGTAAAGCCGCATGAGATGCTGGGTGCACGCTTTGCTAGGCAGATTGGAGGCAACTACCGAAGAAATGGCTTCATACCACCATCAGGCAATGGCCAATTCGAATATAGACGAAACGGTGCCATACCACCATCAAACAATGGAGGAGCAGGAGGTGACTATAGAAGAAATGGTTTCATTCCACTTGGAAGTGGGTAAACACTTTTTCGCTCTCTTTTTCGTTTTTGCTTTCTTTTTTGAGGTAAAGTGAATGCGATGTCAAGATAAATCTGATGAGCTAATAAATCAAAATGAGGTTCTGCTCTAATTACATGGGCTAAGTGTGAAACTTGTTTAATATGTGTGTGTGTGTATGTGTGAGGTCGTGTGTTTGTGTCATCAGCATTAATATAAATATGCCTGTTTAGACTTTAGAAGGCATTCAGTTTTATCGAACAACATGCGTGCCTTCATTTGCTTGCTGCTTACTGCAACTGCTCTGGTTGCCATGATTCAGATGGCAGCTGGAACGGAAGCAGACACCCAGCAATCGTCGCTAATGCCAGCGGAATCCGAAACGGAAGGAGCTGAGGATCTCGAACAGGCAGTAGAAGATGCTGAGCGTGTGCGTCGTCAAATCAACTATCAACGTGACTCCATAACTGTGGGAGGAGGACGAGGTGGACACCACTATCGTCGCGGTCCTTACGGTGGACGTTTGGGCGGCAATTTCGGTGGCAACTACGGCGGTAACTACGGCGGCAACTACGGTTTCGGTGGTGGCTACGATGTTGGCTTTGGTGGTGGCTACGATGTTGGCTTTGGTGGTGGTTTCGTCGGCAATCCCTACTTTGGACATCGTGGACCCTTCGGACATCGTCACCACCATGGTTTTGGAAACCGCTATTTTGGTTAAAACGATTTTGAAAAGAATTACATAGACAACATAATAAAATCAAGCATTCATCAAAAATTAAAAGCAAAAAAAAAAAAAAAGAAGAATACCAGACAACAGGGGGTTAGAATTTCAAAAAAATTGCATTTCAAATCACGTTGAGTGACATGGCACAGACAGGACAAGAAACTTAATCAGCAATGTTAACGATGTCAAGACTGGCGGGCACATAGCCGGATGTCATACTCGTGCCATAAAAATGTTTACGTTCCGAGTTGTCCCTCGCATTCTCGTATTTTATTTTTGTATTCTCATTTTTTCTCTCCTTTTCTAATTCATATGCGTTTCAAGTTTTAATTACGTGGGAAAAAGCGAATGAACAAACGAGACGAGTGAAGGGATCAACCAAAAAAAAAAAAAAACAACGACATGGCCGACCACCAGCAGCTAGCAGTCAGGATATCTTGACTGAGTCTGACTGACGGAAGGACAGACAGGCAGACAGACAGCAAGCAAAAGAAGCAACACGAAAATAACAAAATACGCCCAATCAGCTTTGCCGGAGTCGAGCGGGAACGGAAGCAGTAACAGATGGAAACCAGCAAAAAAAAAAAAGGGCAAAAAAATTAAGTAGCGAAATCAGCGGGCAAAGAAAAAAAAAGAGGAGAAAATGATGAAGAAGCCGAGAAGGATGAGAAGGAAACAAGACGAGCATGAAGTACACTGTACAGAGTACAACACACAACACAAATAAAACAGGATAAAGGCGTTGCATGCCAAGAATAATCCGTGCAACGTAGGAGGCAAAAGAAAAATGGTAGCACGCAAAAATTGTGAACTCACTTGACGTGGCTCATTCTGGTTGAGATGGCCCACATCTCTGGTGTCTTGCCATCTTTCTCCTCCTCCTCATCCCTGACAGGGGGCATGACGACGTCATTTGCCATTGACAGAATTCTGAGCTCTACGACTGAAAAGAGAGTCAGAGGAAGAGAAGAGAATAGAAGCTGGCAACGCTTGTTAGCTGCGTGTGGCGGACAAATCAGCGCTCCAGTCGTGGCTTAAAGAAAAGATGTTGTGCCCAAGCATAAATATGCACGAGCTGACCAGCTGGCAACCAGAAATTTGTTGCTCCTGTTCCGGCTTCTCCCCGTCATGCCAGTGTCTGTGTGTGCGTGTTTGGCCTGCTGCTTCCACTGCTATTGGTTTGAGGTAGAATGAACAAAAATTTCCCAGTAATTAACAATTACCATGATGTGAATGAATTTTTGTCTTGGTCTGGTTACTGCCGCCTGAATGCTTGGTTAACGGACTGCTTGAGTGACGTGACAGCTGCTATCAGAAAGAGAGAGAGAGTGTGGGTGTGAGGCATTGTATCTGTCTATTTGTGGTTAGTTTTCTTCCCTCCATGACGTTGATATACATACGCATATGCATGCCTTGTTTAGGCCTTTTACCAGTCAATCCGTAACATAATTTGAACGAAATCTCTTTCTATGGCCATTCGCCATCATGTTTATGCCCGAATAAATGCGCAAATTGTATTTGGGCTATCTGGCTAAAGTGTGAATATGTTGAAAGTAAACAATGCATCAGCAAATTCCAAGTTCCTAACCTTACCGAAAATTCATTTGATGGTACTATTTAAACGTTTCTATTGACTGCAGTTTTAGAGCATCAGGTTTGTTTATTTTGCTTTCTTCGATTTCAAAATAAAATATTAAAATTTGAGCTTTTTGTTAATTAACTCGATATATCGTATCTAGTTCAACGGGATAAAAGTTAAATAATTTAAATTTGCAATTATATTTAAAAGCAATACTCACAATACAATTTTTTTAAATTAGCAAAAGAGAAACAAGTCTTTTCACACAGCAAAAATATTCTAACGTTCTTTAGAACGTGAAATCAATTTCACGTGTTATTATAACTTAAAGGCTTAATTATCATTTCAGTTACAGAAATTACAGAGTTACAGAAAGAAAAGAAACTTGATAAATTTTTAAAGCCATAAATTCTTGAAATAATTTCCCAACATGAAGTTTCGGAGCTTCTAATGATTAACTAACTACATTTTGAGGTATAAAAATATTAAAATTAATTTGCAAGACATGTGTAAGGTGGTAAATTTTAAAATTGTAACGTAGAGAATATAAATTATTACTACGATCCAAAATATGTTATTGCTTTATTAAATTTTATTTACCTAATAACAGTCAAAAAACTTAAAAGATAGATATGTAAAAATTGATTTAATTAAAATACTAATCAATTATAAAATAATAAATAAATTCTCAATATAATCCCTATACTGAAAGTTGTTCTTGTGTGTAGGATTAACTTAATGTGCCACTGCCTGACTCTTTCTTCGGTGGTTATATTTATACCATAAATTTATTTAAACACAGGAAAGCAACTGTCAATTAGGTTTAGATCTGTCCGAAATATGAAATCTTGATGACTCTAACAGGTAATGCCAATTAATATTTGATATGTAAATTTGATACATTCATATTGACCCGTTGTCATAATTAATTCAAAACGGTAATAGCAATAAAACAGTTGAAATCAATTAATTATCAAAATTAAATAAGAAATTAAATAACCTAAGGATTTAGTTAATTGATCAAAGATGTTATGGATTTAAATTTGATTACGAAAGGCTCTCTATTTATTACAGGATATTCCAAAGTCACTATTTGGCAATGCTTTTAGAAAGTGAGTTTTGCATTTCAAGTATTGGGAGATGGGGGAATAAAAACCTTCTTAAATTAGAATATTCTCCTTGATTCCCATTTTATGTTGTTCAGCAGACTTTTAGTGCTGTTGTTGACTGAATAGAATTCTGGTGAATTTCTATATTACTTCGTGTGGAGTATGTATGTATATATGTACTAGATTCTCTGGAGTGGCAAAATAAGATACATTATATCGTTAAACCAACATTAGAGCCATCGAGCATTCAACTCGCCTGCCACATTCTATGGCCAAAAGTTCATTGCAGATTAAGTAAAATTTTTTATTTTCGCATCTTTGTGTGCGTTCGTGGTTGCCATATTTAATTGTATTTGTGGTAATGGCACACAAAAACTCGAACACACACACAAACAGGCACAGACACAAAGTCTTTACAAACACACACACCCACATCCGCACGCAGCTCATACAAAAAAGTTTCGCCCTCAAAAAAGAAAGATGGAAGAACAAAAAAAAAATGAATGAAAATGTTAGAAAAAATCCCTAATTAAACAGTTTGTCAGTAATGCAAATAAACTTTGTTAAACTTTTTTGCCTACAGTCAGTGAGTGCGTTTCCTTTGCTCCAGACACGAGGCTTGTTGCTTATTATTATTTTTTTTTCTTCTGGTTCTTTTGGTCAAGCACACAAAAATGTAATTATTAAAAAATTATGCTAAACACGCAATAAAAAGTTGGTAAGAAACAAAAAAATTAACGAAGAAAACTGACGACCGACGAAGGAAAGAAAAAAAAAAGGAAAAAATTGTTTTTTAAAAAGGCAAACGGTCAAAATTCTATGGATGTATGTATGTATATAAGTTGGTAGTATTTATATGTATATATAATTATTTTTCTTTCTGCATTTTGCTTTGTTACACACCCGCATGTTGAAAAAGAAAACTGGCAACAAGAAGGAGAATTCACAATTGTTAATTTGAAAATTGCACACAAATGCGTAATGCGAAAGTTTTACAATCCCCTCTCGACATTTGGCCCTCGGCCCTTGGTCTGCTGGCAACAGCATCCGTAGCATCATCATCATCATCATCTTGGTCGACCGGCTTGGCTTGGGCACTTGTTAAGTGTTAATGAAATAATTATGCCAACTTTGGCTGGGCGCACATGGCCTGCCCCTATATATACATACATATATATGTATAGTACATGGCTATAGTTAGAAGTAGACCCACTTAGTCTCTCTGTCTCTCTCGCACTCTGTTGTTCTGGCTGCCTGTGTCCCTATATCCTGAACGGCATCCTTACAGGCACTTCAGTTTTATTGTTGCCGCTTCTCTTCTTTTTGTTTTTATACCCTTGCAAAAAGGGTATATTAATTTTGGTCAGAAGTGTGCAACGCATAGAAGGAAGCATCTCCGACCATATAAAGTATATATATTCTTGATCAGCACGACGAGACGAGTTCAAATAACCATGTCCGTCCGTCCGTCCGTCCGTCCGTCCGTCCGTCCGTCCGTCCGTCCGTCCGTCCGTCCGTCCGTCCGTCCGTCCGTCCGTCCGTCTGTCCGTCCGTCTGGATCGATGCGAACTCCTCCTAGACCGTAAAAGCTACAGAGCTAAAATTTTGCACGAAGGCTTGTATATACTGCAGGGTTTGTATATCTCGGATTCAGTCGGATCGGACCACTATATCATATAGTTCCCATACAAACGGCAAAGTCACGAATAGTGACTTTTCTCAATAACTTCGTTATTTTATCAGCAATTGCCATAAAAGTTTGTATTGGTCAGTTTTGTGTTCTTATTAATAATTGTGCCAAATTTGATCAAGATCGGGTGACTATGTCATATGGCTCCCATACAATTGGCAAAGTCACGAACAGTGACTTTTCTCAATAACTTCGTTACTTTTTAAGCTATTGTCGTGAAATTTAATATAAGTAAGTTTATTGTAACTATAAACCACTGTGCCAAATTTGATAAAGATCGGGTGACTATATCATATAGCTCCTATAGGAACGATCGGTCAAAAACAGTGACTTTTGTCAATAACTTCGTTACTTTTGATGCGATTGCTTTCAAATTTAACATTTGTCAGTTTAATATATGTGTTAATGACTGTGCCGAATTTGGTAAAGATCGGGTAACTATATCATATAGCTCCCATAGGAAGGATCGGTGGAAAACAGTGACTTTCATCAGAAAATTCGTTATATCTTATGCTAAGATTGAAGGCCGTTCTTTCGCAAACATTACCCTTTTTAGATAAAACAATTAGTTTAGATAAAAGAGTTTCTAACAAACTTGCAAGGGTATACAAACTTTGACGCGGTCGAAGTTAGCCCCGGCCCTCTGGTTTTTCTTTCTTTGCCATGCGGGAACAATGAAGTGTGAGTTTTGCAACGTTCTCTGGCCCTCACTTGCTTATTGCTTTTTTTTAATTCGATAAACTGCCCTCGAAAGACCCAGTGATGACTATGGCGACGACATAGGCAGCGACTGCGACAGCAATGGCGACGGCAACGGCGACAACGTCAGAGATGGCAACGACCTTGGTTTTGCGGCAACCTAAAAGCCTAAAAGCAGGCAATGCTTTTGTGTGCTTGCCAGTCTTTCTAAAGCCTAAGCCGCTTAATTACAATAAGTTGGGGTCCTGCCAGAGTTGCCTTTGCCTCTGTGCTGTTTACTTAAGACGCGAAAATGTGATTAACAAGTGTGAAAAGCCGTTTGCCCCCTCCTCCCCTTCCACTCATGGCGTGTTTTCCTTTCTTTTTTCGCTCTTTCTCTTCTTTTTAGTATGTCTTGTTTCAATGTTTTTTATTTTTGCCGTGCGGAAGTTTAATTTTGTTTGAATAACTTTAATTGATTTAGTTTATTTGTGTGTGGGTTGAGTGGGCATTCTCGCTCTTCATCCACTCTCTCTCACTTTGAATTATTTACTTAAAAAACTGGCACGTCAAAGTGTCGATTGAGTTGGCCTTAAAAAATTAGCGCAACTTTGCTTTCATTTAAAGTGAGCAGGACAAAGTTGGTTGGCTACCACAGATTGTTGGCCCGCACACCGAATGCATCATTATCAAGCCCAATGACAGGTGTGCGCATGCCAATTTGAAAAGCTCTAATTGAATTTAGTAAACTCCATGGTTTCAACTTCGATGTCTGTCTCAACAATTGTGTGAGGTTCTTTCCCTGTTTTTTACCAGAGAAGTAATAGTAGTGGGAGTTGAAGTTGGAATGGAAGTGGAGATTGAGGTTAACGAAAAACTTTCACACTGTCATTGTAATACACACCTTATTGTGCCGCCCCCTTGGCTTCCTTTTAGTTTGTTGTCATTGGTGAAAATGAAGATGGTTGTTGGAGTTGGTTGCTTGCTTGCTTGGTTGGCTGGCTGACTGGCTTGGTTGATGCTGCCTGCTGCTGGCAGTTGCCGTGTCTTTGTCGAAGTCCCAGGCAAGTTGTTTCACCGCCGGCACCGCCGCCAAACAATTAACGTTAATGGATCATAGTAACTTTTTCGCCTTTTTGCCCACTGTGAAATCCCAGCGGTGCGTGTAAACTGGTAAAAGTAGCAAAAGCAAACTACAGCATCAAAGACGTCTGTCTCTGTCTCTTGTGCTGCTGCTGATGCTGCTTCTGTTCCTGCCACTCCATGGCTTGGCATATGAGCTAGGCGAGAGTTTACCATTCTGTCTCTGAGTGCTTTCGTGTGTGTGTGTGTGTTAGTGAGTATCTGTGATAGACAAGACTCTTGCAGGCATCTTTGCCGACATTTTGGGTGGTGCTCCTTTCGACACCGTCACCAACAAGTTTTCTGCTGTCTTTTGCTGTTTTGCGTGCTCCGTTGCAAAAACTTTCTGCCACTTTTCACTTTTTCCTCTTCTTTTATTTTCTTTTCTTTTCTTTTACTTTTCGATTTGCGGAGGAGCTAAGACCAAGCAACGCGCGCAACTTTTAACACACTCAAGTGTCGTAATTTTGGCTGCTTTCTCGCACACAAAACAATATTAATGCTGGTAGTTCGTTCATTTGGAATGGGCAATCCAAACGATGGCACATGGTTATACCCCCTGAGATGGTGCTTCTTGGGTGGTGGTGGTGTTGGTGGCGATAGAGGCCTGAGGGACCATTACTGAGTGGGGGCGGCGGTGTTCAACGAAAGAAAGAAATGAAAGAAGGAGCAAAAGAAGAAGCAGCAGTAGGCAAGAAAAAAGAAGCAAAAAATAGAAGTTAAATGAAAAGTTTTGCTTGCGCTGCAAACACGTCGCTTCCTGTCGCCTGCTGCCGCGCGGCATGCCATGCGTCGTTGATTTTGCTGACTGACTTTTAGGCTTCGAGTCAAGTTGCTATAAACCAATACACACACACACACATACACTTTATACACTTGTAGGCTGGAAATACATTTGTATACAATTGTATATGTATCTATGTATGTGTGTATATGTGTGCTCCTACACAACTATTGAGCAAGTTTTCAACAGGCCGGAATGGTAGGCCCTACCACCCACTGTGCACAGTGGCAAAGTATTTAATTAAATTGCTTACTCTAAACACCTGTAAGACTTAGTAAATATTTTAAATATTTATTTATGACTGTTCCAGACAGCTTACCTTTAAAATGATTTGATTTGGTTAATTGATTAAAAACCCTTGGAGACCTTCAGAGGAATGTAAATTCTGGAATATTTTAATGTTAAATGATTGGTTAATTTAAAGAAATTGAGAAAAGTTATAAGATAGGTGCGTCTCATTGTCAGTTAAAAAATAACGTATACGCATCGTGTGTCAACATAACTAAGAATATAAAATTTCTTGAAAATTTGAAAGAATTAGATTGTTTTATTTTAAAAAACATAAGAAATGCTTTGCTAATTATGTAAATAAAACAATACCACATGTTTGCAATGCCACAAACTGAACTAAAAAATAAAAAATATAAATTTTCTGGCTTGATATCAAAAGATCTTACCTCTGAAACTGCTCAATTTTTAATAGCTCGAGCTTGATTTTCCTTTCTAAGGTTAAAAACACTATGTATTTTTTTTATATTCTCAAATGTCAAGATTCAAAACATTATGAATTCATAACAAGGTAGTAGACAGAAATTTGTAGGAGAGCGCAACTGCCTGCATGCTTTGCCTTAGCATTAGTTTTTTATCCCAATATTGCTTCACATACTACTTAATAATTTTTCAAATTATACCATATAGACGGTAATTGTTTTACATTTGTTGAAAAGTCGAATTTTGTTAATTTTGTTAAATTCATACATACATAAGTGGAAAGTCTATCATTTTGTCTTTTGCTTGCATCTTTAACTTTAATAATGAGGCAAGTTTTCCATTGGGTATAAAGCCACTGTGCAGTCGAACGAAATTAAGCTGAATGGGGTAAAAGCGGAAGTCGCATCGTCGGGCACGAACGTACAGGACTGAGCGAAGAATCTGGAGTGGCAGGGGCCCTTTGGAATGATGATGCGACTAGCCCTGGTATGAAAAAGGAGCAAAAAAACAAACCAAACCAAACCAAAAAAAAAAAAAGGAAAAGTTTTTGGGGCGCAGCTTAAAAGTTATTAGCGTTTTTGGTGGGGTACAGACGCAGCAGCAGCAGCAGCACCAACATCAGGAATAGTAGTCGCTCCCCCGCTGCTCGTTGTGTGTGTGTGTGTGTGCGAGTGTTTGCGTATCTCTTCATCTCCCCTCCAAATGCCCCTCCCTCTTTCAGTTGCTTTCAGACTTAGGCTGGAGGTGAGCCCCAAAAATGCCGCCAAGCGAGTCAGCACTGGCAGCAGCAGCAGAAGCCACCTTGCTTGCTATTCATATTTGTGTTTGAGGCTTAGTACGTTATTAAGTTGTTACGTTTGGCCTGCTACAAGCAGGCAACAACTACAGCAACAACAGGAACAACAAGAACCAACCGCGCAGCTCTCGCGTTCTTGCCTCTCAAAGGTATTGCGTGATATTTCAATTTGTTTTTAGTTGTAAGTGGCTTAAAATGATTTAATAACTCATCAAGGGATTTGCTTGTTGTTAGGTATTTACTTTAGTTTTCTCGTTTTCGTTTTCGTTCTCGTTTACCATTTCGCTATGCCATATATACCATATATATATATATATATTCACATATATAGTATATAAAATATATTTTAGGTACGCTCACCTCAGCTTTCAGCTCTTGAGCATGAATATGTGCTTGAGGATGAGTTTCTAGCCTCAGACTCGGTCGACTTATGGCATACGAAACTTTTTAAGTAGTTTTGTCGTTTCATATTAACGAAAGTTTTCTATTAGTTTTTGCGCTTTTTGCCATCATTATTAATACAAATAACAAGCTAAACTATGCAATATTTGGTTGTGGTTTTGGGTCTTTTTGTTTTTTTTTTGTTTCTCCAGTTGCCCCAACCAAAACTCTTGGGTAAGTGTGTGGGTATACCTTTTCAACACCCACATATATATGTATATATATAGACTTATGTACGTATGCGTGATGTTTGCCATCATAATGAGAAATATGTATTATGGAACTCGGTGTGTGTGGGGTGTGTGTGAGTCGGGGTGCACATAGTTTTGCGGCATCTGTGTAAATATTTTAAACGCCCTTTTAGACTTAAATGTACCCGAGGGAATTTTATCTTGAAATCTATACATTACATGTGGAATGAACGTTGATTTAAAATGTTCACGAATTAAGCCAAATCAATTTAAGACAACAACAAATTTTAGATATATGTGTGCATTTGTGGTTAATGTCAAGGCATGCCAAATCCCAAAGCGCTTTTTACAATCCGCTGCGAGCCGGTGACCCGGTCACGTATTACCAAATGTATCGAGTGGGTTGTGACTGGCCGTAAACTACTGACCAGAAGGCAAAACCTGGTCCAGGTCTGGTCAGAAGGACCAATACCACAAGTAACTAGCCAACCAACTAACCAACCCACCGACAAACTGACAAAACTGACACACACACTCACAAACAGACAAACAACGAAAGTAGTTTTCTAAGGGGAGAGTGCAAAGTAAAATTTGACAAGTTGTGAAATTCTGTGATAGCCGAAGTTACAGTGCGAGAGAGCGAGTAGGAATTATATAGATCTAAGATTAGAGAGAAAGAGAGAGGAAGAGAGAGAAAGAGTGAGAGTGAGAGGCAAAGCTTACAAAACAAAAGTTTCGGTATTCTTTGTGTATTTCTCTATGCCAAAAATTCAATACGGCTAATTACCCCAACATCCTCTTTAGATAGCAGATCGCACTGTGGGTATCTATAGAATTTATTGGCAAATACATCATCCTTTTTATTTTTTGAGATAAATCGTAATGCTTTAATAAAAAAGATTTAACCAAATCTGAGCTAGAAACTGTACTTGCGAACTACAAATTTATGGCCAGGATTTTTCGTCTTTGAATATCTTAATAAATAAAGCAAGACTTTGTATCAGGATATATGTATGTATCAGGGATAAGTAGTAGATAAAAATTGTGAATTCTCTCAAAAAGGTTTCCTAGAAATTGCTTTTTTCTTCTAAAAAATAACTAGAATCTAAGCAAGATATACAATAGATGGTTGTTAGTTCGTTCTTTATTTTTTTTAATTACCCTGATTTAAAAATTAAAAAAGTTGTTTAACTTTTTTGTGGTTACACTAATGTGACTTTTGGCATCTAAAGTTATGCTTATAAAGGAAGAATAAAGTTTGTATATTTTTAAAGTGCCTAAGAGTTGTGGTAGTTTTATTGAAACTTTAAACATGTCTTGATTCATTTTAATATAATTAATTGGAGAAGATTTCGTTCAACTTTGTTTTGAACAGCAATTTAGTAGATTTCAATTTTATATTTAAATAAAAATTTATAGGTAAAAATTTGCATTGAAGCTGTTTCGATTACAGCTACAGTTTATATGAAATGTCACCCATTGTCCTGTATACTCTGGACTTAGTATTTGCTTCTCCCTGTGTGTGTGTGTGTAGGGTGTAAGTTTTGGTCGTCGTCTTCATTGTTGTCGAGTCGTTCTACCCCCGTTTTGGTGCTCCTTCTGGTGCCAACATCACAAAAGTTTCTCCTCTATGCGCCTGCTGGCGGCATGTGTTCAAGAGTTAAGTTGTGTCGAGTGTGTCCTGCGATGAGCAGGAGGAGCAAAAACCAATTTCTAAGGGGTGAAGGGATGATGATATTCTTTGTGTGCTGACTGCACGAATTTAAAGTTGCCACACACTCTGCCAAAACTGGGTTGTGACTTTTTACAAGGAGCCAAGAGCCAAAACAGCCAACCATTCAGCCAGCTGATTACTTTGGCATTTGTTTTCGGTGGAAGCCCTTCCAAAATCCATAGATGTCAAGAGGTGGGTGCGGGTGTGGGTGTAGGTGGGCGTCATGCTTTATTTATTGGTTGGCTACGATGTCATAAAAATCATAAAGCAACCAAGAGAGAGAGAGAAAGAGAATTTTTCTGGGGATATCCCCGACACATTAGCCGCATCTTTGACAGTGAGACAGCGACAATGACATCGCAAAGTGCCTTGTCATAATAATAACAACAACAAAAACAACAACAATAACAATTAAACGATATCAAATTGAAAAAGTTACTGTTTTTTCTCATTCCTACTCTTTCTCGCCCTCTTTAGCTTATTGTTTTTTCTGTCATTGCTCTTTTGCCACCTCCCTTCTACCTTCTGCCCAATGGGCTATAACAGGGACTTGTTCAGGTGGAACAGGCATAGTCGGGACATCCCAAATGATGATGATGATGAAGCAAAATGAGTTTTGATATGAGTGCTATAGATGGTAGAAGATATGTACGAGTTTATATGGCACTACGTAAATCAGCGCTAATTAAATAAAAAAAATGTTACCTCCACCACACATCATGGGCGTAGCGAATTGAAGGAGAATCGGACTGTGGTGGGGGGCGCATCAATATGCTTTCGAGTGTTTGTGTTGACAGCTTGTCATCTGCATAAATAAGTAAAATAATTGATTCAACTGACAGATCCAATAAAACTGCCTTTCATTATTTGCCAAATGAACCATAAAAATGTATCCTTCAAAATGCGATAAACTGAAATGAGAAAGTCTAGACTTTTTAGACAGGTTGCAGCACCGAAAAGTGAAAGGGGCTTCAAAATGCACTAAGTACAGACATATATATTTTCTTGGTCAGCACCAATCATTAACTACGTATGTATGTCTTCCTAAAAAACAGGCTCTTACCTACTATACAAAGAATAGCTACTAATTATTTCTATCCGTCAGTCACACAAGACTGATAATGCATTCGAATAAACTCATTGTTGGTAAAAGAAAAAAATATTAAAAAACTTGAAAGAATCATTTATTTTTTGTTTTCACTTTATGCTCTACGACTTTTTTTAACCACTGCTTTTTGTTTTTTTTTTCTTGCTGTCATCGCATTAGTCATTAACCTGTACAATAAATAATTCTTTAATAGTGCACACAATAACATCAAAAAGGGGGCAAGGGCTGAATGCAAGGAAAATAAAAACTAATTAAATTATTAGCTGCCAGGCAACCATAGTTAATTGCGTTTTTCATTGCAATAAGCATAAACTCAAACAAATGCTCCAATTGTTATAATTTAAAATGAAGGCAAAACAATTTTTGAAATAATAAAACAAAAAACTGTGGAGTAATCATAATTAATTTTTCCTGTTGCAGTGATTTTTGTACTGCAAAAGCATTTGTGAATTGTGAATTGATTAATTAATTTAAATGGTTGACAGATGTTTTAAGCAAGTAATTAATATTATTAAATTTCAGAAAAATGTATTAAAACAACTTTATCTTACTGTTGGGACAGATTAATCAGTTAAATTTGCTAGATTAAATTAAAACCTCAAAATTTACTCTTCTTAAAATAGTTTCAAGAATATTTATTTTTCTTTTGTATAAGACAATTAAAAAATAAAATGTAACTTACTTCTATCTTGAGTTCTATGAGATAAATTAAGCTCAAGTGTTCACTTTAATGCACATATATAAAGATAAAAGAATGTATCTATTTTCTTTATGTCGAATTCAAGTTAGTCTAGTATTTTTCCGACCTTTTAAAGCCACTCATTTTCTACAAAAGAGACATTTTGAATGCCAACCCTTTCTCCATTTGTATTTCTAAATGTAACACAACTTGACACTTAATGTTCAAATGAAGAGAAAAGTTCACGAAACATTTATATGTATGTATATGTATATAAATACATTCCATCAACGTACATACATATAATGAATGGATTGTATTATTTTTGTTTAGATGGAAAATTTAGGTTGGTCTATGCCTAAATCTTTGGTTTTTGATGAATTCATTTCTGGTCTAATGGGTCCCTTGACCGTTTATTCATTTCCAAGAAATTCATTTGACTGACCAGAAAAATGGTCTGTTTGTCTGCTCTCAATCCTTTTTATCATTAGTTTCTGTTTGAGTTAAAGAGACCCCTTTGGCAATGCATTTAATTAACTTAACTCAGCAGAACTCAAAGTTTGAATTTGGTTCGGTTTGGTTTGGTTTGGCTTTCCGTAAATTAATACATTTGTTTGCCTCAACTCATTGGGCTCCTTTGTGTTGAACTTGGAAGGCCGCAACTATGCCTGAACTATGACTTTGGCCGTATCTTATGGCTGGCATCGTCTGAGATCTTCTGCTTTTTGCTTTATACTTTCAAAACTGGTAAGAACCACTTAATTTTTACTACTACAACTAACTATTGCTACTACATTCAACCCTTATCAACTTGGCCCATTGCGTTTGCACTAAGTAACTTTGCTTATAAATTTCATTCAAGTCATTTGTTGGCAAGGACACACACACACCACACACACTATTTCATATACAGACACTTCCAAATATATGTGTACTAACAAAACAAAAGTCGCAAGTCGCGAAAAGTTGTTGAAGTTATCTGTCTTTGTTTATTGTCTGAGAGTTCCGCCAGAATGTGCAAATAGAATTTAAATGCCTTTTGGAATGAGACAAACCCAGTATTCGATAAGTTTCAATTTCTTCCATTTGAGGGGAGTCTTTCTTATACAACTGGGTTATGAGCATTAAACAGTCTCTTTTGACATACTTACATATATCTACCACTTAAAAAGCAGCAAGTGTTGAGTAATTTTGATAGATTTATTAAAGTAAAAATACAAAACATTTGAAAGATTAGATCAGAATATTATTCTGATTTTGAATCCGTTAAATAAATTTATTCATTGCTGTTAAGTATTTAATTGAGAATTTAAAGTCATCTCTGTAGTTATTAGAATACTCAGTTCATTAGCCCTCGTATTGTTATATTTGTTGATATTATTGTCAAGTAGCAATTAAAAGAAATCTTTTTTATGCACTTGCTAATAGAACGGATAAAAAATGTAGACGAAAATCATAAAAAATAATCGAGTATGACAGCGATAAAGGCGTCGTGACTTTCTTTTATGACAAATATATTCATTTCATGCTTGTTCAAACCAACAAATCGCGTGACACGCTGACAGCGGTACTTGTTGGCTCTTGTTGTTGTTGCTGACAAGGAGTCGAGTGGAAAGTGTAAAAAAAAAAGAAAACCCCAACTATTGTCTTCATTTTTCTTGCAAATCATGCAAGGCAATCTAAAATGTTGACACATTGGCAAACACATGCACAGAGACTAAGACATGGAGACCGTAAGGAAAAAAAGAATGAAAGCAAAGAAAGCAGCTGCTGCCGATTTTATGCCCTTTGCCCTCTTTTGCTTCACATGCCGCCGCTTGTCACTCAAGTTCAAGGTTCACACATTCTCGGTTAAGGTTATGCTTTTGTATTCTCGCTGAATTGTCACAAGTCTGCGCTTTGTCTCGCATCCAGTGTGTCGAGGGAAAAAAATTACAATAATTGTTATTTACGCATATTTGAACATGAAATGTGTCAATTGGCAACCAACGAGCATGTCAGCCAACCAACAATATATTGAAGAACGTTGCGTATGCGTAATGTGTGAAAAAGGGCCACAAGGTCTGCTGTTGAATATCTATATACATACACATGAGTCTCTCTCATGTTTGTGTGTGTGTGTGTGTGTGAAAATTGAAAAGAGGAAAATAAAAAACAAGCAGACAAACATTGTCATGCTTTGATAATTCGATTCTGATCTTTAGATATATCCATTTGACTAACAAACATTGTCAATGTGACATTTCAATAGAAAAAAATGCAATTGCTTTTTTGATTAATTAAGTAATTAAATAAGCATTTCAATTATAAAGTATGTACATACATGTCACAATCATGTTCTTTAATATTTATTGATACGACTGCTGATATTATTAAATAATATGCAATAACAATATATATCTCTTTATTGTAAATACAAATCAATTTGTAAATAAATGGTGTGATGGGAGATTAAATTTGACATCTCTTTTTCTTTAGTCATTAGTCATTTGCAGTTTTAAATTGAACATTGCTTAGATGTATTTTTGTTATTTATTATTATTATTATTAAATACATTAGCCAAAAATTGATTTGGTATTAAAAATTTGGTATGTTTAAATAAAAAGCTCGATAGCTACATAGCTTAGATATTCAGATTTTTATTTTAAATCTCTTTTTCTTTCCACAAAATTTACAAGAAGGGAAAAAAATAAAAATGAAAGAATTCAATACAAATGAGTAACAAGTAAAAACATAAAGCCACCGCCTTTTCTACCGATTCTGGTATATGGAGTCATCAGCAATAAGATATAAAGATATAACAAGATATAACAAGTCCATTTGGCATCATATTCTTTCTTAGGTTTCTGTAAATAAATCGAAACACATTCTTAGGCATAGGATTTTGAAATAATGGATGTTCGTTTAAATATAATGTTGCTTCTTTCGGAACTTTACGACCACCCAGCAATTGGAAAATTGAGTAAACAGTAATTTATAATAGGAAAGCGAGTTCATATATGGCTTTATCAATAATAATAATTTGATGTGCAATATCGTTAAGAGTCTTAGCTTTTACAAGATTATGAGAAAAGCCATTCCAGGTAAAATATTTCCCTTAGTAACGCAAAATGAAAATGTACAAAATAGGGAAATCAATCAATTACAATGGATTTGCCATATGGCATATTCTCATACATTCAAATGAATTAATTCTAGACTATTGGTAAAATCAATGTGAGCTCGTCAATTATTCTGAACTTAATTACAGGTTGAATTGAACTTTAATTTCAAATGACAATATTTAGAAAAAGAAAAAATATCCACATGCATATATAGACAATTAGACAGTCAGACAGACAAACTGACTCGTTGTAACTAAAGTTGTTCTATTTTATTCAAATGGTTTTTATGTGTATTTGGTCCCATTGATTACCGTTGTCTAATTGTGTGTATCATTTGTTAGCACTTTTATTTGTGTGATTGCATTTTGTTGTGTTTTGTTGTCTATTTTTGTTTTACATTAAAACAATTTCACATTGCCTTCAATTAGCGGGCCATAAAGTAAATTGGTAAATGCCATGGTATAAATAGTGAAATCGGATGACTCTTTGTTCAACAGTCAAGCGCAAAGCATTGAGACTGAAAGATATCGCGCGACGGTAGACAAACTGTTTTTAATTGCAAATGTCAATATATTCAATAAATATTAAATATTTTAATATTTAAATATGCATATTATATACATGGAGTCGCTGGTGTTGCCGTTGCCGTTGCTGTTGATGTTGGTGCTGGTATTGCCGCTGGGCACTCACTTAACTGAAGCGGAGGCGGCTGTCCGGGAAGGTGGCTGGATAACCGCAGCTGTTGACAAGGAAGTGGCGCCAGTTGGTGATGTAAAAACGGATTTGCTGTCATTGGAGCAGGAAATTGGCGGCTCCATGGAGTCACAGCTGAGCACAGCGGGAGTGGTTGGAGAGCAGAAGGGAGAGCAGCATGAAAAGCGTCGAACTGCGCGTGGTCTTTGGTTTAGCGGCGGTCTCACTGGCTATCCATTTGGCAATTGGGGAAGTGGTTATGCTTGGTCATATCCCGGTTATGGATATTATGGTGGATTGCCATACAATGGCAATGGCAATGGCTATGGCTTGGGCTATGGTTATGGTGGCATTGGCTATTATCCCAGTTACTTGGGTTATCAGAAAATAATCTTGGGTTGATGTTCACTTAGCCAACCAAAAGGATACACTCTTCAATGCTGAGATTATAAATAATGTGCAGTTGTGGCCCTTAGGGCATTTGGCCAGTTGTTGTTGTTGCTTTAGCTGTTTGTATTATTATTGTAAGATACTTTTAAATTAATTTACCGGACATAAAAAGTTGGAGCTAAGTTTACGCTCTCTTTTTGTGAATTTTTTCTCTGGTAAAGAAAACAAAAACAAGATGAAGGAGAGATGAAATTGCACAATTTATATTCATTTTGCTGTTTGCCTTTGGTTTGGGTTGCTTTTTGGGGCACAGATTTTGCATAAATCATTTCACAGCCACCAAAATGAAACGCGTAACATAATTTTTAACCCTTGATCATTTTTATTTTTTTATGACAAGCATTTTCGTTTGACTTCCACGCCCTTAACCCATCAAAACCCCCTTCCCCTCATCCTTCTACCAATTATTTCTGTTGTTAAATTTCGTGTTGCTCTGTGTTTGTCTCTCCCTCTTGCTCTGTGTGTATGTGTTTGTGTATATGCTTGTGCGTGTGTCTGTGTGCCACAGTGAAATGCAAATAAAGCGGATCAAAAGTTTGCTGTTAAAAGAAGATTAATTGCAATTTGGTGGCAGGACCGCTCTCATACCAAACAGTTCACAAACCGATGGAGACAGGACAAAGTTGGTGGAAAAGTGTAAAAGGGGGAAAACCGGTGAGCCAGGCGTTCGGCCTGGTAATTAAATATTTTTAAGCTGTAAATGGTTTCCATTTGCGTGCTGTTGTTGCAATCAATAAATTCATTAAATAAACTCCCATCAACATCAACATCAACATCAAAAGCAAAGGCAACAGCAACAACAAAAATAAACATTTACCATAGAGTTTTAGTTTCAATTGCCCTTTTCATTTGTTAATTGTTGTTCTATAAGTTTTTATACAGATGTTATAGTTTTTTTTTGTTGATGGTTTTTTTTTTTGCCCTTATTTCAAGTGCTTATTTGTTATTCAATTTTTACAAAACGTTTTATTGCTGACGATGTCGTTAGAGCATCATCATATTGAAGTAAAGGTTGTAATCCATTTGTATAAATTATGATTTTTAATTTGCAATTCATGGTTGTATTTTCTTTGTACTAGTCCATAGTTTATATGGCGTATATTAAATTTGTCTAAATTTATTAGTAAGCTAACCGGTGAATTGTCTAGATAAATTCATATTCTAAGTTATTTGTTAATTTGACTTTTATGAATTGCTTTTTAACGAGAGGAAAAAATTGTTCTTTTAGCTTCTCTAAGTTAAATTTTTTTATATATGTACACTTACTGCTTACAATTTTTCATACTGAGGCTCACTTAACCTGGGATATCGAGTATCCTAGAGTAATTCACTGTCGATGCAATTATTATAAGTTAATATTTTTTATGAAACTTATTGTAAATCTAAAGGGAATTTGTTATTTGATGACATGACACTTTTGTTGTATATTGAAATTATAATGTAAAAAAAAGAAGTGGAAATTATAATAGGCACACAAGAATTTTCAAATTGATTGTTATAT
The DNA here is from genome assembly GCA_018152135.1 of Drosophila paulistorum. NCBI lineage: Eukaryota > Metazoa > Arthropoda > Insecta > Diptera > Drosophilidae > Drosophila > Drosophila paulistorum. Next base: position 1,993,007 of record JAECXG010000690.1, read on the forward strand.
TTCGTTCGGTATCACTTAGCTATGCCTGTGGCTATACTTGATGTTCAATTAGACACTCCAAAAATAAATTAATTAAAAGGAGAACCAATTAAGATTGGACCATACCTTTTCACACGACTATAATTAATAGTTGAATAAAATTAAATTGGTTTTAAAGGAAACGCCTATCTCAAAATTAGGGTATACCAAAAACATTTTGTTAGTCGTTCGGTTTAATTTTTTTCTTTTTTTTCGGAATACAGAAGCGTGATTGTATCTAGGCACTTTTCCGATTGGGCGGATCGACCTCCACCTACATCATTCAGTTGGGAGCTGCCTACTTACTGGTGACCCCCCCCGCGGCCTCTGTCCCTGGCCCTAACCACCAGTTTGGTGCGTTGTTGTCGAGGCAGCATTTTCTGTTTTTTTTTTTTTTTTTTACTATTGTTCTGTGTGTGTTGTTGTTGTTGTCATTCATAATGAAAACGAGGTCAAAACCAGTGAACCTCATTAAAAATTGAATTGTTTAATTTGCATTTGATTTAATTAAGTTATTTGTTGGTCAATTAACCTTTTTCTGTTATTGTTTTTGTTGTCTGACATTACGATGGCGATATATCTACGATATAGGATAAAAATGTTTCACTCTCAGTGTTTGTACATGGACATAATATTGTTATTGTATTAATGCATTTCATTGTTGCTGACATTGTTGTTGTTGTTCGTAAGCTCAATTCCAATTATGCACAACGTTGGTGCTAACGTGTTGAAATTTTATTAATTAAAAATCTTTTCAATTAAATTTAATGCGCTCAACATTTATGTAATTCCTCGTGTAAATGTGTTGTAAACTTTAAAGGAAGCAAATTATAAAATCATGGAAGCTAATTGAAGAGTTTTATAATATGAAGCCATGTACATGGTTTTTTAATAAGGACACACACACACATATGTATATGCACACATTTGGAAGGAGATCATGGTAAACACACACACACATTTTCACCGTACTTTTACATTTAAAATATTTCATTTCTCCTCTCCCCTGCCCAACACCTGCCATCATCCAAACTCTTCATTCTATTATCTCCTAGTTTTTTCTCGAATGCCTTTTACCTACATAGCACTTAACAAATAGAGAGAGAGAGAGTGAGAAAAAGAGTGAGAGATAGAGGGGCTTAAACTGCAACTTCACTTTACCAGTTTTTGACTCTATCTCATTATGCTCAAATGCACCGAGAATGGCGTTGAGCTGCTTACAGTGCGATAAACAATATTCATGATTATGAAAATGTGTGCGGTAGTCACTACTTTTATGCTAAAAGGTCTTAACGCAGTGAGGACTTGAAATAATAGTATTTTCAGCTGTAAATCTGGCTACTTAATAAAACTATAAGTCCTAAGAGGCAAACGTTTAGATATTTTATTATGCTTTGAAGAACATTACATACATAATTAGCAGTTAATTTATGAACAATTGCGATTCGGAAATGAAAATTGACATACATTAAGTTACTTTAGTGAAAAGAAAGGCATTTAATTTAATTAAATCCTAATATTTGCAATAATACTCTGAACTTGAACATAATATTGTTGTAAATTAAGATTGGAGATTTAAAAACATTTATGCTTTTTAAATGTTAATACATTTACAGATTTCTTGAGCTAAAAACTTTTTGCAAGCATTCATAAAGACACATTTAATAAAAATCGACCAACCGTAATTCCGGTTCCCTTCTTACTTATTCAGATATATCCCAGAAACATAACCTAGAACATAGAAAGTCTACTTAATCAAAACCTTTTATGCCTAATAGTATTTGTTACTACTGCAGTGGGCCTAAGAAATAAGTTGTTAATAGTATTTTAACGTTTTTACTTGGTGAGATAGCATAAAGTTAAGTTTGTTTTGTATTTTAATTATTAAAAGTTTAAAGTCTTATAGCTAACCTCGCGCTACTGAATGCCCTTAGGGCACTCCATTAGACAAAACGAATTTGGTTGACTGATTTAAGCTAGAGACAAGCAGGCATATAACATGTTCTCAAATAAACAGCTTTAGGCAGCTGGTTATAGGAATACGAATATATGTATGTATAAGCGTTCATACATAAATAAATACACAAATACATACTTAGATATATGCCAAGATGCATATGAACATAGATACATACATATTTTAGTATAGCGTTGAGTCGTTGCCGCAGAGGCCAACTGAAATGAAGTGGCATTGTGATAGAGATTCGGCAATGCAGCTACATGCTGCATAACAGAGTGCGCTATGGTGTGGCAAGACTAGGAGCATTACTCGAAGGACGAAGGACCAGGTCCTGGACCCAGGCGACACATTTACACGCATTGCTGGCCCCTGTGACTGCGCCAGTCAGCGCTGCTCACGTACTCGGCATTGTGACAAATGGATTTTCGCATGAAATCCCCAGGATTTCTTCAAGTGTAATTGCGCACGTTAAAAGCGAATGCGAATGCGAACGGTCGCAGTCGCAGTAGCAGTTGCATCTGCAAAACCTCAACCCTGCAACAACCCTCCCTTCTACTGTCTTGTCTCCTACAGAAAACAAAAAAAAAGACCCAAAAAAGTAATGTGAATCTGACTGAGTCCACAAAACCGGGCATTAAATTTCATGCACTTGCCGTGGTCCTAGCGTTTATTGCGCTCTACGAATAATTTGTGGATCTCGACGCAGCAATGACAAGGAGTCTGGTCTGGTCGATGGTGATGATGGTGCAGCAGCTGGAGATGGTAATGGTGGGCAGTTATAGTTGTCGCACATTGATCAGCCTTTGTACGTCAGCGCAAATTCGAAATATACTTGTTAGTCGGGCCAACACCGAGATAGGTTTACGCATCAGCCACAATGTCAATTCCGATACAAGTTCCAGAAGCAACAACCAAAGGGATATGCAATTCAATAGCCACACACAGATGGAAATAGTGCCATATTCGAGCATCAGCCGGTCAAGGTAGCTTTGGCAAGAAGACATCAGCGATAGCCAATGCTTGAAAATTTGGCATATCATCAATATCAGAGACGTCAGATTTAGCAAATAAACATGTACCGTGAATAAGACAAAGCGCACGGGAAGTCTCACCAGAACCTTTGAACGAAAATCCATTTGTCCTGTGGTTATAAGTGATTCCTTCTGCGTATGTAACTTTCTGGATTCAACACAATATATATACATATATGTATATATATAAAAAAAGAATTTAAGGAAATAAATATGTAGTTCGATGCAGTAGAAACTTCAAATTTGTAATGCAAAACTTTGCGCTTTTATTTTCCCAACTACTACTCGTTTCTCAGCTTTGACAAATTTCTCGTAAGCTACTTGTCGAGGTGCCTCAGTCTGAATTTTATTGTAAAAACGTACAACAAGTAATGGAAAAACAAAAACCAAAAGTTTATATTACCAACATTAGAGAATAGCATTGGAGCTGGGGCTAGAGTTGTAGCGTCCCCCCTTCCCACTCCACCACCAGAAAAAAAAACAACTAAATCACGCCCAGGCTATTTGCAGTGAATTGAAATTGATCAATTTGGGTAGTTAGGGGAATTGTTTGCCATACATTTGGTGGCAGCTTTAATGGATGAATTTGTTTTTGGGATGAAACACGCAGTGTTGCAGGGGAGGAAGAATGTAGGAAACTAGGGGGACATGGATGCGAAAGCCACATTATTCTCAAATCAAATTAATGTTCGACTTTAGGGACATTACATTACCCAGAGTGCTAAGTTCTTAAAAATTTTATCAACATTTTGCCAACATTTAACAAAAACAATTTTTGAAAATATTGTTACTTATATAAAAGGTAAAAATTAGGTCAACATAAGGTCATCTATGTGATTTTTGAATACTTTTAGCCTATAATATTAACAACTTTTATCCGTTTTCATTGACCTTAAAATTAATGATCGATTTTTCGTGTTCCTCGACCTCAAACTGTTGTAAGAAATTCATAAATTCCAAGATAATAGATGGATTGGTAAATCTTATCTTTATCCTTATTAATTTCTCTCTCAAAATATATGTATTATTATAAAAATATATTATTGAACACGATTCTTCGTATTTTGGATTATTACATTATTTACTTGTCTAATTTCGTTACAAGGTTAGACCATTTGTCCGAGCTTTCACAGATGCTAATTATAAAATATTTACGTTTACGTTATTAGTCAGGTGAGCATAAGCTACGTTATTGAAAACTAGTTTTCAATCATTTTCATAATAAAGCGGTAAAATTAATTACAACATTTCCCACACTTCAGCTTGCATTTTGATCCTGTTGTGTTGTGGTGCTGATGATGTAACTAAGCTGCGAACTAGAGTCTTCAACACAAGTGGAGCTCAATGAAATGGGTTACAAAAGCAAGCGGCTTACTAAGTGAATGGTTGGATGGGCAAAGAGGCAGGTTAGTTTCTCTATTGCTCTTGCTTTTCCTTCTCTTTCCTTTCCTTGCCTACCTCTACTTCTTTGTTCTTTTTTTTTAAGGACACGACCATTTTAAAAATCTCTACATCTCAATTTCTTACTCCACAGCTCTTGCGTTGTCTTTAGACTCATCTGACGTTGCTGCATTATTTCCAATTTTTCTCAACAAAAAATAAGAAAAAAGAAGACGAAAGAGGAAAAATGAAATGAAAGGAGAAACGGAAAAAACCCGAAAGAAAATCTGCCTAATTCGAAGTGATGAAGGGACTGCTGGTTGAGCGGAAAAGGGAAGGATGAAGCTTTTGGGGTAGTGCTTACAACGCAAATCTGCGAACGAACGGAAATAAAGTGGAAAGTGTAATGACAAAAACCCGGATTAAGAATGTGGCGCATACAAGTTGCACATTTGCGCCTTTCTTCATAGCCCACCATGCACCATGTACCAATAGAAAAAAGAAGACAGAAAATACAGACATACAAACTATAGTACATACATATATATTTAGAGAGTATAAGTATGTATGTATGTATGTATAGACTGAAGATATATTTTAAGCAAAGCTTATCTTATCAACCGACATAAAAGACGCCTTTCAGCGAACGTCCAACAGCGGCCAACGCCAATTGTAGTGGGTCCGGTTTTTGGGTTCGTTCTCTCGAATCGTTTGCTTTGGTTAGGTTGAATTTTGTGCCTTCTGTCCACTCCAGTTGGCCACTCCCACTGATGCTGCTGTTGCCTCCTAGTCCGCAGGGCAATGCACACAGCTGGACATTCATTACAAAAACGGAAACACTCACACAATGACAGAAGATAAATGGACCTGCACTTGTACGTGTGTCTCCTACTATTATTTCTTTCAACTCTCTCTCTCTCTCTCTCTCTCTCTCTCTCTTTATCTCTATCTCTAGTTCTCCATCTCTGTGGGTGTGTGTATGTGGTTTTTATTTAGTCGCTTGTTTTATATCAACATCTAAAAAAATCTTTGATACTGCAAAATGGAAACAGCTTATACTTTTCTTTTTCCATATACGTATTTATTTTGTTTCTTTTGTGCCGATTTGTTCTTCTATTTTTTTTTATTTGTTCTGCTTTTAGTTTAGATTTTTAATCTGTGCATTCATCGGATATATATGTATGTATACATATTTTGTTGTTGTTACTTTTGTTTCCTTTTGTTTTAACAGCAACAATGACAAAAAAATAACAACAAATAATACTTCATATTCATTTTGGTCTTGTTCCATTTGGCTGTGTCATATTTGTATGCAGTTCCTTCTTTTTGCTCGCTTGTCTCTTTGATTGAGATATTTATTATGGACCCTCACTTTAGCCTCACCCCCGTCGACTGTTCCTCGTCACTAGCTTGATGTCCTTTTATCGTTACGTTGTTGTGAGTGGCACTTTTTAGTTTGACATTTTCATTCTTTTTTTTTGTTGGCTCTTTTTGGTGCTGGCATTTTTAGTGCAATTTCAATTTAAAACTTTAACCATTTGTTTTTACCGAACGAATTTATCAGCTATTTTAATGCAATTTTTTTCTCCATTGGCTGGCGTTGCATCCATCAGTACAATTTTTATTCCGGCGCGTTTCTAACTTGGTGGTTTTTTATAAGCGCACTTTATGTCAAAACCACAGGGATGCACATACACACACACACACACACATACACATAAATTCATATCTATGAAGAAGAAGCCATAGAACCGAATCCAGCATACACTTTTCGGCGTAATCTTTAAAGGATTACAGCCCTAAAAGTGGGTATAGAATTATATTTTACTGTGTCCATATCGATCTTAAAAATTAGTTAAAAGTTAATACCCTAAGCGAATATATATAATAGATAGATGCATTGAGCATTTGAAACGTCAAAGTATAGGGCAGAATATTATTACTGCATATTCCTATCTATGAATATTAGGACGTGGTATTCCAATAATTCACTCTGTTGGTAGTCAAATGATTCAATTGTACAAAATATAAACATTTAATCATAAAATCAATAATAATGATACAAAACATTTAACTAAATTTTCCAGACACTTTTTAATAAGCAATGAAAGTCGATCTATTTTAATAACTTCTCATATGATGGAAACCAAAATACATATACTTCTTAACAAGAGTATCAAAAAATGTGCTGGTCTAGAACTAAAAAAGAATGTTGAAAAATATGTAGTGGATTGCTGCTGCAACAGACAAAAGCAAACGCTAACCAAAACTCAACTCAACCGAGCAACAAATAAAAAAGGAGAACTGAACTCTAAACAAACTGTCAAGCAAGTGAAATAAATTAACAAAATGGCGCCATAAAGCTAACATATGAGCGAATACTTGATTTTTCTAAGAGCTTTTCACATTTTTCCAAAACAGAAAAAACCAAAAAAAGGAGCCATAAACAGTTTTCGACCATTCTCTTAAACTTGAAACTTTTGCTGCAAAAAAAAACTCTTCATTTCTAGTAAGAACGAAAACATGTTAAAACTAATGTATCAATTATGCAAGTGACAGCAAAGCGAATAGAGTAACAAAGTGGATATGTTGCTGGAGTACAGATTGCAAGAAATACCACAATGTGAAGGAAATATGTACAATAAATATTTTGCTTAAGCACGGAATTGCGGATAAGTATTTTTTCTCTCATTGTTGAATGGTCAGTAGGGAAAAGCAATAAAACGGAGTTCCAATCGTTACATAATAACTAAAGCGCAGCAAACAAAATGCTTAATAAAAAAATGAAGAGACAACAACTTATTAATATTAATTAAATTTTCTTTCTCATTTTGTATGACTTTAAATCTTAATTCAATTCTATCTTAAATTTATTCATTATATGTATAAATGAGCTATTTTATCAAATCTGAAGGTCAATTGAAATTCTGATACTGATTCCAATTGTAATTATATGATTCATTTCATTTTCAAGCACATAATTGTGAAACCAAAGAAGATTCAATCTAAGTTTTATTATGCTGTAGCCCATCACATTAACTAAATTAAATATTAAATATTCTCTCACACAAGCAAGCATCTTGTTTAAGTATATTGAGTAAGGTTTCTATTTAGCACATGGGCAAAGCGACTGACATCATGTGACTGCAATGCCACCAACAACAACCGACGACTTCAATTTTGTTGATTGCAGTGCAGCATATCTCGACTGAATCCTGGTGGTGGTGTTAGTAATGGTGAGTGTGCGTGCATGCGCGTGAGTGTCATTGTGGGTAAGAATGTGCATGGGACTGTGTATGTTTTGTTGTTTTTTTTTTTTGAGTTTTTTGTTTTTGGAATGTGCCAACGAGGCTTATGGTATGTGAATGCGAATGTGCTGGCGTGCAAAGTATGCCCAAATGCATTTTAAAACATTGTTTTGGCTACTTTTTTCTTTTGTCATTTGGTTCTGCTTGCCACATGGCATCAGATGGGTCCAGTTGGTCGGTTGTATTGGCCTTTAACAAAAGCCAATGCCAAACAGATAAGGGCGCGTATTTTATTTGCATACTTTTAGGCTGAGTTTTTCAAGCAGAGAGAAGAGAAAAGCGTTTGGAAAGCCATTTGCAAACAAAAAAAGAAAACGAAAATATGCGAAAAGGATGACAGAAAAAATTCGTAGAAAACACACACATATGCACATATTGCGAAACGCTTAACAAACTCAAAGCAAAACAAAGGGGCACGAGTTAACAAAATGAAACAAAAAGAAAAACTCACACACACAGACGCAAAATACAAAAAGTAAAGAGAATCTATGTGAAATGCGAACTTTTACAAAGATTGACAAGTGGCGACTGGCCCGTTTAAAATGTCAAATACGTACAATGTTGCAGGGACTTTTCATGCAAAAACCAGGGCTGAGGCAAGTGGGCCAAAAGTGGTCGGTCTTGGTTATGCCAGTGTGGGTAAAAGTGGATGAGGATACGTGCCGTTGGTTTTTTGCCAACAATTTCGTTTGGTGTCGTTTTTAGCTTCGCTTGGTTTTTTTCCCTCGATGTTTTTTTGTTTTCTTTTTGTTGTTTTGTTGATGTTTTGATTTGTGCGTGCGTGCAAATGTTTGCACTCTGCGCGTTTGTTTTTCTACGCGATGGTTTTTATTTTGAACAAACCACTGCCACAGCCCCAATGCCACTTACTTTGCCATCCCGCAGCCGACATATACCATAGCGAAACTTCTCTTGTCTGTACCCCTTGGCTATGCCTTTTTTTTTGTCCACTCCCCACATCTCACCCCCACCACCAATTCATTCGTATATTTTTGAATGTATGTATGAGCTATAGTTGGTACATATATATTTATTTCGTTTTTTGCCTTTAAAAAAAAGATTCTTGCTCGATGTCTGCGCGACTGTTACACTTTATACCGTGTTTTTTATTACAAAATGGGTATATACAAATATGAGAAATTTATTTAAGTGAAAGAAAGTCGAAACTCGTATGAGTGAGTATTGTTGCCTTATTACCAAATCACTTCAAACGTTGGTTTTTTTTTTTTCAATAATACTTCTAATTATCAATCTAGAGACTGTACTGTTTAGATATTATTATTGCTTTGTTTGGTGCTAGAAATTCAGAGTGTCGATACTCCCCCTTAAAAATTGCTCATATTGCCATATTTTTTTTTGTATCATTTCCGTTTGCCAGCAAGCTGTGCTCATCAAAATGGAAACTGTGCAACGTGCACTAAGTGTGACTGATAGTGTGGTGAGTTAGTTGATTCTTTTTTATGCCTCGCGGACCGAGCCCTTGGGCCAGCTCTGACAGTTGCAAATCATCAGAAATTTAAATTGACTTAAATTGTTTATTTTTTTGTTTTGCGTCCGTTTGCTCCGTCATTTTTTTTTGTGTTTGTTTTTTCTTTTGGTGCCATGCGTTCTGACCAAATGCCATTGTTGTTTTTACCGTGATTTTTTGGTCGACAGGAAGTGCCATGGACATGCTTCTAAAAATGAAAGAAAATGCACAAAAAATAAAACAAAAACTACGACTAACTGGGGGTAAAAACAGAAAATAGTGTTTTCCAGTGTTATTTATGAAAATAATAGATATGCAAATTAATTTTCAGGCAAAAGCAAAACACACACACCGCAAATAGAGGGATATATTCCAACAAAAAATAAAATGTAATAAAATTCCCAATACAAAAGAGAAAGAAAAAAAGTAAGAAAAATTGTCCATTGATAAAACTAGCAATTAGTTGGCTTTTGTAGATTGATATGCAAAAGAGCAGAGCTTGTCCCATTTAAAGATAACTCACTTTGCAGCAGTGCAAAAAACTGACAGGACAGAACAAATGGAAAGACAGACAGGATAATAATTTAAAGCGCCAATTAGCTGCCCCAAAATGTATGCTACACATAACATAAAAGACTTCATTTGTCTATTGTCTATGGCTTTATCTATGGTTAAGGGCCGACCAGCTTGTCGTCTCTTTATACATATATGTGTGCTCGATTGGCTTCACCAAAGCGTGTCTCTCTCTCTGTGTGCGTTTGTGTGTGTGAGCTTTATGTTTTATTGTAGAGACAGACAAATTTTGTGCTTGCTAGCTCTCATTGTTCTTGTTCTTTCTTTTTGTTGCTTTGATTTCAGTCGAATAATAAAATATACAATTGTAGTAGAAATATGTCAGTAAAATTCACAAAATTCACGTTTTGCTATATCCTGCCCTATGCTGTGGTCGATTCCACCCCGATTTCTCTCTCTCCTGTTTTTTTCTCATCCCTGTCTATGTGAATCTTACAATCTGTGTGATGTGTATACATACATAAATTCATGTATGTATGTGTGTGTGTGAGTGATTTTTATTTTTGTGGCTTTTGCGCGCACTGCTTTTTTGTTTTTATGTATAAATCATTTATTGTTTTTATGTACGACGTTTGCGAGCTGCCTGACTGCTTCAATGGCTGGCTGGCTGGCAGTATGGATGGCTGCCTGGCTGGCTGGCTGGATGCCAAATATGAGTGCCTGTGTCTGACATTAATTGGCAGTGATTGAGGGATTTTGTGTGCCCTTTGTGTCTGTGCTCGCATATACGAACGTACATTTGTGGGTGTGTGTGTGCTTGTGTATTTGTATTGTCTCGGATACGTGCGCCTTTATGAAATATTAATTGGGCTTTCATAGGATCCCTGCCTTTTGGTCCTCCGCACCACCACCATTATATACCACGCCAACTCTCCCACACGTGCCTCATAACCTTCTCAATGTCCGTGCAACGGAAAGGCAACCGACTGGCATCATTAAAAGCGCGACAGGGCATAGAGCATCAAGTAACCAGAAATAAATTGAATATTGGATTAACTAAGTTCGTTTGCCAAAGCACAATAGTTTTTAAGTACTCTATAATAATTATTAAAGTTAGGGCAAAATCGTAATAATTTGTGTTTGAATTTTTATTATTTCTTTTAAATTTCTTTTTAATTTTCTCTGTTCGTTTTACCTATTGCTTTATTTATTTTATTTGTAAAATCAATAGTTATCTCTTTTAATCTTTTTTTCGGAAATTCGAACCCAAGAGATTTTTGTGCAGCAATTCTAATATTTTCTTGTCACTATTTAAATTAATCTTTAATATAGGTTTATTTATGTCTTTTTATTATACCCTTGCAAAAAGGGTATATTAATTTTGGTCAGAAGTGTGCAACGCATAGAAGGAAGCATCTCCGACCATATAAAGTATATATATTCTTGATCAGCACGACGAGACGAGTTCAAATAACCATGTCCGTCCGTCCGTCTGGATCGATGCGAACTCCTCCTAGACCGTAAAAGCTACAGAGCTAAAATTTTGCACGAAGGCTTGTATATACTGCAGGGTTTGTATATCTCGGATTCAGTCGGATCGGACCACTATATCATATAGCTCCCATACAAACGGCAAAGTCACGAATAGTGACTTTTCTCAATAACTTCGTTATTTTATCAGCAATTGCCATAAAAGTTTGTATTGGTCAGTTTTGTGTTCTTATTAATAATTGTGCCAAATTTGATCAAGATCGGGTGACTATGTCATATAGCTCCCATACAATTGGCAAAGTCACGAACAGTGACTTTTCTCAATAACTTCGTTACTTTTTAAGCTATTGTCGTGAAATTTAATATAAGTAAGTTTATTGTAACTATAAACCACTGTGCCAAATTTGATAAAGATCGGGTGACTATATCATATAGCTCCTATAGGAACGATCGGTCAAAAACAGTGACTTTTGTCAATAACTTCGTTACTTTTGATGCGATTGCTTTCAAATTTAACATTTGTCAGTTTAATATATGTGTTAATGACTGTGCCGAATTTGGTAAAGATCGGGTAACTATATCATATAGCTCCCATAGGAAGGATCGGTGGAAAACAGTGACTTTCATCAGAAAATTCGTTATATCCTATGCTAAGATTGAAGGCCGTTCTTTCGCAAACATTACCCTTTTTAGATAAAACAATTAGTTTAGATAAAAGAGTTTCTAACAAACTTGCAAGGGTATACAAACTTTGACGCGGTCGAAGTTAGCCCCGGCCCTCTGGTTTTATTTTAAGCCAACTGGGCATTGCCACAGTTCTCTCTTAGGTTCTAGCGTTTTTAGTTATTTCATTTATGTTACCAGAACTATAACTGCAACTCCTTGTAAAAGTCAATGAATACTTATTTAAGAAACGAAAAATAAACATAAACCAAAATATTGCTTGAAGAAACTAGCAAGCTAGTATTTCTGTGTGATAAAGTATTTTGATTATAATCACTGCAGCTTAGCAGCACTGTAGCAAATGTTTATTCTCAGATATACAATACAATTCAGAATAAGAGTTAAAGTATAAGTACAAACGAAAAATGGTTTGTATAAGAACAAATAGATTAACAGTCAGAAAATATGTACTCTCTTTAAGATTTTAGTAATTCAATTTCTTGAATTTATAAAATTCATTCAATAGCACGATTCGCTTTATTGAATAAAAATGTATTTACAATTTATAAACTTGATCATTCAGAAGTTTTTACCCGGTTCTAAGCGCTCTTTAGGTGCTGTTAGCTGAAAATAAATATTAATAAATATATATTTAAAGTACAATTAACAATACCACAAATTGAAAGTATCTTTTATTGAATGGGTTTTTAAATTGTTGTTATTATAAAATCGGAATAAAATTACAAAAAGAATAAGTTTGTCCTCGAATTTGTCACTCAAAATTTTACTCAAGCTCGTTGAAACTTAACTAGAAGCTCACCTTAAGCGCACTTAAAGTGTTTCGCCTTGAAATTTCCTTTTTCATATGGTGTTTCTCGGATTTCATGCAAGACATAATTCCTCATGACTTTGGTGAGTATTTCGCGACAACAAAACCAATTGTGTAACCTTGATGTAGACGTCATCGTTCCCGGCAAACGTATCGGGCTCCCAATGGTGGTTTCTTAGTTTCCGACTTGGTTTCAACTTGAGCAGCTGCTACGCTTTGCGTGTTTGGCAAAAGGGTTTTCCTTCCATTTTTTGCCTTTAATTAAAAATATATGTAGAATTGCAGAAAAACACGAGTATACGAATGTTTTTGCGGCTGGCATCTTTGGCCATGGCCATGCAATAGAAATGTTGCGTTCTTATTGCTTTTGGCTAGAACCCTGTGTGTGTGTATGTGTGAGGCACACGGATTTAGCACGCCTCCAGAGTATGGAGAACAATTTGCTGTTGGGGCCTTGGCTCCGCCATGCTATGTTGGTGTTGAATTGAATCTTATATTAAAGATGCTGCTAGGCAGCGGCATCGTTGATGGCATTGTTCTGTGTTGAAATAATAACAACAATTCTAACAAAGGCGCTGGCACAATAACCAAGGCAACAGCTGGTAGAACTAACTCGACCAAACAACAACCAGGCTTGGCTCCCGTTGCAATGCTCTTCACTGGTCTTACTGCTGCCGCTGCTGCTGCTGCTGTTGTTGTGTTGTAGTTGTTGCTTGAAGCGGAAACTCAAAGCGCGTAAACCGGAAACTGCTGTTTAATGGCGTCGCTGCGCATGCAAAGCCTGGGCCACGGCCGCAGTTGGTGGAATGGTGGAAACCGTGTAAGGGGGCCGAGCGCATGCCAATAGCTACACTACTGGCAGTTAGAGAGAAAAAGTATGTCTGTGTGTGAGAGAGAGAGAGGCATAAAATGAAATTTAATTCATTGCAAAAACAAACAACATTCTGTTGCAGCATGCAACAAAATGTAATTAAAATTTTCTAATTCAATTCGCCTAACCCCGTTTTATAACCTTTATGGGCTACAGGTTACGTCGAGAGTTTAATTATTATTTTGCCATCTGCTGGCTGTCATTGTTCAACTACGTTCATTCTGGCATTCAGTTCAGTTCAGATTCAGTCTGTTTGTTGTTTGATGGCTTCAAATTGTGGAATGGATGGCGAGGGGAGAGAGCGAAGAACTTGGGGCCAATTCTAATTAAAGTGATAGATTTGGCTAAGCTGCAAGCTTTCATTTTTCAGCTTCAAGCTAGAATTCTATTTTATTTGCTCCTCCCCTGTTCATTCGTTTTGTTTAATTTCGATAATGTCAGTTGAAAGTCATTTGTTCATTTCACTTTATTCTGCTTTAAAGCCTGCCAAATGCCAAAGGCTTAACAGGCTCTATATTTTATTTAACGGGCGGAAAGGGGTAGTGTTTTGCTTTCTCTATTTGTCCAATTTATCTTTCAATGAAATGCCATAATTTGTGTTTTTGTTTGTTTGTGTGTTGTGTTTGTCCCTATTTTTCATTCTCCTTCGCATTCTATCTCCGTCTTTATCTATGTATATCTCATTCCCATTCTCATTTTCATTCTCTATGTATATCTGGCCCAGTTCATAGTCTCCCCCTTTCGCCCGATTTAATGCCTGCTTGGATGGTGGCCTTGTCAATCGCCGCCGGGCTTAGTCTCATCGAAAATGCAAGCGTTGGCATATTAGATTGCCATTACTGCTTGTCAAGGATTATGTGTCTTAATTTCGTGTTAAAGGATTTGCGCATTTTCGTTCATTCGCTTGCTTGGTTGCTAGCTCGTTCGCTAGCTCGCTCTCTGCGGCGTATTTGCCGTTCGTAACATTTTTTTGTCAGCTTAATGCCTCGACGCTTATCAAAGCAGCCAATCATCAGTGTGTTGTATGTTGTATCGTTCAACTGTCCAACTTTTGGTGTATACATATATGTACATATATAGATAGCTAATAAACTTATCCGCTTCCTATATCCGACTCCCTTCGTAGATGGAGTTCAATGTTCAATTTAATGCACATTTTAGAGAAACAAGCTGGGCTCTCCGCCTTCGCCCCCTCTCCACACCCTTTTCGTTTCTGTTGACCATGTCTGTATCCGTATCCATGACCATGTCCCTATTCATGCTCTGCCATTGCATGCATTAATATTTCAAATTGTGGCCCTGCCACACAGCAGGGGAATGTGGTTTCGTATAGTTTTCTCTTTTTTGTTTTTTTTTTCATTTAGTATATATTTTTTATTTATTTGTTTCTGTTCTCTGTTTGTTTGAGTATATATCCAAGGAATGTATTTGCAGATACATTTGCTCTTCGTCATGTCCAAAAAAAACGAAAAAAAAATAAACTGATGAGCTAACTGTGTTAGCCAATTCTTCGAGATTAACTTCCAAAATCTTGTTTCGAGTTAAAAGCAAAGTAATAAAAAATACAAGACCAAAAACAACATACAGCAAGAAGAGAATTTGGCTTACAGCAAAAACCTACAAAACTTTTGACAATATTCGAGTACAAGTACTGTATTTTTTATTTTGTTTTCTTGTTTTTTTTTCGGTTTTTATTTTGGTTTTTGTTTGCTGACACTTTAATTGAAAAAAACAGTCAAATATTGTGAACGAAATTTGTTTGTTATATTTGTTTTGCTTGTTTTTTTTGTTTTGTTTTTTGTTAAAGGAAAGTTTTGTAAATTGACAAAAGGGGAGGCGGTCTCTTAGAGTAGAAATTTAAATCAATGGTAACCAATAATTTGCAGCATATTTTTTTTTTAAACAATTTGAATGTTGGTGTTTGTGTTGTATATACATATGTATATTGTAATCATAGTTATCAGCAACATCAAAATCAACATCATCATCATCATGAAACTAATTTCACATGCTGTGTTGTCTTTTGTGGCTTCGGTTCATCGCTCATTGTCACATTGTCAGATGGCCCACGAGCTGATGCAGGACATCAGGACATTGTTGTTGCCTGTGGTTTCATTTCCATTCATTTGCCAACTGACATTTTGTGTGTATTTGAGCAGAAATTTTGATTTGTCTGCAACCGGAAATCCACAAAATAAACTGCAAATATATTTGCATTGTGTGGCCAAAAGCTGTGACCTCCCATCACCCCCTTGCCAATTTCTCCCGCAGGCCTCTTATACTATCTATTACGGCACTAATGATTTTCCATAGTTTTGTCCTCTGTATTTGTGTGTGTTTAAGGTTCAACGTATTATAAAAGGCAATCCATAATCCTTCATTCTGTCAATATATGTACACACACACATATACACACACGCATACAAGCATCGAAAGAAAGAGAGATATAGAACGAGAGAGAGTGAGGGAGAGAAAATGAGGGGAAAGTGGGGAGACAATGCCTGCCAAATGCAGTGAGTGCAAAATCAGCAAATCTTCTTTCTTCTGTCTATCTTTGCCCAACCGCTTCATCCCTTGTTCTCCATCATTGACTCTCAGAGTATTTGATTTAATTCTCAAATGCAAAACGCCTAATTTAAATTGTAATATGCATGAATTATTTGCATTGCGCAGCACAAATATATTTCAACATTTTGCACCGTTTTTCCCTTAATCACACATGCACATAGACCCGCAGAGATATAGGCAAAGGGCTGACAGAACAAAGTGGCGGGAATGGCAGAGCAGATTGAAGAGATTGAAGCATGTCTTTTCTGGAGCTCTACGTACGTAAACTTTGCACGGTATTTGATTTTGTTGTTGGAATTTGAGCAATTTTTGGTAAATATTTGCCTTGGCAAAACTTTGCGTTTTGTGTAATTGTTTAAAATGTTTGTGCGTATGTGTGGGTAATTGGTATATATGTAACCGTCTGGGGATTTCTCATCAGAGTGGGCGAGTTTTGTGAATGTGAACTTAAGAACTCTCTCTGAAGAATCATTAATTGAACTTTAAGGCCAGATGAGTAAACTTTTCACAAAAACGAAAAACTTTTCTAAAAACTAAAGATGGAATTGCTTTCTTTAGCAAACAACAAACAGTTGGGTTTGTTTCCTGTCCAGCCTTATTTTGTTTGGTTTTAAAGCATATTTTACACATACCTTTATGCTCAATGGCAAATTGCCTATGAATTCTTGACATATTTTTCATCATTTTTGGCATTCGTTTGTGTTCTATCAGAAACCCTATGGAAATGGGATAAAAGAAAAGAAGAAAAAAATTGAATGAGAAATATGTTGCATACTTTATGCTAATGTAAAATATGTCAATGTCAAATGTAAAGTATACGCACTGTGGTCCAGCAAACAATTCATCATTAAAATCTTCACCACAACCACCACACCTAACCATGCCCCTTAGGGTAAAGCAACCCTCTGTTGTTGTTGTTGTGTCCTCTTGTTGCTTTTTTTTTTGTCATTCATCCAACGAGCCTGGCCCCTGACATTGGTCACAGCAACGGATGGTCCTTGTTGGCTGTATGAAACAAGAGATTCAGATAAGAAAATCGAAAATTGTCTTAAAAGTCAAGGTGTGGTTCTACGCACTCTTTTGCCCACATGCAAAAGAACTTTGGCAAGCCCTTGAAATTGTATTTTCTTTCGATTGCCAGTTGATGTTAGGAAATCGTCTGTAAAGCTAGTTAAATATGCCCCTACGGCAATTTTTGAAAAGTTTCCATTCCAGTTTCTGTTTTTATGCGCCTCGATTGCTGACTGCCTTTCTGAACTTGAAGAAAAACCATTGAGAAAACATATAAACTTTTTTACTAGACCCAGAAGTCCATCAGTGTATATATACATTGAGTGGAGTGGAATTGTTGTGCGTGCAACTGTCCATGGGGTGAGCAGAAAGTCTTTTCTTGAATGTGTGTGTGAGTGTGTTTATGTGCATGTGTGCGTATTGTAATGGCTTTTGTATTAGTGTCAAAACACGTAAATTGTTGCGTGGCGCTTTGTTGTATGTTCCTTTTTCTCTTTTCCTCTCCTAAGTCATTGTTTGTGTGTATGTGTGTGGGTGGGTGCGTATGCGATTATGAAGGTAGAGCGAAGACTGGGGGATTTTAGGTGTGGGCTGTGGGTGTGGGGTTAGGGGATCTGGGTGTGTGGGATCTCTGTTTGGGTGCGGCCGTGCGAATATGTTGTTCATTATAATCTGCTCATGTTGCTATTTTAGCTGTTTGTTGTTATTGCTTATGTTCTTGTTGTTCCTGTGCCTGACTGTATGTTGTCCGCTGTCCGTTGCCCGTTGTCCTTGTTTGCTCTTCTCATCGTAGCTGCCATTGTGGTTATTTTCATTGCTTTGCATTATTGTTGTTTTGCCATGTTCGTTATGTTTGTGTTATTGTTGTTGTTGCTGCTGATGTTCGTGTTGCTTGTGTGTTTTCAACAAATACATAATTTTGTGGACATAAAATTGTCACATGTCGTTGAATTTTGATTTGATTTTATGCGTGCAAATTTATGCATGCGTTTACGTCTGGTTGTCCAATGAAGGGCCAGGGCGGGGTTAGAGGCGTTTGCCAATTCGTGTGTTTGTTTATCACTACAAATATACGACACACACACATACACATACAATGACTGTCTGCCAGACAGCCATTCAGTCGGCCAGTCAGTCTTGCTTGTTTGTTTATTTGCTATGGTTTTTATGACTTTTTATGAGGAACAATACAAATACAAACACACACACATGCACATTCACCCAATCATACAGATGGAGTCAGTTGGAGTTCCTGGTTTGCTCTATATTGCATTGCATGTATTGTTGGTGTTTTTACTGCAATCCCTGTAACTGTAGTAGTAGTAGTAGTAACAACAATTGTTGTGCATTTCCACAAATGATTTATATTTGATATTTTAATTGCTATTGTTTATTGTGTCATTATTCTAACACTTCCGGTTGCGGTTGATTAAATTTATTAGGGTTTGAATCAAACTTCAATTTATGCATGATTTAAAGGTAAACCGCATTGGTTATATGGTTTAGAAAGCGATAAGATCTTATAGATTATTCATGTGTAAATATATGTACATATAGGCAAAGAGATTAAAATATTATTTTTCTTCTAAAAACTTAAATAATTTTCTCTTAAATTTTTGGCTTGAAATGATTTTCTTCTTTTTATATTTGCTTTTAATCCTTTTGTGGGGAAGACATAAACATTTTAGTGTTTTCTTGATTTAATTTAAACATTTTTAATTTAATTTTTATTATGGCATTTGCAATTTGAAATGTTATTAATTAAATTTACAAACTTTTATTGCTAGCACAAAATGTTTATATAGTTTAGACATTTGCCATTTAACATACATATGTATATACAAATATATAATTGCCTATTTGACTTTGGCAATCACAAAGGCCTGGTCGTTCTCAATTTGCATCTTCATTATCATCTCGGTAGGCTTAAGTTGTCGTCGTCGCTTTTCAGTTGACTTTGGATTTTGAATTTGACATTATGTATACGCCACCGCAGCCACTCACACACCTTGGTATACATATAGCCATACAATACCAACTGTAGTCAATCGACCGCATTAGCACGTTTGTATGCCATTTTGTTAGGCATTTTATTGGCTCATTTTGGGGCAAAGTTAAAAATTAAATCATACAAATTATTTCAAATGCCGGGCATAAAAATTGAATTCACATTCATGGGTCCTAACAGTACCTTTACCTTAGTTAAAAATTCAACAATAATATATAAAAAAGGGTTGCCTAGCACAACAAGACAATTTTGCAGTTGCTTGGCAAAAAGGTAAGCGGACCGAAGCCGACAGTTCAGTTCAACTTATGTAAGCCTTTTTACGAGCCAAACTCGTGCCATTGACCGACCACCATATGGCGAAGAAGGTGTGCTCCGCGCCACACAATTTGGCCCCAGTGGCATGCGGCCTAACTTCTATGCCTCGCCAATGGCTGGCTGGCTGACTGGCAACAGTTTTGCTCAAGTTTTGTTCTTGTCCATAATAAATTCAGCCCATATAAAAGTGGCACCAGCTGCCAACGGGCCAACAAATACCAGAAAGAAAGAAAAAAAATCGAAAAAGGAAAAGCTGTAAGAAAACTGAACAACAAGAACAAAACACAATCGACTAGAATACAAAAAAGCAAAAAAAAGGGCATTGGCAAAGGGAAGAAAAGCAAAATTCACAAAATTCAATTAAAGTTAAACTAAACAAGCTTCGAACAAATGCGTTTAGCTTTAGCTGTGGAACATCAACAGGGAACTCTATATGGAAGGAGGAGTAGTCAAAGGCAGAGAGCAGGTTCTCGTTCTGGTTCTACTGCTGGTGGCAGTGTCTGTAAAGCTTTGGCGCTTGTCAAAGGAATGGTGACTGGACGTTTGCTTCAATGGACGAATGTAGATGGATGAATGGTTCATTGGATGACTGTATAGATGGATGGCCTTGCGTATGGGTCTAGTCTTTTGGTTAGTTCGCCCAATAGATGGATAGATCGATGTATGGTTGAATGTTTGGATGGATGGCTGAACCGAGGATGGATGGATAGATGAATGAATGGAGGGACGAACGGATGGCTGGATGAGTGCGTCGCTTTAACTGCCGGAAACGGAAGCTGCTAAAACAAACGCAGTGTTTAGTTTGTCCAGCACGTTCAGCCCCTTCACTTTGCCCCAATGTATATATAGTATATATGTATGTGCTTTGTCTTTGTTGTTGTTGTTTTTTCTACTGTTGTTACTGCCATGCTTTGTTGCCTTTCCCCACTCGAATGTTGTTGTTATTTTAGGCAAGAAATTGGATTTACTAGCTGATTGCTATGAGTATAAAAGCAAAAAATAAATAAGTAAACTAACTGAAAGACAAAGGATCGACAATTTTTTACTGTGTATTTAGGTAAGTTCAAATGTTTTTAGGTGTATATAGCATGTATAGAATGAATTTAACCCAATCGGAATATTAAGCCGAATATTGTTTTGAATAAGCAAATCTAGATAATGACTATTGGCTACTGAATTCATTTTTTTCTTTTGAATAAACTACACAATTTTAAATATTTCATAAGGTCTTAATTAAACTTAATTAATTATTTCACTAGACTATGATCTAAAAAACTCCTCGAGGTATTCGTATTTTTTTTTGTTGCGCTTTTAAGATTCTTTTTAATTTGGATTATTTTAAAGATTCCGACTAACTTTTTGCTATCTATTGGATAGTCTCCTGAAATAAGAAGAGACATACTACAAACTTAACTTGTGCGTAAATTTAAGCGACAGACGCCTAGGCAAGCCTGTTATGGTTCATTGATTTAAAGGGCCGTTTCGTAAATAAATAAAATGTCATAAAAGGTTCCCCGAGCGGACATTGGACATTTTAACATTGCCAGGCGTTGACCGAAAAAACGAAGCAACAAATAATATAACAACCAAAAAAACAAAAAGTAAAAAGAAAAGTAGAGAAAGAAACAGTAAATAGAGAGAGGGAGAGAGAGATAAAGAGAGAGAGAGAGGCAGACAGAGAATATGCCCTCAGGCAGCAGACAATTAAATTTGTACAAATTGAGTGTAGAAATGTGGCGGCAGTCAAACGCCCAACAGGAACAACAGAGCCCGTTCTCTGTTCTGTGCAAAAAGATGGCAGTCGATAGCGTATTTTTATGGCAATTTAAGGCACTTCAAATAGGAAATGAGTACAGAGATAGGATGAAGGGGGGAAAGAGGAAAGTTGGTGAAACACAGACACAGATACAGGCACAGGAACAGACAGCCCCATGGCAAATGATGCGCCCATTACGTGCACGCTGGCAAAATAGTTAATTTTATCGGCAGTTGAAGTAGAAATATAAATGTACTGCTTCTCTCCATCTTCATTGCCATCGCCACCGCCATCACCATAACCATCTTCAGAGTGCTCCGTTGAAGCAGCAGGCTTGACTTCATAACCAGAAAGAGAGCAAACCACATCGAATAATATGGTGGCCAAAAAAACTTACGCTCAATAAAGTAGCCGACTTGGAAAACTAACTTCCATTGTATTGCCCAGTTTGATTTGGTTTGGTTTGGTTTTTGGCCATGGCAACGTCCAAGTTCAATAGAGACAGCTGTAGATGGGAGAAGAATCTTTGCTCCGTGTCTGTCTGAGCAAAATGTGTCTCAGTATATGTATGTGTATGTGTGTGTGTGCGTGTTTGCGAATGCACCCAACTGTGGAGGTGCGCTCATCCGTTCATTTATTCATTCATTCAGTCATTCATTTCGAAACGTTCATTGGTTAGTCAGTCAGTATGGCAAGCAAGGCAATCATTCAGCCAAAGCGTCATCGCGTCTCCCGCTACCCAATGGCACGTTCCACGGGTCCAGCATCAGCTTCAACTTCATTCGTATCTTCAGTCAGTATTTTCAATAGACGTTGCCAGGTTACACACACACACACATAGTTACACCCATATAGATATAGATACAGATACATATAAGCAGTCCCCAGTTAGCAATAGCGTTCGTCACTCGTTAACTGAATCGTGTTTGCCTTTCATTTCCATCTGCCAGGTCCTAGGATTCAGCACCGTGCTCTCTGTCTCAGCTCTTCCTTTTTTTTTTTCTTTTTTGCTTTTTATTGTATATTGTTTCTTATGCGATGTTTTATTTGCAACTTTTCCTGCTAGGGGGTGAAATTGGTACCCCTTACCTTTAGCCTTCGTTGATGGCAAGGCCAGGGGCATGCAGGGCTACGGAGATTGGCATTTTTTCGGTGCTCATTCGTGCACGCGCTCGTTTTGGCCCTTCAACGGTTACAGTTTCAATTCATTTCTAGCATATTTTCATTTCGAATTCATATTTTCTTAACAAAAGTTTTGTGGGGATTTTTTTTGCCTTTTTTCTACCACTCACCTCTTCGATGAGAAGGGAAGGGAAGGTGCAGCTAGGGAAACTTTTCATTCTCTGCATCAAATGAGGCAGAAAAAATTTATACAAAGGCAAACGTCAAGTTTGAATCACTCAAACGTAACGGACGAGAAATGAAAACGGAAGCTGCAACAAATGTTTAAATAAATATTAAAAGTAGAAGAAAAAATAAAATTGATAGGAGAGTAGGGGGACGAATAAAATACACAGAAAAGGAAAGCTGACTACGATAAAGGTAAAGGAAAAAAGGCAAAAGCATAACGCAAACGACTACAAAATACGCCAGCCAAGGAATGATGCTAATGAAATAAATCACATGGAAATATGCATAAATCAAATTTTGCCAGCAACAGCAAGTCGACTATTGTATTATGTTATAGGAATCATTCCGGGCGTTGGCCGTGTAATGGCAATGAAGGAAATGATCGGTTAAAATAACAATTGCCATATAGGTACCATATACATATGTATATATGCATATCGATTTCCATACAATTGCAGCGTCAATGACGACAATTGCGAATAAATTGCTTGATTTGCCCAAATAACCAAATAACCGAGCGCATCATTTCGCGGCAAAATGGCTATAATAACGGCTCATACAATGACTCTTAACTCCTCCTGTTTTCACTTCTGCTTTCCCATCTCCTTGCATCCTGCGCCGATGCTTGTCGTGCTGCCTGTCACATTGTACAATGTACATACATACATACATACAAACGTGCCAGAAAATTCATAAGAATTGCCACAAATATTCATATATGGACTGGCAACACGCACGCAGCCAATAAACGGCATGGCATATTACAAATACATACATATACAAACACATATGAAGTATACCCAATACCCCCATTTCGGATACGGGACCCAGAGCCCAATGCCGGAACTCGAAAGCGGCATACAATTGCACGGAAGTGTCATCGCAAAGTGTCGTCGAGGCAATAGGCATGTCATCTTGACAATCATACAGAGACAGACAGTGAGCCAATCACCCAGACAGAGCCACGGAGATACTCAGCGTAGTCATCCAGCCAGTCTGCCAGTCAGCAAGTAATATTCGATGATACAAAATTTTACTTTGCCTTTAACACTCAAAAATTCAAAGGCAAATAAAGGCCACGAAGAATTTGCACAATGGCAAAGTGTGAGAAAATGAATGTCAGAAAAATGTATATATATTTTAAATTTATTTAAACAAATCATCTCAAATATCATAAATAGCAGACGAAATGGCTTGTAAACATATCTCAAGTCCTATGGGCTTTCAAAATATATAGACTTTTTTCATTTAGCTCCTAGTTTTTTAGAATTATCCAAAATTTTTATTAAAGTTCTAATATGTAAATGAGGTAGGTGAAAATATATATTGCTTAGAATTCTTAAGTTGACTAAGCACCAGATTGTAATTTTATGCTTCAATTATATTTATGTTTATTTCACAGAAAACATTCTAACAAGGCTAAAAACAGATTTCAATGGAATCCGATTAACGGATTTAAGTTTCAGTATCACTTTTTGTGTATTTAATCCCATTGTACTTGGCATGTTTTATTTATAATATTTCCCATATTTATCCACTTTTAGCCAATTTGGGCAAACAGCAAAGTATACCAAATAAGTACAGCAAATATATGCATATTTATATATATACACATACACACAGAAACCCACACACATGCATATAATGGTGTATTGTGTGTTCCTGTAATATATATTACATAGAAAAAAAGAAAACTCAAACATATAGAATCATATAATAGATTTTCCTTTTGCGGTAAATTGACATTTTTTCAAAGGCAAAAAAAAGAAAAACACCAAATTGGAAAAAAATTGGAAGCGCGTATGTAGAATAAGCGTCGCACATTGTAAATTGTGAATTCTCTGCGATGTGGCTGCCATGTCCTTGAACGTGTCGCGGCTGTTGGGTGGCCCGGTTTTTTGGTTTTCCAGTTTTGGCAGCCAGCTTAGCGGTCGCAGTAAAGCCGCAAAGCATCAGAACGACGCCCGTCGACCTCGTCACGGTTGCCTGCCACGCCAAATGTCGCCTGACTTTTGCCAAGTATCAAAAGTTTTTATACCCAGTAATCAAAAGGGGGTAAAACACGGAATATCCACCTAACTACATTAATACATATACATAACTTAGTTATATAGTTACAAGATTTAATAACCAAAGATAAAAGTAACAGGACACAATTTCTAGAAAAAACTTATCTGATCTTTATAAACGGTAATGATTTGACAAAATCTATAAAAAAAGTTAAAATATTCTTTGTAAAATAACAAAAATTTATTTAACAAAAATTGTTCTCTCTTGGAAAATTAAATACAATTAAATTTAATTACTATTTATCAAGTGCCACAGTAAAACATATGTATGTTTAAATTCTGATTTG
Source organism: Drosophila paulistorum (assembly GCA_018152135.1). Classification (NCBI taxonomy): domain Eukaryota; kingdom Metazoa; phylum Arthropoda; class Insecta; order Diptera; family Drosophilidae; genus Drosophila; species Drosophila paulistorum. The sequence continues at coordinate 2,017,903 of JAECXG010000690.1, forward strand.
GTACCTATCAAAGTCCTTTCCAACAGGGTATCTTATCTGTCGTTGCGTTTCAACTGATGTATGGATTACTTTTTTTGTCTGCGGCTGAGCATGCTTTTAATATTGCAATTGGGTATGCTGTAGACTCAAAACCCCAAACAACAAACACAGAGTCTGAGAAGAGAAAAAGAAGAAAACCAGAAAGTATGAAAAGAGCAGAGAGCCAGCAAACAATTGGAATTTCATATGTTCGTTTTGAAATTCACTCGTGTCGCTTTCTCGGCTCAAAGTCAGGTTTAGCTTTAGGTTTAACTTCAGACGTTTCTAACTGAACGTTTCCTCTTTTTCTTTTCCCTCTCTTTTTTTTTTCTTGTGGTGTGACATACAATGACGCATTGTCAAAGTTTGCTTGCCACTGGCTGCGAATTTATGTATTTATCGTCATCATCAAGGACACCAAAAGGACGCTAAGCATAGCTAAAAGGTTCATATCACCTTGAGTGTTTTGTATCTTGAGACTGGCGACTGGCTGACTGACTGACTGGCTGGCTGACTGAGTGAGTGAGTAGGCTGCCGTGCTTAAATATGGATATGACATAGTCAAGCTCTTCTTCAGACCACACTTGAACTTTCCCAAACCACCCAAACCCCAAAATGTCTACCTTCCTGCAAATTTCCTTCGTACATATGTGTGTATGCGTTTGTGTATGAGTGTGTGTGATTTTAATGTGGGACCGAAAAACGTTTGTTGATTTATTATGGCATGTGGCGTAGATTTTCGTTTGTGATAAATATGCTTTCAAATTAATAACGTTGGCCTCATGAATAATTGGAGGCAAGTCCACGCGTGACATTTGTTGTTTAAGCAGATGCAAATATTGAAAACCTCAGCGCCATGCCCCATCATTGTATTAAATTGGTCCTACCTATCGTTTCGTTTTGTTTCATTTCGTTACGCTATATAGTGTGTGTGTGTGTGTATGTGACCAGGTGTACTCTATGCGGCTTACTTAGCCCAAATCTAGTTGGCTAGACGTAAAGTCCAACAGAGATAGATAGATAGACAGATCAAAACACAGAGGACGAGGGAGATAGAGAGAGAGAGAGAGAGGGAGAGCAAGAAGAAATGCCCTGAGGCATAACAAACATTTTTGCGCTGACTGTAAATAAACAAAAGCCAAAAAGTACAATGGCGGGAAATCCTGATGTGAATGTTCGAATATGGCAGTACCCAGCAAGCCAGTACTGCATTTGCCCTACTCCTCTTGTTTTCAGACCCTGCCATCTCCCAGTTGTAGGCCATGTTGTATGTATGTATGCCTTTACCCCATACTGTGGCGCATTATTTATGCATTTCCATGGTCAACATATGTAGTAGAGCGTTAGTAGTGTAGTGTGTGCAAGTCGTTAGGTAGCTACCAAGTAGTTAGTTGGACACCCAGTTCGTTTGCTATAAAATCCCCTCCTGGCTCTCTGCAAAACCTATGCCAACCATCATCCTATGCGGTTGTTGGCTGCGCCTAACATTTGTTGTAACTACCAGTGCATGGCATTGTTAGCGGTAAATTGCACTCATCTATATGTACTATTGGCTGCACAGCTGCTTCCAATGGAATGGGAATCAAGCTGGGCACTCTCAAATATCAGAGTGGGATAACAGCAAATAGTCCGCTTTGAGCAGGCGACACTGTCAGCGGCAGCCGCTGCAGGAGAAGGAGCAGGACCCGAAGCCGGAGCCGGAGCCATAGTACTACCATGAGCAGCAGCCAACGTGAAGTTAGAGCAGACGTTACAAGCCAGCGGGCAATTCATTTTGTTACCTGGGAAAAATAGCATACTATGACCATGGCATCGCCATCCATGCAATGGAATGTTTTTTGGGTGTTTGGGTAGGGCGGGTTAGTTTGGTGGTGGGGTTACGCCTAAGCTAACGTACGTGTGCGCAATATGTGATTTTTGTTTCCAACGATTTGCACATGGGCCAGAGGCCAAATTCACTCCAATTCGAGATTCAGATTCGAGTCAAGTCAAAGCATATACCACCGGCCTCCGTCCAGTCATCGTCTCTCCCTTATGCCAAAACCAATGGTTCGCAATCACAGCAGTTTTTAAGGCTCTCGCAATCATGGCGCACTATAAACAAACAGAATGACGAGCCTTTAACTGACTGGCCAACTGACGGGCAGACAACAACTTGTTTAGCTTTGCGGCCACAGTCTGGGCATGACAGTGCGGCCAAGGCAAAAGTAAGAGCAAAAAAAAAAAAAAAAACAGAAAACAGCAAGCCGTACCATGTCCTGATAGCTAGTGGATATTCGTTGCAGCATTTTTAATTAGCAAGCACTGAAATTTTTTGTTCGTCTTTCATTTTGTTTCATTCGTTATACTGATCTCTGCAAATTGTGGGTGTCTATTAACGTGTACAAGGAAAATTACTTGCGCCAATTTGCAAAGGCAAAAAACTTCCATCGAGCGTTTGTAGTCATTTTGCTTGTTCTACCACAGTGTCTGCTGTCTTCTGTCTGTTATCTGATATGCTATGATATGCAGCAAAATTGCAAACTGAGAGGCTCAAATGGAGGTCGCCTGCAGTGGCATGTCAATTGCTGTCTGACTTGCTCTGCCCTCCATGTACATATGTCTGTCTGTGTGTTTGTTCGTTTTTGGTTTTTTTTTTTCGTTTTTTTTCTCTTCTGTTGAGTACATTTCACAAACAACTCCGAGTTGAGTCGACTCAACTCGACTCTGGGTCTTTTATTCACCTGCATTCATATGGATGTGTGTGTTTGTGTTTTGAAACTTGGTCAACGCTGCGTATGAGCAATGCGCCACAGTTCATACTATGCTTCAGACTACCTGCTGTTCATTTGGTAGCTGCACTAACAACTAGTTTGGCACTGCAGAAGCCAAGCCAACACGGGACCAACTAAGAACACGCCCCTTCATACCTTAACTGCCCCTTCACCCGTCTATGCCCACATCGTTCACCTTAGGCAGTCAAAAAATCACACAATACAAAGCCAAAACTACAAACATGCACACATAGCCATACACACACACACACACACACACACACACACGCGCGCACACACAGACAAATACGTACTCAATCTACAAACACACAGCGAGAGTCCAAAACAAGCATTCAGTCCATGAACACAGACAAAGGCAGAAACTACCTGTGCACATAAGGATATGGCCCATAGAGATGGCCATGAGAACGCTAGCGATAGTTTTACAAATTCGAATTTATTAAGATGTTTTTCAATAGTTTTTATCTGTTAATCTGGTTCTGAAAAGCAGAGAATTCAATAAAAAATATGTAAATGTCCAAGATACTAACAGGAATCCTCGTAAAGCAAATTACTTGAGTTAAGTTTGTTACCTTTTTTGTTAAGCGTTCAATTACCATTCCCATTTTTAATTAAATTCTAATTCGTTTCCAGATATTTTGGTTGGTAAAAAATACAAAAACAAAAGTTTTAGTTTTGTTACGTTGCCGTAAAAGTTTTGAAGAGCCCTGAAAATTAGATATTTGCTTACCTCAACATGTGAGTTTACATTAAACAAAAAAATTATTCTAACTTTGTTGCTATCAAAACATTTCCATTTTTATTTTAAAAGTTCAGCTTAAATATGGCAAATATTATTTGAGTTTTGTTTCTTATATTTGTATGTATAAATTGCATAAATTTGTTTTGAATAATTTTGGCTTTATCATTATATTTCTAGAAAAAAATCATGGGTATGTCCACTGTTTTGGATATTGTCTTCTATATATAATGCAAAATAAATGAAAATAGAATACCTAACTGGAATTTTTAAGCTTTAAAATTTAGCCTTTAACTTTTAATCGTTATATAGATATGTAGTTCCTGATAAATCAATGAAAACAAATAAGTCTTTGGCTTAGATAATAATATATGTATCGTTATATAAGATTATACAAAATATTTATTCGTACTGCCTTAAAATAATAGAGTTATTTATTATCTTCAAAACATTCTCCATAAAACTATTAATCAAGTTATTCGAACCAATGAAATTTTTAATAAACAGAATGAGCGCAAATCTGAATTATTACATTTTCGAATGTAGGTACAATTCTCTTGACACATATATCAAATTGAACTATTTCATAATGGGGATTGAATAAACTTGACCCATCACTTTAAAAGACGACCTAAACGGTAGACAAACTGGAAGACAGGTTTGAAATTTCCATTGTTGTTGTCTGAGCTCTCGTCTCAAGCGTCTGCTCAGACTACATTTTCGGCATTCAATTGCCATTCCAGATCGTAAACGATGGGGGTCGAAGGGGGGCAAAACAAAAGAAAATGCAATGGGAAAAAAGCCGAGAAAAGAACAAATAAAACGAGAGTCAAGGAAGAGTGCAATCGCATGCATGGGCTCAACAATACAACGCCCATATACACGCCCACTAGAGTACGCCCCGGACCACGCCTGTCATTTTCGAATGCAATAACAAAAATTTGCTCGTTTTTTGTGTGATTTTTCAATGTTTCCATATGTGTGTGTGTGTGTGTGTGTGTGTTGCTTGTTGTGCTGACTCTTTTAGTTTTATGCACGTCGACTGCATGAATTGGCAGCTTGTGTCTTTTGGATGTCAGTCATTGCGTGCGCCTGTGTGTGCCTTAGCCTTTTGAGCAAAGTGGCATTTAAACTTAAATATAGACACTGGAAAATCGAGAAAAGAAATGCAACTACAACAACAAAAACCATAACAATACGTTGCAGATACAGACAACTGAAAAACATTCATTCCGATTTATAACCATTTGCCAGTTGTTTATTGAGTGTTTCAATGAAATTATCAAGTGTACCAATTTGCCATTTCAATCAGAGAGGCACTTCACTTTCTGAGACAAAATAAACGATGATAGTCTTCATTTGGGACTTTGTATGCTAATTATAAATTGAATTGTTCGCACCTTTTATCTGAAAAAATTGTATGTTGTTACCGCAAGAGTTTAATAATTAAAATTTGATTTATAATACTAATATAATTGATTTAATGATATAGACTCATTAAATTATAACATTAATATACTATATTGGACAATAAAGTTTACAAAAAAAAAAAAAAATTGGTTTTCTCATTTGAATATTAAGACAATTCTTTTACATCTGGTTTCAGATGTAAACTATGTAAAACTATGTCTAATGTTTATACGTAAAGGTTTCCCCAAATAGGAGAAAACAAAATGTGTTGAAAACTTATAAAGAAAAACCTTTTATTATTATAAGCTAAAAAGTATTTTATAGTTACCAGTTGACATTACTTAGAAGATTGTAAAAATTTAAAGCTATGTTTTAGGATTTATTAGAGACTTATGTATGCACACTTTGTATAAATTCTTCCCACACATTTTAAAACGTTAAAATCTGAACCGCAATGCAAAACTTTTTTTGTTTTTTAATACGTTGATAATGGAATGTTTTTGTGATTTTATTTGTCCCAATGGACAACAAAGCAAATTGCAAAATATGAAATTATTTTCATATTAACACACGGACCTAGTTGCATAATTAGTTTAGTCGAACAAATGGGTTATGGATATGTTATAATGAAATTGGCATTTCAATACAATTAAAAGCATATAAATTTTGTGAACCTTGTTGAAATTATCATTATGGTTGGGTCTACACAACACTAAAGCTATGACCATTTGTGCGTGCGGCTAAATGGTTTCATATCATTGAAATTAAAGAAATATGAAATATAATTAAATTTGCATAAAATGCATATAAATGCACTTAATAATAAATCTGATAAAAGGCGTTGCAGACGCAGCTCATTAACGTGAATAAATTAACATTTTTTCACGCAAATTACGGACATCGTAAGGACGGCTTGGCAATTTACACGGGATTCTTACACAACCAGAGAAACCATTCATCGCAACGGTTATGTTTTATGACATTATGCAAACGAATGAATGTACATATACCTATATATGTGCATACATACAATATATACATATATTTGTATGGACATGCAAGTAGACCCATTTGTAAATGCAATCAGTCAGTGGCGTAGTAATGGGAATTATACTTATGTAATCCTCATTAAGTAAATTCGATCGATAACAACAACTTGGGACAAATAAACAAAATTAATAAAGATGCAACTACCTTTTCGTATATAATAACATCACAAGTATTAGGTTCTTAAATATCAGGGCCAAAAAATTGAATCAAAGTATTCACATAAAACTATAAAAAAATAAGTTTTGTCTTTAATAAAATATTATATGTTGTTGTTTTTTTTTAAGTTTTTAAGCACAGTTTTTTTTTTAGTTTCGCTATATTCAAAGTATAAGAGGCGTTTATGTTGGAGATTTCTTCTACTGTATAATAGTGTAAGAGAATTAAAATTATATAATCTATATATGAATTTCGCGTTCCGAAGAAAATGATAATGAAATGTGGAAAAAACATATTAATCTCTGCATTTTTACGTTCATATTTTACAATTATCAAATTAATAACATCTCAACAAATATTTTGCTTCACAAATGCTCTGTATAGATGTATAGGTATTTCTATTGCTTCTAACAAAATATTGCAATAACATTCAATTCAATTGAAAGCAAAGGATGAAAATAACTTGCCAAGTCACATATAAGTATCATTCCTTATACCAATCTCAGTCTCAAGTACTTCCAACACATTTCAAATGCTTCGAATTGATACACTCAAAATCGAAAAGAAAAATCAAAGCTCTGCAGTTACAAGTCGCAGCTTATTTGAAGCAAAACATAACAAAAAAACAAAAAAAAAAAAAAACAAAGTGGAAAACAATACAAGGGGTGGCTTGCGTTTTTTGTTTTCCGGTAATAAATCAACTTGGGTTCGCCTGCTTCAATTTTCGCCCCACCCCTCCACCTCTTTGTCCCTCTCTGTGTACAAAACCGAATGACAGCTTATTGGCTTTGGAATCATCCAATCCAATCCAATTGACGTTGACGTATATCACATTATCATAGCAGCAGGGAAAGTCATGACAATAAATGTTCTAACAATGTCTCTATGTATATGTAGATATATGTACATATAAAGCAGGTATAGTAAATGTACTTTAAAATAAATCTATCAATGTGTATATCTAAAGGTTTACGCAGTTTTCCACCCAAGTGTATGGTAGGCAGTCAGTATTAACATACAGGGATAATCAGCCACTTTATGCCTAGTGATCCGAAGGAGCTGCCTAATGGTTAATGCAGCAGTTACCCTAATGGACTGGCATCTTCCATTGGTCATTCAATAGTCAGCATCATCATCAGCAGCAGCAGCTTCTAATCGTTTACCTAATTAACTAACCAACATCCATGAAAATGTCATTCAGTCGAACGTTGCACACATACAGATGATGTATGTATGTACAATTGTTGAGCTTAAAATATGCAAGACAGAAATGTGTCATCATCACCTGGCCCTGAATTGGCATGGCTTTGCTTGGCTTTCATTTAAATTGGTCATGTCTGAGTGCTTATCAAATATTGGCAATTTGACACACAGATGTGACAGGTTTTGTGACCTTATGGCAAGAATAAAGGGATTTCTCTACCTCAACTTGACTCTATCCTCTCTGTGTGTGTGTGCCTGTGTATTTAATTATTGAATCACCTGTTAATCTTTGTGATAATTATGCACGCATGTGGTGTTATTTATATTTTTCCATTTATCTATATACATACATATATTGCTGTTTTTTTTTTACTCTGATCTTAATGGTAAATGGACAAAAAGTGAATTCAATCATAAAATCATGCCACAACTATAAAATACTCTTGCATACCTATCGGAACTGTACATAAAGTAAATTGGGAAATGCATGATAAATGTCAGGACCACAGAAAACAACAATGAATGGAAGAGAAAAATTGGTTGGCATTCGGTACGGGAAAACAGAGAATCTTGTGAAATATTAATGCGCCGGCATATAAATAAAATAAGTAGTAATTGTGGCTAGCGGAGCTTTCTGTCGGAACTGTACGGATTGCCCAAAAAGGAAGGGGCGGAATCGAGGCATGGTTATGGCAATCATAATGGCAATGTGAATGAATTGGGGGGTATGGCAAAAAAAGGGGTTATCCGCTTGCCGTTGGCAATGTCTTTGCACAAAAAGTTATGAAAATTGCATTTTAATCTGAAAACGAATTGTTTATTATTTCGCTGAGGTTTAAATTTGTTGAAATAATTGCATTGTGACTGAGGGACGGAGAAGAGTAGTAAGAACAACGAGCAATCGGAGGCAGTCAGCCAGCCAGCAATCCAGGACGAACGAGGACGATGGCCACAGGAACACATAACAATGCCACACATCTACACCCACTCCACACATACATACATACACACACGGGTAACAATTGCTGGGTCTGGGTCTGTGTACTGGAATTCTGGTTCTGTTCCTGACGCTGCCATTGGCGAACAAAGAACGGGGCAAAATTGTGCATGTAATCAGTTTCAAGTGTGTACTGGGAAGAGGGTTATGTGAGAAAGCCATTCCGTTACCGTTAACCCTTTCACCCCTTCCAGCTCACTGCCATCATACTGCTTGTCATCTGAAAAGTATGCAACGTTGTTGTCGTCGTCGTCGTCGTCGTTTTCGTCGTGGACGCGACTTTGTTGCTGTTGCTTTATTTCGCCGCCTTGCTTGTTAAACCACCTTCTGGACATTGGTGGGCATATTAGGCTAAAGTTCTTATTAAGTCTGAAAAAAGATTCAGAAGTAGTCAATAAATACAGTAAGTAGTCTCTGCAAGTAGAAATTCAACATTTGATATTTGTTATTTGATTTCAATTGCAACTAAATGAAACATGTATGTACATATGTATATGCTTCTATATCTAAAGTCACACAAAGGATAATGTTGGTTGCAATTTATCAACGGTAAGTTCAAGTCGAACCATTGGACTTAAAATATTTTGTAGTATTTGTATGTTTCCTTTTTTGTTTCATGCGCAAAAATTGATTTTTATGCACTTTTCACTCACATACACAAATACCTACACACATGCATACACGTGCCGCTACACACACGTATGAATTATTGTTCATAAAGTATATTTTATGAAAGCAACGACTCACAGCAAATTATAAGGTATTAAGTGAGCATAGCACTAGCACGTACCAACACACAAATATACAATATATGTAAGTATATGTACATATATGCACGTATTTACATACAAACAAACATAACATGTTACAGCCCGACACTTTGTTGAACTGCATTAAAGAAAAAAAAAGTCGGTAGGAAAATTGGAAAAAAAATTATGGAAAATGTGAAGGAAAAAAATGTCATAAAATATGAGTAGGTTGCTCTGGCTTCTCTTCGTGCTACATATTACAATAATTGCAAAATTGTGTAGCAATAAGAAGAGATTTTGAGAAAATGATTTTGCTTTAAGTTGGCTGGCAAATTGAGTAGTTACTCACACAGACAGAGAAATAGACTGTGTGTGTGTGTGAGAGAGAGTGAGATGGAATTCACATGTACATGCACATTGCTAATGAAGGCGTTAAGCAAGTCTTTGCTATCGTCGTTAGCGTCTCATTCTCCGACTCCGACTCCGTCTCCGTAGTGTGCTTTAGGAAAGCACGGCCAGCCAATTACCAGAGCGCGGTTCTCAGGCTCGTTACGCAACGTGCTAAAAATCAAAACTCCATGAAATAAACCAATTTAAAAAGTTCAAAAACTAATTTTGCGCTTAGTTTGTCTGATAAAAGAAGACGACGACGACGACGCGTTGTCGTTGTCGTTGGCATGGCACATATAGTAGAGGCAAAAAAAAAGAAGGAAAACTTAAACCTGTGTGTGTATGTGTGTGTACTGCGTTGTGATGTTGCTGCTGCAGCAGTTTGCTTTTTGGTTTAACATACAGCCAAACATGTAAAACTTCGTGAATCGAGCAGCAAGCAAGTGGCAGCAACTGCTCTCCTTGTCAACGCCGATGCTACCAGCAGCACATTTAAATATTTAAATGACAACACGTGTGAAAACATTGGCATTGCCATTGGGCTTTAAGTCAGAATGAAATGGAAGTCGAAGCTGTTGATGCTTCTCGTGCTGCTGCTGCTGTTCCTGATGATGATGATGATGATGATTCCTGATGTCCTTTCACAAGAAGCAACCATCACGCAACTCGATCAAAAGCAAAGTACGAACTGTTCACTTTTGACTTTATTAATTGCACAAGTTTGCAATTGTTTTTGCTGTCACTTTATTTTTATCGCAAGCGCACTTTATTTGTATGTGTGCGTCTGTGTGTGTATCTGTGAGAGGCGTCAGCTCAAAGTTGCCAACTGCAATAATTTTTGCGACTTCAGCGATTTTTTTGCCACTTGAACGCGTAACAGGGCACAGAGACAGAAGACCCTCCAGCAGCCACTCAAGGTACTATATGTATGCATGTATGTGTGTGTGTGTGATTGCTAGTACGTCTCACCTAACCTCAGCTCACTTCTCGTTCCTTCACCAAGTTATCCCACCATACCACACCAGCCACCAACCGCCACACTGTTCTGCACTCTGTAATATTGTAGCATTTGTCTTTTAGTGGAAATCTCTTTTTGAGTGTGTCTCACTCAGAGAACACACACACAGATAGAGGCAAATAGAGACAAAGAGAGAGATGGAGTGAAGGAATAGGAATTGAGGGGACGCATATATCTATTTGCATATAAATGCTTGGCAGCATGGGGCAAGAGCATTTGCATGTGAAAACAATTGTAGCTAACTCCAAACTCCCCCACACACCAACAATCTCAATGTGTCTCCATTTCTTTTTCTTTCTCTGTGTGTTTGTGTGCCATAAAATAAATAGCCAAAATGATAATAAGTTTAGACATAGACAAAAAACTTGAAGCCAAATGAAAAAGTGCAGCGGATTTGGTTGCAAAAGCTTAAGCTTGTGTGAAAAATGTATGTAGCACGCTTTTAGGCTGCAATGCCCAAGACACACACGCAAACACAAGAAACAGATAGCTAGATAGAGAGTTCAGTGAATAAGTATGCGATAGAGAGAAAGAGATAGACTAAACAAATTTGATTTGATTGCCCTGCCAGTGGAGTGATGAAGTAAGTGTCTAAATGGGAGAAGGAGAATCCGACGGCTCACCGAGAATAGGCTCAGCATGAGCTTAGCCAGCAATTGCCATTAGCTTGTTGTTGTACTTTATGGCTGCTGGTTTTTTAATGGCTTAATGCCGCCAAAAACAAATATAAAACAATTCGCATGCAGTGATGCCATCTCAAATTGGCAGCTAATTTCACTTTATGTATGTCATATTTCTTTTTATACTCGCCCCCAGCCACCTCCCATACAATCTAACGCATAAACTCACTCACTCACGCACATACAAAAAAGAATAAAGGTTTTGCTCTCTAGTTTAAGGTAACCAGCATAACCCATGAGCTTCAATTTTGTTACCAAATCCAAATCGGATTCAAACATTAATTTCAAATTCAAACGGAAAGAAAAACCAAACCTGAACTGTGCATAGTTAAGTTTCACCTCGCCCTGGGCATCATTAACATTTAAGTAAATTGATCAGCACATTTAAATGCGATCACGTTAAGATGGTGGTAAGCCGCTGGGTCCAATTAGTGGCGTGCTGTGTGTTGCTGCTGCTGTTGCTGTTGGTGTAGCTGCTGGCTGCTTGGTTGCCTGGTTACTCTACGCTCCTGAGTTGCCGTTGGTGGCAGGAATGCAATGCGCACGACAACGTGCATTGAATATTTGCATATAAATTTCCTATACCTACACAAAGTTGGGGGAGTTTGTCTGATTTATATGTATGTACCTACACATACATATGCACTATGAAAAACAAAATAATTTGACACCTCTGACACACTATTTTCGGGGCAAGATTTTACTACATTATTTATTGCATTTCCTATATGTTCAACTTTCTATTGCAAATTAAGCAGTTGGCATAAATAAGATATATGAGTACTGTAAACATCTTAAGGACTGAAGAACCTAAGCTTGTTGATTTGATTATAGATTTCTCTTAGTGTAGATTCATTCAAAACACAAATACAGATCTAAATAGAGATACAAATGTATGTATATACATATATTCATCGGTCTAGCACCCCCAGATCTGTGGCATAAATTTCGTTTTGCATTTATCGGTGGCACTGCCCGTGAATATTCCGTTATTGGTGGGTCGCTTTTCAGCGTCTGATAGTCAACATATTGGATATAAATTCTGGACGAACGTGACACAACTTAAGTCATAACCTAAATAAATATCACGCAATAATGAGACACATTTGCGACCAAATAAAATAGAAATCACAAAGAAACGAGAACAAACAATACGATGAGAGGCGATGCGACGGTTGGCTTAATGTTTGATCATTTTGTTTGGCAATTTATTTTATTGGTTATTGCATTTTAAACCAAAAAGCATACAAAACAAAACCAAAATGAAAAAAAAAAACGAAAAATTTCGTGGGCCATGTCATTTTTGGTACGTGAGCAGCGCCATTTGTTTATTTTTAATGGAAATCATTTTTGCATTTAACAACATAAACAGCCTATCAGCCTCATCAGTCCTTGCAGACCAAGTCTGTCTCTGTCTGGCAAGTGAGTGAGTGAGTGAATGAGGGAGCAGTCAGTGGAAGTCAGTCAGCCGCTTGAATGAAAAGTTCAAATTCCGTAAACAAACTGAAGCGCACGCACAAACGCTCCCAGACAAACTTATGTATGGTATACAAAAATACATAGTATAGAATATTCTGTCGATTGTATGGCGATGGCAGCTGCACCTGTCATTGCTGAAATAAACGATACACAGAGACGATGCCTGGCGACGGCAGCGACGCAATGCGACGCGACGGCTGGTAAAACTTGACTTTACAATGGATGAAAATTTATGTTTTGGGATCACAAGAGTTCTCCAACCTCTGAACTGTGCAGGTGTTTTTCGAAAATAATATCTTGCATAGAAAAGATTTATTAGCTAAAAGCATTTATACAGAAATATTGATGAATACAAAATTTCAGAAATACATTATCTTAAAATAAGAAGAAACGATTTCTTAATTTATTTGTATATGATAAAATCAACTAATTATAATTTTATGATGGTCTTTTATAGTGAATGAAACGTTTAAGTATCTGTTTCGCTTTATAAAGATGTTGTTAAGTATTATACACCACATTAAAAGAAATTGAAAAGTCTTTCATGTCAAATAACTTGGTCAAAAAAGTAAATAAAAGTAAGAGAAAAACACGAATTTTATATTGATGTTAATGTGTTTAAATAAAGTTTAATTTTTTTTACATATGTATATTAATCTAGATTGAGCGAGGTAACAGTTAATTCGAACTGATATTTTAAAAGGTATTAAAAATGCTATTCCCATTATGTTTTGCCATAATTCATATTACCAAAGCAATGTATACATTTTTTAATAGCATAATTATGCTAAAAAATGATGTTAATCAGTTAATACAAAAAAAGTTCAATAGTTTATGTCTAAATTGTCTCAAAAGCCATATACATACATATATTAGCTATTGAAAATTATTTGTATTTCTTTGACTTTAATGTTTTTAAAATCGGTAAACCTACCTAGAATTTGTTAATAAAAGAAACATTGCCTGATAATTGATCTTCAGGTTCAACAGTCTAATATGTGGTTAATATATTACAATTTTTGTAAAAGCCAGATTTTGATTTGTTTAAGAATTAGTTTAAGAATATATTTTAAGAATTATTGTTTAGGAATTAGGTTGATGGTTAGTGGTCACTTTTAATTGTCGTTCTAGGTGAAGATTAAAACTTAATTTTAATGAACATTTTATATCCAATTGAAGCATTTAAAAAAAGTAATAAACGAATCGAGCTGGATCAAGATGTTGGATAGATGGACTTGAATTTTAACACTTATTTTTAGCTTAACTCTTATGCTTTTGTCTTTTCGTAATGAATGAATGTCAACAAAATCTCAAATGCACTTTTACCTAGTAAATGAAATCGATAGTATTTCTGTTTCCTTTTTAATTTCTATTGATATTTATTTGAAACTTTACCAATATAGGATTAACATCTAACTTCAAAGATTACTTTTATGTTGAATACAACTATTAAAAATGAAAATAAATATTTTTTAATGTTAATTTCGGTTGAATGCTGTCTGTATGTATTGAAATTTTAACTTTGAATCTGTTGCTGCCTCTGCTCCATAGTGCATTTTGTAAATAACATTTTGTCGATTGGTCGGAAAAGTGATTTTATTTCCCTCTGTCATTTTTCCAATGCACACACATAATTCCATAGAATGACATAAACATGTGTACAAATTTGTTGCCATGACGCCGCGGGGGAAAGGAGAAGACGGATGCGGGAAAGATGCAGTTGCAACTACATTTTGTAGCTATTGTAGCTGGCGATGCCCATAAACAAATTCAAGACGAATCAAATTCGAAGTCGTAGTCATAGTTGTTGTTATTGTTGTTGTTGTTGTAAGTTGTTGTCGGCAATGCATTTGATGTTAAACTTCTATTTGAAGTCTGAGACTGGAGGCCATCCTCTGAGAAGCATTTACAGATACACAGCTTGAGTTAAGCTATTTACTTTGGACACAGGCTTGGGCTGGGATGCATTTGAGTGGGTCGTTTGCCGCAACCACTGTGTGCCTCAGGCTAGTTGGTGGACCGGCAGACGGACTGGAGACCGACTGAGAGACTCTTTAGCTGATGCTGAAGGCTCTTAAATGTAGCGCAACTAAGCTCGATTTACAGTTCAGCAAGCTTTTGATTGTTGGTTGATGTGTTTATTTGATTTTAAATATGCCGCTTAAATATTTTGACTATTTATCAGATGGTATTAAGCAGTTTGCATTGAATGGAAATTCAAGTGGCTGGGTTGGCTCTATGTCTGAGCTTGGACTATTGTTTCTTTCTTTTTCGGTGTAGATCTTTTCATTGTGCTAAGCGGCTTAAACGCCTCGTCGCTCAAGTGGCCCAAAAACTATTTGTGCTTTGCCTTAAGCTGTGACAGTTAACAAATGATTACAAACAGTGCAACAAATTGTTGAAAATAAATTATAATTTTTATTATTATTTAAATGGTAAAAGCGGAAGCAGCTAACAGCCAACAACAACACCCATAGCCAACAGACAACAGCTGCTGCCACATTTAAGTGGAAAGGTCCATAGTTATAATTTGTTTGAGCTCCAAAAAAAAAGAAGAAAAACCTAAACTGCAGCAGTCACCATCACCATTTCGCCAGAAGACTACAAAAGACCGTATTGTGTGTGATTTATACACCTTAAGCTTCGATGAACGCTATGTATTACACCAAACAGCTAGCTAGCTGGCGTCTGAGATGTCCGTCCACCAGTTGGGTTTTGGGTTACCCATTTTTTTTTCTCTACTCCCATTTGGCGAGTTGGCGCATAGCCCACCAGACAAAGCGGCAGACAACAGCAACGTCGGCGATGTTTGGCGGCGGCGACGGTGACGCCGGCAATGAAGCCATAGCCATGAAATGGAAATGCATTCGAGTGTGTTTAAGCCGGTGCAGCATCCCATCCTCCATATATGTGTGCGTGTGTATGTGCGACTACAGATAAGACGTGCTCGATAGGGCCCAAAAGAAAGGAAAAGAAAAAAAATAAAAATGAACTCATTTTACGCCTGCATCTTTGTGAATGTCGTCTCTCTGTCTCTCTATCTTCTCCTGTATTTTTTTCTTTTTTTTCTATCTATGTAGTCAGTTGACGTTAACAAGCAAAGGCGTACGACGGAATTGAAAAAAAATTGTAGGAAGAAGTTTATCAAGTCAATTGAGACCTGCGACAAAAGACCCAGCGTAGCAGCAGCGCCAGCACCAACAACAATTTGGTCGTAAGCAATGTCTGAATCATCAGCGTTTGGCTGCATTGTCATGTCGTTGGCGTTCGTGTCGGTGTCTTTATCAGCATCAGAAGGCTGGCCCGCAGCAGCAGCAGCAACAACAATTCTAACAACAGCGACAATGCCATCGAATAAAAGGCGAATGTATATAGTTTTAGATTGTGCCACACAAAGGCTACACCAGGCAACAGCAGGCAACATCAGGCAACACAGGCAACAGTCGACGCAGTAATATCTGAGAGCAATCTAATTTGCATGCAATACGATTTTTGATAAAAGCTTTTACCCGAACATCAAATAAAACGACTGTACAACAACACTCTTTTGCTGTCTTGTCTTTCTGTCCTGGTAACTGGCAAACTGGCAAACTGGCAACTGGCAACTGCATCTGCAACTGAGTCCATGTCCATGCTATTCAAGAATTCATAAGAAGAATGAAAAGCAGCTAAACCCAGATAAGGGGCAAAGTCAGAGACAAACAGAGATATATGCATGTATAGAGAGGGTGAAGAAAAAGCATCTACTTCTTCTTATTTTGCCGAAGGCAATCAAAAAGTGCATTTGCGTGTGTCGCATTTTGCTAGCTGTCGCCCTTAGCTTCAGCTGGAGCCATCCTAACTGAGCGGAGCTCTCAAGAAAGTGTTGGGGTTTGACATCGAGAAGCTGCAGGTAACTACTAGCACCATGAACTGAAAGTCACAATTTGACACATGATCCATGGCATTGTCGTGTCTGACACGCGTTTTATCTCGTTGGTGGTGATGGTAAAGACGGAAAGGGGGAAACGGGGCGTGGGAGTGAATGTGGGCGTGCACATGCACATGATGTGCATGCATGCGTTTTTCCCTAAATGATTTCCAAAGAATTTTTATTGGAAAAAGAGGCAAAAGCGAAAAGCGAAAACGAAACGAAACGAGCATTGTTGGAAACTTTATTGGTGTCTTCAAATTGTCAACTCTAAAGTTCCAAGTGTTTTATTTTATGCTTTGTTTCTCATATTTTTTGTCGATGCCTTCTTTGTTTTTGTGTCTGTGAATGTGTGTGCCCTGGGCATGTTATTTTATCACCCATCCATCTATGTAAAAGGGCTACAGGCTGACTCTTGGACTTGGACTTGTCTTAGAGTCTATGACGATGGCATTTTATTATGCGCATTTTGGGGGTTTTATGCTTCGGTTCCGGCATGTTTTGTACACATATCTAAATATCGTACTTAAACGTTTACATATGTGAATGCGGGATGCGGGGGAGCAGTCAGCAGGGGCAAAAGAAAAGCGCCCCAAATCGTTAATGCTCATAGATGTGTGTGTAAGTGAGTGTGTATGTGTGTAGTTAGCAGTCTGTCAATATATATTTTTTTTTTTGGTAAGGGTTTTTAATGATGTGCTGGCTTTTATGAGCAATCAAATGGCTCTGTCAACACTTTGTCTGTCTTTTGCAATGTGTTCGATAATGTTTCGTTTGTCTATTAAATCAATCATTATATATTTAACTATGTGGATATCTGTTTTGGCGATGGAAAGTTTTGATGGGCAGGAAATTAAATCAAGTGAAAAGTGCAGAAATAATAGTAAAAGATAAAAAAAAAAGAATACAAATAACATGGGAACATTGCCATGTGGTCTATAGTTATCACTACTTATCTAAGCAGTTAACAACTTTCCATTTATTTGGCAATTACTATTTGAAGCACTCGATAAACGAAACGATTCAACTCGACATTAGCCAAGAACACTTTAACTTGCTCCATAATCAAACCCAAAATGCGAGCTACGTGCGACGAGGAAGAACATTTTAATACTTCTGTCTGCCCAACTTCTTAAGATGTGGTACTTTTTTTTATTTTCATTATTGGTTTTTGCATGTGCCAAACTGAAAAACCGAAAACCCTTAAGGCTATCAAGCAAAGAAATTTACATTTTTATTAAAATTTTTGTGGCCAGGTAACTACAAGAGCCTTATATGTACATATGTATATGTATATATAGTGTTCAACGTGTGTGTGTGTGTCGATTTCAAATTGAATTTAACTCTGATTTTGATATAAATTGGCATTTATGAAACATTACTTAAGGGTAAAGAATATCTACCTAATCAAGAGCAAACTTTCAATCGATTTCACTTAGATTGCCATCAATCATACTCGAATGGGCAATATCTGTATTAATGATGAGCTTGAGTATTGTATAGTTCAATTGGTTGTAGCTACAACCAACTGAACAGGTGTTCAGCTTAAACCTCAAATGACCCCAAGCCCAATGCCAAAATGTTGTACATATTCATGTATGTAATGTTGGAGTAACTCGTGAATATATGTATTTTGGTATTTCGCTTGCATTTTGCTCTAATGTTACTCAAGTTATTAGGGTTAAGTTGCATCACTTTGGATGTACCCTGCAGCAAGTGTAAAAGCTACCTCACACAAGTTAGCATAGAAACGCAACTTTCGACCAACTAGTTAGTTACAGCTATTTAGTCCAATTAGTTTCTTGTAATAGTACTAAGACTAAAGGGTTTTTTGTGATCAACAGTTATTAATTATATAATATAAATATAATATAATAAATTATATAATATAAAAAATTATATAATATAAAATTATATAATATAAATATCAAGCAACAAGTTTAATTTTTGTTAAAAGTTGCTAGATCGTAATCCAATGGTTTCCAGATGGTGTCTGATAGTGGCGATCACGAAAATATATAAAAATACTTGATAGGAAATGCTTAATTGCGCCTTCCTATTTGGTCAGATAAATGAACCCTATTTGATGCAGAGTAGAAAAACGGGAAATCAAAACGATGTAAGTTTATACTGGTGTGGACCGCCTTAAACATGTGCTTACAACTGCTATGAATTTTTGTCTGTATCTGTGTGTGAGTGGTGGCTTTTGTTTACATATTATTATTATGTATGTACATATATTTGTATTTTTTTTTTTGGCCTCTTGTTTTGCATGCCATTGCGTCGATAAGCGCGAGAGTCTGCCTTTGGTTCGCTTATCAAAAAGTTGCCCAAGCTGTTTACTTCACCAACAATCTGCTGCCAGGCACAACAACGGAACGGAACAGAACATTTTCAGTTTCAGTTTGCTACTCAGACTCGAAATCAGTCTTTCAATTTTGGACTCTTAAAGTTTATAAGACTTTAATGCGACTTTAATACAACATCATCATCATCAGCATTATCCGCATTGTTCGGTAGCAACGGTTTTATCTAATTGTAAATTCAAAATGCGGCTCACATTTCGATTGATTTTCTTTTGGTGCGTCATGATGTTGGCAAGTTTATGCCTTTGCCACACACGTAAGCTCATAGCCAAGTCCAATGGCAAATCTATATAAATATTTAGGTATACATATATATTGAAAATATATAAGGTACATAGTAGAATGTACTCACTAGCACCCGGCAGCTGCCAGACGCCCGACAAGAATCTTGGCCAATGTGTGCACTTTAGCGCCTGCCATTTTGTATTGCGCCAATATGCGATGTATAAGGAGCATATGCCGCCGGTTATAATGCGTTTCCTTCAAAGATCCCGCTGCAGGCCAAAAGTTGATGGGGTAAGTTGTAAAAAGCCATTACACTCACTGACTGATAGATAGACAACAGACACATCTTGAATCCAGGAGGCAGCTGAAAACTGTCTGGCAAACAACCATAACAATCGAATGTAGCATAATGCTAATGAAATTTTTTATATTTTTTCTTTCAAAAAACGCACCAAAAACCATCAACAATGAAATGGACAACAAAGTATCATCTGTGCTGTGAACTGAAAGATGTGATTCCCGCGAATGCCAACTCAAAGCTGAAGTGATTCAACTTCAAAGTACCTTGTGTCCTCGTGTGTGGCACACACACACACCACATACACTAATACACACGCATATATTTATGTGGTATATGTGTATTGTGGTGCTTTGATCTACATAAACTTCTACTTGTACTCGTATTCAGATTCAACTGGTCTTAAATTTTCATACAAACATAATAAGTACATATATATGTATATTTTATACACTCTTTTTTTTTTTGGGAAAAACACGCACAACCTAAACTTTATGTTTATGCCGCATCGTCTGCAATTATAATGTATACTCGAATTATATATATTAAGCATGCCCCGTCGTCATGACTCGTCAACGTCTTGGCGTCTTGGCAAACAGATGCTGCAGCATTTTGGATTGAAATTTGACTTTTAAATATTTTGCTTAGCTTTAATTGAAATTAAAACCAGAGAAAATAAAGTACCTAAAAGAGAAAATAAATTGTTCAAGTTAAATTTTTGCAAGCGAGGGTAGATTCTTTATTATTTTCTCTTCCAATGCCAATAGTGGCACAACCTTTGTTTAAACAGTCGAACTAAAATTTTATGTATTAAAAATTTTCTTTTATATTTTACCTAAGACAAAATACAAGAGCGGTTGTAGCAACAATCGTGGAAATATTTAACAAATGGTATACATTTTTTAGGCACTTCACTTGGAACTTTAAAATAAAAATATATTTTTCCTCTTAAGAGGTTACAAATACATATATTCCAATCGTTTAAAAATAAATAAACTTTTCATATCTTATTTAACACTCTCTATAATAATTTAAATGTATGCCGGTGAAAATGATATTCAACCCTCGCTCTTTTGGTCTTGTGTCTTTTTAATGTGTCAGATTTTAAGTGACATTCACGGGACACTAAAAGGCCTTCTAAAAATCACGCAACATTAAAATGATTTATGCAAAATAATTTCAGTGCAAATGAAGCAAACGCCCCAATCTGGCCAGCAGCTACCAGTCACCAGCCACCAGCCACCATCCACCAGGCAGAAGGCAGCAGTTGGCTGTCGGCAACATTAGCGGTTAGGCCATGGCAATGCTAAAACTAAAGCTGTATGTAATACTCTGCCTCTGAGACGGACTCTGGATATGGGACTAAAACTGGGTCTGGGACTGGGACTGGAACTGAAACTTGGACTGGCTGGTGCTTTGGCTTGGGCGTTGAAATTGCAGACACCTTGTGCGCGCAAGCCGCTCGAATTTCATGGCGATGCCACTGCAAAGGCAACTGCAACCACTGAAATTGCAGACCAGAGGGGTTGAGAGCAGATGATAAATGGCCTGGAAACACATTTCAGTTGATGCTGCTGCTGCTGCTGCCGCTGTTGTTGCCTGGTGCTGATGCTGATCTATTAGACAAACGCACGCCCAAGGCGGCGGCTGCTCACACATATCTCTTTCTCTTGGTGTGTTGCCTTGTTTTTAGGATTGGGAGACGGGACAGGGATTCAAAGTGGTCGCTTGGCTATTTATGGAAAGTTTACCATGAGATAAAGTTGAACAACATGCCAGGCACAACGGCAATTTTTATGATTATTTTTGTCGCTTTTAAACTAAAAATTTGCTGTCAGAAATTAAATGGAAAGCAGCTTCTAAAAGCTTGCATGCTAAAAAGTTGCTGATGCCTTGTAAACATGTTTAGGCTAATGCATATGCTGCTGCATCTACATCTGCATCTCAGTCTCCGTCCTCGTCTCGGTCTCTTCAGCTCCAACTCCATTTCTATCTCCATCATGTATTTTTCGACTTCGTCTCTGGCGCTGCAGTAAGACTATTTGTTTTTGCTGTTGCTTTTACTGTTGTTGTTGTTCTTTAGCTGAGTTAATGTTGTTTTTGTTGTTGCGGTGCAACAAATGTTGTTAACAAGCATATTTTGACAGCTCAACAAGATGTTGCCAGATGCGCGAACAACACCAAGAGCAACTGCAACAGCAACAACCACTAAAACAATGAGGCCATCTGCATATGTTGCAGGCGTTTTAGATCCCATAAAAGGCAAGTAAATGTAAGGCAAACCATGGACAATATGCTTGTCTATGGTAAAGCTGTGGCTCTGTCCATGACTATGGCAATTTGCAATTGGAAGTTGCTGAAGCGAAGAGTCCATTGCTTTCATATGTGGAACATGCAGCAGCATAAAATGTGGAACAAATTGTTCCCTGATACCAATGCTGCGGCATCTGTCACATAAATATGAGGGCAACTGAATTTCTGTTCTGTTCTTGGTTCAAGCCGGTTCGAGCTGTCATTGTTTTATAAAAAAAAGTCAGAAAAAAGACTATTTTGTGAATTTTAATAAACATTGCAGAGTACATTTAATGAAATGGCAAGCCACTCCGAGACAGAGACACACATTCAGAGAGAGAGAGAGAGAGAGAGAGATGCGCTGTGATGGTGGATAGAAGTGCGGTTGGTTGCATTTCTACGTTGGCTGGCATCTACTGGCCACATCTATTCGCTAATTGCATTTCGCTGTTGCCATACTCTGTTGGGCTGTTTGAGTATACATTTCGTATAGATACATTTGTGAGAGAGTGTATGTTGCTCTGCGGTTACATACCTTTCAGGGGCACTCTTATTGTTGCTTTCGCGCAGATATATCACAGTATGTTGGTTACCATTTTGCTCATTCCACATCTAATGCTCCAGCCACACGTCACTTTGGTTAAATGTCGCTTTGTTGCTGTCGCAACTGACACATCTGAATGCATATGCATCCATGTATACCTGGTATATACATACATATGTACATATATTCCTTGCCACATCTTGTCTTGTCTTGTCTGGTACTCTTGTACTACCTTGTCTCATCTATCACTTGGCAAAGAAAATGCAATTAACTAGCGCCATCAAAATTGCAATGCCAATGAAATTTGCCTTTGAAATGAAAGGAGTGCAAGCAAGCACACAAAGTGGCAAATTGCCATGCATATTTATACGCTAAATGAAAGTGGTGAATGTCGGTGGTAATTCAGTTTTATCTCTTACATGCTCAGGCCAATTGAGCTAAAAGTTTGCTCGTTAAGATATTGAATTACAACCAACAATTGGTTATACGAGTATTTTCAAATATTACAAAAAAATTAAATACTTGGCAAAATAAAAAATGAAACTGAACTTGAAAATTGGTTTTTATATACCCATTTTGAAAGTAGTTAAAATAATTATAAAATGAAAAAATTATTGATAAAATTATGAATAACTCAATCAATTATTTAATTTGGAATTTTAATATGTACATATAAAATATTTTCGATATAATGAATACTTTTGGTCACTGGTTTATAGTAATTTCATGTGTATAAATTTTTTGTTCCACTTCCGAGATACACTTGTCTGTTGGCATTTTGTATATTGAACTTGAACCTTTATAAAAAAAGTTTTTTGAAATTATAATGGGAATTTCTCCTCCCAAAATCAAGCGCAGGATCCGCTACTGGACGGAGTTGACATGTGGGCAAATATTTTCATGTTAATTATTCACCAAAACCGTTTCATAAAACGTTTGGCATTTATAAAAAAATTAATTAAAGCTTAACCGGTAGAATGATATTATTCTTGATCAGGATCAATAGCCAAATAAATATAGCCACGTCCGTCTGACCGTATAAACAATTTTCCCCGCAAATTTTTTAAAACTGCCCTTACCACTGTAAGTAACCTTTGGTTATACATATGTATATCTTAAAGGACAAAATAAAACTTTTCATCGTTATTTTATTTATTTATTTATACTATGATTAGTAGGTAATTGTAAATTACCTCTAATCTATGTACTAGCTATAACTGCTATGGTCTTAAGCTATCATCTTTATTTTATTATAAGTTATATCTAGCGATATAAACAATTGTAGGAATATGAGAGCAAGGCTTCCCATTCGCTAGGTAGTGAAAAGTGCAATGACAAATCATTTATGTTTTACTTTCATCGACTTTCGAATCGAGTTGACTTGACTGACTTTCGGGGTCGGAATGGAAATTAACAAATTTTTGCAGCAGACATGCACAAATCGTTAAGCTTAATGAAGCTTGAGTTGCAACACACGAGGAAAATGGGTGGGGCAACAGACAACAAAAAAAAAGAACGAAAATCATTCTCAATCATGGTCAAGACAAAAAACTCTAGAAACATTTGCCTGCCAATCAAGGACGGGCACATGGAGAGGAAAATCTGAGCTGAATGAGATTCAAGATTGCAAGAAACCGCAAATTCAATAAATTTGAAAAGCAATTAATAACTGATTGACAAGTATTTATCTAGACGGAAATGGCGAGTAAGCAGGAAAAATAACTGAGATGCAAAAAGCAAGAGAAGACAGTAAACAATACCAGACGAACGCCAGAGAGCGATATAGAGGGAGGATAGAGAAAGGAAGTGAAACCAAAACTGGGCAAATAAGCGTAATACGTTGGCCAAACACCAAAAACAGAAGCTGAAACAGAAGCTGTAAGAACTGTAGCCATAGCCCCAACCCCCATGGGATAGGGCGGAAATTCAAAACCCAAAGTCAAATGGAACACAGCAATATAAAGCTACGAATTGACGGCGACGAGATAAAAGAACAATCAACAATACGGCAATAACAGCAACAAAAACAATAGCAATAGCATCCGCATCCCTCTTCACTCTTCGTGTATTCGAAGCAAGTAGAAGATGGAGCATAAAATGTAGCGAAAACTTTGGAAAAATCATTAATAACGCTGGAAAAGCGCAATGGCATTGGTTTTGCAAAAAGGACAAGCGCAAGGACATGCAGCGCGACCAGCCCAGCCCAACCCAGTTATGCTCAGTCCAGCCGCAGTCCCAGCCCCTCGAACTCAAACCCAACACATCTCCAACATCAGCATGGCACTCAGGCTCTTGGCGCTGCTCCGTCAATCAAAGCGCAAACAGAAACAAAATGAATGGCAAACAGCGGCGACTCTGACGCTGACGTAGACGAAGACGGCAACAGGGATGGGCAGATGGGCAGTTGGGCAGACGGCAAAGGGAAAGAAAATGGAAGCAGAAATGGAGAGATGGCCATATCCAATGGATGTGCATTGAAAAGGGGTCAGTTTAGTCAGGCTGGCTAAGCGACTGTTTAGCTGCTTGTTTTGTTGCGGTTAGGCGGCCATGGCAGGCCCAGACCCAACCGGATGATGATGATGAAGAAGGCAACGGCCCAGCGCGAATGAGCAACGAGGCTGATGACAACCAGGAGGATAACGAAGGCGACAATGAGTGTGGAGACTATGATGATGATGATGATGATGATGGTGGTGATGATGATGATGATGACGACGATGAGACATTGAGCGAGCGATGTGGAACGGATGTGCAGTTGTTGTGGTCGTACTGGCCTGGTCTTGCTCAGTGGCATAGACTAAGAATGGGGATGTTGCTGGCAGCAAAGAAAAGCACAATTATTCATTTGCACAATGTCACAAAAGTGTCAGGACAGAACCAAAGGAGCAAAGGATTCTTTCGTAGCTTTGGGGCCACTGGCAATAGCAACAACAGCAACAGCAGGAGCAGCATCAGCAACATCAGCAGCAGTTTAAAACAAAAGCGATAATGATGAGCACGACACTTTGCCAGAGTTTTGTGCATAAGCATTATCTCGACAAGGAAAAAAAAGAAAAAGAATAAGCGAAAGGATGTTAGTATAAAAGTAGAAAGGCCAAGGCACATCGGAAGTAAGATGGATAACCCCAAAGTCTTGTCAGTCGGTGACTTGTGACCTTTGTTACTAGTTTGGCCGGCATTCATATAATTAAGTGAGCTGTGAGCTGACAACGGTAGTAACTTGGTTAACATTGGCACTGTCAAAACTATGTGTATCTGAGCCGAATGCGTTACATTAAAATTAATGCATTAGCAAGTGCAACATTGTTATCAGCATGCACACATGAACACACACACACAGCAGCAGCAGCAGGAACAGCAGCGGCAACTCTGAAAATGAGAATGAGGCATATAACGCCTCACTTGGCCACACACGAGCGAACCGAGTGGAATATAACAACAACAATGGCAGGGCAGGAGAAGGACCAAGAATAGTCACACACACACACACACAAATGTACACACATTTAGCGAGTATACAGATACTGAAACATTTTACACACATATATAGGTATGTATGTATGTATTCTCGTGTGCCCATATACCACTCACATATTACTTGTAGTAATTTCTCACGGAAATTCATAACCTTCCGCAACTATTCAACATTTGTGTGGCATACTATGCCGCGCGTTCTAGCAGCCTCTGCCGCTGCCACTGCCTCTGCCTCTGCTTACTGTCACTGCTGCTTTGTTGTTGCTCGTGTACTAGTATAGTAGTTGTCGTCGTCGTCGTCTACCCATTGGCCTACATCCATGCTTTTCGCACATGCCGACACACAAACACTCACACACACACCCTTACATATACCCATTTAAAGCCACTCTTCTGCTCTATGCTCCTTATTCCTTGTCCTGATGTTCGTGACTTTCGGATATAAAGACGACTATAAGGACAACGACAACAAGAACGACAAAAATAACCGAATCTCTTCATGTTTGCCATCGCTTTTTCGAAATTGCTTCTCTTCGAATGCTCTCTTAAATATGTTTCTGTTTCTCTTGAAATTTTACGATATTCAAGCTAAAGAGAACTTGTTTTTCGAACAATATGAGAACGACTGTTTAGTTCGAAAATTGTATTGCTTCTTCCTTTTGGCGTATAATATGAGTTGCCGTAATGTTTTGAAAACATTTTCCACTGACTAGGCCAACATTTGGGGCACTTGCCAGGAAGAGAAACCAAAAATTTAGCCTGTCTGTCCGCCTGCCTGCCTGCATAACTGCTGTCGCCTCTTCAACCATGGCTAGAGGTACTATGTACATTGCTAGTTGGCTTATATAAGCGAGGCGGGCACAACCCTTTTTGTGAAATTGGGCACAATCATGTTGTCACAAAGTTGATTGTATTATACAGAAACGGCAATTTCAAGTACCAACAGTCAAGTGGAAAATATTGGCGCAAAAAACTTGATTTAAACTGTCAAGACTCTTGTTAGAAAAAAGTTTGAATTGTTTATTTTTAATTATTCATAAAAGTATTTAAAGCACAACATAAAGTTTCAGGTATAAGGGACAATTCTAAGTTTTTCATAAGTTAATCAATAATGGTTAAATTAAAAACACTTAAATTCTTCCTATAATCATATGCATATATAAGTTTATTGGAAAAGTTATCTTTATAGTCGAAAGCTTTAGTTTAACATTGATCATATATCAATATTGATGAAAATTACTTTACTCTTGTATTTAATTATGGCAAACCGGCAACTGGGGACCGTTAAAAATAAAAACCTTTCATTTTTGCCTTATCTCGAAATTTATCATGAATTTCTTAATCAATAGTGTCCAATATGCCTATATGCGGCTACCGGCGTTTCCCTAATGGCCAACACGGGAACCTGACCCGATTCGGCCCCTGAGTGCTGGTGCTGTTACTGGTGTTTATGGTGTCTAAGTGAAAAAAAAAACCAGATATCAATTCAATTCGTTTCTCGAACCTGTTCGATTGCATTTCGATTTTCATGTCAGCTCGTTAATGTGTGTGTGTGTGAGTGTGTGGTATACAGATTGTCAATTTCAATATTGTGTCGATTTGGGAAAAGGCTAAGGCACACGCCTACTAAATTAAGTGCCACTTAATAATCAAAATTACGCGACGCGTAGATAAGCCACAGATGACGTTCGAGGTCGGTTGGTGCTTGTATTTTGGAGGAATGTTTCGGGGTTAAGCAGTGGTTCAAATGACTCGCATTTGGATTTGTAACTATGACGGTTCAGCTGGCTGATTGGTAGCTGGTTACAAATAGACACTGTTTTATGAATTTCCATTAATAAATTAAAATACGGTCCAATGCCTTAGCTACTTTCGCTGCGGTTTTTCGTTTGATTCTCTCTGTCCCCCCACCACACATACTGTCATTTGTTTTTTCGGTTTTGAACGTTTACTGAGAGAGAGTGAAGGAAAGAAAGATAGTTGGTGAGATAGTCGAGAAGAAATGTGGGTGTTAACCCATTGAGCTTTGATTGCAAATTAATATGCAACATCGTTGGCGGGCGGCAGTTTGAATTAAATGCTCTATGGGACTGGTTTAGGACTTTGAGTGGATTGCTCGAATGTCTGTCATTCTTCAAATGCCAACCACCATGTGTAATTCATGAATTTCAATTAATTAATTAGAACGCTACAATCTGGGTTTGGTGGGGGCGAGACCCCCCAGCCGGGCTTAGGTGCAATCGACGCGCCAAATCGAAATGCAGTTGGAATCCTCTTCGTTGTTGTTCATTGCCGTTGCCGTTGCCGTTGCAGTTGCCGATGCATAGCTATTGCAGGCAGCTGTCGTTTGACAAAGTAGCTGTTAGATTGCATCGCAGTTGCCAGCCTACCAGCCTACATGTCGAAACCCTCCGCCCCCTTCTCTTTCTCTGTCTCCCTACATGGTATCCTTAATATGTGCAAACGAACATCCATACATACATAGTACCTCCACTTGGCATGCAACAGTTCGCTGCTTTTCCCATACAAGTGACCCAATTACAGAAAGGGTGGCGCAACAACACTCGAATTAGACCCGCGACAACCGCCACCATCAGCAGGATTTGTTACGGCTTGTTGATTTATGTAATTTAGATTGGATTTTGCGGCAGAGAAATTAATGCGTTGTAGATTAATGAGTGGCCGGGAGGATGCAGGATGCTTGCAGGTCCCTTAATTTAAGCCGCATGACCAAAACAAAACATACATACATACACACCCATACACGCACACGCACACTCATACACTCTGAAAAACCTTTTAGGCAGATTCGAGTAACAACAACTTTGAACTCTTTAAAAAAAATCTAATACAAGTCCCCAAATTGCCATAAAGTACAATACACCTACATGAGCTTCATTTAAACATATGTGTGTGTGCGTGTGTTTGTGTGTGTAGGGTATTGTTGTTGTGTGAGCCTATTTTAATCTCATTAAAAATGTAGCAAAATGAAAATGGTCTGACGCTGCTTCTGCTGGTTGGTTATGCGGCTTGAAGTTGTCTTTAAAATTGACTGAAAGCGAAAATCAGTGTAAACGCTTCGGCGAGCACAGCCCAGAACATCGCATCGCATGTCAGAGAGGAACGGCAAGGACAGCACAAGCTAAGGATATGTGGCAAGTATATAACTGTGCAAGAAAAGATTGAGAATGAGAATGTAGATGAGAACAGGACTCAGTAGCTGAACGCCATCTTGGCCTACACGTGGAGCCCTGGCTTTGTGAGACAAAAACATCATATGCTTATATGTGTGTGAGTGTTGGTGTGTGTGTGTATGTGGTTTCCTGTTTGTGGGCTTCCACTTTATTTCGCGTTTATTATTTTACGCCTGCTTGGCAGACGCCAAAAATGTAAGCAGTTACCTCACTCCTGCACT
Source organism: Drosophila paulistorum (assembly GCA_018152135.1). Taxonomy (NCBI): domain Eukaryota; kingdom Metazoa; phylum Arthropoda; class Insecta; order Diptera; family Drosophilidae; genus Drosophila; species Drosophila paulistorum. The sequence continues at coordinate 2,047,090 of JAECXG010000690.1, forward strand.
CCACTGCCTTCCCTTGCCTTGGTCTTCCCTACTCTCCTGACTCCTGCTCGGCACGGTTTGTGCCCTTTTTCCTTAGTTAACCTCAGTCGGCAACCGCATTGTTTGTTACTGTTGATGTTGTTGTTGCTGTTGTTGTTGTTGCTATTATTATTATTATTGCTCGTGGTTGTTGGGAGCACGCGCATGCTTTGTTTTTATTTCAGCTCAATTCTTATTATTTTTGTTTCTTACTTTCATTCAGTTTTTTCCCCCTGTCTTGTTGTTGTTGCTACTTCTTCTCTTGGTTTTCTTTTTAGCATACACCTCGTGAGTTTGTTATAAAATTTATGAAAAGAAAGCAAAATCAAAATTATAATAAAATCAGATTACAGCCTCTCAGCGTTCAAGAGAAAGATTTCCAACTTCTTCTTCTTTTTTTTCTCGACGTTCGCGTTTTGTCCCTCATGCTGGTGTTGCTGTATTTTTTTTTGTTTTTATTATGCTTTTCAGTGGAAAAATTGTTTGCGCTTCATTTTATGAAAACATAAGCAATTTTTGATGCTCTCGCTGACGCTTTTAGACACTGACACCAAAACATCATCCTTGGCCCGGCTTGGCCAACGTAACGCAACGCCAAGGCAAGTACAAGAAAACCCATTCCCAGCGGTGCGTTTAACAGCGTTCCATTTTTATGTGGCAGACATGTGAAAGCTCTTCATTTTGGGTGGTGGCCAAAATGGGGGTATGGTGGCAAGGGTGGCTTTGACTGTTTGGCGGATTGCCTGCCTTACCTCATCGTCGACCCAACGTCTTCGTCGCTGTCGCTGTCGTCGCGTTGATTTTATAGCATTATTTTATTTTTTTTTTTGCCTCCTACTTCCGTTTGCCCTTCTTTCTCTCCCCCTCTCTCTCTTTGTCTTTGTGGGCGAACTTTGTAAAATATGTACTCCAGGGTAGTCTGTTTTATTGCAATTACTTAAGATTTTACTGTCTGTGTTAATTGAGCATTGGATTACTTCATTTTTCTGAGTTGATTTTTTTGTTTTTGCCTTGGCGCGCCTGACAGGGGCAGACAAGTTGATTGCATTGTTTTGTTGTCCAAAGAGTAGAGATGTGTGTGATGGAGTGGGTCGGTGGTATTAATAAAGCATTAATTATTATGTAATTGGTCACCACATGAGAGCAAACAAAAGGATTTTAATTAAAGTTGAACTCTGTATAGGTAGGTTCGGTATTAATACAAATCAAATATGTATTTATCTTGTGTATATGTGTATTTGTGGTATGTGTGTGGGTGGGTGGGATTGTTTGTGTGTAAAAATAATTGTAAATTCAATTTCATTATTAAATGCTCGTGTCCACAGTTTTGTGTGTTTGTCTATTATCTGAATATTGGCGACACCCACTGTGCAACACCCAATGGGTGGTAAACTCACCCATTATTCACCCACTAACAACTACCACCACCTACTATATTACTCCTAACGCCCTTTCGAGTTGTGTGAGTATTTGCACGCAGTATATGCGGTTTTGTTGTATAATTCAACAAATGCGGTTAATGTTCATATTTCATTTTAATCAGGCCCACGGATATTGATATTGCTGTCTCTTGTCTGTTGTCCTCAGCCAGTTAATGCGCATTTACGTGCCGCATTATACACACATACATACATATCTGTGTACGTAGCCATATATTACCATATATAACGATATATATAAACAAAACGAACACGAATTACGTTGGCTTGTCTAAAAAGCAAACTTGCCTTAGTCACCGAACTAAAACCAAATTGCAACCCCAACCCCTCGGGTAACAGAATAGAACGATTGTAAAATTTAACAACAGACAGCCAATTACCATAGCTTTTTATTTGATTTTGGCCGGTTTAGCTTTTTGGTAACGAGTTGGATGTGGCCAGAGAGCATTGCGGATGATGATGCTGGTATGAGACATCCGACAAATGTGTCAATACCAAAATCCATAGTTAAGGGCAAAAAGAAAACCAGAGGGCCGGGATTGACCTCGTCCGTGCCGAAATCTGTATACTCTTGCAAGTTTTTTGTTCCCAAACCTACAGTCGTCAAAGTGGAAAAACATTTTATCTAAAAAGTCTAAAGTTAGCGAAAGAACAGCCCACAATCTGAGGATGGCATAATGAGGCGCATATAGCATGTCATACACCGTTAATGTATTTATATGTATTACAGCTATGCAATATAGTAATCAGATCTTCGTGAAATTTGGCATAGCAACTATCAGCTTTTGCAAGGGTATAAAAAACGATTTCTAAGCTGTAAGCTTTCATTTCCACTTTTGAGTAAATAAAATCTATAACCCCTTTAACCTAACTCTGAGAAAACCTTTATCGAATTAAAAGGAAATGTCTTCCGAATCTATGACTATCTATTACTATAAATTTTGAAAGAAGGATAGTTATCCATTTTTAGAGGATCATGGAATGAAATCATTTGAAAATATATAAATATGAGCTTTACTCAGGCGTTTAAAATATGTTTTTTGTTGTTTATATTTGCAACTATTTTAATGTTATCTATTAAAGTGGCGAAAATAAACAGTTTAAAAGTCACTCTTTCGATTGATATGCGCTATGTACGTACAATTATTGAATTGTTTGTTTTGATAGATTGTCAAATTGGACTGCCAAATTATAGATACAACACTGAACCGTGGTCCGAATTTTATGAAAGTTATTTTCTAATCAACAAATACATTTCAATATTTCTGTCAAAATGCAGCAAATGGGTTTTATTTTTGGTCTATTGATAAGTTTTGTGATTTTTAATTTGAAATCGAATGTGAGTTTATGTGCCAGTATTGTAAAATATTTAACTGATTTACAAATAATCTAAATTTGCAGAATGCTGTTGAATTTAAATTAATTAATTTTCGGTATCTGAGCTATAATCAATCATGGGTTGTGATAAAGACTTCTCGCTTGAAGGTAATAAAACGCAATCGAATCGGTGCATATTTCAATATCCGGCCAATAAAATAATTGCCCATTATCAAGTATTAAAAAGGGCTAGTGGTAAATAAAAGTGTTGATGCCTGTCGTTTTGTCAAAAAAAGTTACGATCCAACTGCAATACTTATTGTAAATTTGTTTTTGGAATTCACAAATTTTAATCATACTTGTCCGTTTTCTGTTAGTGTTTTGAATGTTGCGAAATTTGGTTTGTTACTTGAGATCAATTGAACTTGTAGATGCTTTTTACTTGCGACCTGAATTGTTACATCTGCCTCTACCAACTGGTATCTATAAATTATATATAAAATAGTATCTTGATAAAAGATTACAATTTGTAATAAATGCCAGTTTTACATTTGCCGAGAATCCAATTGATCAATAGATTAAAAATTAACTAAACGCTTACAGTAAAATATGTTTGTTCAAATATTGCTGAATTTTAAATTCATTTTGGGTGAAGGTTAAGTCATTCTGATATCATACTTTCAAATAAAAATGGTTATGTTTACAAAAATCTCTTTTTTTCATTCCAAAGTGTCTTACTTCGTTTGAAGAACATATGTAAATATTTCAGATTATTATGTGTGCATGTGTAGGTATTTTATTGATTAAAATTACTTTTAAGCCACCTTGAGCATTAAATTAAATCATTTGTCTCTGGTTACTGTAAGAGGGTAAGCACTTTCATTATTATAACAAATATTTTGATAAAATAACCAATTCTAAATGATACAGTGACGGATCTGTAGGTTTAAAATTAGTGTGCTTAATGATTTATTCTTTAAAATTTATTTATAGATCCGCCACTGGGCATGAATGTATAGATATATATGTATGTGTGAGTACCGACCTACATACATACATACATGCGTATACATATTTGAAGACAGATAGTGTACAGTTTCGCTCATGTGTGTGTAAATTCATTAAACCCGTATTTACTTTAAAATTTTGCGCATTTATGAAATTTTGCGCTTAATTGATTTGAGCGATTTTCTGTGGTCGCTGAGGCTGCAACTTGACCAGCAACAACAACAGCAGCAATAATAACAATAACAACAACAGCAACACCAACAACAACTGCACACAATTTCATTTCATTTCAACACAATTAAATTTTTGTATACCGCAACCAAGTTATCTTTTGTAGTTGTTGTTACTATTTGGTCGGACAGAACATGAACAATGTTTGTTATTGATTTTCAAGCCTATTTCTGGCATACAGCAATTACAACAACAACAGCAACCGCAGCAGCAACAACAACTACATCACGGTATGCAAAAAGCTATGAAACGGATCGCTTATAGGTTTTCATTTATTTATGTGGTGTTTGTCGATTTACAATTTTTTCTTCCTTATTATTATTAATTTTATTGTATTTTTTTCGATTTTTTTCACTCAACCACTTTTACACTGAAAAAAAAAACGGCAAGCAAATGTATTTCCTTGACTTTGATAATGTCAGAGTCGAATTCAGCCAACTAGAAGTTCTGCAAACAGAAGCTACAAATTGTCTTAATAAAACAAAAAGTCAAGATTGAACCCCGATGATAGCGATTTAGTTTTACTCTTTTCTCTTTTTTCCCCCACCCCTTGTATTCTGCTAATGAATTTCTGACGAAATTTAGTTGGAAACCCCCAAAGGAATCCTTAAGAACTTTTCTTGACAGTTCCTTTTTCCTCCATGCGTAGGACATGTTCATTAATAATTCTTTTATATTCTGTCATACAAACTCCTTAAAGTTTCATTAGAGAACAGGAAATGTACAGCAGAGTTGATAAAGGAAAAGTTCGTAATATAGAACTACCAAGTAGAAGAATTTAAAACAGAATATGATTTCAATTTGAAAGTACTCTTACTTTTTGTAACATTCGACATTACTATTTCAGTCTATTTGGATAGACTAATCTTTATTGAAATATTCCAAACCATTTAAATGTGACTAGTTCTCCTTTTTTGTTTTTATTCCAGGGCATGACAATTGATTGTTTTGTTTTATTTTTTTTTCTCGTGTGTTGTTTGTGGATACACATATACATATATATATTTGTATTGAAAATTATTGGTTTAATATTTGCTGGATGGCATAAAATCCATTAATATCTATTATCCCGGAGGCCATTTAAATAGCAAATGAAAAGGCAAAAAGCGAATGTGAATGCCAGGAGAAGAGTATGAGAATGGGTTGGCGATTTAATTTGCATTAAGTTGAAACACAATAAAGATTTGTCAATTCATCTAATTTGCATCAATCTATAACTAAATCATTAAGTGGATTCGCCAGAAATGGACATATTCCCCCTTTTAATTGAAAGGAGTTTTGAGCATTGTTCTGCCTGTTTTTGTTGCTGCTGCTGCTGCTGCAGTCAACGTTGCTTATATCCGGTGTGCGGCACGTTTCCGGTTTGCCATTTACTTCTCTTTTGCCATTTCAAGTTCTATAGCAAGGAATTGAAAAAAAAAAAAATAAAATGAAGAAGAAAGGGAGCAAATGGTTTTTGCCCCTGTCAAACAATTAACTCCCATACCCGGCTTACAAACCAAGTTGAACAGTCAACAGAACAGAAAAGCTCTGCAATTCTGTGGTTAAGTATCATTTCTAATATTTTGTGTGACACCCGTGCGACACTTTGGCATTTTGTATTGCTGGTGGCCATAGAATACGATGGGTATGAGGGGGCTAACAACGTGGGTTTGGGTTTAGCTAGGGTTTTTTTGGGGTTGTGAGTCTGTTTCTGTATCTACTTGCGGGTCTGTGTCTGGTTCTGGTGTGAGGGTGGCAGCCACATTGTTTATGTCTCATTCAAGAGCTACGCAAAGGCAAGCAAATACCCAAACAACCCCAGCAAAAACCTATCTGGCCGTCCACGAGTCGACATTTAGACAAAACTTCGCGCCAATGCCAGCAACAGCAGTCGCAACGATACCGACACCAACAACGGCACTAACAACGACACCAACACCGACACTGACACCGAGTCGGGCAAAAAGTTTTTAAGTGAAAATAGTCATTCAAATTTAATTAGTCCAAAAACAAAGCCAAAACGTAATGAGCTTACGTTTAGGCTGGGGTTAGGGTACCTGTGAAATGCTTGAGCACCTCTTTCTCCAAGCTCCATCTCAATCTGAAATTGTGGTTATTGCACTGCTTGTCCCCCCAAACACCCACTAAAACCCCCAACCCACTCACACTTTTGCTATCGTTTAGCTTAGCTTTTCTATGGGACTTACTGCAAAAAGGGTGCTATACCAACAACGTACAACGAACTACGGGATCATGTGCCACACAATTACGGCAAAGGTGGAGTCGGAGTCACCAGTGCTTTGCTGTCACATGCCACATGGCCGCAAAAGTCCCTTACCAAGCCCCCTACTCTCACCCTCTCTCACACACACACACACGCGTAAGGACAACAATAATAGAAAAGCGCCTGGATCTGGTGGGTAGCAGAACTGGCTTCGGTAACAGAAGCAGCAACAGAACAGAACGCACTAGTTTCAAAATATTTTACGTAATATCATTGTTCGCACTCGTAACTAACTTTTACCAACGTCCCATGCAGGTAAGTACAAAGGATGCGTTGTCTATGCTGTATTCCTCCTAGTCCGCCGCATCACGTTGCCTTTAATACATACTGGCAAACTATTTAGCGTGTGACATGTACATACATAGGAGCCGAGGGAAGATCCATAATTAAACAGAGGTAAATGATCCAATAACAGAACTCGTTTTATATTTTATATAAATTCTGTTGAGTTATAGAGTCCAAGCTAGAGCGTTAGATTTGTTTAAGACGCTTAGTTTCTTTGTAATTATTTGATAAGATTAAATTTTTTTTTTTTTTTTTTTTATTAAAATTGTTATATTATATTGCTTTAGAGGTAAATAATTTTTCTAGAAACTGTTTGGACATTTCAAATCATCTTTAGAAAAAAATTAACTGAGTATAACATTTGATAAATGCAATAAAGAAAAACTTCTCCGTGACTTCAGAAGAAACGCTCGTATATTTGCTTGGTTACCTGTATTATAAAATGTATGTGTGTGTGTGTGTGTGTGTGTGGGTGGCTGTGTATAGTGGTGTTAGTAGGGGAGCGCTTACATAGGTTTTTTTGGGGCTGCCGCATATGATTCGTATCACTGATACTTTTTCTGCTCCAATGGTACTAGTTATTTTGCATCCTACGTGCTTGTTAATGTATGTATGTATGTGTAGCGGAGGGTTGGTTGTGTGTATGTGTGTGTGTGTCTGTAAGTGTGAGTAAGCATATCCGTGTTAATATAAACGCATAACAGCATTTTTAGCTGTGAAATAGTTTTGCTGTTGCTGCCCCCAACTCCCCCCTACTTACCCTGATTGTACCCAAACTCTATCCCATATCCTGGGCGGGTGCTGTAATTGTGACCAATGCCAGTTGCCGGTTTCTGGTTGCTGGTTCTCATTGTCGACAATGTGGTTGCTGTTGCCTTTAGTGTTGTTGTAGGTGTACAAGCATTGCTGTTGCTGGTGGTTTTTCCTCTAAATTAATACATCACAAGCACGCAGAAGGACAACCAGGACATGCATAAATGCTTAATTATAGGATTTAGTTGGGGTTTTTCGGCTCTTAATATCTGCATTTGCCCATTGGTTTAGATATCCAACATTTGTTGCTCTTACTCTGCTGTTGTCTCTTTTTGGGTTATCATGTATAATTGGGTTTGCTTTTAATTTAGTTGTCTTGTTATGACAAAATTTTCCTTAATGGCCCCAAAAACTAATCCATTCCATTTGAAAATTTTTTAAAAGTAATATTTTGCCCGATAGCTAAATGGTTGCCCCATACTTGTCTACATTCTCATAGTCTACATCCGATTGCTGGCGGGGGTTAAGTACTTGGGTAAACGGATTTTCTTCGTTGGTCATTACCATGACCAGTTTTTTTTTTTTTTTTTTTGGTTTGGGTAAACATTTTAGCGTTGTATTCTTTTGAACATTTGTTTACTTGGGATTTGGACGATGACAGCTCGCTGGCGGCAATGTATTGACATCGACACATGAATGATATGTGTGAGTGTGAGGGAGAGAGTGACAGAAACAGAGACAGTAGGGAGAAATGGGATCATTATTTGATTACTTAATAACCAAAATGGTTTGATGTGCCACACTTTGTGTGTAAACGTTAGGAGAGTGCCAAGTTGAGTTAATTTCCAAGTGAAAGGCTTAGAGCAGTCAAAACAAATGATTGATTGAAGGCACTCAGAAAGTCTTTACAAATGCTAGGTATATTTGATTTCGATAATATTGCCATATAATCAAAGTGAGAAAACTTATAGTGAAAATGCAAAAATTTTAGTCAAAGGGCAATAATTGTCTAATCGATTATAATTCAAATCTTTGTGTAGATAAATTCTGTTGCAAATTTTGAATAGGTGAGCACGAGCTTAATGAAATAGAATTTTCATATTTTTCATATTTAATCTCATCATTTCAGTCTCATATTATCAAGCTTTACAGTAAAACTGTCTAGATGAATAACATTCTCATAAGGATGCCAAACATATTCTAAACTTCATACACAAACATTGAATAAATTAATACATTACTTAAGACAAGACTCGCATCTTAGAGCAAGAATATAAAAAAACAGTTTCATTTTCTTTATAATTGCGTAAAAGGTCTGATAATAGAAATTAGTAATCCTTCGAAGTATCTTCAGCTCTAACTGCCTTTTGTCCACCTTTTGAGCTGGCCATAAATTAGTCTTTTCATAGGATTATATGTTAATAGTTAAAATGGAACAACATTTTTAAGTTTTTCGCCATATTAAGGGTTTTTTTCTGGTTAAACTAAATCTACTTGATATTCCCTTATATGAATAATGCATTTGTTGGTATACCAACAACCGCAATGGTTTTTATTGGTTATCCACTTGCCGTAAATTGAGGGCGAGTTCATTGTTCCACACTGATCGCACCCCCTCAAAAAAAAAGAGAAAACTAGTTTAGCACTCATTTGGTTTTTTTTTTTTTTTTTTTTTTTTTTTTTTTTTTTTTGGCCAGTCTGACTGTTCAATTTGCAGTATTCACTTGTTCATCACTTACACGCCAGGGTAATTTAAAACAAATGCCCCACTAAATCGCATTTGGCTCTGGCCATACAAGTTTTTATTGCCCGCTCGCATATGAAGCGGCAAATTTGTTCATCCACTACAATTTGGCATGCCATTTATATTGGTTCCATGTTAATGCCGGCGCCAAATCCCCAACACGGCAACCGACGGGAGTCAGACACCGTGTTGAGCCTGAGGCTCAACCATCCTAGTACAAGCCCTAGATCCAGCTGTAGTTGCCTCTGGCCCCTGTAACTAACTACAATACGATAGTTGATCCAATTGGAGAAGCCAACAATTTGTTGCTCTCATTTTGGTTGCTTGTATCATTGGGTTGTTGATATTGTTGTTCCTGTTGCCGCTGTCAGTTGTTGATGCAGCTGTTGTATTTTTTAATAGACACATTAAAAAATAATTTAACAGACACAAAGTCACACAATTCACGTATTTTGTTGTTGCATTGAATAAATCATAAATCATTCAACTTTCGGCGACCATTCAACCTGGTGCAATAAAAATGCCCAGAGAACATGTGACGTGCATCGGTTGGCACTTCTATTAAGCGATACACGATGAGCAGAGCAGGTTGGCAATTTGTCGACCCCTCCTCATCCCTTGCTGTTGCTCGCAAAACCCGCTCTTGGCCAATTTATCGCCAGTTGTTGCCACTACTGGTCCACAGGTTTTTCGTACATTTGCTGTAAGGGTATGTTTTTTTGCTTTTATGTGTTGGCTTTTTACACATCATAATTTTTTATGCTAGTTGACTTTTGGATACCGCTTTGTCCTGTCCTGTCCTGCCCTGGCCCAGTTTAACTTTGCTCCCTTTTTATTTTCGTTTTTTTTTTGTGCTGCTGTTCGGCATCCATTTGTAATGCCAAAAAATTGCTGCCATGTACAAATTAATAAACGAGTAACTGACAAAAAGGTAATTTATTATTTTATACATATTTGACAAATTAATTTAATGACGCTTCACACATGCATATATACACGTACACACATACACCCATGAACAGTCATGTATGTCCCAGTGGGCGCCATTACGTACTCTGCCTCTACCTCTCCGCGTTGCTGCCACACATAATAATTTCTCATTTAATTTTTCAATTTTAAGCGTCATTTACACATGCCATACCATGGCAGAGCTCAGATCCCGGTCTCCGCAGCTCGATACCCCTTCGGGCCATGTTGTTGGCAGCTTGTTGGAGGCCTGAGTTGTCTTTGTTTTATCTTCTTTTTTTTTGGTTTTTTATTTGTGTGTACTATACATACGTATACATATGCACATATTTATGTAGCATTATTTCGGTATAATTATACCCTATAAATACATTTCCTAAAATTTGATTGTGGAAACCTACAAAATTTGGGTCAATTTTTTGCAATTATTATTAAATTTAATAGAATAATGTGGCTAATTATATAGATGTTATTAAAAATTAATACTTGTTATAATCCTGTGTTTAGTCCGCACACTTTTTATCTTTAATTTTAAAACTGCAAAAAAAAAAGAAAAGTATTAGAATTTGTAACACAATGTGTGAAGACTTCAAAAATGAAAATTTGACGTCATATACTCACACCTTTGTAAAGCTGTACAGGAGAATCGTGTACTCATTTTCAGCCTAAAAACAAAAAAAATAATTAAATAGTTATAGATTTGTGACTTAGCTTCAGTGAAACGAGCCACTGAACATTGTCAATGTTATAATAGAAAAGCTTCTAACGAAAGGTTGAGCTAACACATTAAAAAAGTTGTAAATAGTTTTGTAATTTATTTTATTTACTTATTGGTAGTAATATTAAGTATGCTTTGAATTAAAAACGATAAAAGTAATTGATTTTTGTAATTCTAAGTCTTCTTTTTCTACGGTATCTGAAGGTCGTCTCTTAGAATTCTTGTGCAAAATTTATATATGCATTAAAAGGTAATCATCGAAAACAGCGTTGCCTTGCAATTTTCGCACCGATGTCGAATTTTGTATGGCTGTCATTAAGTCGTCAGCGGGTGCTGTAACGAGAGTGAGAACGAGAATCAGGACGAGGACGCGGACGAGGATGAAGACAAGGCCAGAGACAATGAGTGAGAAGCAGGACGCAATCAGTTGTTCACTCAGCCGGCGTCGCATCAGTTTAAATGACTCGTCATGCCTTGCAGCAATGCCATCGAGGAGATGCCAGAGCAGCACCAGCGGCGGGACGAGAAGATAGAGATGGGCGGAGAAGCAGTGTATGTTAGTGGATAGAGGCGGCGAAACAGAATCAGAGTGATGAAAATGCCGTTTGCTGCACTTGAACGTGTTGCCATTGGTCTGAAAAGCTCTCACGTTAATGACACTAGAATCAGTTTTCATTAACGATATACCCTACCGGGCAGTCATCAGACTCGTTTCGCCAAGTGAAGTGCTACACACATATACGGGAGAAGAGGAAGTGTGATGGATAGTTTGAGGAAAGGAAGAGATGGTCGAGATGGGTAGAAAAAGAGCGAACCGCATGCGTGCATTGCTAGCATATTTCTCTTCGTGGCGGCTGCTGCGGCGGCTGTGGCATTGGCGCTGGCAATTAATAAAACACACACCTTCTGTATAGCATGCGACTTCGGGCCCTTCTTTGCCCTTACCCCAACCACTGGACCCCGTAACTACACAGGTCACCCTGCAATCCACTGTCTGCACAGTGGTCTAAAGCGTTTATTTATGCAACGGCTGTCGTTGGCATTGGATTCGACATCGTTGGCATTGGTTGGCGGTATCGTTAGCTCTCCACTTGTGTCGGCTCAGTCGATGTTGGAAATTGAATTTAAAAAAGAAAAACTGGGAAAAAAAATCTCAAACGCTGCAAAATATTTCACACGCACAGCCAACGCTTGTTTCTGCTGCTGGAGATTTGGGTATAAATCACATTTGCCAACGAAAAATATATATAAATGTGGGATTTGTACCCACAAGAATTAGAATAGTTGTTATATTAAGTATATTATTTATTAAATTAGGTAATTAATAACGGAACAATGGGTTTTGACAAAATTATGTATTTACTCATTTACACACACGTCGTTCGTCGTTCGTCATTTTCTCTAGACTCCTCGTTTTTCACTCTGCCTTGCCACCTTGTTTGTTCTCTCTCCTTGCCACCTCGTCGATCAGCTGCTTCGGGAGTAGGTCTGGCCTTACAGCGTTACCATACCATCCCCACAGATCGGCCATCCTTAAATGCATTTGCCCCAAATGCGTCGTCGTCTTCTTCAAAGTCGTCATCATCGGCTTTGGAGTCATCTTCATTTTCGTCGTCTTCATCACTCTAGTTTAGGAGTCGTCTGTATCGTAGTTAGAGGTGTCATCATTCAATTCGTGGTTTTCCGTATCGCCTTCATGGTGGTCATTATTTGTTTTCAGCATCGTTGTCATCATCGTCGTAAACGTCATTCTCATTATCATCGTTGTAATCATCATTATCATCATCTTCGGGGTAGTCATCATCATTAACGTCGTTATCATCATCTTTATCATTGTATTTATCATCGTTAACAGCATTGTTCTCTAATCCTTTCGTAAGTTTTCTTAGTTATCAGCAACATCTTCATCGTCGTCTACATAAGGAATCCATTTCTTCATATATTCGGCGCAAGTAGTCGTATTTTTTGGGCCATCTACAAAGTGTGCATCTTTAGTGACATCATAAGTATCCTTTGATTTGACTTTAGTTACTCGAAAAGGACCTAAATACTTTGGCTTTAACTTCAGTCCACCTCCGAATTGAGTACGTTTAATTGCAACAAGATCGCCTTCTTTATAAATTGATGCATGTTTTCGTCGTAGATTATAAGTGTTTTTGTTTTCCTCTTGTAGATTTATGATTTGCTGCTTCGCATGTTTCCTTAGGTCATCTCTTTTTTCGCTAAACATTGCTATCATTTCCTCATCAATTATTTGCTTCAATTGGATATCAAACTTTGTACGCATTTTAACTCCAACTAATAACTCGAACGGTGTAGTATTTGTGCTTCTAGAGTGAGTTGAATTTATTGTTTGCTGAACTCTTCCAACAAACTTGTACCATTTGCTCGGGTCATCAACAGAAAGCTTGGATAAAACAGATATAATAATAGCATTAAGTCTCTCTACTTGCCCATTTGCTCTAGGCAGTCCGGTAGTAACAGCGTGATGAAGGATGTTCTCTGAACGGCAATACTCCTTAAAGTCTTCTGATGTGAAAGCAGATCCTCTATCTGTAATAATCTGGACTGGGTTTCCAAATGTGAGACTTTGTGCTTGCAATCTCGATATAACTTCTTGGGCGGATGTCGTCTTAGTCGTATATAACCAGCAGTATTTGGTGAATGCATCTATAACAGCTAGGATGTGTTTGTATCTCTTGTCAGTAGATTCAAGCGGACCCAAAAAATCAATGTGGAATGTTTGCAGTGGTTCTTCTTCCTTAGGCAATGGATTTAACAGTCCCTCCTTTTTCCCTTGTTTGCGGTTTGAGATAATACACGGAATACAGCATCTAATATGTCGTTCTACTTTGGCCTCAAGTTTCGGTATATAATATTCTTTCGCAATTATGTCTTTCGTCTTCCTGATAGAAAAGTGTCCTCTCTCATGCGCTTCTTTGATAAGATCACGCTGGAATGATATAGGTACAACTATTAGTTCAACGTCGTTCACCAGCTTACATAAGAGACCGGCTTTCATAAAGTAATCATTGTGTGATGCTTTTTCAGATAGAATATCGATAATTGCTTTTATCTCGTCGTCTTGTCCTTGAAGATACTTTAGTTTGCTGATTGCGCTTCCATCGGTGATTAACATTACTGGATTTCGGCTTAAGGCGTCAGCATGCCGAATACGTGTTCCTTCTCGATGCTCCACCTCGAAGTCAAATTCTTGTAGCATTAGAATCCATCGGGCCACTCGTGTGCCAACGTCTCGTTTTTCCATGGTTTTGGTGAAAGCATTGCAGTCGCTTACGAGTTTGAAGCGGATGCCAAGTAAGTAGACTCGGAATTTGTTGAGAGCTTCAATAACAGCTAGTATCTCCAGTTCGTAGCTTGAAAACTTTCTTTGTGCGTCCGTTGTGATCCTGCTCATATAATATACTGGGTGTAGTTGTCCATCTTCAGGTGAGACTTGTAAAAGTACAGCTCCAAACCCGTCAATCGAAGCATCGGTGTGGAGCTCCGTCTCATGGTTAAAATTAAAGATTTTTAATACGGGCCTCTCTGTGATCAATATTTTTAACCTGTTGAATGATTCGATTTCAAGATCATTAAAATAGAATTTAGCATTTTGTTTAAGTAGATTCGTTAGAGGCTTAGCTATTAATCCAAAATTTTTGATAAATTTTCTGAAGTATCCAACCAATCCTAGGAAACTTTGAAGTTGCTTCTGGCTTGTGGGCTGGGGAAATTTAGTTACAGCTTTGGTTTTCTCTTCCGAAATACATATCTTTTGGTCTTCGATTTCGTGCCCTAAAAATTCAACTCTTTTCTTTAAAAAACTGCATTTTTTTAGGTTGATCATCAGGCCGTAATTTTCACACTGTTTCAGGACTTCTTTGAGATTTGATATAGCCTCGTCTTCATCTTTAGCTGGAATAATGATGTCATCTACATATGGAATTGCGATATTTTTGCGAGTCAGCTCTCGAAATATAGCATTGATGTGCCTTTGAAAAACACTAGGAGAATTCGCTAGTCCAAATGGTACCTTCAGAAACTGGTATTGCCCGTTGTGGGTTACAAAAGATGTATATTTTCGACTTTCCTCCTCGACATCAACATGGAAGAATCCATTTTTCAAGTCAATAGTGCTGAATATCTTTGCACTTACCAATCTATCCAGTTGGTCTTCGATTAAGGGTAAAGGAAAATGGTCTCGTAATATTACCTTGTTGATCCTTCTATAATCGATACATAGTCTTGGAGAACCATCTCGTTTTTTTACCAGGACTACGGGGCTACTGTACTCTGACTCAGAGTGCTCGACTATACCTTCTTTTAACCATTCATCGACTTGTTGGTCTACTACGGAACGCTCGTTATAACCGATTCTTCGCGGACGCGAGTAGATTGGGGTATCATCATTAACTACGATTCGCATTTTTACGTTTGTCGACTTTGCGTTTACGGGTTTATAGTTTTTTATCAGTTCGCGTACTTCATTCTTTGCGGAATTGCTTGCATTAGCTTCAATATTTAAATCAATCTCGTCAACATTTGATGCATTTATTTTCATCAACACCGAAATTTCTGCTTCAAGCTCGATACTGTCACTCTTTCTTACACTTATCCCGTCAGAATTTATTTTTACTTCCGCAATTCTACAAAATTCTTCGCCTAACAGCAAGTCTTCATCAAGAAATTGTGCATCAATTACTAGAAATACCGATTTGAATTCTTGACCGTCAATTACGAATAGTTTTTCGATTGAACCCATGGCTTTGACCGCGTCGCCATTACCGAACCCAATTAAAAATTTGTTGCATTCACATAGCTTTGACTGTTTTATTCTTTTATAAATCTTTTCGGACATAAGATTGTATTTACTACCAGTGTCAATAAAAGCATTCATCTTTAAACCGTCGATTGTTATCTCTTTATACATACGCGAGGTTGATGTGTTTAGTTTTCGTGTATTACTCACTTCGTGTTTTTCAGATTTCTTGGGACAATCTTTGCCAATATGGCCAAACATGTTGCATTCAAAACACTTTTTACCTTTGTTTTTATCGTCACAGTCAGCGGCTGTATGACCTTTAAGACCACAATTGAAACATTTGATTTCTTTATTTACACTCCGAACTTGCTTTGGCTGAGAACTGCGATCACTTTTCTGGATTTGTTTATTAAAACTTACTACATTCTTATTCTCACTCTTAGATTTCTCCCGCATTATTTCGTAGCATTTCAGTTTGTCTTTAAAGTCTTTTATGTTTTTAGCTCCATACAACATTGATTTGTTCGTACCACTGTCGTCAATACCATCAATAACATACTGGATCAATGCAGACTCTTCGACATTTCCTCGTGTGGATAACTCTTTCATCAGCAAAAAATATTCTTGTAAATTCTCGTTCTTTTTAATTTTCCGGTCAGCCATCATTTTATGCAATTGGGCACTGTTTGTCGTCGATTTAAATTCATTGAGTAGCGCCTTTTTTAATTTCAACCAGTTATAAATACCTCGTTCGCTCGCAACAAAAAGCTTTGCTAATCCTTTTAATGACCGTTTTGCGAATATAAACATTTGTAAATCATTCCAATACATTAGCTTTGCAAGATCTTCGAATTCATTAATCCATACTTCTATGGAAAGGGTATCTTCACCATTAAACGATCTAACCGAATCTTCGATATCATGAAAATTTAAAGCAAATCTTGGAACACTTTGAATCGGAACGTTTTGAATTGGAACACTGGCTACTGAAGGGTTGTTTTTGTTTCTTTCTTCTTGTGCATCATTATCGTCAACGCCATTATTATCATCTTCTTCGTTTTCGCTTTCGTCAGAGACTTCGTCATTCGCGGCATTAAAATCAGCATCAGGCAGTAAATTTCCCTTTTTCAAATTACAAAATATAAAGTTTGACAGGTCACTCTCATTGTGGTGTAAATGTAGCATATTACATATTACAGCTAAGTCATTATCAGAAAGTTCATCGGCAATATACGACATTTTAATTGCATACTCTTCATCTGTTCTTTCGTAGTCGTAACCTTGAAATTCGCGTAACCGTTTTCTGTTATTTCTGTCTCCATCCCTTTCGAATACATATTTGTGAAGCAATGTAATGTTCTGTCTCTTTTCCGTACGTAGTTTTTCTTTTATAGCACCGAAATCTGCGAGCTTTGCCATGTTCACTTTTTTATGTCTGTATTGGTAGCGTCACTCTTATATGTGTGTGTATTTTACTTCACAATTTGTCGAATTCTTGGAAACGTGTTTTAACCCCTTTGTTTTTTCTCTTTCAGATCTCACTTTAATTTACACAAAAATCACTTTTACATATATTTGTCCATCTTATTCGTCGTTTTAGTACTTCTTTACTATTTTTTCACATCATTTTATTTGAGACTTCATATTTTTTAGTTATGGGTTGAACCGTTATGTTTTTCTTCGATTAAGTTAGGTTGAACCGTTATATTTCTTCTTCGATTAAGTTAGGTTGAGCCGTTATATTTCTTCTTCGATTAAGTTAGGTTGAGCCCCCATATTTGTGGGATTTGTACCCACAAGAATTAGAATAGTTGTTATATTAAGTATATTATTTATTAAATTAGGTAATTAATAACGGAACAATGGGTTTTGACAAAATTATGTATTTACTCATTTACACACACGTCGTTCGTCGTTCGTCATTTTCTCTAGACTCCTCGTTTTTCACTCTGCCTTGCCACCTTGTTTGTTCTCTCTCCTTGCCACCTCGTCGATCAGCTGCTTCGGGAGTAGGTCTGGCCTTACAGCGTTACCATACCATCCCCACATAAATAATATATTTATATGTACATGTAGAGGTATATGCATATGTATGAGTGTATGTACATATGTCTGAATGTCGCATACATAAATCTTTCAGTTTGGATTTTCACTTTGGCGGCATAAATTGACACTGGCTGCTGACAACGTCGCTGCTGCTGCCGCTGCCACAGCCACATTTGAAAACCGCGCTTAAAAGCATACTCACTACCTCCCATCTTCCGATACATCCACCGCCCTCATTCCCACTATCGCCTGGGCCCCAATGCTCACCGCGTCTCCTCCTATACAACCGAAAAAAAAGAAATGAGAGGAAAAAAATTCTTGCATTGCAAATTGCTTTTTTGTCAGCTTAAATAAAGCAATGCGCGCTGACAGTAAAAACTCATTTACGCGAAATTAAATTAAAAGTTAATTAACGCTGTCAATGTGCAAAGCACTTCAGTCAGCTGAAAAGTACGGGTTGGGGGGCAGAAACTCTCTTCGGCCAGGGGCAATGACAAAAAGGGGGCAAAGCCTGACGGGCAGGCAACTTTTCAACTACCTGCAACTACCGGCAACTTTTGCTGGCCAAGTTGCAAAAATCAACGTAAGTAAAGTTAAGCATATGTCCGTTTAAATTGATGCGAACTGGTTTTAAATGCCACTGACTGACAATTTACTTTGCAACTGCTGTAGCTGTAGCTGATGTTGTTTTTATTGCTGCTACTGCTGCTGTTTGCCTGAACATGGGATTGGTTTGTTGAATCCGCTGTTTGGGTTATTCGGTCCTTGGGTTGCTTGGCCTGCAGTTATGCAGAATGCACACAGTGCGTATGGTTAATGTGACATGACCAGGTTGGCTGACTCGCTGTCGGCCAAAGTCAACATTCATTCGATAATTATTTGTTAAATGAATTCCACAAATATAAACCATCAAAATCATACGCAATATAAGTTTGTAAAACGGATATCTGATCGATAGTCTAAACGACATCCTGTGGAAAGTCTATTGGGCATCTTGGGGACATTTTAAATACAGTCCATGGGACATCCTGTGAGTTTGAAACTCCAAATTCATACAAAAACAATAAAGCATCGATCGAGCCGTTTAATTGCATATACATATCTTTAATATGTTACGTTTTATATTATATATAAATTTATATTTATATATTTATATATAAATATAAAATAAAGTGATTTGTATTCTTATACAACGTTTGCATTATTTGATCAAGTCGATATCAAGATATATTAAAACCTTTAACCGAGTTCCAGAAGTAATTTAGAACAAAATAGTTGCTTTTACTACACTAGCTTGATAAATTTATATTGACAATGAGCATTTACGTCTAGTACGTTTCTGTGGGATTAATTAATCTTACATCGGAAGGTTATGTACATATGTACATACATGAATGTAACTTTAGCCTATAGGTATCTGTTTAAAATTTCGAATAATCTTGGTAGCGCAATGACTGACTGACTGACTGTCTGGTAGGCATCAGTATGTACATGTGTGTATACCATATCAAAATAAATAAGCTTGTAGATTGCCAATTTGCATTGCACTCGTACGGCCAATTTCGTCATGAAAATTAAAGATAACATAAATGCGGCTCGCCTGGCACCGGCAGTGGCACGGCATGCCACTCAGAGTCCGGATAGAGTTCAGGCCTAGCAGCAGGCCAAAGCCTGGCCCGTACGAGGGCATCAATGTCGGTGCTCTGGCGTGCTATTTGAATTGAACAAGTGTCAGCGTCGAGGGGAAACAACGTCGAAGCTGTCGTTCTCGTAGCCCTTATACTATGAAGTTCTCGTCCTCTGCATTTGCATGTCCTGCCAGACTACGACGGTGGCGGCGACGTCGACTATGCTCTCAAAACTCAAAAAATATTAACACTTTAACGCCAAGTTTTTTATCCGGCTGCCGGAAACAGACAACACAACAAAACAGAACACAACACACATAACACACATACACAGACAGCGAGTAAGACTCACACATAAACACAAATACAGGGCTCGAGGCATCGGCGGCAAAACGCCATGTTGGATTATTCAACTCAACGCCATTTCGCGTCACAATGCGCGCTATGCGCCGCCATCATTGCACTCGACAGCGAACGGTAGCGAATGGTGGCCACCCCGGCGGATGAAGTTGCAATTCAAAGTCATAAACACATGGAGCGTGGGCGCAAAGTCTCAGCTAAGCCGCGGAGCTACTATTGCCGTTGCCGTTGTCGCTGCTCCTGTCCTGGCAGCGGCAGCACTTCCTGCCGTGGGATTTCTAGTCAGGCTCTTTCAGTATTTCCATTTCTTTTTTGCTTTGTTTTACCATTTTTTCGTCTGTTTGTTGTTACCGCTGTGCTGGCTACTCTTCTTATTGTTATAGACAGTGTTTGGAGGGTATACAGCGGATATATTAGTTAAAACAACTAAATACAAAAGGGAAAATATTTTTTGTAGTCCTCGCTCTTACAAAAAAAAAAATCCCGTAGATATTTCTCTCTATTTTTTGCGACTAATTGTAAGATCCATGATTCTAGCGGGCAAGTTTTGCATCGTCTTCAATTCTTAATTCTTTCAATTCTTTCTCTTAATTTGGAAAACTCTGAAACTATCAATCTTTTCTTTTGCTAATATTCCGCGACTTCCTTTGCCTTTGCAATTGCTTAAAATCACTTTGCCTTAAGGATTCTCTTTTTGTTTCAGAAAAAAAATATTAATTAATAAAAGGAGCAAAGGAGTAAATTATAAAATAATATTAAGAGTTATGTTCTTTTCAAATTTTTAACTTTTATACTTAAATATTTTTTTGAGTCTTAAGTAACTTGAAAGCATTTTTAATCTAGTTTCTCTTTGACTAGGTAAGATATTGTCGATCCTTTCTCTAGGCATTAGAAAAAAATACAAGTTTTGTTGGTTATTTTTTGGTTAGCACTGTTCGTTTTTCATTTGCATGCAAAATTCAAACATCAGCATAAAAATGCAATTTTTATTGCGCAACATTTCTCAATGCCCGCTGCAAATATTTTCGCGGGCTTTATTATAAATATTTTTTTGTTTTGTAGTTTTCTTTTGTTTTTCATTCTACTATTGTTGTTTATTTTGGTTTTTTGTTTTTTTATTTTCTGTATTTTTTATATTTTTTGCTTGGCTCGGCTTGTTGCTGTTGCCGTTGCCGTTTTCGCCTGCCTGTGGCTGCTGCTCATATTTATTTTCACTTTTTATTTCGGCCCCTTGGCATGCACACGGTTTGGCTGGTTTGCCTTTATTATGAGCTGCACTTTATGAAAATGCAGTTGCCGCCAGTCCGCCATCGAGCCAAGTCTTAACAGGTGTGGGACAAGGACGGATGTGGATGAAAACTTGGGATAGCATATACAAAGCTCCTTGTTGAGCGAGATGCGAGGGATGCGTTTCGAGTACATTGCAAATATTTTATTATTGCACAATTTCGCCAACTTATACCGCTCGCATATGAATGCACAAGATGAGCAGGATGAAACGCGGGGCAGACAAAAAAAAAAGAAAAATAAAATTTGGAGGCGGTGCCCGAGTCTTTGGCTGGCTCCTGTTGGATGCCGCAAGGCCGCAGGAAGGATGCAAGCAAGCTAAAATAATATTTCGTTGCTGTTGCTACTGTTTGTTTGTTTATTTTTGTTTGTCGGTTCGTTTAGTTGAAATTACGTTTTGTATGCCACTGAATTTCATAGTAGGAACAGCAACAACAGCAACTACAAGTTTTTGCAACAACAATAACAACAACAACAACTTGAGCCGAAAAACTTGCTTTCGGTTGTTATTATTCTTACGTTTACTCCCGGCAAATTTGCCGTGTGCCGCCTTACCCGACTCTTGCCGTTTTTGTTGCTGTTGTATGGACTTCTCTTTCGGCTTGTACTCCTTGCCTACTACCAGTATATTCCATTATCCCGCCCTTTACTGGCCCACCCAATGCCTATCCTCTCAACGGAGTGTGTTTCGGGTTTTTTTGCTTTTTTTTGTGCTGTTTTTCCAACATTTTAACTTCCGCTCAATTTACCTTTAGGCCAAGTAATTTAAAAGCTGACGTGTTTGTACAACTACAATTTCGACTCATGTTGCCGTTGTTTCTGTTGTTGTTGTTGTTGCTATTGCTGGTGTTGTTGGCATTGCTTGTGTAGAGCACTTCCTGGTGTGGATTTTTGCTAGGTTTCGCTCTTGTTCTGGTTTTTGGTTCTTGGTTTTTGGCCTCTTGGATTTCATTTCGTTTCTTTTCTATTCTTTATTATTTCTTTTTCATCTTTGCTTTCATTTTGTTTTGTTTTTGTGGAAAATATTAAAAATAAACGAAAGAAATTTTCTTCTACTTTGGCATATATTTTGGTTTATTTGCCCCATGTTTGGCGTTGAAGTCAAGTTTCAGCTTTTTGGTCGAGCGACAACAGTCTAAAAGCTGTTAAAACTGTTTGCCTTGGCTAATAGACGGCAAAGCGGTGAAAGCTAGCATAAGGTAAATATTAATTAAAGTCGATAGTAAATGGCAAAACAAAAAAAAAAAAAAAAAAAAAAAAACCGAAAAAGAACCGAAAACGTTTATGGACTAACTGTTTTTCTTTCCCCGCCCTGTTGGCTCTGTTTAACATGTGAGCACGCAATTTCCTTGATTGGCAACACCCGAACAGAGGACGTCATTGGAGTCAACTTGAATTGAGTTGACTTGAGCTGAGTGGAGAGCTGGAATCAATGATTGAAAGACCAGCACAAGTTGTCGGTTGGAGGTCTGCGGAGTATGCATAACATATTAAAAAGGAAAAACTGTAGCATACTTCTTTGGGATGCAGTGAATTAAAATCAACCGCCACTATTTCAAGTGTTCGCATGTATGTATATGAAAGGGAAAAACAATAAAGAGTAAGCAAAACAGAAAGAAAACAGAGAACAGAGCAGTTAACGCCATTGTTTGTGCCTTGTTCGTGCCAGAGCCACAGCGAGGCATCCTTGCCACTTCTTTTCGCCCTCTGCTGCCCGTCAGCCAAGCCAACGAGTCTGTTAGCCAAGCCGCAGGCTGAAGCTGCAGCAGTTGGTGCTTGGTAGTCGTACCATCTTCTGGTGCTGCATTTAGTGAAGTATTGTTTCTGCTAGATTAATCCTGTTTTAATTAAATATACACGCTGCCAGCACAAAACCAACAAGAACGTCAGCTCTGTCAGCCAACAGCAAAGCAAAAGGAAAGAAGCACAAAAAAATAAAAAAAACAAAACATGAACGAAGCATCGACTTGAAGGAACAGGCTCCACTTTCTTTATGCAGTCTCGAGTCCAAAACTACCATCACTCTCCTGGCTGTAGCTGAAAATTTCGACTTCTGACGTCATGCAAATGCAAATGTATATGTGAGCTGGCTTCACTTGGAATGACAAAGTGACTTGGCTGAGAGGAAAACAAGGGTGCAAACAGCAGCAACTGCAACGGCAACAGCAGGAAAAGCATTCGACCTCGGTTTATATATTTTTTATATTTTCATTTTTAACCATCTCTGGCTGACGCTGTATGTTTTTCTTGTCGAGTTTTAAGAAAAAATACTTTTTCTCACGCATCAGCATTGCCCTGTATGTATGTATGTACTTACCTGCAAAAACATGGCCCCCTCAAACAACCTCGACTCTCCGCCACCGTTTTGTAATTTCTGTAGTAAATTAAAAGTGCTGGGGTATTTTTTAAGTGCTCTACACAAAAACAGCTCATGTTCAGGTTGTTATGATGCAGTCAAAACGTTTGTCATACCCACAGCCGAATGGCCTTGTTGTCCAGGGCAACTAACTAAGACTAGTCATATATTTAGTATGCTGATCTAAGAGCTTTCCCGTTAATGAGCTGAAAATTTTGTGAACACACAACAATTTAGTTTGCTGCCAAAGAGTTTTAAAATTAAATAATATTCTTATTTAACACATTTGTAGTTTACGATTTGGTGACGTAAAATGGCATCAAATGTACAAAACTTGAACACTTGAATTACTTCTGCTGTAGTTTTGTTACTTAACTAGTATTTCGTAGAACCAACACACAAATTACAAAAACTTTACAAAAAACTTTCGACAATGAAGTTTTCCTTCAGAAGGATAACCTGACAACTTTCTAATATTATTTTGATTTACCATACCTACAAAATCTCCTGGGTCCTGTGATATTTTGCTTGATAGAAAAATATCAATTATAGGTCTCCAAAGGTGTCATTATCCAAAGTATTTTGCTTAGAAGAATGCTAAAGAATTTCTTCAGTAGCAACCTAACGAATAATTTGACCCCATATCCTTGTCGTTCATCAGATTAGTTAATATGTATTTGTCAATAAATATTTTTTTGGTAGAAAGTATTTTTTGCTTAAAGAATGCTAGAGAATCAGTTAACACGTGTATGTCAATAATGATTGTTTTAATGGATTTTTAGGAACTTTTTGTGGGTTTCATGAATTACCAGAAAGCAAAATATATTTTTTTAACACAAAGTTATAAAGATGTTGGGTAAACATTGTTAAACAAAATATTTACCGATATGAAGTAGTTTCATAACTTGAAAATCTTGCACATAGATGAGCGAGCAATTTCGAAGTTTTTCCAACTTCATTACGACATGTTTGCTAGCCACTTAATTAGCTCCCAGCATGGAACTTGGCAGCTAATCAGCCCCCCTCCACCCACCGACCTCATGCCACTTAAGTTTTTGAGCCCGCAGACTCTCATATCTGTTCGTCATGTAGTTTGTTGTGCACTTGGGTAAAAGCGAAATCAAAGCGTAAAAACTTTTAACCGACTTTTGCACGTAGGGTGCATCATAATCGGCTGGCGTCAAACAATCTTAAGATTTTCATGTTTGTTTTCGTTTTCATTTTCGTCTTTACTGATGTTGCTGTTGTTGTTGTATTGATGTTCCTACTGTGCTGGCATGCAATTTTGCTCCATTAAATGCATCGCATACTTAACGACATAAGTAAACTTCATTGCCAATGCGAGTCTGTTGTCCATGTACAAATACATAAGTGTATGTTAACACATACCTATACAGACAGATATATATGAGTAAGTGTGTGTGTGTAAGCACAGAAAAAGGGCGTGTCACACGCACAAGTGTCCATTAAATTTTATCATTAATTTTCGTTTGCTTTAATCCGCCCGGATAGCCACTTACTACTGCCGCCCGCTGATTTTGCTTTTACTTTTTGGCATTTCATCTGTATAATCAGATTATCAACAGATAGGAAACTATTATATCGTTCATATAATGCATATGTATATGTTCATACATACATATATATTCAAAAGTTAAGCATTAAATTAAAGCTCAACTTAATGTATGTATGTGTTTATTCATTGATACGAAAGTAGAAAAGACAATACAAGAGAAGCATTTCATTTTTATTGTCCATCATTTGTGTTGTGTAAAATAACAAAACGATTGTGCAAAGAATATGCCTGACTTGAATTGAAACTACCTTATACTCATCTGCAACGAGGTCAGCTTAACAAGAAATTAGACTTTAATGTGTCTAAAGACTCTAAATATCTTAATTAATCAATCATGGGTGTTGTGGCAAGTATTGGCAAGGAAGTTTTTTATTTTCGAATCTCATTCTTTTTTAATATTACAGAGACGTTTTTTACACAGTACGAAATTAATCACTTTTTTTAAAGTAATTCATTTCAAAGGTAATTAGACTAGGTCTATTTACTGAACGCCATTTTTCCATAACGTTTATACATAAGACTCTTTTCAAACATACCTCGTTTTTATGTAAAAATACATTTGTGCATTGATAGATATACATATGGATGGTGAATTTCGTATTAAATTCACTTTAGTGTATTTTTTGCGTGTGCTTTGTATTTCTTTCGTTGTTGTTATTGTGGTTGCAAAATACGCAACATAACAAGCAGATATACAAAAATACATATATTTAAATCTATTGAAGTAAATACATATATGCAACATATAGCACATACATAGAGTTATTTATAAATCTCGTTTATTAGTTCAATTTGCTGTTTGTATAATCAATGCACTCGGCTTCAATAAAAATCAAATACATAAATCTCTCCTTTTACTCTATTCCTCACACCCGCTCTGGTCTCCTCAATCTTGCAACGTATTTAGCCATTGCTGTTGGCAGTAAAAATAACTACAAAAACTGGGGAAAAATATAATAGAATTAGAATGAGCTGCAGTTAAGCGTAATGAACCATAAGATACCCTACAAACAATTTACCAAACGATTGCGAACAATCAAAAATGCATAAGGAAACTTTTACATTGAATATTTTATGGCACTTTGCTTCTTTTCATTTCTCCATGCTCAACTATTACCAAGTTAGTGGTTGGAAAACTTAGTTTAAAACGCATGGTATATTGTGACAGTTGTGTTCAAATAATGTATATAACCATTGAAAAATGACAGAATTTGAATATGGTAAAAACTATACAAGTGAAAAATTGCCACGCAAATGGCAGGCGCTTGGCCATGTAATAACCAAAATTGATAACAATCAATATGCTGCTTGTTCGACCCCTTCCCCCATTTTCCACCCATTTCATGCCGACATGGCCACACCAGACCAGCAACAATGTTTGCCATGTTGGTGGCATTTAACCTGTCGTTGACAGCACCGCCTCCCCGTGGCTCCCACCATCGATGTTGCATACTCTGGCCCTGGCCCTGGCCCTCACCATCAGAAAATGTATCCCGAATGCACGCATTGGGTTTTGATTGCCTCACACTTTTTTGGGTGTTTGGCGCTCTGGCGCAACTTAGTTTATTTGAAAATGCACTTAAAATTTAATTTAAATGTAAATTTGTGCAACGAAATGTTTTGTGTCGAAAAAATGTTTATGTAAACAGTGTAAAAGTACCGCAGCAACAACATCAGGCGACAATAGAGCCAGCAAAAAAAAACCCGACAGAAAAAAAACGTGAAATAGAATGCAAATGCAAATATTGGCAAACACCGACCGAAAAAAAAAAATGTGTAAGCTGCCTTGGTGTGAACAAAAATGAGAGGAATTTATATGCAGATGTGCAAACATTTTGCACCCTATTCGCCTCGACATCACCCAGTGCCAACCCAGTTTGTGTGTGTGTGTGCATTCATTTTCAGATTCTGATTCGGAGCAAGGGCTTTTGGGGTATAGGGGCTTGAGTTTGCACTGGCGCGTAGCGTGCGTGAAATTTAATAAAGCTCAAGTTGGCGCCGAGTTGCTGTTGCATTTTGTTGTCGTTGATCGCCCTCCGGGCACTAGCGCTTACCAAAGGCACCGACAACACACACAGTTGGTGTTGATGTTTATTAAATTTCGTTAAATTATGTAATCTTTGAGCAAAAATTGCACAGCAGCAACAGCAGCAGCAGCAGCAATAGAAGCAACAGAATCAGCAACAACAACGACATTTGCCAAATGCAATTCGGAACAACTTAAAAAGCAAACGCACCGCAATAAAAGTGTCTTCTACTGTGCCCTGTTGCCATCCATTTCCGTTTCTCTATTTGGCAGTGTATGTATGGGTGTAGTGCACCCCTGCAGCGCTGTTTTCACATTGTTGCTTCACACTAATCTTCTGTCAATGCAATGCCAGCACAAGGATGAAAGCGACAACAGCTTGCAAAGACTTCGCTGTTGCCATTTAGTCGTCGAAACCTAAACCCTACCCAGAACAAGTAATCTAGACGCTCAACAGTGGGTGATTTGACCAAGGATTGTGTTCACATTTCAAAACATTTAATGTTAAGGTTTTACGAGTTACGAATGACAAAAATATTAGTTTTGAAAGAACTCTATTTGATAGATTCTACAGTTTAGTACTTTCTACTGAAGGCAATTTATTATGAAGACATTTAATTTTAAAAACAATTATGGTAAAACAATTAGGATAACTCAATAATTTGATGCCGCCTTTAAAGTAAGGATCAAAAATATGAAAAATTTAATGTGTTAATGCGTGAAAAATGTTCTAGTTACTTTTAAGACAATAATCTCATAAATGGCCCATGGTTGGCAGGCCACACAGTCAGAGCAAAGACCAAAAAGTGCAAACCGCAGCCGCAAACGTTTCAATGTTGGGCTTGGGTGTAGGTTTTTGGTTTAGGTTTGGGTTTAGAATGAATGCCTTGTCCCACAGAATTCCCCAACTACATCCGCATGCAGGGCGCCGCCGCCTATTCAGACGATGTTTCAAATGCAGAGAGTGTTGTTTTCAGGGTGAATCGCTGGTTTTGTCTTTAAGTGTAAAAACATTTTGCTATTGGGCAAGCAGCAGCAATCCCAGAGCCGCATGTTGTCGCCGATGTATAGAGAGAAGCGTGTCACCAGCATTGGACCGCCGATGCAGTCAAGTGCATGAGCTGGTTGCCTTCATGCTACCATGTGTGTCCGTGTCTGAGTGGCTTAAGGGGTAAGGTGTGTGTGTATGTGTGTGTTAGTGCGGCTGTTGTGTTGTCAGTGTGGTTAATCCTTTCAGACGCCCACCATTTACCAACATCCGATATACCTCTCCAATTGTAGCTGTATTGCGTTTGGGCTACAACTAATGCAATATTCTCATTATTTGGTTTTCTTGTTTGCCTTAACTTGTTTTTTTTTTTTTGTATTTTATTTAATTTGGTTTTGATTTTACTGCTGGAAGTCTACATCCACACAGATGCTGCACCCAGTTACTTCAACGGCTTTGGCTCTGTTTATTGGAACAACATTCAGCAACTGCAACAATTTGTCTTGCTTGCGTGTATGTTTTTGCTTTGCTTCTTGCATGTTTGTCCTTTTGCTCGTTCGTTTGTTTGTTTGTTTGTGCATTTTTTTGCTTGTGTATTTTCTTTGCTTTTGTTATTGTTTTATTTAATGTAATTGCTTTAACACTTGTATTTCGGTTGCAACTCTCGCCCACTGGCGCACACAACAAACTGCCAACAGCAACAGGAGTAACATTTTTGGTATTATTTTTTGGTTGCTTTCCTTTCTTTTTGGTTTTTTTTTTAATATTTCAGCAGCAGACGCCATTTGTCTTGCCCGCAAACTGGACAAGCATCTTGGCAGGCTGTCCGTTCGGTACATTTTGGCTGTCCAGCTATCTGGTCGAGTGGCTTTTGCCTGACTCTGGCAAATTAATTTCGTATTAGCGCACTCTGACAAATTAAAACCACAGAGTCAACAGCCTGTTCTGGCCTAATTCTAATATTCAGATACGCTGCCCGAGAGTCAAATCAATGGCTGTTAGCAAAGGGCCACAAATTATATGCAAAGTAACAACTAATAAATATTCAATGCCTGTCGCATTAATCTTTGAACAGTACCAGCAGTGCGAAAGGGCAGCCCTTAAAAAACCAAGAGAAAAAAAAATAAATAAAAAGCACATTACTAATGCCAATCTTTTAGCTCGGTTTGGCCTCGGCCTCGACCATGGCCACGGCCTCTGTCCTTGCTCGCCTTTTGCGTTATCATCTACTCTGAGCACACAGACTGTCCATTTGGGTATATACTTATACATACTTGATTTTCAAAATATGTCGCTTACAAGTAAAAGTTGAAAGATCGTAGTCCTTAAATGTACAAGGTTAGCTTATAAATTTGAAACTTTAGCCATTGATAAAGAAAGTTAAAATATAACAATATGTAGAATTCGTCATACGCCACGTTGGCCAACAAATTTAATATTGTTTATTAGAGAAACATGAGTTTTTTTCAGCCGCAAAAATCAAGAGAAAATATTAATTATTATAACAATATGTGTTTTAATATTTTTAATATATAAATGAATTATTATTTACTTGTTATTTAATATTTGAAAAAAAAAGAAAACTAAAATGATAATTATAACAATGTTCTCTTTGTTGTAATATAATATTTTAAGAAATCATTTGGTTACATATAAATAAAATTTGAATTTTTTAGCTATAATAGTATTTACTTATGTGTTAAAAATATATCGTTTAAACTTAAGCTTCAAACTTAAAATTATGCTCTGGTTAACTTATATTCGGTGTTTTCAGGGTATCAATCAAACGAATACTTGAGAATGAATATGGTTAGTTGTTTATTTTGTAAATTTAACAAATAGTCACCGGGGTAAAAAGGGGCGCGTGTAAGGACCGGCCATAAACAAGACGATCTAGGGACAGGGGCAGAGCCCTGTACAACGACAATACCTGACCGGACTGACCTGTTTTACCTTTAGGCCTTTCTTCACACACACACTTGCACTTACCTTCACACACACACACCCACACATTGCCTTTTACGTACATACATACATATACATCAGCATTGACCACAGTGACGTTCTGGCCACTCAACAAAACCCTCAGGCACTTTTTAATCTAACAAAATCCAAAGAAACCGCACGTCGCATAAATAATGAGACTGATGAGGGTCCATTATGGGCACGTAAAGGCAAAGAGCGGTGCACGCTAGTCGGTTCCATCATCAGGAGCTGAATCCGGAGCACCAGCCCCCAAGTCGTTGTCGAAGACGTAAACGGGGCAGTTGGCGTTGGCGTTGGCTTTGGCGTCAGCAGTCAATGTTTGAGCAACGTGTTTTTAAACAGCGCTAGGTGTGATAACAGTTGTGGCCGGCACATGAGGGGCAGGGTGGTTAGGGTGTCGGACTGTGGTAGCAGTTGGAGTCAGAGGGCAGGAGAAACAGGTCAAAAGCATGACAATGACAGCATAATTGATTTTCGAACAAAGCAAAGCAATATAAGCAGCTACAAGCGTCAGGATCGGAAGCGGGCCGAGACAATTTATGAAATGGGTAGCTGTAAAATACTATACCAACATACCACATACATATACAAAGATATGTACATCTAAACATATGTATGTATGTTGGTTTGTCTATATATCGTAGATACTCGTGCTCGTACATACATACATAGATTGCTGGCCATCCGAACAGTCGGCTAACAAAGTTTGCGGCCAAACAAAATGGTCAGACAAAAACTACTTCGAACAGCTTTATAAAATTTATATAAGCTCAGAGGCTTTTATTTTTTACTCTCTATACGAATATTAAAATTTCACAACAATTTCCTATTTGTATATATTCATTTTGGCTTTTCGCTATTGAAAATAACCAAATCCGAACACAATGCATGGGAATTGGAAACTGCGAAAATTTTCAGAGCTTCCATGCTGATTTATTTAATTAATAATTAATTCATTTCATGAGTTTGTCAAATTAGAAGAGTGGGAAGCGACGAATTAAATTGGCCAATTAATAACTTTCTGCATTTAAATGCAATTGAAGAGAAATTCGATAGCATTGCAATAAATTGCAGAGCCAATTAACTGAAATTCCCTCACTCCACATCATCTTGCTCTCAATGTCTCGGTGTCTGAGTTTGTCTTAAGCTCAAGTGAAGGAACTTTATTGACCAAGTGTTGTTTGCTGTGGGTGAGGCTTTATGGGAATGTACATAGGGGAGGTGTGGTGGGTGATGGGGCTTTAGTTATTTGTGTTGGCTTGTGCTTTATTTAAAATTTATTTAAATGAAGCCGAACGTATAAATAGCGCCACTTTAGATGCAATCAATGGCTTAAGCATTTCAACACTGGTCTAAAGTCAAGATAGCAACTAAGACCGAGACTGAGACAGAGACAGCAACGGCAACGGGGAGGGCAATGACGACGATGATGGTAATGGAGGGGTTATAGAAAGATGGGAGGGAGACCACTCAAACATGCTTCAACAAATTCAAACAGATAAAATATGCAAAAATTAATTAAATACTTGCGCTTTGCATGTTCCTTGAAAACAATTTGCCAGACACCAAGGCTCATGTTGAAAGTGTGTGTGTGTATGTTTGTGTTTGTGTGTGTGCAGCTCCGGAAGTAAGCGAACTTAAGGTGGTTGAAACGGAACAGTACGGAACGGACAAGAGTAAAGCAGACCCCGGGCCAGAAGCAATGTCCATGTTGAGTTGTAGTCGTGGCCAGCGATGTCGACGTCGGCCTGTCCAGGTGTGGAAAGTGTGCTATATAATTTGCAGCAAACAAGAGAACAAAAAATAGTTGAAAGCGTGCAGCAGGGGTATGGTTAGGAGTGTAAGTGAAGACACCAACAACAACAGCAGCAGCAAGAGAGACATGCCATAGCTGTGCCAGCAGCAAGAACCACAACAACAACATCGATTGCAATTTACTGCCTGATGCACTTAAGAAAATTTATGCAAATACCCAAAAATACTTACTTTACTACGGCCAGTATGAAACAGACAGAGGGAGAGAGAGCCAGAGACTGACAGGAAGAGGGACGGCCTCCTCGGCAAGGACAAACTGTATTATAGCATAAATTTTATAGTGCAGTCCCAGGTCTATGAACCGAACTCTGCTTGCCAGAGAACTATCATACATACCTTACCAAGTCGGCTGAAGTCAGCCGCCATACTAAATGAAGCAGCGCACCCACAAAACTGCAATCGCTTGCTTCATTACTTAAGGGGCGCCGCTTGTACTTGTTCAGTATTACTTCATTCTTTTTTTTTTTTGGTTGGTGTGCTGGTTCTTTGAAAAATACTTAAGAACCCAACAAGAAATGGGACGTGGAAAAAAAGAGTATGGCAAGCAAGACAAAAATGGACTCAGTGTCGGTGTTATTATATATGGCAAATTGAGCAAGTCGACCGCTGAGAATCTGGCAATACCCTCAGGTTGTAGGAGAGAGCGAGTGAGTTATGTATGTAACTTGGCATGGACACTGGGCAAGAAGTAGATAGAAGTGAAGACAAGACGAATACGTAGACAATTTGAGGAGGCTGCCTCTCTACCTCCTATTGCCGTGTTTTTCTCTTACCCCTGCAGTTGGCTTAGAGTAGAGCATAAATCAGCAGCGAGCTCAGGCAACAAAACTGACAGCAGACAAATTCTGTCTGACCCTCTGCCGTTGTGCCGCTTACCGTTGCACTAATTTGTCCAGGCATTCGCTCATCCAGAGATCCACCAACGACGTTGACTTGAGATGAAGACAGAGCCAAATTGATGTGCCTGCAGCTGCAGTGTGTAAAAAAGTTTCCCCCTCGACCTCATCTTACATAGTTAGAAGGCCAAAAGGGGAGAGGAAATGGTAGAAGAACTGAAATCAGAGGCGGCAAGAAATATCGTGTTAACCAAATGTTCAAGCCAAGTGCTTGGGTGTTTGGTGTTGGAGCCCTTAAGGGCCATGGCCATGGTTCAGGTCCAGGTCCAGGTTCTAGTTTTGGCCCCAGCTTCTTTAGTCTTGTGTTCGTATGCTTGTTGGCACTTGTTGGCGACTTGTGTGTGATGAAGTGCAGGCAGCCAACCAACCTGCTCCTTACCACCCGCGTCATAACAAGCAGCAACAGCAGTCAGTGTGGCTGCTGGTCCAGGGGCTGCTTAAATAACTTGCAGCAGGTGTTTTTTACACATTTCTTAGCTTGTCCCCGCGACATGAGAGAAGACAGCTACATGCTGCATAGTCCGACGGACTGCCTCAATACTAAACAACCCAACCCACGGCCCAGCCAACCCTCCCACTGCGCAATATTCCCACCGACCTTCAGTCTTTCTGCCACTTTGTGCGTGTGTATATAACTTAAGATCTATGAGGATTTTGAAGTTGTTTAGTGCCATGTACAATGCAGCAGCCTCGTGCGATGCTCTCCTCAGGTTGCCTTTTTTCTCATAGCTGAACTTGTTCGTTTAGTATTCTTTTTCTTCATACCCTTGCCAAAAAGGTTTTATTAATTTTAATGAAAAGTTTCCAAACGCATAGAACAAAGTGATATCGACCACGTAAATCATATATATAGATCTATTCTACTTTATCTGTCTAAATCTACCTAAATTTCTTTTTCTAATTATTTGTATAATAAAAAATTAACCAAATTTCTAGTCCTGAATATATGTATAACTTTGTCGTAATTGAGTATTTCAAACTGTTAATCTCAGAAGGCTAAATCATTCAGATTTCATATAAGCGTTATCAATAATATTAGCCGAAACTTTAGTTATACTAACAGAATCATCTGTTTCGTAGATTGCATGATTGCGGTTTGCTCTCTTAATAATAGTTAAATTTGTGAGAGTATTAAATCCTCGGCCATATCAAATTAAATTCGACTCTCTGGTTTTTTGTTTTGATTCTATCTTAGCTAGGTAGCTGCTGTGTTTTCTTTCTCATTTTTTGTTTCATTTTTCTTCTTTTTTTTTACCTTTCCATTTTGTAGGTGATGTGTTGTGTGGCCCGCACTTAAGGTAATTTGCATTGCAGAATTTGCAGAGCTTGGCCAAGGCAACGGCAACGGCATAGTCTTGGTCCTCGCTGTCGTCGCTGCAACCAACGTGCCAGGCATGAATGAAGCAAAGTGCTACAAAGGATTATGCAAATTAATTATTTTTCGCAAGGCAACCCGCTGCCGTTGGGGGATAAAGCACCCAGAACCAAAAACCTAGAAACGAGAAAGTGTAACGACAAAATTGTGGGTGTCTGAATTCCCAAGCCGCCGCCCTACGGCATTCTGCCAACAATGGCCAAATAGCTACAGTCTCTCTTCATCTTCATCTCCATCTCTAGCTCCAGTTGCAGCTCCATCTCCTTGTCGATCCTTACTCCTCTTCACCCGCTGCCACGTCGAGTGCTTGGAAAAGTTGTTTAGTTTTTTAGCCGAAGCAACGTTCTAGTTGTCGTTTTTTAGTTTTGTAGTTTTTAGATTTTGGTTGAATGCATTTTAATAACCAAGTGCTCAAGGTTGGCACTTTTGATGGCATTCCTCTTCCATTTTTTGCCGTTTTATTTTATATATTTTTTGTTCTCCTTAGTGTTTTATGCAAGAGACGCGTCCCCCTGCTGGGCTACAGGTTGTAACTAACTGCCATAGCGAGTGAGCGAGAGACAGAGAGGGAGGAAGGTTTATGGATAGAGAGTCTACTGCAAGTTGTGGGTGCCACCTATTAAATTCACCAGCCAGGTTCTAGTTCAGGCTGAGGTTGCTCCCAGTTGGTGCTATGGCAAAAGTTTTGTTTAATGAAATGCGGAAAAAAAAAAAACACCGTACATATACATACATATATGTATGTACCCTGCTATAGATTTATATATATATAGAAAGCCACAACAACAACAACAAACAAGGGAAATAAACATTAAAGAGAAAAGTTTTGCTATTAAAATGCTACGTAAATTTTAATTGCCAGCCAACGTTTTTCCCCTTTCTTGTTTACCTTCATGGTATTGGCAAATGTATTTAAGCTGATTGACCGAGCCTGACACACACACACACCACACATGCACATATATTTATATATGTACATATAGTATTTATATAGTTGCTATATATGTATGTATATAGGAGTTTGTTTGTCGTGCCTATCAAAGTGCGGAATTAAATGTGCAATGTGCGTACTCTTTTCTATCTTCATTGATTAGTTTCCCTTTCAAACAAATGTCATACACAGAAGGACCCATGACAACCCATCCACACTCACACCTTGATTTCCCCCAATCTGTCCAGTTTAAAGGATCTTCCGTGCATGTATAAGGGATTTACCGGCTGCATTTTGTGTTTTGATTAGTTAATTACATTTTGTCTGTGTTTTGGTTTTGTGCATTTATTTACATGCGCCCACGGCTAGTTTTAATTAATTAAATAATTGCCCTGTAATGTCCATGTCCATGCACTGGCAATATTCTAATTTGTTTAGACCAAAGCCTGACAATGGACATGCAACACGCACAATACTATGAAATAAGCAAATAATTGTATGCCACATGCGAACCACATTACCCACAATTTCAAAGATTGCATCAGTATGTACTTCTCAATACCTTATCGGGATGATAATCGCATTACATTCTAATCGTCTTGTATTATCTAATAAAGTTCCTTTCACTATTCGATTACGATAAGTGTTTAAATATTCTGTAAAAGTTTACTAAGCAAAAAGCCGTGTAACTATATGTAAATAATAATCAAATCGAGCATGAAGCTATAAAATAAAATGTGGTTTTGATGCTGAATAATTCAAATACAGGGCTTATTTCCAGCAAATCAGACATACATAAGCCAAAGCCTTATATATGTATGTATGTATGTACATACATTAAAAACAAAATAATGTAGTTGTTCTCAATTTTCTCAATCAATGTGTATCTCAAGCATCGGTAAGCTTGAACATTTTACTATAATAGTTACCCCAATTTATGTATCTCATAAACCATAAGCAAAAACAATTTAAATTGTTGAATCATTTGCCATGGCAGACCTAAACTTGGTGATAGTATTTGATTTGAAATTCCTCTTCCTATTTAAATGATGTATTATTTACCATTGCAATGAATAGAAACTACATCAGATTGATATCTAACAGCGGAGAACATAATCCATTCAAATCGTATTACCCCTTAAAAAGGCAACAAAATTTAATACTTTTAGTAAGTAAATAGCCCCCAATCCAATGGCCAACCCCAAAAATTCGTTGGCTGGAAATGTGATTCCCTACCCCCACGCAATGACTTCATGAATCCAATAAATTAATAAACTTTTGAAATACGCTGAGGTCATTGAGCGGCGTTTTCGTTTGCGTTTCTGTTTATGTTGGCTGTCGTTATGGACTCAGGCACAGGCACGGGCACGGACTCAGTCACGGGCACAGCCACCGGAGCAGATCCCCATGTTGTACAGAGTTTGGCCAACCCATTCACAGCACGCCCACTTCAACGGCTCCAGCAGAACGCACATTAATCATTGAATTTTTGGTGGCCAACTCCCAGGAGAGACAAGTGAGACGCTTGGCGCTCCACGCAGCGCGGAGCTTGGCGCGTGAATAAAATGTACACAAAATTGACTTATTGCCGGTCAAACACCTTTTCAAACAGTATGAGTATGTGTGTGTGTGTGTGTGCGTACGCAGGGGCGACCCTTAAATTAAATATGAAAAACTTTTACCACAATCCGCAGACAAGCGGCCTGGCAGTCAGACAGATGGTTAGCCAAACAGCAGGAAGGCCGCTAACAAAACCGCCAAACACATTTAAAAATTACGCAAGAATAAAGCATACCACCAACTTTGATATTCGCGCTTGGAAGAAACGATCCCAATAAATTTGTGATTTTGTGATATTTGCGGACATACATAAGTGAAAATTTAGTCTTCGAGACAACTAAAATTTTTCACGAACTAAAGTGTTTTCCAAAGGATAGTCAATCAATAACGTAGACCTAATGATAAGTTTAAATAAAATCAAAATCTTTTCTTTTCTTCTATTATCACTTGCCGGCTGTACTCATTACCTATGTTATCTATTCATTCTGTTAAATTTAAGTTTTAAATTTTGCGTTTAGTATAACATTTTAGCTGCTGCTGGGGCAAAAGTTGTTTTGTTTACCTTATCACAAAATTAATAAATTTTAACTTGCTTTAACGCGCCAAGTCAAGACGAAATTGTGAAATTGTTTGTTTTGGCCATTCTCTTGCAGGTTCTCTCTCTTTCGCAATCTCTTTTTCTCCTCTATTCTTCCTCTCTTTCTCTCCAGTTTTGGCCATGACAACATTTCTCCAGTTTGGGCCATAAATTTGTATATTTGTATGCTGTTGTTGCTGCGCCCCTTTTGTTTTCCGGATTTGGTTTTACTTTTTTTGTCTTCAGACAGCGTTAAACATATTTTCCTGCAGGCAGCGAGAGTCAGACTGAGAAAGAGAGACAGAGAGAGAGAGAGAGAGAGAGAGAGAGAGCGAGAGAGAAAGTTTTTCATACGAGTGCGAGGCTGTGTCCTGTCCTGCGGTTATTGCGCCTAAAAGTAGTCAAATTGTGCGGACTAATAAATTTTGTTGTCCGTTGTCGGGTCTCTTGTATCGCCCACTTTTTTGCCAGAGCCCAGAACCACAGACAGAGCACCCAGCACCAGCAGCAGCATGAGGACAAGAAGCAGGTCCACTAACCTCATCCCCCACCCCCAAAAAGAAAAACCTTCAGGCCAGGCACTCCATTTGGCTTTGCCCTGTGCTGCCCGGCGGCAATCGCTTGCTGTTGTTGCTGTTGCTGTTATTGCTGTTGGTGTTATTCATATACCGCCATTCCAGAGGGCGCACCTTCACCTTGTTGCCTCAGCCAAACGAGCCACAAACACACACACACACACAGCAGCAAGCTTTTTACCTTTTTTGAAATGACATTCATTGGCTTTTACGTGTTTATTTGGAATTTCATTAAAAATTATTAGAAGTTGTTTTGTTTTTTTGGTGGGTTTTGTGGGCTTTTGGCATTGGCTTTGGGTTGGCTTTGCCCATTGCCGTTGCCGTTGCCGTTGCTTTTGCTCGTTGGTTCGAGTGTGTGATGGTGTATAAATGTGTGTGTGTAATGGCGCTTTCATGCTTCTGAATTTTATTTGAAAATTTTCTTGCGTTTGATTTTCTTTTTTCGTCCATGTTATTTTTTTTTTTTGGCTGTTTGTTGTCCTATCATGGCAGAATGTCCTTGTTTTTGTGGCCTTCTTGTCAGCTGCTCTCGTTCTCGTTTTCGTTTTCTAGACAGCATTTTAAATTTGTGCATACTTGTTGGCTTTTGTGTTTTTGGCTATGGGGTCGGTCGGTTGCAGGCTGCTACTGCCACTTTGGCGGCATTTTCTGTTGTCTGGCTATAAATTTTTAATAGATAATGTGCGACGGGCATGTGAAGTGGGGTATGTTTCAAGCCGTAAAGCTTTTAATCGTCGTTTATTGTTATGTAGATGGTTTTGGCTAATATCCACGTTCCTTTTTCCCACTGCATTGTGTGTGCATAATGGCCCATCCACGTGTCTGTGGCATCGTCTCTTTTGGCCCTTCAGTAAATGTATCCATGTATGTGTGTGTGGGAGTTTGTGGTCGCTACTTTTTGGTTGTAATGCATAAATTAGCCCCAGACCCAGTAACAGACGGACGGATAACGGAAAGTTTGTTTTTAGTGCTATTAATTTGGCCAAGTCTATTCAGTTTGTTAGTAAGTTTTTGTTTTTCTTTTCTTTCTTTCTGCTATGCTAATATATATTTATTTCCATGCCATTTCATTTTAAGCGCTTTGACAAATGCCATGTTAAAGAAACAGGCCTCATTAAGCCACTGGCAGTGCATAAACTTTAGCTGAAAAGTATGCTACAGTTTTGCACTCCATGCATGCGCCCACTTAACGCGTCTGTTGCGCAAATTTTCGATTGTTGTGTCGGCACTTCATATGCAAAACTGTCGTTGCCTGAAGCTTGGTTGCTTGGTGCCTGGGCCAGTGCTTCGAAAATATTGCAACCACTTTGTTTGTGTTAGTATGTATGTATGATGATGCTGAAAAATCTGGTATTTGCTGTTTTTGGCTTTTTAGCCGCAAAGTTCTGAAGCGCACTTGGCAAGACATGAATGCGTAATAACCAAAAGCGGAAGCAAACAACTATAAACCCAAGGCAAGGCTACGCATTTGGTTGAGAAAGATAGACAGAGTCCTACGGAAACGAAGAGAGATAGAGAGAGAAAGAGAGTCGCAGTTAGACATACAGAAACTACAGACACGGTCATGGCAGCAGCGGCAACAGTAGCAACAGCACATATGCATCAAAAGAGCTAGAAAAACAACGGCAAACAATGCAAATGTATTTAGCATAATGAGACAGGAGAAATGTGCAAAAATGCAAACATTTGCGGGCAGGGATGGGCAAGAATGGAGCCGGATGCTGAAACTGAAGGAAGAGTAGTAGAGTAGCAGCAGGAACAGAAGCAGGAAGAGGAGTTGAAACCAAAGTCAGCGCAGCCGGCTCACACTTTATGTGTGAAGGCTGCCGTTGCTGGCTCTCCTTTCTCATCCATATTTCCCGTATATATTTATCTCTCCTTCTCTCCCACTCCCACTCTTATTCTTTCCTTCTTCTCTCTCTATGGAACTGTTCACGAGTGGCAGCAGCGTTTCCATCTCTCTGCCATTTCCACTGGCTCTGTCTCTGCTCATCTGTCCATGTGAGTAAGTATGTGTTGGTTCTCAAAATGAAAGTCATATGCCAACTCATAACTCAACTTGTTGTTGTAGCTGTTGTTGTTGTTGTTACTGGTGCTGCTGCTGCTGTTGCTTC
The DNA here is from genome assembly GCA_018152135.1 of Drosophila paulistorum. Taxonomy (NCBI): domain Eukaryota; kingdom Metazoa; phylum Arthropoda; class Insecta; order Diptera; family Drosophilidae; genus Drosophila; species Drosophila paulistorum. Next base: position 2,086,696 of record JAECXG010000690.1, read on the forward strand.
AGCTGCATGCCAAAGTTATTTCATTTGGCATTTCAACTTGCTTGGCATTTGAATGAAGTCATTATGAAGGTGGCAGCCAGTTTGAGCGAAAGTCGGTAATGGCAACAACTATACATACATACATACATGCCATACATACATATACACACAGAGAAAGAGTAGTTTGACCTTAGATTACTTTGAATTCTTTTGCAATTTTGAATGGTAACTAAGTTATTTAAAGCCAAAAAGAGTAGAATATTCCCAAATAACTAGTACAATATGAGCAGAGGTAAAATGAGCTGTTTCATTTGAACTTTGAGTAGAAAATTTAAAAATATTCAATTCAATGACCATCGTGAAGTTGCTCACTAATTCCAAATTGATCAATACTAATGAAATTTTAATTAAAAATTAACAATTTCCTTATTAAAATTAAAAAAAAACTCTAAATCAGAATTGAGATATAGAAATAATTCCAATTGATTATTATATCAGTAAAGGAGTAAACTTTTGCTTGCAGTGTATCCATATCCATATATCCTTGCGGATAAGTACTTTTTTTCTAATGTTGTTGTTACTCTTTCCTTATTTGTTTCGTTTTTTATGTACTTTATGGCCAAAAGCAGTAACAACAAACGCATGTCTAAATAAGCATTGGACTGAATGTAATTAAAGTCGAGTTGCAAAACTTTTGCTTTTATTTTTATTTATTTATTTTAATACCCAAACACGTGAGAGTTGTGACACTGACTGTCGGTATATAAGACGTGATGATAATGAAAATAATGATGCTTGAATTTAATTTTCCATTATCCTCAATGGACTTGGTTAAAGTTAGTAAAGGAGTAGCTGCTAGTCGACTCCATTGCCATGAAAATTGGATGACTTTAAAAGCACTTTCAACGGCTTGAACTTGGCTCTCACGCCCATAACCGCACTCCCGTCGATGGTTCCCGGGCTCATCCCCCTACTCCCCCGTTTACCCATTCGTTCGCTTCTTTTACCTTACGCACAAACGCATTAAAGCAGCTTAAAAGTTTCCTTTTTTTCACATACACACACATACACGCAACCTGGAAAGTATGCAATTCAAAATGTAGAAAGTACAGTGTATGGGTGGGTGTTATTTCTGGGTGGTGTGGGTGCTTGGCTGGTTCAATGTAGAGTGGTTGGTTGGCCAAGCAAATACAGCACACTTTGGTGCTACTCCTCCTCCACGTAGCCACCCAAAATCCTTTCTTGTCTTGTATTTGCATGTAAGAAAAGTTTTACCGCAGAGCCAGACAAACAGACAACGTGAGACTTTCAAATGCAAATACCTACATACATATGAGGAAAGAGTGAGTGTGTGAGTGTGTGTAGACAGAGACAGTAAGAAACAAACAGAGAAAGAGATAGTGGGTAAGAAGACTGGGTGCGACATTAATGCTGCGTGCGTGTAAATACCATGAATCTGTTGGCATGTAAAACACTTTTGTTACGCCCAAAGCCAGAGCAAAAACCAAGAAAAACTCGCACTTACTCACTCACTCTCACACATACACACAGTAAAAAAATACAGTATTGTTGCAGCAATTTGTCAAAAAAAAAATTTGTTCAACTTATTGTTGCCTTTACTGCTCCTGCTCGTGATTGTGTGTGTGGGGATGCTTCTGTTCTTCTCTACTGCTGACTTAAGTCGCATTTGAAAGTTTGCGAAATTCATGCGTTGCGGGAGCAATGTAATTGCGCTTATTTGTAGTGCAATTATCAAAATTAAAAAACCCACACACGTCCACAGCGCAGACAATGAATGGGTGTATCTGGAGAATAAAGTAAATTATATACATACACCCACCAAGAGGGGGAGTAAAAAGAATAAATAAATTTATTTTGCTCTTTACTCTCACTCACCCACTGACTCTCGCTCTCAGCCATTCTTTTTGGTATTGCCTTCAATCAAAGTTGGCCTGGCCAATGCCAGGCGACCATTTAATTTATGCGATGCATTGAAATTTATCACTGGGCAAGCATCTTAATGGTTCATTAAATTCATTATTCGTACGACTGCAAAATGGAGAAAAAAACAAACAAATGAAATAAAATAATGCACATACTTTTTCTGTATGTGGTTCCTGTGTGAGAGAGGGCCAAGGATTCGGTAAATGTGTGTGTGTGCGCCTGTTTTTTTCTTCACGTCTGGTCTCATTTTAATGAGTTTTTCCTTTACGTAAATTTATTCTCATTTGAATTCTTTTGCAATAATAATTTCAGGCCGTCCGCAGGCCAAATTGCTGCGAGGCGTGCACAAAAATGCGATTATGCATTCATTAAGAAAATTAATTGCAGACAAAGAGCAATTCGCACTCTCGCGCCCAGAGGGCGGTGCGTGTGACTGTGCGTATTTATTGAAAACTCTACAGAATTCAAAGATAGCTAAAAAACAAAAGAAGAAACCAACCAAAATTCTAATGAAAAAGGAAAGCATGTATCGAGATGAGCGCGCTTTCGTTGCCTTCGTTCTTCGTTTTCGTGTGTCGTAAGTAGAACATTACCAAGGCTTTTATCGTAAATGCCAACATCTTTTGCTTGTAATTTTCTGTTACGCTCACATTCGCATTCACATTCTCATTCAAATAATAATGGCTGCCTTTTAGTTGTGCAATGATTACGTGATGCCTCTGCACACACACACACACACACACACACACACACACACGCATGCATACATGGCCATACATGAGCTCACACATATCCATTAGATATGAGATTTTTTTGCTTTCATTGTTTTTTTTTTTCTTGTCTTATTATTTCTTCTTCTTTTTTTTTGTACCCTGCATAAACTAAAAGGGTATGTGACAGTCAGAAGCTTATTTCATCCACATTAGATCTTGAAAGAAGCCAAAGCTATCAACTTTGTTAGCCGAGTGCGTTTTCGTTTTGTATATGTATGTATATTATATAGATATGTATGTATATATATATACAAGTCAAAACTATTTCAAATTCGTGACACTCGAGCCTGATGAAGAATTTTAAATTATAAATGTCTACCTACTATTTGTCTTACCCCGTTCGTTAGCAAACTATTAATCATTTAAAATTTAAATGTGTTAAATTATTAAACAGTTGATTTATGGCAATAAACATTTCCAACTAAACAGGACTAAGAGAGACAGCAAATAATTGTCAACGGTATAAGTCAAAAGTCATTACCAATTTATATTTTAAGAAAGTGTTGGCAAAGTTTTAGCACTTCCGAAATCGTGCATTAATCATAAGTTTTTTTAAAAGACCCCTGAGCATTTGATGGAATAGAGAGAATAGAGAGAAAAATATGTAAAAACTTTCTTGTTAATCTCAAGTTTCATTCGGTCGATTGATTTAAAGTTAATTCGAAAATTTTTTCAAATTTCTCTAGGACACTAAAAGCTTTTAAATTAATTAATATGAATTATTTTAGAATTATAAATTTATGTATATGTATATTTAGTTTCCGTACTTCATAGCTTTGACAGAAAAGGTAAAAGGGTGTCTACAAGGAAATGTTCCTGATTTTTCTTTTGCCAAATAGATGTAGTAACGCTTAGTATGAACTTAAATATCTCATTGAGTAATACTAATTCAAGGTATTTCGAAGTCGTTCTTCTTGCTGTTGATGTCATATTTGATATTCTTGTTTTTTTTTCGCCTTTTACCCATGGCTGGTTCTGGTTCTTTCTTGTAGATATTGTTTGTTGTTGTTTTTATTTTTGTTACTTACGTTTATGCGTGCAGTTTGCCTTCAACTTCTATGTCATACATTTTTGACTCTAATAACGACACGCACAAATACACACACATAGACACACACTGACACAGACATACATATGCAGAAGCTCGATCTTACATGCTCTCAGACTCATATACAAAATTTCTATATGGTCTAACAATGCACATTGTGATTCTGCTTTATTTTTTTTTTTTTTTGTTTGATATTAACTGTGCGTATATGTCATATATTTTACTTAACTTTGGGGCACAATAAATGTTTATTCATACACACACAAATACTGTGCATAAAAGACGAACATGGCAACAGAGACTGATAGATACAAAAGCAATAATAAAGAGTCTCTCTGGTCTTTCAAATACTTGTACTAATAGTTACAAGACAGATATTTTTTTTTATTTATAGAAATTTTTGCTGTTATTCAACTAACGGCATGACGTCTGTAGTGATGGGTGCAGTTGCCCTTGGTCCTGTTTGTCTGTGTGCGTGTGTGTGTGTGATATATTATTACGTATACGCAGCATTCTGCATTAGTCAGTCATATGAATGGAACTCAAGTGAGCGTTGCCAGCATTGTAACAGTCCGCTGGTTAGAAAACAATACAAATACAAATACTGGTAGATATTCGTATATGCAACGACTGCCACTGCCTTTCATTGCCAGAAAGAGTCAAAGTTTAGAATTGTGAGTGGGTTGACGATGACTATGACGATGATGCCGTATGCTGCAGCAACGCAATCCTGCACTGTTCTTGATGTTGTTGATGAGCTTTGAATGCGTTAGTGCAACTGAAGTCTGATCTACCCGTTATACGTATATACATACATTAGAATGTTCAGAGGTATGTTTGTATATCTTCTCTGTTTCATAGGAGAGTTTTTCTTTCCTCCCACATTCCAAAAACTGCAGTCACGCGTGGCCTGTGTCTCAGTACTTTAGCCGCTTTGATGGTTCGTTGAACGCATTTCTCATTTCCATGTCCATTTTTGGCAAATCCATGCTAGTCACCCAGTATATGGACCCATATCCATATGAATGTATACGTATTTGTCAACGACAAAGCAACAGCACAAGCATGACAAACAAAACAACCAAATTAAAAACGTACAAGCTGGAAAAATATCTTGGGGGTCTACTTAATGCTTGATTTTTTTTGTCAGTCGGTTGCTTCCTGCCGTTCGCCTTTTGTTTTTATGGTATAAGAATGTAGCTGTTGTGACTGTAGATGGGTGTGTGTGTGTGTTGAACGAAGAGCAACACTTAAATGAACAGGCAAAGCCAAATGTGTCGTTCTCTTTCTTTGAATTTTTTTATATATTCATATTATGGTACTATATATATACATATGTATATCAATGGTATTTTGTGTCTCTTTGAAGAATATACATACTGAACTAGTATCTATTTGTCTATGTCAGGCTTACAGCAGATTTTGTTGACTCTAATTTTGTAGAAGCTTTGTGTTTCAATTAGTTCCATTCTATTAGGTAAGTTTCTTTTGAAGCAGGGTATAGAGAGAATCGGTGAGAGAACATTTTTGGGTTGTTGCATTTTAATTTGCAGTTCGTCATTGCATTCGTAAGCTCATCTGCATGGTACATAGCTGTCCACTGTCTGTTGCCTCCTACCTCCTGACTCTGGGTGCATGTTGCATATTCGTTGTAGTTATGGCTGCATGTTGCACATGGTAACAGTGTTATGGCGGTTGTTTTGTTATTTTGTATGCATTTTTTCTGCTATTATTTGGTTTTGGTTGGCTCCTGCTGCGACGTTAGTGGAACACTGGTGGGAGTATAATAGTTTTGTAAGCTTCTGGCTCTGGTGTATGCAACAATAAGAGTCTGGGACGATGTCTTTATTTCCCAGGACAATCTTTTGCCTCTAGTGTTTGTACAGTTTTGCCGTACCGTATTCCTATCTCTGTCGCTCTCTTTCCCTCCATCTCTCTCTTTCTCTCTCTCTCTCTCTCTGTATAAACGTTATGTATCTTTCTGTCTCTGCTGTATGTGTGCATTGTCGTATTTGGGCAACTGAGGACAAAAGTTTCCCTTGGCTTTACAGCGTCAACAAGCAAATACTAGAGGAGATGTTAGCCTGGTTGTCAGGTACATAGGCGGGTAAATACAATATAACAACAATAACAGTAACGAAAACAACAACAATCAAAGTATGCACCGACAACAAAGCTAACAACAGCGGTAAGTTGTTGATTTTGATATTTCAAATGCAAAAGTTCTCCATGCAAAGGCAAAATGTTGCTGTTAAAGCCTTACCACACAGTAAAAGGAGATAGAACAGCAGCAGCATCAGTAAGTGCAACAAAATAGTTGCATGCCAGGCCAACGTTAAGTCCCTGGTTGCACTTTAATTTGAAAATTGCATGCACCAGCGATATAAAGCCAACTGATAATAACAATAGCATAGCTAGGGCCAATGACTAGACGCAAGGACAGACGATACTTGGTTTCTCAGGAAATCAGCGTTTCTTGCTATTCACCATAATTGAATGGCCGGATTAAGCAATTTAAGGCAAATGTGTTAAATAGCTATTAAGGAAATGTCGAAATGAAATAAAATACAGTATAATTATATGCTTATGATGCCCAATATAGAATATTAAATAGCCATCATAAAAAATTTGCAATTCAATCAATTTATATGCAATAATTTTTGGTTGCCTACATTCCACTGTCGACGAACAGCAACGAATGGCTGCAATTGTTATGAGACTGAAAATTGGACAAATTGGGTCGCGTCTGTCTGTTGTATTGCTTGTTTGCCAGTTGGACTGCAGCTGAATCTGTATGTTGGTTTGTTTGTTTTGGCTTCTTGTGGATTTTTTGTTTATCTTTAAACTCGTTGGACTCTTAAGACTTTTAGCTCCCAAGCTCATCTCCATTTCTGGAAGTTGAAGTTACGCTTTAGCTTTTCACCGTAGTTTGTCTTCTGATGGGGCAGAAAGGATGAACGCGGGGTGGTGCACGTTTGTGCAGCGTAAAGCGTGCTACTTCACAGCGACTTTTATGGTCATCCAAAAAGTATGACAACTCAGGCTATTGCTCTTGTTGTCCTCGGCAATTCGCAACCCACAAAGACCCACAACGCATACAATGAGTGCCAAAGGCGCACAATGCTTACATATACCACTCCCCCTACACACATACAGTCACACACACATACAAATACACATAGGATTATATGAACTGCTTGGTAGCACCATACTTATTTATATACTTATAGTTTACTGCGCTGCGGGACATATTGTCCTCGAATATATACACACATACATACATAAATACATATATTTTTGTTCTAATGAAAAAGTTATGACCATCAAATAAAGTATGCTGCTTGCCAGCACCAACAACAAGCATTGTCGAAGTAGCGGCAACTCAAAAGTGAAGCAGAACTGTTAAGTGACCGACCGTAAGACCTGCAATCGTTGTTCTTCTTCTGTTGTGTTGTGTTGTTTGGTCGGTTGTCGGTGACCTCGTCGACAGTTGACTCCATTGTGTTTCCTGTTTATGCTGCGAACTCTTATTGTTGTTGCTGCTGTTGTCGTTTCTTCTTCTGCTGCTGCTGCTGCTTGACTCACCCTAGGTCTCCCCTTTGTGTGGCTGTTATTATCTTTTGTCTTGTGTTGGCTATTTCTTTTCTTCATCTTCCTTCTGCTGCTATAGCCTAGCCTTTGTTGTTGCTGTTGTTATTACATACATATTTCTCATTCGAAGTTCGTTTAATTCAGTTTTCATATACACATGCAGTTGTATAGCGAAACCTTTTGCCCACTGGGCGTATACTTTATCATACAATATTGTTTCGTTTTTATTACATGTCACTCAGAGACGTGGTCGTCGTCGTTGCTGTTGCCGTTGTCGTCGTCGTCCTTTGTGGTTACATTTATCACTGTGTGAGACAGAGCGTGTAAAGTGCGTTCTTTGGTTTTTATATGAATTTTTCTGTTTTTAGAGTTTTTTATGCACTCAACAAACCAAAAATTTGTTCGTCAAGAGTTTTGCCACAACAGTTTTGGTCCCAAAGTTCTAATTTCGAGTATCTTCATATGTATATATTTGTTGTTTTTTTTTTTTGTCCTACTTGTCTTTCGTTGTTTTGGTACAAATGAGCTTTTTGGCAATGTCAAAGGAGAATAAACTCTTCATCCACACAACGCAGTTTCTCTATGGCATTTGTATTCATTTATAAAGATATGTAGATTTTTAACAAGCATTACCATAAAATTACATATGCATATATTTATATGCAGATAAAAGTACATTAGACTGGTATTTTTTTTCTTTTAGGTAAGCTCAAAATACGGAATACTTAAGACTTAATTCTGGAAGATGGTTAGCATATTATTAACATAGCTCAAGAGAAGGACTTGAAGCTATGTATTTTGGTTGTTACAAAGGATACCAAGATTTTTAAGAGAGACAATATGTTTTGGTAAATAAATTTTAAAGCAAAAAAATAAGTAAACCCTTAGAACTGTAAATTTCTTTTGTATAATTAAAGAAACCAGTCTAATTTTATCATATTTACATATGCCTTGCTCAGTTGAGGATGAGCTACATTTGTATATGTATGTAGTTAGGGCCAAAAGATTTAGATATTTGTCTGCTCTGAATACGCAATATATGTACATACTGGGTGAGCAGGTAATACGTGACAATTACTACATTTTAGGTAAAACATGCTCATTAAATCATTTCAGCTTAATATGGTAGAGGTAAAAACACAACAACTGCAGAATGTGTGCCAAGCCTTTGTTCGGATATTGTTGTAGCTTTTGCTGTTGCTATTGCTGGGAATCCTACCTGAGCGCACTATTTGTCTACGTTGTTAGTTTACCAGCTGTAGGCTAAAACCATTAAGAGACAGTGTAGGCCAGGCCAACTTGTCTATATGAACAATGGCCTAGCAGGATTGTTGGCTGCCAGGCAAAAGTGAGCAACAATGCAAAGCCTCGTAAAGGATTTAACGATGGGGCACGATGCTCACGATGATGATGATGCCGACGATGAAAAGTATGAGTATGGTGATGCCTGTTTGGGGATAAGGAGCCGGGGATGTGAGCAACAACGGTGATGAGTGGGACACTGCCACTACATGCAACTACAACTACATGCCACAACAACATCAGCTCAAGGAACAAAGCCAACTGGCAGGCTGGCAAATGAACAAGCAAGTAAGGTCGCCAACCCGCCTATCCTAACAGCCACCTAGCCAGCCACCAGCCAACAGCCAGCAGCCAGCCAGACAGATAGACCAGGAAGTGTAACATCAGCGTTGGCATCCTGTAGTGTCCTTTTGGCGCACTTTGCATGACGCTCAGCTCGACCCAGCTCAGCCCACTCCTCTGGTTACTGGTGCACTCCGGCCACTTTCTCTGCATTTCGCCCCACATTACTTATTACGATTATTATTTAATGTAGCCTCAACGACGGTAGCAACAGTCTCTCAATTTTGTCTACCTTGACAAAGACTTTAGAGATGGAAATACATGAGCCGCAACTTGAACACCTAATTAAACTCGTTAATCGCAATTAAAGAACAAGTTTAATTGCTCTTATTTAATAAATTAATTGAATATCGCTTTTTGATTATCTTGGAATCACTGGAGATTCCCCACATGCCGCCAAGAACTATATTTCTGCAGCCACCAAAATAAAACAATCATTTTGCATCTTGGGGTTTATCTCCGCTTTCAGCGGATTAGTATTTCCATATTTGTCATAGTTTTGTTTAATTCCGCTCTGTGTTTTTTATGGTCATTTTGTTTGAAACTTCTTAAAAAAAACTCGTGGAGAAGGCAAACTCCGCTCGCAGATATAAAAAAAAGCTCATTTAGGATTTCTCAGTCCTTCTTTTGTAGAGGCTTGTACTCTAGGTGGAACCTGGACCGTAGCCAAAAGGCAACCTGTTCAAATTGCAGGGCTTTCCTAAGCTTACAAATTGTGAAGCTTTTATTAATTTGCTCTATTCGAGCTACTAATTTAGTTTAATAAACTTTCAATTAGACTAATGATATGGTAATATTGGTTATAGCTATATACTTTTAAGTATTTATTCTGTTTACACCGACAATCGGGTGGTGTATAAACAAATTTGTTTCTCTCACGCTTTCATCTCTAGGATAAGTAATGCCTACCTTGGGGGGCTATTGTGGTCTGTTGTCCACTGCGTGTCGTTGGCATTGTTTTGGCCTTTTGTCGGGCTCACCTAGGCGGAGTCTACTCCGCTACTCATGCTCATGCTGGTTGTGTGCCTTCTTTTCTCGTGGTTGTTGTTGGTGTTTTTATAGTTGCTGCTCTAGATGCTGGCATGCTTTGGCTAACCCCCCTCGTTATTCTTTTGTTGCATGCACTTTTCACAGCAGTATTTCGTAATATTTGTTAAGTATGCTTTTGAAATTGTGGTCTTCCCGCATTATGTCATTCATTCATGTCGACGAGCAGCAACTAAGGCAAGCCTTGTGGACAACAAAAGACAGCCACAGTCACAGCCACAGCAGCAACAACAAACACAACAAGAAGAACAGAAGCATTTGCAGTTGCAACTATGCCGGAGGGGAGTGGAATAACCGCTACGCATAGTTCTAGTTGCAGTTGAATGTTGTTGCCGTTGTTGCTATTGTTGATGATGTGGCTGTTAGACTTGTTATTGAAAGAGATAAAGAGCGGTTACTTAGCCACACGCTAGCATTATTGCAGCTTCTTCTTTTTCTTCTTGTTTTTCTTTATTCTATACGGATATTCCCTGTCTCGGTCGCTCTAATTTTGTGTCTCTTTTAATTTGTAGCCGCCGTCAGTGTAATAATGTAACATAAATATTACTAATTTCAGTGAATTTATTTAACTGTAGTGAAATTTAGTAGCCTGCAGTCCGAATACTCTGCTATATTGCACATACGCCGCATGGACCGGCCTACAATTTGAGGCGTGCTGACAGCATCTGGCAGACAGACCCGAACCACCAAACAGACGAATAGACAGGGACTGAGAAGGAGAAAGAGAGTGTGTGAGAGAGACAGAGACTGATGACTAGTCGACTGGGTCGGCCTGCCAGCAAATTTGTACTTGGTTTGTCTTAAATTTGAAGCTGCTGCTGCTCCATTGCATGTCCATAGTCAAAGCGTCGACTCGACGTTATTTAAACGCACAGCATTTAGGCTTAAATTGTGGTCTCTTTTGCCGGCTTCCCATGAATTTAGCCTGGTCTTCACCTCCTTCCAACTTCTTTACCCTCTGGCAGGGAATCGCATGGCGTGCGTATGCTGGTGGGCGTATCATTAGACAGAGACGAGCTAAAGGAGATAAATGGCGACAGTCGTTGAACTTTTTTGCTTTGTAAGTTGTTTATGCATTTCAAATGAGGCGTGAGGCTGGCTGAAACTGAAAAAGCGTGGATTGTGGCGGTGTGGTGGTTCTTCAGTAAAAGTTAAAGGAAACTCGGGGTTTCGCCATCACTGGGTGGGTAATACATTTTATTTGCAATCTTAACCTTAATTTAGTTGCAAGACTCAAGTGGCTTGACAGTCAGAGCTCAGAGCGCCAGCCAAAGAGGGAACCATGGAATCTGTCGTCTGAAATAAATGAAAATGCAGAAACATCAGCAAAAAGCGCAGCAATAAACATACAAATACAAATACAAATACACACATACACAGATCCAAAAAACAAGCACGCAATGCGACATTGCAAGAAGAGGATGGAAGAAAAGGGATGTGGTGGAAGAAATAGCAACCAAAGCCAAGCCAAAGGCAAAGCCAGATCCAGAGTCGCAGACACAGAAACAGGGCAATGGTAGAAGGGCACTTTTACTTTGTGCCAAAAGGCAATGAAAATGACTAATTTAGAGTTTAATTAAAATGCGCTAACGATTTGGCGCTGAATAGCAATGGCAATGCCAACAGCAACAACAACAATACCAACTCAATCGACTCAACTCTCGAGGCACTAACTTAAGCCGGGCTGTCGCGCTCAGCGAAATGCCTGACAAAATAAATAAGCAGCCACACAGAATAAGGGGAATGGCCAAATGAAAACTGAAGGATAAAGAGATGGATGTAATCTTTTGAAATATCTATTAAAATAATTGCCATTGCAATAATGTCAATAGCTTGGGGCAATCAAAGTAAACTATTTTTATCCAGTCAAGAAAAAGAACGAAACGAAAGAAACAATGTCCTTTACTGTGATAGACCCTCTCATCGGACAATGGAACTTTTAATTGTCCAAGGCTATTTTATAAGAACTAATCTATCGATTTAGTTTTAAGAACAGAATATGTACATAAATAAACCAAAATTTTCACTCAGAAGAGGTCTTTTTTTTATTTAATTAGATTTAATTTTATTAACATATACCTATGTCTTTTTTTGGGTAAGAAATGGTACAAATAATTTATTCCATCAACTCTGTTCTTAAAGACACTTTAAATTGCTTAACAATTGAATGCAGCATTTCTGCTTCTTCATCTACTGATGTAGTTTAGTTTGTCATGTCAATCTGCAGCTAACGATGCCCAGATTAACTGAGGTAACATTGAAAGGACATTAAATAGCGACCCAACTGTCAGTTTTAATACACTTGAAAATATTTTCTTGGTCTTGCGGAAGAAGCGGAAACATCAAAATTGATGGCTCATTGTTGATGTGGTTATTGTTGTTGTTGTTTGTTGCTTAGAACCCAGTGAGTCGTTTTGGTTGACTTGGCGTTATTAATCGACTGGCATCCATAATTGTGGTTGCCATTATAATTGTCATTATGTACAATACATGGATAGATGACAGTAGTGTCTTGTCGAAATGTTGTTCGCGATTGTTGTGGCAATGGTGTGTATCTCTGTATATGTGTGGATGTCTGTGTGTGGCAATGTAATTGACTGTGAATAATAACCGCTATAATAATTTTCAGCCAGAAGACAGAGCCACGCTGAAGCTGTATCCCAAAAACCAAGCTACTTCTAGCCTAGTTGACAACGCCAACAACAATGGTGGCGATGTTGTTGATGTTGATGATGATGATGAAAGAGCGGGGGAGAATGGGTGATAGGACGCTTGTTTTCCTTACAAGACACTGGCACAATTTGGAATTGACAATCCTATTAATAACTACAACAGAAGCTCCAGCAGCTCCAACAATAGCAGCATCATCATCATTATCGTCTAGAGCATAGTCAAAGGAATAAATAAACAGGATAGCAGAAAGAAGAAGAAGATATACCACACCGAAGTTGGTATGATCTATGCCCAGACTATCCGTTTTTGCTATCAATTTTACACTATTCGATGCTGGGAAAGCAAAATTGATGCCAAACTTGACATACCTTAGGTCAGAGTCTTTCCCTGTCTGTAGGGAACGAAGAGTAGACCAAGAAAAGGGGTTGTTTGGCCCCTGACGGGCAACTGGCATCACAATCATCATAAATGACATTGCTCAATTGCATTTTGGGCTTAATTGTTTTCGGGCTTATGACCCGGCGATTAACAATATAACGGCGCACAAATTTGACACGAAGTCGACATCGTAGGGCGGGGGTATATTGGGTGAAGCCTTCTGATGGTTGATGGGTTGATGGTTTTGTTGAGGCTCAGTAAAGGAAATGTCTTTGTGGGTGAGATGGCTTGTGGATGTTAAAGTGGGTGGTTTTTGGGTTGTTTTCCGTGTACCAAATGTCAGCTGCGTTGGCAGTTCTGTATTGAATTATTGACATAATTTACAAAATCTGTGGCTAATGGGGCGTATGACTGTGTATAAATACCCATTTCTATCTCTTTACCATGCAGGATGGATTATGTAAGTAGAGTAGTAGTTGTGTTTGTGTGTGCGAGTGTTCTTCTGTGTGCTTGTGTGTGTTTATGTGGGTGGTCTGCAATACATGTCAAAATTAAATTTGTACATTCAAGCGTATGTGTTTGTGTTTGTATGTGTGTGTGTGTGTGTGTCTAGCAAACAACAGACCGCAACAGGTTAATTTATATTGCCTTCAATTTATTGAATTATTATAGCTCATTAATAGCTCTGGTGAAATGCGATTTGGGCCATGGCATAGCATAGAATAAAGCGTCCAACCAGAGAATTTGACCCTTGGGGGCCAAAAAACAACAGGAGACACGTCCCTCTCTTAATGCGTTCACATTGTTCACGAGTTTTATCATTGACATTTGCAGCTTGTTAGTCAAATTAAGCATTAGTTGCCCATCAATTAGTAATTTATTCGTCCTCTGTTTTCATTTTTTTTTTTATCCTACATTGTTCTACTTTTTATACTCTTACAGAGGGTATAATAAAGAAAACACAGTATCTGCTTATCTGTCATTCTGTCACTCACTCTCTATCTATGCATAGGGATGATACAAGACATGAAATTTTGTATTATTTGTACTTTTTGTAGACATTTCGATAAATAAAATGGGTTTGCCCGTAAAAGATGTGAGCCAGAATCTTAATGGTGACAATATGAAAGACACTCTATTTGCCTTGACTCAAGTCAAATACTTGTAAAGAGAGATAGACAGAAAATTGGTTAAGGGTATATAAACATCGGCATTGTTAGCTTCTTTGGTGCCGTATAGGTTTTTGTCATTAAATTATTGCATAAAGCTAACCCTCGAGTTACCAAGCTGCGAACTCTCTCGAGCTGGGTCAGGCTAAACCGCTGAGTGGCAATCACAACTGTGGATATAAGCTAACCAGTAAACCAGGCCAACTCTCTCTGTGTGCGTGTGTGTGTGTGTGTGTAATGTAAACCATAAAACTAATCTTATTTGACAGATGAATTAATTAAAATCAGTGGAACGCATCTAACTGACATCACTGGCTGTCTGTATACATTCTCTTCGAGGGGCCCAAAATTTACCTATGGAATAGAGATTCAGTTAGAAATAGAGATTTGGGAGAGATATAACACTGGGGGCCACAGAGTAGCACTTTCATGTATTTTCAAATTAATTTAACACTGTCAATTTGTTGTCCAGCTTAGAGCGGCGACAGACAGTCGTAGAGTTGTTTTGGTTAGTTATAGTTGTTGCTGTTGCTGTTGTTGTATCCATTTGGTTGGTAAACGTTAACTAATTCCATGGAAATGCTGTTGCTCCTGCCTGCTTGTAACTGCTGCTATTTGCATTTGCAAAACCGCAGCAACAACCGAGGGCAATGGGCAGAAACTGAACGTAGACATGGCGTTAAAATGGGCTACAGCTGCATTTGAAACTAGCGGTGGGAGGAGGTGGGGGACACGTGATGGTGCGGCGTGTTAGTCCATGGCATGCATTTGCCCAGAGCAATTGGCGCGACTCTGAGTGACTGACATTTAGCATGATTTAATGACATCGCTTTAGGGGACATAGCGTCCGAATCTAATGAAATTCTGCGCATAGAAAGAGATAGAGATACATATAAAGCGGGAGAAAGACAAAGAGAGGTAGAGAGAGAAGCATGACCAAACTGCGCTCAGTTGTAAGATGCAAATGGCCAATCTGTAGCATGGCTAAAATAAAATTTAGCTTGTATACGAATACGAAGGAACATCACTAAAAGCATTGTCATGTACCAGCAGCAACAACAAGAACAGGAGCCACAACATGGACATCCAAACCAAACCAAAAAAAAAATAAATTTAGTGACTAACTGTTAGCTGTAAATGCTAATGACTTTGCGTTGTTATCGATGTCAAAGTTTGCGCTAATAATAAACTTCAACTAAAACTAATTAAGCGACTTGCTCACAGGACAACTCGGACAACCCGCTGGTTTTGTTTCCACCTTCACTTCTCGTTTTTTTTTTCTCCTTTTTCGGTGAAATAATTAATTAACTGCATTAATAGTAGTAGTAAGTGGCACCACATGAGAAAGGCAAAGGACGTGGAGTCGTAGCAGTGTCAATGCTATCGCAAACTCACACATGACGCAACCAACTTTAACGTCATTGTTCGTCCAACTATGTTGACCAATCCCACACATTTCTTCACCTTCCCCCTCCAAACCAATCAAAAACTGTTAGGGAGAGACAGAGAGAGTTGTTTTATAAACTTTATTTGACCAAATGTCAAAAAAATGGTTCGTTTTGTTTATTCTTTTCTCTTTTTGTTCACCATCTCTATCTGTATAAATTATGGAATTCATCAATTTACAATTTTACGAAAAACATTCCCCAGAGTAGAAATAAAACTATAATAATTCACATTTTTTTTTTTTTTTTTTGTTAATACTCTTAAGCAGAGTAGTTCAATTATGTTGCAATTTGTGTAACACAAGAAAATATATGTAAACACTTATTATAAATGTTCCAACATTAAATCGTCTTAAAAATCTTTAATTTTGAAAGTTTGGTCTAGCTCAGCCTATAATTAGAACATTTATTGCTAAGATGTTTAGAACATTTATTGCTCCAGTAAATTTAAAATAGCATCATTAAAAATTATATTTTTTTTAGCCTCAAATTTTAAAGAATAATCCGAAATTGAATAGATAATAAATTGTTTACTATAATATTCTTAAACTGTGATTACTACGATTCAAATCCCAAAAGTATATATACCGATATCCGTTTTTGTACAGCGGATGCAATAAAATAGATTCGAATAATATTGATGGCCATATCCCTTGAGGGGAGCGCCGTCTGCTATAAAGCGACGAAGAAACCCTCGCTTAGCGGTTTCATATTAGTGACGGAAGGCGTCAGTTAGACAAGCGTTTGAAAACTATTAAACAGCGACCCGTCCAAAGTTCACAAAAACACAAGCGGAAAACGGAAGGCGGAAGGCGCGTGCTGTTGCCTGTCAGAGTTCACTGGTTCTCGTCCTGGTCCTGGTGCTGGTTCTGGCCTATTGTTATTGTTGTTGTTGTTGCTGGTAGTGGTGATGGTATTACTGTTGCTGCTGCTGCTGTGGTCTAGGACAAACAAACTAGAGTCTCTCTGTTGGCGCAGGCTTTTAAGCATTTGTGTAACATTAATTAAATTTATATTCAAACAGCGCGCGACTTAATTTCTAATTTCCGCCTCAGCTGAGGGCCAAGCCACAACGCAGTGGGTGTGGATGACTGGCTCTGCCACAGACTGACTGCTCTGTGTATGTGTCTGTGTGTGTGTGTGTGGCTAGTGGTTTGTGTATGTGGCATTGTGTGATAGGTATGCTCTGTGGGTGGCTGACACTTTAAGCAACCTGGTCTTGGGCCTGTGCCCGAGTGTCATTAACTTTAATGCTTCGCTTTATTTAGCAGCAAACGAATGTCAGAACGACAACCTCAACATCAGCATGAGTTGGCGCCTGGGCGAAAAATAGAGGTGGATCACAAGTTGGAGTCAAAATTTGTGGAGTGGCGGCAGGAAGGTTGCAGCATCACATCAAGCACCCACGCTGGCTGCCATCCCATCCATCTCCTCACCCAGTACCAGCAGAACAACAACAAGTGCGAAACGAGGTTGTTATGAAATTTATGCCAGGCATACTTTTGTCATAATTGCGGCTCCTTTTGACTTTTGTACTTCATCGTTGGTGTTTATTTTTTTTCCTCTTATTTTGTTCTTTTCAGCGCTCAGGTTGAAAAGTGTCGACAGTTTTGAAATATGGGGCAAAGTAAGTTTCGTCTGAGCATTGGATACATGGGTTACATGCAAATGTAATAAGTCTGACATTGCCAGAGTTTCTGGACGTCGTCTTTTTTTCTTCTCCTTCTCCATCTCCATCAGAATTCTCCGATTCTCATTCCTACTCTGATTTCAACTGTGTCTCCCTAGAGTCTGTCACTTGGGTACATGGCGACGATATCTCCTGTCAGCTTATTTGCGCCATTTGAAGCTGTGATCTTGGTACCAGAATATATATACCTATACCTATGTATGTTTATTCTTGCTTCAGTTTCAGCACCTGCCCAAACCCTTGGACCTAGCATCCTTTTCATTCTGGTGGCAGCTTCATTTTATGCTTGTTGAGTTAATAGTGGCTGCCTTTCATCTCAATTTTAGTGCGATGTTCGTAGTGCTGTTAGTGACTGCAAGTGCCGTAATTTGTAATTTCGGGTAAATGAATTTTTGGCTTTTCTGGTTGTGGTCCTTTTACACCATTTTTAGCCTGTCTCTCTGTCTATTTCTCTCTGTATCTCTCTCTCTCTCACTCTCTGCCTGACAAGTGTTTGGCAGTTTCGACTGGCCCCAAAAATTGCAGGTTACCATGTTCAATTGTCAAAGGGAGTTCTAGTCCTGTTTGTTGGTCTACTGTTCTGTTCTACTCTTCTCTCTTTGCTTGTTTATCGCTCGACCGCCCAGTTTCGAACTTTTAAATAAACCATAAAACAAGACTATTTACTTCAGTTGCGTTGTGGCCATAACTACATTTTGTAAATGGTGTAGAATGGGGGGAGTGGCTTGGGGTCTGAGCGTTTTATCTCGTTTTTATTGCTTCTTTAGCTGTGGGTTCTGCTTCTGGTTTGCCGTTTTTTTTTCTTCTGTTTTTTTGGCCGACAGTTTCTCTGGTTATTTTTAGTGTCAGTCGTGTTCAATTTCGTAGGTTTTGTCTTTCCTCTGCCTACCTAGCTATGTACATAGATACATACATACATACCTGTCCAGGTGTTTCATGTTTTTTAAACTTTTTGTACTCCTTTTTTCCCCCGATTCTTGTTTCGTTCCATCTAGTCATGAAAGGAGAACCCACATAAAATGGGCAGTAAAGTGAAATTGTCAGCTACAACAATGACCTAAAAATTGCTGGTTCGTTTACACTAAACACTTTCGAGGGCGAAGTTGCGATAGAGATGGTGCGAGTGCAAACAGTCAAACACTTCTGCCAATGATTAGCATTCATTTAATAGTTTTGGTTTTGGGCTTTGACTTTCTACTTTGCCTTTAAGTGATGCCAAACTGATTGCACATAGATTCCATTGCCATTTGCCTTCTTAGCCAACTGTATTAATTCTCAAAAGCGTTTTAACTGGTAAGAGAAAGTCAGGAGGGAGCGAAATGGGATGTAGGGCCCAAGGGTTGTTCAGCATCAATCTTTAAATACAGTACTATGGAATAATACACTCAAAGCACTTTAAATTGGTAATCATTTAAGAAAATTTTCAGAAATTTACAAATTTATAGACCTTTTCTAGGTATACATACATCTCTATTCTGCAGATTTCGCAAGCAAGTTTGTTTCATCCTACGATTGCTGTTGCATCCACAGTACAAGTGCAACACGACGTTGACGTCGGCTGCATCTCATCGTAAAAGTTTAAGTGTTTGCCAGACATTTTCTCGTTAACTGCGAGCATCCAAGTGATTTTTGATGCCCCCGTCGTTGGTCCCTTTGCTAGGGCCCCTCTCCTGCTCCTTCTCCTCCTCCACAAGTTGACACTGTGGGCGTGCCTGCTTTAAAATTCTTGTTAAAATCAGAAATTAGCTAAAAAGTTGCAGCAAACAAGTTGTTCAAGAGGACAGTTTTTGAAGTGAGGAGTTGGAGGAATTTTGCGACATGTTTGTTGTTGCTGCTTCTGTAGCTGCCATTGCAATTTTCTTAATTTAATTTAAATCCGCTGTCCATCAAGAAATTGGCTGCCTATAGTAATACAGTTAATACAGTTGGCCTTATTTTTGGTAGTAAAATGAATATATACCTACCATATAAAGCCATGTCGAATAAAAAGGATATGCAACGAAGGCTTCCAAGAGGCTGCAGGAAAAGCCAAAGCCATTTAATAAATACCACAATTTTCTATCCATCCACTTGGTACCACTCGTTATATTGCCACACGCTGGCATTGTAATGCACATAAAATATTTTCATTTTATTTTCAATATACTTTCTCCCATTTTGTTATCCTATTTTTACTTTTCTCTTTTTCTTTGCCCAATCTCTCCCCTTTTCTCTTTTTCTGGGTTTTCTTTTTGGGTGTGTGTGTGTGTTTTTTCCCCATTTTACGAGTACGACAAATAAAATGTGCATGATTTTATGATCTGTTGATATTCCATTACAATTTTGTAAATATTTTGTTGCTGCTACTCCTTCAGAGCTCAGAGCTGCTACTGCTGCTTCGGCTTGGTGCTGGCTGGATGCCTGGTTGGCTCATACATATCCTCGCACTTATATTGCTGTTACAATAGACTTACAAACACATTCCAAACTCATACTCAAACTCATATTCATGCTTCATCCTCACTCCTACCCCAGTCAACTCGACTAAACTCAACTCAACTCGTTCATGGCATCTACCAGTAGAAAAGAATATTTGAGGATAGGCGAAGCTCTTTGCCAAGCAATGGGGCACAATGGAAGAAAAAGACCTACATAGTACATGCATAGAAATGGGTGATGGGCGGTTTCAAAAAGATACGACAGGAATGAGGATACATGAGGCCTTTCCCTTGATTGCTTTTTACTTGCCTGCCAGAGAAAGAGTAACGGAATATTTTTGTATTTTAAGCTTATTTTTTATCCGATATGCACAATGATGCTTATACAATTTATTGCTCATGAATATACATATAGACATATGTATGCTGCCGGCAAAACTTCCACATTTCCTCTGCTCTTCCCATCCCCTTGTGGATAGGGCTGTGTGTGTGTGTGTATGTCTAAGATTATTGCATATTATAAGCTTTGCAACCATAAATGCAACAATTCAAAGTTCGAAACAAAAGACAAACAAAAAACCCTCTCGAGATGCCCCGAAGTAATCGTAAATGTTCCAACCCAAAATCGAAGCTAAAAACGGAGTAGCGTGTTAGGATTCCAGTGTCCAGAGTCCGGCTCTTAAATTTTTAACAAGCAAAATTGCTAAACAAATTTCGCTTAAATTTTTATTTCAACGCAAACAGTAACAGCAACTTGCATAAATGATTTATTGCCACAAACAAAATGCCGCCGTGGCTGTTGTCGTTGCCTTTGCGAATGTTGTTGCTGTTGTTGTTGTTGCTGCTGTCGTCTTTGCTGCCACTTCAGCTGCCATTGCTAGTCAAGCATCAAAATTTGTGCCGTGACCAAAAACAGGCGGCCATTGCCAGGACAAATTTGTGTGTGCGGCAGCAGCAGGAGAAATGGCCGAGAGCAAACAGAACACTCGAGACGAGGCACAGCCACACGCTCGTAAAATTTTATATCCAATTTTACGATTTCTGACGCAAAAAGTGAAACTAACCATTTCGACATTAGACATGAACACATCTCCGACCATGGTCGTTGTCGGCCCGTCAGCAAATGCGGGTGGACAGGAACCATAGCCATTGCCCAATGGAACAGGAGCTAGTGCCGTGCCGGATGGGTGCTGGAGAGGGGATTTGTGCGGTGGTTGCTGTTAGTCTAACTCTGGGGACCGCTAGGCCAAGTATTCCAATGCCTGATGCCTTTGCAGCTTGGGCGTCAACGAGCGAACAAACGTCAAGGATGCTGTGCATATTTTTTGTTGGACATTCGCTTTCATTTTGCTTGCCATTTTTTCTGTTTCTTTTTTTTCTCTTTGGTTTGTTTGCTTGTGTTGCTTTTTTTTGGGATTTTTTTCGATTTTTGGTGATGACAGCCAGAGCGACATTAAATGCCCCGCTTCAGCTCAGTTGTTTGTGCTTCTGTGGTCTGGCTTGGTTGGCATTGGTTTTGTGAGGCCTCATGGCCTGGACATGTGCCTCTGCCTCTCAGTCTCTGCTTTGGCCATAGACCAGCTGGTCAGGCATTCCGGTCATATTGATGGTCATGGCGCCACCCAAAAATGTCGGCAATTTAAAAGACATGCGAGGGTTGCCCCCAAATTTTTACAAACGAATAGCAATTAGTCCAATTAATTTTCAATATTTTGCAATAGAAATATATAATATTAATATAATCTAATGAGATAACTATCTCTTTAAAGCATATCAATTATATTTCAATAAAATCTAATACATATTTGGCTTTATTTTGTTTAATTAAAATTATATTTATTTTAATTTTCACTTAACTACAATTTAATTGATCGAAGTGTCCAGTTTCGTTTAAGGTATTAATTATTGCAATTAGACTAAGTCGGTTAGAGCAATAGTCAGTCCATATAGGCCTTGTCAGTATTAAATTTCATTGATTTCTGTCACAGCCCTCGTTGTTGGACATGAGAACTATGTCTCGAGCTTGACTATTTACTGTCCCTGCGGCTGTGTGTTGACTCTAAGGCAGTCCGGCTGGCCAGTGTTACACTATTTGGATTGCTTGGGTCTATGGGTCTGGTTTTGGCAAATCAATGACTGACCGGGTGTCATTAAACGCTTGATCGTTTAATGTCCTCCCTTCTTCCTTCCTTCTGCCCCTAGAATGAATGCTCCTTGCCCCAAAATATCCTGATGCTGCAGTAGCAGCTGCTGTTGTTGCTGCTGCTACTTCTGTTGTTGAAGTATTTGCCTGATGTTGTCCTCAATGTTGTGCGTTGTCGTTGCTGTTTATCGTTTCGCACTTCCGTTGGTCAACTTCCTGGAGCGATTGGTATTTGGGGGAAAGCAAGAACAGGGGCCAAAATCAATTGGAAATTAATTTCATGCTTTGATTACCGGTCATGACGCACGTTTTATGACCTTGAATACGACACTTTTGTGTCGTCGCCAGTGCCATTGCCTTTCCCATTGCCCATTTACCATTTGCCATTCCATTTGGTATCGACCGTGGTAGTGGTAGTGTTGTCCTGTTGTCCTGTTGCCCCGGTGGCTGTGTCCATTTCCTCACTAAATTAGCCAGGCAATGGCATGAATTGAAAACGTAGTTTGCGCTATACTGGCCCGAACCTGCTGATGATTGCTGGTGTTGCCTCAATTTATCAAAGCCTCGGACTCATTCGTCGATGCTTGTCAGGTAGAGGGAAAAAACGTGGCCACATGCTACGTGGGCGGCTCGTTAATTGAAATGTTTATATGACTTTTTATGGCCTGCCAAAAAAGGGCCATTACTTTTACAGTATTCGAATGGGCATGGATTGGGTTGGAGGCCACATTGCCTGATTAAACTAATTCGCACCAATAATTCTCATTCAAAGTGCGAAATTCATTTATTGCTTAGTTGCGACGGCAACTTCCAATCTCAATATCTGCAGCCACTCCTTTCTCTTCCCCACAACTTTTAGACCCCTTGTAAGTATATGTAAAATGATTGCATTAAATTTACTTTGTCCAAGTTACTTGAGCCAATGGGAATGGCTGAGCGAGCTGCTGCTGCTGCGTCTTTCACCTTTTTGCATCCTTTGTGTCAGCAAAAGTTTTTCTGCACGTTTGTGCAAATCCATTCAATATGGCTGCCGTTGTCGCTTTCACAGGATACCAAGGCACCTAGCTTCAGCTTCATTCCGGCCACCTCCTGTGGACAATCTTAGGCTGCTTGTGTTGCCGGCTTGCTGCCGCCAACCGCTTGCTACCATCTCTATTCAATGCTTTTCTTCGATTTTGCAGCAAAGTTGGATTCTGCCTTTTATCGAAATCGAAGAAGATGATGAAGAAATTGTAGTTCAAGAAAGGGAAGAAAATGTCGAAGGACGTTTTGAAGCAGCAGTAGAAGCAGGAGCCAGCGGCGGGGTGTGGACGCATTTGAGGATAACCAAAAGGTGCTTTTATATGCTTAATGGAAAATCTAATTTATGACCTATGGCTTTTCTGTTCGTTGCGTTTTCTTTGCAGCGTCGTTGTCGGTGTCCTCGACGTCCATCGATGCCACAGACACATTTGTGCTTTAGATTTGTATTTGTCTTTTTTTTCTTTTGCAGCTGGAGCAAAAGGAATAACCAGGCAGCAGCAGGAGTTGGAGCAGCAAAAGCAGCGCCACCAGTGCCAGTCTATTCTAAAACAAATGAAGATTAATGCGAATCGAATGTGCTGCTTTAGTAAGTAGGAAAAGGAGTGCAGTGCAGATTCTATTCCTTTTACTGGCCACACTCTCTTTTACACACACACAAACCATTCAAAAATTAAACATTCCGAATGCATTTATAATTTAAATGAATAACCCAGTCATTTCTTTTCTTTCGTTTTTCTCTCCCTTTATCTCTATCCTCATCTTATTCATTTGTTCGCTGTTCTGTCTGTCTGACTGTCTGTCTATCTATCTGTGTGCTATTTTTCTACTCTAAATGAACGGAAGTATTAGCGCATAAATTTGAATGGAAGCATAAGAAAGGCTTGGCCCAGATGATGACCGATGAGCTCACCGCAGCGCACACCCACACATATGAACAAACTTTAATCTCAATGCCCACCCCTCAATAAGTTGCCAAAAAATTATGTTTTA
Source organism: Drosophila paulistorum (assembly GCA_018152135.1). Taxonomy (NCBI): domain Eukaryota; kingdom Metazoa; phylum Arthropoda; class Insecta; order Diptera; family Drosophilidae; genus Drosophila; species Drosophila paulistorum. Next base: position 2,110,650 of record JAECXG010000690.1, read on the forward strand.
CCCACAAGTTGCCACAAATTGCTGTAACTGTGCTGCATTGCAATTGACGGCGATTATCGCAGCCAAAAATAGTTTGTTTGTTTGTTCAATTCAAAAGGTTGCGTTCTCTGAGTCTATTGGCATTTTAAACGCTATCGAGAACTAAACGAAAACTGCGAAAAACTATTGAACGCTTTTCTCATTTATACACTGCGTATGTGTGTGTGTAAAGGGTTTCATATGTGTTTGGGTGGTTGGTTGTGGGTGTGCTCCAAAAATTTATAAGCCCCATCTTGTATAAGTGTGTGTGTTAGTGTTGTGTGGCTGCCAAAAAGTTGTTGCAGTTGCAGTTGCGCTTTTTGTGCTTGGTTCGGGCTTCGCAGTTGGCAGTTCAATTTGGAGCAAAGCGAAGCAATTAAGTGTAAAAATGCGAAACACATACGCGGCAAAGTGCACACAACCACGAAGAACACGCCCTCCACCCACTTGGCCCCCTTCCCACCACCCCCTCCCAGTCAATTCTTTAACAATCCACCACCAGTCATCAGGGAGAGGGGTGCGTTTGGGGCCATGGCCATGTCACCTTCTAAACGAAATGAGCAGCAAATTGGCAGTAAATTTGTTTGCTATTTTTCTTTTGCTATTCTGCAATTTTGTGTTTTGCTCGTTTTAGAAATGTGCAACAGTTTTTGTTTTTGTTCTCTCCATGCTTTTTTTTTTTTTTTTTTTTTAGGATTTGCTTTCTTTTTTTGTTTGCGTTTTTGTTGCATGGCCAAACTCGTTTGGCCAACTACATAGTAGAAGTTTTCAGCTCTAGAATGGAAGGTTGGCAATGGGAGGGCTGGGACGTGAAAACGATAAGGTTCCCTACTCCGATGCCATCCCACACCGCTTGCCACTTAAACTTGTTCTGTGTGCAAATTAAATTTGTTCGCCGTTTTTGACCAACTGAGATTCAGATTACAAGCCATAAATGCTGCTGCTGCTGCTGTTGTTGCTGTTGCTGATGTTGCTGTTGTTGCTGTTGTTCGACTGCAATAACTCGAAATCAAAACGCAGCAGGCAGTCGCCAGTTGGAGCACTTTGTCATGAATTTTTGCTTCTATACGTCCTACCAACCCCAACCCCACCCCATGGACATAACCGTCTGGGTCTGGGAGTGTGCGTATGCCTATAGGTATGACCAAGTTGGACATCATTTACTGCTGCTGCTGCTGCTGATGACACGCGCTTGAAACTTGCCCCGCTGGGTGAACGGGCAAATGCCGCTGGTTGCAAATGTGAACGCCTGGCGCTGGCAACAAATGCCGCAAGTGCTTAACGCACACTGAGAGAGGAGACAACGAGTTACATGCAACGGAATGCATAGGAGCCTTCAACGAACACTCGGACAGACCCAATTGCCAATCGCTTGCAGTAATCGACGTCGAGTTGGGGCAATTGATTAGAAGAACTAGCTGAAAAATGTGCCCAGGCAGAGGCAGAGGCCCAGGCCCAGTCAGAATCACTGGCCTATGCAGAGGCAAGCAATCCTAGCACAACAGGAACTTAGGCACGAGTACCGACCACCCTTTGACCACCTGCCACCAGCCCCTCTTCAATACATTCCGCATGTCCGTTCTGCAGACAGAAAACTGGCCCGGCCTCATCGAACCGGGGCAACAGCAAATTGGCGAGAAATATTGGCACACAAATCGATTGGCAAATGAATATGTATTGGACATCCCAATAAGTATGTTGAATGGGTAACCTGAGGTGTTGTGTAGAAAATTGCAAAATATATTGCTGTGAAAATTATCAAGGCATGAGAAATATGATATTAAATGTTATGAAAGCAGAAAATATGTATGTACATAAACCTGGCAAGGCACGACCGAGTATCTTGTTAGCAGGCAATTTTTTAAATCAGGAGAACAAGAAAACAATTTCACATCTATTGCAGCATCATGTGTGTGAATATAAATCTCTATATATAACTAGTGATATATAATCTCCGTAATTTAAGCAAATTAAGTTTTTCCTTAATTAAAGAGAAGAGGTGTTTTGCTTCATAAAGTCACCCAGTTTGGACTATAAACTATAATTAAATCAGTTTTACACTCTAGATAAATATTCAACTATCAATTATAGAGTAAAGTTGAGCTCATTTCATTTAATTTTATTAATTAGAAGAATTAAATTGCTACTTATACATAAAGTGCCTTTTTCGAAAAGACGTTGCAGTTGCTGTGGTTGCCACTTAATTCAAATTAGTTCAGCTATTTGCCGCTGGAAGCGCCATTGAGCGCATGAGCGGCAAATTTGAATTTGTTGTGTATGCAGGCAACTGTATTTGTATTTATTTTAAGTGGATAGCAATTTCAGTTAATAATGATGCTGAGATTGAAATCCTGACTAAATGCTGCCCTCTTTGTAATGTATGTTGAGAATATGAAATGATATGAGCAAGAATATATAATAATAAAGCTTTATGAAAACACCTTCGCGCTTTGGTAATATCTGCTGGATGAGATGAGATAAATATCTGTCACTTAGAAGGACTCAGCTTATCATAATTATGAAAAATAAAGCAAAGCATAAAATCAACATATTTGATAGTTTCTTTAGCAGCTAAAATGAAACTTTTAGATTTGTTAAGGCTTTCGAGCTCTTTAATTTTGTAAATTGATTATAATTAATGTACCGCTAAATAAATTGTAATTAAGAATCCCCCGTTTATTTGAGGGTTTTCTGTCATGTCTTCACAAAAAAAAACACTCTTCTATACTAAATTAAAGAAAATTTGATTATGTCTAAGAGCAACAGCTTGTAGAATAAAATGCCTTTCACTGAATCACCGGATATCTCATTGGCAATCTCATGTCCACCGCCCTGCACGGATCATCAGCGCCGTTAACGAGCATTTGATTTACTTTCTCCTCAGACTGACCCTTGACATGATTTGATTTTGATATGGGTATGCATATATACATATATATGTATATACGGATGTATGCATGCATGGGGCTCAAAACGGGTCCGGTTCATTGCTAGAAAATGCTGACTAAAGGGCAAGAAGTGCTTCATTAAAAGCCTAAATTAATTAACAATATCGTATTTTCATATTACAACAGGGCGAGCATGGGAAACCGCGTATAACAAGCGGGAGTTCTGGTCCTCTAAGCCCGTAACGCCCACTCTCGGCACGAGGAGCAACGCCCACCAGCAACAACAGCAACAACAACCACATACCCTTATGTTTATTTGCATAAGTAGCTTGGCGTTGAACCACATCTATATAAGTATACGTACACACAAACGGAGAGAAATACATACGAATATATTTTACATATGTAGGTACATATGTACGGCCATTTGTATGTGAACAAATTACGGCCAAAAAGAATGGCCTGGCAGACAGACAGTCTGAGAAAAAGGGCGCGGGTCGACTCAACTAGTTGAATGATGTCCTTAATAATGAAGGAGAAAACCAGAACCTTAAATAAACATGACCATGGCCTATCGTTTCTCAGTCAGTCATCCTCATCCTCAGCCGTATCCTTGTCCTCTTTTCGGAATGCCACACTGTCTGCCTGTTTGGCAGTGCGCACCAGCCTAAGCGGAAATATTTGTTTTCAGACAGTTTTATCTTTCAGGTCAAATCATATGTCATCTTTTGCGTATTTATTTTGCGTGGCAATAAATTTTGGCAACAGCAACAGCGTCGCCGGTCGGAGTTTTGGGCGGACAGGTGGCTACAGTACGGGTCGTCCGGGTAACATTATTAAGAAAGTTTCCAGCCTTCCCCTCCACGTGGTTTCATTTTTTTGTTGCCGTTTTGCTGTTGTCTCGCCGGCAATGAAAATTGTGGTTTATGTTAATCACGGGACAGATGGGTAAGAGAAGAAAAAAGAGAACAGCAAAAATTTGACAAATTGCTGCTATACGAATATGTTGCAGGCGATGTGGAAGAGTGTGATTTATGCGAAGCTTGGAACTAGTTGTAGTAGGTGGGTAGGCCGGTCTTGGGGTCTTGAGGGTTGGCATTGGGGTTTTGTCGTTGGCTTAGCCTTGGGTTTTGTTGTTGGTCTTGGTTGGGTATACCAAGTTGATGGCAATTAGGCAGACAGTTGTCAATACGAGCGATGTGATGTGCTTTCCCTTTCCAATTTTCTCTTTTTGGGGGGCCAAGGATGTGAATTATAGCACGTACAAACGTGTTACAACCTAATTAAAATTAAAAAGGACTCTCAAGTCCTTGACACGAACCAGCAGCCCGCTAGCCGTGCAAAATGTCACACACAAAGTCAAATTTGGTGGCAGTCCCGAGGCAAATGCCACTCAGACATGGGCCTGATGAGGGCATATCTAATGTGCACACAAAAGGTAGTCGTAATGCTAATATAATGGCGAGGGTCGTCTATAGAGAAGCGGAGACAGAGTGACAGATGGGGGCATTGGTGGTGGAACCCGCACACACACATATATAAACATAAATGGTAACCAGCCTTTGGTTAGCTGGTTTGCCTTACGGCTTTTCCGATTTACAACTGAACGCGCCTGCATATGCACACAGAAAAAAAATATATGCATCCAAAATGTGTGTGGGATAAGTATGGGCTAAGATGGGCGAGAACTTCATCTACAAATTGGATGTGAATCTCAATTGCTGTTTGTCGGTTCCTTAACTGACATTATGGCCGACCAGACTGACTGCATGACCCACCACTACCCCAAGCAACCTCTTCTCCCACCGATTACAATCAATATAAATCACATTTACCCAAAGCGAAAATGCTTTCTACTTCTTCAGCAAAGAGAAGCCAAAAATTCATACGCAACAGGGGAATTTTGCAACTTTTTTACGATATATATGTACGTACATACATAGTTATCCTGCTGCCAGGATATGTCTGTCTGTTGCTCTATATGAATGTATGTTTGTGTATGTATGTATATAAATGTTTATATATTGTACAACAGCAGCAGCACCAGCAGCAACACCAGAAGCAGACACATAGACGGCGCACCGGCACTTCCTCTCTTCTACAATTTCCACTTTCGAGTTACCACGTCTATTTTTTTTCATTTGACCAAAAAACGAATACGAAAAATGAGAAAGAGGCAAAAGAACGAAGGAAAAAAACAAACCAAAGAGAGTGAAGAGCTGAGAAGAAATGTAAAGGGAAACCAGGCAGGCAAATATGCAACAAATTCTCATTCAAAACACGCACGCAAATTTCTCCAATTCGCATACGGGGGACAAGAGGAGATGCAAACGATGGCGGAGACGGTGAATATGGAACTGAAGATGGGGCCAGGGAATGGAGCTATGCTCCGCTGTTACCCAAAAACCTAAAGTGTAATAGAATGAGGATCGAAAACGTACAACAAAGGATGGCATAATAATAAAAAATTTAAGATGTGTAAAAAACATAAAAAGAAAATTCATTTGCGCCAAATTTGTGGATTTCACCTTAAGCTTCCCCTTTTATTTATCCTCCACTTCAGTGGCAACAATGTGTGTGTGTGTCTCTGTGTGTGTGTGGGCTAAAAATGGTTATACCCATAGAGTGGTTTCTCATTTGCCCCATGGCAAACGGAAAAGGGTTTCCCACTACTTTTACCGCCCTCCCCCAAGGCCAAAACCCTTTCTTTCTTGTCTCGTTCGTCATTTTATTAGATTGTGGTGAAAGATGCCAAAAATATACGTTAGTATATATGTATGTATGGACATACATCCATCGGAATATAGTAAGTAGTTGACGCCCATTTTTTTGGGGGATAAACATCAGAGCTATTTAAGTTGACTTAAGCAATAGCTAGCTCGTAATTCTGAGAGTTTATTTACTATATATGAAAATAGTATATCAGTGCATATATAATAGGACGACCTATTATTATCATGTATGTATAAGCCGTAATAAGGAAACCGCACACATCTACATCCATATATGTACACATACATATACACACAGCGAGAATGTTGAAAGAATCTCATCTTCACACTAGAGACTAAAACCAAATTAATGCCCGTTGACTATGTGACAGTGCCCACGACTTTACTTAGACATGCTACATTCAATTGAATTAATTGAAATTCTTCACTCACTCAACTAAGTAGAAATGGTTATGGGTATGGGACTATATACATACATATTTACTATTTATATATGTGTAGTTGAGAATTGTTACTCTATAAATGCAGGCAAAAGCTGAACCATTTACTTATGTATGTACCTATACATACATACATATATGTAATAATATATACATTCATATGTAATTTAATTTTACTATACAGATTATCGCATCGAATAGCTGTGGAACGATTGACAATGATTCCATTAAACTTAATATGAAATAAATTGCAAACAAAAGTTCATTGAATAATTATATGTTGAAAAAATACAAAATATTAACCACACTGTGATGTTTGACAAGGAACTTTTAATGTATTTAAATTAGATCAATTTTGATAAATGAATATAAAATAGATTGTGACATTTGCATTAAACATTATGCAAATATTTTAAAAATGCTTAAAATTTATCAAAAAAAATAGATAAAAAAAACTTGCTAAACATTTTGCTTTGTAATTTTTGATGAATTTGTATATTCTGAATTTAACTTTAAATATTTTTTCATCTTTCGAGGACATATTAAACCAATAATTGGGATAATAACTAAATAATTTGTCCTCATTGTCGTTAAAAACTCTGTTGATTTTTGTCACAAGGACGTTAAAAACTTCTTTCTAGAGTCTTTGAAACTAGAGTAAATTATACATTCTAAGAATAGGAAAACTCAACTCATTCAGAAACATATTTATATAATTTTAATTATTTTAATTATTATTATATTACCTAATTTTATCTAATATATTGAAATTTTATAGTCAAATTTTGATAATGGTTTTTTTTTCAAAGAGAGTTGATTGGTGATCAAAAAGTAGTTAATTGTGTTAAATGAAATTATTTTATCATGAAAACGTCCCAATTATCTAAAGCTAACATTCTTGTTCACTTGAAAAGGACTAAAAGGACTTGGCGGTTTAAATTGTGAGATTATCAATGATTAAAAGTAATTGTAACCATTGGAGAAATTGCTTACCAAAGTTAATATAATATATAATTAAATTTTCTGACCAACCACAAAATAGAAATTAAATCATAAAAAGATAAATTAAAATATTATAATTTCAAATGTAACCAATAGACTTTCATATATTATAATTGTATATTGTATTTCTCAACTATTCAACAGAACTCTTCAATTGTAAAGATCTTTGAATCATTTTCATGTCAACCATTTAAATGGTAGTTTCATTTGAAATTGTTTCTTAATATAAATTTGATTACCAATTGAGTATGGAGCTCTCCAAATTTGGTCATCCCCGATTGACCCTCATTATGACAAAAGTCACAAGTGAGTTATGTTGACCATCAGGCACATAAGAAGCCTTGCAATACAGAAATTTTAGCCGGGCTGTCCAGCACATTTGATGATGCATATTTATGTGCCAGGGCGTGGATGAGGCTGTGGATGTGGATGAGGAATACCCAAATGGTCACACTAGGGGCCAGCCTAATCTGCTTGTGTGAAAAGCCGTCGACGATGGTGATTTAAGATTGAACAGAATTATAACAAGCAGACACAGACGGAGTGATATAAAATAATCTCAGATGAATAGAGGGTGATGAAGGGAGAGGGGATGGTAGGGGGTACTACTAATGTGTGAGTACTATTTCCATGCAAGCAAATGCGGGACAGTTGCAAGCCGTAAATGAAAATAGAGAGCGTGTAAGAGGTGGAAGGGCGATGAAGAGCCTGTAATAGGCAATCCAAAGAGGGGGATGTGCGGAATTGATGTTGATGTACGAACTGTGGAACTTATGTACATTTATATACTCATACATATGTACATTTGAACGTAGATGAGGGCGGCGTGTCATACTTACACACACACACACAGTCATCTCTGGCACCAACACAAAGAGAGGCCGGACTGTGGGCTGCTCGGTAATGAATTGATGGTTATTTTCAAAAATCCAATGACTGTCCGCACGATCATTGCACAAATCAGTTGTGGAATCGCCCTCGAGCGGCAATGTTCTACGCGTTCTCGATCCCGGCTCTCGTCGTTAAAAAAAAAAACATATATTAAAACATATGTATATATTTCTATATACAATCAAAGCACTGAGAAATGTTTAATCGCGAATGAAGAAAGAAAGCCACATTAAAACATTAAAACTGTGAAATAAAAATAAATTTAAAAATATATAAAAATATACAAAATAAATACAAGAATATGTATAAGTATATATAAAAAAAAAAACGATACTGAGACACGAGCTAAGTCTGTCATTTGCTAGGCAATTTTCTGATCAGGGGGGTTAAGACCCTTGCCAAAGGCGCGATAATCATAATCGGCAAAATGTTGTCGACGACAAAAAAAAATCCAACGCCAACGCCAACAAACTTAGCTGTACAGCGACGACAATGATGATGATGATGATGACGAGCTGGTGGGTGTGGGATTCACTACCCGGTTCTGCACAATACATAAGTAAATATGGTATATAGTTTTCTTTTTCTTGATACATAGTTGTTTGAAGTTGCCAATCTTCTTATCTCACACACAAGTCTGAACTAAACTAAATTATATATAGTATATATTTGTGTATATATTTCTCTGATCTGCACAAAAGGTTTAAACGAGTAAACAACAAACTTAAAATTTCTATGTGAGATGGTTTCCAACTGATTGTGAGTGTAACAACATTATTTAATCTTGATTCACATGAAATATCAAGCACATATTGTATTAACTTGAATCGGCTTAAATTTCATTAAAAACAATTTTTATTTTTTGATTCATAGCACAGGAAATGCATGAGATTCTTTTCATTCATTTTGCTCAAATCAATTTAAATTGATTGCTCCTGCATTGTGTCTGTCTGTCTGTGTGTCTAAGCAGGAGAAGCATCAACAATATTGTACTCTTATTAATCCATATGAGTATATTCTAATTTAGTTGATGAATGCATTGTGCATATTGCCGCATTGTAGTCACTATTTGTTTGGCCCATCTTGCTGGCCGGACCATTTCTGTTGCAATTTGGTTGGCTTGTATACACCTCCTACCCCTTCTCCCCCTCCTCCTGTTGTCTTTTTTCTTTCTTTCTTCTTGTTTTTTTTTTTTTTTTTGACAAGTACTTGACGCTTACCCCATACACACAAGTACAATCATAATCGAGACGAAGCAACAAGAAAAACAACAACCACAAGAGGCACTCACAATGTATGTGTGTGTGTGTATTAGTAAGTGGGTTTGTGTGTGTGTAGTTTTTATTCGTTTAAATTCAATTGACTTTGAATGCTCCACAATGAAGGCAAACAAACGCACATACAAACAGAATCAGTAGCTACATACATACAGTCTCAATGATGGAGCCAAACTGGGAAGGGAGGTCCCAGAATCCCAAGCAGATCAGATCCACTCGTCGTTGTCGGTCTACCATGAAACTCAGATGTCGGCAAATATTCATATGTATGTATGTATGTACCTACAAAATACAAACACTGTAGATACATTCATATATATGTATGTATGTATATGTATACGGGCAACGGAAAACGAATGAGGGTCAATTAAGCCAATTTAAATTTAATAAACTTATGTATTATGTGCAAGAGGTTACTAGCCATAGCAATATGCCACACATTCACACTCTCACACACACATAGACAGAGACAGAGACACACTCACTCACGCCTTGGGAATATCAATATTTTTCGGGGGTGGCAAAACGAGAATTGAAATATCTCAAGAGATTTTATACAGATGCATGTCACATCTGTACATAAGGTTAAGTATATAGATATTAATAACTCAAAAGACAACAAAAAATTTGGAAAATAAAATAAAACTATTTAAATTAATGAAGTGCATAGTTCAAAATACACATTTACAGTGCATACATTTGTATCCATCTATCTATTTATTCACTTTTGTAGATGGAACACTTCAAGCTGTCAATTAAGGAATGATTATCGGTGACGTTTGATGCCAAGTGCCAATGGGCCAAGTGTCTTTTTGGTATGTTTTTAATATACACCATGGCTGATTAGTTGAAAATTTGTAATTTATGCATTTTCCAGATGGATCAATACTTACTTGAACGAAGCGTATTGCTTTACTAAGTACTAGTGCCGCAGGAGTTTGGTTCGTGTCCGTAATACCTCCTGCTGCCCAAGTGCTTATTAAAGCGACGACTTTACCTACTTAAAAAGCCACGATAGACAGACTGACTATATATTTCAAATGGGAGTAAAAGTGAAAGACAAGATATTTTGTAAATTCCATTTAATTATCATTTAATTTAATTATATTTGTAATATTTTTCCTAATAGTTACAAAAACTATGTTTTGATAAATTATACTAATCTTTGCATTTTCCTTTCGCATGTTAATATTAATTTATGTTTGTTCTGTTCTGTTTGTGGTTTTGGTTGGTTGTGTATGAATGCTTTTTTGTTTATTATATGCCTTGGCAGAAAATTCACTAAAACACATTCAGATATTTATTTATGCACTCCTTATCCTTTTTAGCTTTTGAAAAGATCTCGTCCAAGTTGAATTTGTCTATAAATGTCTTAATGTAATTTTGTTTTTTTCTTCATATATATGTATGTATATATATTAATATATATATATATCCAGCTAGGCGATCGACCAACTAGATTATATATAGTCTATTCATGCAACAATACACACAGAAGCAAACAATTGAATTATTTTCGGTTTCTATTTCGATATTCATTTTCCTTACTTTCCTCTCTTTTGTGTTTCACAGTGATTTATTATTAATTATTTGTAGTATTGTGTTTTATGCGTTTTAGATGGAGTATATACAAATAATATCTAAAAGTGATCGTTGCGATTCCAATTAGTCGTTTACACAAAGAATACATTCTTGCCGTTACCTCTTTGAGTCCTTGACGAGCTAGTTATGCACTTAAACTATCTTAAAAGTATATGTACATGTATCTATGGATACCTTCTATACCTTAAAGTGTTAGAATTAAACTAGAGTTAGTTAAATTACGCTTACGCCTAAGCAAAAAACAGAAAAATCAATAGGTAGGTAATACTTTCACAGAGGATATGACGTGATATTCTCACAAATGCGACTCCTGCAGTACTCTGCCAGGTCTGGAAGAGTGCAGATCCTGTTTTAATTAAAATGGATAGGGAATATTATGGCATTTTTTTAATATATGTATATATGTAATTTAATTGGAATCGAGTTCTTAGTTTCAGTTCAACATTAACCACAACTTGTAGAAGCAATTTGTTAGATATGAACAAAGTCCCCATCGAGGATCCATGGCGATATGTTAGATTAGATTGACAGCGGTTTTGTTGGGTTTATTTTTTAAATGCGTCTCCCCTGGTAGGTGCAAGGGATATGACATGAAATGTAATGATATGCTTGAAGAAAATATGTAGATTTCGGTTCCTGTTCACTTTTTGGAGTTGTAAAGAAAAGGGAGGGGCGGGGGTCTTTCCATGTTCATGATATTAGGCTTTACATTACAACAAAGAACAGATGACAACGATTATTTACATTACATTACGAGTGTATTACAGTCACACTTTTGGCATTGATTCAGTGTTTAATGCATTAAGTACACAGAAATGCTTACATTTAAAAGAAGTCTTTCCTCAAACCATGCGAATAAATACGGTCTTGCTGCTATATATATTATATATATACTTAGTACTTGATACGATTAATTCAATGTAAGTATTAATACAGTTTCTCATCAGTTTTTGTTTTTTTGTATGCTCGTTTTGTACACTCAGACATAAGTATATATAATAGTTGGATGTATTTATATACTTAGTTATATATGTTTATATGCATAAGTAGGTATGATATTTATATACAACTTTCCTGTATGCGATTTGAAGTGGTGACAATTTCAGGTCCAGTTCGAAATCGGTATTCGCTCAGCGACGATGTCACCGACGGATTATTCGGACTTAGCAAACTGACCTCCATGGGCTGGGGTGTTAGATGATATGAGGATGATGGCGTCGATGTACTCACATTGTAGTTCATCGAACCGAGAGTCGTCGGACTACAGGTTGTTATGCCCTTCTTATTCAGAGTTGCATAGCTCTGCAGAAATATAGAAATGGCAGCAGCAGGAACAGGAGCGGGGAAGAGAAAACGAGATAGAAAATGCATGGCACCATGATTGCGAATTTGAAAGATCTAGTTCCAGTTACTTATAGGAAAACCAAAAACCCAAAAATACTTACGATCTGTTTACTTGGCCTGAACGTGTAGTGGAGCACCTCGTTGCCAGAATTGCTCATTAGACCAATACCGGAGAGTCCTTCTGCCGCATTCAGGCCGGCCACCATGCCTACATTCTCCCCGCTATTCTTCACCAGTTCAGCATCACGCACATAGTCCCTCTGCATGAGGCGAGACGATGGACTGGCGTAGCCCGGTGAGGCTATCAGACTCTTTAAAGGACGTTTTTCTAAAAGTAAAATAGACATTGAGTGTCTAGAAGACCCACAGCTTTATTTATTTGTTGACTTACCATACTGATTTGGTATAACATCAGGATCCGTATCATCGATATCCGCCTGATCGGCAAGTCCAATTGGACTCTGACGTGTCCTTGCCGCTGATCGCAATGTGTCGCTGTTCATGGCCAGCAGACCACTGCCTAGAGGAGAGGTGCCTTTGACCCCGCCATCAATGGCTACACTCACCTCGCCTACTCCCAAGGTGGGGAAATCAGCTCCGCTGCGATTATCACAATTAATGGGCAGCAGACTGTGGTGGGGCTGATGATGACTGCCCCCCTGCTGTTCATGCTGCCCATTGGAATGGGCATTAGGATGCAACGGGTCCAGCTGGCAGTCCGTGGCCACGGATAATTGTGTGTGCTTTGCGGCTTTCAGATTGTTATCGTTGCGCCTGCAATTTAAATGAGGGCATTAGGCTAAGCCAAAACCCCGTCCAACTCGCCCTCGCGTTGTCTATTAAACCTACCGATTTGAGAATCTCCTATAAAAAGCAGCCGCTATGATGCAAGTGATGGCAAAAAGGAGTCCACAGAATAAAGTTAACCCAGCTAGAAATGGTGAAAGTGGCATAGAGAGGCCAGGGGAAATTCCTGTTTTTATGATCGGAATGGAGAAGTAAGAAAATATCGTTTTGATGAGTCTCAATTATCATTACAATTGTCTTCAACTTACCAGTGAATTTGGCCACGCCCTTAAAATTAATGTCATCTATTATTGTGGGCTCCGAGCGACCTTTCGCATTGACTGAGAATATAATCATGCGATAGGTGCCGGCCTGGTCCAGATTGTCTATAACAAAGCTGGGAGAACCATGCTGTAAGCAATCCAAAATTAAATGATAAATGTAATGTAGTTCTATAGATTATTTTTCGAAATAATTTTGCCTACTTTTCGCGTGAGAATTTTTATCCCAAAAGCATGCTGTACATTAGCAAAGAGTGATATTGCCATTTAAAGGCAGAAATAGGTCAACAGAGCTAATAGGGCCACATTTAAACAAATATAAAGTATACATATATAGATATATTTATATATTTTAAATTTAAGTCAACAGTTTGAAAGTGACATTAAATCAATCATTTTAGTGGCAACTGTAATATATTATACGAAATCTTACACAACCCCTTTAAGGCCTGTTTTTAGCACTGTTTGCCTATAGTCAATCAAAATATGTATTTAAAAAGTTTTTTAACAATAAGATACAAAGCATAAAGCTATGCAAAGGAAACATTTTATAGTTTTAAGCCGATTAGGCAGTAAAACAATAAAATAAATTAAAAGTAAAATTATGAAGTTTATTTATTTCACTTCAAGTTGTTAAGGGTTAATTACTCTTTGTACTGGAAAAGTAATCTTACTTACCGATAAAGTAATATTCCTAGCCAAACGTAGGGTGTTCATCTCAACCAATTCGAGTAGAAAACCCTGTGGCAAACCACCATCGAATCCCTCCATGCAATCTACTTGCAGCGAATCTGTCGATTGATTATTCACACTACAGTTTTGCACGGGAAAGGGCCGACCAGCTGCGACAATTTGAAAAATGCACGGACTTTGTTGCTTGCCAATGGAATTTTTGCCCCAGCAAGATATAGTACCGTAGTCCAAGTCCGAGATGGGAGTGTAGTTCAACAGCGACATTCCCGTCTGCAATATGCCAATGCCGGCAATGACGACAATGATGAACTCTGTGTAGATGGCACACTTACCTCGCTGGTATGCAGTCGGGCTGGTAACTCCGTTTGCTCACCGGAGGAATTAAATGTCCAGTAGAAGGAATCTGCCGGCGGTGAGGAATCCACTTTGCACTTCAATGACAATTTCTCGTGCTTAAGGGCTCCTAACAATTCCTCATGCTCGTTGGCACAGATGGGCGCATCTATGAATACGTATGTATAGGATGTGGGACAAATAAATAATTAAAACACATTGAGACATTTAAGACCTAGTTAGCAGGCTCTTGGAATGTATTTCGAAATATGAGAAAATGGTATGGTTATCATCCGGCTTTTAGTTGGCCCTTTAAAACTTCCTTGAATTAATTTCAAATTTGAATGCGGCATTTGCCAATGGCCCTGGCTCTGGTTTTTGGCCCTGGTTTTGGCTTTAACTCTGTTCACTTGCCTCTGCCACTGCCCCTGATTTTGGTCATTTGTGGCAATGCCAGTGCCAGAGAGCTAGAGCCAGGCAAAGGCAATGCATTCATTGCTCCATAATCTTGGTCATTAACGGGAGTTGGGCAGCCACGCCTACATACGGCTTTTGTTTTTGGACTGGGGCCAAAATGCCATTAAGAGCCATTCAAACTCAAGGATTAAATTGGAAATTACATAGACGATAGTCAAAGCCAAGCTGTAGTGACTTTGGGTCTGAGAGAGCTGAGAATATGGGTCGGCTACGGATTCATTTTGCCAGACCAGGTGGAATTTTCGGGGACAAGGGGTAGTGGGCCGGGGTGTTCATGATGGAATGGGGTATTGGGATTGAGATTCAGATTCGGCTACTCAGCTTGTCTTCTCATTTACTTACAGCGTATGCGCAATGTGACCGGATTACTTGGTCCTTTGCCCTCCGAATTGACAGCCAGGCAAGTGTAGTCACCGGCCGAGGCTCGTGAGACACTCTGCAGAACCAAAGATGAATCCGACAGAATAATGCCAGCTGAGATGTTGTGCTGCAACTCCTTGCCCTACACGTGTTGATGGTTGATGGTTTAGTAAACTGAGTGCCAAAAAGGTGAACATTATATGCTTACGTTGTGAAACCAAGACAACTTGTATGGTTTGGGATTCGATTGAACCAAACACTCGAAATAGGCATCATCCCCCTCCTTAATATCATCCGGATTCAGAGAGGAGCCAATCTTGAGCAATGTGGTGGGTTGGTCTATAAGCAAAACACAGAGAGAAAAAGAGATTTTTCCCATCAGATCTATGGCAATTAGTATTCACTATTCCCCCGCACACACATCTCCATCTCTTTAGCCATTATTTCTTCCTTTTACTATCATATTCGTCTCGGTTTATGCTCTACATTATCCACTTACAATGCACAATGAGACGCCATTTGTCCTCGATGGCGCTGCCTTCGATGAATTGATTTTCTGCCCGACATGTTAAATATTTGCCATCGTCCTCGCGACCGGGCGTAAACGTCAGTATACTTAAAGATTGATTATCGGGTTCATTAAACTAAAAAAGAAAACGCAAACAGAGTCCATTAGGAAATGAATAATGAAACGGAAAGCCAAGGCCAAAATGTGAGCGTAAGCGAAGACGAAAGCGAAAACTGTGGCAATTACTTATGGCCAACGCACATCCTTTCGACAAGCAACTAAGAAACGCACACAAACTGCCACACACACTAACACACACACATACATACACTCAAATATATACATACTATATAGGTATACAATATTAATTTGTGTTTAATTAACGAGCCTCTAGACTTTGTGCATTCATTATGAACGCGAACTTACGTTCTTGGTAAGTTTCTTAAGCTGCTTGCTACCCTTCCACCATGTAATCAAAGCTGGAGGTTTCGACCCAGAACTTTTGCACTCAATGTCATAGGTACGATCAGCGGAAATGAAGCGATCCTTGGTAAGAATGTGCACGGCCATTGGTTTTACTGGAAAATTATAATTATTATTACTTGATTTGCCCTGGGATCATGACAGATGGCCACTCACAATTTACATCCAGAATGACGACTCGATTGTTGGGCGGTGTCAGATTCGTATTACTGGCCACACACACTAGCCTGGCATTCAAATGCTGCCTTCCAATGTTGGGATATGATAAATGGTTAATGGTCTTGCCATCGGGACGTTGTTCGAAAGACTCATCGATAACCGTATTGTCCAAATACCATGTAACATTCGGACGTGGGCGACCTGCAGTTTTTTTATTTATTACTTAGGTGTTAGTTCAATTTACACATATTTAGTGCACTTAATTGTGACTCGGTCTTACCGCCTGCAACCTCACAGGCTAGAACAATGTCGTTGCCTTCGTTGAAGGACTCCACATTGCTTGCCTTGTCATGCCTGCTGGGACCATAGATGATGGGTCTGTCTGGTGGCACAATGACAGTTAGATTTATCTTTAGATTTCGGGTGGGCGAATTGCGAAAATCAACTCGACAGCGATAGACGCCCTCGTCCTCTATGCGAATGTTGTCGATTTTCAGCTGGGCGGGATGCGAGGTACTGCTGAAGTGGGCACGCGTTCCAAAGGCCAACGGTGAGGACCAGAGGCGTGCCTGTCCGAACTGCCGCCCCCGCACATCAAAACTGCAAATGTATATATTCAGCCTGTTTCTTAGCCCACTTGTGTTTTGGCAAAACTCACTTGTAGATGGGTTCACCATCGCCCTCACGAAACCAGAGGACCATATAGACGGCATCGTCGCGCTCCAAGGGAGATATATCGCAGGGCAGCATAGTTTGTCGACCAAGAACTCCTTGCACCGAAGTCAGAGGCACCGGTCGATCCAGCTCGTGTATAAGCTCGTCAGGCTCCAGATACGAACAATGCACCTGGCAAGTTACCAGCAGCAGCAGCAGTAGCAGGCATATGCCAAGATTCCAAGAGGACGAGTAAAATGAGCAGGACTTGCTTCCATCTGTGTCCCACCTTCTCCGTCGCCGTCGGCCATGCTGTGGTGGGACAGAGGCAGATGCGGAGGTGTGCAGGGAAACCGGAACATGGAGATGAAGTTGAAGGCCTGGCTTCTGCTTAAATCGTTGGCAAATGAATGCAAACGTGGCCCCGACCTCAGGATGCATGATTGTGTTCTCTGGCTGGATGGCTTAATGCTTGCTTTCTGTTATCTGGTTCACTGGAAGTCCTCGTTTGCTAAGTCTTTGTCTTTGCTCATATTTATTGACTGCTTATCACATTTTCATTCATGTTTCCGAGCATCAAATTGTTGGCCATGCACTTGCACGGCCACCAGCAAAAAGAATGTAGGATAATATTGATTGTGCAGATGGCAATGACAATGAGGACGACGATGAAGAACCAGTCTCTGTGTTGTCGTTGTATTGCTGCGGAAAGGATCGTATTATATAAAATAAATCTACTGATGAAAAGTTTAACTTATGATAAGGCACTCATCAAATTTTTATTTCATAGATCCATACGAGAATGTTATATTAGACATAAATGGCTACAAAGCAAATAACTAACCTGAAATTGAATATTATTACTTTCGTAATATGTATACTATGTAATACCCACACAATATATTGAGTTGCATTAAGAGTTGAATTAAGTAGCATATCTCAAATGTTAACTAAATGAAAGACGGAGCGGCAATTATTTTTTTTGGTTTTTGAGTCCAATTTGATATAACAGTAGGTAAATTTTTATTAGTTATTGCTTAATAAGATTGGTTCAACAAATTTAAACTTTGTTAACTAAACACTCAACAAAAAAAATATCTAAAAATGAGTACTTTTGCAGATAATCTTTGCACAAAACTATTGTTTTATTAAATATTTTAATACCGTCTCTGATTCAAAAGCAGTTCTTTGGAATCGACATTACGACCTGTTCTAGCCCTCGAACCGGAAATCAGACCAGTTTTCCCTTTCGTTTTGCTAAATCACTCATTAACCCATCTAATTTAGAAAAATTATTGTTAGATGTAACTGAAAAGAATCGAAACCAGTCGAACTGAAGACGATGTGATCTGATTTCCAAACTGTTTCCATAAAAAACTTATAAATGTGAAATTTTATTTGTGTTATTTAGGTATTTTAATTGCAAATAAAGTTCAAATTAAAAGATTTGGTTAACAAATCGGTTGAAAGCAAAATCTTGTAAGTACAATACGAATGACATTTCAGTTAAAACTGATTGTAAAAACTTAGAGACTGAATACCATACGAAATTATCGTCGATTTATATATATAAATTCTAAGTAAAATTATTATCCTAAGCCGATAGTAGTTCAAAAGATCCCTTTAAATTTCTCGGTTCGACATATTAAAACTATGTATAAACCTTAGCAAAATACTAAATAACGTTTTTTGCATTAAAAGAGATATTTAATACATTTTTGATTTATTCGATTACAGTCATTCAGAGCCAGTTCCTTTTCTATATGCAATATGTACGAGATAAATGTAGGCAAAATAAATTTAATAAATTCTGCTCCCTTTATTTCATTCAGTTCCTAGCGTAAAGAGTTTTTGTTAGCTTTTATTGTGGTATTTATTTAACTTCAATTGATTTGAAATCAATATTTTCCATGTGCACAAATACACAAAAAAGCACACAAGACATATTTAATTTAGAAAATCTGCATCAATCAATATTAAAGAAATATTTTCCACACTCAATAAATATATCTCGAATTTGGCTTTTCTCATTCTTTTTGGTATTTGATGCGGATATGGCCATCAACATTTTGCCAAATTAACAAACCCACAATTATGAGCCAATGAAATGCCAATACCAGCATCCAGATACAATTTGCTTGGACGGACTTGAATGAATAAATGAATGAGCTCATGGCCAGGTTAGAATTCATGACGCAATTGCGGTCCAGTAGACAAAGTTGATTGGTGAAATTCTCTACTTGGACACCCTCAATCTGAACTGTCAACATAATATCTTTAAAAATGTAAAGTCATTTATTTGGCACATGTCTGGCATGGCGAAAAATCCAAAAGAAAAAACCAAAACACCAAAAAAAAAAAAAAAAAACAAAAAATAAATGAGAATATGAAAACTGACAACATCATTGGCACACAAGTACCATAAAGTAACACAAGGCAAAGTGAGTTAGCTCCAACATTGTGTTTGAGAAAGTGAGTTTATAGTAAACATTTTTTCACTGTCATAAATGATGGAAATGATGATGATTATAATCAAAATAATAATGATGATGGAGATGTGTGTGTTTATGTATATGAAGGCTGGACAAGGCCTCATCAGCCTTTGCATTCCCTTTCTACCTTATACAGCCAAGATAATATACATCTGATAAGAGAAAGAGTTATGGCTAGCCACTAAAATATCTGAGATTCCAGTCAATCAGCCATAGGCATAGGCCATATGCCATTTGCCATACCCTACGCTCATCAATCGACTCAAAGTTATGGCCATAATGCCCCTTTATGGGCATTTAATATTATAACTTAATTAATTATTACGATATTCCATACTAACCAACCAACAATAGCAACCTCACAAACTCAAAAGAAAAGACTAAAATCTGCTGCTCGTAAATTCACTGTCCACACAATTTGCCTATGAATGCTCGAACACTCTACTAGATCGCTCATGGGGCGCTTACTACTGAGGGCCAAAAGGGCTGAGGCTAAAACTTTTAAAGTTTTAAGGTAAGAGAAACAAAAATTTTGAGATATCGAACCGGTTCTATGAATGCAAATCGTACATACACATCAATGAACTTGAAATCTTGCCCATTTAAAATTCATTAGTTTTTATCTGTTTTTATTGCCACAATAGAATCAACAATAGATGCGTTGATTTATTAATTTTTTTATTTTATATACAAATAATAATGAAATTATACAAAGCATTATGCACAAACAAACAAACAAAAAAAACTCATTTTCCTCTACGCATTTTCTGTATTTTCCACCCATTGCTAATTTACAAATGAAAAACAAAGAAAATAATAACAAATGCACAGCGGACAGGAAAATTTCGTAATGAAATTAAATGGAATTTCAATTTACACTATCTATCAAACGCACAATGGACCATTGATGGAGGAGGGGGAGCTTGGGGACTGTGTGGGAATGAGTCTTTATAGTGTTAAGCGATGTCTAATGAAAACTATTAAAGAAGCCTTCCCCTGCCTCTGAAAATTGGCGTAATAAACTTGATTTTATGCGCATACATGAATGTGTAGTCAGTCTCTTCCCCCGGGGGTCGCTTTGTTCTCGCATCGAGGTGCGAATTTTTTATTCTTGTTTTTTTTCTTTATTCTCCTATATGAAAGCAGATCAATGATATTTGCATAGCTTGAGGTGTCCAGCATACACACACCCATACCCATACCCGTCGAGAGTTTCCCACAGGTACACACTGTACAGGTAAAGTTTGTCATAAGAGTATCGTTTCCTTTGGGACTGCATATTAATTTTACCTTTTCTGATGGGTAGCAGCCGGTTGGCTTGTGCCCAGTCGGAGCAATGGACAACTTTTAGAGTTAAGTTTTTGTTGATTTTGCTGGCCATTTGTTCAAAACTAAAAAAAAACACCTTAACTTCTATACAAATAAAAAAAAAATATGACAAGAAAACCTGAAACCGGTTTTTAGGTTGAATGTTTTGTGCGCCAATGCTTAAAATGTTAAAAGATGTTTTGGCTTTGAGTAGGCAAAGTGGGAGGGTGGGGGGAGGTAGGTATGAGTTTGAGAGCTTGGGGCTGAGTTTGGGTGTTGGGGGTTGGCAGTTGGCACCGGGGACAGAGCCCAAGCCGGCTCTCTCTGTGTTTGCTGCCAACTCTTTGGTGTTGCTAATTAAGATTACAGACATCGATACTTTTCGGTACGCAGTGGCACGTAGAGTCAAACTTAAGAGTTGGAGATAAATACACATAGCTATATACTTAGTATATAAATACAAGTAATATATACATGTGTATGTGTTTGTATGTATATAGGTTGTATATACATAAAAGCTGCCCAGCAGCCATCGCCAGTTGGTATTAAGTGGCTCCCCAAAGTGCTACATCAACGCCCAGTGACAGGAGCCAAACCGAGCTTCCTTGGCTTATTAATTATGTAGCTTAATTTGCGATTATGCAGATATGAGCATAAATTTTGTAGAAAATAAGCAGCCAGATAACTCACCTGACTTAATATATGTGCATATATATATATATGTATGCAATGTACGAAATGTATTCATTCAATATTCCAAAATTTACATAAATTGTTGTTGTTTTTAATAGTATAGTTTTTGTTGTGGTTTTTGGTTTTTATTATTATTGTTTGCTCTGGGCTTAATGGATGAACTGTTTTGTTTTTAGCTTTGTTTGGTTTAGTTTGGTTTGAATTTGCTTTAACTTGCTTCTGGGGCTGTAACTTTTGCATACATTTTAGAGTCGACACGCCGTCTGAGCTTGATCTGCAGATGAAATTTAAGATATATATATATGTATAAGTATATGCTGTTGATGTTGGTTGGGGAAGCTGCTGGCGAATTCTTTAATTTTTCTGCTACAGCACACGCGAAAACTTTATTTCCATTTCTTAATTGGCCAAGATTTACGTTCACTGCAAACACATTGTAATCTCTGTCTGCTTTTGGCCCGGGTCAGACTCCATGTCTACACTATTGAACACAATACACATACATTTATCATATGGCCAAGTGTAATCAAGTGCCCACTAAAGAGATCTCTTGAATCTCTCTCGTTTTGACAACTATTACCATAACAAATCAGCGCGCCTGACTGTGACAGGGCCAATTGAACGGCATATTGAGTAACGAAGACAAAAAAAAATATATATCCAGACACACACCCACACACCCACTCGGGCATATGTATATATTTTTACACGGCACGGCACGGGCAGAAAGGGATTGCTCACTAGTCCTTCTGCCTGTGGCTCCTATTTGGGCTTAGGTAGGTTGAGCAGACAACGGAACAGACACCGTCACTGAAACAATTCAGCCCGCAGAAACAGCAACGAGGACGAGTCAAAAAGTGGCTTAGACTCGTGCCTCGTTCATGTCCCGTGCTTGGCTTTTATCCTTGTGACCGTGTATTATTCTCCGTTCCCTTTTCTGTTTTTTTCAGTTTTTTTTTTTTTTGTTCTTTTTGTTGGTATATGCCACAGTCGTAAATTCCAATTATCGACGAAGTCAAAGCACGACAGCCGCAAAAGCAGCAGCAGTGGCAGCGGCAACGGCAACGACAGTCGCTTGGAGTGTTGGAGTTAAGTGGAGCGGATTTTCAAAGTCAGCACGGGGCACGAGGATGACATTGTTGTTGCTATTTTAGTCATTTCACTCTTGGATTTGTTTCATTCACATAATCAAGGTATATCGAATATTCAAATTTTGTCAATTTCAATCCCTTAAACTATTGCCAACTATTTGGCCAAGTTAAGCCGGCTAACCGTTCTAGCCAAATATATTTCACTTGGAAATTCAATGGGGGGATTTGAGTTTAACACATTATCCTTGATTTGTTATTCTTTTCGTTCCATTTCGTAGGTATGAATTATGAATTAATAAATTGTATTGTGCCACTTTTAAGTGCTTTATTTTTTGTTGTAATAAACACTTGAAATCGAATCCTGAATTCACCAACACACGAAACTCACATATACGAAGATAGATACAATTGTGATTGTAGTTGTGCTACGCGCCTGTATGCGTGCGTGTGTGTGTGCGCGCAATTTTAATGGATACCCTAGAGCTAACGGATTGGGCTACATTTTTCACTTTACCGTAGTGCGTTCGCGTTTATCCGACAGCAACATGTGTACCGTTATAGCTTCGCGTATCTACTGGATACTCGTCGTCGTCGTTGTCGTTCTCGATGCGTTTAGTCAGTCTCTGGCTCACGATGTGTCTGGCTCTTGTCGCTGGCTGCTTTGATTTTTCATTCGAATACTAAGACCCGAAATGCCGAAAATAACCTAAGAGAGACACAGAGTCAGTGGAAGAGCTGCCTCTAGAGTTTCGAACGAAGAGAACTTGGCCAAACGTTATTCGAATGCCACTGAATATCGTAAATATATCTCTTTGGGGCCAAACTTCTGTTAGAAAGTATCTTTAAAGTTGAACTTATTCCACCATAACAGAGATTGACGAAATATTTTAAATTGTGACAATCTGCCGCTGCTCCTTTGCTCCGCTCATTCTTTTGCTGCTCCTGCTGCTTGTGTTTTTTATTTATGCTTACCAATTTGGCTTCGAAAATTCCAAAAATGTGAATAAACGATCAAATAAAGGAGAGACAAAGTCAAAAAGAGAGAGTGAGAGAGAGAACAAAATGTCTTGTTTAAAACAATCTTATTATCAATCTAAATAAGCATGTCTGAAATTTTTGTCTCCTTTAGAAACTAATAAAAGAATAAAAACAATATGATTGCAAGAAACTAAATTTATTTTTATTGCAAGCTTAGAAATTGTTAACATTTTCAACTAGAAACAACAAATTACACAGATATAATGTAATGTACACAACCCGAAATGAATCCAGATCATGCACATCCCCTCTTAGTCAAAGAATGTTATTTGATCCAAGAGGAGGTCAGGTTTGGCCTATATATACATATGTAGTAACTCTCGCAGTCCCGATTTATCAGATATTATGATGGGAAAGAGCACCACAAATCAGGCCAAAGCCAACATGTACGGGCTGAATGTACCGAGAAGTTTTGGTCCGGGTGGGACTTCTGGCTGTCGGCTAGCAAACAGTCTTTGGGGGTGTTCTGTGGACCAGCAATTACTCAATACACCCGTACTACATAAAATAAAACAAAGTCCCTAGAGCACGAATATTACACAATTACATAATAAAAGAATTTAACTAGAAGGATAGAGAAAGAGATTATATTAGTATCACACGAATAGGGAAGCTATGAGGATGGTATTATAGCTTCGCGTCTAAACCCTCCCAACCAATGATTTTCCTGTCGCATTTTCCTGGAAAATCCCAATATAATTCAGCTCACCGCTCACATTTCGCTACAAGGAAGATCACACAACTTTTACTCAAACATTATAAATGATATTTATTCACGAGGGTTACGGAATACCAAAATACTTCAATAAGTCGGAAATATAATCCGATTTAAACAAACTAAAATGAAGGTTCTTATAGTAAACGGTAATCAAATTAAATAATTGGATTAGGGATAATATGTTTTGTTTTGGTGAATCTTAATTGTAAGGAGGATATATATAAACTTATCGGTAATCAAAAATAAAAAGGTCAAAAAATTGAAATTTGGAAGTCTCCAATTAAAATTATTTAAATTATAAACGTAGACTCGCTCACACAGTCAAAGGCGATTTACTTCAACTTTAATAATTTTCTTTTAACGTTATTTAACTAGAGAGAGCTTTTTTTCTTATTCGCGGATTATTTGACGCAGAACTTTCTTATGATTCAGAACTTAGGACTTACCCATCCGTACAGTCCGTCGAAGGCCTTCGTCGTCCTCTGGATGATGCTTAGGAATAAAATGTTAAATTCAATCAAGCGTTTGGCATTCCTATGCAATACAGGCCATCTGGTGGACTCTCAATCCGTACTGATGAAACTTTCTCTGCCCGTATCCGATTCGGGCGGCTATTCCAATTGATTAGACTTTGTCGTATTATCTCTATAGCCCTTCACGGCGTGCAGATTTGAGCCAAGTAGTTTCAAAAAAAAATATCCCTTGCGTTTATTTGGAATTCAATTATGAAATTCCTAGCTCAGGCTTCCACAATACAAATTAATTGTAGCTAAGTTTTCAAAAGAACTTATTAGAAACTTCCAAAAACTTGAATGTCCAAAAAAATAAAATAATATTTTTATTGCAAGCTTATAAATTGTTAATATTTTCAATAGGTTGTTGAACCAACTAGAAACAACAAATTACACAGATATAATTGTGTTAAGCTTTAGTTCTTGGACAAGTGAATTACCATTTGTTTTAATCGCCTCATCTTTGTGAAATACAAATAAAAATGGGAGCGATCAGGACCTTGATTCCTTCAAAATACATAGAAACATATTCTGAATTTTAACTTTGACTCTAACAAGATGAAGGCTATTCAGACACATTACCTGGTAAAGTGTCAAAAGCTTAGCGTATTATGATTTGTGATCCCAAAAAACTATTTACCAAAGAACATCAAAATTTGTAGGTCCTTATTTATAATCATTATTGTTTTAGGATAGGATAGCATAGGACATAATTATAAATTATCAAGACAACTATTATTTACAAGCACCAGCAACTAGCGTCGGATTCAAACCGGGATTCCCGTTGTTCAAGAAGATTGCTATTATTATTTGCTCTGTTATATTACAAATTTTAAATCTAACTATAAAATAAAAGCAAACTAACGTATGTATATAAGTTTGGTTTATTTTCTCCATTGCTTTTTGGCTGCTAAAAAGCTTTTCTTATCTATGTAAATTAAAGTAAAGGATTTTTGAAAGGTTTTGAAATGTTAACCAAGTTTGTGAACATATTCAAGATATACGAATACTTTTAATGAAATAAAGAAAAAAAATATTATCTTCAATGTTTAATCCAATATCAATCAATATGCTGGCTGCGGTTTAATAAGCTCATAAGTTAATGAAACAGGTTCAAGTAGATTTCCCCATACACTCGTTCACAATATACGAGTACAGAAAATACATATTTATTTTGCAGAAAACATTTCATCTTAATTCCGATTTAGCCAGCTGTTATTCATCATGTGCCTTTGGCATTGTGTTGTTTCTTTATCAAGTGATTGATGCGGCATATTCACACAATTTGCTATGGAAATGTTAAGTAATGGAGAGGAAGTAGTAAAAACGAAGCGGGGCGCATCTTTGGAGTTCAATATGGCCACCCAAATATAGCCACCGTCGAGTGCGCTAGCGAGTTCGAGTAGAGGGAGTATGGGCAGTTGGAGAGTGTTGTGGGGGAATGGGGGTGGTGGAGGGAATTGGGAAGCGAGAGTACAATCACCTGGGCCAGTATTGAGATCTCCACTGGATGCCCTGCGAGACGCATTTAATCGCTATAAGTAACATATACAAATTAATGCAAACAAATACACGAGTCTTTTTTCCGAAAATGCTCTATCTGAACAATACACCTCCGAATTGCTGTTGCTCCAGATCTTGTCAATAGTTACGACTTTCTGATGTGCCATGGAATGCTAAACAGATCAAAAGCAATGGCACGTGAACAGGCAGTTTTTCCCCCGACCCCAATACTCCGTCAGAAACAAGCGGTGTGTTGTTGGAGGTGTGAGAAATCTCAAGTGAGATGGCAGTCCCAATTCATTTGCACCCACAGATGCCACAGACCTCTTCTCATTCTCCTGCTCCTCATCCTCTGACGTCTACGCCTCCGCCTCCTGTTTCTCTTAGCAAGCCTCCTTCTTTTAAGATGTATTAGACTTAACACTAGGGATTTGTGGTTTATTTTTGGCTGGGATCATAAAATAGCTGTGGTCATATTATCAATAAATATATCTTTTGCCTATTCGATGGGTGGTTCAATAAAAAAGAAGCAGCAACTAGAGCAAATTAAGTAGAAAACTACGAAATGTTTAGAAAATTAAAAGAAGTTATGCGCATTGCAATACAAAAATAGCATTACCAATGGCATTGCCCCAATGTAAACATACTCACCCCATCACCCACTCACACCACACCACCTAGCAGCAAATGTAACTCAAAATGTATTTTGAATTGAAATGGGCAAAGCCAGGGGAAATGTGAACCAGAGTGATCGTATGCCCGGACCGGGGCATGAACTCCAAGAAACTCCAACAAGAACAACAACTGCAGGAAGAATAACAAAGCATTTTCTAAGAAATTCCTGGTCCATTGTGTATTGTAATCATTTGCATTTGCTGAGCATTCGTTATGGACATCATCAGCAGCAGCAGCAGCGACATCACAAATGTAGATACATATGTATCTATCTATCTAGGAATGGCCAACTCTAAATGTCTGAATGTGTAAAGTTGTCTAGTTGTCGGTTGTCGGTCTGGGTCTTCTACTACGCGTAAAACGTTTAAAAACTCATTTCAACATAGTTTACACATGTTTCTTAAGACTTGAACATTTATTATAGCAATCGCCAGAGGAGTGCCTCAGCCTCTCAGTCGGTCTCTTAGTTTGTTTGAATGTCTATCTGTCTGGCTGTCTTTGGTCTGGGTTCGGGTATATGTCTGGGGCCTTTTGGCCAATTTGCATATATGCCATGTTATTGGTTGTTTTTAAGGGGAACTCTCTTGAAAACAGCAATTAATAGCAACTGCCAAATTAGTCGCAGCATCGTCGACAGATGACTTAATGACAACTTCCTAATAAAAGCTTAAGAATTTAACCAATTTATTACAATTTACAATGAAGATGGAGATGCGATTATTTGACCATTAAAATTAACATATCAATAGGAAGTGAATCATCTCTGACAATAAACTGAGTTCAAGAGTGTTAATAAATTTAACACAAGAGTATGGAACAAATTGTAAAACTCGATTTAACCAAACAACTACCTACATATATCTCAAATTCACTATACTCTTTTGTTTCAAATACTTATAGATTCTATAGTAGTAGTAGTAGATAAATCAAACATTCGTTATATCTATTTTAAGATGAATCTAAAATGTGATGGAAGATTATTAAATTATAAGAAAATTAATTGAATATTGATTGCGTATTGATATACCCACGCACTAGTTGAGTCTCAGGTGAAGACTCACTTGTTATTGGTGCTTTTAATTATTGGGTAGTAAAAGTCAATTGATGTTTATACATTCTGTATGTATATGCAAAATTCAGTTTCCCAAGTTGGCTATGTGTCACCGCCTCAATCTAGATTTGTGTCCATGTCTTTTTGAATTTGTCTTTGCCGTGCTTCGGCTCATTAACGTTTATTAGAAATGGATGATAAAAACAATGATTTTGCCTTTTTGCAAGAGCTAGGCGGGAATGTGGGGCGGGGATATGGAGTCGTGGGCATGTTTTCTGGTTAAATCTATACAACCAATCCAAAAGGCATCGATTTATCGGTGCACACATGCAAACCGTGCCCCAGCCACGTGCTTAATACGTGCTTAGATGTAACATTTCAATTTGCAATTTCGACTGAATGCCTGTCTGTGTTCAGTGTCTGTCGATTTGTCAGTCTGCCCGTTACGCACTCGCCACGCCCCGGTATGCTAAAATGTTTTTCAAACATGCAAAGATCATTTTCCACACACGGATATATATTTTATATAAAGGGAAAAGATAGAGAGAGAGAGAGGAAAAGACAGGAATAGGAACTAGAATGGGCACTCCAAACTGAGCCACAGTCAACCGAAGCGAACCCTTTGACATGTTTTTTGGTTTTTTTGGCCATATTCTCGACCCATGTATGTATGTATGAATGTATGTATGTATGTAGGTTTGTGTGGTGTTTGGTGATGTATGTATAATCAAAATTCGTAGGCACGCATTATTGAATAAGCCCCCGCTATGTATCTATCCCTCTCAAAAAACACCAGAACAGAGGAAAAATATAAAACCAAAAAAAAAAAGTGTGCGACGGTTTTTTTTTGTTTTTGTTTCTGTTTTTTTTTTTTGTCGTGGCACACATATGTATAATGTCGAATGTTGAATGCTGAATGGGATATATATTGTAGCTACAAGCGCGACATGAGTATATCGTATCCGTATCCGTTGTATCCATCGCCCGCTCAATGTGTATATGTTTGAAGATAAGATACTTTATTGACATTGCGTGTCTAAACACTTTACCGCTACGATAGTTATTGTTGTTGTCGTTTTTGATTGTGATTGTGCGCTTTAAGCTTATTTGCATACTCATATTTCTTCATTCGGTGAATGTGAGTGTGTGTGGTGTGTTCTCTTGCTGTTATATGGGGTACACGTTGTGTGTGTTGGGTTTGCGTGTTATTTGGCCGCACAACAATACACACACACTCACAGAGAGAGAACAAGCATTGTAGATTCATTTGAATCTAATAGATACATTTCGGCATTCGCTTTCAAACAGGAGAACTAACAATAAGAGGAGGAAAAATACAAAAAAGACACCAATTATATTGGGATTAATTATAATTTCAATTTGTGACATGCACCTACAAAAATATTGTTTGCATGAATAATACTTAGGGATACAAACAGGTTGAATAGATTGGTTGAACAGTTTAAGCAATTAAATGCTAATATACATATAAACAAGTTCAAAAATGATTGACTTTTAATATTAAACAAAGGCCATAATAGATTGATTTAATAAATGTATTGTTTGATTTAACCAATTATGTTGGCCTCATTCCACATTTATGAATAGCCACAGAGCTCAGATTGCCTCAAGTGGTGCCGGTCATGTTGGTGGTGGCTGTCACTTGCAATGAGATGAACAATAATGCTGTTGCCCCAAATCGTCATTAATTTCACAAAACGTGACTTTTTTGCCATATTTTGAATTCTAATTCTTTCACTCATTAGACGAAGGCAAAGCAGCCAGCAGAACGGTTCAGTCCGTTGCCATTCTAAACATAACTTCAAAAGGTGCAGACTGCACTTGTGACACGTTTCGCGTAATCTCTTGGCTTGCCTTGGCAAAAGGCTTTTTTTAACCACCCCTCCACCTCTACCGCCACATTTCCACATTCACATAAGCAGGTGACGACAGCAAACATAACATAAGATACATCCTAGAAGACGGTAAAGGCAAAGGCAAAGGCAAATGCGCCCAGATACAGTTACAGCTATAGCTACAGACACCAGATGCAAATGCAGAGATACAGATACAAATAAAGATGCTTACGCGCTTCTGCCTTCTAAGTGCATTTGTGGAGGCTTGGGTAAACAGGAGAAGAAGGACACTTCTCAAGGAGAAGCTATTTCCGCAACGTAAAGCAACATCCACATTTACAATTTACTTTTTGTACGCAACAGCCGACTTAGGCACTGGGTCTAATTAAAAAAATTCCCTTCATCAAGTATCCAAATAACCGACTGCTAGATACCCTAAGGCTGCTAGCACTTCAATTCCAAGTCCTAGCAATGATATGCCTTGAGTTTGTTTGACTAGAAGGTGTAAAAGGCTTAGTGCCTAGCCCAAAAAGGGTCGGCAGCTGTTCACAGTTTTGTTTGGTGTTAAAATACATTGAAAGTCCTGCCTTGGATTAGTTTCTCTACACTTTCTGCAAATGCAAACCAAACACATTGCATAATTGGCCATTTTTCTGTGTGCAATTGCAACTGCCGGCACATTGTCCTCAATCTTAATTAACAGATATATACAAGGAATAAAACACACACATACACACACACACACAAAGAAAAAATAGAACCCGAGCAAAGAGAGGAAAAAAATGAAAACTCCAGGCCAAGATGCGCGACATAAAATGCAATTTACGACTTGTCATAAAGGGATACCCACCATATAGTAAATCATTTTTTATGTAGCCCAAGTCAGCGAAGTAGCTGGGGCTACTAAAAACGCAAATAAGCCACGGTTAGGCCGTACATAAAATCCTTTAGCACCTTTCAAAAATGCCAAAGTCAAAGCCAAAGGCCCAGCAAAGACTAGATGGCCCTTTAGATGGCCGTTCGACTGTCTGCTAAACAGCGAAAATTTACACAATCAACAAATGACATAAAATTGTTGCTGAGCAGAAAAAAAAGAACACACACACACACAAACGAACAAAACAACAACAAGGAAAATGAAGAAAAAATGTGAAATTGCATGACAAATTCCCCAGACGAGCTCCGGGATGGGTATAAGATGCCAAGAAATGATGGACGATGATTATACGAGTAAAAGATGCAGGGCAAACAAGAGGAAAGGGCAGCCCCGGCTGCGTAGAGGTGGGAGTCGTAGGGGTAAAGGGGACAGAACAACAAGACAAAGGCCCGAAGTCGAAATAACATTTTAAGTCCTCAAATTCCAACATGTGGAGCAATAATAATAATTTTATTGTTTTAACAAAGGTAACAAACAGAAAGTTATTTCAGCCACAGCTGAGCGGCTTTTAAAAACAAATCGCAAGGTGAGCGAACAGGCAGGAAAAATACCCTTCCTCCGCACGAAACCCCCGACCAACCCATTCTCGTTAGGAGGCACGGTCAGGATAAGCGCCACCGTCGTGGCAAGGCACAAGGATGGATGCTCCAGAAATACATACATACATATTACAAAAGAGGTTTTTCGCCAAAAACAAAGAGCCAGCGCCAAGTAAAAGGAAAAAACCAATTCTACACACACACACACCTCTTGTACACATACATACACATGCATTCATAACGCGGTAGGGCGAAAAAAAGAAACAAATAAAAATGGCGAAATAAAGCAGAATAAGATCTGTAGCGAAATATTTTTATTGCCTTTTTGGCAAACGGAAAAGCCACGGGGGCTGCTGTCTATGCTCCTCAGTATGTGTGTGTGTGTGTATGTGTGGGAGGGTTGCCTTTACGATATAAAAATAAATAGACGTCCCAGGTATGGGTAAACCACCATAATTTACGCGCCCATAATTTGTCATTAAAATCTTCTGAAATAATTTAATGTTGAAATGCAAATTTTTAATATACGACTTTTCTTTGTACATATATGCACACACACACTCACACATAGAATTTATATAATATATTAAGGTAAAGATAGGTTGTTTTTTATACTCTTGCAGAAAGCATATGTATTCATTTTGGTCAGATATATGTATGCATGTGCAGGATAAAGGATCCTACTATAAATACTAGACCACTTTCAAAAAGTTTCACATAATTTAGACTATCAATGTCAACTTTTAAGAAATCTATTCGATTGAATTCGTAAAAGTATTTTAGTTTATACACAAATTGTTTGCGTTTTTAAATAGTCCTCTTTCAGATTTCAATTCTTCCCACAAATCAGTTGAATTTTCAGTATTTGTTCTTTGATAGCCCGTTAGGTTTTTATATAGGATACACTTGTTTCAAAAACATTAAAGTTTTAAGAAAGTTAATTGGAAGTATTAGTCTGAAATCGTAAAAGATGATTTTTTTAAGAGTATGAAATTTTCGACAAGGTCTGAATTCCCAGAATCCTCTTGGCATTCTTTTGTTTATTTTTTCAGATTTTTCTCTATAAATTTTACAGCTCATGACAGCGGGTGGAGCAGGAGCATGTGGCAAGTGTCAAGTGAAGAATGGCAAAGATTTCGAATCCTTGGAGATTGTTTTTGCATGGCTTTTGATTCGGACACATACATATTTAAGTCAAGTTAATTGGCTGAAACATGTAAATGTGCAAACCATGTATGTATATATACATTATTTACCAGCAATTTTCCACCAAGTACCTAAGAAAGTAATGTTATAAAATAAGTCAAAGTCGAAATTGAAACAGTTAAATACGTTTAGGACATTTTGAGTGCGTGAATAAATTAAGTTAAAAAACTATTTTGAACGGTGTTTACCTGGCAAATTGACGCTGACAGTTGTCAATTGCTTTTCAAAACAAAAAATGAGACATTTCGACCGTGACTCTATTGCATTGTGGATTCAATTGATCCAAACTCTGCACAAAATTCTCAAATAGGCCAAAAAAAACGTTTGTGACTCAGAGAAAAGCAAAATAAAAGTACCACCAATCTCCCCTTGGTGACATTGCAAAGTAAACAGTGACTTTGGGCAAATGGAATCGATTTCCGCACCAGGAAAGGACCCATCGAGCCCCGTGTTCATTTCTAATAGTGCCCTAGAGTCAGCAAAGTTCACTTGCTGAAAAAGATTTTTTTAAAAGTGTTTTTCCCCAAAGTCCAATAGCGCTGAAAAACAGATTCAGAATGTTTTCAACTTCCATTTGAAATTGGAGTGGGAAACTATAATGCAATTAATTTCTAAACGAAACCAATTCTGAATTAATTTGTATTGATTATGAGCTATTACTTATCAAATAATAGGGATTGCGAATGTTTCTTCCTAAATCGTCTTTAAATTTTGTCTACTTCTAGATGTCATTTTCTTTAAGGAAATTGCATTAAAAATCGGAGTAAAGAAGCAAATTATTAAAGCGTAAAGTTTGTGCATTAAATGACAACGAAATCAATTTACTTTACATTATTTTTTGTTTACCTGGTAGTAAATCTCATTTGTTTGTCATGAAAATGATATATGTGTATGTATATTACAAATTACATCTTTTCCCGCACTCGTTGAACTGCTGTTCTATAAAAATGCCAAGACAATTGCCACACACATTCAAACACACACACACATGCTAGACACATTGTAAATATTTTATGTACTTGACAAATATTTAAAGAAGTTCACACTTGATATGTGAGCTACGCGAGAGTTTTTATAGCTTTACTTGACGGGTGCAAAAATAAAACTGAAAACGGCAACAACAACAACAACGGCTATAACAACAAACTGATTACTACACACCCACGCACTGGGCCTCTTCTGTCTTACCCTGTTTCCCTACATATTTAATCTTTATGGCGCCTGCTCATCATCATCTAACTGAACTGAACTAAATTATAATCATAGACCAACGCTCTAACAAATACAGCGTGTCATCTGAGAAGGCGCACATACACATCATAAAGCAGCAATTAAGACAATGTAAAAATCGTAAGCGTCAAAAATGTCATAGAAAAACGCGTAGCACAATAAAAACGCAAAAACAGCCATAAAAGCCAAACTCAAAGGCACACACACTGAATGTCTGGATGGATGGAGGGGGCAGCAGGCAGCATTTGGAGTTGAAGTTGGAACTGGTACTAGAGCTCTGGCCTGAGGATTGTGGATGGCGTAGACAGTTGCCAACGCACTGCTAATTGTCTGTCAAAATTCTATGCACAGTATAAACGATGAGATAAGTGCGTAGTAACCGCTTTTGAATGCACAGATATCGGTCGTTAGGTAATGGTGGCAAGGAGCTCAATTCCCCTCCCCCCACACACACATACACAAAGACACCAAAAATGAATTTCAACCACAAAGGATCTTATGGGGCATTCAACCTTGCCTGGGGACGTTCTTAAAAAAGGAATAGATAAAATAAATTTTCAATGTATTTATTATCAACGAATTCAATTGCCAGGAAGTCAATTAATTGCCAAATTAGTTTAAAGCAATCACTTTAGAATATTGAAAGTTTAAAGCAAGAGCTTTAAATGATGAGAAATGTGGAATATTAAGCTATACGAATTCTTGACATCCTTTATAATTTTCGTATTCTAAATAAATGTCTGTTATATCTATCATTCTATCTTTAAACTGGCTTTATATAACTGACTAGACAGACTTGAAAGTCATTTAAAATTGTTTCAAATTTTATGATGGCCAAAAAGAAGTACGAATTGATTCTTTTGATTAATCGAGTCTATTACTACATACACCTATAAGCATTTATAAGTATCTGAGCTTAAGAGTTTCATTTCAATAAATTGGGCATTTGAATATGGCAACCGATTGTCCGAAAGATATTGCAATTTCAAGATTTTATGGGCCATTGCATCTGCAATCAATACGCATCGTTCGACCTTAACAATTTGCATTGAAATAAACGCAGCAATCACCACAAAAACCGCACACATCAAACATGTGTATGAAAGGCGATTCTGTCTCTGGCCCTCTATCTGTTCTTTGGTCTCTGTTATTGTCGCCTATAAAGGAAATCGGCTCTACATCGCATCCTGCTACACACCTCCATCTCCGTTTCAGTCTCCGTGTCCGTCTCCGCCTCGACCCTAACCGAAACTATTTGGCGAACTAATGCCGACCTAAGGCGAATCTAATTGCGTGTGTGGGATGATCGAACAATGTTACGAGACATTTGCATGCCAGGCGTCATCTGTTTGGGCCTTGGTTGTAAGGTTTTTGGATGTGGGCATGGGTTTTTGCGGTTTCGGAGCCAAGAAAGGCAGTGCCAAGCCAAGCCAAGTCGAGCCTCTGACAATTGTGCTGAGTCTGAGTGTTGGCCAATGTCCATGACAAATGTCGGAGATGCCTTCATACATACAACTGTATGTATGTATGTATGTTTGTAGGTACGTGCCCAGCAAAATATTGATTTAAATGAGTTTCGGTTTCGGTTTTCATTTCCCATCGAAAATTCCAACAATCAGCAAATTGTGCTGCTCAATGGACTAGTTTTTCCTCGAGCACTTTTAGTGCTACTCGTTAGATGTTTTCTAAGCAAAATGCATGATAAGCAAAATATTGCACATTGATGATGAGCTCCTGCTGTTGCTCCTGTTCCCTTCAACTCTCCAAATCGAAAGATATTTGGGCAACTCGGTTCGAATTTATGTGAGGTCTTCACTGCAAATAAAGTGGATGGTATAAGTGTGTATATAAGAGCAACCAAAAACAATGTGCGTGCCCTTTATGTGGATGGATGCTGGAACGCTGCATCTAATTATGAAAAGTCACTTGCCAAGTCGATGCAAAAACACATCAATAATATAAACTACAATTTAAAGTTAATAACTTATGGTGTTATAGTTTTATTGCTGTTAAAAACTCGAGAAAAGACCAAAAAACCTTTTCCCTACTCCTCTTCCTCGTTCGAGTTCAAACCGTTCCCCAATGGTTTCAAACTCCGGCGTGTAAATAGCCTGAAAAACCTTTCAACTTTCTTTCAGCTTTTGGTCTCTGTTCTCTCATCTTTTGTGCTCTTTCTGAAATGGACAACGGCTTGTGGCTGAAAGTTTGTCTAGGCAAAGGCAGCAGCATTTCACACTAACAGTTCAAACACTTTTCGAGGAGACTCAGCATTGTTTCAACATTTTGAGATAAGTCAAAAGTATGTAATTCCAAATTAAAAACTATCACAGCTATTCTTTGGATAGAGACGTATCAAATCACTTGATCTGTTTGAACAACATTAAGACTGATAGAAGATTCATCCCTCTTTTTCACTACTATAGGATGAAGATCCTAATTTGATCTCATTTTGAACAATCAGTTAAGAGTATTAACATGTTTGCTATACATGTGCAATGTTGGCCAGGTTCTTTTGGCTTGGGGTTGACAAAAGTCATTTGAAGTCGCAGTGGTGCGAAAAAGCCGCAGACAGTCAAGCAAAACGAAACCGTAGCAAAGATGTTGTAAAACTTTTGGTTTAGTTTCCATTTACCTAGTGGCATAGAAAGCACAAAAACAAAAACCAGAGTAGGGGAGACAAAAAAAAAACGAATCATATATTTGAATATAATTCTAATTTGCATATTATTTGCCTACAAGAAAAAAGGAAAAGAAAGTATCCTTCGTCGAGGCGACCGGACATCGTTTACTCTTTCATTTTGGTTGGTATTCATTTTTTTTTTCGGGGAGATCCTTTGGCATACATAATGGTGTGGAAAAAATCTAATACAAGGACAACGCAATCTGCAAGATTGCAGCTACAACAAAGCTCTTAAAGTAATTAGTGGCATAAATTAAATCCCCAGTCCCCTTCTACCCACCGTTGTCCCGTTGCCTCCCTTCACCGCGCCCCCTTAAATGTAACAATGGGCAATTGTTTCAATGACCCTTGTGCCACTTTTAATTGTTGCAATGCTGTGAAAGTTTTCGACCTGCCAAGGCAAAAGAGTTTGAAAATAAAAAGGCCTGTGGCTTTTTGTATTCTCCATTTTTAACCCCCATCCATCCTATTCCCCCGCACTAGCCTGGTCACCATTCACTGGGCAGAGCAGAGTTGGAACCGGTGATGGTGGTGGCCACTAAGCTATGCTATGAGCTGCAACAAAAGCATCCCCGGGGCATAAATAACTTTCTTTTCGTACAAAAAAAAGACACATTTTCATATGCTTTTTTATACTATACAGAAGGTCAAAGCAGAAAAAGCTGACACTTTTTAAATTGTATCACTCATACATATACACGAGGGCTCCATCAAGAATTAAACTACAGCGAAGGAATTCTTAAAAACAGAAGTTTCACTGGTACAGGAAGCAGTAGGGGAATTTATCCTTTCAACGGACCAATTTTTCAGGTATGATGGTATTTTTTATTGCCCAAGAGAATCGCTTTTGGATTCTTAAGGATCTTATTATAAATGCAACTGAATTTAATTGAAGATATAGATTACATTTTAAAAACATTAACATGCCAATTAGATTAAATTATATACATATTAGATTATTAAAATACGTTTAAGATCCCAAAGTACCTGTTCCCTTGGCAAACTCAGTTCGGGTGGAGTAACCCTCGCTTATATAGCAGAAAAATAAATTGTGCGTAATTTCAAATATTTCACTCTCGCGGTATTGTTTTTATTTTTTTTTTCTTTTTCATTTTGATAGCGAAAACGAAGAGACAGCAACTAATTACTATGGGTGGACATTGAGTCGGAATGTGATGGAGTGGGAATGCGTAATGGAAGGGTTGGGTGGGTTTGTCCTGTATGTTTTGGGTTGCAATCGCAACATTGATTTTCAATTGATTTTGGCTTTTGTCGCCTTTTGTCATAAAAATACTCATCGAAAATTACATGCCAAAATAAAACAAGCTGTTGACTTGCCAAATAGCCGTGAAATATTCCCCAAGGGCGTAGGTGAAGCAGGTAACGGCAATCGCTTCGTTTGCCGGAGAATTTCGCTGAGACAACAAATGTTGTTGTGGCCCTCCATTGAGCATCCTCCAACCGCTTCGTCCACTTCACATCCCCCGCAATGCAGCCGCCCAATAGCCCACCATTTGCTGTCTGTCTGTCTCTCTGTCGGTCGGAGTGTTGTCCGGACAGTAACGAGCTCTCCTCTGTCTCTCTGTCAGTGAAGAGGCGGGCAGACAGGCAGGCAGGCAGGCAAGCAGGCAGTCAGGATATCGTAAAGCGACACACAATCACACATAAAATTTTACAACACAAGGATGTTTTTTATTGTCCTCATCCTTGTTTGGCTCTTCCCTTGAGCCGCGCTATCGAATGAACTTAAGTAGCCAATTACTGAAAACTTCGAATTCCTTACTATGAATTTCACTCCTTCGATTCTTTGCCAATGTCGCATTGTTGAATTAAAAACAACAAAACATTTTTCTATTTAATTAAAATGAATTTACCTTTCGTAGCTGCAAACGTAGAGCAACTTGATTTATGTATGGCCGCCAATAAATTTGCCCAACTCGTCGAAGAGGAGCACGGAGGAAGTGGAGGCCAAAGCGGATTGGCGCGATGGCTGAGCAATTTAAATCACGAGCTGTGGTTTTAATTAAAAGGAATTCATTTTCCACTCAACTACAGATAAGTGAGCATTCAGTTTTTGGGTCAGAAAGGTATCTATCCAATATACATATGTACATATATTTGACTATATATTGTCTACTATAATAGTGTTCCTTTGTTTAGTGTGAGACATTCAAATATTTGCTCAATTCAACCAAACCTCTCCTTCTCATAAGCCCATTCTATGATACTCATATGGTGTGATGGTGTGTGTGTCTGTATTTGTATTTTTGGCCAAACGCCAATAGAAGCTATTTTATTAATTGCTTCTTCAAATCGAAGACATAGTGTTCTATTTCAGCCGCCTGCCATAATTACGGCCAACGCATTGGGTAGCCCAAAGAGACAGGTTCAGACTCCAATTTCATTAGCAGAACCTACCCAAGCTCCTTTTCTACTTCACCCTGCTTGCTGCTGTCTTGTTCTGTCTTGTCTTGGTCAGGCCATCATGCAGATGCAACTGATGTCTTGGTAGACCATGGATCTGGTTTCGTTATTAACTGGTAATTAATCATGCGGCTGCTTATAATAGCGGACATTGTGTAATTATACGTTCCAGATGCACTCCAACATATTATATTCTATACTAGAATGCCTATCGTTGTTTAACGGCAAATTGAGCGTTAATTAATGGCCCGATAAGAGGGGCTTAATCATACAATTGCAGTTTGAATGCTTTTGGCATTACCAAAGCCAAAAGCAAATCAAACCGATGCCAAGCGAGCCCAAACTCCACCCATAGTAGATCTCAAGGGCCCACTAAAACCCTCGATATAAACATGGCCAACAGCTAAGACACAGAGCGCACTAGTAGGAAATCGTTGGCAATAAATCTACCATTTACCTTTAAACTCAAAATACGACTGTTTGTATCCTGCTGCTACTGCTACTACTGCTGGCGGGTGAGTTGCTCGGGTATCCCTTACAGTTACAGCCTTAAATCCACTAACAAATAAGGGAATAAATTGCCCATAAAAAGGATTTTGCAAATGTTGGCTGCTGCCACTACAACAAAAAAAAAAATAGATAGAAAGTAAAAAGCCCTACAGCTCCTGTGTTTTGGATTTTACAACGCAACAATGCAAACTTCTATGTCAGAGCACTTCTTTTAGTTTTCACAAAGACAAAAAGTTTCGAATGGTTTTTTTTTTATTTTGTTTGGTATGGTTTCGTTTTTATTGTTTTCCACAAATTACTTAGTTTTTTTTACAATTTTAAAAACGGCATCTCTGCTCGCATTCCTCCTGAGTGTCGAAATTATTACTGTTGCCATGGCATCCACTAAAAAAGAATCGTATACATTGGTTGGAATTCGGATGATAAGTCCACTTTTTGTGCATGGCCCGACAATCGCCTCGCTCCCCCGTCGATTCTGCACAACTTGCTAAAAAAAAAAAAATGGAAGCAATTTGTCATAATTTATTGAGGCTCATATTTATTTAGTTACATGCAATATTAAAATAGTTGCCTTCGTGAAAATGTATCTAACGTTAGATCAATGTTATTTCTTAACAAAGTTTATTAACTTTTCCAAAATAGACTTGAAATGAAATATGGAAACGTCTTTGTGTCTTCAAAGAATATCACAAAATGTCAAAGAAATTGAAAAAGAATTTATGAACACAAATTCATATAAATAAAACATCAAAATAATTATTAATTATTCCAATAATAATTTCTCCTTATGGGTAGAAAAGTTTAAACATTTCATTATCAAATTTACCACCATTGCTGCTTTTATTTTAAAAGATTGGATTAAATCTATTTTAATTTAAATCTTTTATATTTTTTATCCTTATTCTTTCAAAGTGAACTCACGATGCTTAAAATCGGCCAAACAAGCAGCCAACATGCACACAAGGAATATTAAAAAAACAAACTGCTTCATTTCGCAAGAAATAAAATATTTAGCTATATATTTCCGAATCGTCGAAATCACCAATTGACACTAAAAATAAAAAGCAGATGAAGGAGCTTTTTAATACCAGAGACTGGGGCCTTATCTCATAATAGATGAGGTCGGAGGTGAAAGAGAACGAGAGAGTAAGCTTGAAGAGTGACTACATTAACATATATAAATATTAATAATTAGTTCAACTTTCTAGGCATGAAAAAATAAATCGAAACAAACAAAGGGATTATCTTTGCAA
This sequence comes from Drosophila paulistorum, assembly GCA_018152135.1. NCBI lineage: Eukaryota > Metazoa > Arthropoda > Insecta > Diptera > Drosophilidae > Drosophila > Drosophila paulistorum. Next base: position 2,151,294 of record JAECXG010000690.1, read on the forward strand.
ATTCCATTGGTCAACCATGAACCTACTTTATAAAGAAATTCCTCACATTGTGAACTTGCCGAGAAATCAGCAATGACAAGTTGTAATATTAGAATAATAATGGCTTTTAATTGTTAATGGCCATTTGGGGCAGCCTGCAGACAATTTCCATTTCAGTATTTTGAATTAACCGCCAGGCGAATTAAGTCAGCCTAACGAAGTGAATTCAGCTGCGGCGAATTTTCGTGCGACTCATTTTTAGCGCTGCCATATCGTCAGAAATAGTTGTAGTACAAATTATCGATTTGTTACCAGCCTACAAGTTAATCGATAATTTAAATACTTTTCAACACTACACACGCAGCGACACGACGCTGACTAACACTAGTGAAAAACAGTAAAATAAATAACAATAACGCTTTAAATAACAACAATTGCATGTGAAACGTAAAACAGAAAAAAAACCGGATCTTGCATAAAACTAACTAATAATTTGCAAAAACAATAGTGAAGGGCAAGAAAATATAATCAAATCGGGGGCGTTTGTAGACAACGAGAACAAGTTGCAACAAGTCTCATTAGTATTAGTGTGCGTGTCTCAGTGTTGGTGTTAGTGAATGTAAGTGCTTGTGTGTGTGTGTGTGTGTCTACATATGTGTATATGTGCGTGTGCTGGGTCTTGATGTCTGCGCTGTTTCCCAGACAGAGCCACCAAGCAGCACACCACAGGTGAATTATTGGGTGCAATTCGTTGACGACACGACGCTGCTGCCTTGGCAGAAAGAAACAACAAACAAAACATCAACAACAACAACAACCTAAAACCCCAACTAAATAGAAGGCAGCAACAACGACAACCACAAAATGCTGCGTTTTCTAAGCCGTCGCAAGGTACGCAACAACTATCCGGATAGCGGCAGCGGCGTCGGCGGTCGTGCTGGAGGCGGAGGAGGAGGCGGCGGCGTCGGTGGTGCCGTCATTGCCAGCAGTAGCGGGTCACAGATTAAGCCCCAACGAATTGTGGTTAACAAGAATAAAATCGACTGTCGGGTTATACTACTGGACAATACTGACCTTTCCATCGAATTATCGGTGAGTATAGAATTCCATATTCCCACCCACCTTCTCCCCCCTTTCCCACAATCAGCCACCCGCCAGCAAAACGTCGTTTTGTTCAACTTAACCCGTTTTTGGCCCTAATGTATACATATTTGAATGGCAAAGAAATTATAAATTATTGTGACCGAGAGGTTTGGCTATGGAATCTATTTTTGGTATAGAATTTACAGTGAGACTTCCCTAAATGAAACCTTTATATAGAAATGTATTTATTCTCAGTCGAAATCATTAAACAGAATTCGCTGATTTAATTAATTATATTTATTATCTTATATCTCTTTAACTGTTGGCTAAAATAATGATTAACGGTTTCTGTTTTTGGTGGATAACTAACATAAAATCATTTAATTAGGCTCTTATTTAGTTACACTAATTAACAATGTTTACCAGAGAGGGGAGTGGTGAGTGATTTCTAACGATATTTTGTAACTTAAACGCCAAATTCCAACATTATCTGGTCTTTGCCATTTCGGTACCACATGGGGTTAAATCGTTGGGGCAAAAAGATAGTAGTAAATACATACACGAGCACCGACTTACTTACTTAGCCATTAATCTTTACCTGTATTTGTGACTGCCGCTTCTACAGGTGTATGTATGTATATGTGTGTGAGTGTGAGAGTGTATGATAAACAATTTACTGCTGATCGTCACATAATTTAACCCGCCAAGCGAACGTGATTAGTACCAGGGTCAATTTGATTCGCATACAAACACCAACGAACGATCACGTCAAGATAGAATGTCATGCGAATTAATTTCTCACACTTTATAAAAAAAAAAAAAAAAATGTATTCTCCGATTGCAGAAAAAGGCATTGGGCAGCTTCCTCTATGAGCAAGTCTTCTATGCTTTGGATATCATTGAAAAGGATTACTTTGGTCTTCAGTTTATGGATGCCAATCATGTGAAGCATTGGTTAGATCCCACCAAACCCATAAAGAAGCAAGTGAAAAGTAAGTTAAGGAATCATTATCTGATCCTGAAAGTTCATTGACCAAATTTAATCCTTTTTCAGTTGGTCCACCTTATACATTCCGCCTGAAGGTGAAATTTTATTCCTCTGAACCAAATACGTTGCGTGAGGAGTTGACACGGTATTTATTCTTCTTGCAACTAAAACAAGACTTGCTGGAAGGTCGTCTTGACTGTCCCGATGACAAATCCACCGAGCTCTGTGCCCTGGCCCTGCAATGTAAGTCTTTTCCAGCAGAGATTGAAAAAAGATGTCTAATCAGTTTGTTTTATTCACAGCGGAGTTGGGCGATTATGATGATCAAGTCCATTCGGCAGCAACTGTCTCCGAGTTTCGTTTTGTGCCCGAGCAGACCGAGGATTTGGAAATTTCTATACTGGAAGAATATAAAACTTGCCGGGGTCTAACACCAGCCCAGGCGGAGACGGCTTTTCTAAACAAGGCCAAGTGGCTGGATATGTATGGGGTGGACATGCACACAGTGCTGGGCAAGGATGGCTGCGAATATCATTTGGGACTAACACCCACTGGCATTTTGGTTTTCGAGCGGGATCAGAAGATTGGTCTCTTCTTTTGGCCGAAGATAAGTAAATTGGATTTTAAGAAAAAGAAGCTCACCTTGATTGTCATCGAGGACGACGACGATGGCCGGGAGCAGGAGCACACTTTTGTGTTCCGCCTCTACAATGAGAAGGCCTGCAAACATTTATGGAAATGCGCCGTGGAGCATCATACGTTCTTCCGCCTCCGAGCGCCTGTTAAGGGACCCTCAGCTAGACAAAATTTCTTCCGCATGGGTTCTCGCTTCCGCTATTCCGGTCGCACAGAATTCCAGACCACACAACAGAGTCGTGCCCGGCGTACAGTGCAATTCGAACGTCGTCCATCGCAAAGATTTGCCAGCAGGCAATCGCATTTGCTGCGGGAGCGACAAAAGGAATCTGCGGCAGCTGCCGTGGCCACAGTTAATGCTCGTGCCGCAGCTGCAGCTGCTGCAGCGGCAGCCACGCCTCAGCCACCACCAGTAATTGCATCTCCCATTGTGGATAACAACAACGAAACATTCGACTCTCTCATCTCCACGGATCAGTTCGTTCCAGTTACGCCCTCGCCATCTGTGCTGACTGTGATACAGAATTCGGCTATCATCGAAGCCGACGCTGCCTGCAGTGCTTCAATCAGCTCCTCCACCCATGCGTCAGCTGCGGGGGCCACTTGTGCCTCACTTGGCCGTAATTCCCTTCGATCAAACTTTAGCAATGATGATCCGGCGTATAGTAAAATTGGATCTATTGGCAAGGCATCTGGCTTGGGTCTTACTGTGAAGTAGGCATTCCTTTCTCGTTCTTTTCATTTCATTACCCAATGGTAACTCTCACACACACTCACTCACTCACTAACTCACATTGTCCCCAGGTTGGAGCCGGAATATACTCCCCCGTATTCACCGAATGCCACCAAGAACTTTGATGAGACCAATCCGTTTAGAAATGCAGGCGCTGCCTCGCATCATGGAAGCTTTGGCAAGGCATCCATTAGCTCCGGCCAGCTCAGGTACGTTTTACAAGTTGTGCATTATTCATTGTATTGCTTTCTCCATCATCCGCCCCCCCAACAATATATTGACTAATCTGCCTTGTCTTGTGTTTCTCACATGTTTTGTGTGTGCCTGTTTTGTGTCTTGCTCTTGTGTATATATCATTTGTGCAGTGTTAAGAGCGGCTTATCGGATAAAGATAGAGAGCTAGACTCATTGCTTAAGTCCATTGTCAAAGATCCATCCCCATCAGTGCTAGCAAATGAAGCCATTAACGATGCTAACAGTATCAGGTAGTGTACATTTTGTATTTGTTTTATCAGCATAAAGAAATTTCAAATGTTATTAACGAAATTGTTATTTCAGGGTAACTATCAACAAGACTTTTGACATGGATCACAATACGGAGACATTGAAACGCCTCTCAAACGTCAATGAGAAGCCCAACAATCAGGTGAAGCTGGCCAATGTGAGTGCCACGGCGCTGCCGCCCGGCAACATCAAGTGCAATATACTAAAAGGTAAGTTATATATCTGAGATGGTATATTTTTGGAATGTACCAACCTTTTTAAATTGAACGAGTCCTAAACAAACGCTCTTACTCATTTCTCATGACAGCTCGAGTGGAAGAAGAAATGGGAGCCAGTGGCAATGCCAAGTTGACTAATCAAATGTTTGTTCCCGCCGCCACCCATAACAACAATAATAATAATAATAATACCAACAGCAATAACAACCATGCACACGGTTCGGATGGACCGGATTCCTTAAATGCCACCTACATATCTGTGGTAAGTTGTGACCAAAGAAACAAACAAACAGCGAACCAGTTTAACCCACAGCTTGGCACTCATTTTCATGCTTTTTGTTTTTCTGTACGTTTTATTTATTTTCATTTTTGCCTTGTGCACTTTATGCTTTTTTGTTGTGCTTGTTGTGTACCTGTGTGTGTGTGTGTGTATGTGCCTGTACGTGTGTGTCTGTATGTACATAAATAAAGGGCGGAGATAAGCTGACGCTCAGCATACCGGAACAGAAACCAACAACAACAACAAGCGGCAATGGCAGCTCTAGCACCAGCACATCAACAACAACCAACACCACAAACTCACCCTTTAGTAACGCTGCATTTATATCGGGCTATAATGCCCCGTTAACACCGCCATCATCGCTGCCAGCCACACTCAACAACACCAGCAGCAGCAGCATGGCCACCACTGTGACCACGATTAGTACTCCGAACAGCCCAACTGCTGCTGCTGCTACGAATACAAATGCAACTGAGCTGATACCCAGTGCTCCCCCAACTGCCATGCTGAGCAATGCATCAGCTGCCGAAATACTCATTAATGAAATCTTCATTAACAATATCATCAACAATAATGCCCACAATATGGCCAGCGGTAGCGGTAATAGCCAAGCAGCCAGTGGAGTGGAGGCAGCCAGTGCAACAAAAACGCCCAGCGCTGGCACTTTGCTCTTCTCCACGCTCAGCGAGCAGGAGCGTCTGGAGACCCAAAAGATGACAACACTTCAGAATCACAGTGAAATCGATGGGCCAGCTAGTGAAAAGGTTTGACCGCTCACCATCCAGAATCTAAACACTAACAATTTGCTAACGATCTATCTAACCAGTGCTGTTCTATGCTAACAATTTACTTTGTTACTCATTTTCAATATGCACTGACACGCCTAAACATTCCAATTTATAAGTTATAAATGCGCTAATCTAGTTATTATCTCTCTATTTATTTATCCACTCAAACAGAAAGCCAAGATCAATCAGCAGGCAGAAAATATTCGCATTCCGGCCAATAGCAATAATGATATGGTCTCGCCCTGGTTGGTCTCATCTGAAGTCGTGTCGGCCCCCAAGGGACGCGAACCGACCATTATACGCAAATCCGTTATTACAACACAGTTGTAATTATTGTTTAACTCTTATATATACAAACATGCTTATACATACATAAACTATACTATATATTTACATATTTTTTTTAATTCGTAAGCCTAAATGTTCGTATTTATGATATATAATGGTAGCTATTCAAAATCTAGACAGACACATAATGTATTTGTATTTTATTATTATAATGATTAGAGAAGATATTAGAAAACTTTTAAGAGCATTCCATGCGAAAGAGTGACAATGAAAGAGCAGGTCCAATCAAAAAACAAAACAAAAATGTTAACTGTCCATACATGTGCCTTAAAATGAAACAATTAAACGAAATGTGCTAAATTCCGCAGTGTACTTAATAAAGTTAATAATGTAACAATGTACTTAACATGATAGAACTATTAATGTCAAACTGTATAGACTGCAAATTTTAAGCGCGGAACTAAAAACGAAAATCGAAACAAAGTGATGATACGATACAATGATATCTTTCTGCTTGATATGCCAAGGCTATATCTTATAGCTAAGAAATGTGAAAGGAAACAAATTAATTAAGTTACGAAAAGAACAACGATTTACATTCAATAAGAACTCACATACACAGACACACATATATGTGTATATTTTTATGTATGCATCCAAATTGACTGAAAAAAAAAAGAAAAATAAGCAATTCTGATTTACATTACACACAATTACAATTGTGAAAAACAATTAAAAACAATTTATGTCTATCAAAACTGTAAACAACAGACCTTAACAATCATTCCAAGCATTTAAATGTTGAAACGAAATACAAAACATATTCAATAAAAGCGCATTTATGCAATTAGAAGTATTAATTCAAAACTGCTACAATTAATGGAACTTAAATAGAAGACTTTCCAGGATCAAACTATTTCAATATGATAGGCCATGTTAACTTTTTGATTTCACTTGAATTATGGAAATAATTCCTTGCTCTATTGGATTATGCAAATGAATTTGCAGCTATTTTTGAACTATGTGCATTAATATACTTCATAAATGTATATGTATAAGTGTGTAGGTACATGCTTATGCCACATATGTGTTTATGCAGCAGCCCATTCCTGGAAGCGATGGCAAGAGGAGTGATCCCTTCTGCCACATGACCTGCAATGTTCAAGTACACACAAAACAGCCAGCAGCCACACACATGTACTTGAAATTCCAAGATATTTTCGCAGCCCCCGAGGGTCGCGGCACTGCAATTAAAAGACAGCCGGCGGTCGGGTCTATATTAATGTTAATTCCAAAAGGCAACGAATGAACAACGAACTTAAACATATATACATACATACATTCGCTTGATGTATGTATATGAATATTATTTTAGAATTTGTTGATGTTTTGCTTTGAGTTTTTATTTTTAGAGAATCCATGGGTGATGGTGACGACAAGAACAACAACATCGACGACGATGACAACAACGAAGACTACGAGGGGGTAGCATCTGTTTGAAGATGAGCAAAAATGGTCCGTTTTGGAAGAGTCGATTGCCTAGCAAACAAAATGTATATATAGACAGACGTACCTAGGTATATGTAGACGCCGATGCCAATGCTGATGCGGATACCTAGCGCATATGCATGCGAATGTTCGCAGTGGGCGTGCAAAATGTCGTAATTTCCTGTACAATTGCTAAAAATATAAATTTCCTTTCATATGTGCAATGATAGATAAATATCAACGCTTTGTTTTTATGTACATGTTACTCCTTTTGATTTTGTTGTTTTTTTTTTTTGTTTTAATTCAAAGTGGATGCTATTTATTTGTAAGATTGTATAATTTTGTATGCTTGATTCTCCTCGAATTCCTCTCCTTCGTCCTTAATGACACTTCCAATAATAAATATTAATATAAGTATAATACATTTCATTGCTGACTGACTGACTGACTGATTGATATATCTAATTGATATCGGATGGTGTATCTGGTTGATTAGCAGGGCAGCAAGAGGTTTAACTTAAAATTAATCATCATTAATCTCTAGGCGCCTGGTAAACGACGCCAATTTTGTTGTGTTTTGTGTTTCTTGTATTTGTGTTCATTTGTTGTTGTTGTGTGTAGTTTGTTGTGCTGTGTTGGTGCAGGCGATTCCTTTGGTTGCTTAGAAGCACTTGCGGTGAACAATGCCAGGGCCGGATTCATCGTATTCCTGCTTGGAGATCCACATCTGCTGGAAGGTTGAGAGAGAAGCCAGAATGGAACCACCGATCCAGACGGAGTATTTACGCTCTGGTGGAGCAATGATCTTGATCTTAATGGTGGATGGGGCCAGGGCAGTGATTTCCTTTTGCATACGATCAGCAATACCGGGGTACATGGTGGTGCCACCAGACATGACAATGTTGGCATACAGATCCTTACGGATATCCACATCGCACTTCATGATGGAGTTGTAAACAGTCTCATGGATGCCGCAAGATTCCATACCCAAGAAGGATGGCTGGAACAGGGACTCGGGGCAACGGAAACGTTCGTTGCCAATAGTGATCACCTGACCGTCGGGAAGTTCATAAGACTTCTCCAGAGAGGTGGAGGCAGCAGCGGTGGCCATTTCCTGCTCAAAGTCCAAAGCAACATAGCACAATTTCTCCTTAATATCACGGACAATTTCACGCTCAGCAGTGGTGGTGAAAGAGTAGCCACGCTCGGTGAGGATCTTCATCAGGTAGTCAGTCAAATCGCGACCAGCCAAATCCAGACGGAGGATGGCATGTGGCAGGGCATAACCTTCATAGATGGGCACAGTGTGGGAGACACCATCACCAGAATCGAGAACGATACCAGTGGTACGACCGGAGGCATACAGGGACAACACAGCCTGGATGGCCACATACATGGCTGGGGCGTTGAAGGTCTCAAACATGATCTGGGTCATCTTCTCGCGATTGGCCTTGGGGTTAAGTGGGGCCTCTGTCAGCAGCACGGGGTGCTCCTCGGGGGCGACACGCAATTCATTGTAGAAAGTGTGATGCCAGATCTTTTCCATATCATCCCAGTTGGTAATAATGCCGTGCTCAATGGGGTATTTCAGGGTGAGGATACCTCTCTTCGATTGGGCCTCATCACCGACATAGGAGTCCTTCTGTCCCATACCGACCATCACACCCTGATGGCGTGGACGACCCACGATTGAGGGGAAGACAGCGCGGGGAGCATCGTCACCAGCGAATCCAGCCTTGCACATACCGGAGCCGTTGTCAACGACCAATGCGGCAACTTCATCATCACACATCTTGACTGAGGATTTTCACTGCAAAACGAAAACGAGACAAACACACATAAGATTAGGACTATTGTCGAAATAGATAGTTCGGATGGTCTATGATGTCCTTTTGTATTTTTTTTTATTTATGGAATTTCGTTTCACATTCTGTGATTTTTCAGAAAATTGTCTAATTGTATTTGATATCGGAGAAAACTATTGAAAAACTCTTGGTACTAACCGTTTCGAAAACGAAAGAAAAACTAGAAATCTAAAAGCAACACTTTCGCTGTAGAACTGCGAGTGGCCGCTGGATTTTGATGCGCTAATATTTATACCATTCGGAAGACCCACAGCCAAGCAGATTTTCCACACACACACACACACATGCTCATCCACACACATCCTCTCAGACATATGCAGCACATGGATGCACATTTCGTTGAAGGGGAAATTTTTGAATATCTTTAGAAATAATTCCTCTTTTTTTCTTGTTGTATTTTTCATAATTTCGGAGAGGCAGAAGCAGCCGTTGTCGTTGGGGGCATTTGCTGAGCGCAGGGTAAACAAAAAACTGCTCACCCACAGATACAGATACAGATACACACACACTATCAGATACATCTTCGATCCTCCGTGGCGGAACACAGCGTATGTAGGCGTTCTTCGTCTCACCCACCGTATCCGTGATTCTCTATCTCTCTGTTCCTATGTGTGAGTGTGTGTTTTGTCTAATTTTTAATCAACATTTGCACGTTGGCCCAATCCATACATGGTGGTTTGGATGGAAATCTCTCAGCAAAGAGCACACACGTAATTAGAAGGCAAAAAAAAAAAAGAAAACAAGAGCAACAACAAAATTTTTTTTTTTAAACAAAACAAAAAATAACATAAATATACGTAATATAAATATGTACCGAATTTGTGGGCTATAATCTGTTTGGGTGTGGGAGTGGGTGTGCAAGTGGGTGGATAGGTGGTATCTAGATATAATTGTACCTATATACAAGTCAAAAATTGTTAATAGAGCGCGCATTGCATTTATAGATTTGCATATTTCATTTTGAATAAAATTCAACAGACAGAAGAAGAAAATAAAACCAAAAATCATTTTAATTTCCCTTAAATTAATTTGGCCATCAAAAAGTGCCATAAATAATATTTTTTATGCATATTCCTCATTAAAGCCACACAAATCGGTATATGCATATAAATATATTTTCTAAAATTTTAATTGACTTATATGGTTTTCACAAAGTTTTTTTTTCTTTTTTTAAATAATAAGTTTGTTGTTTACACAATTCTTTTCTATAGATACAAATGAATCTTTGCATATGCCGAGCATCTACACGGATGCCGAGTGGGCGGAAAAAACTGCGTGAAAAAGTTTGAAAACAAAAATATTAACGAAAAACCGTGCGCTCTCACGTTTTTTTGCATGGGAGATTCTTTGCTGCTTACGCGCAGATACAAATCGAGAATATGGAATTCTATTTTTATCAAGAAAATAGTATCAGAATTGTTTTCTTTTTCATATGTATATACTTTAAATTCTCAGGTAAAACTACACAGTTGACAGTTGTTGACAATTCTAATACACTATAGATCATCATTTGTGACGTATAATTAAGTATAGATACAAAATATTTTGTGAATAGAAATTGTAATGAATTAAGTTCAACTTCAGGATGTATCTTCCGATAAATATATGTACATACATATCATTTACACATAGTACATAGATTTAATTAGAACCAATGAATTTTTATGTATGTATGTAGGTACTATCAATTTTCAGAAAAAACCCTTTTTTTTTTGGGCTTGGATAGTAAAACTATATACATAGCCCATTTTAATGATAGATTACTTATTTTTCTTTTACAAAAACCAAGAAAAAGTTTAAGAAGTAATAATATTAGATACCCGATGTAAACTAAATCTGTCAATATGAGTAGAGTAAAGAAATATCAAACCTTTCGAAAAAGCATTATTAGACAAAGGTTAGGGCCTTTTGTCTTATACATGTATATATTTTAGCTACCGATACTGATTCATTTTGCTATATGTGTGTACCTATCAAAATAAAATAAAAATGTAATATATAAAAATCTATGCAATTGAATAAAAATAGTCTTAAATTTACATGTTGAAAAACCATTAGCCAACTATAGTTTCTGAATCATCGCTAGTTTTTTTCAATATTCTATCTTCTAATACTCTTTCTCTTCTAAAGAATTTCGACTACTATGCAAAAGAGACAGATTGTTAAGTAGCCAAAAACGTAAATTTCATTCAGTCAACAATATTTGCGGTCTAAATAATGGCTGACTGGCTGGCTGGCCGGCTGGTTGGCTGTTGGCCCAGCAGCTGATTGAATTGTGTTGGCCAGCAGCAACAAAAACATGCCAATTTGATGATACTGCAACAAATGTGTTGTCTAAAAATATTATTTATAAAATTTATGAAAATACATATTTATTGTAGGTATGTGAGTCTGTGTGTGTCTGTGTTTGTTTGTGTATCTGGCAGTAGAGTGGGCCACCACCTTTTAAGGATGCGCCAGCGAGAAATTGTCTCGAGTCGACGACAGCTAAAACTTGACGGCGTGCGGTGCGCTTGTTCGGATTTTGACAAGCAGCCGCAACGGCAACGGCCCACAGCAAACGGCAAATGCCGAAATGCATTCCACGGCATATTGCAATTTTGTATTTTTACACCAAATAATGAGCCAAAAAAATAAATATTAAATAGTATACATAAATACATATAACTAATATGCGCATGGGAAATCATTTTGATTCTTTTATGTAAAATACTTTGCTGCCACATATTCCAGTATTAATACGCCACTGGCTATGACCAGCAGGACACTGGCAAAGGCGAAAGCTCCCCGAAACTGTGCCCATTTGAGTGCCTTAAACGGATCCTCATGCACTCGGCCAATCTCCTCGTGAATAACACGCACCATATCCAAATCACGGGCCCATTTCTGCATATGTCCCGATTCGATAATATGCTGAATAATGGGATTGATTTGATGCAGTAGATGATACTTTTTGGGCAACAACATTGTCACCAGATACACATACAAGGACTCTCGCCGATCGAAGCAAAAGAGATGATCACGATGAATTCGCGGATTGTAGAACGAGTGCTGACGGGACACGGCCACGGCAATGTGATCGTTTTCGGCAGCATCATTAAGGCAATCCACAATGTTGTAACACATCTGAAATTTTTCACGTATATACTTAAAGATCTGCAAGGAAATTAAAAAGGGACAATGTTATCTCTGATCCAAAAAAATGGGTCCCATTACCAACCTCACCATCCTTGTTCAGATGCCGAACATTCTCCGAGCTGCCCATAATTATCATACGATTGCTATAGATCTCGCTCAGCGTTTGAATCTGATGGGAACTCCGAGGAGTGGTCAGTGTGCTGATCAAGAAACTCTGATAGGTATTGCTGAAGAAGAAACCGGTCAGAAAGGAGCCGGCAAAGAGTAATCGCATCACCACTGTCAGTTTCTGATTCGGCATCGCCTGGGTAACAAGAATTCCCACCATGCGAATGAAAATAGCTGGATAGTTGTTCAGATTTCGCAGACGAAGCCCAGAGACCCGCTGTGCCATTAGGATGGCAAATGAACTGGTTACTATAAAGAGCAGAAATAGGAACCAGGAATCGGCTTGAAAGCTGGCCAAGAAATTGAAGAAGCCGTGATTGCGCTTTGCTTTGGAAACACACCAGGTAAGATCGTCCTGATGATAGGGTATGGAACTGGAGACAAACTGACTTATACTTGGATCCTCATCAATGCCGCCCACAATCATTTCAATTTCGCTGTAAATAGGGAAATAATATTTGTAGCAATTTCCCTTCATTTTTCATTTCATGGGCGCTCTCACCCATCGATTAGCTGCTGAAAAAGATGATACACATTGGTATTTTCCACCTGCAGATCAATATTGACATGCAAACGCTCCGCTATAGTCTGTACCATTTGATATTCAATTCCACCCAGCTGCGCTTTGCCATTGGCTTCGGGTTCTTCATCCAGGAGATGAGACTTCCCATCATCTCTATCATCATAGCCATCATTATCATCATAGCTATAGCTGTCATTACCACCTGCGTCTTGTTCATCTACTCCATAGTAGTAATCTTGTGAGGCCGAATCATCGCTGCGAAATATATAGGGCTCCCAGGGACGAAAGGCGGCAGTTAGTGGGCATCCACTTAGATCTTTCGGAAACTTATCCTCAAACTTTGCTCGAAAAAACTCTTCAATTGTGGCTGTTGGTTGACTTGTAGAATTTGCATCATTCAAATTCTCATCATTATTATCATACATTGTCATGGCGAGATTTCTTTCTTCTCCTTCAAAATCCTCGAATTCTTCTTCACTCTCGGTATTCAATTGATCCTCTTGTTCGTCATCATAATCTTCACTTTCGACATCTTGATACTCGCAAGCATCCAATAGTTCGACTGCTATTACTCGATTTCCACAATTATTGTCCGGGTGATAGGGAAATGCTGTCTTGCCATAATAGAAACTATTCTCCTCACTCTGACCAATCACATTGACATTAAAAATTTTACGATTCATAAAGATTAGAAGCAGCTCCACCATTAGATCTGTCATCTCCTCATCGGTTTCCTCCACAGAGACCAAAAAGACCACGAATTGCGCCAATGGGTTCCAATTAATCATGCCCTTCCAATGGTCGAATATTTCATCGAAATCCTCATCCTCCAAGTTCTCCACCAACACGAAATAGCATTGTGGTTTCTCATGCATCACCCACTCATTTTCCAGGCCATCGTCAGTTCGAGGATTTGTGATCAATGCTGTCCAAGGATAATCTTCATCGAGAATCATGCCGCGTAGCAGTTGCTCTTGTACATTCTTTAAATGCTCGTTGATATTTATACAGAGCACTGATCCGGATAGTGTCTCACCTGACTGAAAGTATTTGCGTAACAGGGCCAAAATACAAATTGCCTGAGCATCATCATCGCTGGGCGCAATCATCAGATTTATGCCGAAGCCATCTTGGCTCATAACCGGCAAGGCCAATTCATGTAACACCAAGGCCACCCAGAAAGTAATTGAACAACCGAAAAACATTTGTGTAACTCAAGTGCGGACAGGTGAGCGCCAACTGATGATTGGGACCACGCCCACGCACCAGGGCAGTGCGTTTGCCACACATGCCCCATTTGTGTCTCAAGGGAACTGAGACCCCTTAGGGGTCGGCCAGTTATTATATACCAATTATGCTAATTTTCAATCTATGATTTGGAGGGAGAGACCCAATTCAACTGGCAATCGCCTGTCATGCATGAAATATTTTGTGTTTGTTTACTTTGACCCGTTGCTGGTTTCAGAGTATAAATTCCGAAGCTCCAATTCAATTGTGTCAACTTTTATCTCAAATCTCTTAAGTTGTATACCCCATAGTCAAGGAATATAACGGGTAGTTTGGCATCAGTCAAATCCTATTGGCAAACAGGATCAGCCACAGTTTCTGTGTAAAGATGAATTCGGCTAACAGGGTACCTATAGGTCGTCACCAAATATAATGAACAACATTTGGTAATCTTTTTGTTCGCTGCTTGACATTAAAGACACGTTAAATGCAACATAGCAAAACGAAGCTACGGGAACCACAAGGTCTGACATTTTCGAATGAACGAAATAAATAACATGGAGCCAAGAAATAGAGAAACAAATATAATTGAAAAAATAGAAGAAAAAAACTGAAAAATTGCGTGTCACAAAAAAATAAAAATTACATTTATGAAAAATCGTAGGTTGTGAATTCAGGTCTACTTACCAATTGCTTGATCTTGCATAACTGCCAAATGCAAAGATATAGAAGCCCATAAATTATATCCATAAACCTGCCAACTCGAATCGCCAACTAAATCTATAATCCTTGAATACTTATCTTCAATCAATAACCAATCAAAAATACTCAATTGCTCCAGCTTAATTGTCTTGTCACATAAAAGTAACCAAATAAATGATACAAAGTTCACAAAATGTATGCAAATTTTTTACATTTCATGCAATCAAAGTTTGCATTGAGCATAAATATTTCTTATGGATTTTTCATTTCATTTCATTCAAAGAAAACTGATTGATTAATTTTTATATTTCTGCTGCGAATAAAACGATTTTCAAGATATCTCAAATGGTTGGTTTTTACTGAGAGTGGGTAAAAGTGCAGCCAGTTTTCAGTTGTGGTCATGAGCCACAAAATATGTTGAATAAATAAATAAATTACTTAATACGAAGGTATTTGTATAGAGATTTGCAACTTGTTCACCCAGTCACAAATAAATATTATATAAATACTGCACAGAAACGAAAACAAAAAAAAAAAAACTCTGCCAGTTGGCTAGACTTTGAATATTTATTAAGAAAATAAATAAAAATCACTTGCTAAGTCGGTATGATAATTTAATTTGTATTACGAACAAAACTTTTAAACTGGATATTTTGTTGAACTTTTGTTTTATTTAGCAAACATTTCATGCATATTTCTTCCGTACTTTGGCGTCAAATTGAAACAATTGTCTGCAACCTAAGCTTTTTGTAAAAATTATTCTACAGCAATTGTATTTGGTTTTACTCTCATCTAAACTTGTTTTACACAAATAAAAACACATTATTTTTCATTACTGTGTAAAAATATAAAAAACCTATAAAATTTAAATATTCAGAGCATTAAACTTCTTATAGAGAAATTAAAAAAAAATACATAAAAGACAGCAGTTATAATAAAACCTTAAAGAATTTAATTGTTCAAAGACAAGATCGGGTTTATTTAATAATTGTTACTTAACTATTGAACTGAAAAACCTATGACAGTCACTTAATAAAAATCAAAATGGTTTCAAATTAATAATAACTTTATGAAACAAATTACAAGCCACCAAAGATGTCAAAAACAAGTTAGATTTATGGCTAACTTTAGATTTTTTAACAAGCATAAAAAATAACTTCACAATCATAATTTAGCATATTAAAAAAGTTATTGCAATTTAGTTCTTTACATACTCGGACTGGATTTTCAGTGATTGTAAAGTATATTGGGCAAGTGTATTAATTCGCTATGCACATTTTTAAGCTCTTTATGTATTTTTGTTTACTAAGCCAACTTGCATGTCCAGTGCACTCGAAATCCGTTTCTATAGCACTTCAAGTGTGGCCAAAAGCGTCAGAGTCAGACACATAGACATGAGGTTGACCTTCGCTGAAAAGAATAGAAATGCACAACCAGACACAACCAGACATTCATACATACAGACAAAAGTGTATACAGTATTTGTTTAAGTAAATTGATTTATTGTTCGCCATATTAATATTAACTATCAGCTGGCACTTTTCTGCTATACTGCAATATAGAGGATAGTATGGAACGGGAACGCATTTGAAATTCCAGTTCAAATTGAAAGTACCACAAGAAATCAAAAAAAAAGAGCCGCAAATGTTTTGGGGCATTGTTAAAACCGGCTTGCCGGAGGTGCCACACCTACCATTTGCGGAGGTGGAGCCTTCAAGCCACATAACTTTAATTGGTTTAATGGCTCACTTTTTATGGGGAAACAAAGGCAATGAAAAAAGGCAATACTTAAAAAAACTTATTATGTGGTCTTTAGGCAACTAACCCCCGCCCCATTCAGATCGATATTAGTTAATTGATGTTAAAGAGACCACATCTGGCATTACGAAGAACAAAACAAAAAACACACACAAAAGTACGCTAAAAAAATACTTGAAATGTTTGCCGAATTCAAGACCTTGTCAACACTTGGTAGTTGTTAATGAAACTGTCAACAGGCCAAGCCAGTCAAAGAGAAAAAACAAAATCAAAACACACAAAGACATACCGCAAATAGGTGGTCAAGCAGTCTCCCAGCTTGAGGCTTGATTGATTTAATTAATGACGAATTTCGTACGCTTGGAATGCACAAATGAAAAAATTGCACGTAGATGACGAAATGGCTAGATGACAAGTCATTTGCAGTCCAAAAGGGTTTAAAATTATGTAGTTGGATTGTAGTTTTACCTTTTCGAGGTTGGGCTTTGGTCTCACGATTCAAGAATAGGAAAGATAAGGTGTAATCAGATTCAGATTACATTAGTTTTAGACGTTCAATGATTAGTTTTCCATATTAAAGACAATTATTTGCATGTGGGTGCAAAAAACATATGTTGAGATAAGTTTTATGTATTTCTTTTTTATGTGAAACATTGTTGCATTTTAATAGTTCATTTCGTAATATTTAACGGCGATTGGACCGGCTTTCCGATCACAAAGTACTCAGTACTGTGACGTTGCGGCTATTAATCTTGAGATGTGGAGTCTCTCGGACTGGCTCTATAAATTGGTTACTTTCGAAATGGCCAAATAGCTAATGAGCAACTGCAGGGCGTAGTTGTGAAAGGAAAAACAGAAAGCCCTGCGGTCATACCTACACCACCTACAAACATGTGAGCCAAGTGTGGCAGTTCCGATTTCATAATGGTCAAGTGCAGACAGCATGCGACAATATATAAGTATATTATACATATGTATGTATATATGGCATATTCGTATATGATTACATATGGTTATGTCATTGACTAAAGCACACGGACAATGGGCAGGGAGAATGGGCCTTGAACTGATCTGAACTAAGCTGGGGTGAGCCAATGCTGAGCAGGAGGGCGTGCTTAGAACTGGTCGATCAGTGTTTAGATCGTAGCTTGGCATTAAGTTAAACGCCCGCCAAAAAAATAGAAACTACAATTAAAAACAGAAAGAGCAAAAGACAACAGCGAAACAAAAACAAAAGTGAATGTCCAGTGTTGTTTGGATTTACATTTCCGAATTTATGGGACTAGATAATTGGGGCAAATTATCAGATGCTGCTGCTGTTGATGTGTTTGTTTTTTATTTGATTTATAAGGAAGGCACCTCCGCAAGCCGAGCACTTCGTTCCACGTGTTACCAGTAACACCAAATATTCAATTGAGCAGTTGTTACTGCCCTGACAACTTGGCTAATTCTGGCGGTAAACCAGTTTTCTATGCTATGTCTGTTGCAGTAGTCACCTTTTTTGCATAACCCCTTTTTGCGACCGAAGCTTTTCACATTTTTTTTTTCGGGGCAACCAATTCGAGTTGAGCATTTTGGAGCATTTTTTTTGAGAACCTTTTAAGAGTTTCAATTAAAAGCGAACTCGGAGTTGTATTTTTCGTTTACTTTCTATTTTTTTTTCTCCCCAATTTTGTTAGTTGTATTTGTTTTTTTGATTACATTTTTTTCGGTTTTAGTCAAACAAGTTGTTAGATCTACAAATCTGCAAAGTATCCATGCTGGGCTTTCACTTGGCTCTCCTGGCCTGGGCCAGTTAAAGTCAAATGTGTCCAATACGATGTTATGAAATGCAAATCCAGTTCAGTTGGCCAACTCTTGCACCTGTCGTGTACGCCATAAATGTAGATAAGAAAAGGTTGTAGGAATTCATTAACTATCCAACTAAAAACCGATTGTAAAATAAATAGTCAGTGTTAATATGTTTTAAAGCCGATTAGTTCAATTAATTGACACGTAAATCATCTGCATAAAACAGAGAGGAAAATTAATTATAAATATAATTTTAGCTCATCGGGCAAACCCTTCACATTTATAATTTAAATAGTAAAATCATCTTAATAGACTTGCTGACGGAATCAAGTTCGTAAATATGTATTTATTTAGTTAATATATTCAATAATAAATCTTTGGCCAAGCGCGTAAATAACCAATTAAACCGCCCTCTTAATTTTTTCGCGTAAACATTATTCGCATTTAGAACTGGATTTTTGTTGAAAAAATATTCTTAAATTCCAGCTTATTTTAAAATTCCCGAGAGAGAGCAATGGACTCTCTACATTAAATGCGTTTATCGAGCAATGTATATGTTAGGTAGCCAGATAAACATTGATTATGCCCCGAACGTGATAGCGATAATGAACTTGTAAAGGCCCCACCACACCCCCTACACACAAACACTCAAGACACACATACATACGTACATACATGTGTTCATACATGTCCAAGTAAGCAAATTACATACCGCAAAACAACTGAAATTATCTATCAATGCAAATGTGCGGAAGACGTGCCGCCAGCTGTCAAAGTAAAAGCCACATAGATTTTTCATGGTGTCCAACGGAGCGTATGAGTAATATGGCCATTAATATAAGAGTTTGAAATTGATAACTATGGAATCAATTTTCTGTCCATAGAGCTAAAGTGTTAAACGCAAAACAAAATACACACACTCTTATAAAATTCGTTGTGCAGGCAAAACAAGGCGCAGTCGCAATACAGCCACCGTAACGCTTGGACGTGTCGCGTAGATACAAAAAATAAATTCGAAACGAAACCAAAAAAAAAAAAGAAAAACACCAAGTCAACGTAAGGCGCATAGCCACAGTTTCAACTAGCAAGTAAGCTAATGCCAACAACAACCACAGCAACCAACCACAATAAATTCAAAATCAAACCAACTGCGAGCAAATTGGCTTGCTCTTGTCTAGCCCCGCCTGCAATGGCAGGAGAAAACAAAAGACTTAAGCAACGAACGTGAATGTGCATACTGCTGCTGCTGCTTCTGTTGCGGTTTTTCTTTTTTTTAAACGGTTAAAGTGCAAATTACTACACATTTTTCAATGCACAGCTTAGCTCTCTATGCAGTTGCAGCACTACCAATGCCACTCTCACCATTTGGATTCTCGTATCGATTGGCAAATGTGCGAATTTAAACGCCAAGGGTAGACGGCAAATGCGCGATCAAGCAAAAAACGCCAAAAAGTATTGTGAATTATTGGCCAAATGCACTTCATATGTGTGTGTGCCCAAATGTAGAACAAACTGTGTTAATTAAGTTTTGTTGGCAACGCATGTCTCATTATTATTTCTTGTTTCGTTTTATTTTTGGTAATAATTAAAATCGATGACTACCAATGTGCAACTAACTAACAAACGTGCTGGCATTAACGGAAAGACAGTGATTTATCGTGTTCAGTTAGGAAAAACAAAGACAAAAATAGTTTTAAAAGGGGTTTAAAAATTGAATAACACTCTCCGTGGAGTATTAACCATTTTAATCATTCACGAGTGATTGACTTCCCCAAGTGAACCCTCCCACTACGTCTATGGCAATAAGGAAACGCGACCTTTTGCAGTTTGCAGTAGTGTTTTGTCTGCCTTCCTTATTTAGGTTTTATTTTTATTCTGCTTGTGTTTTTTGTTGGTCCAATCAAATTTGCAACCAGGTGCTAATTCATATGAAGATCACAGACTAGTTGCTTTACTTGAGCGGCAATTAAACCTTACGGCATCTGCGGGCCTAGTCCATTGTGAAACGTCTGTGAGAGCGATAGAGATGCAGATAAGGCCACAAGACGCCAGTTGGCCACATAGTTGCACTCATTTTGATACCAAATGTTGCCATACAAGCAGCTTAATTGCCATCAAGTCGCTAGGGAACTAAAACAAAGAACAGACAAAACAAAACGTACGAAAATATTTAGTTAGTCAATCTAAATCTATATGGTTTTCCCACTTACTTATATAATAAGCATAAGTCGGTATATGTACATATGTGCATATTTATAGATTACTATGATACTCAAATCGCGTGTCAAAGGGCTTTAACAATTTCTTGTTTATGTCTTGCTCAATTTTTAAAAAACGAAACAAATTAAAAAATTTATATCATTCGCTTGACATGGCCATTAATCTTGACTACAATAAAACGATAAAGACATTAAATATAGTTTAAAAGGGAAAAGCTAAGCAAAAAGTCAAAGTCAGATTGTTCATTGTAAATGGTTTTCGGCATTTCTGTTGTCTTTCTTCCGCCTGTGGCGCTGTCATCAAAGTGGCAAAGTGGCAAAGTTGTCATATATCATATAAATGCGGCATATATGTATATACCTACATATATATAAGCATACATATGTACATATATCTCTGTGCAGATCATAAACTTTGGGAAATTGTTCAAGTTCCGCCTCGCATTGCATGGAAAAGTTATGTAAAATGTTTAATTTAAAGAAAATAAATCTCTTTCATGCGTGTTGTGTAGGCATATGTAGATACGGCTTCAGCCTTGACATTAGACATCATTTATTTTTCACTTTTGTTTCATTTTGTTTTAGTTTTTTATGTAATTCATCAAATTTCGGTTTAACTGCCATGAAGAAAATTCAATTAACTCGCCGATGCAAATCGTTGGCTTTGGTGATAATGAATGTTGGCACGTGAGACATTTTTTTTTTAAGGAAAGTGAATTGCCTGCTTTTGGCATGCTCAATGAGATTTGTTGGAAAACTACTTTAACAATTTGCTGGGGCGTTTTAATAATATGTAATTTAATTCCCCCAAAATAATTGCCAAATCTGAAAATTAGACCATTTATCATGTTAAGACACAACTAAATCAGACTGTCAGTTCCTTTAGGAAACAACCAGCCACACTTGCCACTCGAAACGCATTTGAGTTTCTTTTCAAATTTTGTTTTTAGATAGCATGACTAAGTCCCCTGGCAACCGGCAACAAACATATCAATGACCGTGTGAAATCGAGTTACCCACGTCATTCGCATGTTACAGATACGAAGTCCAAATCGAAAAACCTAGAGTAGTTGCTCTTGTCAATTTCAGTGCACACGTTGACGGCGGCTACAACACGATTTGAATACAATAGCCCACTGGCATGGACTGCAAACTGCATCTGCATCAGCCGTAGACATAACTTGGTACCGGCACCGGAATTGACACATTAATCCATATAGAAAGGGCGACAATCTTGCCTAGTTGCGGATGACAACACCAATATGCATTAATTACCTTTTTCTACTCGTTTTATGTGAATAACTTGTTGGCTATTGTATTCATAATACAATTTCCTTTGCAATTGGCATAATTCTGCATATCTGTATTTTCAATTAAATGGATTTCTAATTGTTTCTAGTTGAATTGAATTTGAATTATCAATTCAATATCACGACTTCTGGGGGGTTAGCATTTGCATGGGATGGGGTTTTTTTCTGTGGGAAATTCTCAAATTAAGTATTAGCATCTTAAAAGATCAAGGGTGTATATCTAAGCAATATTTTTCTTTATTTTAGTCACAATGATTTTTTTTTACGAATTGGTATTCATATCTTTTGTAAAAAATATGGATTAATAAGTATTACAATAATATTTATTAAACATCTGTTTACAACAAATTTCAAAAATCTGGATATTCGGTTTTATCCCGTTTCAATTATTTATTTTTTATAATAAATGCTTTCCAAAAGAATTGTGAGAATTAAACTTGAAACAGGCGCTAAATTCAAAGAGTATAAAAATAAATTCAGCAAACCGAATATGGAACTTCCTGTATCGAAATAAAAAATTGTTTAGCAATCAAATAAATTAATTCAATTAATATTAATTCAATTAAAAAACAAACAAACGAAAAAATATATATTTCCGATCGCAGAAGGCTGAGTTTTGGGCTGAATTTATTTAAAAAAGTGAAGGGAAAAGAGAGATTTAAAAACTGAA
Organism: Drosophila paulistorum; assembly: GCA_018152135.1. Classification (NCBI taxonomy): domain Eukaryota; kingdom Metazoa; phylum Arthropoda; class Insecta; order Diptera; family Drosophilidae; genus Drosophila; species Drosophila paulistorum. Next base: position 2,173,650 of record JAECXG010000690.1, read on the forward strand.
CGTTAAAAAATATCCAAATATATATGTATGCATGTATTATATTTATGTGTTCCAAATATGACTGCCTTCTCAATCAATCATCAAAATCACCTAAAATCAAGAAATTTAAGAAACATCGCCGGTTTTTGACTCCATTTTATACATTTTTTGCACATATTTAGGAAGGAGGGAAACGTGATTATTATCTTTAGAACCCTGAATCTTAAATATCTCTTACCCAAAACTTTGTACTGTGTATATAAATCAATGCAAAGTTCCTTTTCTTTACGTAACGAAAGAAGAAAAGAATCATCGCAAAATTGGAAAATTTCCAGTTCTATATAAAATCTTATCATTTTACTTGCTTACGACTTTATATAAGGATAAATAAAAACAAATTAGAATGTGCATTGCCTTGGTTTTTTCCCTCAATAACTGCAGTTTGGCGATTCGCAAAGGGCGTTAGATGACTTTTTGTTATTTATAAAATCTCATAAAATTCTGTGTTTAAGTAATTCCATAATTTAAATGATGATTAAGCCAAGTAAATGTAGTCAAGGTTTGCATATGAAAATAATTGCCAATGATCTTCCTATTTATTGAATGTATAAATACGCGACTCACCAAAGTTTTATGATCACTTCTAATAGTCATTTTGTTTAAACTCTTTCTAGCATTCGACGTTTGCCATGCTGCGCATCCTTGCCATATCTGTATTTCTATCTGCTCTCGCCTGGTCGGGCAGTTCGGCTCTGACACCGTCCGGCCTGCAGGTGGCTAAGAAATGGAAACTCCTAAGATACAATTTCCAGCCGCAGGCTCCGATCAGTGATCCCAACTTTTACAATCCTCAGAATGTGTTGATCACAGGAGTAGCCGTTTCGGATGATCGCATTTTCATTGCCACTCCAAAACTTTTTTCTGGTGTACCATCTACAGTTAATTGGGTGTCCAAGGCTCAGTTTGGTGACTCACCCATTCTGCAGGCATATCCCGATTGGTCCTTTTCGAATACTGCTCGAGCCAATTTCAATTGCAGTGATCTAATCTTGACATCGGTTTATCGTCTGCGCATTGATTCTTGCAATCGCCTGTGGCTCTTGGATGCTGGAATCTCACGCTCACTGGAGGACTACGAAATGACTTGCCCACCCAAAATACTTGTGGTTGATCTGAACACAGATCGGGTTGTCCGACGTATTGATTTCCCAGCCGAGGTGCTGCGTGGAGAGTCTCTCTTTACAAACATGGTGGTGGATGAGACCACGGCTAAGACTTGTGACGATGTCTTTGTCTATATAACAGATACAGTGGAGCCCGGCATTATTGTGTACGACAGCGGCAAGGATGTTACCTGGCGTGTGTCTCACCCGGCTATGTATCCCGATCCGGACTTTGCCCAATCCGAGATCCATAACGATCGCTTTGTGTTAATGGATGGCGTGGTGGGCCTGGCATTTGATGAGCGCACTGGAGTGGTTTATTTCCAGCCCCTGGCGACTGATCGGTGAGTGTGATAAAAGAAGCATCTACGATATTTATTTATATTTACTACAATTATTTCATTTCAGCGTATTCTCGGTACACAAAAATGTATTGCGAGCAGGTCCGCTGCCCAGTAGCCAGATGTTGGATGTTAAACTGGTGGGCAAGAAGTCATCTCAAGGCATTGGCCTTGCCGTTTCACCTTTTGATAGCAGTCTTATCTTCAGTCCGTTGACTGAGACGGCCATTGCCTCTTGGAATCCTTCGAGCAATCAACAATCAGTATTGGCCTATGATCGGGACCAGTTGCAGTTCATTGCGGATATAACCACAACTCGCTCGGAGCCGGGCGTAATTTATGCCATTGCCTCAAAGTTCCATCGCTTCTTTTTGAAGAATCTGAATCCCAATGAGTTTAACAATCGCATTGTTCGCTTAGAATTACCCCAGGCCCTAGCCAGCAATTCTTTGCTGGGTCAGCACTTGGGACTGCCCACAGGTCCCACGCACAATAGCCTGCTTCAGTATGGCCTTTACAATACTCAGGCCCAGACCTCTACAAATGCCTTGCAGACTTATTTCACCAGTCCAGCTCTAACCACCCCGTTCACCACCAAATCCCCCTTTAAGTTCGAGACCACTGGCATTGTCAACTACGGAGCACGCAATCCATTCACAGCCCTCAATCAGGGTGAAGCATTTCCCCCCAGCAAAGCCACCAGGGACAATTATCAGCGCTCCTATCTGGACAGTCTAGTGGGCTCAAGTGTTCCAGTAACAAGGCAGGTGACTCTTCCCACACCATACACCACACGCAATAGTGGATACTATTACCAGCGAGGCCGACGTGACCTGTCCAAGAAAACTGAGGAAGAAGAGCCTTAAGCAATCCTTCATTGATTCAAGTGTTTGCTGGAAATGCTGCTGTAAATAAATGTTTTACATAATGTATATTAAATTAATTTAATTAAAAACTTATTCGATTTTTAATTTGAATTCAATGCTCAAGGGAGATAGATTAAAAGTGTCCATGATCCTTGAATAACATGACTGTTCAAATATTTAATTGGTGATTTATTTCATCCAATCTTTTTTGTTTTGTTTGCCAGTTAACAGTTGGTATTGGCGACTCAGTTGTCAGTGATTTTAGCCAAACTCGTGATAGCCATTTATTATTAAGTGTCTCTTGTTGCCCAAAAATGAAAGATCAGATCGAATCTTTCCATATTTTTATTTGTGTTTGTGGGTCATGAGTTGGTTTATAAAAGTTGACAAATTTAGACTTGACCTTGAGCATATTCTTTTCCTTATTCACACCTAATCTATGCACAAAAAATATATATATAAAATTCATTTTATTGGCAAAACAATTTTTTATTTAATATTTTACAACTTTCCTTGAATTCCATTGAGGAGCGGCTACATTCTTTAATATCCGTAAACTGGTTATTCCTAACATAAAATATGTGATATAAATTAAGCAAAGACATTCTGTTAGCCAAGTAGCCGAACAAATTAGCAATATCAGCAGCGGTCAGAGGCGTTTATTTATTAATTGAGTAGGTAAATGAAACTTTGGCTAAAGAGTCAACATTCAAAATATTCAATTACTAATATAAACTCTTAGATGCTCTTGCAGTATCTTTAATCGATGCATTCTCAATGTAAAGGAATGAGAAAAGAAACAGCATTGTCCTCTTTATTTCTCTTATGTGTGACAAACATTGAATAAAATTCAAATTACTCACTTAAAGAGTATAATAAAAGCAAAAATAAAATACAACACATAAGAACCTGTTGCAATTTACACTTAATTTATGAATGCTGCGTGCTGAAATGAATCCGCTGTTGTTTTTGCAAGCTTTTAAAAGGATTTACTGTGATCTTGCTCTGATCAGTTTGGCTAAGCAAGGCCAGGAGAAACAACGTTTTAATACGAGATTATCAAAAGGATATCTAAAGATATGTATTATCTTTGGCTGATCACTTTAATTAGTGCAATTCTCGGTGCTTCTTCAATAAAACAACTTGACAAAGTCTTCGAATGGCGGAATCTAGAGTTTGGCTTTTCAAGCGAAAGTGAACGAAATTCTGCTATACGCAATGGAATATATAATCCGGATACTCCCGTACCCTATGACATTGATGTGTATTATCCACGTAAGAAAACCCAAAGCTGTCATTTATCTCAACTACAAAGTGTCGTGCTAATTTTAATGCATCTTAGCTAAAGGTGGAGCGCCCAGGCACTTCATTACAACTCCTCGGGATGAGGAAGGTGTTCCATATTCATTGTCGTATGTCACGAAAGTTCAGCGAAAAAATGGAAGTGAACTTCAACCATATCCCAGTTATGATTGGCACAGCTCTAAGGGAAAGGATTGTGATGGTCTGACATCGGCTTTTCGTATGCACATCGATCCCTGTGGTCGAATGTGGGTTGTCGATACTGGATTTATTGAATGCCAACAGCGGTGTCCTCCTCAAGTAGTGGCCATCGATCTGGCCACCAATAAGTTAGTCCATCGCTTTCGTATTCCCGAGAGTCTGACCAAAGTCAATGTCAGCAGTTTTGTGACGGTCCTGGCTGATGTCAGTGATCCACCTCCACATGGTAGCTGCAAGCAGACTTTTCTCTATCTCTGTGACATCCTAGGGTTCGGGATCGTGGTGTACGATGTGGACAAAAAGGACTCCTGGCGCATAGAGAACAAGTACACACGTCCAAATCCGAATTTCAAAAAATTTACCATTGCCGGAGAGAGCTTTGAACTCTTCGATGGTCCAGTTAGTGTATCTGTGACCCCGCCTGGCTTAGGTTTGAAGCGAAATCTATTCTTCCATGCCTTAGCCAATGACCTGGAAGTGGCCATACCCCTGGATATCGTTAATAATCCCTCTAAATGGAAGCATCAACATGGTCGTTCGCAGCAGAGTGTTAAAGAACTGGGCAGAAGAGGCGTTCAATGTGCCGCCTCGGCAATTAGCAAGGATGGTTTCTGGTTCTGCGTCTACATGAAACCCATTGCTCTTCATGGCTGGAATATACGAAAACCCTATGCTTCATCCAATGTGAAAGCTTTGGTGGTAAATAACGAAACGTTGCAGTTTGTGAGTGGCATGAAAGTCGTACGACGGCCCAGTGATGGGCGTGATGAGCTGTGGATGCTATCCAATCGCATACAAAAGTCATTTGCCAAACGAAACTACAAAGAGATTAACTATCGAGTACAACGGAGCGATATAGATTATTTAATCCTAGGTCAACTCACATAACTTTTACTTTCATATCCAAACTGAAAAATGAAAAAATAATTATTGATTTTGGCAATCATTACCCACAGATGGGTAAATCGCTTCATCATCATCATCGTCATCATCATAGTCATCACCTAATTAGGGTATTGATAAATCATTTATTATGTAGGTTTATGCAAATTAAAATGAACCATAAATTTGCCATTTGATCCACATCGTATTACTCGAATCGTATTTTAAAATTTATGTATATTGGATTTCCGGCACATTGGCACACAAGCTGATATTAAAACTCTTGCCTCGAAAGTCATGTTTAAAATAATTGTAAATTAATTAAGCAAAGATTCTGACAAATTCATTTCTGCAGCACTTAATTCTGGCATTAATGAGGCGTAAAAAGGCTGGCCAACAAGTTTTTAGTTCGCTTTTCTGGCCAACTTTTGAATCTGTGGGTAACTCTTGCGGTTTTGCTTCGTCTGTGGCCTCACGTCAAAGTCATTTTTTTATATTGTATTTTAACCATAATTTGCATGTTAAAATCTGCAAACATTTTAAACATGCTTAATGATTTAATTATGATAATAATTTAAGCGATTGATAGTGGGTGTAATTCAAACAGAAGGCTTGACATTACTTTTAAATATTTTATTCATTAGATGAGATGACATTTAATATATTAAAATGTATATTTGGGTTGAAAATTGTAACATTTAAGCAAAGTTCTTTGATCTTTCTCTCTCTCGCTCCATGCGATTCGAAAACAATGGATATCAATTATTGCCAAGCAAAATTAATTAGTGAGCAAATCATAAAAACAAATGACCAACAACAAATAATGACACAATCTCACTAGATAAAAGCTGATAACTAAAGCGACAAAAAATAAATAAAAACAATCCAGTATCAAAAACCAGTTGGTATCGAAATACAAAAATTTAAAAAGTATGGCTACAATATCTGGAAATATATTGGGCCAGATTAGTATAATGTGAAGACTCAATGTGTAAGGACCGCTTTGCTTCTCGAGACACAACAAACATGTAAGTAACTTGAACTTGACCACTCAAAGTCCTATGTTACATGAGCAATAACCTGTTTTCATTCAGGTATACTCTAAAACTGTGTATTCTGATTGCTTTTTTGAGTGTCACGCTGGGCCAAAATCGTGAATATTATTATCAACAGCCCGTAACAAGTCATGGGCCGCCGTATAAAGAACTCGAAAAGATTTATGAATGGAAGAATTTGGTATTCGGCTTTCCCAATGAGGTGGAACGGTCCAGAGCTCTGGAAAGTGGTCGCTATAAGCCCGAAAGTCCCATACCCATAGACATCGATGTGTTTTATCCATGTAAGAAGGCGACATATGGCATGAAAAATTATTATTTAAATATTTTAAATAATTCTAGCTAATGGTGGTCCTGCGCGACATTTTGTAACTGCCCCCCGTTTCGGTCAGGGTGTGCCCTATTCCCTGGCGTATGTTAGTTCAGTGGAACAGGGAAATGGCAGTGTTCTTCAGGCCTACCCCAGCTATGATTGGCATAGTTCCCATGGCGCCGATTGCGATGGTCTGACTTCTGTTTACCGTGTGCACATCGATTCCTGTGGCCAGATGTGGATATTGGATAGCGGTGAGATTCAATTTGTCCAGCATTGTGCTCCGCAAGTGGTGGTCATAGATATGGCTACAAATCAACTGATACATCGATATCGTCTACCGGAGAACGTGTACAAGTCAAAAATCAGTCGATTTGTGACCATACTGGCGGATATCCAAGATCCTTGGCCTCAGGGACAGTGCACACAAGCCTTCGTTTACCTCTGCGATCCCACTGGCATGGGTATTGTAGTCTATGATGTGCTGGGCAATTCATCGTGGCGCGTGGAGAATAAGTTCACCTATCCAGATCCCAGATTTGGTACTCACACTGTCATGGGTGAGAGCTTTGAGCTTCTGGATGGTGCTTTTACTGTAGCCGTGACCCCCTCGGGATTGGGTCTGCATCGACACCTCATATTCCATGCTCTGTCCAATGAAGTGGAGATAGCTATTCCGCTGGATGTGCTAAATAATTCCACCAACTGGCAGAGCGGCATCAGTTCGTCGCTTAAGGAGTTCAAGGTCCTCGGACGACGCGGTGTACAATGTGGAGCCATGGCAATTAGTCAGCAGGGCATTTGGTTCTGTGGATTCTTGGAACCTATTGGCATATACGGCTGGAATATACGAACACCCTATACGAATTCAAATCTCAAACTGCTGGCACATAATCCACAAACACTGCAATTTATTAGTGGCATGAAAATTATTCGTCGTCCCCGGGATGGAACCGAGGAACTGTGGGTACTATCCAATCGTCTGCAAAAGGCATTCACAGGTGCCCTCAACTACAGCGAGATCAATTATCGTGTGCAACGCTGCGACGTGGATGACATGCTGCAGGGACGGGGTTGTGTGGGTTCTTCTTTTTAGACTATGTAAATAATCTTTAAGCGGTCATAAAAGGTGTCTATAAATCTCGAAATTCCTTTACCTGTGAACATGGCTGTGGCTGTGGCTGTGGCTGTGGCTGGGCCAACGGCCAACAGCAACCTTTGTTTGTGTCTGGTCAATGTCAATTAGGGTTTGTTGGCTCACAGCTTTGCCGCTTCGAGTCTACCTGCTGCGTGTCAGTCTTAACGCATCGTCCGAACGGCTTGGACGAAGATTATCTGCATTTCTTAGCATTCCAATGGCGAGAATCCAAGCCATCTGCATTCTGATCTCGATTTTGTTTGCTGCTGAGGCACAGGAATTGCAATTGAAACAGCTCCGAACGCTGCACAAATGGACAAATCTAAGCAATTTTCTACCAGTAGATGTGGATCTGGAGTATGGGGATGAGGGCAGACATCGCACATTCCTCACAATTCCACGCCTAAACGCCGGCACACCCTTCACACTGGCCACCGTGGCTGACAGTGACAATGAAGTCGTTGAAAATCCTCGATTGGTGGCCTATCCAAATATGGCCTGGCATTTGCCACCAAATAACTGCTCTGGCATCATCTCCGCCATGCGTACCTATGTGAGTGTCTTCGCTATTAGCTGGGAATCATGTGATTGACCAGGTTTTCTTCACAGATTGATGAATGTTGGCGCTTATGGGTAGTAGATTCCGGTCAGATCAACTCCCTCCAGCTTTGTCCGCCACAAATTCTAACTTTCGACTTGATTAAGGATGAGTTAGTGCAACGTCATGCATTGCCTCCACACAACTATGTGCCTGGTATTTCTATTTTCACCAGCCTGACAGTGGATATTAGTGATACCCAATGCTTGGGTGGCCGAGCCTATGTAGCCGATGCTTGGGGCTATGGTCTGATCGTGTACGATTCCCTGACTGGTAAGTCCTGGCGTATTGAAGACAAGACCATGCAACCATCCTCACTAGAAGCTCTGCCGCGTCAGGCTGGAATATTCACTGTGAGCCTTAGTCCCAGTGAAGAAAAGGGTAGGCCCGGCACAATTTAATAACTTTCTTATCAATTACTAATGTGACGATCTTGCAGATAGATTTCTTTATTTCCACACTTTGAATGGTTTCAATGAATTGGCGATTCCACTGTCCCTGGTAAACAATGCCAGCTACTGGTCAGCGTCCAACTCCAGCAAGATTCGAGATATTCGTAGTCTTGGCACGCGCGGCACTCAATGTGAATCGGAGGTAATGGACAGTGACGGAAATCTCTACTGCAGTCTCATTAGTTTGGGTGCCTTGATTAAATGGCAGGAGCACTCCCAATATACACCAGATGATCTACGCGTTGTGGCCTACAATCCACACCAGCTAAAATTTATCACTGGCCTTAAAATCAATCGCAATTCCCGGGGCGAAAATGAACTTTGGGCTCTGAGCAGCGAGCCAAAACTCTTTGTGGGCGGCATTGTGCGGGAAAATGATATCAAATTTCAAATTGTTGGCTGTCGCACAGCGGATCTGTTGGCCAATACACCCTGTTCAGTGGGTGCAGACACAGGAGATACAATTAAGACCTTGCAATAAGGTTTAATTCAACTTTCAAAATAATATTTTTAGAGTTGGTTTACTCGTTTTAGAAGAAACGAAACATTTAATATAGTTTTGATTTAAAATAATAAATAATTTTAGATAACAGTAAACAGATATTCTCTATTTTATTTTAAGGATTATCTTGCAAATGCACCACTTGCCTGTCTCCGTTGTAAGGTTTCTTACAAATTACATTTAAAATGCTTACCCTTAAATGTTTCCTGCTACGACACTCAATCGTGCACAGTGGCGCCGGATGGTGTTCAATTTTTACGGCGAAGTTTAATTTTTTACGGCGAATGTTTAATTTTGCCGGATGTTCCATCTCTAGTTTTATTTATTTTTTTGATTTATTTTAAAAACAATATTTATTCAGCAATAATAATGACAAATCTGCAACGTTGGCTATTCTACGCAGCCCTATTTGCGGTGCCCTACCTGTCTCTGGTGCTAGGAACAGTGCAAACACAGCTGACGACCAAGTATTTCCTATTTGTTCAATTGTTGCCGGTTTTGCTGTTGGGGCTTTTTGGAGTAAGTGCATCCTCCAAGTCCATGAGTAACAAGTATTAATTTGTCGGCACACATTTTCCATTTCTTAGATATACTCCGTGGGGACTGTTCTGTATCGGACATTTACTTTTAATGATTGCCCCGAAGCAGCCAAGGAATTGCAGGCAGAGATTCTAGAGGCACGCAAAGATCTAATTGCCAAGGGATTTCGGTTTCGCGATTGACATTTGCGGTATTTGTAATTTAATTAAAAGTTATGCAAAAGTCTACTAGATTGTAATTTTCATTGTGGTTAAAACTCAGGTTGCTGTATTCCCAATTGCATGAAAAGTTTGTACATATTTACATACGCAGTCTCGCGTACATTATGACGTGGTTCAAAGAGCCGTAAGCATGTGAATATCCGACAAGGAATGTTTATTTGACAGCGATCTCAATTTGTTATTAGATGTTGACCACTAAACATAAAGAATATGAATTTAAAATTCTATAGAATTGTGACGTCAGAGCAAGCTGTAATAGAACATATTCTTATCATTCAGACATTGCTAACACAAAAGTATCGAGAATAATTTGATACAAAACGTTCTTTTCCTTAGGCAATAATGGCAGATAAGAGAGGCAAGCTGAATGTTTTACATCAAAATGTTATCTTTAATAATTTAATTGAAATAAAAAATCACAGGTCTAGATTGAATCACCCAATACACACTTAGTGGAATTATGTTGTGGTAAACATGCAACAATTAGATCTTAACTAGCTGTGCAAGTCCTGGAATTTGGCAGCAGAGCTTTGGGGCATTGTGTTAATAAGCCATCCCAGCCAAAATACATTTTCATAATAAAGGTCCGGCGACCCATTGCTAGCGTAGAGCAAAAGAGAGACCAATTAAATCCACTTCTCTCTCATTTGAAGCTCATCTCTCGATCAAGCCACTGGAAGTGTTTATCTTTGAAGCGGCCCAGCCCAAATTATGCATAAAAACCAGTCTCTGCCGCTGCCGCTGCCGCTCTTCCAGTGACTAGAAACGGTGCTTCCATTCCAGCTTCAAGCTGTGCATACAAACAGTTTACACTTAGACGTCAAACCGTGAACAACACCGAGCTCTACCGAAAAGTTAACAAAGGGGAAAAAGAACAGAGAATAAAGAATAGAAGTAAAAATAAAAATAACAACCGAAAAGAATACCAAAAAATGAGTCACAAAATCGTTTTGGGCGTTTTACTCAGCTGCCTGCTAGCCTCCGTGCATGGAGCGGCTAAGGTAAGTTCCCGCTTCTTGTGCCACCTGAAATCGAAATCAATTGAAAGCAAGTGTGCTTGAGTGGGTGGGTCGGTGGGTGTAGTGCCAAATTAGCGTTGCACAATACAGCCAAATACAAGTCAGGGACGCTCGCGCGCGCAAAAAAGAAAAAAAACCGATTATGTATATCGTATGTGATACGTGTTAGTGGGCAATGGGGTTAGGTGGAGGGAGCAAGAGGTTAATTAGCCCTAGCCATAAGACGATTGCCGACTACTGCGCCCTTTTTTTCCAAACCGACAGCAACAAGTGACATGCACCGAATAATAGGTACAGGTTGAATGAACTTTTGATTTGGACTGGAAAATGCCGCAGTTGGAAAATGTACGACAAATAATTAACATTAGGCTTGAATCTTTTTGATATCTTTTTGTTATGGTTTCGAGTGTGAAACTCAAAACCAGTTTTGGACCCCAACCAGTTTCCATTTTCCATTTCATTGTTGTTATATGATGAGAGAGAAACCGGTGGCTGGTTTGCTTCCCCTCCACGCTCCCCTACCCCGGCATGACTGACTCCAACTCGATAAAGGAAAAGAATGGAACACTTGCTTATGTGTAGGATGGGAATGAAGCGTAAGCACTTTAAATAAACGCTGAGCCACACATCAATTTCAATGACTGAAACAATAAACAATTTGCATAATTCTACTTCAGTTGCTATTTCAGTCAGCGAGGTTGTGCGTTTCTATATATTGCGCTTCATTTCAATGATTAGTCACGAGAGTTTATCCAACTAAAAAGTTAATTTCAGTAGCTACCAGCCCAGGTAGTTGGCTGGCAAATAAATTATAACAATTTTGTAGTTGAAGCTTTTGTTCAAAATCACAGAAAAGTTGCAACTACATACATATATAATTAGATATATAGCTATGTATTTTATTTATCTATATAGAATGTTTTCACACATTCTTTTGCACTTAAGTCAGTTTGCCAAGCGAAGTAAGAAAAACAGGCATTTGCATACCAATTAACTGAGGTCAGTAGAATTGACTTTTCAAATAATCTGATGATTTTGAAGAAAATTAATGATGTATTTTGTATAGCTCACATATATACATAAGTATGTATGTGTATAATTATTTAAAACATCTTTTATTTGGCACAGTCAAGCTTAGTTTATACTGATGATCAAAAAAATGGGATATTTGGCATGATTTCAATACAAATTGTGTGTCTGTCACGCCTATTAAGAAAACTAAATGCCGAAGAAAAGAAAAACATTTTGGAAGAACCGCAAAAGTTAAAAACCGAGTACAACCGAATAAGTACAGAAGAAAGTTATGAGCAATTGTGTCGGAAATTTTCGTGGAAATGCAAAAATGATTAATAATTATATACATTGAAGCAAAAATAACAATAACAAAATTAGTTTACAAAACACGTTTGTTAGTTTTAAAACAAGTCAGCAAGTATTGGAAAAACCAAACGATAAATTTTTTATAATTAATTAATTATTTTAAAGACCCGTACTACTATATTTTAGGGATACACGACTATATCTAATTTGTGGTGACAAATCAAATGCCGATGGCCGATGGAAACTTTAAAGTAAACTTTTTTCTACAATAATTAATATTCTTTTATAGAAAAACAATGTTCTCTTGCATTTAAGTATCTATCTCTGATAAAAACTATTATTTTTGCGATGCAAACATTTGAAATTTGTCAACTCATGCAAAAGTCATTTGCATGAACTCAAATATATGTAGGTAGCCGTAGTCATAGCCTTTTCGACTGCAGTCAAAATGTAAATGACTCTCATCTACGTCAATTGTGGTCAGAGTGAAGCAACAATGAGGCTTGCCAACCATTACATACAATAAAACAACATAACTCAACATACGGGCTTTTGTCATTCCGTTTTGGCTTTTCCCAGGTGCCTGTTTCAATTTACTACGAATCCCTGTGCCCAGACAGTGCCAAGTTCATTACGGAACAAGTCTATCCGGCAGTGAAGACTGAACTCCGTGATGTGGTCGAACTGACATTTGTGCCCTTTGGCAAATCTCAGGTAAGTGCCAATGGCCAATGTGTAACAAATTGTGTGAAATAAATGCTCATTTGCATATTGCTTTCGCTCTGCCAGTTCTCCACGATGGGCGCCGAGGTGACTTTCACTTGCCATCATGGTCCAAATGAGTGCTATGGCAATAAGGTGCATGCCTGTGCCATTGACCACATTCAGGCCAACTCGTATCAGATTGAATACACTCGCGAGTCGCTAACTCTGGACTTCATCAATTGTCTTATGAAGGCGGGCAAGAATTTCCCCGACAATGTGTATCCTGGTCAACGTTGTGCCACCGAGAATCATGTTAACAATTGGGAGAACATCAAGACCTGTGCCAATTCCACCGAAGGAAGCATCTTGTTGCGCAAGGCTGGCGAGACCACAATGAAGCTAAAGGAGCCACTGACCAGTGTTCCCACCGTTCTGTTCAATGAGGTAACCGAGTTGTGAATCCGTCAGTTGATCCTTTACTCCAACGCGCACTTTCTTTTTCAGCAATTTGACAAGGATGTAAATGAACGTGCCCAGAAGAATTTCATTGGCACCCTTTGCAGATACGTATCTGCTCCCCAACCTCGCATCTGTAGCCAGCACAATGCCGCCGCTCCTGGCTTGGCCAGCGTAAGCGCCATCTTAAGCTCTCTATTGGGTCTTTGGTTTATCCGCTACTCTCTCTAAGCTGCTCTGTCCACTGATTTTCCCCTCACTCAGAGCTCTCAGAGTGCATCTATGAATCTCTTAATTGTGTATGTTGTTTGTTTTATTTTATTCCATTTATTTCTTTGCCTTTAGGCTTAATGAAACTCATGCCGTCCGAATATCCACGCCGTATATAAGTCTCAAAATCATTCGTGAGAGCTTAAATCTATTTGTAAAATTTGAATAAAAATTATGAAAAATATCTTAAATGATTTATTAATGAAGAATTTTAAAAAATGAATTCGATTGAAAAAGAATGGGTCTTTCTGATTGATTCCCCAAAGGCTACATCTAATTCAATTGGCCTATTGAATTTGTTGAAATCTTGAGTAGATTGGGTAGATTGAAAAAAAAATAGGAAACCGTGTTGTGGGAGCGGATTCGTATGTTTGTTGTCAAATATTATGATCGGTGTCTCTGTATAGGTCAGCGTCAGCTGCTTATCGGCTAATTTATTTTCGATGCGATAAGCCAACTGCTGCTGGTAGGTAGCTCTAGCAACAGAGAATTACACCAGATGGAGATGGAGGAGAATGAAGACCCTATCACCCACAGTCGGCCAATTGTTGTAAACAAGTCGTTGGCAAATCAATTTAAGCTTGCAAATTGCTGATACGACATAAAGCAGCAAAATGAGCAAAATAAAAAATAATATGCACGTTGATCGAATGTGACTCAATAAAATGGTTAATCATTTAATTAATTGATCAAAGTTGTTTTGAGCCAACTGCGGATAATATGTCTTCAATCAACCGCCACGCAGCCATCATGCTGTCATGGGACTACAGTCCACGCTTTGACTTTGACTTTTGCAGGCAGCTGTTGTTGTTGTGACCTATGAATGGGCCACAAGCCCACGGCAATTGTGACAGTATCTACGTCAGCAGCAATATCCATTCATAATCATTTATATATGTATGTTTCTGCAATACATGTCGAGCAAATAAATCTCAGCGCGATGTTAATTTGACGTCCCAAAAGTACAGAACGGTCATTGGATGAGCCGCAGCCCAAAATGTTCAAAGAGACTGTGTTAGTTGGAAACAAAAGTAGGTAAGTGTTTTTGGCAATTGCTGCTGCCAAGCCAAGCCGAACCAAGCCAAGCACCTACGTATAATCCAACAGATAGTGTTGCATACATCGGGGCGTCGGCAGTGGCAAAAAATTGCTGCGTTCGGCTAACGATTCGACAATTCGGGTATTTTGCTCGCCTCTGATTGGCTGGGAGAAAGTCAACCTACACAAAACGTAACGTACGCATATGCGGGCGGAGGTCGACATCGTTGTGGTCCTGATGATATAAAGCTGGCCCAGCTCCGGCTTTCGACATCACAAGAATTTTGGACTGCAGTCGAGATACACCGACACCACCGAGCCTAACCCCCAACGTCGACGAGGACGAAGACTCCAAGTAGTCTAAAGATTTTGTCTAGCAGTTGTGACTCACAAGTGAAAGTAGGTGAAATTTTGAATTGAAGTTAACTCGGTTAGGTCTAAGTTAATTGAGAAATCATCAATTCTCAGAGAAATTGCAGTTCGTGCTGTTTGTGATATTTAAATCTTACAATTAGTGAACAAATATTATTTTATTGCAACATTATACTCATTATACATATTGGTAAGTTCAGATTGACCATTATAACTGACTCTCAGCGCAAGCAACTTTTTTTCTGTTTTCATTTAACTTGATGGCTAAAATTAATTTTCAATCGCCCTGCGGTAATGTGTAGGCACATTTGTTTATTTGCTCAATTTAATTGAATCAAATTAGATTAGCCAGACATAATTAATCAACCCATTCTCGGTTATGGACTTTAAGCATTTTACTTTTTATCCACTTTTCCCTATGACCCACCGACTGTTGCTTTTTGTGCCCCCTCTCTTGTTTTTAGATCTCTTTGACTTTAGACTTTGATTCATTTTTAATAATCTACCCTACGGCTTGACTTGAAACTAACTAGCAAACATAGCGCTCATTTGCTTAAGACTTTGCCCAGAAAGACTACATATAAAGTCAACATTAAAATTTCCATTGAGTCTCTGGCAGCTGTATAAATCATTCAAGGCAAACGCCTTGCTGGAATATTCAAAAACATCCTGGCGAATAGACTATAAAGTGAGCAACTTGTTGCCCCTTTTTTGCCAAGAAACTTTGCAAATAAAGTTTAATTTCATTAGAATAAACCCAATTGCAACAAGCAAAGCAGCAAATAGACAGTAAGTAGCCGACAAGGTCTCGACTTTGGTAAATGTAAATTAGATAATATGAATATCTGCCAATGCAAGTACCCTTTAACCTTAATACATATTATTATAATTCATAAAATCGATGCAAATTGCATGAGATTTTTCCTATCAACCTTTGCAAAAAGTGAAATTGAAATCTACAAACTTTTGAAACTTTTCTTCACTCGTTCATTTATATACCTGGCCTAATTATCAATAAATTAGGACCAGCTCTATTTGTAAACAATTTATAACATTTATCACTTGAACCCTGAACACTTTATTAAAGTTCTTCAGTACAAGATCAGCGTATTCTATAGAAACAGACAATATGTGCGTCTTTAATATGCACCCTTTTATAAAGTGGGTTCCTGTTTGGCCCATTGTTAATAATGAACAAGTTAATTTTCTCGATAGTAAATACTTTATTCACTTACATACATACTTGTTCATAAGTATATGCAAATAACTGCAAAAATACCAACAGAAATAACTATATATCTTTACTATTAGCAGATTATTAAAAACTTTATTCACTAATTAAGTGACTCACTTATTTTATTATTTTTGAAAAAACTGTTGTGTAAAGGATTCTTTATTCATAGAGCTTAACTTGTTTCTCAGTTTTAAAATTATCAAACCAAAAATGGAAGATGAAATAAAGTCGTGGTTCCATTTTTTTGACTCTCTAATAATAATAATGTATTAATAAAGTTAATATGATAATTATGTTTCATTTATTCTTTTTGATAAGAGATTGAAATTAACTTGATGAAAATTATATATAAAATAATATGTGAACTTAGTAGCAAGTTATTAAAACACATAATTTAGAATCTAAGCTTAAAACTTCTTTTGGAACAGTTATGTTTACACTTTTAGTTAATTATGCCTTTATGGCGTAGAAAGTCTTAGTCTAAGTCACTAACAGAAAATTGCAAAAGAAACCGATTGCTTTCTTGGTTTACATCTTGTTAAAAGAAGCACACCGAAAACCACAAAAGTCGAGCAAAAGTCAAACTTGAGTACTTTGTTAGCGGGATTGAATTTGATTTCCTTTTTTTATGTTATGCTTCGCTGGCTTTAAACTTGTTTGCGACGTAATCCCAGCAACGAATGGTCAGTGGGACAAACTTGTTGTCCTGAATCTTATTTTCAGTACAATTTCAGGCCACTATCTTTATCTCAGTATGTCGCATTAGAAGTGGCTCAAGCTCTGGCCATGCCTCAGGCACGCTCTAATTAATATATGCATTTTTTGTTGGCATTATCAGTTCGATGATTAGAAAATTTCACACGGAAACAAATCAGCGTTTGTTCATGAACTTTGTATCGACTGATGGAGCTAATCGTGTGCTCGGCCAGTTAGTACACCAGGTTTTACAGGGATTTACATGGGAGACATAGAACCAAACACCCGCAGCTGGAAAGTTTTCGTAGCTAAATTGATTTATATAGGGTGGGTCGCACGAGTATCTGTTTGATCTGATCTAATGTAGGTATGTATGTATGTATCAGTAGCTCATTAAAACATTATTATGATGACAATATATTATTTTTTGTGAACCTGCATATATGCATACATATGTACATACAGTATAATATGACATATATAAATTTGTTTGGGTAGCTGGGAAAATTGATTAACCACGCGCGCCACTGTCGCGAGTCTGGTCTTCGGTGTGCTGATAAACAGCGAAAAGTACACATTATGAATATATTTATAATATATGTATGTATGAAGAACAGCAATAACAATAACAATAATAATATTATTATTATTCTTATGCCATGAATGCGTAGGTGGGCGCTCGTTGATTTTCACAATGCCTCACTGACAGTAGCTACATATTAATTTAGACTTATCAATTGGCAATAAATTTAGTTGGGGCCGGGCCACTCATCATGTAGATCAACTGAAAATAGAAGCACTGCGAGAACCTATTTATACATATGCTCTGAAGGAGAATTGCTGTCTGCGGCTTGGAAATTTTTCCGTCGTGGCCGAAGCGGCGCCTGACATGGTTTTCGGATTCAGAGCAGACGCAGCCAGATCAGGCTTATCAGCTGGGTAGCATATACACTTGACTGGTGCTTCAGATCGGCTTCAGTTGTCGGTTAGAGCTTGAAAATGTGAACACGGATTTTATAATAATTTTTTTTCGGCTGCTGTGTGGGCGCTGCATAGTCAACAACCATATCTGTGATTATATAGTACTCAGGGGTATACAAATCGTAAATTATATTTGCTAGTGATAACATTTAAATCTATATAAAAAAGTACATAATTAATAATATAGCCAATAAACAAATTATATTAAGCACAACGTACATCCTACATACATCAGCAATATCAGCTTAGGTGAGTTTGCTATTATCAACCCCAATACCATTCCCCATGGGACTATCCGGCAAGTAAGACATACGGACGACACGCGACCTGGTTTCCTGGTACACACATACATACATATGTGCATACCAACACATACATACATATATAAATAAACCGAATTACCCACACATGGTGTATGATTGATGAGTAAATTGTAAAATTAGCTTTAGCTCGGTTCAAAAAGTATGAATTTTTGGCTAACAAATTAAATGAGTTATCTTTTATCTATATGTACTTGCCGCATACGATTATGTCCGCAAGCAGATGGCCCTAAGAAATTCCAGGCACGTAACAGACAAACATTAGTTAAACTTGTGCTTTTGCCACTTTTGTTTGTCTGAATGTCTGTAGGTGGAAACGGAATCTTATGGAGTGGGCGCCGTAACATAAATCAAAGTTCAAAAGTTTTTACGCCCAGGATTAGCCTTCTTAAATGCATTTGACTTGTGTGATTCGGTTTTCTAATTAGTGTAGCATAGCCTAAGGGGCGGCCCTTTGTCGCCGCAACAGGTACACACCAGTACATTCATACATATGTACGTTCCAGAGATTCCAAACAATTCTATTTCAATTTTCCCCCCTCTCACTGTCTCTGTTTTTCTCTGTGTCTCTTTGCAGTTAACATGAAATCGACAATTTCGTTGCTGCTGGTTGTCATCTGCACCGTGGTATTGGCTGCCCAACAGAGTCAAGCGAAAAGTGAGTAGTGAAAATTGTCATCATGAAATATGCATTAAATTTAAGCGCAAAAAAACAAACCTATAAAATGGCAGTCATGACCTGGCAGCATCAATTGTTACAGTTTAATACAAAACAAACAAACAAAACGGGAAGCATTGACAACTCCAACCACCCACAATCACACCCACTCATCTACCATACCGTTTCTCCTCCTCCTCATCACAGTCTTCCTGCCTCATTGACAGCAGCCATTGTTCTACATATGTATGTATATGTAAGATGGCCCTTCAGGGTTTTTATTTGTTTATGCAGCTGCAGCGAAGGGGGGATTCTTGCAGGATTCTTTGGAATGGGCAAAGAATGCGCTTTTCGCCAAATGCTTGAAGGAATAGTGTATAGTTTCAATACAACGCTTGTCACACCGACATAGATAGGTTTCACCTCTATTAAATAATGCAGACAAACAAACAAAAAGCAAAGTAGCAGAAGCTGATAACTTTTTTATTCTATTTCATTTTCTTTGCTACTAAAATGTATTTTACCTCATTTACTTCAATGTCCTGATACTTTTGAATAGATTGCCTTTTCATAGATTTCATTTGCTCCCAAAAGTGAACATAAGGATATTTTGTAAATATGGTAATTTGAATACACTTCTTAATAGAAATCTAGACATCAGACCAAAATGAACAGTAGCTTATATTTTTTAATTTTTATTAGATGACAAGATCTCCTATAAAGGTTTTTCTTATAGGTCAACGACTTGCTTTAAACTTGTCTTGAAGTTTCTAAAAATAGCTTTAATCATTTCAATTTATCAAACCTTTTGATAAAGCTAAATTACCCTCTTTAAACAGGGTCATCACAAACTGGTTACAAATGTTGTAGACTAGGACTAGGGCAAGGACGAGTCCCCAGTGAGCAACATGTAAATTTATGTGCTAGAGAGTGCGTGTGGTTGTGTGCGTGTGTGGGATTCTGTGTGTGTGGGCGGTTATTTTTTCCTTATAAATAGCATTAAGTCAAAAAGTTAACAAACAAAACGAATTGAGAGAGAAATAGCATCAGCTTTGTCACCGGGGTCATCTGCTTATCAAAAGATGTCCCTCCAGAGCATTGGCAAGCGATTAAAGATTTCGGCTGTCATACATAGAATGAAAGAGAGAGAGAGAGAGAATGACAGGAAAGAAACGATTCCGTATAATGGTACAAAGTTTGCTAAATCGTGCGCCAAGGGAGTGCACACAAGCGAGTCGTGCCATAAGCTTTTCGATTTAGCCAGTTGAGGTGCATAGTGGAAAGGTCCACGTGAGGAACTCCTGGTTAATGACGTGCCACGGGTGTTCGTCATATTGATTGCAATCCTTTTGCCAATAACCTTGCTAACTTAATTTCGCATTTTTGGTCTTTTCTGCAGAGGGCTGCCAGGCCTATGGGCATGTCTGTTACGGCGGCCATGGCAAGCGTTCGCTGAGCTCGGGAGCCGGAGAATCGGCAACTGCAAGCGGACAGACCGACCAGGAATATGGACGTTCGAATGGTCTGTTGCCCATGTTGGCAGGCGGCAACGAACAGGCACAGGCAGTACCCGAGGCTGAATTTGATGATTATCCATCTCGACAGATACTGTACAAAATTATGAAATCATGGGTAAGCGTTGAAGAGATGTTTAAACTGAACGCAATATTCACTTATCCACACACTTTCTCTCTCTCTATCTCTCTCGTTCTCTATAGTTTAATCGTCCACGACGACCGGCTGCTCGCCTAAATGAACTTGATTATCCTTTGACGAATTCTGGTGAAATTTTCAACCGAGATCTTCCATTGAACTAAGCTCAAAACTTTGCCCTTGGCCTGACTGCAAATACATTCTACAACAGCATCAGCAATAATAATACCAACAGCAACAACAATATCTACAACAGCAACAAAAACAACAACAATATACAAACATTTCAAAATAAATGTTAACTCTTTGTATAAATGTTTGTCATATAGAATAGTCAACTGAAATTTTTAAGGGCTGGTAAGAATTTCAGTGAAAAAAAAACAAAAAAAAAAAGCAACCAAAATGGCAAATAATTAACTTTCACTTATTATAAACATTAACCAAAATAAAATGCAACATACATACATACCTATTTCATTATTTATATATTCTATATTATAATTTATGTTCGATTTACGTTTCGAGATTTATGTGAAATGCAAGCGAAAGACTATTTGTAGTTATAAATTTTAATTTAAAATGCATAATTTCGAAATTGTACCGCGATGTAAACTACTTAAATGTTATATAAGTATGTACTATATATGTATATGTATAATGGCAAAACAAAAAACGAAAAAAATGTTCACAAGAGTTTTTATTAAATATGTGGTTGAATATATGTATAAAAATAAAATGGCTTAAAGAAAGCAACAAATTTTATTTATTAAACGGTTTTTGGTTTTGCACATTAAGATTTTGCCATGGAAAAATGTAAAAGGAGGGTCATAGTTTCAGGAATGGATACAGTTTTATGAAAAATACGATATACAAAATTTGAAATTTGTATATCCGAAATAATCGATAACAAATCGAAAATAATCGATTATAATTCTTGAATCAACAAAAAGTGTGACCAAATGTAAAAAACTGCTAACGCACGTGCAAGATTTGTCCGCAAAAAAACATTCGAAATGCAAAGGCTCCTCAAACAGTAAAAATAAAAGAAAACTTGACATAAAAATGACGCACCTAAAAGAGGAGCATTCAGAGTCCGAGACACGAGCCGTATTTAAGGAGAGTAGTCAAATCTTTCGCCGGAATCGTGCTCTGGGCTATGTTAGCAATCAAGTACCAGCTGTGACACGCTATGTTCAGCGTCGAAGAGATACCCTGATTATCACCTGCATTGGGCGCTCCTTTCAGGTATACACGGCAGGCCACTTTCGTCTGCTTCATGTCAGTGGACTGCACCCTGACGAGATCACAGCATTAGCCACAGACCGACTCCATACTTACACGGCGAGCAACAAGTGCATTTTCGCTTGGCGAGCTGGTAAGCACATACGCCATGTGTATCGGGGCCATGAACGCAACGTTCACTTGCTGCTGCCTTTTGGAACTCATTTAATAGCCGTAGACAACGCCAATGTGCTGAAAGTGTGGGATATTAGATCGCAGGAGGTGTATCTGGATGTGCCATTTAAACCGGAGGAATTTCAGATCACGGCTGTGGCTCATCCGCCCACATACATAAACAAAATAGTGCTGGGCTCACAGCAAGGCCAACTAAAGATTATTAATATTAAAAAGAACACAATTGTGTGCACCTTCAATCACCATGAAAGTCGTGTCACTTGCATAGAACCGGCTCCCGCCTTGGATGTCGTGGCTGTCGGTCATGCTGATGGTGCTATAATTGTGCTGAATCTAAAGTTTGATGAAGTGCTTGTTGCCTTCAAGCAGGATTGGGGCATGGTTACAGCATTGGCCTTCCGCACCGATGGACCACCCATTTTAGTGTCAGCCTGCAGCAATGGCTACATGGCTTTATGGAATTTGGAAGAAAAAAAGCTTGCGGGGCAGTGGCAGGCGCATGAGGAGCAGGTGACTACAGCCATATGCTTTCCCAGTGAGCCCATTGTGTTCACTACTTCGCCAGATAACTCGATGAAAACATTCGTTTTCGATATGGCCGATGGTGGAGCACGTCAATTGCGTATTCGCGAGGGCCACACAAAGCCACCGCTCTGCATCCGATACCATGGTTTATCTGGTGTATCCATATTGTCATCAGGCGAGGATAGCACCCTGCGGGTGTTCTCTACCATTTCGGAATCACTAAACAAAAGCATGGGTCGGGCCACCTACAACCCCAAGGCAACGAAGAGGAAAAGTAAGCGATTGAACTAAAGTTTCCCCAAGATAAAATTTAATATTCTTTAATTTGCCCTTTTCAGATCGTTTCCAGTTTGACAAGTTCAGTATGCCGCCTATTTTGGAGTTTACCTCCGAGACGACTCGGGAAAAGGAATGGGACAATATTGCCGCAATTCATGCGGGCATCATACAGACCACCACTTGGACTTTCGACAAAAGCCGCATGGGTGAACATCGTCTAGTGCCCAAGCAATTTCAGAATAAAAATCGAACTAACTTTGGGTGCGAAACTACATCCATTGTGTTGACACATTGCGGGAATTTCGTTATCATTGGCTATAGCAGTGGCGATGTGGAACGATTTAATATACAGTCCGGTCTTTATCGTGGCAGTTATGGATCTCCTGGCCACGAAAAGGCCGTACGCGGTTTAGCCAGTGACAATCTCAATCAAATTGTGGTCTCTGGTTGCTCGCAGGGTCTCGTTAAATTCTGGCCATTTAAAGGGAAAGGTAAGCGCATCACCAAGAAGTATGCGATATTTGAGTTAAATATCTATTATTACAGTTGATAAACCTGTGGCTATCCTGCGACTGGCGGATGGGGTATCTCTGATACGGCAGCATCGTGAGAGTTCCATGATAGCCATCGGCTTGGAGTCCTTTAAGGTGTATATCGTAGACATGCACACGCGGGTAGTCGTCCGCAAATTCATTGGCCACACAGCAAAGTTGAATGATATGACTTTCAGTCCCGACAGCCGTTGGCTTATCTCCGCTTCCATGGACTCTACTATCAAAGTCTGGGACATACCTTCGTCCTATATGATTGATCACTTCCGTGTGGAAAGACCATGCATCTCGCTGACCATGTCCCCCAATGGTGATTTTTTGGCCACCGCCCATGTTAATTTATTGGGCATTTATTTGTGGGCCAACAAGACTCTGTTTAATCAGATCTCCTTGCGCTCAATTGATCCCAGAGAGGCAGCTCCATATGTGGGACTGCCTACCAATGTGTGCGATGCCATGGAACTGGAGGATGCTATAGAAGAACTGGATATAGATGATGATGACAAACATCACAATGAAGGCGAGTTGATAAATGCCACGTACGAGACGCCCAAGCAATTGGCCCCAGAGCTTATAACTCTTTCGGGACAAGCAGCATCACGTTGGCAAAATTTGCTCGACTTGGAACTGATCAAGAAACGCAATAAGCCGAAAGCACCACCAAAAACGCCCAAGCAGGCACCTTTCTTCCTGCCTACGGTTTCTGGCCTGGAGATGCGTTTTGATGTAGGAGATAATGCTCCTACCTCGACGGACGGCTCACGCGTCCTCCAGACCAAAAATCTTAGTAATTTAACTACATTTGGCCAACTGCTAGAAGCAACTTCCACCAGCAATGATTTTAATACAGTCGTCAAACATATAACCGAACTAGGACCCTCAATGGTTGACTTTGAGATCAAATCATTGCATCCCGAAGGAGGCGGCTCTATGCTGGCCATGCTGCAATTCCTCAAGATGATTGAGTTTATGTTTACGACAAATCTAAACTTTGAATTAGCCCAATCTTACTTGAGTGTCTACCTACGCTCACATGGCCTCAGTTTAACACACTCGACAGATCTGGTGGAAGCATTGCGACGCATATCTCTTGCTCAGGAGGAAGCCTGGGAGCGTGTCGAAAGTAAACTGGTCTATGGCATTGGAGTAGTTGCAGCGCTGCGAAATTTTTCGCGTTAGTTACGCAACGTAGAGTCGTTTATTTATAGTTATGTCTTTCCAATTTGTATAAATAAATTACAAGAATTTTTAAATCCGCCCTTTGAGATTATTGTAAGAAAATAAATGTTTTTTAGGATGTCTACGAATTTATATGATGGCGGTGACAAGTAACTACCCCAGACGCGTTCGTCATAGCTGATTAGATTAGAAATGACATGAATCATGCAACGACTGGGCTGAAGAAGTGTATCACCCTCGCTAATTAATTGTGAGTCCCCACACAAAGTACAAATTTTAGTGGGGTTCGATTTGAAATTGTGTATTAATTATTTATTTGTTATATCCGTTTAAACTAACGCTTTCATTTATGCTGGAATTAAATAACTTAAACTTGTTTCTAGACGCGACAATGCTCGATACGTTTCTAGGCTGCGGCTGGTTTCTTGCTTTGCGGTTATATCCATTATTTTTGTTCGTAGTAAATTCCAACTCAACTCATAAACGAAATTAAAACAATATTTGTGTATATCTATGTACTTAGTTGTCAACCCACCATGTGTTATACAGACATAGTGCGCGTCATATATCTTGATAAGTTGTATTTTTTTGTTTTTGTATACCTAAATATCGTAGTGTTTTCTTTGAATAACTTTAGCCTGTTGCTAGATTTTGTTTTTTGTTTTATGTATGTTCTGAGTAGGAAGAGCAAGAGTAGAATTTAACACGGAACACGGTGTTGTTTTGGTTGATTGGATATTTCTGATCGGTTTTGTTCCGTTTCCGTCGGTCCTTCGTCGCAGGCGATAGTTACAAATGTGTGTGGGTAGCAGGATCTAAGGTTTACATATATAGTAGGAGGTAAAGGGAGCCCATCAGTATCGGAGGTCCCGCACCGTCCAGTTTGTAGGTTATTATTTTCTGGTGATAGGTGTGTGTGTATGTATGTAAGTTTAGCCGCTTAACTTGATGTGCACTGCTGGACGCGTGGGCCATCCTGATAGCCACCATCGTCCTCATCGTAAGCCATGCGCTGGTGTTGCTGGCGACGTTGCTTAGGGTCAAAGTCCTCCTGTAGTTTTAAATAAATTCATTTTGTTAATGAGAATGTAACATAAAAGCGCGCATGGTGTGTGTAGTGGGGTGGGTTGCGGGAAAACTTACCAAGACTGTATGCTCCGCTTCAACTGGAATGTCAACCTCGGGTGCCGGTGGCAAGCACTGCTTCAGCGTCGGCACAACAGACGGATTGATTACATCGGGGAAAATCACCTCGAATTGAATGATAAGTGTGCCCTTCTCCATTGGATTCTTGAATATGGGCATACCCTCCTCCGAGATGCATTTGGTCATCTCGTGACGTATGATTTCGCCAGGCGTTGTCGAAATCAATAGATCACGATCGTCCAGGGTCTTCACAATACGTTGGAAGCCGCACAGGGCCTCCACCAGCTGGAGCTGCATTTTAATCATTAGATCTGTGCCAGCATGCACAAATGTCGAATGCTCCTTCTCGTCCAACAATATAATGATATCACCCGGTTGAGATTCGGGTTCGTGGTCACCCTCGCCTGTAAACACAATCTTCTGCCCATCGCGCATGCCCTTCTCAATGTGCACCTCCAACACCTTGCGCTCGCGAACTGTTTTCCGTCCATTGCAGTTCTTACAACGATCCTTCTCCTGTATGGTCTCGCCGGTGCCAGCGCACTTCCGGCACACCTGTTCGATGTGTTGCACAATGCCCGGTGCTATTTGCTGGACTCGTGTTTCTACACCATTACCGCGGCACTGCATACACTTCTCAATGCTACCCTTCTTGCCGCCTCTACCCTCGCATTTGTCGCAAATTACATTCTTCTGCAGCTGCAGTTTACGAGTGGCTCCATTATACAGCTCTTCCAGCTGTACAGACATCTGGTGGACCACATCCTTGCCCCTACGTTCGCGACGACGACCACCGCCGCCACCGCCAAAGCCTGCGCCAAAGAATTTCTCAAAGAAGTCCATTGGATTGCGGAAATCGCCAGAGTCGGCGCCACCCTTCTTAATAGCAGCCTCGCCGCCATCATCGTACACCTGACGCTTATCCGTATCAGAAAGGACCTCGTAGGCCTGGGAAATGGCTTTGAATTTCTCACCCTCATTGGGGTTCTTGTCTGGATGGTACTTCAGAGCCAACTTTCTGTAAGCCTTCTTCAGCTCATCGGGTGTTGCATTCGGCTTAACGCCTAGCAGATCATAGTATCCAGTTTCCTTGACCATTTTATATATTTATTAAAACTGAAATAAAAGAAATTAAATTTAAACTTTGCCGAAAGGAAATAGTTTAAACTGATTTCAAAGTAAAAACGAATGTATGTAGTACATATATGGATATAACATGAAAAAAGACTCAAAGCCTCTATGACCCTTTAGATTTGTGCTGTCCCTGGATATGTATGGGGGTTAACTTTTTCTCGTCTAGGCTCGAGATTTGGAATTCCTGATGGGGAAATTGTGGGCGGCCGGTTTCTCTTTGACCTGTAAGGGCGTGTGTGTATGCATTGCTTCCGGCAAGCCAAATTCAAGGTCAACTAGCTTGCACATGCATATTTACATACATACTGACATTCATCCATTTATTGGCAAATAAATGCGACGCAGTCACCGTAAAGGCGAACCCCTACACACGTTTTCTAGAAGTTATTTCTATTTCAATACGGCAAGCAGCTGACGGCGCTCTCTACCTGCTGCCCCTCTCTGTTCTCTTACTCAACAACCACCGCAGAATTTCTAGAAAATTTCGTCAGAATGTGCAGCCCTGGTTTGCGGATAGCAAACACAAAGCATAAAGGGCGATAATGAAAAAGTGAACTAACGCCATGACGCGATAAATGTGAGGAACTGGGCAAAGTGTAAAGCAAATGGCAAGAGAAAAAAGAAGAGTAATTCACCAAATTTTTCAATTGATGTTCTTTCTTTCTATTTTGTAGGGAAAGAAAACCAACTACATGCATACATACATACACAGAGTCACACACTCACACACACAGAGACAAAGCAATTTAGGGGTACAAACATGTGCTGCGTCAGAGTGAACGAATGAAGAGGACAAAGAAGAAACCGATTCCATTGATTTTACAAATTTACGGGGCAGGAATTTTATATTTTTCATCTTGGAAAATGAATTAACTATAGCTCTGATTACTTAACAAAAAGGTAGCCCAAACTATCCACCACATACATACACACACACATACGCTCGCAGTGAGCGTGCAAAACGAAATCTGCAAAAAGAGGAAAATCAATTAATTGCCCAGACTTACCTTTGCTGTGTATTACGTGTGTCGGGCAATAATAAAACTTTATCAGCGCCTTTGATATTTTTCTACTATAAGTTACACTGTCTACTACAATTTTAAACGAAATCTAAATTCTCTACTACTGACAACTTTTCCGCATGCGAAAATTTTCAACCGCACAGCTTTAAAACGTGGAGCAAAACAAAACTGGTGTTGCACAATTCACGAATATGATTGACAAGTGTTGGTTAAGTGACCAAAATCTAAAAAACCAATATTCATCAACCGTTTCCCACTATTTTGGTATTTTATAAACCCATTATTTTGGTATTTTATAACATCATCAGTTTCAGTGTTTGGAAACACACTAAGTTATCGGTGATTATTTAACAATACATAAAGTTATAGATTGTTGTTTTTATTGCATTTCTTGAATAAAAAGATATGCGGCACGCTCAGTTTTTGGCCCGCACAGTCTTAGTGCAAAATAACAATGTGGAGGAGGCCTGCCGTCTGTTGAATCGAGTTCTTGGAAAGGAAGAACTGTTTGATCAATTTCGGCGCACACGGTTCTATGAGAAACCCTACCAGGTTAGTTGAGATGCTCAACTGGCCCCCAAATTGTGGGTAGTAATTTCCGAATCTTTGTTTTTCAGGTCCGGCGGCGCATTAATTTTGAAAAGTGTAAGGCTATCTACAACGAAGACATGAATCGCAAAATCCAGTTTGTACTTCGCAAGAATCGCGTTGAACCGTTCCCCGGCTGCAGTTAGATGTACCCTGATTTGTCTAATTACTTGTTTATTAAAAATATAAAGTTTATTAAAAATCACAACAAATTAGAAAAACCTATGTGCGTACCTATTAATAATATCTAAAATCTTCAAAAGTATACACAATGTAGACAGAGGTATCGACAAAAGGGTAAAAGATTTGTAAATTGTAAAGTATTTGCAATTACTGGATGTTAAAGCTATATAGCTTATTCACATCTTAATCGACATTGTTGATTTAAGAAATTCAATCGCAAATCAGTTTTTAATGTAGAAACTATTGAAATGGAAGCTTTTTGAATAAAACAAACAAATCAATCTCTTAACCAAAACAATGTACGATGAAAATAAAACTGACTTCTTAGGAATTAATCCACGAATTAAAATTATTGTTTGGTCAACGAAAGTCAACTATAGTTACTTAATGTTTATGTAAAATGTTATCTACATTTGGTTAAGAAAAGCTTACTTTAACTTTAACCGTTACCCGCTTAGTTTAAGTTTAATATAAAGCTTTACACTGTTCGACTTAAAAACTTATTTTCATTCATTTTTTGCATTCAAGCTGTGAGGACGCATTTCTTCTCGTGACAAAGTAAGGTAAAAATTACTTTTATTTATTTTGATTTGTTTAAGTTAATAGAACAGGCCCCCTAGGCAAAAGATAACGACATTTTGTGTATGTGTCAAATTTCAGGATATGAAGAAACTACCAACAAAAAAATCATTGCCTACTTTCCAGCATATATTAACAGTAGATGCAATGAAAATTGATTATTTTGATAGTGTTAAAAGTAGCTGTGTGTATATATGTATGTATTATGTCGGATTGCAATTGCAGCAAATTGCAGATACTTGTCATTTAGGTCTCTGCTGGACATTGTGAACGTGCCTAAGTGTATTGGTAATATGCTTATGGTGCCAATTGACTCAATTTACAGCAATAACAAGAGAAAAAGGAGGCTTGTGCTAGGGTGTCGTGAGTGTATGTGTGTGTGTGTGTGACGACCGACCCGTTACAGAAAGTTCAATTCCCCACCGAAGTTAGCATGCTTTTCATTCACAAGCACGCCTGCCTGCCTCCTTTCTGTGGCCCATTGGTGCCTCTTGTTGTTGATGTTTTTGCTGCTGTTGCTGTTTTATCGATTTCTTGTGTTATTTTTAGCGTGATTTGCATATGTATGTGCGTATTTTCTTCCTTTAGTTGGTGTATGTATATATTTCCTCCCTCCCATTCCACACGGTGAAACTTACTTAAGCCATATGTACATACATACATATTATATTTATATGTGTCTGTGTATCTCTGTAATCGAATCTTGGCACCTAATCAAATGAATTACGTATCATGTCACTTTCAGAATTGGGATTACGCGGCATGTTAGCGGGGAATTTAGTGGCTGTCTATTTAGTGGCAAGTTTTTGCCTGGCACAAGCATATCCGGCCTTGCTTCCATATATCTATAGTGAGTTGCTGCCAAAGAATCAGAACCCGTTTATTTTGCATGACATCAAGTAAATTTCCTATACATGATACAGATCCTTCGAAGCGCAGTGATTCGGTATTTCCAGAAATCGAAGACGATGTCGATGAACTGGATCAATTGCGTGTGTCCAGCAAACGACAACCAGATGGCAGCAGCACCACCACAACCACCACTAACGAGAGTGTTGAGGAAGTACCTGCAGTTCCAAATCCCAATATTTTACCCGATTTAGAGCGACAGCTTGAGGTAGCCACGCCATTGATATCGACAACAACAACCACTAGCACATCGGCCACAACTACAACAGGGACATCCAAAGAGGAAGGCGAACGATCCCAATTGGAAGAACCAAAGACGGCCAATAAGCCAACTGTAGTCGCGGAGCCGACGGTTCATTCTAAGGTAAGGTATCGCAAACCCTTCCTTTACCCATCCTTCCACAACTTCCTTAGTTTGATTGCCTGCTCCTTATGCCTTGTGTCTTTTGAAAATCCAAGTGTATATCCACGAAACCACCCAAAAATCAACAGGCATTTTACGGTGCAGCTCGTCTAGCGTTTGGTCAGAATCCCGAAGTGTTGCCCACATCATCGACAACCTCTACTACGACTACAACGGTGGCAACAACCACTACAACGGCTGCGACGACGCCAGCTACCGAACAACCTCCCCAAGAAGATGTTGTGGATGTTGTGGCCGGTGAGCCGGTAGCCGAGCTGGAGTCGGCCGTTGCAGAAACTGAACTCATCGCTCTGGCACCCACTAAACCGGCTGTGCAGCATAATCATAATCATGATCTCAATCGGGAGACAATTGGAGATATACTAATTGACGAACTGGATGCCATGGCCAAGACTAAAACCAGCGAGCGAAGATCCAGTACGGCCCACCAAATGACGGCCAAGGTTCTTATGACAATAGAATTATGGGATAAAAAAAATAAATCCGATTTACACACTGATTGGCAAATGAATTGATTGGCAGCGCACCCCATGAAAATTAATTGTATTTAATCCCAATTAAAATTCTATTTACTAATATCGATTAACGATTCAATTACAGACTGCTCAGAGTTTGCTACGAAATCCCAATGGCCAGTACTCGTCGTTCGACATGGCCCAATATGTCTTTTGGACAGGCGATGAAACTGGCGTGGCCAGAGCCGTTGAAGAGCTGATCAAAGAGAATCTGGTGAGTGATATTGACCTAACACTGACTACAGATTGACAATAAAGTGATTGTTTGTTTCCATTTCACCAGATCACCAGAGAGAATGCTTTGAAATTTTTACGTGACATTCGTTTGGGTATTGAGTTTTTACAACGATCCTACGACAATCGCATCTTTCCCGAAGAACTGCGTCAGAATCATTTGAAGCGTAATAGTCCGCCCAGCACTGCAGCAACTACAACCACGTCCACAACAAGCACAACAACAACCAGTACAACAACTACAGAGAAGCCGTTTCCAGATGTCCACGAATCGGATATTTCTCCAAATGTTAATGCAATGCCTGTCCCAGTGTCAGTTCCGGTTCCAGTGTCTCTTAAACAATTGGATAGCCTAAGCTTTTGGAATAAACTCAAGCAGATGGACAATGATGCCCAGCAAGGTGAGTAGGAGATGTCAGAACAAAAAGCGTAAACATAACGTGAATAACGGTAATCTACAGATCTAACAGACTATGACGAAGGTCGGGCCAAAATCGTAGAGTATTTATACAATGAATACTCTTTGGAGGAGATCTTATACAAATTGGCAAAGGTAATATTGGCAAGGCTTACAAAATTTGAATCACTTGCCAACTGTTTTGTTCTGATTCACAGGTAATGTTCTCTCAGTCACTGGCCCATGGCTCTGATGAGGCCCAAATGGAATTACAGAAATTAACTGAATTTCTAGAGCATGAGGGCAATCTCGGCGTCATCCCAGTTGATTTGCAAAAGAAGGTTTTGCGTAAGTACTTAATCGATCCTTTGGCTCTTTTAATTGATTAAAGTAATTGCATTTATTTCATTTACTAAAAGGTGTCCTACTGACCGCCTTGTCGGACACATTGTCCGAGCATCCAGAGCTGTTGCCTGCAGCGCGTGTTAACTTGGCCAATCCATATTATAGGCTTCCAATGCAAACTCCAAGCCAATAGATTGGCATATTATCAGAAATCAATAGACACATACATATATATCAACAACTAGTTCTATATATATATACATATATATACATATATATATATCTAATGAAACGATTCCTATCGTTATATATTGAACATCTATCTATGTATTTGGAACAAAATGCGCTCTCTCGGAATTGCCTAATACTGTTGGATTTAGATTTAAACCTAAGTTGTGTATTCAATTGGCAAACTACTTGTAACATAGCGAGCAAAGAAAAAAACCGAAAAAGATTATCGTGATATTTTGAGTTAGGCAGCAGAATAATGAAAGATATAGAACAATTGTGTTGATTTTTTTTTCTACATTTATGACAATGTTTAGAAAAACCCAAAAAACCAAAAAATGAGAGACTTGTGCGCTGTTTTGAGCTTTTAACTTAAATCAAATATTTTAAACCAGAATCTGAGTTAGTTTAGGAAAACATTGAGGTTGGCGATACAGTTTTGCTTTGAAAAGAAGTTTAACCCATGAAGCAGGAATGGGCTCTGAGTCCGCATATAAGTATATACACACATATTATATTATTATACATATATACTATATCAGTAGCAATTTACATACATACATAAATACTATACAAAGATTTAGTCCACTTGCTTTATTTCGCCTAAATAAATAAACTGAATACTACATGCATTATTGATTAAATAATTGTTTCTTTGATTGATTTTTTGTTTGTTTGCCAGTTAAAAACGCGATATACAGAAATGTTGTATTCGTATTATAAATAAACAATAAAAAAAAATAAACAAAATCTGTGTGTGTATGTTAATGTCCAATGTAAGAATAAAGTCAAATTGTGTATTAACTAAATTATAATTCAATTCTATAGCTCCTTCTTGGGTTCCTCTGATGTCAATTGATTCGATGGCTTATCCAAAAATTGGCTAATACGCTCCTCTGTCAGTGGTTCATTGCTATTAAATAGTTTTTCCATTTCGGCTCTTTCATCTTCACCCAATTCGCTTGCCATTTGCTTGGCCATTTCCTCCAAGCGCAATTGATTCTTTGACAAATGTCCAGGCAGCCAAAAGATTGTCTGTATCATTCTTAAATTATGATTAATATTAATGAACCCACATTTGATATATTTTATACTTACTTGAGCAGTACATATCCACAAAGGGCCAATAAAAGGCATAGGCCTGATGTCTTAAACATGGCCCAATAGTCCACAACAACTTGTTCATGTCGCATTTTGGTCGCGCCTACAAGAAAGTACTATATCTGTATCAGTCGGAGCTAACAAGTCCATTAAACTGTCATATGTGGTAATATGTGAAATCATTTCAAGAGCTAGCCCAATGTTGTGGCCGTCGCGTCGTTAGGGGCAGCCAATTGCAAACATACGTGTAAAAAATTAAAGTCAAGACCAATCATGGGCAAGGAAAGGAAATCAATACAATCGAACAGACCTCCAGTGCTTGACTTTCCCTTTTTCTTTGAATTGAGATTTTTTTCCTATCTTTTACATCTATTACATTCAAAGCTGTCCATTGTAGTGTTAGGACATGCTACTTGAAAATTTCTTCAAATGTTTTATAGATTTCAGATCAGTTTTTAATGAAAGGTATCATATCCTTTCATACATTTTCTGCGTATTTAGATCGTCAATCGTTAATTCATGATTGGTTATAAATATAAAAAAAAAATTTTTAATTTTCTTGATAATAAAGACAGGTGGTAGCTTGGGAGGGGGTCTTGGCCTCACGCCATCGTAAATCAGACATAAAAAATCCGCTATTGAAATCAAAACATCGCCATGATTAGGCCAAATGTCCATTTTTAGCTTCTATATACCTCTGAATATTTGATTACAACTTACTATCGATAGATAATGGTAGTAGACGTAGATAGACGACCTCTCCTATATAAAAAGACAGTTGGAAATCGCACGCACCACAGTAAAAATGATGAGAGCCTTGCAAGTGGGCATCGTTTTAACCATTTTGGGCCTAGCCCTGGCCGGAGAGAGGCCAATATCGGATTGTGTAAGTCCAGCTAGAGGGAAAGCATTTTGTTTTAATATTTTAACGAGTATCCATTATAGGCGGAGCGTATTGTCGATGATGGCTATCCGGTGGAGACACATCAAGTTACCACCACTGATAACTATATTCTGACCATGCATCGCATACCGCCGAAAGAGAGTGGTGCACCTGTTGTATTGCTATTCCATGGCATGCTTAGCTCTTCTTCGGACTGGGTGCTAATGGGACCAGGAAAGGCTTTGGCATACATTCTATCCGATGCTGGCTACGACGTTTGGATGGGTAATGCCCGTGGCAATACCTATTCAAAGGCCCATAAGTATTGGCCAACATATTGGCAAATATTCTGGAATTTCAGTTGGAACGAGATTGGCATCTACGATGTGCCAGCCACAATTGACTATATATTGGAAAATACCGGCCAAAAACAATTGCAATATGTGGGTCACTCACAAGGCACCACAGTCTATTTGGTAATGATGTCAGAGAAGCCAGCATATAATGACAAAATCAAGTCCGCCCATTTGCTGGGACCTGCCGCTTATATGGGAAACATGAAGAGCCCCCTAACGCGTGCCTTTGCCCCGATTCTGGGACAACCCAATGCCATGGTTGAGTTGGTCGGTTCGATGGAGTTCATGCCGAGCAATCAGTTTAAACAGGATTTGGGCATTGAAATGTGCCAGGCTACCTCACCCTATGCCGACATGTGTGCCAATGAGATCTTCTTGATCGGAGGCTACGATTCCGAGCAATTGGACTATGTAAGTGAATAACTAAAGAATTGTCTATTTAATAATATTCTTCTATATTCTCCATGTAGGAGCTATTGGAGCATATTAAGGCAACTTCTCCAGCTGGAGCTTCGGTTAATCAAAATCTGCATTTCTGCCAAGAGTATAACTCGAAAAAATTCCGTAAATTTGACTATTCGGTCATCCGTAATCCCTATGAATACGGCAGCTACACTCCACCCAACTACAAGCTAAAGAACGCCAAGGCACCTGTCCTGCTCTATTATGGAGCCAACGATTGGATGTGCGATGTCAGTGATGTGAGACAACTCCGTGATGAGCTACCCAACATGGCCTTGGACTATCTGGTGCCGTTTGAGAAATGGGCCCATTTGGATTTCATTTGGGGTACCGAGGCCAAGAAATACGTATACGACGAGGTTTTGAAGCAGATGTTATCGTATGAATAAATTTTATTTGACTTCCACCTCAACCAGGTACTCTATCTTGATCTCATCATCCTTAGTAAGTTTGCTTTCAAAGCGATAATATCCGGGTATGAGATAACGTCCCAAACGTCGGGCATCCAGTGGATAGTCCTTGAGATGATAATGCTCTGGCGGCAAAGGGCATGTATCCGGGTGGGGCGCATTTGAATATTCCTTGAGGCTTTCATAGAAAAATTCCTTGTAATAGGACTTCATGACATCGCAGACAGCCAAATGGGGGATGTTAAGAAACTCTTCAAATTCATCGTCGGGATTTTCAGCACGATGAATTTTAATGTCCAGCTGCAAACAAATTTGTTGACATTGTCATTGATAGAACCTATCACCTCAATACTTACTTTCCACTCGTTGTCTACGGTTTCATGTTGTTTCAGTTCTCCATTAATCAGTAGATGTCCTTCTTCATCTCGTTCACCTAAATGCAATTCACTCCTAAAGGCATGCTCATCCTCTCGAATCTTTTCGATCTTGTGCAGCTTAACCTCCCTTTCCTTGGCTTGAAGTTGATGCAGTTGTCCGATCAGCAAGATGCAAAGCATCCAAGTCCATTGCTTTGCCATTTCACAACCAAATATAAAATGAATGCGGTCAACACACAATATTTATATAGATCAAGGGACACGTAATTAGATGTAATCGGAAGTTGTAACGGAAGTGGACTTTGTTAAACTTAATTAATAATTAATTATTGCCGTTGTTTGTTTTTTTTTTTTTCAAAATTTAACCATTTCAATGTTTTATTGCGAACGGCACTGGTAAAATCAGATGCTCGACCATTAATAACAATTACATATTCAATTAATAACAAACACGGCAATGAAAAATAATAAGCATGCATTGTGGAATCTAATCTCTCAAAGGTATTTATATGAAGCTAAGACATAATATGCAACAATTAAAGCAATTATAGTTAACAAATAATATATTTTGGGCCTAATTAAAGCTTAAGCACAAATGCAGCCGAATGTAGCTGGAATGTCAGCATTACGATTGGGTTTCTTGCTAAACATCTTTTAACTTTGACTTAACTAGAGTTAACTGGACTTGATGTAGCCAAAGTTGAGACGCAACTGTTCCAAGAACACGAACGTGATTATGGTATGAGGACCCAGACGCACAAAAGCCGGAATATAGCCCTTGAAGAAGCCCATGGGACCCAGTTTGGCTGTGTGCCGTACAATATCCCAAAGTCCGTTGTATTCTCCTGGTTTGGCGTTCATTGATCGTGTCTTCAGCACATCCAATGGTTGGGTTAGTGTAGTAGCTATAGTGCCAGCTACCAGAGAGGCAGTGAAATGCGTTACCAGGTTATCCTTGAAATAGGGTGTCGACAGCAGATAAACCTTTGTTTGATCATAGAAGGCAATCTGTCCAATGGTCATTAGTATGCCACGACCAGTTGCAGTTGTGGCACCAGAGAACAGACGTGTAAATCCTTCCTGTCGGTAGACCTTGAAGAGTCCATCAATGGCATTTTTGTAACTATTATGAAGAAAATATTGTTATTGGGGTAAGCACAGCTCCAGCTTAGCATATCTTTTGCTGATTACTTACTTTCTACGTTGCTCCTTGGGTAGCTTCACATCATTCTGCATTCTCACATTGACCATATCTGCCGGTGTACCCACTATACCGCCAGCTAGACCAGACAGTCCCGCCAATGCTATTTTGCCCGTAAAGGTGTCTGTGTTAATGAAATCCTTTCCCACTTCGTAGGCACCAAAACGAGTTGTCGAGTACGTCAATTGCCGCAGCATGGATGCCGATAATCCACTGTAAAAGGCCAATACGCCCTGTTCGCGTATAATTTTTGGCACCAACTGTAGGACAGACAGTTTTCCTTGCTGCGTTTGCAGAGTCACCTTAATCAAGTCCAAAGGATGTGTGCAGCAGGCAGCGCCAGCACTGGCCAAGCCGCCAAAATACCATCGGGATTGCTTTTGCGGGGTGGACATTTCGTCAAAATCGATATAAAATTGTTAACTGCAAGAGAGACCATGAAATTGTCCATTCTGAATTAGTGTTCGATTAGAAATTTACCTAGGTAAATATTTGTATTAGGAACAGCTTATTTCTATCCATGTGGCGGGGGTGACATTCTTTATTTAGTTAGTTAATTGTTACACCAGTTCTTCAATGTTACGTCATTGCTATGTATGTTGCACACCTGTGACTTAAGCGAAATCAGCTGCGCCGGGTGGTAACTAACACGAACTTACAGTTACATCTTAAAGCTTTTCTATTATCCATTCCTTATGCGCGCGCGCAATATTTGAATATCTATTTTTGCGCTCAACAGCACAGGGTGTTATTTAACAGAGACAATCTTGTTTTACAGCACTGCCCCATGCCGCGTGTATTTTGCAGCACTACTCGCACTCGGTAAATCGGGGCAAAAACAAAACAAATTGTCAAGTTTTTTGTTTATTAAAGTGTGAATTTAATTATTTCATTCATCTTTTTTCTTTGATTGGTAAGTAAATGCAAGAAGTCATTCATTAAATATTAATCTTGTTACGCGGGTTTTATAAATGTCCGAAATTTTTGCTACGTAGGTAAATAGCGAAGAACATTTAAACAATAGCTAAAATTTATTTATAAAGTACACAGCGCAGCATTTGGAATTAATTGTGGCATTGGCAATAGCATTGACATTGGCAATTGAGAATCTGCATCTCCAGCCAAATATTTGTGGCTCTTAGTTACGACAGCTGTTAATACCCTTACAAAGAGTATAGTGGATTAGGCATATATTTAGAAACGGAAAGATTTAAAATATTTAGGTTTAAAAAAATTCTATTAAAAACTCCTAACCAAACTTTATAATTCGAAAAATTGTTTAAAATGATCAATGGAATCTTTATAAAATTCGAATTTTATTCAGTATATACAAATTCTGGGCAAATTGTGTTATCTGTTGTATTGGATTATAGAATGTAAAATATTAAAAGTCTATAAACCTTAGAAGTTTTTTTTTTTAATTTATCACCCTTTATGCTTCTACAGAATATTTTTCAATATTTTAAGAAAGTCGATTATAAATCTTTAAATTCCAAAATGATATTCCCAAATGAGCTGAATATCAATTAAAAGTTTCTTTTCGCGACGAATGTTACTTAATTTGAAATAATATTCCTTTTTTAATTCTCGGATAATGAATTTCAAAACGATCTCCTGTAGTATATTTTAAACTAATTTATTGCCTCATCTAAAAACAGCTGGTTACATTGAACTTTAGATACTTTTTCGCCAACTCAGATAATGTTTTTTTTTAGTCAGAATCGATATGCAATAAGTATTTTGAACTGCTCTTCGCACTTGTTTTTGTGTGTTTTGTCATAAAACAAATTATTGGGGCTCGATTCGTTTGATATTGTTACCAAGTATAAAGGTATCCGCCAGGTATAAAATTATTCACTCACTTATCAATAGCAATATGTTGTTTTTGGCTATTGATAACATATTTATTGCTAACTAAATCGCAGCATAGAACATCTATTGTTAGCATTTGTTTGTTTGTTTATGCCAGGCAAATTATTTATTTATTTTGTACGTTTTCTCTGTGAGCTTGGCCACGTGCCGCATATGGTTCATAAATTGGAATCTGTTTTGCATATATGCATGTCTCTTACTCTTGTTTTTATAAATTTTATCTGGCTATCAAAATGTGTGTGGACGATGGTCAAAGTCGAATATTCAAACAAAAATCACATGATCCCATCATATATGAATAAAACTGGTCGTTTTTTATAGAGTCGCGCCCCTTCTTGAGTTGTGAGAACTACTAAGTGAAACAGCTGATCCATCTCTTAGCGCCGTAGAGATCATTAGAGTCAAAAAATAGCGTGATAATTCAATAAATCCCATCGGCACATTATCTCTCTGTCTGCCTGTTAGCTAGTTTTCCTAAACACTTCTCCAAAACGTTGTAATTGGATTCAAACGAGCGTGCATAGTAAGCAAAATTGACTCATAAATTGAATAGTTGCTAAAGTGCAACAATTGCATTTTCGGGTAGCAAATGCATTTGCTGTTAATTCTCTTCCGGCTCATCCAATTGATTGAACAAAAATTACCTTGAAATGTGAATTGTAGTTTGTTGCTGTTGCTTGTTACCGCTTTCCGTTAGCAGAAATATAGATACAATTTTTGTTGATATTTTGGCTAACACAGAAATCCGAAAAAAAACACACTCAAATTACGAGAAAGAAGCGAGAGCGTATAAACATTCGAGCGACGACCTCAGCACGTCATTGCTGGCCACAGAAAACTGGTCTCGCCTAATTCGATACGGGGAAGGGGATGAGGTCCGGTCAGCTGGCTTTGGCTGGAGAAGGCAAGCACAAACGTTGCGTTTGAGCACAGAAATCGTACTGATCGCACGTTGGCGGCATGCTATGTATGTGAACCTCTGTGCCGCGGGTCTCCTTGTACCAGCCAAACAGCCAGCTAGTAGCCGGCAATCGAGCAACGCTCATGCTCTCGTCTGGGGTAAATGTTTCACTTGCATATACATATGAAAGTAGCTTTCTTATCTCACTACAGAGTGACAGAGCGGTCAAGGCGCGCAATTCGGAAGTCTTTTTACTTTTCTTATGTTGGATTGGGATCGAGCCTTAGGTTAGTCAGTTGCCAGACAGACCGCTGGTTCACCAGTCAGAATCTGAAGTGTGTTGAGTAAGTTAAAGGGCAACGACAACGAGAAAAAGAGGCAAGAGAGGGATTCATTTGAAGAGTACTAGTACAACTGGTGAGAGCTTTATTTTGTTGTTATTATGACGTACTTTTTTCCACTCTCTATCTTTATAAATGAGTGAGTGAGTGAGTGTTGTGTGTGGGTATAGTATGTACTATATCTATCTTTGTGTGTATGTCTATGTTTTGATTGTACAATAAATGTTTATACATATTGTTCTGGAACTCGTTGGTTTCTCTGCTGCTTGATGACCATTTCCATTATCTCACACCTTTAATTCATGTTTGTTTCGTTGTTGTTGTACTCCTTTTGTTATCAGACTTTCTGTTTTGACTTTGCCTATAGCCCTTTCCTCCATACCAGACATAAGCTCTATGAAATATATCAAATTCTCGGCGCCCTGTCAGAGTAATATAACTTTATGTAAT
The DNA here is from genome assembly GCA_018152135.1 of Drosophila paulistorum. Taxonomy (NCBI): domain Eukaryota; kingdom Metazoa; phylum Arthropoda; class Insecta; order Diptera; family Drosophilidae; genus Drosophila; species Drosophila paulistorum. The sequence continues at coordinate 2,213,933 of JAECXG010000690.1, forward strand.
TAGCGCAAAAAATGGACGTCAATTCTGAGCATGTGGTTGCCAAAAATACTTTCAAGGCATAGGGCTCGTCATCATGGGACAGTTCTGCTTCTATATAACACAATAAATATTCAAATGCTTCTCCATTACAATTAAATGGATCCATTTAACTTGAACATGAAATTTTAATCATCAGCACGGTCTAAATTGAAAATATTCTCATTCACTGGGATAACTTCTCTGAAAGCAAATGTTCGATGTACTGCAAAAAATTATTTTAATATTCATTATTATTCAAATTATTTATTAATTCATTCGTTTATATTTATATATTTTATTTGAGATAATTAGAACCTTAAAGAGTTTTAAAATATCAGAATACAATGTTTAATATTTCAAAGACTTTTAAATTTCGAAATAATAACGTCAAACTGAGACAAAATTGAATTAGTTATATTAGTTATATTTCTTTATTTAATCAATTGTAAACGTTTAAAATTGTTAAATTTTTGGCGTAGTGTATTTGAATTGATAATGCTTCTATTTTAGATTTCGCTGCATTTAGAGGTCCCAGTTTAATTAGAATGAATTTGTTTGTTTGCTTCTATTCAGTTTGTTTGACAAATATAAGATATTTCATAGCAACAATCTCTGGGTATATAAGTTGGGAGATAGGTTGCAGCTAGCACTGGTAGATAAACATTTCAACCGACTTTTATTTGACTGCTTAGAAGTTATTTAAATACTCTAATACACGTTTTTGCAGCATGTCCCTCCATTAACACATTGCTGATGTTTTATTTCTATGTGTTAAAATTTGATTAAATAGTGCCTTTTGGTCAAAACATTTACACTTGCCAAATATTGTTAATAAAAGCTTTCAAAAAGCTCTCACTGTCATAAATTTCAAATTTTTGCGCCAATCTCAAGTTCTGTATAACAGTTTTCACTATGCCAGTCTAATCCCTATACATTTGTCTTTTAAATGAAAAGGGTAAAATCTGTTATTACCTTTAGCAAATCAATTTATTTAAAACAATTTACACACCATTAAGTTATATTTTCCTAACCTTGCTAATGGTGTAAAAAGAATATAAATAAATAATTTAATTGAGAACTTGATGTAAGGAAATACAAATATCATTGCTATGTATTAGATATAGAGTATGAGAAAAAATGAAGAATGATTTGGAGAATTGGAATTTAAACAGGCAAGAAGATTTAGGCAATGACTAGTCAAAGCCGACTTCTTATTTCGGTATAAAGGTCTACAGATTGAAAATGAAACTGCAAAAAGTCAATGTTTGGAAACCTTACGAAGGCTAAAACAGTGCGATGTATTTTAATGATGCATTGGCGTCAGGTTCGATCACCTCTCGAACTTATTGGTATAAAATGGCTTTTTGTGTGGGTCTTTTTTGTGATTTTTAATAAACGTTTAATAAATTGCTGTTGCCTTTTGACACAATTGCCCTTTACCCCCAAACCTGTGCGTGGTTGCTCGGTTGTTGGCCACGTGTGCCGCTGACAGCAATGATGAAGTGACAAAATGGAAATTCTACCCGACTCCTCTTATATGTATAAATGTATATATTTATACATATATCCTCTCTGCGTGTCAATAAATTAAAAAAGTCTACGTCGCTTTGTTGATTCGGTCAAGACAAGTATTCTGAACCTTTGGGTGCCTAACACGTGACCCGAAGATACAACTATAGGTTGGGTAGCAAAACGAAATATTCCTGGCTAATTAATCGAACAATTTTCGTGGCATTTACAAATTGACTAAGCGTCTCCATCTCTTCTTGTTTTTGCAGATCTGCCGTACGATTTGTCAACATTATGGCGGCCTCCGTACTGTTAGCTTGTGGACTAAATGAACAAAAGTTGCCCGGGTTTGTTCACATCAGCGAAGAGTCGAATGTGGATGGTAGCTTTCTAATCAGCTGCATTTTAGGACAACGTTTGCGGATATCGAATGCAGGAACACTTCTCGTCTGCCTGCAGCATCATTATCAACACTATTTCAATGCGGGCATGCGTCTGGGATATAACTGCAACATATTTTTGGGCAAAACTCTAAATGTGATCGATGTGCTGAGCGATATGGCCAACGAGGGTTTCGACAGCAAATGGCTAAAGACCGCCGATGGTCTCACATTGACCGAGCAGCTGATAGAGGATATTCGTGCTCAGTTGGGCAGTAATTATAGCAATCGCAATAGCTACACAATATTGATTGACAATCTGTCGATACTTTTCAATTTGGGGGCCAGTAAAGTACAAGTTCAACAATTCTGCCAGTCGCTGGCTGCTTTGGCCAAGGAATACGAAAACCTGACGGTTATCACAAAACTAAGTAACAGCGATATACACCAGTTGACCGATAACAATGTGGCAAAGCTGGGAAATGTCCGTATCCAGGTGCTGCGGTTAAAGAGCGGAGTATTCCGTGAAGTTGATGGCAAGCTGTTGATTGAGCGAGTCCTTGATGAGGGTAGTTATACCTGTGAGGAGACACGCAAAGAGGTTCTCTATAAGGTCAATGATCGCAATGTCAAGATTTTCAATCCCGGCGAGGTTGGAGTTAAGGTGTAAAAGCTTTAGAGCCAATATACTATTTGCTATTTCTATGAATTTTTCAATAAAGCCATTTCATTTATTTATTTTTGTATATTGATTCAACTTTAATCACAACAGTTTATCAATTTTGTTGTGGTTTTGCGCATTATATGGACAACTGATGAATTTATGTCTGGTCACGATCAATAAAGGTCAAGCGTAAATGACTTTTCAGTAACGAGCCGCATACACCATGGTCAAGCCAAGTGAAATTTCAGCGCCAGTAAAGTTTTTGCCGCAACCAGATAAGCCCAGGACCGCAAATGGCGTCGCAGACAATAAAAACAGGCAATTGAATTTTATTCAACAACGCAAAATGAAGTTGATAACGTGAGCCCGGATAACTGCCTAATGCAGGATTGTGAAACTTCTCAGACCCTTTTTACCTGTCGCAGCACAAAAGCTTTTGGAGAAATATATATTTTTAGCAAATGAGATGAAAACTCTTATGAATTATGCCAAGTAGCACACATAATTTAAGTTACTTTTTGAAATTTGATATTTTGCATATAAACTTCAGGCTCATCGAGTTAAAGGAAAGCCTTACGGCCACGCAACGGAAACATCATAGACAAAAATACTAAGTATTTTGTCTACGCCAACACAGAAAAAAAAACATTAATTAAGTGTGGTCGGTTACCAGGTATTTCATAAATATCCAAAACCTTTTTATTAACCTTTTTATCGGTTTTAAGACAAAAGATTTTACTTGAATAAATTTCTAACAGCCATTTTCGTGAGTGGGTTAGTTATAAATTATTAAAGTTCACTAAATTCACTAAAGCGCTTTGCTTTTTCTGTTAAATTAAGGCAAAATGTCAACAGTATCTGTCGAAAAAGAAACCATATTAAAGAAATATCACGTATAAGTATTTGGCTTAAGACAAAAAACAAACAGATGACTTAATTAATTATACAAATGCTTTTGTTCAATCGAGCGCTAAATGTATTTATTGAAAGTTGCTGCCAGACTAGCATCAGGCGAAACTAACAATGATTTCCACACACACACACACACACACACAACGTTTTTCGCAGGGATTTTTGCTTAAAATGCAAAACGCAAAGTGGAAATAAACTGGGAGAACACAGACTTAGCAGGAAAAGAAATGTTAAATTTATGGGCAAATAATATTGTTGCTTTGTCCTTGGTCACATCAAAATGGATAAAATAACAGGTTATATAAACTGTGTCCTCAATATATAGCACGAAACGAATGAGTTTGTCTTGATTCGATAGTTATAAGTGGCTGAAGACAATAATAATGTCATATTTATGGGTCAAAGAAGAGAAATACAGCATACTTTTAGGATGCTGATTGGAAAGTGAATGAGATAGTTTTATTATGGACACATTTGTTGGTACATGTACATATGTATGTTTGCATAAGCCTGTAGGGCGGACAAGAATCTATCTAGCTATTTTAAGCAATCTAAACAAATTAATGAAGTATTAGTTTTAGACCAGGAAAAAGAGAAACAAATCATAAATTACAAATGAGGATTGATGCAAATTCGTTCAGTCGAGTTCTTCTTTTCTGTGCTGTTTTAGTCGGTACCAGTTCACTTTCTTCAGTTATGAACAAATATCATATATTTTCATACAAAGTCTGGCAATTGATGACAATGGCGTCATCATGCACCAACAACAAGTACACAAAATATAGCGAATGCCATAATTTATTCACATAGGCTCAACAAGACGAGGACATCGACGACGACGACGAAGATGGCGATGTTGGACAAAAAAAAAAACGGCAGGAACGACATAAACATAAACTCAGCTCGCCTGGCTGCCCTTTCATCAATGATAATAACAGCGTATTAGTGCGGTCCAGGCTGCAAAATTGGGCAAGCATTGACTAGAGTACAATGACCAAGCAAATGAGAGCCCTTCACACACACACACACACTCCTTTTTGGGGCATCAATTTTTCCCTTTTTTTTAAGATTTCATCGCCATTGTGTCGCCCGCCAAAGTATTATCTACAGCTTCACCACTTTGCCATCATATTTTTGTGTTCGCCCCACATGGCGTATGTGTAATATTTATTTAACTGCCTCCACGCAACCAGCGTAGCTTTAAAGTGTTCGCGACTGAATACTGCTTTTAGCTGCCTTTTGTGTCTTGTTTGCAGTTGTTTATTTGATCAGAAGACTTTTGTCTTTGCCAAAAGAAGAGCGAACAATACAATCAAGCTGAAACTAAAGAACAAACAAACTTAACCAAGAAAAGTGCAGCAAAGAGTATAAAATCATGAAACGTCTTATCAACAAAGCACTTGAGAACAGTAAGTTAAAGATGTGTTACATGAAAACTTCTAATTTACTTTAATATTTAAAACAATTCTTTAGACGAAACATTTGCCGCCATGTGCCAATTGTAAAAGTTTTTGGCCAAAATGTTAACTCGACTACCACATTTAATTGAATTTGACAGAGCAAAAATTCAAATGAAAAAAGGAAAAATTCCCATAAATTTTTACTAATTTACCATAACCACAAAAAGAAAAAAATTACATACAATTGAAATCAGATGTTGCTTCATTTTTTCAACTTTATTCCATGCTTGCCACATCATTTCCTAATGCCCTTTTCGCTCAGTGTTGTGTCCTTTTTGCCCCTTCATGCTTTTTACATTTTCTCGTTTTCTGACATTCCGTTTCCGGCAAAGCAATTAAAGATACATTTTACCAGCTAACGAATTTAATAATTTTCATTCAAATGCTGCGACAGAATGCCATAATAAGTGTGCAGTGTTGCGCAAATATTTTGCACAGCGATTCATTTAATTTGTTTTTTTTTTTGGCGAATTTTTCGAATTTGTGGAGAGACTTATATGCACACAGCCTCATTCTAATTTGTGATAAATAAGCTCATTGCTGTCTGTAATAATTTCTATTCGATCTGCATGTAATCGTGCCAGATAGGGGCAGGAAAATGTATTGGAAATTGATTACGTTACGTATACGCAACATTTCCCTGTGACCCGTTTCAGTTAATGTATCTATATCTCTTTGTATCCTTGGGATAAATTGGTTTTTTTTTCGAGAGCTGTAACTTTTTGTTACTTTTCAGGCATCAAAGTGCTTACCACTTTGCTGGTTGGCGTAGTTGTTGTTGCTGGCGGTGGTGGTGGTAGAATTGGTGATGCTGGTGGTGCGGTGTGTGGCACTTACGGGAAATTTGAGCCGTTGTGGCATCAACTGTGGGCTACGACTGTGATTATGCGCTTGGTTGGGCTTCATGTGGTTATGGTTGGTATTTTGCTAACGTAAAGTGCTATTGTTTTACACCTACGCCACGCAAAAATTGAAATTTTAACTTAATGGCGTGACAATGTCTCTTTTACTCTCTCTCTCTCTCTCTATGTTTTTCTTAAACTGCTACACTTTTACGCCTATCCTTTGATGGCAGAGTATAGGAGCTACACAGATCCTGGCATGTTTAAGCTGGCAAAACAATTACCAATTCCGATATGACACAGACATATAAATGAAGACGGAGACGCACATTTCCGTGCCATAAAATGGGATAAGATAGAATAATGATACACACAAACAAACACCAGCACAAGCTTACATACATACATATATACACATCTATGAAGAAATAAGAGAAATCGAACCGTTTTTGCTACATTTTTTTCTTTATTGGCTGTAATGTATATGTATTAGTATTTTTTTATGATAGCTTGTCCGTCAGCTGTCCGGGCAATCAGGCTGGGCAATGGCGGCAACACGTGGACATTCCTCCACTGTTATGCTCTGAATGTAATTCGAAGTTATGATTCGGAATCTATGTCAAATGTATGAAATTATAGCGATTTTTTTCTCTTTTATGCGGATTTACGTTTCCATGTATTTATGTATTATCCTCGGTTCAGCTTCTAAGTATGCAATGTCCTTTGGTTGGCATGTGCCTTAAGCAAGTAGATGCTGTGTCTTGTAAACCGTTAGAGATGGCCAATCAAACTAACTAAGATGCTACAATTCATTAAGTTCAAATTTAAAAATAAAGCGAATGATTGATCTGCTTTTTAAATATTGTTTAGATATTTAGTTGACTCTATTTACAAAGGGGAAAAGAAACGATCAAATAGCTTGCAGATTTTGAAGAAAATCGTAAATAGGTTTTATTAAAATATGACAAATAATATCACCTAAAATTCAACAAATTTTCTGTTTTGCATTTAGAATGTCCTTGTCGAATTTGGCCAACCCTTACATGAATTTCCATTTTGCATTTTTAGCCAGAATGTCTTGAGACATTTGGCCAAGCTGCTAAAGTTGGCAGCTCTACCAGGCATCGGTCCATTGGGCATTCAAGGACTCACGGGCACGTACCCTATCGATATCATCTTGGCTTGGCCTCAACAAGAATAACAAAAGGCAACTTGTGTGCATTGTATATAGGTTGTCGCTTTTCTTTTGGACCAAAATCGTTGCTATGCAGCGTTGCCTGTCTAGAATATGAAAATAGCCTTACATCCGCGATTGTAACTGCAATCAGAGTTTTTTCGTGGCTACGCCTTGTCTTATTAAATAGCCACTTATATAATATTTATGGCTGACCAACGAGTTTTGCATTTGATAAGCTTGGCGTATACTATAAAATTATGCGCCCTATAAAACCTTTAATTACATTTCGCCTACACATTTCTTTTGGTTTGTCTGTGTGTGTTTGGCAGTTGCCTAATTTGCCTTTTGCTGACGCTGAAGCTAAAGCTAAAGCTCCGCTTGCCATTGCCACTTCGAGTCACAGTTTATTGCTGTAATTTTCTTGAAAACTTTGGCGTTGCAGTAAATTTTTGGGGCGTCGACTTCCAAGTTCCAAGTGAAATAGACCAAGGCAAAGGGAGAGATGATGACAACGTGGTAAATATCAACACATGCCCGCTTCAGTAAATACACACACACTAAGCAAACACATAGACTCTATAGAGGCAAAGTTACGCCCACATATACGCACACAGGTGGCTAGAAATTTACTGCCAGAAGTTGCAGAATTTTTGGCAATATCTTGTTGTAATTTTCATGTGCTCTTTGCTTTGTTTATTTTTTTTGTTGGGTTTGAACGGAAACACCAACAGCAACGGCAATGGCACCAGTAAAATAAACACAGACAAAACCGGCAAAACCGCAGCGCAGATAATAGAAAACATTGAAGGCGATTTAAGCACAAAATGGCTATGGAGAGCAAGAACTAAATTAGCGAGTTTTGTTACTTTTTTTTGTTATTGTTTGAAATGCGAGACGACGGAAACTCAAAGGATTAATTGTTGTCGTTGTTCATTTAGCTTGGCCTAATTTTAATTATTTCTCTGTTACCAGTGTAAATTGAAGCCAATCCAAAAGCCTCCGACCAACCAACTTTCTTTGTGGGTCTAGACTAACACTTATCAACAATCTCACAGAGAGCCAAGTCAAAATCATGGAGATGAAACAAGTGATGACGAGGCCTGGCAATTTGTTTAATGAAATCATCAAATTAAATTAAATGTGCTGCCCGCAAAATGTGTAAGCGTAAGCAGTTGATTTGTTGTTGCTGTTGTTGCTGTTGTTTTTACTGTTACTGTTGTTATGTTGGTACTGTTGTTGCTATCATAAGACCGAATGAAATATAAAACCACAGCTTGACATTGTGCCTCATGCGGCAAGCTACTGGTCCAACACGTGCTCTCGCGCTGCCCCCCATTTCCCCATTTTCTGTTCCTGGCAAAGTCAGAGACCAAATAATGCTGTTCGGCGCGTGCTACTCGAATGGAGACGACACGAAATTGGACAAGCCTGAGGGTTTGCCTAGTAGGCCATCGTTTTCCCCCAGCTGCCTCAATTACATTATTAATCACATCAGTGGCAGTTGTATTTTAAGCAGCTTGCATTTTTGTGTCTTCTGTTTTTCCTGTAGCCTCTGGTTCAAGTCGGCTTGGCCAATAAATTTATTGGCCGGCAAACTTTTTCAATTAACACAGAATTATGCAAATTGTGTGGGTGCCAAAGCCGATGGCTTTTCAAATACTTTGCAAGTCTATAAAGAAAAATCAATGAACATATATGTACATATATATCGAATTCAATTCTATATTAAGAATTTATTTCTGTCTGGAATCAACGTGTCGTATGAGTGATATGTATCAATTTCCAAAAGCGCAGAAAATAAAAGTTTAACATTACTGAGTTGATTATTATTTATTAACTTACGGAAACCTGTTTTGTCTCATTGAAAATAATTGCTAAAATTTAGCTACAAAAGCTACAAATTTTTCGAAATAATCACTTAAAATCATAATGGTTTAGCCCAAAATTAAGTTCTTAATTATGGCTAATGTAGCTGGATATACAATTTGTTCTATGCAGTTGTCTGCTCATTAAGACCCAGTCAGAACATGCCAAAGTTGCCAGAGGTGGTAATAAATTCACTTAAATATGCTGTGTGCCACATTTGCCTCATTATTCGCAAACCAAGAGACTGGCATGAGAATCCTTGCACACACACGGAGAAGGAGACGCATAGAGCGGGTGGGGAACTTTCGCCGACTGTTAACGACTTGACATTCACCGCGTTGTTGCATTCACATTCAGCGGCAAAGCCAAGTTGCTCCATTCATCAGACTCAGACATTACTATATATGTACATTGTACATACGTATATCGCAATCACATTGTCTTGGCACACAGAACTGCGGCTCATGGTGCTCTTTAGAAGTTTGTTCATGCACCATGCACGTGTGAGTGTGTGTGTGTGTGTGTGGTGTCGGGTGGTTCCGTGCTCGTAGAACTGTCTCGTTACGCTTACTTAGCCGCTTAATTTATGCATTGTGCACTGCACAAATGATGCATTGTTTCAGACAGGTTTAAAGCAACGGCAGACTATGTATATTTGGTATATAGGTTTCTGTCTACTCCTTTGAAAACAACGCTTAAACTCAAATACGTATACAAATACAATGCACTCACCGTTCCTTGCAAACAATTAAATCTTTTCAATTACTGCAACTCGCAATATTTATTGCTTGTATGACAACCAATTATATTGAAGCAGCAGAAAGCATGAAAAGTTAAAATCGGAGGAAATCGTAATATAACTTGCTGTATTCGCTTGGACAATAAAAAATGCAATCAATTTTTAAATTGATTTAATGTTGATTGATTATGGAATTCATCTTATTTTATTATTTGTTTCAATTTAACATTTTTGACTTCTCTTTGTTTTCGTTATTCCGTTTGCCGTTTACTGTTTAAGTTGCCATTTGTTGATACAATTCTTACCTACTGACAGGGAATAAATAAAAAAGCAGAAGAAAAGGAAAAAAACTGTAGCATGCTTGAAGGCGCTCACATTTTTTGTTTCTTTTCAGTTTTGTGCGTGTGTGTGTGTGTGTGACTGTATGCCCCATCACGCCTGTTTATTTAACATTGATTTATGCATTAAGTGTTTTTAAATGTGGGAGTGCTATTTATGTTATGCCATTTTTTTGTGCTCCTCTTGGCACTTGATTTGTGGCCTGGACAGGGCGTGTTGTCCTGACGAAAGGTCACTTGATGTATGGGAACTTTAACTTTTTGGCTCGTGAATCGAGTTTGCATATTGGCTGCTGTTTTCTTTTCACTTTTTTTCTTTAGTCGAATGCTGTGTCAGCAACAGCAATAGCAAATAGCTGAAATTATATCAAATAGTATCAGTAAAGAAGTCTGATGACGGGCTGCCTGTCAGCTTTTGGTAGCTGACCGTGTCAACAAGTTTCATAAATTTGATGAGATTTGCTGCTCATTTGTAGACAATGTTTCACTCTGCCAGCCATTGCAATGGCTGCTGCTGCTGCTGCTGTTCAACATCAACATTACAAATGGGAGCCAGACTTGAGTCAAACATCTTGTCTGCATTTGTTTGTTGTCAGTCAGATGCTGTCAACACTGGCATTTGTCAGATGAAAATGCCAGTTGACTGGTCAGCAAATTCAATGCTTAGATCATAATCATTTCAATTAGTTAGCGGAGATATGTATGCAAATTTAAGGCCACAATTTCAACCACATGCTGAGCACATAAGAAATCAAACAAATAATTTAATGTTACTTAAAGTCACAGACGAATAACCGCAGGAGGCGTAAGACCAAGTAACGATTCCCTTGCCCTTGCCCTTGCCCTCTATCCATGTGTGCGCGTGCTGCTCCAACAGACCGAAAGCTACGTGCCAGACGTCGACGTAGACGACAAGAGAGCCCTCTTCTACCGGGACAACCGCACACCCGGACACACCATATAAAAACGTATGTATGTATGTTTGTACTTATGTATATATGTATGTATTTTTTGTATGTATGTTAAAAGTCAGGCGGTGTGCCAGCAGCTGCGAATTAGTAGCGTGTGCTTCACTTTCTTCTGTTTGTCGTTGTGGAACGGATGTTGACAACATGTCCTACGAAATGTAGACACATGTCCTTCTTAACAAGCTACCGGTCTGCTGGTCGGTAGGTCACTTTGTGCCGTTAACTCGTTTCATTCACTCCCTTTCAGCTGCCAACAATATACATAAATAGTTGTAATGCCTTTCTCTTCTTTCTGCTTGCCATTTGCCAGCAATTGTTTGCCATTTTAGTTTTGTATGCTTTTTATATAGCATGAAATTGATTTAATTACAAATGCAACAAACTTTCGGCCATAATGGGATGTTGGCTCATGAATTTCAATAGAGTACTTAGTATTGATTTCTAAGCAAGAGCACTCACTGTCTACTATTTGGTAGTTCTTATTCCCTTAAGGTAAACTGAAAGCAATTGTAAGACTAAAAAATGGCAAAGTACTAAACAGAAAATATCCTATCAAAATTACTTTAAACTTTTGAATTAATATTTGCCTTATTTCATTTATACATAGATAGATACAAGTATAGACACGAAGTTCATTCATCGGATAAACCCGTGGCAAAATTAAAATCGTGCCAAGAGGAATATAAACTAAAGCTCTGTCCGTCCTTTTGTATGTTCGCCTGGATTAACGCAAACTCTTGCTACTCTGTTCAAGCTGCAGTCCAATTCCATTAGCGCGATTTATGAAAAATATAGATTTAGATCAATCAGCTTCGATCGAGCTTCTACATAATCAATCATAATCAACAATATCAATTGCTATATTGATTTGAATCGATTGGACAGGCAAACTTCTTTGTTTCTTATTCGATTACCAAACTTAAAAATGTGTAATTAGATAATTACACAGATGAAGTCTCGCACAATTTGATCGAAATCGGATAATGTTAAGTAATGTTAGTCTTTCTGATTTTATACTACATTAATAATTCATGAAACTTTAGCAGTATGAGCTTAACTGTAGATCAGAGCTTTCAAATAATGCCAAAAAAAAACTCAACTCCTGTAATTTACATTAAATTTAAAGCCCTTGTATTAGAATTTTTCCTCATTTGTAATAATGTGTGGTATCGTTAATTATTGATTTGAAATCGTTTGTATACAAGGGGTGAATTTCATAAATGGCCCAAAACTTTAAATTTCATGATATTGCAATATTTAAAAAGCTACGATCAAGCTTTTGAGCTTTTATGAGCTTTTGCTTTGTTTATAAGTGGCATAGCTTCGATTGTTTTGGTTTAGTTATCAATTTAGCCCACAACTGTAAAGATACGCGAGAATTCAATTATTATTACAACAATGTCTTCGGACGAGAATACCTATCACGCCGATGAATTGGTGGCTCCTACGTGGCTAAACGCTCAGTTTCTGGAGCAGGTGCTAAGCTCCTATGAAGCAGATGACCAAGTGAGTGTGTTCAGTGTTAAAATTTCGCCGGCCACACTGAAGGGAGATCACTATGCCAGTATTATGTTTAGGGCAAATGTAAAATATGCCAACAAGAAGGGAGATAACACAAAGTCTCTAATAATCAAGACCATGCCCGAGGTGGAGGGCTTTAAAAAGGATCAGTTATCTGAATCGCATATATTCAAGACCGAAATTGGCATGTATTCGGAAATGCTGCCCGCAGTTGAAAGAATCCTAAGGGCAGCAGGCGATGATACTAAGCTCTGTGCTGAATGTATTTATCACAGTCTCGAGCCAAATCAAGTAATCATCTTTGAAGATTTGGTGGTCAGAGATTACACTGTGCTACGCGATCGTGAACCCACCCTTTCAGACACTAAACTGGCCCTCAGCAAAGTGGCAAAATTGCATGCCATCACATATAAGTTGTTGAAAGATCAGCCCAAGATGTTTGAAAAGTTTAAATTTAGTATATTGGATTTGCCTAAGATCATGGAGGATCCCTGCATGGACAGCATGCCTTACTTTATCAAGATGCTAGAGGATTATCCCAAATTGACCAAGTATAAACCGTACTTTGAAAATATTCGTAAAACTTACTTGACACGTTGCCGGGATGCATTTGTTGAGTACCGCGAAAATCCTCAAGAGAATTTCTATTATGTACTCTGCCATGGAGATTTGTTCCGCAGGAACATGATGTTCAAACATCAAGCTGAAACTGGAGAATTGGAAGACTGCCTGCTCTTGGATTTTCAAATGTCCAATGTGGGTCCTATGCCAAATGACATCATCTATGCGTTATATCAATTATTTTCACCGGATCAACGATTAAATCACCGTGATGAGTTGATTGAGTACTATTTCGCGGAAAACATAAAAACATTAAAGAAGATTGGTTACACAGAAGAATTACCAAAGTTCACAGTTTTCAAAGAACATTTGTTCCGTCTGAGATATATGGGTAATTTTAAATAGATTCACATTATACATTTTCTCGTTTATTAATACTTTTCTTAATTTGTTTTTCAGAAATATTTCTTCTTATTTCTTTCCTGCCTTTGATCTATGGCCTGAAGAAACAGCAGGCAGTGGATACCCCCAGCTGGCGGGACTCAGAAGATCTAAGACACAGTTTTTATCACAATGACGATTACGCTAAGGAAGTTGAGCAGCGCTTGCAATATTTTGTCAATGAGGGATATTTCCAAGAATAATTTACATATTTACTAAATAAATCAATCAAAAATCCATTGTGCCAACTCTAAAGGACTCAAAAGAAGTCTCTCTCTCTCTCGTGACTAGATTGATATTGTGGCTCTAGCTCAGTTTAGTAATAACAAACGAACAGAAGGAAGGAGTCGAAAAAGCTTTATTAAATTAATTTATGGTATACAAAAAACAATTGGAAAAATACTGCATCAAATTGATTCCTATTACTAGACAAGATAGATGTTATTCTTTTATATTTTTTTTATTCATTCGAATTTAAAAAAAATGCTTTTCTTATCTTTTTTGTTTAGTGCAGTCACTTGCAATATGTTAAATCTCATAGAAATAAGCTTAATCTGACTTAAAAGCAGAAATAGTAACAAAATTCGTAACTAAATTGCAGTGAATGACATGCGAAACAAATTTGATAAAGTTTGCTGATTCCTTTACTCATTTTTATACCCTTGCAAAAAGGGTATATTAATTTTGGTCAGAAGTGTGCAACGCATAGAAGGAAGCATCTCCGACCATATAAAGTATATATATTCTTGATCAGCACGACGAGACGAGTTCAAATAACCATGTCCGTACGTCCGTCCGTCCGTCCGTCTGGATCGATGCGAACTCCTCCTAGACCGTAAGAGCTACAGAGCTAAAATTTTGCACGTAGGCTTGTATATACTGCAGGGTTTGTATATCTCGGATTCAGTCGGATCGGACCACTATATCATATAGCTCCCATACAAACGGCAAAGTCACGAACAGTGACTTTTCTCAATAACTTCGTTATTTTATCAGCAATTGCCATCAAAGTTGGTATTGGTCAGTTTTGTGTTCTTATTAATAATTCTGCCAAATTTGATCAAGATCGGGTGACTATATCATATAGCTCCCATACAAACGGCAAAGTCACGAACAGTGACTTTTCTGAATAACTTCACTATTTTTTGAGCTATTGTCGTGAAATTTAATATAAGTAAGTTTATTGTAATTGTAAACCACTGTGCCAAATTTGATCAAGATCGGGTGACTATATCATATAGCTCCCATAGGAACGATCGGTCAAAAACAGTGACTTTTGTCAATAACTTCGTTACTTGTGATGCGATTGCTTTCAAATTAAACATTTGATAGTTAAATATATCTGTTAATGACTATGCCGATTTTGATGAAGATCGGGTGACTATATCATATAGCTCCCATAGGAACGATCGGTGGAAAACAGTGACTTTGATCAATATGCTCGTTATTTCCGAAGATTGTAGGCCGTTCTTTCGCAAACATTAGCCTTTTTAGATAAAACGTTTTTTCCTGTGATGGCTATAGGTAAGGAAAGAGTTACTAAAAAAGATGCAAGGGTATACAAACTTCGACGCGGTCGAAGTTAGCCCCGGCCCTCTGGTTTATTTATTTTTTTTATTTGCTGTGTTTATTAAATATTTAGACTAACTTGGTTTTTGCTTTGACATATTTAGATAATGAAAATATTCTTTTGACTAATTCCTTAGTCGCCAGAATTGACTCTTTATGTCTCTTTTTTATTTCATTTACTTTAAAAATAAATAATACTAAGTTTAACAGTTGGCAGCGTCTGGGCATCTGGGAAATGGATTTTAGTAAAATTTAAAGCAACAACCTTGGCCCATGTAGAAGGACAAACATCTAAAAAGGCATTTAGTAACTAAAGTACTCTGCCAAAGCCTATTCTCTAAAGCAAGTTGATGAAAAAAAACTCATCTTGAAACAAGAAAAAACGACTTACCCTATGGAAATTTATTAGGGTCTTACTCACACATCCCTAGAATGTCAGCTTAAGTACTAGGTATAAGTATAAATATATTATTATATTTACGATTGGATTATCAGTACATTTTATTGTACAAATGACAATATTGAAATTTAATTTTCAGCTGTCCTTGTTCAATCAACCTTTCTACCATTCACATTTAATATTATATTTTGCCTCAAATCTATTAATTAGCATAATTTAATGGAATTTGGTTTTTGTTTGTCATGACATTGCTGAAAAGTCTGTTTGACTAATTATATATATGTAGGTATATATATGTATTGTATGTATACATATACATATAACCAATTATACCTCATGGATAACTGTCAAATTGTTTAGTGGCTTATAGAAATAATTGAATTTTTTTTAACATACATATGTAAAATGTAAAAAAATGCTTTCAAGTTTTCTGTCGAACTTGAACGGAAATGTGTTTGTGACACAAATTAAATCAATTTGTTTCAGTTTTAAATGAACTTGCAAGATGAAACTTTTTTAAATTAAAATGACAATCAATGAAAAATCAAAGTATCTGCTAATTAATAAACTTTATTTGCTTATTTATACTTTTGTTCTGGGTGTAGCTGTGCATTTGCTGCGTTTTATTAAGTTTTGCCAAGCCTCGCACGAGTTGCTTCAATTAATAGGATCAGCGTAAATTTGTTTAATAAATTTCAATTGTCAGCCAAATGAGAGCCAAAGATGTTCCTTCGAGGCTCTGTTGTTGACGTCACCAACGACAACGGCAATGGCAAAGGCAAAGCCCAAACAAATTACCAAAGACACGTTTTAGAATGCAAACACGTCGCACAATCCGAAAGGGGTGAGGACATCCAAAAGGCATGACGATTATACTTCAATTGTATGCAGGATTTTTAAGGCAAGCCTCTACTCTTTAAGGGCACAATCATTTGAACCAAGAAAAACAACCGAAAAAAAACGCAAACAAAACATAAACAGACGTCAAGTTGCTATTCTCAGTGAACCCGTAGGGGGTGAATTGGGCAAAAGCGAGCTGCGGCAATGGCAGTGGCGGTGGCGGTTAATGCTCATCGGTCCATATCCAAGTACAAGTCCATGTCTATGTCCATGTCCATGGTCAAGGTTAAGACACTTTATTGTAAGGCTGCAATTGTTCGAGATATTTCGAGTTATTTTTGGCTCTCGACTTGTGGCCCGAGCTGCAGCTAATCTTATGTTGTCTGCCCTTTTGCAGGGGGTTTTTCCTTTTGTGTTTTATTTTTTGGCAAAACGGACACGAGCTGAGGCTTGGGCTCAAGTACATGGAGTACATCGAGGCCATAAAGCAAACACTTTTAGTTTGTTGAACTGCGAATCGGGTTTTGGGGGCGTTGTAGTTGTACATGGCAGGGACAGCGACTGCGTCTAATTTGTTGTCAAAAATTACCCTTCATTCCATTGAGGACGACATATTTTATGCTGCCTGCCATTGCCAGCTGTTGGATTACTGCCTTGATTTAAAATTTTCTTTCGTTTTCGATTTAATTTCTGCAATGCGATTGATAGACTGGAAAATTTCGTAAACATTTCTAGATAAAAAGTCGTCAGCAATGCCATCCATTTGTATGTAGTATGGAGAGTGATCGAGTTTGTTTCAAATTTTTGCCACGCCCCTTTCCGCGCCCGCAATTCAAAAAAAACGTTTATCTCAAAAACTATTGCAGCTAGAGACACCATATATGTACGCTAAAAGTATTTGGGAATTCCAATTACATGAAGCGAGAAAGGAACGGCAAAGCTTGGAACAATATACTATAACAAAATATTTGGGCGCGTCGGTTAGTTGGTTAAGGCGAAGCCCTTTACACTAATTCTGATGGCGCCCAGGGGTATGCACATAAAAAAGGTGGAATCTGCAGTTGCAAGCTTTGCCGTTCTTTTCTCGCTTCATGTAATTGGAATTCCCAAATACTTTTAGCGTTGAAGATATGGTATGGCCATTACAACTGTGGTTTCTTTAGCAAAGTCTGCTGATGATAGAACTTGGTGGTTCTTGAAATAGCTATAAAGACAACCTGCTCACCTTTTGTGCTGCCTATGATTTGAAAATCTTACAAATAAATTCGTAAGTAAGATTTATTGACCTGAAGCCGGGTAAAACCCAGTTTTGATTAACTTCAATAAGGTCGAAATCTAGACAAATAAAAAAAAAGTTTATTCTAAATAAAATAAATCTTCAGCAATATCATTTCTATAAGGACATTAAAAGCATAAAAGGTTATTAAGGTTAATTTAAAGTTTAAAAGCTTGCATTAAATTTTACATATTATTTTAAAATGATTGATTCTTAATTATTATAGCACTTATAATAACAATTAAATTTTAGAATTTGTGATTATTATCGATCTGCATTCGAGCATTTCCAATATCTTTTAAAAAATTTGGCTCGACTTTTGGTTAGGTGATTACTCCATAAAATGTCCAACTTATGAGCACTTTTCCGTTTTTTGGACTTGGACTGGAATCTCAGCTCTCCGCAGGATTATCGCAATGTCCTTTGCACCGACTATAGTCCTTGATGATTCGAATCTTTTAAGACCACTTTCGTCCTGATCATTCAAAGGACTCGCGAGATATTTGCCGTTTTTCCTCAAACAGTAAAGTCCTTTTATCTCAGCTTTTCAAAGGACATTCCAGGATCTGATAGTGTTAGTCGAAGCGGGTCATCAAGGACTACCATCTGACAAAAGGACATCCTGGTCGTCCTTGAAATGACTGAGTTATAAGGACATTTATTGTTTTTTTGCGATTTTTTGCCATTTTTTCCGACAACCCCCTTACAAAAATTCGAGTAATATTTTTGGAAAGGGTATTGAAAATCCTTGGATGCAGATCAGTAGTCCTGATCCTGGAGGACCAGAAAAGGTATGTCCTGTCGAAATCAGTAAATGTCCTGCGTAGATATGGCCTCGAGAAAATTATCCCTTTTTGGTTTTTTAGCTCTGAAATCCACAAATCCTGCCGCAGGACGAAAGGACATGGTTTCCTAGGATGTCCTTGATGATCTCTACAGATTGGCATCGAAAAAAGTTGGGGTCATCTAAGGATGCACGTCATGAAATTTACTGAAAAGGTCCTTTTTCTCAGCAATCCGAAGGACATTCCGGGACCTCATGACATCAGTCGATGCGGACGAAGAAGGACTTCCACATGGCAAAAAAAACATCCTTATTATCCTTAAAACAGCCGAGTTATAAGCAGTTTTCTGATTTTTTGACTTGTAATTTTTTCCAAGTCCGAAATTTAATGAAAATTTTTCCAAGTCCCAAATTGAATCGGAAGAGCAAAAAAACTGCAGAAAACTACAAAATCCTTGATATCTCAGCTCTCCGCAGGACTATCGCCATGTCCTTTAAACCGACTATAGTCCTTGATGATTCCAATCTTTTGAGACCACTTTCGTCCTGATCCTTCAAAGGACTCGCGAGATATTTACCGTTTTTCCTCAAACAGTAAAGTCCTTTTATCTCAGCTTTTCAAAGGACATTCCAGGATCTGATAGTGTTAGTCGAAGCGGGTCATCAAGGACTACCATCTGACAAAAGGACATCCTGGTCGTCCTTGAAATGACTGAGTTATAAGGACATTTATTGTTTTTTTGCGATTTTTTGCCATTTTTTCCGACAACCCCCTTACAAAGATTCGAAAAATATTTTTGGAAGGATATTGAAAATCCTTGGATGCAGATCGGTAGTCCTGATCCTGGAGGACCAGAAAAGGTATGTCCTGTCGAAATCAGTAAATGTCCTGCGTAGATATGGCCTCGAGAAAATTATCCCTTTTTGGTTTTTTAGCTCTGAAATCCACAAATCCTGCCGCAGGACGAAAGGACATGGTTTCCTAGGATGTCCTTGATGATCTCTACAGATTGGCATCGAAAAAAGTTGGGGTCATCTAAGGATGCACGTCATGAAATTTACTGAAAAGGTCCTTTTTCTCAGCAATCCGAAGGACATTCCGGGACCTCATGACATCAGTCGATGCGGACGAAGAAGGACTTCCACATGGCAAAAAAAACATCCTTATTATCCTTAAAACAGCCGAGTTATAAGCAGTTTTCTGATTTTTTGACTTGTAATTTTTTCCAAGTCCGAAATTTAATGAAAATTTTTCCAATTCCCAAATTGAATCGGAAGAGCAAAAAAACTGCAGAAAACTACAAAATCCTTGATATCTCAGCTCTCCGCAGAACTATCGCCATGTCCTTTAAACCGACTATAGTCCTTGATGATTCCAATCTTTTGAGACCACTTTCGTCCTGATCCTTCAAAGGACTCGCGAGATATTTACCGTTTTTCCTCAAACAGTAAAGTCCTTTTATCTCAGCTTTTCAAAGGACATTCCAGGATCTGATAGTGTTAGTCGAAGCGGGTCATCAAGGACTACCATCTGACAAAAGGACATCCTGGTCGTCCTTGAAATGACTGAGTTATAAGGACATTTATTGTTTTTTTGCGATTTTTTGCCATTTTTTCCGACAACCCCCTTACAAAAATTCGAAAAATATTTTTGGAAGGATATTGAAAATCCTTGGATGCAGATCGGTAGTCCTGATCCTGGAGGACCAGAAAAGGTATGTCCTGTCGAAATCAGTAAATGTCCTGCGTAGATATGGCCTCGAGAAAATTATCATTTTTTCTTTTTTTAGCTCTGAAATCCACAAATCCTGCCGCAGGACGAAAGGACATGGTTTCCTAGGATGTCCTTGATGATCTCTACAGATTGGCATCGAAAAAAGTTGGGGTCATCTAAGGATGCACGTCACGAAATTTACAGAAAATGTCCTTTTTCTCAGCAATTCGAAGGACATTCCAGGACCTCATGACATCAGTCGATGCGCACGAAGAAGGACTTCCAAATGGCAAAAAAAACATCCTGATTATCCTTAAAATAGTCGAGTTATAAGCAGTTTTCTGATTTTTGGACTTGTAATTTTTTAGCCTAAGTGACAAATTTATGTTGCATACTTTTGGGATGAATAATATGAAATTTTCAAAAAGTGTTGCCTACTTATTGGGGGTGAAAAGGAATCAACAAATATTTCGAGTATCCTTTGAAGGATCAGGACGAAAGGGGTGTCCAACGAATCCGTCCATCAAGGATAATAATCTGTAAAAAGGACATTCCAATAGTCCTTCAAGGAGCTGAGATATTAAGGATTTTCTGTTTTTCCGAATTCGTTGCATACTTTTAGGCGGTTGGGCGTGAGGGGTTCCAAAATAAATTTTTGTTGCATACTTTTAGGCGGTTGAACTTGTGGGGTGGAAAAATTAAAATCTGTTGCATACTTTTAGGCGGTTGAGCTTGGTCAAACGCCTAAAAGTATGCAGCAAAAATTAATTTTGGTACCTAATTTAATTTTTGTTGCATACCTTTAGGCGGTTGAGCTTGTGTGATCTGCCACAAGCTCAAACGCCTAAAAGTATGCAGCAAAAATTAATGTTGGTACCTAATTTAATTTTTGTTGCATACTTTTAGGCGGTTGAGCTTGTGTGATCTGCCACAAGCTCAAACGCCTAAAAGTATGCAACAGATTTTAATTTTTCTACCCCACAAGCTCAACCGCCTAAAAGTATGCAACAAAAATTTATTTTGGAACCCCTCACGCCCAACCGCCTAAAAGTATGCAACGAATTCGGAAAAACAGAAAATCCTTAATATCTCAGCTCCTTGAAGGACTATTGGAATGTCCTTTTTACAGATTATTATCCTTGATGGACGGATTCGTTGGACACCCCTTTCGTCCTGATCCTTCAAAGGATATCGAAATATTTGTTGATTCCTTTTCACCCCCATATAGGTAGGCAACACATTTTGAAAATTTCATATTATTCATCCCAAAAGTATGCTACATAAATTTGTCACTTAGGCTAAAAAATTACAAGTCCAAAAATCAGAAAACTGCTTATAACTCGGCTATTTTAAGGATAATCAGGATGTTTTTTTTGCCATTTGGAAGTCCTTCTTCGTGCGCATCGACTGATGTCATGAGGTCCTGGAATGTCCTTCGAATTGCTGAGAAAAAGGACCTTTTCAGTAAATTTCGAGACGTGCATCCTTAGATGACCCCAACTTTTTTCGATGCCAATCTGTAGAGATCATCAAGGACATCCTAGGGAACCATGTCCTTTCGTCCTGCGGCAGGATTTGTGGATTTCAGAGCTAAAAAACGAAAAAAGGATAATTTTCTCGAGGCCATATTTCCGCAGGACATTTATCGATTTCGACAGGACATACCTTTTCTGGTCCTCCAGGATCAGGACTACCGATCTGCACCCAAGGATTTTCAATATCCTTCCAAAAATATTACTCGAATTTTTGTAAGGGGGTTAGTCGGAAAAATGGCAAAAAATCGCAAAAAAACAATAAATGTCCTTATAACTCAGTCATTTCAAGGACGATCAGGATGTCCTTTTGTCAGATGGTAGTCCTTGATGACCGGCTTCGACTAACACTATCAGATCCTGGAATGTCCTTTGAAAAGCTGAGATAAAAGGACTTTACTGTTTGAGGAAAAACGGCAAATATCTCGCGAGTCCTTTGAAGGATCAGGACGAAAGTGGTCTCAAAAGATTGGAATCATCAAGGACTATAGTCGGTTTAAAGGACATGGCGATAGTCCTGCGGAGAGCTGAGATATCAAGGATTTTGTAGTTTTCTACAGTTTTTTTGCTCTTCCGATTCAATTTGGGACTTGGAAAAATTTTCATTAAATTTCGGACTTGGAAAAAATTACAAGTCCAAAAATCAGAAAACTGCATATAACTCTGTCATTTTAAGGATAATCGGGACGTTTTTTTTGCCATGTGGAAGTCCTTCTTCGTCCGCATCGACTGATGTCATGAGGTCATGGAATGTCCTTCGGATTGCTGAGAAAAAGGACCTTTTCACAATATTGCATGTCCTGCATCCTTAGATGACCCCAACTTTTTTCGATGCCAATCTGTAGACATCTCGAGGACATCCTAGAGAACCATGGCCTTTCGTCCTGCGGCAGGATTCGTGGATTCTAGAGCTAAAAAACGAAATAAGGATAATTTTCTCCAAGCCATTTCGACAGGACACACCTTTTTGAGTCCTCCAGGATCAGGACTATCGATCTGCATTCAGAAAAATGGCCAAAAATATCAAAAAAAAAAAACAATAAATGTCCTTATAACTCAGCCATTTCAAGGACGATCAGGATGTCCATTAGACACTAACAGGTCCTGTAGTGTCCTTCGGGAAGCTGACATAAAAGGACATTTGTATTTGAAGAAAAATAGGAAATATCTCGTAAGTCCTTTGAAGGATTAGGACGAAAGTGATGTCATAAAACTTTTATCAGCTGGGACTATCTTCGGTGAAAAGGACATCTCGGTAGTCCTGCGGAGAGCCGAGATATCAAGAATTTTGTGATATTTTTCATATTTTTCGCAACTTAATTCAACTTGGAAAATATTACAAGTCCAAAAAACAAAAAGTGCTCATAACTCGGTCGTTTTGAGGACGATTTGGTTATCTTTTGGTATGATGGAAGTCCTTGTCCATGCTCATCTTTTCACATTGGCGTCCCATGGAATGTCCTTCGAACAGCTGCAAAAAAGGGCTTTTTCAGGAAATTGCATGACCTGCATCCTTAGATGTCCCCAACTTTTTTTGATGCCAATCTGTGTAGATCATTAGAGATTTTAGCCATGTCCTTTCGTCCTGGGTCAGGATTTTTGGATTTTAGATCTAAAAAACAAAAACAATTTATACATACATATACATATGTATATTTTTATACCATACACCCATAGGGTGAAATGGTATATTAAAGTCGCCAAAATGTATGTAACAGGCAGAAGGAAGCTTTTCCGACCCCATAAAGTATATATATTCTTGATCAGTATCAACAGCCGAGTCGATATAGCCATGTCCGTCTGTCCGTATGAACACCTAGATCTCGGAGACTGTAAGAGATAGAGCCACCAAATTTGGTATGTAGGCTCATGTAGTATGTAGAGTGATCGAGTTTGTTTCAAATTTTTGCCACGCCCCTTTCCGCCCCCGCAATTAAAAAAAAACGTTTTTCTCAAAAACTATTGCAGCCAGAGACACCATATTTGGTATGTATATTTGCTTAGTAAATGCGCACATTTTGTAAGTATAAAGATTTTGCCACGCCCCTTTCTGCCCCCGAAATTTGAAAAACTCGATTATCTCCCGTAATTTTTTACCTTGTGGAATCAAATTTGGCACACTTAAATTTAATACTAATACCCAGCAAAATACCATTTTGATCAAAATCGGACAAAAAATAGCCAAGTTATGCATATAAACGGTTTTCCATAAGGCCGGAGTTGGCCGTTGGCGGGTGGTGGCGCTAGGGTGGTCATATGCATGAGTGAGCGAGATACTAAAATATGCTTGTAAAAAGCATCTAAACAGAACTTTTTTAAAATAGGCAAATGCATTTGTTATTACAAATTTGAAATATTTGTTTTACTGGTGTATGGTATACCTAAGTCGGCGAGACGACTTACTTACTTCATTGATTTAAATATTTAAATTAATATTGCAGTCCTCAACAAAATCATTAATATTGTAATAACTCTTTTCTAAATGCGGTTTTTGTAAGCTGATGCTTTTATTTTTAATTAAATTATTTGTTTAAGCCAGAGAATAGCGAAAAATTAATTAAAATCAGGTAAATAAATATTTGTTGCCATAAGTGGGCGACAAATAAAATCGTAACTCAATTCCCAAGGCTTCTTGAGGCCGCAAAGTCACTTAGTGTTCGGCTGTTAACTCATTTTTTTTGTAATATGTAATCCAATTTCCTTTTTCGCAAATTGCTGTGGATTTAATGGCACATAAAACAAAGTCAAGAATGTATAGTAAGCTGCAGTCTTTTAATACAGTGACATGCAATTAAAATAATTTCAACCAATTTGCTTCAGAAAAGAAACCTTTAAATTTGCTCTAAGTATTAGTATCATGAATGTATGACATACATATGTACAAAGCAAATGCTGTCAAGTCTGACGGTCGATACATACATACAATGTACATACATATCTAAATATTTCTGATTTTATTACTACAATTATTATTGCGAAGCAAAAGAAATTAAAAAAAAAAATACACTTCTAATCGCTATACCGACAGCTTTTGGAATTAAGCTTGAGATGGAATCGAAACGCAAATCTGAAGAGTTTTTTTTTGATGGCAACGCAAAGAACCAAAACCAAAATTTAGAATTCAAAAAGATGAAAAGTGAGGCGAATCATTCGCGCTCTTATTTTGATAAGAATCCTGATTATGGGCCGGGATTATCGCGCTCCAGCAGTCTGAACTCTTTACTGAATCACAATCAGAACATGGAAAATGAAAAGTCTCCTGCTGACAGACTCTCTAAACCGGTCATGGAACGTATTCGTTCTAGGGATGCATTCCTTTGCGACAGTTCACCCTGGATCATGGAGGGTCTACCAAAAGATGCAGTCAAGCAAACTGCGAAAATATTTGAAGCCGATGTCGAGAATGATCACCAATCATCTACCACATTTACACTAAGAGATAAACAGTTTTCGGTCCAAGCTCAATATGTCTACTACACACCAACGAAATGCAATCTGGCCCCTCGGCAATTATTTAGGAGTGATGAAGAAATGGATTCGCAATTATTTGTGAGTGATGAAGTAATGGATTCGCCTATTACAGCTTTGTCAAAAAAGCTTGCACTCTGTCATCTCACAGAGACAACTTCTGAACCATCTTCAAAAGAGGCTATAAAAGGGGTGTCTCAAGCAACTACAGCTGGAGATAACTACAATGATTTCGGGAATAACAACGATTCTCTGAATGAGGTAATAAGCTCAATGAAGACTCAAAATGCAAACGGAATAAACGTCAAAATTGAGGATTCGCCTGTGACGTCTTTGATAAAAATGATGGCACACTGCAAACTGACAGACGCATGCATCGAACATGTCCCAGAAGAGAACAAAGATGTGAACGAGCTTGTAGAAGCATATCCTAAAGAGAACAAATATGAGAACGAGCTGGCAAGTCCGTATATCGAACGACTCCTAGAAGAGGATGAAGATGCAACCGAGCTACCAGAAGCGCATATCGTACATGTCGCAGAAGAGATCAAATATGTGAACGAGCTATCAGGAGAAAATTTCCACCATCTTTCTGAAAAGAATGAGGATGAGCTGTTAGGACCACACATCAAACTTGTCCCAGAAGGAAACGAGCTATCAGGACTTGTCCCAGAAGACAACAAAGATGTGCTATCAGAAGAGAATGAGGCTGCAAACTATTACAGCAATGAAAACGAAGGGCTGGATGATAAGCTGTATGGATCAATTGCGGACAGTAGCTTTTCATTCTTCGATGAGTCAACACTGGTTAACAACACTGAAACCGAAAAAATCTTGTGGCCCCTTTTCAATAGCGATTCGTGTTTGTCCATGACGCCAATTGAAAATAAAATCGATGAGGACTTTATTGATGAAACTACTGGACTTGACATGAAGAATGATTCTCCACTGAACTCTAAAGTCGATTTCGGCGATGCAAATAATCCTAGGAAGTCTAAGAAATTGATTTGAATATCCCTCCGAAAAGTCGTTAACAATTGACAGTGGGGATGAGAGTATTTTGGACAATGGCGCATGAATGTATATATTTAGATTCAGAACACGTCCTATGAAGCTCACAAACATCCTGAGGACGCAAAGAACGAAGTAAAGATTTTTAGTTATATAACAATTGATATATCTCTATACATATAATTCACATTGTGTTTTGTTTCTGAATTTAATAGTTTAACGATTTGTTATTGTGTTATACATAAACTACAGATAACTATAGGACTTAATGAAGCCCGTTGCCCAATGTATTTTGTAAATTTTTAATATTTCTTTGCTTTATCAGTCGGAGAGTAAATACTATAAACACCATGAGTCTAGTTCATCTATTGATTTGACCTCATAACAATGACAACAATAAAATCAATTGGGTTCATCGAAGTTACATGTTTTATTTGCTCAGCTTCTGGATCAGAACAACAAAACACAAATATGTGCTTATAGTGTCTGTACTTGAAGCCCTTGTAGAATAAAGGGATCCTTGGTTTGTATTTTAAATGAATTTTGTTGGAGAAGACCACAGAATTCAGTTGGTTAAATACTTGAGAATAAAATTTTAATTTTAATTGCTTGGTTGGTTGGTTGAATTAGTTACATAATTCCAAACGTTTTCCCACTTTTTCTTGTATTTTTGATTCTCCATTTCACTCTATATAAATCATATGGTTATTTGTTGAAGTGAACTCTGATGAAGAGTTCAGAGCAACACAATTTGGCTTTTTGTTCAGCTTCTGATGTTGGCTCGTTAAGTGCAGACAAGGACCAAAGAATGACCAAAAGGATGCATATACATACATACATATATGTTTGAATCTGTATGAGTGCTTTAAAATGTTGAACATGAACATTTCAGCTTATGGCCAAGTTACCCTTCATAGCGATTTGTTTGCTTGGTCAAAATGAAAGTTTGTTCGCCCATAAAACTATATGAGTAATCTGAAAAAATGTCTATGCGAAATGACCATTACAATATTGCAGGCAGCTAAAATAATAATAAAAAAAAAAAAACAAAATCAAAAGGAGAAAATTAAAGTTAACTGAATCGTAAGAGCAATACTGGCAGAGTCTTTAGTGCTGGATTGGAAACATTCAACTGTCTGTCTAGACCGTAAGTAAATTTATGACTCTGATTAATATCTTTATTGTGGCAGATTATGATTGACTAGGCGGCGTAGCGGAGCTCTGGCAAATTTATTGATGGACTTCTTTTGTATACTAGACCTAAGCGAAACATCCTCCTTCGACATGATGAACGAGATGTAGGTGATGAAAGTCTATTGTTCCCTCAGAATATAAGCAACTTAAGTAAGCTGGGGTAGAAACTGTATTCAATAGCCAAATATGCATATGATATATAGACTTTGGTTTGGGGCATATTAACCTCTACTTATTAATATTGAAGCCATAAGATTTATTGACAAAACGATGGACCAAATACTTGGCATAATTCTTAGGTAAATGGTTTGATAAACTATCCAAAGAATCCTTAAACATTTTCAATCAGCAAATATTTTTCGCCTTCATCAAAGAAATCTTTAATCAAATTTAATGATACTTACTTACATTCATCTATATTCTAGTCTATACGATATATGTACATACATACTTACAAGCTTATGAAAATTCTCTACCTGAGTACCTGTTAAATCCACTTGAATAATGGCCTTGGAAAATTGAAATGGTTTAGTCTGAAGATGCATTGTTGGCAAGAGACAAGGCTCCTACTGAAAGGAGCAGCTGCCTGGCAAATGGCTGCCAATCGGTAAGAACGAAAGATGCTACAGATTACGTTTTTCCGTTTGCTCTTTTTCCCAAGGAGTCCAACGCGTGAAGATTAGCTGAATGTAGTGAGAAATTAAAAAGTTTTCCATTGTTAAATTTTAAGTATGAACAATATTCAGACAATATTTGGTTTTTTATTTATTTATTTTATTGTTTTTACTTGTGGCTCAACGCTTAACACTTAATTTATGACTGCGCTTAAAGCTCTAACAATAAGTATGCAGAACAGGAACAGTAGCAACACCCAAAAGGACCAAAAGGAATGTGAGTACATGGAATAAAAATCAGGACAGTTCGTCACTTGGTTGCCTCATTAGCTGTGCTTTATGTTTGGCATAAATCGTCTGGGTTTGCCCAGCCATTTTTATAGCCATTTGATGTTAAAATTTGCATGCAAATCGCTTGCCCAAGTTGTTTGCCCTTTCTCTTTGTTGTTGTTGTGGTTTTGGTTGTTTTTTTTTTTTCTTGTTGGTTCTCATTTATAAGCATTTATATACAGATCAAAAAGTATTTTTCTAACTAATGAATGCCTAACTATACATACATACATACAATATAGAAATACGAACATCACTGGGACTTAGGGGAACCGTAGGCCAAGTTTCCAGTGGCAACTGGAGAGGACTCATCTAGCTTTTGCCGCCTTTTGCGCCATGGAAACTTGCGCGAAACTGATAGCGGCTCTGATTCCTGTTCGGGCAGACTATTGCTGCCACAATAGGAGGCTGCTGTCTCATCTCGACGGCTTATCACACGGGACAATTTCAGGCGAGAGCCCTGTGGTTGTGCGCTCTCCGTCTCTATGGACATTGCCGGGTGAGTGACCAACAAAGCTCCATTCTTAGTAGCTAACAAAGCACGCTTGGCACGTCCGGGTCCAGTTGCATAATGTCGCGTGGCATCCGCATTTACAATCTCCGCCTCGAGCAGTGAATTGGCATCGCCCATAGATGGCAATTGAGAGACCTGGGTCTGCAGCTTTCGATGATGTGCAGCCGATGATGGCAGAGCACTGCATGGACTTGGTCCATACAAATCTTGTTTGCGTCCACGCCGTCCACCCAATGAGGCTGCGGCGGCGCTGCCACAGCTGCTGCTGTTAATCGTTGTGGTTGTCGTTGTGGTGCGTATGCTGTCCTGCAGCGACATCTGATGGCTGGCATCGCGGCAACGGAACTGCACCACCCGATAAGAGCCATAGGGTTCGAGGGCATTGTTATTGACACTACAGCTTGCGGGCTGAAGCCGCATGGAGCCATTCTGGCGCAAAAGTGCACTGTAATTGTGCTGATGATGATGGTGCTGGCTCTGCTGGTGGTGATTGCTTCTGGCCAAGCCAAACTGTCGGGTTAGTGTGATCTAAAATTGCTTATCATTATGCCAAAACGAAAGGATTGAACGTGGAGCGACAACAATGCTTACCTTAAAGGCTTCACGAAATTTGTGACTCATAATGTTGTACAGCAATGGATTAATGCAGGTGGATAGAAAATAAAGCACTCCGGACGTGTAATCAAGGATGCGGAAGTAATCGTTAAAGGCGTCCCGGTTGATGCCGATGTTAATCAACGATTGACCGTACACCGCCATTAAACGCTGAGCATGAAATGGGGCCCAGCATAGGAAGAACGCAACGGCTACAGCTACTGCAAATACAGTCAAAGACAGAGAGAAACATAAATGCGTATTAAGCACTTGTATGTACACATCGTGGTGACTGGTTTAATAGGTCTTAGGGTATACATCTAATACGATGAGTGCATAAAACATTAACGACACCGCAGAGCTCTGCCCTAGAACCAACATCAAATGAGTCAAAATGTGTCCCTTTTTTGATGTCATCCAACACAAGAGATGTTGACAGTAATTTTCAATTTAAGTCTTTTGCTACAGAATAAACTTTTTTCTTTTGGCAGTTGAGGTCGTTTTTCCTTTCTCCTGTTCTTTTTTCTAACAGCTGCCTTTCTCGCTTCTCCTTTTTGTTCCTGTTTGCTTGGTTTTTTCTCTTTAATCAATCAAACCGCCAACTCAACTCACCTACCCAACATTCTGATGACTCGGCTCTGGGCATTAAGGCCGCGATTCGCATCGTAGGCTCGCCGTGGCACCGACTGAAGTAAACGGCTTCGCTTCAGCTTTACTCCGATTAAGACATAAAGCACACAAATTGCCGTCATAGGTCCGCCAAAGAAAATGAATCCTGACACAACAAACACATGTATATAGAAATCGTTTTCCATCTAAACACAAACACAAAAAAGAAGGTGAATAGCGTAAAATTGGTAATTTTTTGGGTTAACTGATATCTTTCTTACCGTGCAGGAGCTGCCGCCATTCTTTTGATTGACCACCGAAAATTGCATTGCCTGAGGCAGAGCCAAAAGAAAGGCTGCCAGCCAAATAGCAAAAATAAACTTAATGGCACGCGACAATTTTGACATGGTGTGTTGCCTGTAAATTGGTTAAACATTACTCAAAAGCTTAAAGCACATATTTAAATGACCAAAGGTTCCTCATTGAGTATGTAAAAGGTTTGGCCTTAAAAATAAGTACTCTTTCGTTTAAATTCTTTTGTTTGGGACCAAATAATTCATAGGTAGACCTAACTTTGAATAATTCAAGTCAAGTTAATATATAATTTAGCTGCGTTCATATACTGAAATGTTTGTTTTTGAAAGGATTTTTGGCTCAGTCAAACAAGTAAAGCCTATTGTAATGTTAATTAAAGTAAGTCCCCAATGGAATTTCGTTAAATTTCAGACAAACCTTTGCTGCACTAAACAATTATTTCCTGCGGATTTGCCCTTAAACTACTTTGCCTAGGGGAGAAGCCATCGCTTTGAGTCATTTTGGTTTCGATAAATTGGTAAGTTAGTAATTTATTTTCAGTTAAATCAATATTCCATACGCCTGCTTTAGCTATATTTTTCGATCGTTACTAACATATGGTAATTTGTATATAATTTGGTTTTATTGGTCCTAATTTGAATCGATACTATTACTAGTTCTTATCATGGGCTAATCATAAATTATGTTATCTCATCTAGAGTTAATGATGTCATAATAATAAATAAATTGTTGCTAGGGTTAATTACTTAGAGCAACAGACTAACTGGCAATTAGAATGAGTTTAATATGTTTGCACTTACCGAAACGGATGACAAATGGCTATGTAACGCTCCACAGTGAATGCTGTAATGGTTAGAACTGTGGCATTGGCAGCCATTTCCGATAGCACACTCTTCATGATACACATGCCGTCCGTGAAGGGATACGAATCGGGATACCATAAATCGTACAGCTCTTGGGGAATGCCTAATTGTGATGCCTGGATTAATACGTGCCCCACAACGTTGAAAGTAATCGGATTTGCTTACCTGACACCAAGAGAATCAAATCGGAGACAGCCAAATTGAAGAGATAGAAATTTGTGGCCGTATGCATGAAGTTATTACGTGAGATGACAATACAGGTGATTAGATTGCCCAGCAGCCCGGCAATGAAGATGAGGGCATAGCAAACGGTTAAACCGATGAGCAGGGCCAACGGATCCGTGGATAAGTCCATGGTCATTGTGAGATTTGTTAGATTCTCAAGCGATATGTTAAGTCGCTGAGCGACATGTGTTAGCAATGTGGCATTCGACAAGAGCAACTGCTTGGGGCTGTCAACCATCGTTGCACTGTCTGGGCTGGATGGCAACATATGAGCCATGAATGATTGATTGAAGCCATCATTGCTGCTGTCGTTGGTGGTGATGGTGTCGATGTTGGTGACGCCGCTTTGTAACATGCTAAAAATCCTCAATTAATTGTGGGCGAGGCCCTTTCTTTCTCTCCCTTCGTCCGATTAAAGAGAGAGACGCACACACAGTATAAGAACCCCCAAAAACTTTTGCTTCTTATCGATATGTTATGATTAATGTTGTTGTCTACTGCTCCTGTTGTTGGTTTTGCCCATGTTTGTGTATCCTTTCTGACGGTGCCACATGGCTGATAAGCAGGCCCAAAAATTGTGCACTCGCCTGTGAAGCAAATATTAAAAGTCATTAGACTCAAAAATGAATTTTAATTGAAATGTGAACATAACAGAGCCTCCTTTTTGCTGGAACTGCAAACTGAGACAGTAGACCGAAAAAGCAGCAGGTGTTACCCGATAAGTGCGTAGTTGTTGTCACCTATTGAGTACAACACAACAAAAAAGAAAAAGGTACTTCACTTCCATTTTATTTACTATGGATTAGAGTTATAAATAGTCAACAGATTGCTATATAAAAGTTTTTCTATTTGTGTGGTCTTAGCCACTGACAAGAAAAATGATTGCATGTGTGGAAAACTTTTACCCAGATACACATTTATATCCCTATACACACATTCATATGTATGTGGCTGTGTGGACAAATGAGTTATTGCGGCTTGAGTAGGAGGCGGCCAAAGATAACAAAAAATGACTTTTTTACAGTTAATATTTCACTCATTATGGCGTCTGCACGTTTTCAATATGCATCAAATAAATTGTCCTCTTGGATAACAAGCTAATGTTGTAGTAGGTTAAAGTGTTTGTAGGTACGAAGTGAAATGAGATTAATGCCACGTTGAATTTTTGGCTTTTGGGACTAAAATATTTTATGCCTGTCAAAAGTTATACATGCCACTTTTGCACACACTTGTGCAAATAGTAATCCGACCAAACACCAAAGTTTTAGCCCCAAAAAGTATGCTACCTTTTCTGTTCGTATGACGAACCGCAAACCATTTACGAAAGACAAGGCAAGACTATTTTCTATTTAGCCACTTGACGCCTTTCCTTCCTGTTGCTGATGTGTTAACTAATTGGAAAAATAATTGAGTTGCTTGGCCAGGTGTGAAAGTTGATTTTAGATCGACATGAAATGCTGAGTGTAATCCCAAATGTAATCCCAAACCAAATGCCAATGCCATAACCAATTTGCCCTTGATCGCAATTAAACGAATAGATGCTCAAACCAATCAGTCTCTAGCATTGACCATATTAAGTGTGCAAGTGTGGCAATTTAATTTTCGTTTTGGTATGGGTAACCACAAATTAGATATCCACACGTACATACGTACAAAAATTCAGCCAGGTGACAGTGCGGTGACTCGTAGCAAAACCTTAAACATTTTAATTAAAAATTTTTTTTGTTTTCTCAATTTGGATTTCTATTGAAAAGCGCTTGGTATGACAAATAAAAATGAAAATGGGTATTGCAGTTCCTTGCGAGGAACAGAAGATACACTTAGATGGAAATTTGCCACTGAAATTTTCTCAGAAAATAACATAGAAAAACATCTTACCTAGGACAATTTGTATTTGCTTTGTCGAGTCCTTTATTAAGAGGTTTTGTTTGCTTCGAATGTTTGTTTCAATTTAAAACTCTTTTTTTTTATTGCCACACTTTGGATAAGTATCCTTAAAATATTCCACTTTGATATTGACTTTGCACAAGCACTACAATAATTTTATATTCCATAAATTCTTTAAATTATTTTAATAAATTTTTTTAGAATATGCTACTACAAGTTTTTTAAAAATATTATTAGCTAATTATTTCACTATACTTGTATGTACTTTCATCTTGAAATGTACAACATTCAAAATTTAATTGACGAAAATTGGGAAAATTATTTAACTTTGCGATCTCTTTTGATATAATTGGTTTTAATTGAATAAAGGTCGCGCACGTCCTGTTTTCCGAGTAGTCAATGTCAGACTGATTTCCCTTGCGGCAGTTATGGCCCGAATGTTTTCCAAATTCTGTTAACTAACAGAGGCGTAATGTCTAAAATGTTAACTGTTTGCTCTATCCTGTCAATTTGGCTCTCTTTCTCTGGTTTTCCTCTCCCTATAGCGTTGAAGGGCCGCAAACATTTGGACTTAATTTCATTCATAAATTCATGCAGTTTACCTTGACTTTGAATTCGAATGCGGTGACGTTGGCGACATCAGGTTCGACGTCTTTATCTCTCGCACGATTGGCTATAAGTTATGTTTCACTTGTCGTATGAGTAATGTGAGCAAGGCATTGCCATAAAAGGCAGTTAATCTAATTGAATTGAATAGTTACGTGTGGCCAGGCTAGTGGCAAATTGAAATTGTAAATGGCTTAAACCACTTACACTTAGTTTTAATATTTATAGTTGATGGCGGGGCCACTTATAGCTATGACCTCAAGTCAGGGCATACTCATACTATACATTCAATGTCTCCCCGTTCTGTGGTTTTTTTTTTTTTTTGCTCTCTGCTTTTATCATGAACTTCACAATCAAACCTCACGCGAAATCAAAGACGATTTGTTTCTCCATCTGACGGCTCACTGAATACTTAATAAAAAAGACAAACAAATGTGTTTGTTTTGCAGGACATGAACCATAGCCATATCTTTGTCGACTTACTTTGCCACCATCACACGGACTACATAAACCGACTCGACAAAGCGAAACCGCATATTAATGTCGGCCAGCGGCCGCAGATTTGCGGTATTTTTGCCTTCACATTCTTGGTCCTTGAGAAATGATGGCCGTGTTATGGTGCGAGGAAAAGCTTATGCCTTGTTCCTATGACTGACTGACTTTTGTACTGTTTCCGTTTATGGTTATGGCATGTGATTTCTGAGGACTTTTAAGTTTAACTTGCCATGCTCGCGGAAAATATGCTGGTCCATAGAATAATGCTTAGATAAGCTGCTCGAGGCTATTTAAAAATAATTCAGGACCCTACCTATTTTATTTCGGGTAACGGACATACATAAGTAAATACAAAAGAGATTTAAGATGGTCTTGAATTAAAATTACACTTGCCACAGTTTTTTTTGTTTCCATTAAGGGAATGCTT
Source organism: Drosophila paulistorum (assembly GCA_018152135.1). Taxonomy (NCBI): domain Eukaryota; kingdom Metazoa; phylum Arthropoda; class Insecta; order Diptera; family Drosophilidae; genus Drosophila; species Drosophila paulistorum. The sequence continues at coordinate 2,248,596 of JAECXG010000690.1, forward strand.
TGCACGTAATCTTAGCTAATTATCTGTTTGCCAAGTCTGAAGAGGGAAACGACTCTGTAATGAAACCTTAATCAATATTACTATTCAGCTACACTTCCTGACCTTTGCTTCGCATTAAGCATACGCCACGTTGCCGCACTGATGCATAAGTAGAGATAATTGAATTGTCTTGCCAGTTGACCAGCAGATATCTGGTCCATGCCAAGCCTCTGATTAGCATAATGCCAACTGACATATACACACACATAAACACACACATGTGAGCTAAGAAAAACCACATTGAGGACACATCTAAAGACTCTGTGTTGACTGCAATCAAAAAAGGGTCGAGTTGATGGCACTGCGGTTGGTCTTTAGGAGACCTGCTGAGCTTATCTTGATTGACGACTACATTGAGTTAAACGATAATGATAATGTCTGGCGACATTTGCAAAATGCTCTTTAAAATGGCTGACTTTCCTACTTTCTTACTTGAACTGCTCCTAATTAAATGCAATTAAACTAAATGCCAGTGCCCTTGGTCTTAAATGTGATAAGAAAGAACATTGAACTTTTCCCAGAACCAAATGTGTCAGTTTACATAGTTTGAGGCCCACGCACGGAAAATAAACTTTATTTCATTACTCATACAACCCGTTTAGTATTTTATGAGATGGGGTAAAAGTGAAGCGAGGTTTATGCTTCAAATTTCGGTTGTTTGGTGTTGCAATGACGAGGCTTTTAGATAAATGAAACCAATGCCCAAGGCACGCAAATGTTAGAAGTGTCCTTTACCCTTTCTGGTGTGTGTATTTAGGAATTCAATTATTTGAAAGCACATCGAAGGCTACAATTAGCCGAAAAAGAATTTCTGTTTTCCTTTTTTTTTTCGTGAACGACTTGTTGCCCGCGTGCATAAGGTCAATTAAATGACAAAAAAAATAAGGTGAAAATGATATGTAAACCGAACATCTAATACCCTCGAATAATTGGCTGTTAAAGGGTATTTCTAGTGATAATGAATTATACTATTGAAGTTCAAATATTGAACTTTTGATTGATTAGTTTTGTTGAAATATGTTGGCTTTTCTATAACAAACTATTGAGAGTTTCCTTTTTTGCTATTTGCCAATGGGTTGCACGAACTGCAAATGACTTTTTGGCTTGCTATGTAATAAAAACTAAATGAATTGGAAACTTGCACAAAAAAAAATAAGAAAAAATGTTGAACAAACTGCTGACGAGGACGCCGACGCTTCTGCCCCTGCCACAGTGTCAGTGTCAATGCCGAGATGACGATGAATCCTCAAATAACAACAGAAGCAGAGAATAAAGTTCAATTGAAAGGCGCCTTGAATCTGATGTCATGTTCAGTGTTCATAAAGAAAAGTAAAAGAATTTTTTTTTTTTGCTTTCGTTTGCCTTGCAAGTGAGTAAGTAGTCCAAAAATTGACAACCAAAAGTTTTAATATGAGACGTTGTCTTTGTGTTGGTATGCCCTTTGAAAAGGATATGGGCGATAAGTTGGAACTGTGTATCTCTCTTTTCCCATCTCTGTATTCTGCTGCTGCTGCCTTATGTTTATTTAGGACTTTGTTTTGATTAAGTGCCAAAAAATTGTCTCACATTATTTGCATAAAAATCAATTTGATTTATTTTTCTGCAGATAGGAAACTAAGACACGTGTTCATAGTATTTTATATATATGGCTTAAGTATTGGCGGCATCTTAACTTTTTTCCCCTCTTTTATGAGCCACAAAGTTCTGATAGATTTGTTTACCTCGAGCAGTCATAAAAACTAAAGCTCCCAGTGGGTTAATAAAAATCTCACTCTCAACTATCATAAAATTGCGTGCCAACATATAAATGAAATTCTTTGGCTAAATTAATTTCATAGTCCTCATGCACTTTCACCTATTGCCAACTAGCTTATGAAGGACAATTGGCTTTATAGTGTCCTTTTCTTTTATGGCTTTTGCTTAACTTTAACCATAATCAAACAATTTGCCGCCTTGAGCTTTTTATAATATGCCACTAAATAAGATAAAGTGCATGAGAGGTAGGCGGCGAGTCAAAAGGCCCTGTAAAGTGATTTGCATTTTTATATCCTTTCAAACGGAACTTAACTGTGCGAGCCTAATATGAAAGAGAGAGAGAAAGAGAGCGCAAGGAATGATGAAGCAACCGGTAGTTCTTCTTATGGCCCTCTCAGTCTCTGCCTCTGTTAACAACGACTGCGCAGCCTCATGTCTGTAGCGTCGCTGTTAGCTCTGATTATATTCTGTTCGCACGATTTTGTTGAAGATGCTTTATTTTTTCTTGAATGATTATTTTTGGCCAAAATCAGTCACTCGGATGCTGCCGGCCAGTTGTTGTCGCGTTCGCATAGCGACGACCGTTAAAGCGAAAAGAAACCACGAAAAAGTACGAAATTGTGAATGCGAAAGATGATTTCAAATCACATTAAGTTTTACCTCACCCTTATTAAGTAATTTCTAATGAAAATATCCAATTAGTGATTTAGTCATAATTTAGCAAAAACCATATTAAAAATTTAGAATAATGAACTCAAACGAGTGCAATGCACGCCCTTAACAATATTTTAAACAAAACAACAACAAAAAAGAAAAAAAAAACAAATATCAAAACAGTTCAAAGTAATAAAAAATAAATGCATACAACAACAACAAATATAACAGCAAAAAGAACAACAAAATGTGGCAGCCTTTTGATATTTTTGTGGAAAAAAATTTAAATTAAACGTGTTTTAAATGCACAAACGATAGCCAGCTAAAATGAGAGAGAAAATAAAAAAAAAATGAAGATAATTAATTGTCATTAAGTTGAATGAAAAACCCGGGCAAACCTTTTGTCGGCTCCAAAGTGAAACCCAAATAAAGTTATCATCTTATATGTATGCATTGTACAATGTAAACACTTCTGGATATATACATACATTCTTGGATATCTGGACATCGGGCCAAAAGGCAAGCATTAATCATCTGTGCTGAAGTTCAAATTTTAAGTTGACAGTGGAAAACTGGATAAGACACAAAGTGTATACATACGTGCAAATTAGATCAAATCAATGGCTCGAGATCTCTCTTAAATTTCAATAAAGCAATAAACGAAAATATTATGCAATTAATAAACATGGCCAGTGCATAATTTTTGAGTCATAAAAACAAAAAAACAAAAAACATATGCCGTAAGTTTAGTTTTAAGTGATGACTTTAAATTACCCTACGAGTCAAAAGAAGATCTCTACCTAAACGTTAGATACTTCTACTACTTTTCTTAAAATGTTGCAAATTTACAGGGGAAAGTTTCTTCTATTAAGCCAATAATACTTTATCTTAGAGCTTCGTTTATTTGCTAATATGTTTGAGTTGGGGATCAATTTTTTTAAAATAGAGGACAAAAATTCGATGTAAATGGCTCTTAATTTAAGAAAGTTTTAACTTTATAACAATTCTGAATCAAGAAAGATGGTTTCGATAATCTAGTCAAAAAGTTAAAATACTTTTAAGTGCATATATGTCACAGAGTTAGAAACACAGAGAAAGGGAGAGTGGCAGATAGAAGGAACAATGGATAAAAAGCTTAGGAGATTTACTTATATTTATTACTTTTTCATTCATGTTTACTCTTCATGTTTAAAAATTGGTAAACAATAACAATACACAACAATATAATACATATGTATGTATGTATTTCTCACTCAACTATTATTATCAAGAAATTTAGTAGATGAAATTCAGATAGGCGGCGGTTATCCATCTTGCAAGTAAAGCCAAACAATAAATAGTAATCAAATGTATGTAGACACCGATTTGGTAAGCGATTTTAACTACACTTTATTAACTCCAAAGCCGGGCTGTTTTAGGGTATAAAGAAACATCAGACAGACGGCACCAGCTATATCCACAGCAGCAAAAAGAAACCAGTTTGATTTGAATCTACATAAAACAAAACAATATAACCAAACTCGACAACATTCTTTGGAACGTGCATATATTGTATAAATTTTTATATGATAATGATAATAATAACCACCAAAAATGGTCAACAACAAAGCAACAACCACATCGCCAATAACTACAACAACTCATCATGAATGAAATAAAACTATGCAAATTCAGTTGCCACTAAAACTGAGGTGTGTGTCTCTGGGTGTATGCTGCTTGGGGCCATCGAGATGACCTTGATAAACAAGGGAGACTTAGCAATCAATTTGTATTTACAAAAACGAAACAGCACGCTCCAACATTGACCCAAAAGGAGCCTGACAAATCCTGAAGGAAGAGTCTTCTTAGTCATGTCATGTAGACAAAATGTATTCAAATATTTTCACTAAATGCCACTTAGCAATGCAAATTAATTTTCAGCTTTTCCTAGCTTAGGACTTGAAACTTTGAAAGCCAAGGACACACGTGTATGTGTGTGTGTGTGTGTGCGAGAGTGTGTGTATGCTGTCAAATTGCCAGGTAAACAATACACCTGCAAGTTGCTTCAGGGCGTACAAAGTATCTAAATAATGGTTTATTCATAACAGAAACAACAGCAGATGCTTTCCAGCTGTTATCTAAGCAAATTCATAATCTATTAGATAACTTATTATTGAAAAGCCATCAATATAACGATTCAGTAAAATCAGTCACCATCTAAATTGAACAAGTATTACTTAGCTACATTTTTGCAAAGAGTTTTTCCAATAAATTTGACCTTGATTTAAAGCGGTGTTTAAATATCAATTCCATCTTTGATTAAGTAAAGCTTTAAATATTGTTTTAAAAGATAAGCATTTTACAGTTTATGCTTGATGCATACAATATATATTTGGTTTGTCTGTGGATTCTTAATTAAAGCATCCATTGGTTCTACATTAATTTTTGCAGCTGAAATTCCCTTTTTTAATTGGACACACAGAAAAGCATCGAATAGCCCAAAGATATTCGTTACCAAGAAAATGGCAGCCTTGATGCTGGCCATGAACACATCCAGCTCAACAGAGTTATCTCCTGCTCTAGACTTGGCCAGTGACTTATCATTATTTCAAAATGAGAAATTCCTTTGGAATCTAACACAAGCGCTTAATATATCGGCGGACAATTTGACCAGTCTCTTGCATGGCTTGGAGCCACAGGAACTGATGCAACTGGACCAGGCCCAGGCAACAATGTCCACACGCACACCCATGGGACTGCTGACCACTTTGAGTGTGGGCTATGGCCTCATCTTTGTGGCTGGTATATTGGGTAACCTAATTACCTGCATTGTGATCTCACGTAACAATTTTATGCATACGGCAACAAATTTCTATCTCTTTAATTTGGCCATCTCCGACTTGATCCTCTTGTGCTCAGGTGGGCAAAAATTTGCAATTTTCTTTTAGTTTCTTCCATTGTTATGAATCGTTTGTTTTTTCATATGGCAGGTATGCCACAGGATCTATATAATCTCTGGCATCCCGACAATTATCCCTTCACCGATACCATATGCATACTGGAGAGTGTCCTCTCAGAGACAGCAGCCAATGCCACTGTGCTGACTATAACAGCGTTTACAGTCGAACGTTACATTGCCATTTGTCATCCATTCAGGTAAGTGGATAATGGATGGAAAATGTATTCTAGCATCTACGATTTCATCCTCATGCGCAGGCAACACACCATGTCAAAGTTATCGCGTGCTGTGAAGTTCATTTTTGCCATTTGGATTGCAGCTCTATTACTGGCCCTGCCCCAAGCAATACAATTCTCAGTGGTCCAGGGAATTGGTACGGACTCCTCGTGCACGGTAAGTGCTCCAGTTTCACAAAGTAAACATTTAATTGGCATTGAGCTAACTTTGCCCATGGCGTAGTTTAAATTGGGCAGAGAATTCTGAAAGGATAAATCGGGCATTCGTCCAACATATTAGAAAATTTCAAAAGTTCTTCATTCAAAAAGATTTCAGCATAATATTTGCTCTCAGAATGGAAGTTTATTAATAACATATCATCAAAATTCAATTGCATTTTAATTGTTTTAATTTGGCTTTCTTGATAAAGAGCTAAGTCATTATCAATCGGAAAATTAAATTATGTTTAGAATTTATAGGTTTATTTTACCCCAAATAAATTATCGGAATTATCATAAATTTGCTATTAGGTGTTACAGAGTTAGAAAGATGAGAACCTAATCATTAAGTTCATGAAAGCCCTATTAAATAATTAATTTTTCGATATACAAGTCCTTACTTTCAGTTTAAAAATTATCTTTGACTTGTAATGTTATCTTCGCATTGTAATTACAATGTAATTCGGCAAAGTTCATCCAAAAAATACTTTTTAAGTACCTACTTATGAAGATGAACATATGTTCTCATCTAGCAATAAGTATTTAAATCTATATTAATTATTTTCTCACAGGGAGTGAGAGAAAAACTAATCATATTGCAGAATTGGATTTATATTGATGTGAGACTAATTCAATTTAACAAAGGCTTCAACATGTGTGGCTAATGCCATTTTAATGCCAATTTAGTATTGATTGAACAAGTTAACAAGTTTGACAAGAAAATTGACTAACGTCCTACACAAATATATGTACATATATTTGTATGTACATGTATATATACTTGCACTTTCCGGTAGATGAAAAATGATTTCTTTGCTCATGTGTTTGCTGTTTCCGGATTTCTGTTCTTTGGCGGCCCCATGACTGCCATTTGTGTCCTTTATGTCCTCATTGGGGTAAAGTTGAAGCGTAGTCGTTTGCTCCAGGCACTGCCACGTCGTTGCTATGATGTGAATCGTGGAATCAGTGCCCAGACTCGTGTCATTCGCATGCTGGGTAAGTTGCATGTTCTTCGGTGGCTGCTACTTAGTAATAAAAATGTTGTACTCCTCATTGTTGCAGTGGCTGTGGCAGTGGCTTTTTTTATCTGCTGGGCACCGTTTCATGCGCAGCGTTTGATGGCAGTTTATGGTTCTTCTTCGGGCATCGAGTCCAAGTGGTTTAACGATGTCTTCAATATCCTTAACTATACTTCCGGTGTGTTGTACTTTCTATCCACGTGCATCAATCCGCTCCTGTATAATATAATGAGCCACAAATTTCGCGAGGCCTTTAAGGTAATTTGGATTTATTAGAAGCACTCCTACTGATTAATTTGGGCCATTTCTTTGTAGGTTACTTTGGCTCGTCATTTTCACATTTCGAGCAAGACGCAAGGCCAAGGACGACCTCATATCTACAGTGCACTGCGACGCAATCAAACGGGTTCTCTTCGCACAACGGTGAGACGAAATGCGGCTTTGTTTAACTTACTTTTTAACAAAGAAGTTTTCCAATTTTCCCACAGGATAGCGTACGGACCACAATGACAACTACAACGACCACAACCAATCTGAATGGCAACAGTAGCAACAGTGGCAATTCGCAAAGAGTGCATAGGATATCGATGGACAGTACACAGAGTGCACAAAATCGCAGCAGGCAGGATCTTTTTGGAGGTCAACCGAATCGGCCACAATTGCAAACACAGATATCCCAATTGTCGTCTGTGGGGGATGCTCACTCGCTCCTTGAGGGTGATATCCCCTGGCCGGTGGAACAATATGAGCTAGCTGGACGACAGCATCAACATCCGCTTGTCATGGGTTCCATTGATGAGCTAAGCTGTCAATCGGTAGGTGCTGATGTGCCGGGTGTATCACGTTCACGCCTTAAACTAACCCGCATCACGCGCCATCCGCAGCCAAGTGGTTCAGTCAAGGCAACTGGAGATGCTGCAGCTAAAGGGGGCGGATGCGGTGGCGCGGGTGTTATCGGTGGCATTGCGGATGAGGCAAATGGCAGAGTGCGTAAGGCAAAGGCAAAAACTCTTAAAACCTCTAACACTTTCAAGACTCTCAGGGTCAAACTCAATTGGCCTGCCAGGCGCAAAGGCAGCCACAAGCCGCAGCAACATCAACAGCAGCCAACAACAACAGCAACAGCAGCAACAACAAACGAAAGTGCCAACTCGAACGCGGGCATCAACAATAAAGTGGCAACTGAGTGTGGCACTTACTGAGTGCCCCTTCGAGTTACAGATACTTTCAATTCCAATGCCACACAACTGTGATATGAGCAGTAGCAGCAATTATGTCTATCTCTCTTACTTGCTAGCTACTTTTAGCCAATTATTCCAAGTTTTGGTCAATGGTTGTCGCCACCATTTCGCTTAGCCCTTAGTCATAGCAATAATTGTAATAGTCCCATTCTAATTTAAAACTAGAAAGATCGCCTCTCTTGAATCTATCTCAATAAAGTTGCGGTAATGCATTCTGTGACATTTTTGTGAATTTCTCTAAGTTTAATTTTTATATACTTGCAGAGAGTATTATATTTTTTTTAATTTACGAGTTCAAGGCGCGTCTGGCTAATGACTGGCCATTTGGAGCGCGTGCCTCGGCTTGCCAACACGCTCAAGTGTCATCTACATCATAATCCCTTGCAATTAAGATGTCTATCGAGAGCATAAATTCGCGCTTGGTCTAGACGCCAAACTGAAAAATAACTGCAAAAAAAAACGAACTCTTACTATTTCCAGCTAATGGTGCACTATAGGAGAACGGGTTCTGGCAAGGATGTGTGCCAAGTGTGGCGCATGATTTACGAGCAACATGGCCTTGACTAATTACACGCTCATGTACTCGGTTTAGATGCTTTTAATTTTCATTTAACATTCCACATATTAAGCATGTAGACCAAAATTTGTTGGCTCACCATCTGTTGGCTAGAATAAATGTATTTTAATTCATTCAAGTGCCACTAAACACACACGTCTCTTCAAAAAACAATGTGGCAACATAATTAAAACCACAAAAATATGTAATGTCGGCAGTTGGTTTCTATTAAATAGTTAATATATGTTAAAATCAAAATAAATTTTGCCACTTTTGGCCTTCACACTCAAAATGTGAGTCGCAACCGTAAAACCAACAAAGAAGTTGACTAAATTCCTTTGATCCAAAGTTTGTATACCCTAACTAAGTGACAGTATCTTTTTTTTTTAATTCTTTACAATAAAGCTATTGTCATATTTTTTGATGCAAATCCTTTCTACATATATATTAATTTGTTGTAAAACCAATTTCTACCCGAATGAATAAAAAAAAATTCAAGTTTTTGGTCTGATTTATATAGACAAAATTGAGAATATTACTTCGTCTGGTGTTGAGAGTCAAGAAAATGTTTCCTTTCATGTTTACATTACTTGGCCAATTTGGAGAGGGTATACAAATTGTTCAATATATCAGTCTATGCAAATGAAACCAGTTTCGATTTTTATTATCTGATCTTAACTATTAACATTTTCAAAATGTTAAAATTCTGAATTGCCAACTAATGTCAATAATTAGTTCATCTTAAAAACAAATTTCTCAAATATATAATATTTCTTAAATATTAGAGTATAATAATTGCATAATTTGCCAATTTAGCTTCTATCTGAACTACTTTTCAGCTAAAGAACTAATTTAATATGTCACTCTTAGAATGAATGAAACTTTTGTTTACGGAACTCACGAATCTTAGCCACCCAATCTTCATAGCTTTTATCAACTTATCATAGTTTGATTATTAAATTGATTATAAAATAAAAATATTAAACAAAAATATTTATGTTATTTATAATCAAGCAAGCCATACATATGAGCAATATGTCCCGACATATGATATGGAACGAATCTTGTTAACTTTTTAATGCCCAATTCAAGATGCTAATCAGATACACACGCCCGTATACGAGTATAGCGCGTTTATAGTATATCCGGCGACCGTGATGACTTTTTGTCTTCAAACTTTGTTAACTGAGACCGCTGAGACCTCTCTATGCGATGGTTAACCATTTATGTGACATAAAAGTCAAATGCTGTCAAATAGTTTCGATGAACTTCATCATTTTTATGCGTTGATGACAAAGGGACAACAAACACACACGTCGATATGTATCTACATATATATTTAGGTATGGGTTGGATACTTGACAACCGCACAATAAATTTAACTGTCTTTCGTTTCATGGAATTTACTATCACTTTGTCATCCGTTCAACTTGTCTCGATGGGGCAGACTAAAGGCAATTGAATCATTCAATTTATGTCTGACTAAAAGAAGCCTTTTTCTCTTATTTTAAATTCACTAAAACGTCTTTGTTTTTACACACACACACACACACACGTCCACCCAAAACATTTGGGAACAGCAACAACTACGGGTAGAACGGGAAATAATAAAGCCAAGCCTGTTTCTGTGTCTATGCAATAAACTCTCAATTTCATTTATATGTATGAGCCATGTTTGCAATTCAAATGACAAAATGGACGATGTGCGATATCTATATACTATGTGGACTGTGTATGACGAGGGCGTGTATATGAATGAGTGTTTGTATCTGTATGGACATTTTGTGCGTGGGCTGAGCGGCAATTAAGCCGTAAAATATTGTTGCCTACTTTTCGCAGCTTCAGGCCTCTGATAAATGCCATAAATTTATGCCCATTCGCAGCTGAGCTGCAAATTGAAATAATTTATAAACCATGAATGAATTAAACGTTACTGACCTTAAACACTCCATGAAAATATTTATATATTTTTTAATTGCACATCAAACAAACATTGAATCACGCATAAGGAATCGCCATGGAAATAGACTACAAGTAGCTAGAAATCGATTAACCTTTTTTGTAAACAAATATCACTATAGGTAGGGACATACATGGAAATATTAACGGAAATCATATAGTCAGTCATGCGGTGTATTTGAGATGCCAAACATGTTGTGGCAGTGCATTTGACATTCCATTTTATCCTCAAAGAGGCCCTAGACACATGGCTCTTGATGTTTCAATCTATGTACATGTACTAAGAAAACAAACCAACCAACCCACCGAAACGCCCAGAATCACAGTGGGCAAAATGCTATAAACTTTATTTTGAATACAAAATATTTAAGACACAAAATGTTTATTGTTAAACACCTTTAATTCTCATAAAAAGCCTTTGTTAAAGACTCTCGCTCAATTAGTTTGTCTCAAAGAGAGTCAAATTAGATTTTTTTTTGTGGATTTAAGATAACTAACCCATTGTGCGGCGTTCAACAAGACTCTTTCAGTTAACACGGCACGTACGAATTGTTGTTGGGTTTTTGGGATTTATGCTTAAACATCAAATCTTTAGCTTATATCCATGACTCTCTACATTTACTTTATATTTACTTTATGCATGGCTCGGATTACTTTTGTTGTTCGCCTTTTCTTTGGCCACTTGTTCTCTGTGTGATTTTTGGCATTTGGCACGTTGTTAGTGGCCCATGGGAGTGTTTGTCATAAAATGAAATTCGATAGGGTTTGGCAGGAACAAGTATTTCTTAGAAACAACAAGTTAAATTGCCTAATGCCAACCAAAACGGCAAATCAATTGCTAAATTGTACGCATGGCAATTCCAGACCAGAAATAAATGAATTAGTAAACAAGAAGCGCCGGCTACTCAAATGATAAACTTACACATGCATCTAGCTGCCTACTTATGAATGACTGGACTTTGCGGTATATTTTGGTCTTTTGATGCTCAGGAGACCATGCTTCTCTATACTCTATTCTATAAAAATGCCAAGAGTTTCATCGAAGAATATTAGAGAATAATAAGAAAAATAGAAAGCCTTTGTCGAATTTTCTCTCACACTTATTGAAATTATTGGATGTTAATCGCGTCCATAAAGCCAAATAAGTTTTTAGTTGACTAGTGACCGATAATAGTCTCTTAAATTGACAAAATTTTCCACTGAATTTTTCATAAGTGTCACGCAAATCTCATTGAGATGTTAAAATGCTTCTCTGATTTTTAACAAAAAAAGACGAAAATATTTCAAATGAATTCCAATGAATGGCAAATTAACTCAATGATTGGCATGAGCTTTTGTTCAAATACATTTACAGCGCATATATGTACATATACATATATTCAATATAAATATATTTTATTGACTTTTAATATATTCAGCCACAAGTTAAACCACTTAAAGCTGTGAGCAAAAAAAGTTCATCCAAATAGTTGAAGAGAAATCAAATGAAAATTGTTTAAAGATGAAATGTTGAAAAAATGATTTGAATTTGTGCATCGAAATGCGAATTATGAGATTTTTGAGAACAAGTTTTAAAGCATTTATATCAAAGCAATCCCCATAAAAACAATCTGATAACAACAAGGATGAAGAGTAGAAAAGTTAGCACTCATCAGAATGGCTAATTGGCAATTAAAAAAAAATCAGAAAGTTAATGATTAATTAATTAAAAACGAGATAAAATGAGGAAAAACTTTGGCACATTCAACTTTAAGATCAGAAAACGATTTAAGACCAATTTTAATCATACACCAACGAAACAAGACCGCAAATTTATGGCCAGAATATTGAAAACGATGAACATATGCATTTACACAAAGAGCCAAGACCAAGCAATGATTGAATCAAATGGCGACATAACACAATCCTAATTAATTGTAAACAAGCCATGAAAAACATCGGCGTCAGAGCATTCTTGCAGCTCATTTATATGACTTGTGGGGCATTGAATACCGAGTATTGTGTGCGGCAATAGGCCGTTCCTCCTCCCTCACCTTCTTCCATCAACAAACATCCATATGTATGAAAGACGGCTTCGTTGATGTTTCTCATTTGTACGCCGTACAATAATATTTTGATTGAATTTTCCGAGCAGTGTCGTGGGTTGAGAAAACGACAGCAACAAAATGCCATGTTATTTACGGTGACGCGGAAAACAAGTTGTTAAGTCAATGCTTTTAAAAGGGAAAATATCACCATTTGCCCTCTTAAGCTGACTTTGTTTTATTTTGTAAAGAAAAACGGAAGCACATGCTATTTAAAATTGACACAAACTACGTGTGATCATCACAGTGCTGTACAATTCCGAGAAAAAAGTGTAAACACTGTAATTCTCGTGAGTTTTTAATCGATTGTCATAGTATTTAACAAATAATAAAAACTAATAGTTCTTTGGAAATTTTGGAAATTTATTTAAGTTATACCTTTGAAGGTAAAGATTATTGTTTTATAAAATATCGATATGTGCCTTGAGATGACTGTCAAATGAAGTCACAGTGAAGTAAGTCACTTCAATATGTAATCGAGTCGGCTATGCTTTTCCATCTCTTTCACTTCCGTTTTCGTTCGAGCTTGAATATTCACTTTGCCTTTAGATTGCTACCGAAAAAGACTAGAATATTGGTTTAAAAAAAAAATTGAAAAATTGGTGCAACATATTTTCAAGATGTCGGTAGCAATTGTTTCTCCACAGGATGACGAAATATCAATAAGCACGTGCAATGGTGGTATCTACCACATTAAGCGTGTCCTGGCTGAACAAATGGAGACTATACGGAGCAAGATGGCACCCTCTGGTAATCCGGATGTAATACCATTAGAGGATACCGATTCGAGCACTTTTGAATTGGTCGTGAAGTGGTGCACTCTAATGCAGAATGTGGACACTGCTTCATGGAATGTGGACACATCTCGTTCTATGTTCAACGAGTTTGTGGTGACACACGGAATTAACCACAACATGTTGTTTCATTTGACACTAGCTGGCCTTAGATTGAAGGTTCAATCTCTTTTGGAGGCCACCGCTCGACGTATAGCCGATGAGATACGCGCATGTGAGACTCCAGAAGAAGCACGTGCACATTTTGGCGTCCATGAAGGATATCCACCAAATGCTGGATAAAATGAAGACGGCGAGGGACGATGGTAAATCTTCAAGATGATCCATTCGATGATGAAGAAGACGATAAAACGGGCAGTTGAGAGACTTTAACACAACACTTTGAATTATAAAAACAATAGAAACCCTCAAGATGATCCATTCGATGATGAAGAAGACGATAAAACGTGGAGTTGGGAGACTTTAACACAACACTTTATAAAAACAATGAAAACTCTCAAGAAATAAATACATACATGAAGACCTCTGCTAGGTATCACCACAGTCTATTTGATGAGTTCTGAATTTTGTTTTTTTTTTTATGCATTTCTATATTTATACGCATGTTTTGTGATGTTTTGTTGTCGCAGCACAGCCATTGCCGGAGTCAAATACCTCATTCGTCAATAAAAATATGATTCATTGTGGCTGTGAATGTCACGTTGACGTTGACGCGTCGCGACGCCCCAGTGATCAAAGTGTGGCCATCGCACAAAATGGTAAACATTTTAATTTGCATATTAAAAACGCACTTCGTATGCGAGTTTTCATATTGTAATTACATGTTCTTTTTGCTATTCCAAGTAAATAAGATTTATGTGACTGCGACGCAATTGGCATGGCCAGCAATTATGTGTGTAGGAGTAGGAGGATGCGTGCAGATTTATTTATGAATGAGACTGACTGGAGGGTGGGTGGGATTTAGCAGTTCATTAAAAATGAAGCATTTTGTAAAATGTTAATGAAATAAATCTGCGAACGTGCAAACCGGACAACCGCATATGTCAGGCACTCGGCCAGAAAATGTCAACCAGGCCAACCTGGGTGTGGCTTGATCTATAATTTATGAATGTTATTTATTATCAATGCCTGGCAAGAATTAGTTTAACACTTTCCGTTGTGCATCGTAATTTCTAATTAAAATGCAACAAACTGTGTGTTCAAGTAGTTTCGTGCGAAAAGACCCAAACAATTTGTTTGGATATAAATTTAAATCAATGTAAATTGGCACGACCCCCATTCCAAGACTCCTGCCCAACCGACTGAAACTTTTTCCAACAAAACGGGCTTATCGCACAACTGAAACTGAAACTATGTATATCTGCCACATGCCACAGCTCTGCGGCAAGGACTAGAAAGACAAATGCATATTGCAACAGCGAATGGCACTAAACAAACGATAAAAAGCCGTGCAAAAAAAGGAACGAAATAACGGAAATTGCTTTAGCTTGACGAACACAAAACCCAAGTTAATAGTTTCACCAAATGCTATATTTTAAGACTTAGGCGTTAATACAACGAAAAGGGCAAACAATCGGTAATTATTTTAACATTTTCAAATACTAACAAAAAATCTTTGCTCCATTTGTCAATTTGACTCATTGTGTATGTTTTTGGAAATTTCGGTTAAAAATTTATGACATTAAAGAAAAACAAATGGTCATAAATCAAATGCCAAAGTCTGGCCTTAGCTTGATTGTATGTATGTACATATATATGTAAATATGTTAGATATGTTGTCCTTCTCGTTTATTTACATGTGGGGTACAAATTGTTTGCCAATTTAAGTATTTGATTAAAGTTGGTCCAGCTCTTTGCTTTAATACTAAAGAATATTCTAACCTAAAAATAATTGCAACACATTTATTAATTTTGGTCTATTGAAAATAATTATCAATTTTGGTCCTAATTAAAGAGTTTAATTAAAACACTTAGAATGCATTTTAAAGCCGCAAATTATTGAGCCTCTGACTCTTGGAGTTCACTCACATTGTGTATACGCCATGTATGGCGGCCTCGTGTGTGGCTTTTAATTGCAGACAGTCGGGCTATTAAATGTTTTTTATTACACTTCTTTGGCAACAATTTTAGTACCCACAACGCCAAAGCCAAAAACAGTTTCATACGATTTTATGCACTTTCACGCACAACTTCATCAATCTGGCTAAAACTGGCATCACATATTTATCCATACATGTGTGTATGTATCTAAAAATCTAGCCACGTGGCTAAAATGCACATAAATGTAACAGTTATGGTGGAAAACTCAATCAATTGGCAATGATTTTCAATTCTGCATGAAAGTATTCAATTTTCATAAGCAAATAATATGTTGAACTATTTCAACAAATATTTATTTAACAATTCAAATTGCTATTCAGCGTAACCAAATAATGTGTATGATTTTAATAAAATATTTCTTTTTATTCACTTCTGAGTTCTGATGAATTTTACTTAAACGAATTCCTGGTATAAAAATAGAACGCCATTCACAAAAAAATGAGTAAATTGTTTATGTTTTAAAGAAAGCAAGCAGAAACAGAATTGAAATAAACAAATCACTAAGCATTTGTTTTTATTTACTTGATTTTTTTTTACTTTTTCAAGATGTTTTTTTAAAGCAATTATCATAGCTGAGTTTTCCAGTCGAAATATCAAACAATCATGAACATTGCCACAGAAATAGGAAAAGTAATATGATAATGTAATATTTTATTTAGAGCTTAGTTAATATACATAACTTCCAACTGATGACATTGCGAATTAGCCATTTCCTATACCTAAGTATGATAAATTAAAGTGCTTTGACTTTAATGTCACTCAATGAAATATGGGACGAGTGTATAAATGCCACTAATTGAGCACTAGATCCAAGAGCTATAGTTGCTGGTGTCCCACCAGTGCTCTTGCCATTGCCATCTGGCCTGGCAAGTGGCAATTTAATTTTTACGAGCCCTTAATGTGTCTTTAATTACAAAGCCGCTCTCTCATCAGGCTTGCTCTCTGCTTGATTGAATATTTACCCCCAAATTGAGATTAATGGTTGGGTTTGAGGATTCGGCCTGGAGGCTCTGTCAGGATATTAACATAACATTAATAAGGGACAACTAAAGCAGTAAGTACGCCCACACTTCCGTTTTTTGGCTTCGTTTTGTCAACGGGGGAATATTGCTGAGAGGCATCTGCCGTAGCCATTTATCTACCCTGGGCTTTGCCAAAATATTAATCATTTCGAGTGCCCCCGAGTGACTGTCAAACGGATGAAAGCATTCGCTGGGGGTCGCCTACAGTTTAGAGTCATGGCAATTCAATTAGCAGCTAATGAAGTAATTTCGTCAGGTTTATCAATTAATTTATTTTCATTGTTACGCACATTACATTTACGACTCAACAGGTTTCTCACCATAAAAATGGCATTTACACCGTACAGGATTCAGACGCATTCACATTCACAGATTTCATTTCTTTTGTGTAGTATACAAGAGGTCAGCATACAGGCATAAATGTTCTCATTCAGTTCCACTTAGTTATCTATACACAGATATTTGCCTCTTTGTGTGTGGGTGATGGCAAGAAGTCAGTACTTGAACGTGACAACCGGGCGTATGAGTGAGATCTTTTGACCAGATTGGCAGTCAAAATGTCAGACACTAGACTTTTATGGTCATTTCTGTTGCTGGCGTTTTGTCTTTACAGTAGGCGCAATTATTTTTTATTGACACGCCGAAGCTAAACTAGCCGTAGACAGATGGCATATTAGAATTACAACATTGTTTCTTCCCAGAATCTTCAATTGTCTGGCAAAATCAGTGCGAACCAATGAAATGTTAAGGCTGTAAATGTTAATTGGAAGGAATATTTCTATGTGGTCTGAATTTTACAATGATGATTGCTCACACCGATGTGTGATGAAATTGATTACTTCTTGGCCATTAAAGCACTTTTGTGTACATACACAAGTGTTGCAGCAAATGTCAACAATTTAGAGTCAGTTTTATTGCTTTTCATTTCAAATTTTAAATGATTTTCTACGATTATGTTTGAGAATGTAGACAGCAAAGGACAAAGAAATTTGGCGAATACAGCAAAAACACAGTATGATGACTTTTAAACATTGTTTCAAACTTCTATCATCAGTTGTTATCTTAAATGTTTTTATTTTAGAACCATCTCAAAAAATATTTATTACAGTTAACCACAAAGAAATCTTGTTCAAACTATTTCCGAAAAAAGTGTATTACATATTTTGAGCCTGATGCCTTCGTATGTGTTAGTCCAGCCCTGATGGCAGAAAAGGCGCAATAAGTTTTCCTGGCCCTGGGCCAACTATTTTTGGATGAGTGTAGGCAACTTTATGGCACACAGGAGGGCAAAAGCAGACAACCAAATGAGACCAATTGCATTTGGGGAACTAGAATTCAACTGTTTCTCATTATTATCATCATCATTGCTGTTGCCTGTTATTGGCCAATTTAAACGCCTGCAGCTGTTACGATACAGAACTTGGCCACCTTCTTGCTTCTCCGTTTGATGTTCATTATCTTGCTGAAATTGTTTGCCGTACGATACATTAATAGTCAAAGCTTTGTCTGGCCGAGACAAAATAACTGACCTTGACTTTGGCTTAAAGACCAACAAAAGTTTCAAGTTAAATAGTGGAAATTCGAGTTTAAGCAACATCCAAATGTAATGTGAATGTTATTTTGTTTGTATGTGTTTTTTTTGTGTTGATGCAGTGAATCAAACCGAAATGTTCAGGATATGAAACAAATTGCCGTTCTGGTAGAGACAGATTATTGAAGTCCCAATACAATGTTGAATTGCTATTGATGCTGCAAAATATTGTCATTTCCTGGGTGAATTCGAATGGCGGTGATAACTCACCAGGCTAAAACGAAATTTATGCGTTCTCTCTTTATCGAATTTTTCCATGTATGTGGCGTCATCATTTTTTGTTTCATCTTTTTGACCATCCATTTAAATGATTGAGATTGCCATTTAGGCGCAGGCTGTACTTTCCGTTACTGTACAAGTGCATAGATATATACATATATAAAGTCGGCATCATAATCAGTTAGTCAATGTTATCAATTGAAGTCGTAAACAATTTCTTCACGCAATATCCTGCTGACGCCATTGAGTTTGACCCTGGGCCAAGGAATTGTCCACAAGTAAACAACAAATTTTTGATGTTTTTTTTGTGGGGAGGCATATCAAATTTGGTGTGGCCATAAAAGCACACACAAACGAAATTAAACAAACACTGGCAGTGGTGCGTTCTTAGTCGTTTCCGTTTTCCGGTACAGCAGCCCAGAAGTATGCCACGAAATGTCCCTTTTTGTTCATGTTTGCTGAATGTTCGGTCAGGGTCGAGATAATAAACAAATAAATAAAAGCCATACATACATAGGTCTATTGTTTATTTGAATTGAAAACTCTCGATTTGAAATAAAAGCCAAAGTTTTCGCAACCAAATCGAATTTTATGTGCGAATGTGAGTTTAGGATACACTTGGGAGGAAATTTTACTGCCATCAAATGCTGGAAATAGGCTAAATATACATAGGCCAATATCTAAATCAATATTGGTAGTTTTGTATCTACGATTAATTTTCTATACTTGTGTTTATGATGGCGCAATATATTTCTACGCAGTTTGATTAGCTCCATCGTCAAAGTAAGTCCCAGAAAAACATCCATGAATATAACTTTACACTAATTGATTTAAACAGAATTATAATAACGATAAGAATTGATATCTGTCCCAAAGTAAACACACAAATCAAGCCATTCATTCTAACTTATTGTACAAATATAAATAAAAACAATCTTTATGGTATTGTTCATTACGTATTCACAAGTTTTTATTCACATTTGAAATGCATTTGCTTTGCATTTAGTAGCTACGACTATTTTAGAATCCATTGGTAATATTTTACACATTGTTTATTTTACAAGGTGACATAAAATCACTTGATGCTATTGGTGACGCTCGATTCGGCAACATAGTTGGCCAACCATTCGCCGACTTGAGCCTTATTCAGTTCCAGCCATTTAATGTTGGCTTTGACCTTCTCCAGAGCTTCTTGACGAGCCGCAGTTCCGGCCCCAGCCTCTGGATACTTCTCAAAGAAATGTTGCATTTCCTCGAGCTTAGTTTGTGTGTTGAAACGCGCTGTAATTGTGGGAATAAGGCGTCCCAAGGTACGTTCGGTAATGCCAAAGCGATCTACTAATTGCTCCCACTTCTCCCGTACATAATCCCAAACCAGACTTTGTCCCACAGGGTTGGTTGAAATGTATCCAAGCAGCGTAAAGTAATCCTGACGACGTACAATATTTTCATCCCAAGCCAAGTTAATATAGCGCTGCAGTAACCATGGAACCTTGACAGCGGCCAAGGCATTCATCAACTTAAGTTTCTCTTGAGCATCGGTTTCGGCCTGATATAGCTGATAGACTTGATCCCATGCGGCTTCAGTATTCACCTGCTGCAAACCATAGTAATAGACAACGTCGCGAATATCTGGACTGGGACGAGTAGCTGGACTGGCTAGCCATTGGTTAAACAGCGTAGCCGCTTGTTGCAAGGAGCTCTCGTGTCCTACTCCACAAGCAGCAGTAAGAACCTTGATACGCAGCCGACTGAAATGAGAAAAAATATGGGTGAATCATATGTTACTCTATGGAGGAGAAAAACACATACTTCTCCAGATGCGCTGTGCCCACAGTGAATGTAAGCTGTTCCACAATGGGAGTTAGAAGCTTGCGAGCATAGGTTGTATAATTGCTAAATAAATCGGTATAATAGAGACGGTTTCTCAATCCATTTATCCATGTTGTGCCCACACTCCAGGGCACATAGTCTTGCTCACTCTCCAAATATGTGGTCAGATCCAGTGCCAGGGAGAAACTCAGCTGTCCAGCGTCGGCCAACGAGCTGGCGTCGTTCAGAAGATGGGCACGGTCTGCAGTGCTGAAGGTTTCGCGCGATGCCTTAATTGCATTTGTCAATGCAGTCCATTGTTCAGCAGGATAGTTGACTCGATAAAAGCCCACTTGATCCTTGTTAAATTTAATCCAACTTGTTGCACCGACAAAAGAAATAGTTATCTCGTTGTCATTGTAATTGAAAATCGTGCTCTGAACTGTGCTACTAAGACTGCTTATGTACGTGATGGGGATGGACCAACGATAGCTTAAAGAAGTTTATAATAAAATAGGTTAAACCATTCGTTTAGATGTGTAGGTAGGAAAACTTACTTGAAGGAAGATGCCTCCACCTCAGCATCATAATCATCCTGATTGGCCAGGAATCGTTTTTGGGTCAACTTGTAGTTGTTGCCCTCCTTTGTCACTTCAACCACAGGGTAGCCCATTTGCTCAGTCCAAGTTTGCATGATAAGTCTATGGCAGAATTGTTAAATAACAGTTAAATATGTCGGGGACGAATGTATATAGCCAGCCACTCACTTGACATCAAAGTCCAAATCGTCTTCCTCCTCAATGGCAGTGAAATAATCCTCGGTGGTGGCGCTACCGTACATGTGACGGCTGAGATAACGTGAGGTGGCATTTTGAAGTTTTTCTTCGCCCACCAAATTCTCACACATTCTCATCAGACAAGCTCCCTTGGAGTAGGTAATGGAATCGAAGTATTCCGTAATTTCGGAAGGTGTATTCACATCTTTGACTATTGGATGCGAGGCTGTAGTTGCATCCAAGTCCATCACCGAATGCATCTCCTCAATGACGAATTGATTGTGCATGTCCCATTCGGGATGCATGTGATGCACTCCCTTATATTCAACGAAGCTGGCAAACCCTTCATTTAGCCACAGATCGTTCCACCATTTCATGGTAACTAAAATGGGAAACAATTGTTGTACTAATAGTGCAATAAATTAAGTTACACCCTCGTCTTACCCAAGTTTCCAAACCATTGATGAGCCAACTCATGAGCAATTACAACAGCGACACGCTGCTTGTTTACACTAGAACTGGAATTCTCGTCCCAGAGCAAAGCTGTTTCCCTGAATGTCACTAGACCCCAATTCTCCATGGCACCAGAAACGAAGTCGGGAATGGCCACCATATCCAATTTTGGCAGTGGATAAGAAGTACTAAAGTAATCAATGTAGTGGGCAAGGATACCAGCACCCGTTTCCAGAGCATATTGAGTCTTCTCAACTTGGGCAGGTGGAGCGTAGACACGCACTTCAATAGAAGTACCTTCTACGGTGGTGTTCGTGTAGGCAAAGTCTGAGACAACAAATGCAACCAAATAGGTACTCATGGGAAGAGTCTCTTGGAAGTTCACTTCAGTCACATCACCATCGATGTACTCGCTAGCAACGGGCATATTGGATATAACATTGAATTCAGTTCCACTTGGCTTGGCCACGGTGATGGTGAATTGAGCCTTCATCGACGGCTCATCGAAACATGGGTAGGCCGAACGAGAAAAGGTGGGCTCGAATTTAGTGGCAACCACTTTCCTTTAAAGCGAAATGAAAATCAAAAACATTAGAAATGCTATAAAAATTCATTCTTAATTAGGGTTAGTCATTCAAATGCATGCATTGGGTTGTTAGTAGTATCGCTACTACCTGGTGCGATTGTGCAGCTTGTCCCAGTAAGAGCTCTGATAGGAGCCGGTAATCCTATCCGTCAGTGAACCATTGAAATTTAAATTCAAGCTATAGTTGCCCACAGCCAGAGGTTGCTCGAATTCGGTTACCCAGTACTCATAGTCTGGATAGGCGAATGCCAGAGATGGTACTATTGTTTTCAGAGGGGCTCCCGAATCATCCAATTGCTGGAGATCAACAGTGCTCACATTTTGATGCTTAGAGTGAACGGGTATATAGGCAATTGGCTCCAGCACCTGCAGATGGATGCTAATTTTGCCTGTGTAGTTCTTCTTATTGAGATCAGGACGCAGATGTAGGTCATATTTCAGCGGCTTCAGTTCCTTGGGTAGGCGGTATGTCAATTTTTGCAATACTTTGCTGGCGGCTTTTATGGCAGGTGAAATGGTGGCCATGACGGTGCGGAATTTACTTGTGGCAGGCACTTGTGTGGTGAAAGAGCGATTATCTGGCGTTGGGGGTGGTCGATAGGCAGTTTATCAGTAAAAATAATAAATATTTACTAATCTATATCTGTGTTGTTCTGTCGCCGAAAACAAAAACAAATCGAATTCGCCCAGCTTTTTGTCGAATGCAACAACACCAATTCGCCCTGTCATATCAGATTCGCTCCGATGGGTCGATATCGATAAATAGCTATCACTGTGTTGTTGCTTATCGATTAAAGCTACTATAGACTTGCCCGCCATATTTAAATTTAATCCAGAACTTTTATCTAATGTAAACAATAATAAAAACTAAATAATTATAATTTTTACAACTACAAATTATTTGTAGTACAAAACGCGTTTTCATCTCTATTAGTTTTCCTTAATTGTTCAACACTTTAGATTTTTTAAATACTGTATGCCACAAACCTGCAGAGACACTCAATATTGGCTTGGTGGACAACAATTGATCACGATCCACATATATGGTGCGTATATTGCCTTCCAGGCTCGCTTGACTGCCGTTCGCGTGTTGCTTTTGATGCTCATCGGCTATGTTTTTGCCCACATAGACGAGGGCCCCTAATAGGAATCCGCAGAGCACCAACAAGAACACACAGAAGGCGACTAGTGTAAGGATTGTGTTGCTAGGTGTTTTATGTGCCTTTCTATGTGTATCCTTGATCCGATGGTTGTCGTCTGTCGATAGGCTGCTACGTGGGCGTACGTTTTTCGTCGCATACATTCCGTTGACTTTATTTTTTAAACTTATTGTTAACTAGATTATATACACGTGAAATGAATGACTCGACGATCTATTAAAATTTAAAATGGCATTGTCCGATATTTTTTTATTATCAACCTGGCAAATGTCACTGGCACCAGCTCTAATTATAAAATATTTTATGTTTACTTTATAGTGTCATTTTATCTTGAACTGAACCAGGCAGACATCTGCCTATTATGGCATTGACAAGTGTAATTCGAGAGCAGCTTTAGCAGACCGAATTACACACATAGCCATCATTATTATCAAATTCAACACTTTTTTAATGCCTCTAAATAAACAAACTTAATGTTGTTGTTGGTGCTTTTGATGGTAGACTGGATATCAGCTTCCGTCATCATTTGGACGATTGGCAATTGGAGTTGGATTTAATTCCATCAATCAGTTGTAATTTTTGCCCCTTCTACGGTCACGTAATGAAAATGATCGTTTCATGAAATTGTAACTACCTAGTGGCGACCAAGTCGACCATCGAGTTCGAGTTGTAAGTTAACCGCAAAGTTGCACTACAAATTTTCCCGGCTTGTTGCAATGATACGGCGATCAACCTCTATGCAACCACAGGCCACTTTCTATTGAGACGTTGGCGTTTTCAGATTGATTGATTGATGATGCCAAAAAGGTTGTTGGCTTTTGCTGGGAAACATGCTGCACGTATTGTGACCATGTAAGAGAACAGCACTCAGGATATGATACACCCAAAATTACCCGAAATGAGGAAAGACATGATGCGAGTGGGAAGAATATGCTAATTTTGTCTAGCTGTCAGTCAATTGTGTGAATAGTTTTTACATATCATGCTCATCATTTGTTAAAGCTGCCTCCATCAATGATGACGAACAGACAAATGTATGCACACACTGGTGATGATCATGATGCTGATGATGGTAATAATGTTGATGATGCAATGGTCTGCCTTTGCCGTTGACTCAATTAAGGCGCGCTCACAAAAACCACAACAAAAGAATTGCATGACTACCTTATGAGCATCAACGAGCCAAATACTGCATACAATGGGACAAGTTGTAAATTATCTTCGGTTTGGCCATATACATATATGCCTCATTTTGTAGCCACTTCTTGCTTTTATACCTTATTCCAAAGTTGATCTACAAAAAAGTCTGCTAATTAAGACATATGACATAAAGTCAAATAAATGTCATTTAATTTCTTTTGCTCAAGTTTAATGCCCTTAGAACGCTTTGTTGTTGCAGTTCTGGAGTTGTTTGTGTTTTTATTGAAACTGAGAAACACGTTCATCAACTTTTTTAAGGTTCATAACTTTCTCAAAATAATGTCGCACAGAAATATCAAGAGAAATGTAAATTATTTGCCTTTTACGTGACAAGTGCAACCCAAAAAGCACCCAAATGCGACCTATAAAACTTAGGGTTTACACCCACTAAAGTAACTTATGGGTTAAGTGTATGTTTACGTGTTTGCAATTTTGATTATTTCTTTAAAAAACACACAAAAAACGAAAGACAAATACACGATAGTAAAAGGAAAGACAATGAAATGATTACCTCAATTTGCATGTTTGGGGTTAACCGTATGCAAAATAATTTAATCAATATCAATCAAGAAATTGCATAATGCAAATGAGTCAAATAATTTATATAAGTTACAAAGAAAATTTTCTTTTCACTTTGAAGGCGGTCAAAAAACAAAAAACTTGTCCTCTTCTCTATTCTAAGGTTGATTCCCATCATTAAGAAAAGACTGTGAAATGGGATAACATTGGCTAAGTCGAAGTTTGTATACCCTTGCAAGTTGTTGTGTTGCCTTTTTTCCTAACTTCAAACTTGTAAAAAAAAAAAAACAATTTCTTATTTTATGTATTACATTTCCACCAGAAAAATGTGCTGTATACTTAAGCCGGTTGCAATTTTTATGATCGCTTTTGATTAAATTTGGTTACCAGTAATTCTATTAAACTAGTAAATACATATGTTCTAATTGAGGTCACCTGGCTGTACATAGAAGTCTTGACTTGCTACTCAACTAATTGACTATCTTTTGCAGACTTCTGATAAAAATGAATGTACTTTTTTTAAAGGGCATAAAAATGGAAATTATTTGTCCAGAAGGTAGCCAAAAAGAATGAAAAAGAAATCAGTGTCAATGAAAATGAAAGAATTGTAAATAAACCTAGTCACCCACTAATTGATACCCTCTAAAATCATCTACATATGGATCATTACTCACTGATAACCACTCTATCTACACAGTGATGATTCTATTGTTATTATTAAGTACAGGATGGCTAAATGTTAACTTTTAGGAACTTTAACTATTTAATTTTACTATATGAGCATGGAATATAATTTCCCCCAATCTATGTATACTCCATAAAAATAGTTTATAGGGTACAAATACAATGTTTAAACGCAGCCCACGTTGCTTAAGCTTTCAAAGAATAAAACAAAAACAAGAAATAAATGTCCAACCTACAAAGCAGCAAGTGGCTGTGGCTGGTAGTCAATGATGTCGATGTCGACCCATTTTGTTTGGGGTCTCTTCTGACGAAGAAAGTCATTTCTCAAGCTACTACGAGTATGTACATACAAACATACATGCATACAAGTGTTGTATGTTTGGGGCATTGCCTACATGACTATGGCCAATGCATTGGCCGATTTAAGGCCAAGAACTTGCGGGGCAAGTGAACTATGCATGGAAAAGACTGCAATCGGATGGCTATGCCGAAGCCTGTTTTTTTGCTTGGCCTGATGAATGATTGGTGGGGGTTAGGGGGAAAGTGGCGAGTTGGGTACAATGGGGGGACGGAGAGGCAACGCATGCTCTATGGTGCAACCTGTTTTGCCTGCGTGCCAGCCGGAGTGGCCATTGTGATATCAGCAGTTATTTATTGTGTTTATTTATTTTGTTGTTGAAAGTCAAAGTTGGCATAGAATTCAATGCGATCCGCATATTAAAATAAGTTTTGCGGTTCGGTTCAATGCGCACTCAATTAGAGACGAAACTGAGATCCGTAACGGTTTCTAGATCAATTCAATGACACAATGACAGTAGCAGAATTCAGTGACAGATTTAACGGTATCAAAGTGATTTTATTTTGTTGACTATTTTTGGCACTTTTGTGACTTTTGCTGTAAGTCGTAACTACGTTAATTAACAGTTAGAGATTTCCGTTTTCTGTCCACTTAATTTCTGATATTCACACTATTTAATAACGGCAGTTGGCATTGCCTTAAGCTTTACTTGATTTAAATCTATGTGTATTTAGATGTCTGTAAATTCCGCGCACTTTTCCTCCATTCGCGTAATAAGAAACTCACGCGCGGGCTTAACAAACGACCGTGCCGCTTAGATTGAAAGTTACAACTGGAAAAAACAGTTCGAAACAGTAAAAGCTACAGCAGCAGCCTAAGCTTTACTTGAGCTTTCATTCACTAACAGCTGAGACCGGCTTTAACTCCAATGGCATGCATTAGGGGTATTCATTGATACTATTTCTTTTACTTACTGTTTACTGCCATCAGATGTGGTATATTCACTCAAATATGCTCCCGTCAGACTTTCCAGCTTGCAATCAAAGCTGGCCGAGAGTGTATAAGCCTTGCTCAAACTGAGGACCTCCCTTAACTTGATCATCAGCAATTCACGAGTGTCGTCCAGATACCATTCATCAATGGCAATGCGCATGCGTGCCATCATGTTAAGGATACTAATGCTATGGACCTCCAGATCCTTGGCATGCAATACTATCAAATTGGTGGCGTTCATTGCCTGGAACTGAATGGAGACGGTGCCCTCGCAAGCTCCCGTGTCAAGATTAGGCTCGAAGTACAGCCTATACTTGATAGGAGTCAGTTCGGTGGGTAGGCGCCATTCAATCTACATAGATAAGAAGTATACAAGTTATCCAAAATAAGCAATCGTTAACACATCGATAACATCGAGTAATCAATTAACTGATAAGATCCCACACTGGACTAAGGTCAAGTCATAAATAATGTTTAGACATAACTTAGGAATATATGATGACATTTTTCAATTATTTGGTTTATTTTTTGTGTAAACTTAATACTATGTATTATGTGGTGTTGGTAATATTAATTTATTTTTATTTGCTTGGATATTTCAGTCACAAGATTGGCCTGTATATAGTCCTCAAGAACATCCAATTTCATTTTGGCTTCCTCCAATTGTAACCATATATTATCCCTATGGACAATGACAAGGACAAGAGCCACTGCCAGACAGGTGGATAGTAAGCCAAAAAATATGGCTACACGTTCCGCTGTGATGCCATCTAATATTGATATGGAAATAGTTTAGTTCTGACAATAATTCAGCTATACTGATTATCTGAAATTTTTCCATACCCTTAATGTTCTGCTTTAAATTGCCCATATCGAATAATAAACTCTGCTCTGACTAACGGCAAACTGCTAACTGAAAATGAACAATCTTGTGGCTAAGGCTACCGACGAAGCGACTTAAACCAAACCGATAAGCACCTTAAATTATACGCAACACCATGGGGAAATATGATAAAAAAAAAAAACAAAAATTAATTTGAATTAGTGGGCCATGCCGACTTTACGATGTCCAGAAAACTTTCTTGTTAACAGTTGTAAAACAACAACGATTAAAAAACTTTTCCTGGGTATTTTTCTACATTAATTAATTCATTATCTTTGCACTTACCTCTTCGGGATCGGGCAATCCTGTTGGCAGTGTTGGATAGATGGGATTGAGACCTGTTGATGTTGAACCGGATGTAGTACTAGAAGAAGTACTAGAAGATCCTGGTGTTGAACCACTTCCATCATCGGGAGTAGTGGGATCAGGGGATATTGGGGATGTTGGGGATGATCCACCACCTGGTGTATTTGGATTGGCTGTTGTTGTTGTTGTAGTTGTGGTACTGGTTGTTGTTGTCAATTCGGTTAAAACTTCAATTTTATCTAGCGCATCCTGTAATTCGTTTTCCAGATCGGCCTTTTGCACAGCCAACACAATAGTTGAAACACAAAAGGCTGTTGTGGCCAAGCCAAAGAATATGGCGACATATTTGACTGTCAGCCCTGATTGTGATGAAATTGAAAACAGATTGAAAACAGATTTTCTTCACTTGACACTTGACACTATTCTTTGGTTTTGATGTAAACTTACAGGCGACCATTTTGTTAATTCTTATGAAATTCCTTGATTTAAAGGATTCAGACGCCAAGTAATGCTTCCACTACCCTGGACGTTGAATTTAAGACTAAATACAAGCCGTCAATCTGACCAAACTATTTGGACTTGATAAACAGATTACTGGCCGATATCTAAGAATATAAGCCATATACATAGCTGGTCATGGATCGATCGATCCATGGCTGATATAATATCTATATGATGCGTACAATTTGCAGAGTTTATATAGGTTTTTTTTTTATTATGTCGCCATATATCGAATTTTATAACCGGACAGTCTGTCAAGTCATGATTCCTTATTTTACATTCACAATTTTATCACCGGCTATTGAAAATTTCGTGCGAAGTCATAGAAATCGCCACGTTTGACGGATAAAATAAAAATTCATGGTTTTATTTATGATTTGATTTTGGTGTTTATTCTTGTTTTATTGAACTCTTTAGGGACATTTGATTATGCAATGGAAATTACGACTATTTAGGCATATTTATTAGATAAAAACAAGTTTACAATGGGGTTTTTGCTGGTCATTTCTATAGCCCGGAAAGGCCACTTAGCCATTCACCGATATCGCCGCTATTCTGTTCCAGCCATTGAATGTTGTACTTGATCGTTTCCAAGGCCACCAACCTGGCATTGGCACCAGCTCCGGCTTCCGGATATTTAGCAAAGAATTGCTGAACTTCCTCGAGTTTCACCTGGCTGGCAAAGTATTTCGTGATCTGAGAAATTAGGCTGCCAAGATTGCGGTTGTTCAGATCGAATCGGGCGGTTAACTCTGGCCAATGCTCGCGATAGTATTCCCAAACTACAGGCTCACCAACGGGATTATTGGCAAGATACTGAACGCAAGTGAAATAGTCTTGAGATCTCACAACACTTTCGTCCTTAGATGCCAATTCCAGGAAACGATAAATCAATTGGGCATCCTGAACACCAGACAGACCGTACATAAGCTTCAGTTTCTCGCTGGCATCGGTTTCGCTATTGAAGAGATCGAATAGCTGCTCCCAACTGGATTCACTGCTCAATTGTTGCATACCAATGTAGTAGACAATTTCGCGTAAGTCAGGGGATGGTTTGTTGGCATCCGTAGGATTATTTAGATAATTATTAAAGAGCTGAGCGGCTGTGGTCAAACAATCAGGCAAACCTAAGGAACAGGCTGCTGAGATAATGGAAACACGCAGGCGACTAGAAAGAAGGAAGACTGATTAGTACAATTTACTGCCACAAGTGATGTAGAGAACTTACTTTCTTAAATGATCATCAGCATCGACTGTCCATCCCACTTCCTGGTAAACGGTAATGACCACGGAACGAGCATAGTTCAAATAGGCAACGTAGGAGTCATCATACATAAGGCTGCGACGCAGTGTCTTAAATTTTTCAGCTGCCACATACCAAGGGACAAAGTCACGCTCCAAACCCAAGAAGGCGGTCATCTCAAGGGGAATGCGATAAGACAATTGACTGGCATCGGCCAGGGCAAAGGCATCGTCTAGCAAATGCGCTCTATCAGCTATGTCAAATCGATTAATATTCGTGATCAAATCCTGAGTTATTGAGTTCCAAATGGACTCTTCGTAGTTGACACGATAGAAGCCCATTTGGTGAACATTAAGCTTTAACCATTTGACATCAGAATCCACAACCACGCTTACTGCATCTTCGTCATAGGGAAAGATAAAACTACTAGCTTCTTGGCCACTTTCAAACGTATCCAGAATATACGTGAGAGGAACACTCCATTTATAGTTAAATTCACTTGTCTCGAATTCCTCGTCATAGCTGACCTTGTTGGACAAGAAACGTTGCTGGGTAATTGTGAAACCACTAGCACTGCTACGGGTCACATTTAGAACTGGATAGCCCATTTGCTCGGTCCAAGTGCGCATCAATAATTTCACGTCAGTTGCGGTGTATAGAGCAGCAACTTCCGACAAGAAGTCATCGGTCACTGTGTTTAGGTACTGATGTTTTTCCAGATAGTTGGTAACAGCCTGCTCAAAGATTTCCGAGCCCACAAGATTTTCCAACATGCGAATAACCGAACCCCCCTTATCATAGCTAATCGTATCAAAAATGGCAGTAATTTGATCCGGTGTTTTCACCTCCTGAACAATGGGATGCGACGAGAGTTTGGCATCATATACCAAGACGGATTGCAGAGTGGCAGTTTGGAATTGCTCCAGCTAAATTGTAGGAAATTGAATGAATCAGTGATTACATATTTTCTTGGCTCGATTAACTTACCATTCCCCATGCAGGATAAACGGCATTTACACCCTTGTACTGCATGAAACGAGCGAAACCTTCGTTTAGCCAGATATCATTCCACCAATCCATGGTGACCAGATTTCCAAACCATTGGTGGGCTATCTCATGAGCCAAAGTACCGGCAATGGACTGCTTGTTGGCAGTAGAACTGTAGCTCTCATCGTACAACAGAGCTGTCTCTCGATAGGTGACTAAACCCCAGTGCTCCATGGCTCCAGATGCAAAGTCTGGAATGGCAGCCATATCCAATTTCGGGAGTGGGTATGGTACTTTATAGTATTGAATATAATACGCGGTTACAGCAGCTCCAAATTCGATGGCAAACTGAAGTTTATCCAACTGTTGTGGTGTGGCATAGGCTTGCATAGAGAAATCTTCTCCAATGCCATTGGCACTCACAATTGTGCTCTTTGAATCAAAGTCAGAGATAATAATGCAAGCTAGATAGGTACTCATCTTAACGCTAGTTGCGAAAACAGCTTCAGTATTTTCACCCAAGTAAATAGATTCCTAAAGGGTTAAAAAGATTTCTGATTAATCAAGAATGCTAGCAAGACTTTTTTCCATTTTCTCATACCGTTTGCGGCATATTGGAGACAGCATGGTAAGAGCCAGTGGGATGGACCACTGTAATTTGGAAAGTAGCCTTCTTGGCTGGTTCATCAAAGCAGGGGAATGCCTGTCGAGCGTATGTTGGTTCAAACTTCGTAGTGGCAATAGTTCTATAAATTAGACAATTCATTGCATAATTTTAGGCTGGGATAAGAAATAAACTTTACCACTCACCTTGGATCTCCGGCTTCTGTTGTATAAATGCTGCTGTAGAGACCGACCAATTTGTTCACCATTTGGCCATTGAAAATCAAGCCCAAGGTAATGGTTGAACCAGCTGTCAAATCTTCCTTCATGGTGATAATCAGAAACTGACGCTCCGTTTCCAACACATAATTATCAATTTCATGGTTCAAAACATAGACGCTTGTCAACTCCAGCAGATAGGAGTGCAAAATAATTTGATTCGTATCGTTCAGCACATTGATACTAATGGTTTCCTGGCCACTGAAGTTGCCTGTCGCAATATCTGGATGCCAATAGAGTTTATAGTGCGTGGGCTCCAGAGCAGTGGGCAGGCGATAATCAATCTATCCGCAGAAAGAGAAAGAGACAGAATAGTGTTAAGCCATTTTGTGATAAGTCAACGAATGTGTCACCTCATCATCACGTCGCACACGATCCTTGGCCAAGTCACTGGTTCTGCCATTCAACGACTCGTACATATCTATTTTGGCCTGCACATCTGCCAAATCGGCCTCCAAATTGGCAAGTTGCACGGCAACCACAACGGTGGCCGTGGCAAAGGCCACCACCGCCCAACTTAATATCACCTGCAACCAATAACTCGACAAAAACATCTTTGCAATTCCAAATGCCGCAAGTAACTGAAAGGGGGACTGGCCAGCAACGACTCAGTCGGTTAATTGTGGTAAATGTATTGCTTTTGCCTCAATAACTATTCTTGATTGTAGGCACTTGAATGTTTTATACCCCTATTCAATCATTTGCGATAATTTTGGCTTAAATTATGATTATGACCAACAGAATCGACAAAAGGGAAACAACTGAACTATTGGACGGACAATGAATCTGCACAGAGTGCGGCAGTGGAGCAGTAACAATTATCAAATGTCAATCAAATTACACTGTGTGACAATATATGTATTCTTTTTTTTATCACGGTTCGAAGTCTAAGCACGACTATTACATATAGTAAAGATATGAAAAGTCTTATGCAAGATATTTTTCAAGACACCTTCGAAAATTTTCTTTTACATCTCAATTTCATAAAAAAAAACCTATTTAAATCTGATTTAAATTATATCTTCTCAATAGAACCATTAATTATTCCAAATTATCTTATTCGACAGGAAGGCACAAATTAAAAATGTGGCCAGTGTTGTATAGCGGCTTTAAAGGCGAAAAGATTTATCATCCTTTTATGTTTTTAAATTAATTAATTTATATTGCGCCATGTAATTATGGAAATCTGATTAACGATTTTCAAGTTATGTTTAAGTGTTTCAAAAAATGTGACACTTCTTTGTTTTCTTGATTAAAGCTAATGCAATTTTGTCACACAGTGTTATTTGCGCAATATTTCACATTTAAACAAAAATGCAAAGATATTTTTCCATAGGTAAACAGCGGTTAGTTATCAGCAATGTCTAATCGATTTTCCCTTGTTACCCAATCGATGGTCTAAATAGGTATACATATATACACACATATGTGTGACTAGTTTAACGTAATTGCTTATTTATAGAGGTGTAATTTTGTTTTTTCCCCACTAACTGGGGCTAATCTTTATTTTTCAATGGTTCTTCACATTCCCATGTTTGTTTATAGTGGCAATAAGATAATAATTATAAGGTTATTGGATAATTATTAATGTCCATTTTATAAGGCGGTTTATTTGGCTTGTTGTTGCTCGTCCAGCCAGGCGTCAACGCTATCTAAATTCTCTTGAAGCCACACAATGTTGTTTTTCACTGTCTCTAGAGCACGTACACGGGCCGCAGTGCCAGCTCCGGCTTCAGGATATTTCTCAAAGAAATATTCCATCTCCTCTAGCTTGGTTTGTGTATTAAAACGAGCTGTTATGGAGGGTATTAGATTGCCCAAATACCGTTCGTTCAGGCCGAAACGTTCGACCAATTGCAACCAGTTCTCACGTACATGCTCCCAAACAAGTGACTCACCCACCGGATTGGCTGCTATATAGATAAGACAGGTAAAGTAGTCCTGACCCCGCACATATTCCTCATTCCAGGCCAGATTGATATAACGCTGAAGCAACCATGGCTCTTGGACAGCTGCCAATCCATACATCAACTTGGATTTCTCGCTGGCATCAGTCTCATTTACAAACAAGTCCCAAACCGATTCCCAAGTTTCCTGATTGCCCACCGACAACATGCCGTAATAGTAGACAGCCTCACGCACATCAGGATTGGGACGTACGTCGGGATTGGCCAACCAGCTATTGAACTGTAGGCCAACCTCGGTGAGACATGCCTCCAGGCCCAAAGAGCACGAAGCACTCAAAGCGGTAACACGAAGAAGACTGCAAAATAGGACATAAGTACATCTACCTCTTGGTCTTATCAGTACGAAACTTACTTGTTGAGATGTTCTTCATCCGTTGTCCAGCCAAGGGACGTGTATATCGGTTCAATCAACTCTGTGGCATAAGCCTTGTATTTCTTGTAGCTACTAGTGTAGTATAATGTGCGCTTCAGGGATGTCAATCTCGAGGCGGCAACACTCCAGGGCACATAGTCCGTTTCCTTTTCCAGATATTTAGTCATATCGAAAGCTGTGGCATAGGGCAATTGTGTAGAGTCGGCCAATGCGAAGGCATCGTTTAACAACGAGGCTCGATCTCCGGCACTAAAGCTTTCTGGCTTGGCCACAAGTTCATTGGCCAGGGCCTCCCACAGTGAGTCATCATAGTTGACGCGATAGTAGCCCACCTGGTCAATATTGAACTTGATCCAATCCACAGCGCTGGTCAGGGTTACAGTGACTGTATTCGAAAGGAAGAAGATGGCATCAAATGTGGTACTTAATCATGAGATTCAACTTCGCATACATATGACCCAACTTACTTTCGCTCTGATCGTGATAAAACCAAACGCGCTGGACCGTCGCACTTGCGCTGGTCGCATATGTGATGGGAATCGACCAACGGTAGCTACAGTATTTATCAAAGACAGTATAAAAAATGTGCGAAAATTTCCATCAGATAGGCCAAATGCAACTCACTTGAATTCCGAATAATCGTGGTCTTCATTATAGTCATTCGGATTGGCCAAGAAACGCTTCTGTGTCAATTTGTATTCAGTGTCTGAGATTTTTTCTATCGTGACCACAGGTAAGCCCATCTAATAAACAACAACAGCAAAGATAACAAATGGGTTAGCAGGATAGAATTTGTTGTGGGTATGTTATTTTGGATTACCTGCACAGTCCAGGTCTCCATAATTGCGGTAACGTTATAGCCCAAACCCAATTTATCTATTTCCGCAAAAAAGTCAGCCGTTTCTGCTGTCTTATATTTATACTCATTCAGATAGTTGGTAACTGCCTCACGGAAAGTTGTCTCACCCAGAAAGTCTTCCACCATACGCACCAAGGACGAACCCTTGGAATATGTAATGGTGTCAAAGATTTCTGTTATCTGATCGGGGTTCTTAACAGTTTGTATAATTGGATGAGAACCTAAGGTTCCATCCAACGTGAGTACACCATGCAAAGTGCTAGTGATGAATTGATCGCGCTACAGATAAAATAAAATGATTTTATATATTCGAATAGGCTTAACTGCTAGAACTTGCCATTTGCCATTCAGGGAAAACAGAATCCACACCGAGATACTCTATAAAACTGGCAAAGCCTTCATTTAGCCAAAGATCATTCCACCAATTCATAGTAACTTTGTAGTAAATAAACAAAGATATTATTATCTGATTGTTCAGAATTAAATGGCTATATAACTTACCCAGATTACCAAACCACATATGAGCAAATTCATGGGCAATCACACTGGCAATTCGCTGTTTGTTTGTAGTTGAACTAGTCTCAGCATCATACAAAAGAGACGTCTCACGATAGGTGACTAAGCCCCAGTGCTCCATGGCCCCGGAGACAAAGTCAGGAATGGCTGCCATATCGAGTTTGGGCAATGGATATTCAATGTGGAAGTAATCAATATAATACTCAATAACCCCTTTGCCCACATCCAAGGCAAAATCAGTTTTATCCAGCTGCTCAGGTGTGGCATAAACACTCATGGTGAAGGTCTCACCAATGCCCTTGGTATCGATCTCCACTTGCTTGGCCGTAAAATCAGAAACAATGAAACATGCCAAATAGGTGCTCATGGGTACACTCTCCGAAAAAGTGACTTCTGTGAAGGCACCTTGATTAACTTGCGAATCAATGTCCATGTTGGAAAGAGCATGATAGTTCCCATCGACGGGATGCACCAGTGTAATCCTAAAACTGGCCTTCATTGCTGGCTCATCGAAGCATGGGAATGCCTGTCTAGCATATGTGGGCTCAAATTTCGATGTGGCTATCCATTTGCGAATATCGTCTGCCTTCAAATACGACGAACTGTACAGCCCAACAATTTTGTCAGCCATCGAACCCTCAAATCCCAAATGCAAAGTTATTGTACTGCCCTTTGTCAATTGTTCTGTCAATTCAATAGTTAAGAATTCAGTGACCGAATCGAATATGAGATCTCCTTTGATTTCCACTGACGAGCCGTCAGATTTGAGTACAGATTGACTGGTTATATTTAAGTACAGCGAATGCAAAATAATCTTATCTGTGGCTTCGTTAACGCTAATGGTAATTTTTTCCTGTCCACTGAACAGACCCGTCTCGGTATCCGGAAATAGATAAAGATCATAGTGGGTGGGAGCTAAATCACTTGGCAAACGATAATTGATTTCCTCATCCGGTGATGTGGTAGTAGTAGATGTTGTAGACGATTCTCCTGGCTGTGCAGTGGAAGAAGATTCCCCAGGAGCTGCTGTGGAAGTTGATTGGCCTGGATCTGCAGTGGAAGAAGTTTCCCCGGAACCTGGTGTAGAAGTGGATTGCCCTGGATCTGAAGTGGAAGAAGATTCTCCGGGAGATGGTGTAGGAGTGGATTGCCCTGGATCTGAAGTGGAGGAAGATTCCCCAGGAGATGGTGTAGGAGTGGATTGCCCTGGATCTGAAGTGGAAGAAGATTCTCCGGGATCTGCAGTGGGGTTACTACTAGTCGAGGATGGTGCCACTGTTGATGTTTGCAAGCCCGCTTCCAAGAGATCCAATTTCTCCTGCGCCTCGCGAAGATCTTTCTTTAAATCAGCCTTCTGCACGGCCAGCACAATAGTTGATATTGTAAATGCAGTCAATGCCAGGCTCAGGCCAATGGCAACCAATTTTGCTGTAATTATCATCTCGCCAAAGTTTGGCGCGTTAATCCGGCACGGGCAAAAACTATAGCGCTACTAAGCTCTATCAATAAGCGTTAACCGCAAGGTAACCATTCTATAAGTGGACTTCTATATCTTAATTGGTAACGTGCGATGCGATACGGCAACGCACTGATTGCTAATCTAATCGACAAAGCCTCTAACGGTTCCTCGTTCTCTTAATACAGACACACGTTCTATGTATACAGATAGACGGTTTGTGAAATTTATGGGCCAAACCGTTGGCCGCGTGCTTTGATTAAACTTAGAAATGCCAAAAACAAAACAAAAATCTGCTTCGTTTTCCCCAGTTCATTTTACAAAAACCCGGCGCCGGCGCCCAAAGTTTCCAATTCCTTAAATATCCATGTGTGACACTACTAGAAAACCAATTCAGTACATTTTTTTTATTCTCTACCTGAATATCGCTAATATATCCTTATGGTTTCAGTGTTTGTGCGTGTGTGCGTGCGTGTACTATCCCGGCGCTTAGGTCCTAAAAAACCCTTTTCCGGTACTACGTGGCTTCGACCTAATTAGAGAATTTGGTATTTTCATTGTGTTAAAACCCAAATAAGGTATTTTCCCAGGCATATTGTGAACTCTCTGGGAAATCAACATGATGTTGACTTTATTCCTATAATGTTTAGATCGTTACTGTTCAAATGCCGTTGCATTTAAGAGTTGTGACTTAATTGATCCTTATAAATATATTTAACATTTTTTATTTACAATACTTATTAACTCTTTCACGTTACAAATTTGACTCTCAATGCCAAAATCCATTTGCAGGAAAGTATTCTTATCATATCTCGTGATATCTAAAAAATGTAGTTTATAATGTTTGTAATTGTAAGAAAATAACCGCTTTATATTTTCAACTAATTGTTTAATAAATACAATTAAGATTTCAATATTGTAAATGAAATTTAATGAAATTTCATAGACATTTTATTTGTATATATAAAACTCCAACAGGATTTATGAAACAGTCACATCAACGATCATATTGCTACATTATCCTCTCGATATTGCTTTTAACCATTTTTGTGCCTAAGCCCTGTATTAACTTCTTGCCGGAAATACCAACAACAATTCCGACTTCATACCGGGGTATTCACAACAGCTTACCGCAAAGCGCAATTAATTTTCCAAATTATATCCACACAAAACATTTTGCTCCGATCCTTATTTGTCATATGTTTTGTTATATAATTGGCTTGCCATTACGACAGGCCAAAACGAGTCCCGGACGGAACGAGGACCACGGGACATTGATATTGTGCATCTCAGTTTGGGAAAATCCTAAAGTGTGAATGGAATTGTCACAGAGTTCATTCATGAACACATCCAACCCCGCATGATGTCTACCTGCTTAAGCGTGGGAAAGTTGGGCGTTCGGCCAAAGGCATCTAAAGCACTGGACATGGCCGCTTAGACAACGGCCAGTCGGTATCTGCAGGTAGTCCGGATAAAATTGGGCTGCTCCGCAATTGCATCGCCGTCTTAGGCTGATGGGTTATTTGTTTGATGCTGGGAGTTTTTGTATACAAAAAGAAAAAAGTCCCAAGTGGGAAAGATAAATTTCCGGTTTTTCGGTCCAGTCTCGTATTTCCCACGGGTAGATCCCGACGGGCGACCCCTCGTCCGAGTATAAAACCTGGGCGAGGACTCTAATCAGCAATCAGTTGAGTCAACGACAGTCAAGATATAACATCAGAGCAGAATGTTCTTTATACACATATTTTTGAGCTTTGCCAGCTCATCGGCGGCCATTGTTGAGCCCATGAACTATTATCAATACACACAATTCCAGGCTCCTCTCTCCTGGGAGGCCATCACTAGCACTAGCTTGGAGCAGGCATTATCCCATTGCCAGGAGAATTTTAAATGGCAACGTTGGAACTGCCCGAGCACTGATTTCGTCAAAAGGAGAAAGAATGCAGGAACTGGAGTTATTCCCCTGGATCGTGAAGATGTCTATGTGGCTGCCATTTCCATGACTGCCATTGTTTACACACTCACTAAGGATTGTGCGAATGGTGTGATTGCTGGCTGTGGATGCACCAAGAATGCCCTAAACGTACCCTGTGCCCATGAGCCGGCCAAGGCATTGGAACAATACGAGAAACGATTTGGCCTCGGAGTGGGTGCAGCTGCTCATAATCAACGTGTAGTTGGTGCCCTACTCAAGCAATCATTGGAGGAGGAATGCCGCTGCAAGAAGTCGACTGCACAAGGCAAATGCCTGGAGGAGCAATGCGTATCAGTGATGAAACCCTTCGAGTATGTGGCTCAGGATTTACTACAAATGTACGACGATGCCATTCAACTGGATACTACAATTAGCAATCTAAAGATTATGTGGCAAAACATACCCTTGGACTCTATGGTCTATATGCAGGATTCGCCCAACTATTGTGAGCCCGAAGCCAGTGGCCGTTGGTCCGGCACACGGGGACGCCGTTGCACTAAGGATAACAGCGGTTCGGCCGAGGAGCGACTCTCCTGCCAGCAACTGTGCCGGGTCTGTGGCTATCGCGTACGCACTCAGCACGTTCGCATGGAGCGTCGTTGCAATTGCAAACTTGTCTGGGGATTCCGTCTCCAATGTGATGTCTGTGTGCAATTGGAACGACAATACAGTTGCTACTAGACGGGAGCAGCAGGTGCTTTCCTTTTATTGGGGGCGCTGGTTGAGCCCCTCTACATCTATATATATTACTTAGATCTTAAGTTGTTATTAATTTATTGCCAACTAAAATATATAAAACAATAAAATATCAATCGTTCAAAATATACAACTGATGACCGTAAATTTATATATCCCATGCCAGATTTATTTACCCAGATACGAGCAGGTGATATTGTCGATGGTTTTATCTAATCGCTACAAATCGAAACAGATCAATATACTTATAAATTGCATTTAACTGGAATTTTGATTATAATTGTTCACTATGAAAAGACTTGAAAGGCGACAATTCTTCTATATATTTATTGCACATTCCATACAACTAAAAAAACTACAAATCTTCGGTGAAACAACAAGTCATTTAGCTTATCCATGTTGTCGGTTTGCCTTCCACCCGATAGCCATTGTAAGCAGCCGCTGCCGCCGACGAAGCGGCTGCCGCCAGCTCCGAACGCCGACTCGGTTCGCCAGCCCAATAGGATGGCACCTCATAGCTCTGGACCATTTTATTGCTGTTCTTAATGGCCGAAATGATGAGCAGGAAAATGGCCAGTTTACCCACTAATATGGATTTAACTAGAAGCAACTTCAGCTTTGTCACCAAAAATGGGACAATTGCCGATTGAATAAGAAAAGGCAGGATGAATAGGGGCAAAACTTTGGTTATCATGTCGTACTTCTTGCCGCGGCCTAAATAAATTAATGGATTTGGTGTTAAAGAATGATTTGAGAGGAGGTCCCGGATTGAACTCACCTTCCTCGCTGTTGTCTAAGCTAAGCCAACGGGCGGCGACAATCTCTTTTAGATTCTCGCCATCCAGTTTCACATGGACAATGTCGTTGCTCATGTCCAGACTGACATTTAGGCCGGGTCCCACTTGATACCGCTGCATGTTTTCATTCTCCTTCTCCAAAGTTGGTTCTGTATTGACTTCGGAATCTTCATTGCGTTTCTTGTTGTTGTTGCGATATTTGCGCTTACGCTTGCGTCTCTTTTTGTCCGAAGTCCCCTCAGTGTCATCATAAATGGGTGTCTCTGTTTGTGCCTCCAACAATACTTCGGCATTGGCATCGCTACGCAATTCCTGAGCCAAAGCATCGACATGTTCATCGGCATTGGCCTCCACTTGCTCTGGTTCTGCTATTTCAGTTCCCGTTGCACTGGCCCCATTGTTGGACATTTGGACAGCACTAACACGATCCCGTAGACGCTTCTTGTACTCACTGGTCGTCTTATTGCCCAAATATGTACTCTTGTAGTTCTTGTAAATGCCCATGAAGATTTGTGTGTTCTTTTTTAATGCCTGCTTATCCTCAGGCTCGTAACTGCTGGCCAATCCGCGTGCCGCTTCGGTGGCAATTTCCTCACTAATGGTTGTATCCTGGCCACTGGCTAGCATTGTGCTCAGGGCATAGAACAATAGAAATCTTAGCAAGCCACTCATCTTGTTTGCATATCACTGAACACTTGGATGGTCTAAAATCTGAGTCTTAGTCTTTCTGCACGCTGCGATGGCCAGACACAAAATGTGGCATGATCGCGGTGCGCCAAGCGTTTTATCAACTCAGAAGAAAGCAGACTCCAGCCAGAAGAGCCACTCTCTGGCATTGGAATTGGGCACAGCAGCCACAATACAGCCAACAAGCCAGCCGGTGTCACTTGCCAGCCAAACAACAACAACAAACTAGTTGCTCGAGTCAGAGGCTAGAACACGATTCTTGTGCTGATTTGGAATCCTCTTCAATTAAATTGCCAGCCAATGTATGTTGTGTCTCTGTTGCAAATATCTAGAGTAGGCCTGCAATTTCTCACTGATCTCGCTCATTGATTTCTTTTAGCTGTAATTGCCACCATACCTCCTACCATACCTTCCCCTCCGACTATTGCAACAACTTAGCCATAAATAATATTGAATTGTTTAAGTAGACTCCTAACGGTGGCTGTCGTCATTCTTTAGCCCAATGCCGCTGGCAATTAACTCTGACGGCCATAGCATGAGAAAGTTGTTTAACAAAATTGGTCCATCATCTTGGCTTGACAGTGCTAAGATGTTGATCTCTTTGGCTATAGCGAGGGTATATTTTGTCCCCCTTCAAAATCCAGAGTAGAAAGTAAATTCTATTGATAGGAGTACAAAAAATCCGCTTAGCATATTTGGTTTTCTCATTTACTTTCCCGTAAATTATTCCAAGGACTTTACGCATTTAAAATATGCGCAAGAAAAAGACAAATAGATAATTGTTTCGTTTGAAATTTGTCAGTTTTTAAAACATAAAATCCCTAGTATGATGTGCTATGTTCCCTATATTTTGCCTAATTTAACTTATTTAACCCTATTACATCATTACGCTGCCATGGGAGTTAGAATAAATATCGTACTTTATTCCTATATTTCAAAGGATTCCAATATATTTTAATATATTTGAAAGATTTTGTAAGTATAAATAAATCAATCCTATAATATGATTGTATTAGGAAGTTATAGTATATACTTATACATATGTATTTTATAATTGCAATTTAGGCGAACACTTTTAAACTTTTAACTTCGTTTCTGGAGAATATAAACTAAAAATTTCTTAATAATATCATTTAAAAAATGGGTCAAATGGTTAAAATGTTTGAAAATTTTTTAAAATAATTCTTTTAATAATTTACAGTGTTAAATAATGTCCATTTTTACTACTTTTTAAGCGGAGCAATTGTTGACTTGTTTTATTCTAAAAAAAGCTAATTCCTTATTTCTTTGCTGACTGATTTCAGAG
Organism: Drosophila paulistorum; assembly: GCA_018152135.1. Classification (NCBI taxonomy): domain Eukaryota; kingdom Metazoa; phylum Arthropoda; class Insecta; order Diptera; family Drosophilidae; genus Drosophila; species Drosophila paulistorum. The sequence goes on from JAECXG010000690.1 coordinate 2,290,916, forward strand.
TTTTTCTTGTGCAATTTGTTGTTACAACTATGTTTATGTTGTTGTAAAAATTCAAGTGTTTTACACTCTCTCTTATCGAAAGTGAAGGTAGAGGCATGTAGGCTGTGTGGGTGAGGCCTGTGTAGTATATAGTTTATGTATATATTGGTATTTTATCAATGATAGGCCGTTACAAAAACAAAGAATCAAAAGAAAGGTAGTAGATTAATATGCGGCACCTTATTGTTAATTAGCTGATTAATCGTTATGGTCATGTGGATGAAAAACGAAAAATGAAAGCGAATTGACTGTTGTCCTCAATATATGAGCACGCGTCGTGAAAGAATGCCCATGAGTCCGAGGCAAGTTCCGATGCAGCACCACCATCTATCTTCACGCCACCAAATGCGTTAACATGCCCCTAAAGGGCGGCAGTGAAATGCGTATTCGTGGTGCGAGTCAGATTCGGCATCGCTGACCGTTGGGTCTGGCACGATTTGCTTGTTTTGGTGCACGTTCGTGCGACATTGCTATGTCCGGCTGACGAATTTCAAGTAGTTGCCCCCCGCCCACGCTTACTGATGCCCATCTAGACTCAAGACCCTATGTCGATAAAAGCCAAGTTCATTGTGAGTAAGCCATTCAATTGTGTGCAAGTGCTGGAGCCGAGCAGTGCCCCCAAACGGATTACGAACGAACTCAAACAAAAAGGACTAATCAATCCATCGAAATGGCTGCTGTTCAGAAAATTACTCTAGCCCTTGTGTGCCTGTGTTTCTTGTGTGATGTGGTTCTATGCCAGCAGCAGGCCAGCAATAATTCGGAAACGGATTCCGATGTGGCTGGTCCGTAGCAACTGAACTCAAGTGGAAATTGTTGTTAACTGTTTTGTTTTCATTATAGAGAGCCGCACATTTGGCCATCATTTTTTGCGTCGCATTAGCTTTGCCCTAGTGCCAGGAGCATTTGTAGTCGGTGTAATTACCACCTTGCTGGCCGCTCTCACTGTTGTCTCCATTAAGGGTCTGGGTGTGGGTGTCATCTTGCTGGTGCTGGCCATCGGACAGATGTTATCCCGTGCTCTGCCCGTTCAGGCAGCTGCTGCTTATGCTGCTGCCCCAGTTCCCGCTCCCGTTCCCGTTGTCTACTCCCATTCCCATACACAGCAGCCCGTTTGGCTGGAAAAGGAATGGTAGAGCTGCCAATTAATACGCAGAACAAAACAGAATCTTAAATGGATGAGGAAGAGCTGGTAGCAAGCCAAGTTATACCTCAGCGAGCATGCAACCAAATAATAATTTAAGTTTAGTTTAAATTATTTATTTAATACCAAAACAAAACAAAAGAAAATTAAATTAAAAATATTTAATTCAAGCAAAGACTTTGTCCAAGAAAGAATTGCTATCTTTCTGCTTCAACATTTGATGGCTTGATCACGGAAAGTGAAATTTTATCTCTCATTTCGTATGCCAATCAGGCAACGATTCACAGTTCTTTTTCAATTGCTCTTCCGTCGTGTTGGGCGTCCAGCTTTAAAGACGTGCTCGCCCCCACCCAGCACGTAAAGAAAGTCTGCTTCTTTGACCAAAAATGGGTCACACTTATGTTAGTCGAATATGAAAATGAAAAAACAAAAAAACAAAAAAGAAAAATAGCTATTAATAACAATGTAGATTTCATTATTTATAATCTAACTACTCCTATGCCTCATTATGGTCGGCTTTTAATTGATAAACTCTCACTTGATTAAACTAAAGCACTTTGCTGGCCATCTATCTTAACTGGGCATAACTTGGCAACTAACTAACTAGCTAATTACCCCGTGCCGTTTGAATCCGGCTTCAATTGTTCCACTTTGTGACAATTTAGCAATCTTGGCTAATCGTAAAAATTGATGACAACGAAGATGACATACACTTAAACTGAACATTATAGTACTCACTAATTGTCTCGTTTTGGGAAAAGTGTTCTGCGATTAGATAAAGACTGTTTTCCCATTTACATTCAAGTGTTGATGGTCAGGGAAATTATTCAAATTTCATATAGGAGATAATAGAAATTCTCACTAACATTATCAGATCATAAAAATTTCTATCGCATAGCGGGGAATAGTGTGGGTTACTCTTACTTGTTGACGCATTGCTGACATCGTTCGCCTGTCTGATATACGAGACAAGTGTTCCAGTTTTTAGAATTGAGTTCCCACTAGTTGACCATGGCAGACAAAGCGACAAGCGACTGCGACAGCTGTGAAGTGCCCGATAAAATGCCAAAAACCAACGCAAAGATAAGAGTCCATACTATCGCCTAGTAAATAATCCACGCCAATGCTTATAATCTGGAGTGAGCCATACAAAAATTTGGTAATACCAGAAAAGAAGAAATGGAATAGGCAAATAATTTAGAGAAATGGGACAGGCCAATAGAGAGCGACAACGTCTATTTGACCTGCTAAACTAAATCTAAGTAGTGGTAGCAGTCTCTGCCAAGCCAAGTGAAACCAGTTGGCCAGAGGAAAGCGGTCGAAAGAAGTAGCCATGTAGACAACATTTAGTTGGCTGCCAAGCTAAGGATTGTCGATGCTCTGATCTTAGACAAGCGTTCAGTTTAGCTCTGTGGCTGCTGCAGTGCAGTTGTGTCCAGTCGAGTCGAGTCCAGCAAATAACGATTCGTTACGCAAATCGATATGCTCGTCCATTTTACCGTGCCGGTCCTGTTCGGGCTTGGCATTTGTCTCGTTTCAGGCCAGGCTCAGGAGCAGCAAGAAGCAGAAGCAGTGCCACTTAGCCAAGACATGAACCAAGATGAAGGTCGTGCCCATCTTTCAAATAGTGTGCCATACTTTAGGGCGTCAATTCCCATGCGTGTGTATGACTGTTTGCGGGATACAAGCATGTTGCGATGCACAAAACTCTATGTGCTCCAGAAAATGGAGGAACGCAAGCATATGCCACATACAGCCAATCTGACCAAGGACTTTCTTGATCAGTTCTTTGGCGAGGAAACTCAATTGGGCAGTCTCGTTTCGCACAAGTATCAAAAAATGTCAGAGAAGGAGCTAAATCAGCGTTTAGTGCAAAACTTTCAGCGCTTCTTCAAGCATCGGGATCTTAAGTTAAACATTTTACCCGGAATGCTTTTAAAAGTTATACCCAGCAAGGAAAATAAGTTAAAGTTTACCATAAAGAAGAGTAAGAAATCGATCTTCTGAGGGGATTTCAGTAAATAAAGCTTATTATTTCACTCACAGACATAAAAACCCGGATGGGACGTGCTCGACGACGCGAATCCGATGACCTGCAACTGAGTCTAATGAATCTTCCACCCATGGGTGGAGTGGGCGGTAGCAGTAGCAGTGTCGAGACCTATGAACCCGAAGCAGAAGGCGACTCCAAACAGCAGGGCTTGGCTGGTGGCTCTGGCGTAGGGGATGGCGGTGTTGCAGGTGGCAGTGGTGGATTATTGGGCAAACGGAAACACAAAAAGAATTCCTATAAAGTGACCATGCTGCAGATGGCCGTACCAATTCTAGTGCTACCAGTTATATTGTTGGGCAGCCTTTTGCCATTTATTTTGCCGGCTCTTAAAATGGCCACCATTTTGTCCCTTCTGATGAACAATGGCGCTTTCATGGCCGCTCTGCTCTATGCGGCTCGAACTCAGGCCAATAACCAGGATGAACAACATATTAGCTATAGTTAGCCCTACCATTAGTTACATCTATACTGAATAACTACTATACATACTCAATAAAGACTGTCATTGGCTTCAGTTTCCACACTATCAATAAACATTTTTGTAAATTGTCGCTAAGGCACTCGTAGATCATTCATCTATGTGTGTTAGATTCAAATGTGTTAATTATACTTCAACACAAAGTTAATTTAATTTAGCGTAAATAATTACAATCCTAATGAACTAGAAATTTAGTTCACATTTATTTAAATTCTCCAAATATTTTGATTTTCAGAAATCGTGTAGTTTAAGACCAACTATAATTAATTTTTCTTGACTCTCATGATCTAGAGAAATGTTCCAGTTTAGTCATCTGAAATGTTTATTATTTATACAAATAATTTGTTTTCATTCTATAATCTAATTCATTTGCTTCTTTTTGTAGTAAAAATTTCGGGCTGTAATATTCAAATTGTTCTTATATTGAGATATTTGCAAAAACTGAAACCATAAGGTACCTATTAGTATTTGTTAAAATCGCCAAAATATATGTTCAATTAGTTACCCAATTTGGTATAAAAGGATCAACATAGTTGTTTTTATATATTTTTTTTGGTTCGGTTCCAATCTCAAAGTAGGAATATAATCTCAATTTATCATATATTACTTCATTTTATTATGAAAAACAAAGTAAAAAAAAGTAAAATTCAGGTTTTTAAATGTTTTTTAGATTTTTTTGTTTGTATTTTTAACAATTGTTTTTTGTTTTGTTTTAAGAAATTTACAATAGGAGAGCATTTGTGCCTATATAGTATAACTAACAAAAAATTTACACACATAAAAAGAGTCGATGCTTAAAATAGACCTTAGTAAGTACACTTAAAACTAGAACCTCTTGCGTAGACATACATTCATTTACATATAGCTATATGTATAGTTGCATATACGGCTCAGTAAACTGAACGATATAGGCAATTTAAATTGGAAAACATTTTTTTATAATTAAGATAAAGATATAGTTTTCTATTTGATTTTGCTGTGGTGAAAATTTACTTCTTTTTTTTCTTGATTTTTGTTTTTGTTGCAAACTCTTTGACTAATCTCGAATAGTTTTATTTGGAATTGAAGCCATTATTTGATATAACTTTTTTAATTCTGCCATGCCATTTATCGTTTGGCATGCGCTTAAACAGTCGACAGGGACTCGACTCCTCCTTCTCCTCCTTCGAAAGGGGGCTAAGAATTTGTATTAAACAGACACCATTTTGTTTTTGTTTGTGTTTTGTTTTGGAGTATATAAGCAATTAATATAAATACTGCAGTCCCGATTTGTGTTTATGTTTCCTTCGATTTTGTAAGATAAGTAAACTGCGCTCTAAGACGCCCTAACACCCTAATCCTGTTTGCATTCGAGCTCACTGTTTACAATTGAAGCACCCTGGCGATCCTCTTCGCTAATGTCCTTGTCATCCCAGCCCCAAACGGCTGTCTCCTCCAAATCATGATCCAGATGAGCAACCAATTCGTTAGAGGGAGCTGTATCATTATTATTGGCATCGATGAGAGCAGCAATATGTGAACCATCTCCAGTACGCAGGACACGCTTGTGGACCATGTCCTTCGACACGAACTTCAGATCGTAGGCTTGACCTAGAAATCACCAAAAAGTTAGTATACCAAAGCATTAATCTGGTTTACCGGAAAACATACCAATCTTAGCCATCACATCAATGAAAGCCGTGGTCCAGTTGTAGCCATAAGTGCCCAATTCAGCTGCTTTGTAATCCCAGGGGAAGACATGATGATAGTTATGCCATCCCTCGCCGAAGGTGATGGTCGACACGAGTTTAGTGTTCACCGAACTGATGTTGACGTCGTATGGTTTCATGCCATAGAAATGGGCAGCACTGTTGACCAACCAAGTGCCGTGCAACGAGAAGGTATAACGCAGAATGGAGCAGGTGAAGAAGCAAACGCGCAGCGATGTACCCATGCAATAGTATGGGAACAACATGGGCAAAACAAAGCAGCAAATTGGCATAATAATAAAGTAGAATCTAAAAGCAAAAAATTCGATTAAATTTCAAGTTTTACAAGACAAGAACGGAGGGAACTCACTTCTTTTGGAACATAACCACGGGATCCTGTTCAATATCACTCATATCGATTTGTTTTCCCTTGCTGGTGACATCGGGATGCTTCTTGCACATCAGCCAACCCATGTGGGCAAAGAAGAAGCCACGTCGCGAATTATGGGGATCGGCATGTGTGTCGACGAACTTGTGATGCACACGATGATCACGTGTCCATTCCCAAATGCTGTTCTGGAAGGCCAACGATTGGCACAGCATAAGGAAGATGCGCAATGGCAATTTTGCTTTGTAAGCCTTGTGAGACCATAGACGATGCACTCCAGCCGTAATGCCCAATCCACCCAAAAACATGGTTATATAAACTGCATAAAGGCAATAGTAATAAGTATAAGAAATTTCAAAGTCGATCAATGTTTTACTTACTTGGCACTATCTCCAGATACGCGCTTTCGGCATAGACCAAATATCCTCCATATAAGGCCATCGAGTGGAGAATAACGAAGAGGAAAACATTATGCCAGACAATTTCCAGTTCATAGGGTTTAACAGCTGGTGATACCTTTGCTTCAGTGGCCTTGGCCACCGGGGACTCCTTGCTCTTGGCTGTTGACGATTTCACCACTGCTGACGGTCCAGAGGCGGAGGCGGGAGATGCCATCTTATTGTTGTTACCATCGGCAATTGCCGTTTCGGCCAATATAAAGGTACTGCCTATTAAATTGGGTGTCATCTGCAAAATGCCAAAGTATTTTTAAAGTCAATTGAAGTCAAGTCAAATGCCTCTCTATATTGACATTCCCACAGCTTATTTCCTGATTAATGGCCTGTCACTGGCAGGTCTTTGTCTTCCCCCTTCCTTGAGAGATGATGCAAATTATGTATGGATGTGTGTGTGTGTGTGTGTGTCGGTGTGTGTACACCTCATTTCGTATGCTTGGCAGGCTCTTTCTAGCTTTCCTCATAAAAGGCATCCCAGTCATCATCCCAGGCCCAGCTGCACAGCTAATTATGGACCAACTCGAGGTGACTGCTACCAGATTGATGCCAGAACAACTTTAGCTAAAACAACAGCGACCTTCGGCTATTTGAATGATACTCAAAACTGATACAAAGATAGCAAACAGGAAGTTAAATTCAAAAATCCAAATTCAAAGAAACGAAAAACAAACGAAAAAAAAAACACAAAACAGAAACAGAAACAATCAAAGAGGCAATCGATAATATTTTTTTTTAAATTTATGTTTTTCTCTTTGCATATTAAACTGTTTTGCATTTTACAAGTCTTCCTATTCAAAATGAAAACTGAAAATGAGTACAACAAATTTAATGACAAATAAATTATTGATAATGAATGAAAATGTTAATTACTTATTCTGCATATGCATATTACGCATACGCCTAGTGTGTTACGATTTAAATTACCACTGTAATTACTTTTAGTATCTATTTATTTATTTTGCTTATTTGATTAATGATTATACCTTATCGATTTGGACATCAGCATTTGCTTAGTCAGCCATAGAGAAGAGCGATTTAAACATAGATGGATAAGTTTTGCCAAACACTCGGTTAACTAAAATGGCCACTTGGAAAATCGTGATTTGTGGATTGTAACCATATACCGCAGATGCAGATAATTGCATATACATATGTACATGCAACCACCAAACATCAATTAAAATGGCTCTTCAATGACATTGACTTCAAACTTTAGTTGAATGTTTTTGGCCTGGCAACAGGTTTCCCACAACTACATACTAGACAGACTCTTCGCTACTTTAGAATCGGCAATCGACAATCAGCAACCGGTTGACCTCATAACATATGCATGTTATTTATTGGTATAAACAAAATTGTTCTTATTGGCTGAAAAGGCAAGTTTTGCTCCAACAGATTTCATGTCATTAACTTGGCTTTGGTTCAATGTCATGAGACGTTAGCCTTTTATTTTTAACAACATTTCTGATTCTAGTGATTTCCAGGTATTATTCACCCAAAAGAATTCTCTCAGCTAAGCATAAACAAATTCACTTTGAATGCTCTTGTTACTTCTATCAAATTGAATATTCTATTTACAACCCTATTTGGACTTTAATATACAGAATTTAATTATCTTATATCCTTCACTTTTAAGCCCTCCATGCATAATATATTTCAATTGACTATTCTTTCTTTAAATCATGAAAGGTTTCAAGGGGAAGTCCGTCAATATTTGGAATCTTTTTCTTTACGCCAACTAGTGATCAGGGAATTTTTTAATAAGTCCTCAAATCATAATTTATTCTTCGGACACCCCCTGAAAATATTTTCTACACCCGTCCATGCTCTAAACTAGTGCACATAAATTCTATATGCGGTTGCATTCAAAACAAATGCAAACTCCAAAGTTTAATGTCATTATCCATACTCAATATGCAACAGAAAGTATCTATTCTGGTAAATTGTGCGTGGTTCTTAGTTTATGTTTTTTTTTTTTTTTTTTGCTTCGATGGCACACGAACCACATCAGCCACACGGTGGCTAGAAACTAGTTTTTGAGAAGTCAAGAACTCTATTTAGTTTTAGATACGATGAGGCATAACGTCCAGTCAATCATTCTTACCGGATTATTAGCATAGTTAAATAACCACAAAAATATTCAAAAATTTTGCTTTTGTTTAACAAAAAAAAAAAAGAAAAGAAAAATTCTGAGAAGCCGAATCAAGGTTCTCTATTTTTAAAGACAACCTCGTGCACAGTTTGTGATATTGATTCTGTTTATGATTTTGATTCAGATTCTTTGCCTTTGCCTGGACAATCAACACGTCACAAATGGAACTAACAATTCAATGTGTGTAGTTAGAACAACAGAACAAAAAAATAAGATTTATTTATACATACATATATATTTCTTTATAGTGGTTAGAAAACCTGACTCAAATCTAATGCCGCTGTGATTGATACCAACGGCCAGAGCTTCCATTGATCGATTCGAGCAGCTCGCACGCAAATACGCGATGCCTGACGCATAATAAAATCAATCTTCCGACTGGGGATGGGGAACGTGACTTTGGTCTGGCCACAATTCGTTATATGCATATGGATACGGACCAATGGACGACAGTTTGTAATATATGTATGTCTATAGCAACAGCACAGTAGTTCACATTCATATTATGCGTGGTGAGGCATCAATATTCATTATTGGTGTGTTCATATTGTATGTAGACATGCACGATAACTTTTTTCGCATTCGAAATTAGCGCGTTCGACGATGAAAAAGAGATTCAGAAATCAGAAAACAGAATCAGATACCATATCACATTCAGATTGAATAGAGAGAACAAAACAAAAGTTGGCAATGGCCATACGAAATGATCATAATGATGATAGTGATTATAGCCAGCCGACTCCTTTGGGGATTTCGTCATCGCCAAAAAACCCTATTGATTTCTATGGATAGAGATTCCATAGTCATATTTAAGGCTAGCATAATTTTTTATTTATTATGTGAAATACGTGAGTAGCCACAGGTTTGATTCTTATATTTTTTTGATTTGCGTAAGCAACAAACCATAGTTTTGCTCCGCGTTTCAGGTGAATCACTAGAAAATCAAGCGATTCTGAAGTGCCTCTGACGCTTGTCGTTCATCGAACATTTATTATAGATGCCTAATGGTTTTTTGTTTTGTTTTGTTATTATTAATTTGGTTAAAATGTTTCGATTTTGTGCTGTGGTCAAACTTTTATGATAGCCTCGAAATTACTTCCGCAATATTAAAATTAGTTTCAAGAACTTCTGAATTTTCAATATAAAACTTCTAAGAAATTGTATCTATGTTCTATTTCCTTTCATTGAAGATTTTATCACCAAATTATTACTCACCATTAAATTGTTTTGTAGAAATCCAATTAAATGTATTTTTGGTTAGGAGTTATTGTCTTTTGTAGTTTTGTCTCGTTTTACAGGATGGAATCGTTATCCAAGTGATCACCAGACGAATTTAACTTATGCACCGAAAGAACACACAAGTTTAGTGTCGCACAGATAAAAGTTCGTTATTTTGTATCCTTTTTGAAGGATACTACTCCGGCTTTTTGGGTCTCTTTAGTTAAACACATACACACAAAACACCACACGGGCACGTCCACGAGGCGCGATGAATGCACGGCTTATGAAGTTACGGAACGAGTCGCAGTGCTTTTTAAGCGCCTAGTTGAAAGAATTCGCACAGAGACGATTGTTAGACGAATTGTCTACTAGTCTGAGAGGGAAAGAGCGACACAGTGTGCTTCCAAAGTTTGCCGACATCGAATTTAAAAGCCATCGTCGTTGCTCTCGGTCGCCTCGGAATTCGTTATTGTTTCTGTTTCTTTTTTTTCGCCGATTCTTAAGCCGAGACGATCGTTAAGACAGGGCCAGGGGCTTGGGGCCGGGGTCGCTTGTTTATCAAATGAGGCGCGTGGCTCAAAACGATAGACGATAATACATATGTCTGTATGTGTGTGTCTGTGTCTTTATTTGATGAGGATACCTACAAAAGTCACTTACACTTTTGTTATTAGCTGTTTGGTGGGCAAGGGGAAGTACCCAAGTGATCTCGTGCTCTCTGTCTTCAATTTCAACATCACGTAGTCAGGTCTTTTTCTCTCACTCTCTCTCTCTTTCTGGTGGGGTCGTTGAGCAGGTCAAGCGTTTCCCAAGAATCGGTCAAGTTGAGCACCTTGTCCATGTCCATGTCATCATCTATTGTGAATTTCGAAATGTCTGGCGGAAAATTAAATGGGTTTTAGTATATTCCAAAAACTTGTTGCTAATGTTATATAATGTTCTTAAAATATAATTCAATATTGATCTGGGCCATATATAATGCTAGATATGTCAGACAGCCAGCCAGTTAGCCAGTTTTTAGCCTTGCGAATATGAATATGCATATATATAGACATACATATACTTATATGCATGTATGCGCCAAAACAAAACAAAAGAGATTTAAAACTTAGTGACATAACATGCTATACGAACAGATTCACCCTGATCTGAGCAACTCTTTGCTGGTCACAGTTCTAAATGGCTTTTTCATGACCGCAACTTAATTATTGTTTAGTCCGCCTAAATATTTGTGCGAACATGGTAACAAACTTTAGGAAAAAATACAACAACAAAAATGGGCCAGAAATCGAATTGCCTTAGTTCTGTGAGTAAACAACACTTATGGCCAATTTTTTTCTTTTTTCCTCTTTGGGTATTTCTTATGCCTCATGTGGGCAAATTGTTTACAGTTTGCTAGTTTTTGTCTTGATGGTTGTTGATTGGTTTTGTTTTCGGTTTTCAGTTTTGTGTTGTGTTTTTCACACCCAGCCCTTAGCTAAAGTTAAAGTTAAAGTATCCAATTTTGTGGTTTTTAGCTTTAACTTGTAAATATATTTGCCATCTCTAGTGGTGCGGAGTGTTGTCAGAGGCCGCATCGCATTGCCGAAGGTTTGACACAACATGTCCACCGCTGTGGCAACATGACGAAGGTCAGAGTGTAAGCCATAAGCAACAGACATTGCAGTACACCGAACCCCAACTGGAGAGTAATGTTAACCGGTTTCGCCTGACATGCCACCCAGATGGTTAGAAGCACATATTTTAAACTATTTCATTTACTTCACAAACCTTCAAGTACTAGACAAAATATGCATAAGCACAAGACTTTATAGCTTTTTATACCATGCACTTGTAGAGTGAAATGGTATGCTAAATTCTATAAAAGGCATGAAACTTGTGCAAGGTCGTTTTCGTTAGAGGAACTAAATTTAGTATATTAGTTTCCACGCTAACCAAAATTTTGCCACGCACTTTTAATTCTTGTCACCGAATTTCATGGAAATAGAACATATAAATTGGACAAGTTATTCTTTTTTTTCTAAAATTCTTTTTTAATAAACGACAAGTGGGTGACTTCTTTTTAGACGTCTAATCTACATGCTGTTGTCCAGCAGTTTAAGTACCAGTGCATTTGCATTTTGCATTATTGAAAATTAACCGAAATGTTTGAATATGTGAATTTGAAGTAGGTTTAATTGATGCAGTGTATAACTAAGTCGGGTCGACGACTTATTTACTACATTGTTTCAGATATATGAGGTATAATTTAATACACGTGTGTGTTAATAAAATAGTCAATCGATAGACCTATTAAAAGCCAATAAACACATATGTACATATATATATGAGAATGGTTTGGGGATGTTTAAGAGTTTTTTGTGAATGAAATAATCAGAACAATGAACATGTGCGTGAATAGCACACCCAAAAAATTTCAACTCCATAATCTAAATTCAACGTACTCGAAAAAGACATAAAATTTAATAAATATTTTTTTGAATAAACCAAAAGTAGTAAATGTTTCACTTCAATGAATTGTTTTTTAGAGTCACGTTGATCTATTTACAGATTTAATGGACTTGTATATATTTAAACTGGTAATTAATTTGAGAATCTAATCACATCTTTCGGAAAAAAACGCGTGGAGAGGGGGGAGAGCTATTACAATTAAGGTGCCACTGATGAGGTTTTCACATATATTTTAATTGCGGTTTTTGCTAATGATCTATTCTACTTAGAATATACATATTTAAGGCCCATAAATCTATCACATCCAGGGGCTTACCAGGTACATTATGTCCATTTGACTGACAGAAGCAAACAGAATACAAAATGTTCGTGGGAGGAGTACTTAATGTTAATACTTTCAACCACAAAATTAATTGCCAAAATGCTACTTAATGCCCTTTACATATATTTTACAGTGGCTGGCTGTCATTGTGGCTAAAAGTTCTTATGACTTGCATCTTCCAAATTGAAAAAAAAAAACCTATGTATATAATCGACACACAAGCCAAGGCCAAGTCGATGATCATTTAGTTAGGTAACTTGGCCATTTAACCTATAGTGGCTTAGTGCAAGTCTAACTTTTTCCATTTGAAAATCTCATAAGACCGAAAAGTCATTTTGTATGCTTGAACTAATTGGAAATAATTGAAATAAACAACAACGATGCCTCCAACAAGATCAAAGTGCGTGAAAAATCTATACATATATAAATTGGCTGTTTGGGCCTTTAAGCCAGGTGCTCCCAGGTGTGTTGTGTCGCCTTAACCAAATATTTATGCAAATGCAAAAGTACAAAAATGAGGCATAGTCACAGGAAGAACGCAATGTCACACAATCATCATACGCATCAGCATCAGGCAAATGTGCCATGAAAACTGACAGCTGACGAAAAGTTAGCAAATATCCCATGGCTACAAACTATTCGATATATACACTAGATAGATATAGATACACAGTTTGTTGAAACAAAGATTCGTTGGCAATGGCAACGCGCTTTAGAGTCGCGAATCAGCGATCTCAGTGTCATTTGGAATAATATGCATAAAATGCTAATGCTGTAGAACATCTTTCTTCTAGCACACGCCGTTTGGGCTATTGGCCCAGCCCGCTGTCCGGTTTTTTGGCCATTCTTGATCAATTTATCAAATACACGTCCATTGACTGGTGGCTTTTACGATTCTCGAGGTGCTTGTCAAACAGTGTACAAACCAAATCCATTAGACTTTTTAGCAGATAATAAAAGTGTACAGCTATTTATATATCTGATTTTGTTTATTTTTGGGTCTTTCTTTTCATGGTTAATTCAACTCTATGTACCTACAAATGAATGAACTTCATTAAGGTTACATTTTTTAATTATCACCATCAACATTTTGGGGTCATTCATTTAAAGAGGCATACCTACATATGTGTATATCATTTCATATCATTCTTAATAATAATAGTTCACAATATTGAAATTGTACAAATCTTCAAGGATGATCACATGTCAAAGTTATTTGTGGAAGAATACGCAATAATATCTTTAAGCACATATGATCTATTCTAATCCAGTAATGACATTTAAGATTTTGAATGTTCCAACTCAAAAACAAAAGTTACAAGAAAGTCAAACTTGAATTTATCTTCGCAGATTTGCTTTGTTCTAACTGAAAAATAATGGTTAAAACTTGAAACAAAGAAAATAAAACTAGAATTCATTCAAATTCATTTACAAAAGATCATAAATTTAAGCTTATCTTGGTAGCTTATGGATTATTGTAAAAAAAACAAATAAAATATGTAGATTACCTTAAATAGTTAATAAAATATAAAATAGTTGTATAGAGTATTAAAAACTAAAATATCTCTTGTATACTAACAATTTAAGAAGCTTTTTTAAGAGTATTTCACATTCAATCAATTAAATCAGAGAAATTCTCAAATATAAAATCAAACAAAAGCGATATGCTAATGAGCTATAAACATAAATGGAGTAATTTTACTTTAAGATATTGGCAATCTGATCACGTGTCAATAAGTTTTCTATATATATGTATGTACGTACACACACACAAATTTTACTGTAATAAGACACGAACTCGGAATTGGACACAGATTTTCTATTTCTATTGTGTTTTCTTTTTATTTTTTGGCGAATATGATAGAGCAAGAGCATTTCCGTATTCTTAACGGACACTGGGAGTTGGCTAAGAGGTTGACAACCAAACAAAATTCTTGGCTATTTTCATAAACAACTTGATGATCATGATCAGCATCAATAAGGCTTGGTTATTTGGATGGCGTTGGCCAAAAAACTGTTTAGAATTCTAGAGGGTAGATGGCAAACCTGATTGGCGTTCTTAACACACAATCCAGGGGTTTCTATTATATTTTATGATTATTTTTTGATTCGTTGTTGTTGTTGTTGTTGCTGGTGTTTGGTTCTTTGATTGTGTGTAAAAGTATTTGCATAAATATGCATGTATTTTATTGTTGAAAAGATTGGGCTATGTACACACAGGTTTTTTTCTGTGTTCAATCAGAATCTGAAAATATTCGTGCGACTCAAACAAGTCGCAGGCTCTGGCAGCCCTTCTTGTGTTATTTTTTTCGGTCTGAACCAGTTTGGGCTGAGTGTCTATAAAGTAAGAAATCTTCTACATAGTTAAAAATTCATTTAAGCCAGTTTAAGAAATCAGTCAAGGCAATCAGTCACGACGGAAATCTAAATACTATCGATGTTTTTTGTTGTTTATTGTTTAAGAGAACTCTATACTTACTATTCATATATAAATATTTTGCCAATATGGCCCTTTTGATATTCTGAAGTTAAAGTTCTTTGGCTGATCTCACGTTTTTATTAATAGCCAAAATGAAAATGAAATATTGTGGTATGTAGCAACCATATCTAATTAACATTTTGGAATTTTTTTCTTGTTTTTGTCTTTGGTTATTGGCATTTGAACTTTCAAAGCCATGAAATACTACATTTCCCCTCCAAATATATTCTAATGAGGCCTATTTTAGCCTAAGGTTTTTGAATTTTATTCTTGCTGTTTTGCCATTGATAAATATTGTAAAATAAATATTGTATTTATAGAAAATAACAACAAATGAATATTCAAAATGAAAAATCATTACAGAAGCCGTTGGATGGGCCATGATACATCGGGAAATCGAAGACTTCCGTTTTGTTTAACTTCCGCATAGACTGGTCATGTAACTGTAAACAAGTTTTAAGACAACAATATACTAATTTAGTGCCTCGACTTTGTTTTTGTTTGCTCAAATATTAAACAATATTTTGAGGTTTTCCAATTTCAAGCCAGATTGGTTAATGTCATACATGAGCTACCCTTATCATAACTAAAGATCAGACGTTAGAACTTGTAAATTATATTATAAATAATATATATTGATTATCTATTATTTCAATTTATTTTCGATATTGCATGTTGGCAGGTTTCACAGTATCTTTTAAGGTAATTATACTATATTCTAATAGCTTAAAGTAAATGGATAATCAATTAAATTATGTAAATGGAATCAGTAAGAATCAAAAAGGCCAAAGTCGCGCAAATTGGCATAGCTAGACGCCAAGCTCACCTCCACCTCAGAGCACTTCAATAGCAGGAAATACAAAATGCAAAATAGCCAAAAAGTAAATTGTAACAGGGCCCAAAAACGAAAACTAGTTTTTAGACAAGCCGCCCCATTGGCTGGTCAAACGTGTTCTCTTTGTTTTGACCGTTGCACGTATAAATTGGTAATACGAATTAGAAGCAAAAGAAGAAGACGAGACCAAGACGATTGACTGATTATTGTAATTAATACGCGACTTCAATATTGTATTTGTGGCTGATCTTGTGTTTGTGAGAGAGATATCTCTCTTTCTTTCTTTTGGCATTTTGCATTGACATTGACTTTGACCGAGAAACTGAAATCGAAGTCAATGCGGTGCCGTATGAGTGATACAAGTTGGTTGTGTGCCGGCACGGTCATTTGAATTGCAATACTATTGACGGCATTGCCTCGACCACGAAACTCATTCGAATTGTTTAAGTATTGAAGAATCACAGTTTTGTGTTCAATTTGTTGCATATAAATTAAAACAAATTGTTTGACAAGCGAAAACAAATTATTGCAAAAAATTTCCATGAGGCGAGTGCAGTTTAATGTTAAGTTAATTCTTATAATTGAAAAGTAATATCATTACATTAAATAATATAGTATCTATTAATATTTTTAATGTCTTTATGGACAAATAGGCCATCCGCTTCGTCTAGTATTTAGCAAAGAAATTTGATTTGGTTCCAGTCATTGGGTCAAGTTCATTAAAACTCACATACTAGAAATAAAAATTAACTCAAGACTAGATCAAAAAACGACATTGACCGTTTTGTCGAGGAATTACCAAAGCATAAACACAATCGATAAAACGAAATATAGAAAACTTTTGGTTAGCCATAAACAAAATCTTGGCTGATGGTTTATTTGCAATTTTGTTTTTCTTTTTTTTTTTTGCTTAGGGGTCAAAACTTCTGCGCTTCTTCGTGTATTGTTAGTTTCGTTCATTTCCTGGTTTGGTTGCTTCAACCAGTTCGCTGACGTTTTAGCATTATCATTAATACATTTTTTGTGTATCATAGCCAAATGCAAAAGCATTGACCTCAATTATGTCGGCCAGCTGATACAACTTAATGTGCGGTATAATGTGATTTTTGATAAATAAACTATTAGAAAAAAAAAAAGTGAATAAAATTTAAATTTCATTTTCGTATTATTATTAAGATATTCCACACGAGTATAACGGTTCATTTTTAAATTAGGCACAATGAAAAATATAAAAAGTAAACACAAGTAATTCTATTTATGTAGTTGCACATAGGGCTTACAACATAAGAATATTTCGAAAAATAAATTTAAAGAAATAAGAGCAACTTTTTCATGTGTCAGTGAACTGAACTGATAAACTGATTAATTAATTGTAATTCGTTATTTAAAAGAAATAATAGCATTGGTTACAAATGTTGTTGAAAATAAATAACCATCTGCGGTATTGTGCATTGCGTATTGCCAGATTTAAGGAGAGCTGACCTGACAATTTCGAAATCATTCTCAACATATATTCTTCTTCTTGGATTTGACGGTTACTTGCCATGAGTTGCTTTTTAAACATGTCTGGCAGCGCTTAAAAACTTAAACTCAGTGGCGCCATGCAAAACTGAAACAATCGTGACCTATCGATTTATTGTCATCGATTGGCTCAATTTGTAATCGATATTTATCATGTGGTTGTTGTTGTGCGAGGGACAGAGAAGGAGCGTATATAAAAAAATCTGATATAAATATTTACGAATCTTTTTTAAACGTAATGCCCACCTCAGTTGTTTTATTCGGATCAAAAAATACAACCAGCACCAGTATAAGCTCTGCAAAATGTTAAGTACATTTAATCTTGCGCTAGCGCATCACACAAGAGCATGACGTAAAAAGACAAACTCAACACCCAGACGCAGCAACAAAAACAACAACACAACACAAACATAATTTCATTGTCAATTTGCATACTAAATATAAAGGTAAAGAAAAAGAGTGGAGTGGGGTTAGGTAATACAAGTTATAACAAAAACCATAAAATCAAAAAGTGAAAATGAGTAAGCTGGAAACAGACTCGGATAGCTCAGAGGAGTTTTTCGATGCCGAAGATACAACGCCCAATCGACATTCTACACTTTGGTAAGTATACGAAATGTTTTTAAGCCTACTTGTTGTAACAAACACTTCTTCTTACAGTCGTAAATTGCCACCCGAAGTGGCCCAGGAATTTATCTTTCCTGATCCTGCAGTCCGTGTAAATGCCACTGCTCCTGTATCCTCTGACAGCGATGCCACTCCCATTGGCACAGGATCCCCGGCCACCCGGAGTCCGACCAATAGTTTGGGTACTCGCCTAAAGCAGCAATCGGATACGGCTGCCATCTTTGTGGAACCCAAACCCGTGCAAGGAGCTGTAAGTGGGCGTGGTTGTGTTTGTTAGTGGTTATGGAGTTATTTGAGTTCTTTTTAGAAAACTGTTTGCATGGTTTTGCTAAATGGATTTATTTAAAAGATTCCCAACAAAAAAAAGATTGGTTTATCGTAGCCGCAAATTTGTTGACATTCACAATTGTTGCAAAAGACAAACACTTGCAAAAAAGCAATGCAAAAATGTTTATTATATGCCAATTTCGGTATCGTCGTCCCCCTTTTCAAAATGAATTCATCATTTATTCAACATTCATTCCCCATTACCCACCTATGTCATGTTGGATGGGCCTCGTATGGTTTTCTCTATTATACATACATACATTTTGTTTTAATTTGTATTGTTGTTATTGCTGTTGCTAGTATTTCAATGGCATTGTGAAAGGTTTTTGGTCATTATGCGGGGAAAAGGGGAGCCATCACATATGTACAAACATACTTTTATATTTCGTTTACTTTGCATTTTAATGGCCAACGGTTGAGTCATTCATTCAACAAGAATGTGCTAAACATTTTCAACCGGGTTGTGATAATAAATATTATTGCGAAAGAGTCAATTCATAAAGATAACTAATTCCCATGAAACTGGCCTACTCTTAAGATTTAATTAAAATATACAGTCTTGCTATAGTCGTTAATACCCCCTGGCAGAAAAGAGTATTTGTACAATGTGTTAGCCAACGATGATTATGTATTTAAAATGAACATTATTTGAGCTCTATCGCTGTGCTTGATAATTTGATTGCGTTAGGTTTTATCGCAACAGTTGTAGATAATTTTTGTTTGGCAGCTTGTAGCTGACCGCTCTTGGATCGTTTTTAAATTAGTTTTGTTGTTAATCGAAATTTACCATTCCTCCTTAGTTTTTTCGTTGTTGCTCTTTATTTTGCTTTATGACTGTTTTTATGATGGAACACTTTGGGTAATTCTGTTTACTTTCCAAAACGAAACCAAAAAAAAAAATATTAAACTAAAGTTTCAACTTTAATTTTTGTATCTGAAACATTTTTGTTCTTTATTTTCATACTTTGTGCCTTTTCCGCTACCTTCATTTACTTCAACTCAACGAACAAAATCAATAAAACAAATCAATAAAATTCGAAATCTCAAATGGATGTATATATCATATATAGTATGGTAGACAACGCTTTCACGAACTACGTCAGTGCATGCAAAATGATGAAGATGATAATCCAGGAAACACACTCACACCTGATTCTCAGGTACCTAATTAAAAGAAAAAGAAAAAAAACATAAACTTTCCTTTATCTAAGTAATTCATAGTATGTGTTAATTTGTGTTTTTTTTTGTGTACTCTCATATATAAAGTTTAAAGTTCTAATCAACTGATGTCCATTCTTAAATATATCAACCACAGAATAGTTCCACGGATGGTGTCTTCACAAATCGATCGACGCATCCCTTCAAAGTCATTGAAACGGATACGATGAGCATACATAGCATGACGTCATTGGGACGCGTTGGACGTATATTGGCGGGTAGTATCGATCCATCGGGTAAGTGAAAATATAAGCTTTACGTTCTGATAAATAAGGAAATTAAATTAAGTGTAAAAACAAATGCATAGTAGGTTTGTGTTTTCCAAATTTATTTGAAGTATTTTAATCGAAATCTGTTTAATCTGTTTTGGGTCAAGTAGTTAAAAGTTAATGGTTTTTATTTGCAAGCTTCGCGTATTTCAATTACTTTAATATCAGTCTGAATTGGGTATTAATTAATTACATTTTATTAAATTCACATCGTTACTTTATTATTGAATAATAAAAATTATGTTTTCAATTACAGCTATTAGCATTGATCGCGAGTCTCTAGCGTCAATGAATGTCCAACAGCAGCAGCAGCAGCAACAACAACAACAACAGCAGCAGCAGCAGCAACAACAACAAGCATCACCCACTGTCCCGGTCATGCCCACAGCGACCACATCGACGGGCGTTACCAACATCACATCCTCTGGCACGACCAGCACTCGCTTATCGCCCAAACATCAGGAAATCCCTCAGACCACAACAGCCACCTCGTCTATTGTTGAAGTGTCCACTTCTGCTCCGAATGCTGCGGTCAGCGTTGTAACTACTACGGTTCCTTCAATAACTGGCAATGCCAATATTGTGCTCCAAGAGCCAGATGTGATAGCAAGCACAAAGCTGGCACAATCAAAGACCACTGATTCAATTACCTCCAGTGGACCGGTAGCACCGCCGCGACGTAAAAAGAAATCTCGAAAATTTTCTAGCAGTTCATCCGAGCAGTTTAACATGAACGAGGGGATGCGCCTGCCACCAGCCGATACGGAGGATACGGACAGTGACACGCGTTCTGTGAAAAGTGTCCGAGATGTGCAACAACAGTTGCGCGATGACTTTGTCAAGGAGTTTGAAAGCTCGCTTAACGATGTTAGCGCCAAGACGATTGCTGGCAGCACTTTAAGTTGTTCCTCCATCAACACAATGGTATCCGCATCGGCTGTAACAACCACCACGCCATCGTCACTCTCTCAGATGGCTTCATCGAGTGCCGGTCCTAGTCGTCCTGTGGTGGTCGCAACTGTAGCTCCTCCAGTCGCTGCCATTTTTAAACCCTCGCATTCATTGGGCAGCAGTTCAACATCTGTGTACTCCAAACCAAGTCCATCCAACTCGGCGAAAAGCAATTCCGCCCCAGGAAGAGTCAGGTAGACAAATAGAAATGAAGTTAACATGGATTGTTAGATGCTAAAGCACTTTTAATTTCAGTTCAATTGATCCCAATCAGGGCCTTAATCTGTTTAAAGCCATTCAGGGTGGCTATGTTGTAAAGCCACGGGATGAGGCCAGCAACAAGGCTCAGGGACCGTCGCAGGATGAAATCGAACGCATTGAGAAAATGCTTATGGAGACTGCGAGTCGTCCCAAGCTGGCTGGCACTGGATCAAACAGTTTGGGCAGCTCTACACGGTGGGTTTTTCTGGCCTAGCAGATGGAGTCGGAGGATTGGCGAACATTGCGTTGTCTCGCCCATCTTCCCCACCTTTTGGGTGAAAACAATGAACTCTGGTATATCTAATCAAAGTATATACTCTTATTGTCATTCATGATAATAGATAAATTCATGTAAATGCCGTAATTTATTGACCACGTAAATGCCAGTTCATTGAGAATCCCTTTAGTTAATCATAAAGAGATTCCTAAAGTTCAGCCAATTCATATATTCTTTTTGTTCATTTAGTTACCCAGCATTGAACCGTCTTAGCAATGATAAGGAGCGACGCAAATCCGCTGGAGATGAGGATGTGCTTAAGCAAATGAACATCTATGTAAGGACTCGCACTAGTTCGGGCAAGCAACTAACCGACTTTGAGATACTTGAACAAGTGCCTGTCAAAAATTTGGACACGGGAGAGAATATGCCACTATCTGAAATGCGTTCACCGCCTGTGCCTGAGGGATGGAATCCACTCTCGTTGCATATACTGAAACTAACCTCTCATTTGGAGGTGATCCAAAAGGAATCGGATGAGGAGAGTGTGATTGGAATACCACCAAGCATTGAGGGTCAACCGCCCGACGAGGAGGAGCTGGAAACCGAGGATGGCAGTCGATTGAAAAAGAAGACGGCAAGGATAAAGCGTTTCTTTGGCACAACTATGCGCAAGACAGTGGACAAGGCGAAATCGATCGCTTCAGAAGTCTCACATGCCCGACACAAGGAGGATGTGGCTGACATTGTGGATGCCATGAATCCCGAGCAAAATATCAAAATAAAGGCCTCATCATCGAATAAGGGACCTTATGAGTTTACAAAGCTACAACATGTCCAGGATTTAAGTGGCGAGGACACCAGCGCCGTATGGTGTATGAAATTCAGCTCCTGCGGCAGATTATTGGCCACGGCTGGACAAGATAAAGTGCTACGCATTTGGGTTCTTAAAGATGCCTATCCATTTTTCCAGGTGTGATTTCTTACATTACCTTTCCTGATTAGTTAATTAATTTAATATGTTTTGCAGGATATGCGTAATAAGTATAATGCTGATCAAAAGTCATCGCCCACACCATCACAAGAATCGCTGGTATCCCAGCATTCTGCGGAAGAGGCTATTGCCATGGCCACAGCTGCCGAGAAATGTCCCGGGCCATTCATGCCTAAACCATTTTGCACTTACAATGGCCACACTTCGGATTTGCTTGATGTCAGCTGGTCGAAAAACTATTTCATTCTATCTAGCAGTATGGACAAGACGGTGCGATTGTGGCACATCTCCAGGAAGGAATGTCTTTGTTGCTTCCAGCATATTGATTTTGTCACAGCCATTGCCTTTCATCCTCGTGATGATCGCTACTTCTTGAGTGGCAGTCTGGATGGAAAGCTTAGATTATGGAATATACCCGATAAAAAGGTTGCCCTATGGAACGAGGTGGATGGCCAGACGAAACTCATTACGGCCGCCAACTTCTGTCAAAATGGCCAGTTTGCTGTAGTTGGCAGCTATGATGGACGGTGCATTTTCTATAACACGGACCAGTTAAAATATCACACACAGATCCATGTCCGATCAACGCGTGGAAAGAATCGTATTGGACGCAAAATTAGTGGAATTGAACCGATGCCGGGCGAAGATAAAATTCTTGTTACCTCCAATGACAGTCGTGTGCGTCTCTACGATTTGAGAGATTTAAATTTGTCTTGCAAATACAAGGGCTATTTAAACATGTCCTCGCAAATCAAGGGTTCCTTCAGTCACGATGGCAAGTATATAATTGCTGGCTCCGAGAATCAATGCATCTATATATGGAAAACAAATCATGACTACTCCAAATTGAGTTCGGTAAGAGTATTAAAGAATAGAAATAATTGTAATTTGCTAAAATTCTTGATTTTCTGCAGGTACGTCGAGATCGCAGTGACTTTTGGGAGGGCATCAAAGCTCATAATGCCACTGTCACCTGTGCCATATTTGCACCACATCCGGAGGCCATAATTAAACCGGATCCTGATGAAATATCAAATGAAAAGGTAGTTATTTATATTCTTTATACCAAAACTTATATATAAATATCAGAACAGATATTCATAAGACATCTCAGACAATCAGAGACTTTAAAAACTTAGCCTCAACACTGATTAATTCCTTATTTATATTTGTACCACACATTTTTATTTAAAACCTTTGTGACTCAACTCATTTACTGACATTCCTATTAGTAATTGGAAACTTAGGCAAATGATTTATGAACTTCTTGGAAATGAATACCTGATAAATGCATATCTTTAAATTCTGTTCTCTAATCTCTAACTAAATTCCTTATCCTTTTTTACAGCTGCTTAACAATCAACCCGATCCACTGGCTGAGCAGCATAAAAAGGGCTGTGGCTATGTGCTGGTCAGTGCCGATTTCAATGGCGCTATCAAGGTGTTCATCAATAAAACAAAACCCAAACACAGCAGTCTACCCTACACGGCCATTGCCGATTAGTTGTTAATGTCAAGCGAAATGAAGGAACCTGGGGCAAACTGTGTCTATTAGCACTTGCGTTCTATATATCCCCCACTGTATTTATTTATGACATGTATATGTGCGTACTTTATACGATTAAGTATCAAAGCAGAGACATTGCCTAACTTATTTGATTGTATCGAAACCATCACGATAAACGAAAGGAAAAGCAAATCAGATCAACCAATGCTATTATTTATTCACTCCATTTATTTATTGTAATTACTACTTATGTGAAAAGTTGTTAACAATTCTTGTGCGAAATCTTATGCAAAGAAATGAAAAAGAAAAATTGTTTTTTAATGTTAATTATTTTTTTAATATCGATTGTGTAATAATCTAAGTGAACTATTTATACATATGTGTCGATTTGCCATGCTTGTAGAAAGATAAATGATTATGTCGAACATTTGTATGTTGTGTATTATGCAAAGCAATTACTTTAAAAGCCCCTTCACCCCCACACCACCCCACACAACACATAACTAACTAATGATGATTAGCGTATGGTAATTATTTTAAATTATATCTATATATTTTTTGTAAATTAAATTAATAGGCAGACGCCTCGCACATGTCCCATGTGCACTCTTACAAAATGAACTCCGCTTATTTACTACAAACATATGTACATATATTGATTATAGTCTGGCTACTAATCAGTTGACGTTACAAGGATTTTCAAGTGCTTCAGGATTAGGACAAGCAGTTCTTCATATTTAACGTAAGTTTAACCTTCATTACTGAGGCTTCCTCAGGACGCTCTGTTGGGGAAAGGAAAACCCTTTTAAAAAAGAAAATCTATACCATAAATGAAGTCAACTTTAGTTTAAAAAACAAATATATGTGCGTATGTGTGTCTGTGTGATTTCTCAAGACAAGTTTTCTTAACCGTCGACAACCCAAAGTAAAAGTCTATGTCTCAGTGGGATAAGTTCACTTCAAGTGCATTCAAGCAGAAGAATGTGGACATTGGGAAGGAATAAGCATTATTCCACTCCATCCCCAACAGTGATTTAAGGATAGTTCTGTGTTTTTTGTCCTGGCCAACAGCCGAATGCGACAAAAAATTTGCGAATTGAAACAATGGTCACCAAAAATATTTCTGATGCACCAAAAAAAACGAAGAAAAGGAGGAAAATAAAAGTCTGAAGGAAAGAAAAAGCAACAGAAAGTGTCGGCAAACGAGCTCGTGAGGCTAAATGGGGAGATGGTGCTTTGCTATCCGGAAGAGGAAACTTCCCGAGTGGCATGAAAATAATTTCAAGTGCCATTTCGAGGGTCTGTCCCGACTCCCTATTGCTGTCTGGCACTGGCCCAGACAAAAGGGCCACATCCCAGTGTCTCGTCCCATTTTGGGGTTGGTCGATGGCAAGTACAAATATTTTTCCCTCCCAAAAAAAATACAAAACCCTGTACTCGGTTTAGCTGAATACTTTATACCCTTTCAACTGATGCTTGCCTCTCAATGGCACTAAACTCGTGAAACGTTTATAGTACTTTCATTAAAGGGTATATCAACAATTCTAAATGGGGGAAGATTTATATATTTTGTATTTGGACTGTTATGTCGCCACATTGCAACATACATATATACGAATGTATATATTTCCATTTTCGTGTACGTGCAGCATAAACTTCTTCTTTGTTGATTCCTTGCCCCGTTTTGTTGCAACTTTCGTCTGCAGTGTCATTTGAAATGCCACAAACAGACCTAATGGGTTGGGTGGCAGTTGGGCAACTCGGTGTGGGTGGGGCGCCTGGGCAGGCGGATTGCAATGAATACGCTGCCTAAATAATTGTTTAGTCAGACAGTAAAGTCACTCGATAGACGATTAGCGCTCGTGTTCATTGTTTTTTTTTTGACTTTTGCGTTGAATAGATTACAACTTGCAATCAATAAAGATTTAGTTGCAGAACTTGTAAATAATTGAGGAGGAGGACTATGAGGAGATGGTCGCCGGGCGTGGCATGGCACTGCGGTAACAACAACAGCTGCTGCCGGCAATGCCACAGAATAAACAGCAGCAAATACATGGGCGTATGCCATAATTTAAAACCCTTAGAATCTCATCTACTAAGTTCAATTCCTTTAGACCCCAATAGAGACTTTGACTAAGCCACTTTCGAAAATATTCTAGGGATCCATAACCTGAGAATTACATACATACATTCTCCATTATTTAGTCAATTTCTATTATCAGACGTCGTTGTTAAAGGTAAAAACCGTTTTGAACTTAAAAATCAAATTAAATTTCTATATTTGAATGTGAGGCAAGTTTATTTATTTAGAATCGAAAATGAATAGGTCTAATAATTTGTTGTCTTAACTTTAAATAAAGTCTGAAATTTTAAAAAAAAGATGTACATATTCTGCTTCTGTTTCGACATTATTACGTATACGTATTCTTCATCCTAAAAGTCTTCCATTTATCTATTGAATGATTTAAAGTATAACAAACTCTTCCCATTTTCAAATTTCCATTTCGTCTAGCCCTTCTGCTACGTCCATGGAAAGTAGCATCAAGCAGCAGCCATACGTTGACGTTGACGTCGACGTCGACGACGACTTCGGCCCTCATGATACCCGCCGTTGCTGTTGCCAGTTTCAAATGCCAATCAATGCACTTTTGGCCATGTGCCAAGTTGCTCTTTTGAAGAGAGTTTCACAGAGAAATGTGTTCTCAACGTTTTCTCTCTGCGTCTCTTTAAAAGTTTAACATGAACGATGCAAGCAAATGAAAGAAAATTAATTATATTAAAGACCGGCTACCTTAAAGACATAATGGTAACAGTCACGATTTGTGTTGTTCCTTACGAAAACTATAGAACAAGTAGAAGTGGGAATAAATTGATTTTTCTGTACATCTAAATTAAATACTTAAATGTATATAGATTACGCCGTATTCGTTTGAAAGCCAAAAAAAAATATTGGATGCCTAAAGTTCTTTGCTCGAATTTAAACTATTTTCTGCTGTTGGTCTATTTGTTTCTTTTTTCACTGGTTTACTTATTCAAGAATAACTCTTAATATTATTTTCAAACTTAGCTCAAATATAGATTTTTAATGATGTGGTGATTTGCTCGAAACAAACAACTTTAGAAACGTTTTTCTCGATATACATGTTTTCAAGACATGCGAATTGTCTCAATTGACCCAATTGACTTAAATTGTTTTATGAATTTTCAAAGTTTACAATTAGCAGAAAAATTTAACTTTTTGGTTTGAATTTTATTGATTTTGTAAATAGTTCTTTAAATTTAGTTTCAGATATTTTTACCAACTAAGAATTTACCCTTTTCTCGGTAAAAAATATCAAAGAAGCTAACTTCGGCAATGCCGAAGTTTATATACCCTTGCAGTCCTTAGAAATAATTTTTTTACATTTTGAAATTTCTTTCCTTCTAACTCAATTCATCAACACACAAACAAAACATTCAAATTATTTCTCTTTTTACTACAAATTTTTAAGGGGGGGGTATAGTTAATTCGGTGCAAAATCGGTAATTTTTTAAGAATTTTTATTGGCGATACGGATAGTCTCAGTTCAATTTTTGTTTGCCCGTGTGATAATATAACATTTAAACAATATGTGTCATCCAAAAATATTGAAAATTGAGTGAGATATAGGCAATCTTCGGCGGGACCTCGAAAAAGAAGTGGTTTGCGGTGTACATCGTAACTCGTCACAGAATCATCGGAAATCAAATTGCATTAGTTAAAGGACAAAATTCTCCAGGTAACGCTGTCGAGTTTTTATTTTTTAATTTTCTTTTCGATTTTTAAAGGCACTTGAAAGTCAAAAACCCCAATTTACGCCCAAAAAACCAAGTTATTTGTTGTTGTAAAAATGATAAATTAAAAAAAAAAAAAAAAAACTCGACAGCGTTACCTGAAGAGTTTAGTGAAGAAGTACTGTGCAAAATTTCAAAACGATTTGTCCAGTAGATTTTGCAGGATCGTGTACACCGACTTTGAAAATGGCAACTTTTCAGGAGAGCGTTTTAAAGTTTTGGACACCCAAAAATCTAATATAAACGCGGTCGGCCGACTTGACTTCAACTGCCCATAACTTCAGAAGTTTCACTTGGATCGATCTAAAATTAACACATTAAAATTGAAAAAAAAAAAATTGTAATACTATACCCCCCCCTTAAGCAAAGCACAACACGCATACACATACATACATACGTGTAGCGCTATGCGTATGCGTATGCATGTGCTCTGTTTGATTTGCTGATGACGTAGAACCGATTTGTATTGACTGTAACTTGTGTTCTATTTATCCGATCAAATTTTGGGATCTGAGATTTTATATCAAATTCTATTATATTGCTCAATTTCATGGGGATACTCCAATTTTTGCAAAAAATTTTGTTCTAGAGCTATATGATATAGTAGTCCGATCCTGACAATTTTCATACTTTATCATCTCCCGGCTAAAACGAGCTCAAATATGAAATTTCATTCCGATAGCTCTTAAGATGCCAGCGTGAAGTTGATTTGCACAGACGGACGGACGGACGGACGGACAGACGGACATGGCTATATCGACTCAGCTTCTCATGCTGATCAAGAATATATATACTTTATGGGGTCGGAAACGTCTCCTTCGGTGCGTTACAAACATCTGACCAATTTTATAATACCCTCTGCAAGGGTATAATAACCAAAAAGTCTGGTTAGATTACGACCTATTGAAATTTAAATCAAACCTTGCAGTTTAGCCGGCTCGAGGTCAATCTTCCAAAAGAAGATTATTTCAAAGGCAACACAAAAAGGTGAGCAGGTTGTCTGTATAGCTATTTCGAGAACTACCAAGTTCTATCATCAGCAGACTTTGCTAAAGAACTCCGGAATTGCAATAGCCATACCATGTCTTCAACGCTAGAATTGGTGCAAGGTTTGATTTAAATTTCAATAGGTCGTAAAAAAAAACCCTTTTTCTATGTGGTACAATATACCGTATATGAAATAACAGGTCGTGATATTAGTTTGGTAAGGCGAAGCTCTTACACTAATTTTTCATAGCGCCTAAGGGTATGCACAAAAAGGTGGTCTTCGGTTTTGTAGGCTTTACCAACATTTTTCGCTTCATTTGGTTGTTACAATTCCCAACCAATTCTAGCGTTGAAGACATGGTATGGCTATTGCAATTCCTTTTTTCAATTTCAAATTATCTTCAAGTTTTTCTTTACTTTTATATAAATTGTCATTATTTTCATCACGATGCCATCTTTGGTTACTCCGGCACTCCCACACATACACACACATGTACCGAACAATAACGAGATTTGAGCAAGGTGCGCTTAGCTGGGGCTATTTTTCTCTTCAGTTTATTTCTGGCTCTCGTGCGGTTCGGTTCGTGTGCGGCATTTGGATATATCGGGTCTAACTCAGAAAACGCATTTGAAATTGCATTTGGCCAAGTGTCAACAACATCAACGATAACCACAACGGCAAGAAACAGTGTAAATGATATTTGAATTTTGTTAACTTGTGTGCATTTCCTGGCCAACAAAATATAATTTAAATATATGTGGACTTTAAGCCAAATAAAACTCAGTTTCAATTTCAAGAACGTTTGTTAGAAAGTAAAGAGAGGCTTGAGGCTTGGGCAAACAATAGTTGCTAATTATTTAAATTATATTTTAAAGTTTGTTCGTTTGTAGGGAGTTACCAGAATTGTTGTTGCACGATTCCAATAATAATTACTGCGCATTTAAGTGGAATTAAATTGTCGCTCCATCATTAACGTTTACCGTCATTCACATTTGATCGCACATTTTGTAATTGGATAAAAAAAACAAATAAATAAAAAACTGACCCAGTTCTGGGCAAACGAAAACGTAAAATTTGAAATTCTTATGTTTACATTGAATTGTTTACTTAAAACTTTTTTAACTTGATGAAATGGAGTACGTGCTTGCAATAAAAGGTTCAATTCCAGATATCGATGCATTTAAAAGTAAACTGTCACGACATTAAAGCATATTTATTCTTTGATCGAAATTTCGAATAGTTTTCTAAAATAATGAGTAAGCAACAACAGTTTAATAATCAACTCCAATTCGATTTAATGCAGAATGAGCCAATGAGAAAAATTTAAAAACGAAAAGCTCAACTCAACCCTTTCACTTAAAACCAACTTATTAGATTATTCTAAACGAATCAAACCAAAACGAGTTCCCTCAAAACCAATACTAACAAAGTGTATATAACCAACTAGGATCCGTTAGTGCAACATAACGTGGCCTATATTCAAAATAGATCAGCAGCAAAAGATCGAAGAGAGCAAAACTGCATCATGTGATATGAGAAGAACCCAAGAAGAGAAACATCACACAAACAAAAAACAAGTTTGCCAGCATCGGAGCTTATGCTAAATAATAATATTAATAAATAAACGCAATACCAAAAACCAGAAAGAGAGAGAGAGAGAGAGAGACGGGGAGAGAGACACAGATCTCGAGCGAGTGAGAGAGAGTGAAATAAGTTTTTGAGTGACCTACAAATACTGGTTTTTGTTTTTGTGCGGCCCGTGTGAAACCGACAGAGTGCGGAGCAATGGCCACCACGACGACGACCACGACAACGGTTGTGGTTAAGCGCCCTGGTCCGCCAGTGCCGCCCAGACCCAAAATTGCAGCAGCAGCAGCAGCAGCGGCGGCAGCAACAGCTCCTCCAGTCATACAGAAAAAACCAAACTTTGTTAGCCAACTGAGTGCAGTGGGACGAACTTTAGTATACAAGTCACCATCATTGAGTCTGCAGGCTAAGAAACAGGCTCAAACCCAGACGCCTACCACAGCGGTGCCAGCTCCACCAACCACTGGGACAGCTCCATCGCCAGCGCCAAAGCCTCCACTAAAACTACGCAAGGCTCCGGATGTGCCCACAGCCAAGCCAAGGGATAGTGTGACAAGTCCACAATTGGTCACCGTTAACCGTCACAATTCGATGACTGTCAATGGCAGTGCTCAGGCTTCTCCCCTAAAGGATACACGTTTGAGTCTGGGCAAGGTCGATTTCGAAAGAGCTGGCCTACATCCCACCACACAGCCTTTGCCAAGACCGAGGAAAATAGTCCAGATGCCGGTGGCCACATTGGATATGGAAGATGTGCCGATCTTTTCGCCACCAACACCTTCTTCTACGCCAGCCATCAGCATATTCAGACGATCGAAAACCACACTGGATAACTTTACCTCTTCTCCGTCGACGGGATCGACAGGCAATCATCATCAGAGTGGGAGTGGTGGCTCTTTTCTGGGTGGAAAAACTGTCGAGATTAAGAATAATTTAAAGAATGCCGCCGAGCGTCTGTTTTCGGAAATAATCATTAGCCAGAATCAGAAACAAAATGCAGCTGATACAACAATCATAACAAAACATGAAAGAGCCATACAACATCAGGCTTTGGTTGACCAGGAAAAGGAACATGTGCAGGATCACCTAAAACGTGAACGAGAGCGGGAACGAGAACGGGAACGCGAACTTCAACAGTTTACCATTGAGGCAGCTGGCAATCGCACTTGTATTAATATTAATGGGGGCAAAACTTCTGTTAGCGCTGGCCATACACCGGAAAAGAAGCAAACTTTCCATGAGTTGTTAATTTCCGAGTTGGCTGCCATGCGAAATCGATCCTGCTCCCTTGAGAATTTGCCCAGTACAAAGACAATGGACACAGCATCGACTATTACTTCTACTACCACTACTACTATGACAACTGGCAAATCCGTCACGAATAAGTTTGTTTCACGTCAACGCTATAACTCCATTGATGATGCCGAAGAGGAAGAAGATGTGGACGAAGATGTGGATGCTGATAATGTGGAGGATGCCGATGGTGATGGCGATGAAGAGGACACTTTAACCTATGCCGTTAATAAATCATTCAAGGAGCATAGCATCACAGAAGCGATGACTACATCGTCGCCTAGGAAACGTTGCCCCTCCGGATGCTCATCGGACTCATCGCCATACGGTACAGAGCGTTCGCAGCGTATACGAACCTCCGATTGGATTGAGGTGGGCGATAATGGCAAACAGGTTACACTAACCAGTTGTCACATAAGTCTCGAGGATTCCGGGATGGAGGATGAGGAGCGCCTGGATGATATGTCATCATCGGGCGTTGGCGACAGTTGGGATAGCGTCAAGGAGGCAGAGAATGAGAAGCGATGCCGCAATGTGAAACGGTGAGTCAGTTTGAAAGTGAATTTAAAGAGGCATTCGAGAATGGTGGGCGGGGGAAGAGGCTCAATAAAGCTTTTATCATTCAATTTAGTTAAAAATCAGGTGTAACTGTTTTTAGCCATGTTCAAATTGAAGAAGCAACAATAAACCTGTATAACTGGTTTCAAATCTTAAAACTTATCAACTTATTTTTTGTTTTTGTTTGCCTTTATCTGTTCTGCGACTCAATTTGGTCCATACTAAATACTGTGGACAAAAGGGGTTAGGGTCTTTTTACCAATTTGACACATACACACACATACTATATATCTATCGATGTATTGGTTGACAAACAACAACGTTAAATCTTTTGCAAACAAGTTTAAGGTGATAAATAACTCTACAGTGCACGACTGGATTGAACAGTTTTGGCCAGGTTAATATGATGCTGCCGTGCTATAGAGGTCGCTAGAGGAATTGTGACAAGAACATCGAGAGAAGAAACATATACATTAGTTGTGAGTGTGTGTCTACGCCGGTTTGTCTCGATTTTCAGTCAGAACTAGTTACACTAGTGCCTATGAGTTTTTCAACATATCACGTAGTGCTTCGAAACTACAGCAATCAGAGAGAACTATAAAAATGAAAGACATAATAATAGTATTAGTTGCTAAATCTTTCCAATTTTATCATTATCGACCACTAAACAATCATTATCTATAATAAATGATAGTAGATAGTTTAGAATGCCTTTCTAAAAGCGAACTTTAAGTAACCGGAGCTCCGGTTCTCAGGGGTCATCAAAATGTTTCTCGTGCGTTTCAATTAAAGATTTTCCAAACTAGAACATCCCCCAAAATAAAAGAAAAACTAACCCTGTAAGTACTTTAATACCCTAGAAAACATGTCAAGACATGTTGACAGATAAATGCAGTGGAAAAATAACAATTTTCTTCTGCGTGCTAAACGAACGGTTGGCTAATCTTCAACTACACATTTTCCATTAATTAGCTGCTGGCCATGATGTCAGCCTCAGCTCGGTGAAGCCACCCATGAGGCAAGCCGCAGAACCTTCAAATGTGGCTCATAAAATTGTTTGGTTTATTTTCATTGTTCGCCTTTTGCAATTAGGAAAGAGCACAGAATATAAAAAAAGGGAAAAAAGGGAATGAAAATCAATAAACCGCATTTAATTGCAAAGGGTGTGACAGTCAGATAAGATACGGAGAAATGGTATCGGTACACACACACAGAGACACACAAGATATTAAAGATATGAACAAAGATACCCAAGAGTCAGTATTTCAGGTACAGATACAGATACGAATACAGGTACAGGTAGCCGTTCGTGTGATTCATCAGGTAGCTCTGCCACCTACTGCTCCCGCTGCTGCTTCTGCTGCTTTAGCTGATTACCGATGCCCAACATGTGTAATTTTATTCATGGACTTTTCTGCAATTATTTCAGCAAGTTTCACTGAGCTTTTCAGTTGACATGCTTTACATGCATATCTCACAGATACTTAGACATACATACATACATACGTATCTTACAGACACACACTCTCGTAGGGGGAGTTGGTGCAGCGGGGGATCTTGCCATTGTGTTTGCCTTTAACTTGGATCTCATGCAAATTGTTTGTCAAGTCAAGTTCTTCGCAGAGTTAGATGCGGTTTATATATTTTTCATTTCTTCTTATATTTTTTCCTATTTTTTGTTTGCGTTTATTTTAAAATTATGGCTGACACCATTTCTGATGCGGTGGCATGTTGCATGTGTGAGCATTGCGCTGAATTGCAGTTGCAACAGCAACAGAAGCAACCAAAACAACAACTACAATACACAATGTCTTGCAATATTTACTTATGTTTTTATTTTCGTAAATATTTCAGCAACAAAACCAAAAAAAAAAACTCGTTTTATTCAAAGCGTTTATATGTATAAATACAAGTATGGCCAACGAGTAAGTTGTGTATGAGGTTGAGGTTTATACACAAACACACATACAAAAATACTTACTTATGTTCATATAATTACATATATGTATATATATATATATAGTTTCATACCGATATATATATATATATATGCATACGTGTTTACTGAGCGCTGATTGTATTATCGTGACTCACGTTGTTTGGGGGCTCAATTGAGTGGAATCGCTCCAAGATACTTTGTTGGTATGCAAGTATGTAAATTAAAATACACACACATCCATGCACAAGTAATGTAAATAAAATAAAAAACAACAACAACTACTTAAGCTAGGGTTAGAAAGAGAGCAAAGGTAATAGAGAGTGAGAAAGAGAGGTAAGGCAAAACAATTGATTAGTCATATGTATATGCGATCTCTCAGTTCGATATTCATTCTTGTTAGCAATTTTTTTCCATATATTTTAACATACCCATAAAAATTGGCATGTTAGGGGAGAAAGCTGTGAAAAAAAACAGACAGACAGATACACACACTCACAATTCTTGTTCAGAACTCACCAAATGAATGAATCAGCTGAAAGGAAAGAGTTTTCGGTGTGAGTGTGTGGTGTATCCCACACTATATGTAATTCCATGACTGAGCTCGGAATTTCTGACCACCGCCCCCCACTAAACCAAAAAAAAACCCATTAACCATCTCGCTTCATAAAGCTCTCTCACATGAAATTAAATTTGTAATTCCCAAACAACAAAAAGAAAAACCATAGGAAACTAAAACTCTGCATGCGCTTCTTTTTTGTATTCATTTATTTAATGCAATTTTCTCCTATCCAAACCGAAAAACAAAAAGAAAAAGGAAACTACTGATAAAGTCATTAACTATTTAAGCCCAAATTGTTTGCCCAGACTAACGAGCATATGTGTCTGGAATGTGCATATATACCCACTGATGAACATATGTACATACATAAGTATGTAACTGGTGTATATAATGTGTCTGATACCTTAACGAGTTTTCGCTGATTTGTTTGCAGACTGTGATTAAGCCTAGAGGATTGTAGACTGATGCAGGCGACTTTTTTGAATGTTAAATGTTTGCCTGATTCAAAACTTGTCAAGAGTTTGGCAAGATCAGAAACATTAACTAATTAGCAGGTTATCTTAGCATTATTTAGTGTGAGAAATTAAGTCACGGGGCGAAATTACTCTAATTTCATACGCTCCAGTTTCATCTCTGATTATGCTTCAGCTACAAAACATTTGTCTAAACAATATCCTAGAAAATCTTTATTTTTGAAACAATTTCTTTATAGTATCTAGTTTTTATTGTTTATGAATTTGATGAAACATTACAACATTACGTAAACAAGTTGCAAGATTTGGTATAATTTTAAGTGTTTTTCAGTGAAAAATTTTGGCAATTTCAAGTATAAATTTAATAAATAAAATTCAATGATAAATTTAAATTAGTTTTTCCTAACAGATTTTTAAATATGAAAGTTTGCATAGCTATATTATTCAGAAGGAGTACAATTCTTTCAGAATTTCAGTCAAATTTTCTGTTGTTTTGTTTAATTTTTTGAAATTAACTAGTCTATAATTGTTTTCTTATTTCAATTTCTATTGGGTTTTTTCTTCTTCATACATAATTCTAATGAAAATAAAACGACGACGCATTAGAGTCTGTTGAAAATGTAATAAAATATTATCAAAATTTATGAATAATTATCATAAATTTAATGACTTCATGACACGTCTTAAAGTCACTTTATCTACATTTCTCTTAATGGTTTCTTTTTAAGTTTTTCTAATATTACTATAATCTTGTTTATATACACTTAATTATATGTACATACGTACATATATACCGGTGTCTGTGGTAGTTTTTCAGTTTTTATGAGGCTCTTAAAATGAATCAATTTTATGACAAACGTATATTTTGTGTAAGTACATTTTGGTTATTCATTTTTAAAATCAATGATGTTAGGTGCTTACCTACCTACTAATAAAAGATTGTTAAATGACTTGATTTAATGAAATCTGTTTGATGGGAAAACTCTTCCAATGCACTTCTTCAAATTAAAATGCAATTCCATACGGTCATTGGCATTCAAACACAGTGACTTTTTCTTTATGCACTTCGTTTTGCTTAGACTAAATCATAGAGTTAACTTTAGCGGCGATTGTTAGTGTTGTTTCTGTTGTTGTTGTTGGGCTTTTCACTTCCATTGAAATGGAAATGCTTTGGATTCAATCATAAATTGTGTGTGTGTGTGTCTGTACTGATGATAACAATGCTGTAATTTGGCAAACATTTTTGTTTATCTATGGAAACTCCGTCCTCTTTAATTGAAGTGCCTTTTGTAGGAGATTTCATTGCACTTTTACTACTTGCACACAGACACAGTTACATACATACACATACATACATACATCTAAATTTATTTTTTTTCTCTTACATATAGATGTCGATTCAAAGCGATGGCTCGTTACAAGCTAGGCCTGCCAATGGGTGATTAACATATGAATTCGTGCAAATAATTAAGGGGGGTCCATGGCAAACAGAGAGATATATATATATATAGAGAGAGAGAGAGAGAGAGAGTCACTAGTCTTGGGTGTAGATCTGGGCAATGGCTATAATTACAACAACAACGTCAATGCCGCCATGCCACCACTGAGAGGATGTGGCACAAACAATAAGGCATAATCCAATTTGCAAAGCAAATGTTGAAGACGAAAGAGAGTCTATGGCAAGCAACAACAACAACAATTGCAACCACACGGGGTCTCTCATAGATTTTGCAGTTTTCTATTTATTTATTGCATTTTGGCATTTTCTTTTTCTCTCTCTCACTCACTCCTTTGTCGCTCTGTGTGGAAATGGAAGGAAACGGCTAATGCGCATTTTAAAATATGAATGAATGAATTTAAATTACTTCCAGAGACTTAAGACTTGTACTGAAGCTCGGCTTTCCCATACGCTGGATCGTAAATACATATATTAATATGGCAATAATACAATTTATCATATGTACAAAGTCAGCTATATGTATGTATGCATGTCGTAGTCCGTTTCCTACTGCAAAATGCAAATTGTAAATTGCATCTCGCAATACTTACTTACACTCTATGCAGTTATTGTACATATATCTATACATGGACAAAGATGTATGTGTATAATACATATATATGTATATCGTCGTAGCTTTTGTAGTGGGGCATTATAAAATAAATTCAATCAAAGCGAAAGCAATTGCCTGGCAAACAATTTGCAACAGTCAGACAGAGAGACAAACAGACAAACAGTCCGTGCAACACAAGAAAATGCAATGCGGTCACCCTGCTGTTGTTTGCCCCTCTGTTTGTTGCAACTTTAATTTAATTGCATAACAGTTTGCCGTTGTCAAGAATTACAAACCATTTCCGTACTCCGCACATGACCAAAGTGCTGATCGGTCAGAGGTTGTACAATGAATGAACGTGAATTGAGTCTTGCTTCTGGGGTCAGTAGAAAAATTAACACTGTGCCAAGCGCACTGAAAGTTAATTAACATCATATTGATAATGGACAGAGAGAGAAGTTCAAGAACTGATCTTTAGTAACAGAAAGTTCTTTTAAAATATTTCCCATGGCATGTTAGTCTATGAACATTGTTTGGCTTACCTCTCTAAATGCTGGCTTTAGTTTAGGTTTAGACTTAAAGTCTTCAATAGAGGCTAAAAGTTTTCATAATGATCTATTGCCGGTCCATTTAAAGTTCAAGTTTGCTGTCAAATCGGATTCAAAACAAACACAAAAACACTCCTTTTCCACTCTCTGTCAACTTTTACTTTCCATTTAGATGACTATAATCCAAAACATGAAACTAAAATCTGGGCAACCAAAAACAGACTCAGCGATTGTAGGTAAGATGCGCGGAGTAAAGAGGGGGCCAGACATTCATGACAACCGCCATTTGGCCAAAAACAAATATTTGCAAATTTAGCAAGAAATCTAAATTGCACTTACTTATGTATAATTTTGAGCTAAAAGTCTTAATTTACATGCACTTCCATAATGGTCTGTGGCTTTGCCTTTAGCGTCTCCACAAAATGTTTTCAGTTTCGTTTCCTTTGAAATGAGCTGCGCATGCGCAATTGCCATTGCTGGATTGGGGCAGGAGGAGGAGTTGGATGGGGGATTACTTCAGCTGGGTGTGGGCGGGCTAATAGACATTTGCAAATGATTATTAAAATCTATGTCGTAACGCGCAGAGGAACCAGCAACTTTACTCTCTGTCATTATTCGAACGTCCCATGTGAAATCGGAGTTTATTTTTGCATTGAAGAATCAAGAGTTGAATGACTGACTGACTGTCAGTGTGTGTGTGTGTGTGTGTGTTTGTGTGTGTTCTTAGGGTTCAATCTGGGAACACTGCTGGATGTCATTTCCTTGGTTTTGCAGCCTGTGCGTGCAGTTTGATGAGCTGTGGTCCGGAAACGTTTCCCATTCCCCCTTATCGCCTTGAATTTGCCAGATAGCTAAGTCAACATCCGATTGCTGGCTGCCCAAATAAACACAACGGTCCAAATATTATGGTGTCAATAGACAAGGAGCCAGAGACGCTGTGTTTCAAGTAGAAGAGGGATGGGGAAGGGGACTGAGAGTGTCCAAAACGTCAACAGCTGTTCAACATTTGGCTTCATGCTTATTGATTTTCATTCCTATTTATTTATTTAGTTTGTATGTTGAGAGAGAATGATTAATGAAGAGCTAGAGCTAACTAATTGCTATTGCTATATACCTACATATAATATTCACGCACAATAGTTATTAAAATTTGTCATTGAACAGATTAGAATCTTAGATTCAAGGTTTTTCACCCCGGGGTTACGATTTTTCACGACAGAAATTAGAAAGGTATTGTGTCTAATTATGGTGGTTCAAGCCTACGTTTCATATTAGGTCAAAAATTCTTTTGAATCCTTATAGATAACGTTTACGTCTTTCTTTCCTACCTGTTCTTTGAAGTAATTTTATTTGCTATTTGTTTATTGTTTATTCTTACTTAAAATAATTTTAAATTTATTTATCATCATTCATCATTTTTCTTCTAAAAGTAAAAGAAAACAATAGACAATAATAAAAAGGACATAAAAACGACAAAGACAATACATGAGACATACATTAAAAACTCTTAAAGTGTCAATAAAAACATAGAAAAAGAGCTACGATAATATAGACAACTCCCCATTAGAGTCTTTCATTAAATTTGGAATTCTCACATAATTAAGAGAAGAAAGTCTGGCTTACTTAAATTTAGCTTCTTTTTTTTTGTTGACCAGAAGCTGCCACTACAAAAGTCAAAAGCATTTGTCTTGAAATGAAAAGGCAAATTTCTGGTTATGATAGAACCATTCCCAAAAGCATAACGAAACAAAAGTATACCGTTACAAGAAGCTCCCAGACAGTTTCCAAAAACACAAAACTTACATAGAGAAAGAATGGAAAAGAGAAAGAACGGAGATCTAGGAAAATCTTGTTGGTAACATTTTTAAGACCAACCATCAACCTTTTGGCTTAGGTACAAGATGATGAGAAGTGCATGTGGAGTTGACGGAGTTCGAGTTCTGAAAGTTACAATCAGTTACAGTAAAGTGTCAAGATGCTTAGCAATTATGAAGATTATGGCGAGCACTCGACTTTGTAGCGACTCGCGACTGTGACTCCAACTCCGACTTTGATTCACTTCTCGAGAAGAAGTGGCTTCTGTTCAAATGTCTATCAGATAGACAGAGGGGGGACAGACATGCCGCAACCGGCTAGGCTTTCTGTAGCTTTCTGCTCTCTGCGCACTTTGTGCTACTTATTGTCAGTTGCTTTTACCACTGAGTTGAGTCTCTAGATTTCTGTCAAATCATTTAAAACTATTTGGTGGCTGGCCAAATAAGATAGAGATATAGGCATACCTATTGGGATATGTACCTTACAGTTGCCATAACCCAGTCAGTCAGTCGTTCAGTCAGTCAGTCAGTTAGTTGGGAATATGCCATACTTTAACGGTTCTCACACTCACAAGCCAAGCAAAATCCAAGATCTGTCATATGTATCTTTGTCAGCAGTGGCACTCATCATAATTACATCGCGGCAACCCCAAACAGACATTCGGACAGGGAGACAGAAAAAGACAGAGCCAAGTCTGACAGCCATCAGCAGGCATCAACACACGGACTTGTGGAGCTTGGAGTTCGTAGTTGGAGGTGAGATGAAGATAGAGATGGAGGTTGGAGGTGTCTTTAAGCCCAGCTCCACTGTCTTAAGGTACCTTGTGTTCGGCTCGACTTGGTTCGGCTCCAGTGTTTATAATTTATGATTGCTTTGCGTGATTTTACATTTCTGTGTTATTAGTATAAAGTTTGTTTTGTTTCCCCCAGTTGCTGAATAACCTCAGCACTCTACATCAACACCTACATAAACACATCCCGCGACACACATATGTATCTAAGTCGTAGACCTGGTTTTAAGCAAAAACCAAAAAAAATAAAAAAAAAAAGAAAGAGAATAAAGTTCTGTCTGACTGCCACGACGAAGCACTGCAGTTTTGAGTGTCTGCCAATGTGTTTCATTCAATTAAATTGAAAGGTTTATGATTGAAAAATGACTGCTTATAGACCCATTTGACTGTTGATCTAGATTTTCATTGAGTTTAACAATTTTTTCGAATGTGTGGGATTCGCAAAAATACTTACGTAATCCTATTGACCAGTTGTTACTAGTTCTTAATCCTTTCATTTCAATTATAATTCGAACGAACACTACAGAGCAAAATAACCTTTTTTTGTGTATTTCAAGTTGAAGAAAGGTTCCTAGGGCCAACAAATATCTGTGTTACTTATGTTTACAAAGTAACTATTACCTTGTATATAGATTATATAAGTGTTTTCATAATGTACTATCGTAAATAACTATCGTAAAAAATAGGTCTTTCAACTTTTGAAAGTAAAACTCATGGCATTAGAATGATCATTGGAAATTGACTAACTGAGGTAACTAAGTACATAAGTCTATCCATAAATTGTTGAGATATGGCCAAGAATTTCCAAGGGTTATTCCTATGCTGCACTTTTCAGGGTTTTTCGTTTCTTTTTTCACTGACCTGTGGCCAGTATGAAATAATACTGTAACCAATTGTAGTACGTATCTCTGAAATGAGTTTTCCCCTTAGAAAATTACCTATATATGTAACATTTTCGTTGTTAAACTATCTATTGTCTTTTTAGTTTCAGTTTTTTAGCTCATAATTTTGGAATTTACTAATTAAGCCATTTTGCAGTGAACTATTTAATCACATTAGTTTAATTTCGTTGTTTTTTTTTTGTTTTTGGTAGTCGAAAGTAAACAAAAATACAAAAGCAGCAGATGCGGAAAAGTTGGCCAACTTTTTGGTGGCGACCTGGAAGTCAGCCGAAGCTGGATGTGAATGTGGTGGACATGGACATATAGACATTAGACCTGACGCACATGAGAGCGTAGGCTGCCAAGTTTGGCTTATATAAACTCACGTTTGTGGTACATTTTGATGCTGTTGTTGTTGTTGTTGTATACAATATTGTTTGTTTTTGTTGTTGCGTTAATTTATAACATTAGCTGTATGTAAGACTGCCCAAAAATGAAGCAGAAAAACTGAAAGAAAAAAAAACTAAAGCAGCTTACGAAATGTGGCTTAGACGCCACAGCCTTGTGACGACGAGCCACGAGCTTTGCTTCAACTTCAACTCCAGCTCCAGCTTCAGCCTTAGTTTCAAGTGTTGGCTGCACCAATTAAGAGTCGCGTCGAGTCGAGTGGAGTAGAGTCGAAGACTTGGCCAGTTACCGGAAGCAATTCGCCACTTAATGCACTTGAGCAAATGCTTTGCACAAAATTCAAATTTGAAAAAATTGTTTTGCAGTCTGGCAAAATAAAAATACTATAACTAAATTCCGCCTTGACAAACATACATACATATATACGGGCAATTCGGGTTCCGACTTTACATTGATAACTTGACCCACTGGATATTATGCATACCAATTGCTCAGACCTGTAATTGATTTAATGCAAGAAATCGAAAGACATGTGAGAAAGGAGAGAGGAGGGAGAGAGGAAGACTAATATAATGAGAGCTGACCTGATTTTTGGGTACGTCCAACCTCCCATTAGCGTGAACTAATAGACAATTTTGTTTATATCCCCTCCTTCCTCTGTCGATTTAAGCAATAAGGCACAGAAAGGTGGTGGCCTGCCCCTCCGGCATGTTTGGCACTATTGATCTTTATGATTTTGTTTGTCCAACATAGTAGCAAAACAGCCAAATATCTAGCCAAGATTTGTATCTCAAGTATGCCGATTGCCTAAGTTTCCTGCTCAGCTACAATTTAGTTGGCCAATGGGACAGAGTTAATTGTTGTTGCCCATTGATTTCCCAATCTAAATGCGGAATTTCGCTGCCTCACTGTCCCTCAGCAATTTTGTACTCAAGACGATCACGATGCTAATTATCTACAGATCTTACAGAGAATATTTACATCGTAGATGGCTTGGCAAACACTTGAGGCATTACTTAAAGTTCATTGAAATCAAGGAGAAACAAGAATTAATGTACATTCACCATTATCTTCTTTACTTACATTTATCTAAAGTCTTTTCTTTTGATAGATAGAAAGTGCTTAAGTTTTCACTTGATCGTTTACCTTGGCATTCCGATCAATATCTTTATTAGGTACACACGCCATAAAGGTATTGAACTTTCTTAAAGATCTAATAGTTAGGAAAGTATCTGATTCTTTATACATAGATACATTCAATGGGATTCTAGATAGGGGTAATAATATTATTTTTGGGATATAATTTG
The DNA here is from genome assembly GCA_018152135.1 of Drosophila paulistorum. Classification (NCBI taxonomy): domain Eukaryota; kingdom Metazoa; phylum Arthropoda; class Insecta; order Diptera; family Drosophilidae; genus Drosophila; species Drosophila paulistorum. The sequence continues at coordinate 2,333,523 of JAECXG010000690.1, forward strand.
CTGATATCAGCAAAACTTCTTTTATATATATCAAATTTTAATTTGTTGTGCAATTTATTTTGGTCTCTCATAGAAGATCTCAAGATATTGGGATTTTTGACATCTTGTTACACGTTACTCGCAATTTTTGCAAAATTCAGATGAACATGGCTAGTTGGACTTAATTGTTATTACTGATCAAGAATAACTGTAAATGCTTTACATGGTTAAACTTCTCTTCTCTTCACTTGAATGTTTTATATATTTTAGCAAATTTTTGATTACTTTCTGCAAGAGTTTTAATAAACACACCATTCTTTATCTACTTAATATGGTCGAAGATTATTCCTTCTAGTCCCACTTCTAATTTATTCCCCGTTTGTCCAAAATACGCCCTTTTTGCAGGGGTATAACTAGAGGTATATATGAAACATTGCAAAATGCAAAAATTGTCTTTTTTAATCCTTATGCTAAGGATTTGTCAACAATATTGAATGCGATTCACAAATTGTCAAGATCAAACAATGGCCAGGTATTGTTTATAGAAATGCTATTTTATTAAGACTTTTTCTCCGTAATCTAGAACTCTGGAAAGTTTTGGCAAATCGTGAATATGTGCCAATTATTAGAATTGAAAAGAGTTATTTGTTTTACTAAATGCAAATATTTATCTGGCCCAAACACCGGCATGTTTCGAATAAGGCATAACTGTGTGTGAATTTGTATGTGTAGCGGTAACCTTATGCATCATAATATACTTATTTATGGACATATCGTATGTATGTATAATAATAATTGACTAAACATATTTGATATATAGCCATATGACTTTCGCTTTTGGGTGTAGGTACTGGGAAACAAAGCAGACAGCCAGAAAAAGCAGTAACTGGGCATGGGCAAACGGTTTCTAACCAAAGCCATATGTCCGTCCGTTAAGAGAGCCCAGCGCGATGACAAGGTGAATAAATTAAAAACCAAAACCAAATAACAAAAAATAACACCGAAAAGGTAAGGAAACAAAGGTGACTGCGGCAGTGGCAGAGACGACGGAGGCATGGAAATGAAGCTAAAGCTAAACCACTTGTTCGACTGCGTTCTACTAATCAGAAAACCGAAATCAAAAATTTCGCTTTTCGCTGGTGTATCTGAAAGAGAAACCTGAAACTAATCGTATATAAACGAAATTTATTTGGGTAAACCAAACCAAAGTTGCCTGCTCTAGTCTTTTGGGCTTATTTGCATGTGATTAGTTATTTTATTTAGAAATTTCACAAATGAATGGGAGAGAAGCGAGCTTAGAAAACAAATTTATGGACACTCTGCCGAGTCATTAAATGCGGGCCAATTGTGCCCTGGCATTCGAATGAAAGCGAAAACCCAAGAGTCTCGATATGAGCAATTATGTTGTTTCTATTGCGAGGAAGGGGGGAAACAAAAAAGAGTCATGGGCGGGGGCGATGTACGTGAGAAGACACATATATTCTGTATATGGTAATAAACGTTGCAAGTGACTTGGCTCAGACCTGACAGCTTAATGATTAGATCGATCGAATTGTATATGCACTTGTGAATGGGAGTACATTCATAGAAGAAAGCGAAGAAATATCTCTATCCATATCTACCCACATTTAGATGAGATTCGTATATTTTTTCTAGCTTTTATTATCGTTTTTTCTGTTTTACTATTTGCTACTATTTCTTGGCCTTTTAAAGTTTCATCTAGGAAAAACAAAAAAGAAAAAAAGTTTTGTGGTATGTGCCCAAGAAAATAAAGTCATTGAGTTTGACCTTCTTTTGGGTTTTCATCTTAAACTTGATTTACCTTTTGTTATAGAGGTTCACAAGAGTGCGTTTTAGTTGTTGTTGTTGTTGTTTTTGTTGTAGCTAGCAATTATCCCCCCAGCTACTTCCCACTTAATTATCAAGACTCCAAGAACACAATAAAAACAAAATTATGCCCCATTAGAGGTGTTACGCTAAAAAAGATATATGTATATATTTTTGTGACCTCCTTAGATGATTATTCTTTTTGTTATTGTTTATAATTTTTGTGCGTTAGGCCACTTTAATAGATTTAGGTAACTAATTTTCAGTGTCTAACTTAATGCTTTAAGAAAAGGTGCATGAAAATGGTTAAACCTTTCAGATAAACATATGTATCTGTATATAGGAAATAGTTTGCTTGAAAGATTATTGATTCTTTTGCATTTTATAGCTATATAGGTAAATAATTTTAAATTTCATTTTTGTTTTAAAGAAATGAAACCATTGATGAAGCAAACAACGACTCAGAAATGCCTCACCATTGGCTTTGGTGAAATTTCTGGGTCAACTATTGATATTATGATCACGTAATTTTTGCTTTTGCGAGAAATCGCCACTGCCCAGACCCAGACCAAGACGACAACGACAACCATGATGATGATGATGATGATGGCGACGAAGACGACTACAATGCGTAGGTTGGCAAAAGTCGTTCCAAGATTTATGACAAGACGACAGAAAAATGTCATCGTGCATGGCGCATCCCGGTCGGGGGCTGGTCGTAGCTGTGCTGCCCCCATTAGCCACCTGCGCAATTCCGATTGCCTGCACTATTTTTGATATCGGTCCGCACCGTCTTGACTTTATTTGACGGAGAAGGAAGAGCCCCCACCACATGCACACGTGCTCAATGCTCTATGCTACAATGATTCCTCTATTTTGGTTTATTTTTAAAATGCATCGCTATGTGCGCTCCCAATTTGTTGAATCCACAAAGCGACGCGCGCACTGGGAGAGAGGCAAGGGTAATACCAAAATAAGTATTAATATGAGCATTCTCTGCCGGGGTCCACGTAACCCAAAACACACACACACACACACACACGCACAACCCCATAATGAAATCAAAATATCGAAAGAAAACCAACAAATTTGACGGATCCGCTCGTCATCGTGTTTTTAGTTATGTATTTCTGAATGAGGAGAGGAGCCAGCCCATCAGCCAGCATAGAAATTCTCGCCTATGTTACCCTTCAGTTCGAAAACTCATTGAAGAGTGTGTTTTTTTGTGTGTGGGCATTGGAATTTCTAGATGATGTAGTACTACAAGACAAGAGCAACAAATGTGAAACAAACGTGTGTTATTTATATTTTTTAGTTTGTTTTTTTTACATACCTTCTACATAAAATATACATATAATTCAGCTAAAAATAATCAAAAGTTATGCTGTCAGCTGGGGCGCTACTACAGGGTGTGGATCATGGGTCATTTGATTAACACAATATTTCCATGGGATTTGTCTGAGATCGCTTAAGATGTCAAATAGAGGAATTTATTATTGATTTCATTGGCATTTCTCTCATCTTTGAGTTAATCCCCCCGTGTTCTTTATTACAAACCTATTACACCCTGTTGTTATACCCTAATACCAAAGTGGGTATGCACATTTTAGCAATTTACTTGGCTGATTTTGTAGTTAATATTGGAGAATTAGTAAATTGTATTTATATTTCCAACTATTTGCCTATAAACTAAATTAAATCCAAAATCCAACATTTTCAAGGGTATAAATACTTTGACACTTTGCATTTTACTTGAGCCCTCTATAGTGTGTTTTTTTCCGTGTTAATTTATTTTTATTAAATCAATGCACGCATTTCGTATATATATTGTATTTATATCTTTGTCTTAATTTCGAATTTTCTCACAAGTTTTTCTCATTATTGCGCTCTACTATTTGTCTGTCTCTCCTATATAGAGGAGGGGTTATAGCATCTCTCTGTATATTTGTGTGTGTCTTTGAGAATTCCGTATTCTTTCCGGATTTTGTATCTCTGCGATTTGCCTTTGTCGCTTTGTTGACTCTCCACACATACACACAACAAGATACTGGGGATAGTGCTCGGTGGCCAAAAAGTCGCCAACGTTTGACTTTTTAGTAGCACGCGAATTTCTTAACGCTATCAAAGCACATACAAAACAAAGAAAAAAATAAAAATTCCCAGCAAAAAACAAACAAAAATACCAAAATTTAACGTGATAAAAGAAACATTAATTATATGTTTATAATTCCCATACTGTTTGTAAAAATCATAATTAGTGAGTACGAGAAAATGTGCATAGTTTCGACAGCCTTCTAACGCGTTCTAAAAACAAACAACTGGGGCTAGCTGCTCCTGCTGTTTATTCTCACTTTTTTCCAAATAATAATTGTGTCTGTCTTTGATACATATACATACATTCATACATATATGTATGATCTACATATAGCCACGTCAAATGTTGCGATGCTTAGCTTATGCTTTGTATAAAAAAAATACAATAAAGTGAAAATTGTGAATTTGTGTTGTGCCTGGCATTTTTTTGTTTGTGGCATAAACTGTGTGTAACCGCCTCAGTGTGTTGGCTAATTGAATTAACAACAGCGAAACCAATAAAAAAATATATGCACTGATCTATTAAATATGCTTTTGAATAATCGAATACTCGTTAAATGTATAACCGAAACCCCTAAAGAGTTTAAAAAATCGAGTAAAATAATAAAACAAAAGTTGGTACAAAATGTTTCATATCAAAAGCATGTGTTATGTGTTTTAACCTTTGCTGACCCCCGACTCTGACTCTCTACCCACTACAATATATACATATATAATCCAGATATGGCCCCAACCATTCAACTGTGTGTGTGTGTGAGCGTAGGTGTTCAAAAATTGATTAAAGGAGTTGCCATAGCTATAAACGTTCGACAAACACGCTATCAATACAAAAGTCTTAATTTAAGACAACATCATATTGCCATATATATAAAAAACCGAAAAGATATACTAAATATCAAGATTTAAGTTATTTTTGGTGGGGCTAATGAACTAAGCAAACAGCTCATCTAAGGCACATTATTTTAATTTATATTTGCCATTTGCATGGTTTGTTTTAGGTAAAATAATCATTAAACTTGCAAAGAGTTTGTGTTGGCGTTCCATATGAATATTCCACAATATATCTCAGTCAGATCAACATAAATTAAAAATATAAATACAAGACATATTAAAAAGAATGAAAACAAATTCGTAGTATTTACACTTCTTTTGACTTTTGCTAGTTACTGGTTGATCTAGTTTAACCATAATTAATATTTCATGACCTTTAACTTAACCTTAGCCTTAACCTTTAACGGGTTCATTTTTGTGTTGGCTTCGATTCAATAAAGTGTAACAAAACAACTTATATGTAGACTATTTATAATATTATAAATTTCAAAAAAGATCTAAAAAATAGAGGGTAAGACATAATTTGATACAGTATTTCTTTGTATTATGTCTCTTCTTCTTTGAACAGGTTCAACTCATGTCTATGTAAATATTTCTCTAATGAAGTTCACTTCTTAATTTTTTGATGACTTTGACATTTAATGCCTGGAAGCAAATAATTTATAAATAGTTATAATCTTTTGTTTTTTTGTAATGTGTGTTGGGATCGCAGCACTTGAATTTTAGCTCGAGGTGATTGAAAAATGATTTCCTGTATTGCAAAGAATTCTTTTTCTTTTTCGTTGATGATAAGTATTGAAAAATATCGCATGACTGAAGTGAAATCGGGCATTCAACCGAGCTAAAGTAATTTAGCTATTAGCAGCGAGTCTAGACCTCGAAAAGATACAAATGTATCTTTTGCAGCTAATTGAGATACAACTAACACACACACACACACACAGATGAAAACCCATCTCATCTCTTCACACAAATTAACAATTGCACAAACGTAGTTGGTTTTTGCTTGGCAAATAGCCAAAGATAAATGCATAATGCATTTGTCTGGCCAGCGCAAGTTGAGTTAAATCCAATCTGCTGTCACTAACAACTGGACGCCCCTCCCTTCCTTCCCACTCTTAACTCCTTTCCTAACTGGCGAGAAGCAGCCAAGCGTCCCAGCTAACCAGCTAACTAGCCAGAAACCGCAGTTTATATTTATAAGCCCAACCGTGACCGATAAATTGCAATAAAAGAAAAAAGAAATAAAATTAGATAGGTAGGAAAAACTGAAATGGTTGGCGCAATCTTTAAATGCCCCTCTTATAGATAGATCCATTTTGCAGGCGATGATCTGCAGCAGCTTTATGACTAAAGAGTTAAGCCAGCGATTAGATAGAAAATAGATGGTCTGGTTAAAGCGTTAATTTAGCATTATAAATTTTTGATTTCTTGTTGTGTTCGTTAATTGGGTCATATTGTGTGTAGTATTCTTTACCATTGGTAGATATTCCCGCATTGACAATAAGCCATGCTTTGACTCTGAATGGCCTTTGATGCAACTGGTTGCTTAACAAATCGTTTTAAACTCGTTTCTGTTTGTGGCATTCTAAAAGAATAAGAGAGAAAACCTAATACGATATTGTAGCACAAATTTCTTGTTGTTGCTGTTATTGTTGTTGGCATTCTGCTAAACAATCTGTAGAATCGGCACAGTGGGGCAAATTTTAAAGAGATCCTATTGTTTAGATTTCTTTTGTTGGACAAAATTTAAATATTATCATTCAGACTAGAGCAGGTTTCATTTTAGAATATGTATACATATAAAGTAAGCCATTAATCCTTTTGATGAATCACATAGAATTAGAAACCAAAAGCCAAACGTTAGCTGAAATTGAGTATTAAATAATTCAATCTATAGACAAATAGAGACTGTAGTTCACATTCAAGACACATAAGCTGTTAGCCTTCGTTTCTGGTTTCTATGCTGGACTTGTTGCTTTTGCTTTTTATACATACCTTTATATATATAGAAGACATATGTATATGGAGAGAGAGATACTTGTATATATGTCTGCATTTACTGGCCAATATCACAGATTGAAATGCCATTGTTGTCAGCTTATCGTTTCAGTTGGTAGCATGTCAAAAAGTGTTTATATTTTTCATTTTTGTTATTCATTCAGCATTCTCGACTACAAAGGGGCAATGCAGAGTTTTTTGTTTTATGTTGATTGTCTTGTTTTATGTTCTATTGAAACATATCTGATTCACAAATATCAATCAAACAACATTTCCAGCTAATGTCATAAGTCGTTTCAAACGGAAATTTGTCATCTCTGCGAATATGTCCGAAGATCTGGACGAGCTATTCCTCTCACCCATACCGGCGCCCACACCGTCTGAATTGCAGCAATGCATCTTATTCGGTTTTCGAAGGCGTCTCTATCCCGCACAGATACTCGAAGAGTGCCGCAGTGCCTTTGGGCCGTTTGCGCCGAGCGCTCAGTATGTGGCCAAATGGTATCAGCGTTTCCAAGACGGCCTCTTCACCATCGATGACAACGATGAAGATGAGTTGGGAGTGGGATCTGGGCGCGGTCAAACGCCGACCACATGCAGTGACTATGATGAGGAGATTGGTGATCTAGATGTAACATTGCCACTTGTCTTGCCAAATGTGGTATATGGGGAGGGGCTCAACGATTGCGATGATGATGGTGAAGATGATAATGATGATGATGATGAGGATGAGCATGTGATTAATTATTGGCTAGGATATGGCTATTTGGGTGGGAAGAAAAGGTAAATGGGTTAGCTGGCACCCATATCTCGATGCCCTTTTTTCAAAAAAACCATTTACTTGCACAAAATGTATATATGTATTAAATTTCTATTTATTTTTCAATCTCTTTTATACAGTGGATTGTCCATCAGCGGTTTACCTCCATTGCCAAAATCTCTCATTGGCTTCAATAAGTTGCTTGGCTCCGATTCGGGTTTACTTAGTGATGTTGAGACTCCGCAAGAGTCAAATATCATCAATAATAACAACAACAACAACAATGACAATAACAAGGAGAACAACAGCAGCAACGCGAACCAAAAAGATAGTGATAAAAAGCGAACCGGCTATGCTGATCAGCCTTTAGCTAAAGATAGCAATGATAATACAAATGATGAACTGGTGGATCCGCCCACTGCAATATCAGGCAATATGAAAGAAAACAGCATGCCAATAACCCCAACAGCAACAACAACAACATCAACAACACCGACAGCGGCAACAACATCAGTGTGTGCCTCACCTGCCAAGTTAAACACAACGGGCAGCACCTTGGATGCTCAGATAGCGACACTGCGAAAAGAAATGGTAAGTTGTGATTCACCTGAAACCACATGACACAGATTTATGGTATGTAAATATATGTACATTCCTGAAGAATTTGTTGATTTTCTGCTAATGGAACTAAAATAGTATAGAACAAAGTAGTATTGTATATTGTTGTTAAACAATTAACAAAGTTAATGTGATATCATTAAAACAAATTCTATAAACTATCTTTAATAAGAGGCAGTGTGAAATCAACACAATATTGATTCAAATATTACCCAACAAATATAGAAAATATTAAACCAAATGAATAAATTGTTTTCGCTTGAGACATGACAAAATGTTAATAAAAAGATTACATATTTTTTTGAACTGAACATGTTTGAAATTATATTCGATATCAACTTGTTTGCAATACAGTTTGAAACACGTTTTAAAATATTGAAAAGAAAACTGTAATTCACACGCTCAGGAATACTTAGATTTAAAGTAATCGTATTTGGCATTTGAATCGATTTTGATTTTTATGGTAACCTTTTCTTAACTGCCACTTTTTTCATTTTAGCGTACAACAATGAAAATTTTATACATTGTAGAGTTGCTTAAAGGTTTTTTATTATTATTATAATCATGATTATGGCTTAGGCTTAGGTTTTAATTCCATTGAATTATTTTGAGCATTATTTAGAGGATTTTCCTTAGCTAATGATTAAGTATTGAAATTGAATATGGATTCTTTCAATTTGTTGAATACAATTTATTCAAATTGTTATTTTAATTTGTTTTCCATGCCAGAGAACCGGATGAATGAATCTCAATAAGTGAAAGATACATAGAAAGAAAGTCAACTTTCGGTTCGACCAAGTCAAGTTCATGAATAATTTTCCACCTTTTAAACAAGCTCAACTCTCAACTTTGACATGGTCAAATGTCCAAACTAAAATAAATGTCCATAAAAGAAATTCAAATTAAATAGATCTTTAATTCATTAAGTCAAATTGGCAAAGCAATTATCTTAACATTTAGTAGAAGAAAACAGAGAGAGAAAGAGAGAGAGAGAGAGAAAGAAGGAGCGAGAGGGACAGAGAGAAAGAAAGATGGTCTGTCTTTATGGCGGTCTTATGGCTTTTAAGTTTTTGCTTATTTTTTCTTTATATTTTTTTTCACTTCTTTCTTTCATTTGAGCCTGACATTTTGCCGTGAAGGCAAACACTTTGTCAAAGTTGAAGTTGGCGCAAGCGCAACGAATGGAAGAGAGCCAGACAATTAAACATATATGTTTATATATAAATATTTACCTACAGATTTGTAATTGCTATCCATCAAAGTTTGTCAGCCAACAAAATGAAAATAGACAACACACAAAAAAAGGGGCGGAATGATAAATACGATCCTAGGCACTGAGGATTTTACTATCAAGTATTATTTAAAGCAAATGTGAATACAACCCGTTTTGGTCTTAATCGGAAATTGACACGAAAAGTTATACATTTTTCAGAAATTAAACTTCAAGAAAGATTTCAAACATCTTTGCATACTCTATGATTAATCAAAAATTACAAATTTAATAGTTGTTTGATTGCTAAATATATATAAATATAAATTAATTCTATCACTTAAATAGACAAAAGCCGCATTTAGAAATCGAAAATGCCCTCATGGAGAAGTGTTTGACCTCATACTGGTCATTTTTTGATTAGATGAAATATAAACCCAATATATCTTTCAGTATCGATAGTCTTATTAAGTCACCTTGCTTGAACATACTTGAAATATTTTAAGCTAATGCAAGGAGTGTCTTATATAATGATAGGTTGGTGTCTAGCTCACATCCGTTTGATTAAATGAGAAAAAATATAAATGTGATTAAAACTAGCAGTTGCGGTTTGGGCTACATTGGCGAAATATTTGACAAAAAGTATTTGCAACTTCAAAGCCAGTTTTCTGACACAATAATCACAAGACAAGTTAGTTGATGTCTTGCTCTTGACCAAAAAGCGAACCTGGCTGGCTAGCTGGCTAGCTCGTCATCATCATCATCATCACTGTCTTTGTGGCCGTTGTCATCGTCGTTGTAATCAATGAACAACTTTGACAGTTGATTTGTAACTTGGCTTTTGCAGCAATTAAAATTAAATTTTTCAATTTTGATTTGATTTTGCAATTGCGTAATAATCGACAACTGAAACCAGATAATAACTACTTGAATTAGGTGGATTATTTCGCATATATAGTTAGAAATCCTATCCATACTTGAAGAAAAAACCATTATTATACATAAAAACCTTTCACATTTTATACCAACAGCAAGCAGAGACCTTTTGCTTATAAGTTTAACTAGTTACATATATAGAACCTGTTTAAAACTCCAACCAACGATTTGTAGGTGTAAATACTGGCACAACTCGGTCTAGGAGCGGCCATGATACAATTCAAATACTAATTCCAAAAAAAAAACACATACAATCAACAAAATAAAACCCAAAATAAACTTCTTGTAAAAAAAAAAAAAAAAACAGAAAGAAACAAAACAAACCCCAATTTTGGTTACACCAATAGTGGATTTTTTTTTTTTTTGTTTAGCCTTTTTCGTGCCGCTCCAATTTCGATGGCAATTCTGTGGCAAACGATGATAGAAACTAAAATGTTTAAAGCCATTTTATGCAATTTGCATGCCGGGATAAATTGTGCAATATTCTCTGCAGATTTTATTTGTTCCCCTAGCCCCCTCACCCCAGTTGCTCCAACTGCTCTGTGTTGTTGTACTTGTAGCTAGTTGTAGTTGTAGCCAACTTTACCTGTTCGTTTGACACAATTAAATTACAATAAGCTGCTATGTGTCTTGTTACCAATTACACTTAATTTTGGTTGAAAAGCAGCCGCCATCAAGCAACGCCGCCTCGCCCACACTTGGACAATGACACAAATTGTGCATTGTTTTTGCTCAGCCATTTGCCTGGGTAACTTTGTAAGTCGTCGTCGTGTATAGTTTATTTCTGACCAGGCTTTAAATTTAAAAATTTACCCGTTTCCCCAATTACATTGTCCAAATACACTTAACAAAAATACTTGAGACCTAACAGAAGATTGGCAGTAATTTATATATTTAGATATATACATACGAGTTCTTTTCACCTAACAAAAGCCTCTTAAAAGTTTCAAAATATTTAAATATGCCAAGAAATTGATTAAACTATATTTTATATATGAAATTGTTGAGTTGAGAATAATTTAAGAGCCAAAAAATATCTAACAAGGGAAAAGTACCAAGGTGCATCTGGTTTATTTTTGATTCAATATGAAAATTTAATTTTTTTTAAGATATGTAGATATTGAAATTATATATCGGTATAACAAAATATTTCCTTCTTAAAGACTTCAGAAGTGGCTTTAACTGTAACTGTTGTGGCTTCATTGTGGCACCATTAAGGAAGATAGTTTGAAGAAGTTATGGGATATGGAAGAAGGCCTTTTGGATTCGACTATATCGAGGAGTCTGTAATATACATATAAAGCTCTCTACAAAAGTTTTATGAAAGTAGTCAATCAATTTATACGTATTTCAGTAGTTTTTTAGTCTTAAACGTTGCATACTTTTTTGAGTCAGATAGAAAGAGTATTAAATTAGTTGTATATATTTGTACAACAATTTATTAGACTTCACATTTGGATTTAGAAGGTGCCAAAGTGTATTTTAACTCGTTTTTGCCTCTTTTTATATATTTCTTTTTGCAAATGCTTCGGTTGAATGATTAACGATTCGAGCTACGATCATTTGGTGGGTGTGTGTTTGTGTGTGTGTGAGTAAGTGAGTGAATACGAGTATATAAGTGTGAATATGTGAATGTGAGCGCATTGTAATTATGTTAGTTGGCCGCTATACCGCTTTTGCTTTCAATTGTATTGAACCAAACCATAAACTCGTAAAAGAAACCAGTTGAACTGACTGGGTAAACCAAAGAAATTGATACGTTTTGTCTTTACACACATTTATATTTATTTATAACATTATAATAAAGTACCTAAGTCAAACGAAATACTTCACTCATTTCAATTGTGAAAATTGAAAGTACATAAATATTTGCTGAAGGTCAATGAGGCGGATAATGTGATATTTTTGGATCAGCTTTCAAAAATGAAAAAAAAAAATGAGGGAGAAAAAAAACTAATACAATTTTCGTGACAGATACATGGCTTGAAATACCTTTGGAATAGAGTTGGCTATGATGGAAAATCTACCTACTATTTGGAACACACAACTTTTCCTTTTGCCCCACTCATAAAAAGCCACAAGAAGTCACTTTGGCGGCCCTTGGATGAAAGCCTCATGCATTCCATATTAATGAGTGCCTCGCCTCAATTGGCCGGCCAAATTACGCTCAATTGTTACCATCTCTAATTTGTGCAACGTTAGGGGATTAAGTAATAAACAACAAACGCATCAAACACATACATACATATATATCTAGATATATGCGAGTGTGTTTAACAGGGAAACCGACAATAGGAGAAAACTGTGTGTAGTTACTGGGAGAGTAACACTGTAAGGTAGTTCCAGTAATCAGCGCATGTGCAGCCATTAAACCAGTAAACTTAGCCAACTTCAGCTAATTTATATGGTTGTTGTTGTTGTTGCTGTTGCCTTGGTTATGGCCGCAAATTAAATTTATGAACGCAAAATGAAGAACCCAGAGGGGCTGCTGGCCGTTTTTTTTTGTTGTTGTTTTGTTTTTCTTTTGCTGTGAGAAGAAATGCATCAATGCATGAAATGAGTTTTTATGGCTTTCATAAAACGGCCTTGAACGCCTCGCATTCTTTCTTTCCCTCTCTTTCTTTTCTTGCCACAAAAGCTGCAGCAGCAAAACAGTTTTCACTTAGCCCCGGACAACAGACTAAATCTTGGTATCTTCTGTGGTTTTTTTTTCTCCCTTTCTTTACTCTTCTCTTCTCTTGTCGTTTGTTTTGTTTTCTTTCTTGCTTCTCACTTGTTTCACTTTATTTGGCACAAGCGAACCGAGATTACCAGGGCCCAAACCCCCCACCAGACCAAACCAAACCGGGACCGGATCGGGCCAATGGACCTGGGCCATAAATTCATTCTATGTACCTGCTATAAAAAGATTCGTTGCGTATAATCTGCATGCGTTTCTAATTTGTTTTGCTTACTTAGATGGACATAATGGTTCGCTGATTTCAAGAGGTTACTGAACCTACGGCCAAATGCTTACAACTCTTAAGAAATGATTAACCAAATAAATATGAGTATTTAAACAGAAAACCTCTGATGGCACCTACAAATGTTCAATTAAATATACATAAAATTCATTCATTTATTTAATGATGTTGTACTAGAATCTCAATGGTAAAGTGTTATTTTGGTATTTACCATTTAGTATTCTTAAGAAGAAGCACCATTATGATAATATTAATAACGAGTAAATGCATTTTGTTCTAAAGTTGGAAGTGTTGGATCATTAAATATTTTAAGATACAGGAAGATTTACATCTTCTTCAATACTTCCACTTAAGATCAGCATAGATAAAGTCTTTGAGCCAAATAAAGAAAATAGTTTTAGATTTAATTGTGTTTTTTATTCTTGTTTTTTAAATGTTTATGTGATGATATATACATATAAATATTTTTATGCTCTTTTTGACTTTACCAAAAACAAAAGACAAAATGTTTTCTTTAAATCTCACTTTCTCAAGCTTTTAGTTATATTAATGAGCGGACTTTAACATTTAACTGCAGATCTATCTATTTCAAATTCTAGCAATAGAAGCAGGAGTAGGTAGGATTCCCACAAATGTATAGATGGCTGTATATATCTATATTTGCTTTTGAACCTTGGGGCATTTAATTGGCATTAGCATTTAACTAACTACTTTAAGTCCCATTTTAATGATACAAGTACTTAAAAATAGTCAGCATTGAAGAAGAAATTAATATGGGAAGAAGGGGAAGCATTTCCTTAGCCTCACTTCCGCCTTGCAATCTGGCCAAGACAGTTATTCCTTGAATTTGATTAGTATTAACAGTTGCTGTGCTAATTCCGCACATGTCGATAATTATTATACGAGTTTTATAGTAAAATTGGTGCTTAAAAATCATCTTAATAAGTTTAAGTACTAAAAACTTTTATGAAATGTGCCGCTGACTTTGAGAGGCAATCTCATCTTTCTGGCTCATCTTTAGAAAATTAATAAGCACCTTTTGGATGGTTAATATTAATTATGGTGTCCAAATTGGTTTCTTTATAGTTTTTTATTCCCCCCTCTTGGACTTTCTTAACTTTTATTTAAGATGTTTTTCTTTTCTTTTTGTTTGTTTGTTGTCGCTTTGGGTGAAGTTACTAAATACATTTCTTTAAAAATTTTCCACTTCCGGTTGCATTAATCATTCAGCTTTATTGCGGGGCTAAATGTCTGGAATCGCTTTAATCTGTTTTCATATGTGTACATATCTTTCCCGTCGGCCCCGCTCCAGCTCCATGGGCAATTATTATTTCGCATATATGATATATACAAAAGGTAACTTTTGTCTACATCATATACAAAATCAGCGAATGGAACCAATGTCAGCACCCTGACTCGGCTTAGTTTGGCTCGAGCTCGGCTTGAGTCTCTGTGTCCCAAGTCCGGGTGCGATTATATCACTGAAAGTGCTGGCAAGTGTCCGAGAAAGGGTTAGGATGAAGAGAATGGGGCAGAGTGGGAAGTAAGGGGAATCGAGCTGGCGGCATGCATAATTAATAACGGATGAAAGAGGAGGAGGAGGAGGAGTGAGAGTGCAGGAGTGGAACAGTGCCACTGACATTGAGCCCAGTCCAAGGGTTTTGTGAACCACAGAGACTCGTCAACTCGAATTGACTTACCAATTCTCATTTTTTGTTGTTGTTTTTTGTTTTCCGCCCTGTCATGGGCCACTAATGATCTATGCGGGCGCCTAAACGCTTCGTTGGCCTGGCCTGTTGGGCTGCTGCTGCTGGTTGACGGCTGATGGGTGGATGTGGTGCCTAGTGCTAGTGGTGTGCCCAGCCGGTACCTGCAAAAATAAACTACAGAAGTTTATGTCTAAATATAAATCGTATAAATGTAAATGCCCTTTGCAGAATGAGGAATTGCAGCCAAATGGGGGAAGTTGTTTGTGCAACAAAATTAGCAACAACAAAAACCAAAAAGAGCTATTCGCAGCAAAATGTCTTGTCTTACTTATTTTCGATCTATGGAATTTGCCCTTTCACCACAGGAAATGATCTTGTGCATGTACCTGTGTGTTGCAGCAATTGCAAAAATTATATCATGGTACGCCTAATAAGTTGGTTAATTTATATTGTATAAACAACAACTACAGCCACAACAACCTGAAACGACAATGAACACAATTTTGGAGGCGTCACTAATTAACGCGACAACCAAAAATGTTGGCCAGAAAATCACTTGTTTCGACCTGGCTTACATCTTGCATTGAGCTTAAACTATCTGCAATTTGCTGTAGTTGTTGCTGTTGTTTTTCAACTCCAATTTGCTTGTTGCTGTCGTTGTTGGCTGTTTGTCTGTGCAACTGAGTGTAAAATTCACTTCTCTTTTTTTATGTTGGTGGAAACAAAGAAAACCTTAAACATGGTTTTGATTTTATGTATTTAGTTGCCAGTTTGCTATGCTACAATAATTTAATACCCTTTACTCGTACACTAAGAGATAGAGGATATATTTAGTTGAGTCGAATTTTAAATCAATCTATCTACACGAAGAAGAAGAATACCCAAGTCGCAGAGGTCTTTAACTATCAATTTGTTTTTTTTATTAGCCTCAGAAGAAAACTAAAAGCCATTAAAAAAAAGTAATTTAAGAGAATGCCACAAACAAGTTGGAATCTATTGCAGATCATCTTTAATACAAATGCCGATATAAAACTTAACATTTGTCCATTGTAGCTAATCAATTTTAGACAAGTTTAGATTGAAGATCAAAGATCAAGAACAAGCACACATTTTTAATACATTTTTAAAGGTTAAAATGTGACTCTAATATTATTTATAAATCAATTGATTGGCATAACAGTTGATTTTTCACGGTATTTTTATTTTACCATGCTTCAAAATGTACTATTATCAAGTTAAAATAATTCGTTCAATGTTACCTTTTTTATTATCAACTTTGGTTAATGTCATTCATTTTCGTTTTCTTTTCAAAAATTTACTAAATCTTTAATTGAAGGTAAGATATTATTACAATTTGTCTACATTGATGGATTGGCCTTTGATTTGTTGATTGATTTATTAAGTTTTTAGTTCTAGTTCACCTAATGATATATTACAGTTTTCCAACTAGTTTTCAAATACAAGTTTTACATTTTAAATACGTTGAGTAGGCGCTCTTCTGTAATAATGATTATTTGATTGGTCATACACTTAACGCATTGGAGTTATAATTAATCCTAGGTATCAGTCATATAACTGATGATTAAACCTTGATACATGATGACCATATGGAAATGAACATATTCTTGGAGATTCTAATTAGTAAACAACAAGTCATAAAAGACATTTCAATTGGTGAAAAGGATTAGGAGAAGTTGGAATATGTCTGCCTGGTCAATTTTTTTATAATCAGCTTTGGGAATGCGTTTGCATGAGAGTTCCATTGAGTTGGTGTGTTCATCAGAAAGAGGCGCAGGCTCAGTTGGAGTTCAACAAGTGAAAGTTCGACAAATGCATGTTTTTGATCCTCCCCCTCCATCTTGCCCCTTGCATGGCACCGCATAATTGCCTGCCTCGCGTTGGGTTGACAGTTGCACACAAATTACAAAATTAGCGCTCACATGCAATCCAAAAAGAGTCCAGCTTAAATGTGGATGCTCAGACTCCATCACGTTCCTCCTCTACTTTGGCCAGATTCAGCTCATGGTGTGATTGTCTTTTGGGGGCATTTCTTGTTCCATGTTGGCATGTTTGGCTGCTTGCATTTTAGCCATTAGAAAATGGCGAAGAGAAATGGAGTAGGGACACGCAAATTTGATGACTACCAGACTTTGAATACCCTTAAGAAACCTATTAAGCAGAGCTAGCTAAGTAAAAAAAGTGTTTGTTATAGATCACTAAAAATATCATCTGGTACGTGCTATCGATAGATCTTGAAAAAATATACTTACATTTACGACTCGACAACTTAAAAACTGAGTGAAAACAGATAGGCGGATATAACGCATCTTACTGTTCAATAATATATAGCTTAAAGTCACGACTGAACTTCCACAAAGATAAACTTCTGTTCGTTAAACATTTGGGTAATTGTTTATCTCGTATTTTAACCAAAAGCCCAAGCACGTGTGAGGTGATCAGGTTTGTGTTTTGATTAAAACAAATATACCCATTTCTTATCGGTAGAATGAGTATTCAAAGGCCATTCAAATATTCACAAATTGACGCTTCATGGACCTAAGGCTCTGGCCATAATAGATTTAAATTGAGGCGGAAAGTGGAAAAAATGCATGTTTGTCATGGAACTTTGCTACGCCTTTAGCGTGGCCGAGGCATGCAATGTCACTAAAGAAATGTAGGAAAAAAAATCTTATCGATATGTGAATTTTTGACCCTTATAAATAGGTTCTTGTTACATTCTTGGAGAATAAGTTCTCTGGAAAAGCATTTTTATACCCTTGCCAAAGAAGTAAGTCCCTAAGGTTACATAAAACTGAACTCTAAGCTGTTCTAAGTAAAATAGAAACTTATACACTAGCAAACGTAACAGTTTAAAAGTTTAAATAACAATCACCTAGTTGTTAGTTGGCTAAAGTATAGGCCAAAAGATATCTTTTGCCTTTGGTTAGTTCAAATTGCTGTTGCAATTACCCCAAATTCATAAGATTCTGCCACACATTTAGTAGGTGTTTACTGCAAGGCAACTTTCAACACCTTAGAAAAAAAAACTGCAACAGTTTTATAAGCTGCTCAGTGAATAGCGCGAATGCCCCCAAAGATATAACACTCTTGCCAATTTTTCCCAAGGCCCCACACAGAGGTAAGAGAGAGAGAGATAAAGGAGGAAATACTTCCCTATAGGCATTTGGTTCATACTAAAAATACCATAAACGCAACTATGTATCATGTGGAGGTAGGTACTCTTGGTTTTTGTTTGACTTTATCAATCAGTGTGTGAAATCTTTCTTCATTTCGCAATGCAGCTGACCTAAACAACATACACAATAACGACGTATCTGTCTAAACGATTTTATTTATGGCTCAGGAGCTTCATCTTCTTGACCTGGCTAACAGTTGGCTTGTTTACCTCTTGTGTGTGTATTTGCTTTTGTTTTTTGGTAAAACTAGGCGAAAAGTTGACTGCAAAAAGGGGCAATTATGATGGAAGCAGCTCTCTTGTTTGTTTTTGAAAATATATGTATGTACGTATATCTGATGACAATTTACCAGCCTGTCATTCCAGTGCGTCGCCAATATGCAAATTTATCACACCGTTAGAGAAACAGTTCTATGGCCAGTTATACATATTTCTTTCCATACGTGTATCTATGGATATAGGATAGGATTCAAGGTATCTTTGACATTTTATCAACTTGTACGTGAGCTGTTTGAAAGGCTAATGAAATACTCAATACTCTTAGTAGAATACCTACGAATGCCATAAATAAGGCAGGCAATGGCAAAAAACCGAGAAAAGCAAAACACAAAACAAGTGCACAAAAATTCCAAAACCTGGGCGACAATATTCTTGGCTCAGTCACGTCAGCAAAAAACCAAAAACAAAAACACCAAAAAAGGCACAAAAAAGAGAGAAAAAAGCGAAAATGTCGCCTCCATTGGCGAGACGCGCCTTTTAGTATCTTTTTGTATCTCTTTGTGTCTCTGTCTCTATGTGGCTGCAGTTGGCGCTTAAGTTGAAAGGCGTGACAATGCAAATGCCAAAAGCTTCGACGTCGTCGTCGGTGCTCCCCATTGCCATCCGCCCGCTCGCCCCATCCTTCCCGCCCACTCAAGCCTCTTGCCATGGCTATCTTTGGCGTCAAAATCGACAACGAGAACGACAAGTTTCTAAATTAAGTTGCAAACGATATGCGGAAAAAAAACGTCGAGTTAAATTTATATAGTTCATATTTTAGAGAACCTGAGAACTGTATTTTTTTCGTAAGTATATAATAGACACATTTGAAATGGAAATTTATAAATCATAAACCAAAAAATAGCATTTACTAGTGGAATTTATACTTCATTTGCATCCATACGTTGAATGGAGAGATTTATGATTAGATTTATGGAGCAGTCTCCATCCATTGTCAGGTTAATATCAAAGTTTGAAAGTCTATGAAATATGAGCAACAATTCCCAATCCTAAAATTCCCAATATCAAGTTTAAACTGGAGCCTTGAGTAATATTAAACTTGGCTTTCCTTGTATTTGCATTTCCTGGTTCTTACACAATTTGATAATCACTTTAAGTTTTCATGAACTATGCTAAATATGATCATCAATCTATGGTAACTATCTAAATGTAGGCAATCGTTAATGATAAGATGGCACAAAGATAAAATTATACTAGAGAATTCCGCAAGAGGCCAGGTTAATGATCCTAGCCATCCATTAAAGCCATGATCAAATATCTTAAGCATAAGGATCAACAGAGTACATAGAATGTGGCCCGTGACAAGAATAAACACTATGACGATGGCTGGAAGTGTTTATTGTGTTTTTGTTTTTTTGTTTTTTTGGATAGAGCTTATCTCTGGGGAGTCTCTTCCGCATTTGCAACATTCTGCGGTCGCCAAAGTTCACGCTTCAACGCACCAAATGTTTGATGTGCTGCCGCCGACTACTATGTGGCCATGATGATGTCGACGCCAAAAGGCACTTTGGCTAGCCCCTGCCTAAAGATAGAACGTATCCAGATTTACAAGAGAAGATATATACTATATCTATGTGTATGTATGTCTTTACATGCATAATATTGCATCGTATGGGTGTACGTGTTGCATCGACAACGACTTTGGGGGCTGTGGCAGCCTTGTCTTTTCTGCTGGGGGCATGCAATGGGCTGGCTGGCTGGCATTTATTGCCTTGTGCATTCATGAAATACTTTTAGGGCTTCAGTTTTGTTGTTGCTGTCCAATGTTTATTGCATAAGTGCCTATATAATATAACTATTTAAAACATTTCTAAGCCATTTCAACGCAATGCGCTTAAGGCTAATTAAATTTTCAGTGTTATCGATTACATTTTATGACTTGAAAGTCAAAAGATTCCCCCTCCAAAACCTTCTAATGACGACATATTTTGAAGCTTAATTACTCTTGCTCAGATTTTTCCAGTTGATTACCCAGAATTAACTTAACATGGCATCTTAGTGAAGAGGTGATAAAGAAGATATATGTATGTACATATTGATTATTGTTATCTTCTTTCTTTCTTACCTGCTTACCATTAAAGAACAGATTTTGGTTACTTTATTTCGATTTACTTACTCAGTTGCAGTTGCAGGCAAATCTTTTGATGGTAACCTTTGTTATAGTTTTTCTTTTTAACTGCGGTTTGCTCTTTTGCTTTTTGCTGATGTTCTCTATGAGGTGTGCGGTTTGTTGGTCGAAGGGTGGAGGATGGACGGGGAGTCTATGAAATCTTTAATATTCCTATTCCTTGGGCGAAGCCACAAAACTTCATTTGGCAGTCATTGTATTCGTGCAGACAAATGTTTGTCTTCCGCAAACAGATTTACAGACTGCCTAGGCAATGCCCAGAGTTTTTTTTTTTTGCATTTTTCTTGGGCATTGATTTTCTATCTTCAATTTCAGCTCCAATGCGGAAATATCTGACGGCTTATAAGTATAAGGTATAAGTAACAATAAGTGGGGGGAGGGGTTAAAAATGCATACCGAGGTTGATTCTATGTACGGTTTAAGTGTGCCAACAACTAAAATTAGATGTGTGTGGGTGGCAAAAAAAGCAATTGTAACTTTTTGCTTACGTAAAACACTTGTCGATAGACAAATGTCTAATACCAATTAAGCTCTAATTAACATACTCTCAAGGATGAGACAGTGAACGGGGTGCTTGATATGGACATGGGAGGCGTTCTAATTCTTAATTGTGCTAATAGACTAATTTCAAAACACAATAGCAAATGAATGTCAAACGAATCGCTATTTTTGCATATTCAGTTCGATTTCTTCAATCAATTACGTTCCAATAATACGCCTAGTTCAATCTCCCTACTAATATCAGATGGATGGCATCTGCTACTGGTGGCATATTGCAGCTGCAGAAAGTTGTGCTGGTTTTTTTTCATCTTTTTTTGCTTTTTGCAAGATATTATGCGGCGATATTAATTGACAAATGAGATTTTTCCCTCCTACTCAACGGCGACAGGGAAACTTTCATTTTGACCACAAGCGCCTTGTGTCAGCTCGACTTAATACAAAATAAGAAGAAAAAAAAAAAAGAGTTAAAAATAAAATAAAAATATACAGGCCAAGGCAATATGCATATATATGTAGTTAGACGGATAGATGGATGGATGGATGGTTAGCCACGGCTGCTGTTGGGTTAACTTTAACGTTAACCGTTAATTGTCTTCATCTTAGGTGAGTCTTGGCGCTATCAAACGAGCCGAACGTACTCTAGTCTAGTTACTTAATGCCGCTAATGCGGTTTGAGTCTGTTAAATTTGTGGCAAGGAGCGACAAGCTGTGAGCGACTGCCACACCCTCGAAAAGTGCCAAAACGTTTTAACATAGATGAAGACAAATTTACTTCTCTAAACTTTACCATTAAACGAAAATGAGGAAAATTTTAAATGAACTTGATTGAAGGTCGAAAACTTTTATGATTTCTTAGTAAACAAAATCCACCTAAGCAATGAATTTCCTTCTGACAAATGAGTTCAATTAATAAAGTGATTATTAGATAAGTGTTTGTATATATATATTGCATATTTTTAGTTCTATCAACATACTCATAGGTTGCTATGGTCTATTAAATATTTAGTATCTTCAAAGAATAATCGATAAATTTAAAGTTTTTGGTTTTTGAATTAATATCTATTATCTATCATCTTTCTTCTAAATCAAAAATATATCCGTCTTTGAATCTTTCAACAAATTTATCAATTTTCCATTCGTCTTACTATCTATCTGATTTGAAATTGTCTAATTTCCGAGCTGGTTATCGATGGGAGTATCTGCATCTGGGTTTTTTTTCTTCCCATAATCTGCATACATATGTCTATCAATTTATTTTATGTTTCACCTATACTTAAAAGCATCTTAGATTTCCAACAATTTAGTTTTTCCTCAAATAAAAATTCTTTACCTTTAGTAAGAAATGCTACACCAAATGAAAATGATTAAGCTAAAGTGATTAAGGTGATTAAATTTTTACCTAACTGCCCTATAGTGTTAGGTAAAAGAGGAATATTAAAGGAATGGAATCTGCCTGTTCATCCGGCCCATTGAATCTCTATATAATTCTCATTTATAAAGAACTATTTTGACAACTTTAAGAAAGAAAATATTTGCAAGTCGTTAGAGTATTTTGAGAACTAATGAACAAAAGAAAGCGGTATCGGTTTAGAGAGTCCCGCCACAAGGCTTAGGACTACGCCCATGAATCAACGTCGAGATCGTTTGTGGTGGTTGTTAGTGGTTGGGTGGTGCTGCCAATCAATGCCAGGCGAAGCACACGCGACGTGGTTTTTGGTGCAGAGATCAAGTCAACCGTTGGCGCTCGTGGCTTAAGTTTATTCGGTTACAATTTTGCCTTGCTCTATTTTTTTGCTTTTTGAAAGTATCCCGGCTCTGGATTTATGTATGTTTTGCTGCGTTGGTGGCCGTCAAGAACTTGTACATACAAATTTATATGAATATTAATATCTGTCATTATTTATGTTTGCCTTGCTATTTGATTTATTCGCCATCTCACTCACTATTTACCTCTCTCTCTCTCTCTTTCTTTTAGTGTGGGTTGCGACAATTGGATCTCTCATTGCTGTCACAATTGTGGGTGCTGAACGACTCTATACAGGAGTTTCGCACCATGATCGAGGAACAGGAAATGGACGAAGATGATGAGGCCGACGAAGATGCAGAGGAGAATGATGAGGAATCAGTGGTGGTTGAAATCGATGAGCAGGGTAATCGCAGACATTCACCCACACCCTCATCCTACGATTCGCTAAGCTCTGAGGGTGGACCAGAGGCTGATATAGATGCTGATCTTGTGCTGCAAGCCAAGCGTCTGGGTACCATACCAAAAGTAATAACAACACAACCAAAGCAGCAGCAACATCAGCGGGACTCGAAGCAAAAACCATTGCCCAGGATGCGTAGTGCACCACCACCTCCACCGGCTGCATTGGCCGCAGCAGCAACAATGACAGCGCGCAAAGCGGCGGCACCACCACGACCCACATGATGTTACCTAACTGACTTCCTTGCCGGAGTCAAGATGGTCATGTGCAAGGCGATTGTGAGTGATGTGCCGCTTCTGGCATCGCCATCATCCACATCAGGTAGAGCAGCTGCCGGAAAGTCATGCTGGAACAACGTAGCAGGGCAAGGATCTGGCATGGAGACTTTATCGGACCAAAAACATAACACTTTGGCTACACGAAGCAGCGACATGCACCATCCGTAGATAGAATATATACATATATAATCGATCAATCTATTTATCTCTAAAGCCTTTATAAGCGAACTGAACTAGATATTTTGGGTCATGCAAAATTACCCTTGTGTACTTTGAATTTTTATACAGATTTCTACTATAATAAAGAAGGGATATTTTTGTCCTTATACTCTGTCCTTTTGTAATGCAGTAGTTGATGTCGAAACAAGAAAACCGGTCCGAAAGTTGCCTAGCTATTGCATGATCCAAATCTAATCGGAAAGCATTTTTACGACGATTGCAACCTTTTAGGCCATAAGTTTAGCAGTCCTTTGTGTGATCTTCAGTTTTAAGTTAATTGTGTATATTATTTCGAATGTAGACCTATCATGGTAGGCAATACAAATGGGTTCAGGCATATGGCGGGTTCAGCATATATATAATTTCAAACATATTGTAATTGGTATTTGTAATTTTAGTTAAAGAATTGAAGGCGTTCTCTATGCCGACGGCTGAATGAAAACTTTGTTCGTTTCAATTATTTTAATAAAACTTAATCGAAACTTTGTCACCTAGGCCTAAGCACCATCTACTATATATACTGTATATAACACTTTCTTTAAATATCTAATGAGAAATGTGCGAAATAAACAAACCTAAACGATGCATTCAATATACATATATATTTCATAATTTTCTGGTATCCATTAAATAAACAGATCCTAGGCCAAGCTCACCCCATCCGTCGACAATTGGACACAAGGAAAAGCATACGATAAAGCCTGACTACCGCTTACAGTGGAGTAAACAGTTGGGCACATTTTTATGCCCGACAATCCGACCAAGGAAGCGCTAAGCTTAAGGCACATGTCCACAGGCGATAAGGATATAACCGGTAAGCAATATGTAGGTGGATTTTTGGCGTCAATTGTAAATTTTGCCACCGATGTGCCATCCAGGGTAACACTTACCTCAACAGAGACACTGAGAATGCTTAGCTTGAATGTGAGACAAACTGGGAAAAGGCAATAGTTAATAATTCAAAATCAATGAGGTTTCTAGCTTGAACCGTTTAACGTACGTGTTTTTGTCATATTCATGGCATTTACCACAACACTTTGACAGCAGCTGCAGGACAAAGATATCGAACATGTACAGGTCTGCGCCTGAGCTGGAAAGGATACGAATCCAAAATCAGCACCACTAGATGCTGCACTACTAGATGACGAACTACTAGATGCCGCTTCCGTATAGACAACGCTAGTCAGACAGATTATTAGTCCCAAAAAGCCGGGTAGAATATAGTTCGCCATTATTTTACTTTGAACTGGGCGATAAACCTGAAACCTAACCGTTTTTATAAATGTAATTTAGCCAACATTTTAATTAAAACTCATTTATTTTTTAATTTGATTTATGCAAAGCTTCATTTAACTTTGCGAGTGTCAAATGTTGCGCACGGGGGATTTTTCAAGTTTGAATTACTAGTGCAAAGTGCGCTTAATTTATTATATTAAATTACATTTCCTCTATCAAATAAGAGAAATGGAAAATTTTGTTTGTTTTTTAACAAAAATCAGCTCTCAAGTGTTTAAAATTTGAATTAAAAGGTCTTCCCGCCTGAAACAATCCACGATTCTTTTTCTCAACATCTGGCAACGTCAACTTGCTGATGAGCAAAATCGATAGTGTTGGGTAATGGTTACATGGATTTCTCAACACTAGTCTGGTATATGCGTGGTCTTAAGTGTGCGTGTGTAAATGAGAAAATTTTGTTAAAATTGTAAAAAAATTAGAGTTGACGACCCAGAGTAGCTCTAAAAGCGCAGAAAAATGGATGTATCGCAGCCACCGCCACAGCTGTTGACAGCACCATCAGCCCTGGCCACCAATTTCACATCGCTGCCGCCTCCGTCGATGGGCGGCCAACACTACAGACATTATCATCCGCATCATGGCTCCAACAAGCAGGGCTATAATCACTTTAAGCCATTCATGCCAGGAGGGTTCCAGCGTCCATTCGGCATGTCCCAGGATGATTTTGATGGCAAAAGGTTGCGCAAGAGTGTAATGCGCAAGACGGTCGATTATAATGCTTCGATCATAAAGAGCTTGGAGGTAATCACAAAAAGCAGACATGAAAATTGCTTGCCCATAACGCGTACATTTGTTTGCAGAATCGTTTGTGGCAGAGGGATTACCGAGACCGGTTAGCCCTTCAACCAGATAGCATCTATGTACCGCAGATGTTGCCACCCTCCAGTTACCTAGACAATCCCTCAAATGCAGTTACGACGCGCTTCGTTAAGACGGCGACAAATAAAATGCGGTGTCCCATTTTCACGTTAGCCTGGACTCCAGAGGGTCGCCGCTTAGTAACGGGTGCCAGTTCAGGAGAATTTACTCTATGGAATGGCCTTACCTTTAACTTTGAGACTATATTGCAAGTAAGTGTTCACAAGCAAGTAACGATTAAGATTTAGTTTAATTGTGTCTCCCCCCACTTCTTTTCTCTATCTTTCTCTCAGGCCCATGACATATCTGTGAGAACAATGGTCTGGTCACATAACGACAGCTGGATGGTTACGGGAGATCACGGCGGCTATGTCAAATACTGGCAATCCAATATGAACAATGTTAAGATGTACCAGGCCCACAAGGAGGCCATTAGGGGAATAAGGTATTGCACACTTAATGTAATTGTGAACTTTATTTACCATTTCGCAGCTGCTGCCGCAGGCATGAGACTCCCAGCATCGACTTTAAGCCAAAACCAAAGTGAAAGATACACACACTTAGCTCTTAGCAAATTTTTTATAATCTGCGTCTATTACGCCATCGCTCTGGCCTGGGTCGCGTGGTCTTTCGTGGTACGGTGGTCATTGCTTTTCATCGGACAAGGTCTGTTAGGGTCGGTTCTATGATTTTTTTGTTCGAGGGGCTGTTGCACTAACTAAAAATAAAGCCGTCACTTTAGCAACATGCCAGCAGTTAGTTCGTTTTTCTCAGCCTTAACTGAGCCTAAATATGAATTTAACAAAACAAATACAAGACTTTTTTTGTATTTCCTGAGACTATTAACTATCTGTGTTATAGCTTTAAAACTATTTTGAGACTGAAACAAAATGCGTGAAATGATAAAAAGATACAAAACAAAAAAAAAAACAAATACATACAAAAGAAATGCATACAATAAAAGCAATTATCTTAAAACAAAAATCCAAGAACGATTGCACGGTTTTATTTGCGGTACCGGCCACAGCAACAATAATAAAATGCAAAAACTGCAAAATTTCTTTTTACAAAAAATTCGGGGGTTCGATTGTTTTCTTTCACTGGTAGAAGATCATAGCTTGGCCCCGATTCCGGCAATGGACGAACATGATTAAGACGACCTACATATACAACTCCACATAAAAATTTGAATATGTTTATCTTTGCTTCTTTTGGTCGTGTAATGTGTATTAATCCAAGTCTAAATTCTACAATTCTATTCCTTTCAAAAGTTCACAAACATCTGAAAATAATTGTCTTGAAGTTGAAATTTTTTGAATCGCGGTCCATTTAAAAGAACAACAACAATATCTGCTATAAATAAAGTGTAATTTTGAATTATCATTAAGATATTTGCGAAAGTTATAAAGACTTTACTAGGTTCATGTTCCTAAGATAATATCATTTAGTTTCATTTGATCAACTCGCAAACAAATTTAAATAATAATACATTTCAAATCACTGTTGACTATTGAAAATGATTATTGTTGACCTGACCTGAAGATTCTTTTAAAAACTTATAAGGCATATATTTTTGTAATCCATTCTATGCCGAATTGAGCAACATGCATTCATTCTTTATCATTTCAATCCATACCCTCATCCATTTGAATTTGTCTTTATCTACACTCTAACCCAATGCTCGAATACAAATCCAATCTACTAAATGCAGTTTCAGTCCAACGGATAGTAAATTTGTCAGCGGCAGCGACGATGGAACTCTAAGGATATGGGACTTTATGCGATGTCAGGAGGAGAGAGTACTGCGAGGTAAGCTAATGAGCGACTTTTCAAATATATAAAATGTCTTTAAATTGGATAAAAATCGTTGTAATTAGGTCATGGTGCAGATGTAAAGTGCGTTCATTGGCATCCACAGAAGGGAATGATAGTAAGTGGAAGCAAGGACAATCAACAGCCCATCAAAATTTGGGATCCCAAGAGTGGCATTGCTCTGGCCACGCTGTAAGTATAACATTTACATTAATAAAATGCTTGGACACTTTCTCTCTAACTTATTGACCTTCTTGACCTGCAGACATGCTCACAAATCGACTGTGATGGATTTGAAATGGAATAACAATGGCAATTGGCTAGTAACAGCATCCAGAGATCATCTGCTTAAGCTTTTTGATATACGAAATTTACGCGAAGAAGTTCAAGTGTTTCGTGGTCATAAGAAAGAAGCCAGCTCCGTATCCTGGCATCCCATACACGAGGGACTTTTTTGCTCTGGCGGTTCGGATGGCAGCATTTTATTCTGGAATGTTGGGTGAGTTTTTTCTCATACCCAATAACAATGAGCGATTATTTAAACAATTAATCGATTCTTTTTAGAACGGACAAGGAAATCGGATGCGTGGAAACGGCACATGACAGTATTGTGTGGACTCTAGCCTGGCATCCGCTTGGACACATTCTCTGTTCCGGCTCTAATGATCATACAATTAAATTTTGGACGAGAAATCGACCTGGTGATCTGATGCGTGATAAATATAATCTTAACACATTGCCCGCTAGCTTGGCTGCCCTGGATGAATGTGAATACGGTAAGTGTAAAAGGTCAATAAAAAGGTTTTTTTTATTAAAGTAATCTCTTTTGTATATAGATGATGCCGTTATTCCTGGCATGGGACCCGAGGACAGGGTAGAGTTCACAGAGAGTTTGACGGCCGACAAAGGCTTTATTCCTGGGCTGGATTTGGATCCCAATAGGGGTATTAGCGACAGGGACCGAGAGAAGAAGGTGCCGTACAGCAAGCCCATTCCGCGTAACTTCCAAGCGCAATGGGCGGGACCACGCCGAGCGGATGACCCTAGCGTTCTTAGCATTCATGATGAGCTTGCTGCCCGCGAGGCCAAAGACTCTTCCAGCGGCCTAAGTTACCAGCAGATTAGCGAGAATACACTGGAAGGCATTCTGAGTAGTGGAATGCTCAATGGCTTGGACCCACAGACAATTGTTGGCATTTTCGTTTATGGACGATTCATTCGTGTTCATCCTGATTCACGTGTAATGGCCGCTATACGTCAGGGATCTGATTTTCTCAATAAATACATTGATGCCGGCAAACTAGAGGAGCTAAGCGATGTGGTCCCAGTCCCTGATAGATCTCGGTCCGTGTCGCCCACAGTGGAAGCTCGTGGTGAGGTGGCTTCTCCGCCGTTGAAGAAATCTCGTTTTGAGCCGCGTCAACACAATGCCCAATTGGTGTGTGTGCGCGAACTTTTGCTCTTGAAGAAGCCATTCCTGCCCTCTCTGTTGACAGTGAAAACTCAACAGCCCAACACAGAATTTGTGGATGAACCTCCTTTAGAAACGAGGGAACGTGAACGGGAAAGGGAGAGGGACAGGGATATGGATCGCGACTGGGATAGGGAACGAGATCAATCATCACAATCGGGAAGACCAAATCCCTGGGCATCCAATGCACCATGGTCAAGTAATGGTAATAGTGGTGGCGGTGGCGGCGGCGGTGGAAATAATGGCCCCTCGAATGGCTTTAATAACAACAACAACTCAAGCGGTGATATGTTTCATGATCGTGACCGAGATCAATACCAGAAGGGTTCCAACAATGGCGGACGCAGTGGTAGTCGTAGACGTGGCAATAATAATAATAATAATAACGGAAACAGCAACAATGGAGGTGGTGGAAATGGCAGGAGTCGCGGCCGCACCAACAATAGGCGCTATTAAATCACACTGAATCCTCCTCCCGACCCACCCACATACATCCAACTACCTAATTGTTGTTGTTCCCCGCATTTTACACATTTTAAAAACAATGATTCAATATGCAAACAAACAAAAAAAAAAACAAAAATATATATAAATTGTTTAAGAACACAAGCAACAAAAGAAAAAAAAGCAACCAACGATTGTAAAATAGCAAACTTCGATTTTTCTATGGACAGTTTTACGACAACTGCCTTCAATGATGATTGTTTTTAAGTACAATTTAACGAGTAGATATATATATATATGTATATGCATAAAATTTGTATTTGGAACTCTTAACATAGCTAAACTATTATCAATCAATTATACTAAGCAGCCAAAGAATTGCGTCGGCTGCTGTGTCTACTACTGCCATTTCTGTTCTTATCCTTTTCCTTATTTTCAGCATCGTGATCATCTTCATGAGAAGCAGCCAGTGTGGCGTCCACATGATTACCACTATTGTGGCGATTACGGAAGCTCTGCTTGATTTCACGCTCCTCTTCACGCATTCGATCCTTGGTGTGCTGTTCGATGGTTCGTTGTATTTTCTCAGCGGAAGCCACCAGTTTGTCCGCCTCAAGAACCACACGTTTGCTGGAGTTGCTTTTGCTGCGATGGCGGCTTTTGTCCTGACGACGTGAGCTGGAATGACGACGCGTCTGCGAGTGGGAGTGAGACCGAGATCGGCTACGTGATCGGGAACGCGAATAGCTAATAGAGCGTGAACGACGAGTGGAAGCCAGTTTGCGATTTTTACGCTGAACAGGACTTTTGCTGCGACTGCGTGAATGAGATCGGCTGCGGCTTCTTCTGCTGGAAAAATACAATAGAAAGAAAAACCCAATGAAATGAGGGCCGTAATGGTCATTTCTTGTTGAATCTACCTTGAGCGAGATGAATAGGAAGACTTGCGATAATGTGAACGACTGCGGCTGCGCGATTGAGATCGTCTGGAACGGCATATAAGACTATAAAACAAATGCATACGGATCTTTTGATATTAGCAATAATACTAACCGACGACCTCGTGAGCGACTACGACTACGGGAGTAGGAAGAGTTAGACCGAGATCTTGATCGATTTCGGCCACGTGAGGATTTGTGGTAATAGCCATCATCTCCGGTCTCGTCATCGTAATGCTTGGGATTATAGTAGCTGGACGAGTGTCCATCGTAGCGACCACGTCCGCGGCCACGACCTCGTCCTCGTGGACGAGGCGCAAAGCCACGATAATTGCTAGACACAGGAAACGGAGCTGGAGGACGGTAGAGGGCGGCAGCTCCAGGAAATACGCCGGGCAAGCCATATCCAAACATGGACAAGGATTGCATCCATTCACTGGCAGCTTCAGCACTATATGGCGTACCACCAGGCGCCACAGCGCCAGCAGCCATGGCAGCCACAGCTTTGAATGGATTCAATCCACCGGCAGCATGTGTCAATGAGTGTGCTTCGCTGGATGGATTTTTCATCGAGTTCGTATCGATGACGCCATTTGCCGCAGTGTGTTGCTTCTTGCTAGCCATTGCATCGTCTTCATCGCTACTGGCCGCTTGGGCCGTTGACTTTTTCGATTTGCTCTTCAATAGACCCATCAGGTGGGTACTACTCTTGATATCTTGGACGATTTTACGTTGTTCGGATACCAGCTTTTCGGTGGCCACCTTATACTTCTCCACCAATCGACCACGTTGAACATCCTTGGGATCCACATGACGCATAGGACGTGCCTTTTTCTCGGCTTGTTTAAGCTAATGGAAATATAAAAATATTGTTAATCGAAATCGAAAATGAAATAATATCTCAGACTTCACCTGTATGCGATCAAACAGTTTCTCCAGCGTTCGAATACTTTCCAATTTGCGTTGGGCTATCATCAATTTGCGTTCTTCTAGGCGGATCTTTTGTGAGATTTCGGCATGTCCACGCTCTTGGATTTTTTTTAAATGCTTTTCCTTGCGCTTTTCCTCGCGTTCGCGTTGTTTTTCCATTTCGGCTAATTTTAAATCATCTTGTTTTTTCCTGTAATTTTGTTTGCAATATTTTGTTTGCGACTTTTTGCATTTGTTTTGATTTTTGATAAGTGTAGAAATATAAATTTAACTGTTCGTCTAGAAGAAACAGAGAACTGAATTCTGGAGGCACACCAAAAAAATTGGCTGCCAGATGAGCAAAGCAACAAATGTAAACGATTTCGAAACCCAAGATAGACGGACTACGCATCGAAAAGATAACTACTCAGAATTAGAAACACTGTAACTATTTTGTTAACAATTAAGATAAAGAGAATATAAGAAATATTCGAGCAAATATTGATTTCCTTGGGTTTTCGGCATCATTTCCAGCCCGCCCTATCCCCAACAACAAAAGTTAAAAATCAAACCTCTCGCGCTCCAATTCATCGGCTTGTTCCTTCTTGCCCCGTTCGAGTTCTTCCTCCTCTGCCTGGGCTTTGGCTATGCAACGCTTCCGTACACGTTCGCGACGTTGTATATGAGATTCGCTTAGATGTTTCAGTTTATCAAACGACACTGATATGTTAATAGCCTGAGTTTTGTCCACAAATTTGCGAACAAGTTTCGTACCACGAAACTCATCCATAGCACGAACAAAACTCGAATACTCTTCGAATTGGATATACCTGTTGGTATATATACATATAAGATATACATATAAGATGTTTAAATTCGAGCGATCTCAGTAAATTTATTAGTTTTGGACTTACGCCTCGAAAAGCACATCCTGTTCGAAGCTAAACGTTCGCATGCCATTAATATCCGACGGCATGCTCTTCCGATAGGGATCACAGATGGGTATATCCACGATCCTGACTCGTCCAAATTTTTCAAAAATGCGCTTGAAAATGCTTTCGCTAGGTTTGGCCTGGTCATCATGCTCCGAATGCCGAGGACAAAACCAACGCATAGGTAAATGCGTGATGTGTATGGTGTCTGGACGTTCGCCCGCTTTCATTTCATCCATATTACGAGCATCACGAAAATATGAATCCCACATGTGACGTGTGGGAAATTCATCTTTCAATTCAGTGCAACGTACTCGAAATGCTTCCTTGAAGCTGGCTAATCGCAATGAGACACCGTCCAAACGATCGATGGACGAACGTAGACGCTTTCGTTCGTCCAATTCAGCCTCAAAACGGACGTAATTGACAGTATTTTTGGTGACCTGTAGGAATATAGTTAAAGTTTATCATCATTTAGCGTAAGTACACTCAGCGAAATTCAATTAAAGGCACACCATTCAGCTTATTCAGCTTATTTTGAATCTTATGCATTTTGATGTAGTTTTTATACCCTTGCAGAGGGTATTATAAAATTGGTCAGATGTTTGTAACGCACAGAAGGAGACGTTTCCGACCCCATAAAGAATATATATTCTTGATCAGCATGAGAAGCTGAGTCGATATAGCCATGTCCGTCTGTCCGTCGGTGCGTACGCGTTTTACTCAGCCATCTTAAGAGCTATGGGGATGAAATTTTTTTTGGGGGCTTATTTTTACCCAGGTGAGATAAAGTATGAAAATCATTGGGATCGGACTACTATGTCATATAGCTCTGGAACAAAAATTTTTGCAAAAATTGGAGTATCCCCATGAAATTGAGCAATATAATAGAATTTTATATAAAATCTCAGATCCCAAAATTTGAATTTGATCGGATAAATAGAACACAAGTTACAGTCAATACAAATCCGTTCTACGTCATCAGCAAATCAAACAGAGCACATGCATACACACACACAGACGTAGCGCTACACGTTTGTATGTATGTATGTGTATGCGTGTTGTGCTTTGCTTAAAAATTTGTAGTAAAGAGAGAAATAATTTGAATGTTTTGTTTGTGTGTTGATGAATTGAGTTGCAAGGAAAGAAATTTCAAAATGTAAAAATATTATTGCAAAGGACTGCAAGGGTATATAAACTTTGGCATAGCCGAAGTTAGCTTCTTTGATATTTTATATTAAATTACATATGTATATCTATTTGTTGTATGTTAAACAAAAACATTTTTTTTTCATTTTTTTCAAAAAACAAACTTATAATGTAAGAAAAACAAAAAAATCAAAAATTTAACGCGAAATTCAATTAAAGGCACAATGTTCTAGCCTTACAAAAAAAAAAAAATATATATATAACATCTCAAAAATTTCAATTAATAATGAGTATATAGAGAAACTTACTTTTAGCAGCAGAAACTTATCCGGTTTAAGCTCGGCGCTTAGTTTCTCCATGATTTCCAGATTTGAAACAGATTTGCCAGACTTAATTGTCGGCAATGCAACGGAGATTTGCATTTTAGCCATTGGCTTAAGATATAAGCTGTGAGGCAGATACAGCGGAGTGCAGTCTGACACATTTTCTATAGTCTGAATATTGATCATTGTTATATGTACGAGAGTATATGGTGTAGGTGTATTGTATGAATGGGTTGGTATGTATGTGTGTGTGGGTGTGTGTGTGTGTGTGTGTGTGTGTGCGGTTAGTAATATACAAATATAATTAAAATACAACACAAATTATACAATAGTTAATCAATTAAACACCAAATATGTATACTTGGCGACTAGCTTGTGGACAGATGGAATTATACAAAAACACAGCTGAAAATCCAAGAAATTATCCTGAATTAATAAAACTTGAAAATGTAAAATGTATGTCAGAGTCTTTGTCAAATTGCCTCCGTTTCTTTGTTAGCCCTAGGCAGGCAATTTAATCCTACTTAAAACTACTAAATGATCTTATTTTTCGCGTTTTATGGTAACAAAAAAAAAAAGAATTCTGATAGAAGTTTTTTCTTCACTTTTTCACTAGTGATGGGACATTGTCGATAGATATAAGGGGTGGGTGGCAATCACTTACGCCCATATGGCACTGCAATATTTGTGTTGACGCAAATATAGCATTACATTAGCTGTAACATTAAACATAGGAATATCGAAAATATTATAAGATCATTGCTTAATAGATGGACTATAATATTGTCATTTCTTCACATTAATCACTTGGTAGTCTAAGTTTTTGTAGAACTATGTTATTAAGAGTAATAAAAATATAAGATCATTTTTTTAATGTTTGTCAAATATAAAAGAAATATTTAATTTGCAATCTTATAACACCAATCTCCGCATTAACTTATGGACATGGCTTACTAAATTAACTACATTTATTATTTCCGACATTTATGTCGAATCAGCTAGCATCGATAGCGTCGGACAACAATCGATCGTAAGCAGAGATAGATAAAAGATTTTAAGTTGCATTAAATTATATAATTAATAATGAACTTTGCTGGAAAAGTGGTTTTGATTACTGGAGCTAGCTCAGGAATTGGTGCTGCAGCTGCACTGAAATTCGCTAAATATGGTGCTTCCTTGGCTTTGAATGGACGCAATGTCGAGAACCTTCAAAATGTGGCCGAGCAATGTAGTGCAACAAGCACTGTTCCGCCGGCTTTGGTTGTCGGCGACATTAGCAAGGAAGCAGACACGGAGCGAGTGTGGAGCGAGACTCTTAAGAAGTTCGGAAAGCTTGACGTGCTCATCAACAATGCGGGAATCATTGAGACTGGTAGCATAGAGAACACTAGCCTGGAGCAGTACGATCGTGTGATGAATACCAATCTACGTGCAATCTATCACCTGACTATGTTAGCCACTCCAGAGCTTATCAAGACAAAGGGCAATATTGTGAATGTTTCCAGTGTGAATGGAATAAGGTCTTTTCCCGGTGTATTGGCCTACAACATTTCCAAAATGGGTGTCGATCAGTTTACTCGATGCGTCGCTTTGGAATTGGCTGCCAAAGGAGTTCGGGCTAATTGCGTGAATCCAGGTGTAACAGTTACCAATCTTCATCGTCGAGGTGGCATGGATCCGGAAACATACAAAAAATTCCTGGAGCACTCAAAAAACACCCATGCTCTGGGTCGCCCAGGAACTGTGGATGAAGTTGCCAATGCCATTGCATTCTTAGCCAGCGAACTGGCTAGTTTCACCACGGGATTGAGTCTAGCTGTAGATGGTGGACGCCATGCCATGTGCCCGAGATAGACACATTGGATCTCTGAAACCCGCTTTCCCTTTCCCTTCTTAAGTTTTTACCAGATCTTGCATTTATTTTGTGCCTTTTCAATAAAAAAAAAAGAATGTTTCCCAATAAGAATTACATTTAATACATCTACAATTATAGAATTATTATTCTTATTATTCACAAATAGAAAACAACTTATGTATATTAAACGTGTGTACAGATGGGATTAATCCACTTATCTTGGGCACATAGCATGACGACCACCGTCAACGGGCAAACTGATGCCAGTACTAAAGCTGGCCTCGTCGCTGGCCAGAAAAGCTATAGCCGCTGCCACTTCTGATACCTCTCCAGGTCTGCCAAGGGCATGTGTAACCTTGGCATGTTCCAGGAATTTGTTGTAGGCCTCTTCATCTAATCCACCGCGTCGCTGCAACTCCGTTATAATGACACCGGGATTGACCGAGTTAACGCGCACTCCCTTGGGTGCCAATTCCAGAGCAACACAACGTGTAAATTGATCGACAGCAGCTTTGGACACATTATAAGCTAATACGCCAGGAAAAGAACGTATTCCATTTACACTAGAAACATTCACAATATTGCCCTTAGTCTTGATCAGCTCCGGAGTAGCCAACATGGTTAGATGGTAGATAGCACGGACATTTGTATTCATCACACGATCATACTGCTCCAGGCTAGTATTCTCAATATTTCCCAACTCTAGAATTCCTGCATTATTGACCAAAACATCAATGCGTCCATGCATAGCCAATGTGGTGGTCACTATTCTCTGCACATCCGCCTCATTGTTCATGTCGGCTGTAATCATGAGAACTGGTTTCCCATTCTCAGCGGTGATTTTCTCAACCGTTTGC
The DNA here is from genome assembly GCA_018152135.1 of Drosophila paulistorum. Taxonomy (NCBI): domain Eukaryota; kingdom Metazoa; phylum Arthropoda; class Insecta; order Diptera; family Drosophilidae; genus Drosophila; species Drosophila paulistorum. Next base: position 2,370,103 of record JAECXG010000690.1, read on the forward strand.
ACCAAGTTCTTTTCATTGCGACCCACAACGACTAGGTGACCACCCAACTTGGCCAAATGCACAGCAGTTTCGGCTCCAATGCCAGAGCTGGCTCCAGTAACTATAACTACCTTGTCCTTGAAACTGGGCATGATGTTAACGCGGTCAGTGATTGAAAAGAATTACGGCTAACTTTGACATTGAAGAAATGTCAGCAACTCCTACAGGTCGATTACTCTCTATCGATCTCATCCACATACAACTCTGGAGTGGCCCCCACTGGAATATGTTATTATCAAATGTTGTGAAATTTGAAATTTAAGTTAAGGTGATAAGGCGGAAATCGTGCCATCGGTGATAATTAGTTATTATTATATTTGTTTTTGCTTTTGCTAATGATCAACAACAATACAATATCATTTAATTGCTATACCCTTTGATTCTGTATTACAGGTTTCTCATTATGTTTGTAACGAATCAAATTGAGACGTTAAACTTTCTGGGATATATTCACGACCTACACTACTGTTATTCTTATTATAACCGAAAATATATTGATTTTGATAATTTTAATGACGGGATATATTTGAAATATGTATGCTAAAAATGCAACTGGTGAAAAGAAATGATGAACATCTTTCTAGCGCGGACACATGGCATGTCGTCCTCCATCTACCGGTAGGGAAACACCAGTACTGAAGCTTGCTGCATCGCTGGCCAGGAATGCAATAGCCGCTGCCACTTCCTGCACATCTCCTGGACGTCCCAAGGCATGCGTTGTTTTGCAATGCTCCAGAAACTTGACGTATGTTTCCTCATCCATTCCGCCTCGCTTGTGAATATCGGTGACAATCACGCCCGGATTCACAGCGTTTACGCGAACTCCTTTAGAGGCCAGCTCAAGGGCAACACAGGCAGTGAACTGATCTACAGCGGCTTTTGAAATATTGTAAGCCAGCACACCGGGAAACGCACGAATTCCGCACACACTGGAAACATTGACAATATTTCCCTTCGTCTTAATCAGCTCTGGAGTGGCCAACATGGTCAGCTGATACATGGCACGAACATTTGTGTTCATCACACGATCGTACTGCTCCAAACTAGTGTTCTCTATAGAGCCGGTTTCTAGAATGCCGGCATTGTTAACCAACACATCGATGCGTCCATACTTGGCCAACGTGGATGTCACTATTTGCTTCACATCTGGCTCTTTGGTCATCTCCGCCTGCAGTTGCAATGGTTGAGCGCCGCCAGCTGCTTCAATCTGATCAGCCGTTTCCTTTAACTTGTCCACATTCCGACCCACAATGACCAGGAGACCTCCCAAAGAAGCCAAGTGAACGGCAGCACCTGCACCAATGCCCGAACTAGCACCTGTTACAATAATTACTTTGTCCTTAAAGGTCGACATGATTGATGAAGATCGTAACCTTAGAAAAATGTGACCATTTCCAGAATCTCTACTTTCACCAACAGCTGTTCGCGATTCGGGAAAGCTTTCGAATCAGCTGTTTTGCAAAAGCTTATCCAGACTTTTTTAAATTATGCTCTGCACTATTTGCAATAAAAACAACTGCCAATTAAAATGAACGAAATTGGATTAATGTATATAGATAACACAGACTGAAATCCAATAATTCGATTTGAGATCATTGTGGCAAATGCAAAGATAGGACCGATACTTGGGCATTTCCAGAGAATACTTTATATCGTATCAAATAAAAAGTGTACTTTTTTTATACTTAGTTGTTTTATTCTTTTAAAAAATCGCTCTGCTGCTCTTGCAGAATGCCCTCAACTAGTGTGTGTTTTATTTGTCGTCCTCCTTAAACCTCGTAGCCGTAGGATTTAATGATCTTATTGAAGGGCTCAGCAGCCTTGGCGATGTTTTCACGCGCCTTCACCGTCAGTTTCTTCAGCTCGCGGTTGTGCTTGAGTGTGATCTGCAACTTGGCCTTACGCTTGCGCTCCAAGCTCTTGATCACATCCTGGTAATGCCAGCCAACTTCGTGCGAGAGACGACCCACTTGGCAGTACTTGCGATCCGATCGCAGGGTAAGCACGCGCATAGCAATGGGCACTACAACACGACGACGCTTATCGTAGGGCGATGGGATACCATCGAAGACACGCAGACGAGCGAGAGCAGCCTGGCCACGCTTGGTCTTGTGGGGAATCATGCCTAAAAGAAAAACAAAACGTCAGGGTTAGAATATAGACAAAAACAGAATTAACATATGTTATAAATTTAAAGTTTGGCATCAGTTGTGTTGATGGTTACACGGTTTCTCGTTCAAATAATGTAGGTAAGATTAGAAACATCATAGCAAGGAATTTGGAATCGTTAGAAATTGTTTGGAGAAATTACCTGCAAGAAAAGAAAGGAAGAGATTAGTTAGCAGATGTTTGCATTGGATTTTATTCTACATAAAAAGAATATTGGAGAGGAGCATCACTCAGCTATTTGGTCGTTCACATGGTTTCTCATTCGACTAATGTAGGTAAATTGGGTTTAAACATCACGGATGCGCTGATTCCTGTAGCATTTGCCTCCAATAACATACAACTTCAATTCGGAGTACATACCTCGAACAGCCTTGTAGAATATTCTGGATGGAGCACGGAAGTGGAAGGGACCACGAGCCGGGTTCACATTGCAGCGTTTGCGCAAGTAGGCCAAGAACTTGATTTTATTTCTGTAGAAGTGACCCGAAAGGTTCAACTCCTCGCAGCGTACCACAGCCACTTTGCCGCCCTGCAACAGGTACTTGGCAACAACTGAGGCCAGACGGCCCAGCAAATGGCCGCGTCCATCAATAATAACGGTCTGCAATACAAAAAATACAATATTATTAAAAATGAGGTTAGGTATCTTCGTTGAGGTATAAACAAATGCCAAAGCAAAGTGGAGTGAGGGCACAATTTACACGAAACAAATGCATAGTCGCTTCCTTCAGAGGTCTTTCTCCAGGAAAATCTCATCCATACCACTTGCAAGGCCGTTGTCCGCGTTCCGGATACAATTTTGGGTGGTTTTCTCAAAATTGCGGTCGCCTCTGACAGCAGCGACTTGGCCTCAGCTTTTGGGCACGTGTACACCAAGGCACATTTAGATTGCCATAATATAAGTTTCCAATAGGAATTTTCACATATAAATCACTCTCACTGATCGCTCACAGGTTGTCCAATGTTTTTCCCGCATTTTATTCCTTGTGTCGTCACATTAAGATGCTTTTATTTGCATTTTACTATTCACTTACCCTGTTCGTTAAACCAGTCATGTTTAAGAACCGCACGGAAAGAAAGCGGAAATCGCGTTGACAGCTCAAGCGTCACACGGCAGGGTTGCTTTGAAGCATTGCTCACTGACAACGGCTCGTTGTCATCGATAATCGAACGAAACTCACATTGCTCACTGACACAAGCTCGATTGTATATATTTATCGGTTCAACTAGTACCCGATTAGAGTCTATCGATATTAATTTCAATCGATAGATTTCATGTGGATGAAAAACCATTCAACCGATGGTTCCATCGCTAATTCGCTGTTGTTGTTATTGTTGTTTTTGTTTTCGCTGAGAGGAGAAGTGCGGTCCGCGGAAAAATAAATTAGAAAATTAATTTCTGTGAATAAATTGAACGAAATATACATAAGTAATAATTGCAGGTGAATTGAGAATCCAAATATTATATATAATAGTGCAAAGTGCTGTGAATGGTGCACACTTCAATGAGCTAACATTGGGAAAAAGTTAACTAAAAGTAATAAAATAAAAGCCGCTCAAGACACAAGCAGCACCCTCGCATATGTAAACAGACACACACACAAACGCACACATTGACAACAACGTGCGCAGGAAATACACCTTATAAGGTAAGTCTCAGTTTCGGAACAAGGGACACCAGCATATAACATGCATATAAGCAGATCTATAAATGAATACATATACATGTACATATACGTGCATGTTGTTAATTAATTAGTATTCATTACTCCAAATCTATTAAATGCAATTTACTTGTGGGTGCAGCAGCGTCTGTTTGTTTCCTTTGATAGTTTTAATTTGCCTTTCTCTCTCATGTTGTAGTTGTTGGTTTTGCTAATTTGTTTTTTATATTTTTTTGAAATTGGGTCAATGTATGCGTTGTCGACCGATTTCAACGACATTCGCTCTCTCATATACATATACGAGAATATTTTTTGGCTGCTGCTGGTTGGCGAACCAGTTTGTTGACCTTGTTTCCCCTTGCTCCAAGTGCAATTGGGGCTTGACTTTTTGCTTTTTGACAATATGTTCTACTTTGCGTGTCTGTGTGACAAGTTAATAGACATGGACTGGAGAGAGGATGGCGGGAGGGGGAGGAGATGGGTATTGCAAACCTGCTCATAACGGCAACTAATATAGTATTAATAAATTCAATGACAACATGCAATCGTTAGAAAGACAACAAAAATAAATGCATTTTTATCACACAACACTCTCTATTTTTTCCCCTCGCCCCTTGCCCCCGAGTCCATTTCCGTTATGAGAACAAAAGAAAAACGTATCACCTAACCAATGCAACGGTCCATCGAGCCAAGGGGGAGGACGAGGCGGTAAATGATTTTGTTATTAAATTAAACTTTATTAATTCGAATGAGTCTATTTCGCTTTTTTGTTGTCCCAGGTAAACAAATGAATGAGTTATAAATAAATGCAGATGTGTCTATATGCCTACGAATAAAGACAGAATTAGTGACGTTAATCGATGTAAATAACCTAAAATCCTATTCAGACCATTCCCATTTTCGAATTCTTTTGGAAAATGTATAAATTATTTTACTTTTAAGTAAAATGTGAAGGATCTCACTTTACATACTTTGCAACTACAGTGGAGTCCGGTTATAACGACTCCGCTTATAACCTCCGTCCGGTTATAGCGACTAAAGTTCAATGACTTGGTTGGTCCCCATACAAACTTATATGAAAGGGCCTCCGGGTAGTCGGTCCCTTGAGCGCCGTTATAACCGGATTCTACTGTATTTATATATTTGATTTATATAAAGGAATATTCAATACAGTAGCGGATCTACGGGGGGTGAAAAAGGGTAAATTTCCCCCACCCAAAACTCCGATTCGGATAGAAAATCAGAACATACTTGGTAAAACAAATCTTTGACTTCGATTTTATTCGATTTATAAATAATATATCCATAAATTTCTACATTTTTAAAGTAAACATGAAAACAAGGAACATAACAAATTCTACACTCTTTCATAGGTGACTAGGTGACAATATATTGAATATGTCTAATTTAGCCCATTTATGTGTTAAGAATTTAGTTTAGTACATTGGCGGATCTAATTATGGTTTTTGTCGGGTGAAATCGATAATTTTGACAGCGGAAATCAGTCTTGGATGTCGAAAGGAAGAAAATTTGCTGTCTTTTCTTGATGCCAACTCTATTATATATTGCCAATCTCTAATAAAATAGAGTATTATCTGTTCTGCTCTATTATCCTTTTAACTTTAAGAGATTCGTAAAAGAAATGAATCCACTTAAAAACCTTACAAGTTCTTTCTTATGTGGTTATAAACATAATCTTAACTATCTAACTATCATTTAGTCTTTAAGTGTTCATCGGCAAATGCTTTAGTACATTTCATGTGTTACTTGTTGTAATATACCCTGTATAGGGTATAATTTAGTTTGTTTCCATCGCCAATTTCTTCAGCATCTTAAATGTAAGTATTTGAAAATTTGTTGGTTAATATTGTAAAATCGTTTTATTTTGGTCTTTCTTCTTGTGACTTTTATTCGCAGATGTCGTTGAATTTCTATGAACTGCTAGATGTCCGACCAACGGCCACTTTTGAAGAGCTTAAGCATAATTATAAACAATTAATACTACAATGTCATCCCGATAAATTACAACAGCAACAACAACAACCAGAAGAAAACGCTGAAAAAGAACTACGAAAACGAACAGAAACTGTAAATGCGACCAATGACCCAAATCTAGTGAGCCAAAATAGCGAGAACCACAGTAAATTTAATGCGATAAACGAGGCTTGGCAGACACTTAAAGATCCCATAAGACGCAAGCACTACGATGCGGAATTATTGCAGTCGAAATTTCAAAGGCATAGCAACATTTATGCCCACATCTTGCTAAATGAAATGCGGCAATTCGAGGAGGAGGAGGAGGATGATGACGACGACGACGATGACAACTTGAGGGTGGTGGAGGGAAAAGAAAACGAATCAGACAAAAAGACGTCGACGACGACAACAACGACTCGGAGTAAAGTGTGGAGTTATGCGTACGATTGCCGATGCGGCGGTCAGTATGTGGTCGATGGAAGAGACACCACTGGCTCTGCCATTGGCAGTGCTGATGATGAGTCAGCAAGTGAAATGATTGTCGAGTGCAATGAATGTTCCTTGGTGATTGTGGTGAAGCAACAACAGAAATAAAGAAGAAACAAAGATTGTATACAACGCTAAACACGGGTCTTTTCTTCTTTGTTTTGCCTATTGAAAACGCATTTCAATTTCAAAACTTTCAAGTATCGGTACCGGTTGGGTTAACCATAGCTAAAAGAGGGCCTTAGAGTTACTATTTTGATTCGCAATTTAACATGATTTCCATATGGTTGTGTGTGTGTGTGCCGGAAATTGCCGGGATATACCGAAACTCTTACAAATATCCATTCTGATTAAAAACTATAGAAATAAGCTGCTATTGTTAAAGGCCTTTTTTCTGTATTGTTTTATGACCAGTTTATTGGTTTCTTGAACTTTGGCTTGTCTTTTCATAAACACACAGTGTGTCTGTCCCTTTCCTTCTCTCACATTCTCTCTTGATATGCAAAACACGTTATCAAGCAACCAAACGGACGGGAGCCAACGGCAGACAAATGTCGTTTTATTGTACGGACCGGACCGACCCCTTTCTTTTGCTAATCTCATGTCTCTTGTTTACCGAAAGTGATGTAAGACTGATATTTACATACTTTTTTGTATGTGAATGGTTTGCTTGATTTAATTTCATTTCAGTTTCGGAAATAAAAATGGATTCCCCGTAATTGAAAGTCGTTGGGAAATGACATTATACAAAGATTTTCGATTCATCGAGAAGTTCTTTTAAGCCAATAATAACGTATACGCAATGTGTGCAGACTGAACTATTGACATGTGAAAATATATTCATATTTTTATTATGAATAAACTTCTAAATGAAGACTGAAATTTCAATCTGTAGTTTTTTCTTTTTTGTATGTAAAAGTATTGAAACTTTATTTGAATAAGAAAACTGAAAAACTCCATGAGCCTCAACTCAAGTGTCAAACGTTAACCAATAAGGAAATTTGAATTCCCCGAATCCTGAAAACAGGCTAGATAGTTTTAAAAACTATATAATGTTTACTTTAGATTGTTGAGAATGAAATTATTTAGATTTCACAGTATATAGTAAATATATTTATTAATTTTTAAGCTAAAGATTTCATACAAAACGGGCAACTCCGACTAAGTTTAATTTTTAAATGGTTTTTAGGCTTCTTTAATCGGAGCTAGAAACATTCAAAACCAAATGAATGAATTGAATGACTTCGAAAATCGACTTCAACTATTCAGTCTAAACTAATGAGTGTGTTGGCGTAAAACTCAGTCGCACAACATTCAAACGAAACAAAACGAATTGAATGAGTTAGAAAGTGAGACAATGACAAAGTTGCTATGATTCGAATCCGAATTCTGATTTTAGTATTTAGTAGGTCGGTGGCTCAGTGCTACTTAGTCTACAAAAATGTTGTTATAGGGTTCGAACCCCCTACAGAGATGAACTTTTTATACCATACACCCATAGGGTGAAATGGTATATTAAAGTCGCCAAAATGTATGTAACAGGCAGAAGGAAGCTTTTCCGACCCCATAAAGTATATATATTCTTGATCAGTATCAACAGCCGAGTCGATCTAGCCATGTCCGTCCGTCTATCCGTCCGTCCGTCTGTCCGTCCGTATGAACGCCTAGATCTCGGAGACTATAAGAGATAGAGTCACCAAATTTTGAATGTAGGCTCGTGTAGTATGTAGAGTGATCAAGTTTATTTCAAATTTTTGCCACGCCCCTTTCCGCCCCCGCAATTAAAAAAAAACGTTTTTCTCAAAAACTATTGCAGCTAGAGACACCATATTTGGTATGTATATTTGCTTAGTAAATGCGCACATTTTGTATGTATAAAGATTTTGCCACGCATGTTTCCGCCCCCGAAATTTGAAAAACTCGATTATCTCCCGTAATTTTTATACCATACACCCATAGGGTGAAATGGTATATTAAAGTCGCCAAAATGTATGTAACAGGCAGAAGGAAGCTTTTCCGAGCCCATAAAGTATATATATTCTTGATCAGTATCAACAGCCGAGTCGATATAGCCATGTCCGTCTGTCCGTCCGTCTGTCCGTCCGTCCGTCCGTCTGTCCGTCCGTATGAACGCCTAGATCTCAGAGACTATAAGAGATAGAGCCACCAAATTTGGTATGTAGGCTCATGTAGTATGTAGAGTGATCGAGTTTATTTCAAAATTTTGCCACGCCCCTTTCCGCCCCCGCAATTAAAAAAAAACGTTTATCTCAAAAACTATTGCAGCTAGAGACACCATATTTGGTATGTATGTTTGCTTAGTAAATGCGCATATTTTGTATGTATACAGATTTTGCCACGCCCCTTTCCGCCCCCGCAATTTGAAAAACTCGATTATCTCCCGTAATTTTTTACCTTGTGCAATCAAATTTTCCATAAGGCCGGAGTTGGCCGTTGGCGGGTGATGGCGCTAAGGTGCTCAAATGCATGAGTGAGCGAGATACTAAGATATGCTTCTAAAGCATGTGAACAGAAATTGTTTAAAATAAGCAAATGCATTTGTTATTACAAATTTGAAATATTTGTTTTACTGGTGTATGGTATACCTAAGTCGGCGAGACGACTTACTTACTTCATTTTTTTTATAACTAGTGAAGTAATATAAAAAGGTACATACATCGTGTATATGATGGATTAGCTAATATTATTTTGTAGAATGTATTAGATAGCTTTATTTATGTTTGATTTGTCCAAGATTTGTCCCAAAATGTCCAATCCAAAATTGCGCACTAAAGATTTTGGTGTATAGCAAATTTTAATTTTTTCATTTCGTCATTATTTTCCCTACAATTTTGATAAAATAATTAGTTGTTGGTGCTTTAAAACATTCCAATAAAAATGAGACAATTCGAATGATTCGAGTGCCTTAGTACAATTCGATGCTTTGACACTTAATTCATTAATCAGAGCTACATATTTTTAGAGATTTGACAAGTACTAACATTTACACTCATTCATTTTATTATACCCTTGCAGAGGGTATTATAAAATTGGTCAGATGTTTGTAACGCACAGAAGGAGACGTTTCCGACCCCATAAAGTATATAGATTCTTGATCAGCATGAGAAGCTGAGTCGAGTTCGAATGGATTCATTTGACTTTGACTTTTCTCTCATTCATGCAGCTCTCTAGTCGTTTTCCATTTTACAAAGATTTCATCATATGATTTGCTTTAAAAATGGTTTGGTCTTTGATTACTTAGTTTAATTTCTTTAATTTCGAACTCTAAAACGAAATGGCAAACACACTTTAAGAGAAGTTTACGAAATTTGCTTATAATGACGAGTCTTTAGTGATATAGTGAAATGATCTTTAAAAATGTAGTAAATTGTCAACCAAAATGGCAAATATTTGACCTAGTTTAGTTAAATAAACCATTCCATTTTACAATTATAGATTTACTTATACAAATGTTTGTCTTAATCCGATTTTATTGCTTTAAATGGCTATGATATTCAGTAGTTAAAAAAAAAGTATGTCACAGTGAGAAAGTTATTCCACCCACCTGAAATATATTTGAAATCTTTTACCACCCACCTGACATTGCCAAAATTTTCGAAAAGCTCTTGAGTTTCAATTAAATAATGTAGATAAAATAATTGAATTTTAACTGTCAAAATATAAGAAATTCTTTACTCAAATTACCTGTCAGTTTCACCTCTTACACTTTCCCCCCTCCCAGCACGAACCATGACCATATAAAGTAGATATAATTATAATCACTTGTATATTCGTTCAATTTTTACTTTGTCTGCTTTTGTTTAAAATTATTATTTTTGCTATACAAAATTCATTAACCTCGCCCCAATGCCGGTCGGCGGTTGCTGCTGCTGGGGATGGGGCTGGGGCTGGGGCTGATGATGTCAGCAGCGGTGCAAAAAATACAGAGGAAACAGACAATGTTTATACGATTTGTTGGAATGGGAGGAGGAGAAGAAGAACTGAGTCCAGAGCTCATTGGAAAGCCATTTGTTTATGATTATTGCCAAGTGATTTGCAATCCAACGCAGCTATTTACGCAGTCGAAGTTATTCAGAGTATGTTTTTTTCCTTTTATTTTTATCAATTTGTATATATCCGTTTAACCGTGTTGCGGTAGGTGCGTCATTTCGATTGATTACTAGAGGAGGATGAGGGCAGTTCCCGAAGTTTTCATTCTACTTGAAATTCATCAAAATCATTTAAAATTCAATGGTTTATGTGGACTTGGATTTAATTTTGGCATTAAACTCTCTCTATTTCCCTCTCTCGGCACATTAACTTACTTTGGAATTAGATTTTTGTAGGCCTGTGTAATAGACATAGCATTGCTTTCAGTTTCTATTATAACCAACAGACAACACTTGATCCGTTTATCGTATTAATTAATGTAGAAGCAGGTCAACCCTTTATCGTTCTGTCTCGCTCTTTAATAACCTTTTGACACATGGAAAAATAAAATGGAAACGCTTTAATGCATTCGCTGACTAAGTCGTTTAGGCACAGAGTTTAGTCGGGTTTTCTTTTAGATAAACAATAACTAGAAGTTTCAGAATATAAAACTTTTAAACATCTTAAGACATTTAATATAATGAAATTTCAAACTTAAAATTGTGAAATTTTCACGTCAAAAGCTTGGAATGGAATGGAATCGAAGAGTTCACTAATATGATGAGTTTAGTCCTTAAAGTTGTACACAAGATTTGCTAGTTTTCCGCCAAGAATTTGCAGCTATTCAACTTGTTTGATGGTCTTGAAAGGGTATTCAAGTATCGTATAAGCCGAATTTGCTCTAAGCCCTCCAATTTCTTGATGTGTTGTGTGTTTGTGTGTCTTGACACGCGTTGCGATTTTAGATACCAGCTGCTCATGTGTACATTCTACGCTACATGGAAACCAAACGCCAACTTCTTCAACTCCTCATCACTTTGTCTCCATCTCCACATCTTTCCACTTTCATTTTGTTTTCACTGCGCATTAAAAGACGCTTGAGCAGCTTAATTGCTTAACAGGGGAAAGAAAAAATAAATAAAGACACCGGTAAAAAAAAACACAAAAATAACAACAACCGATCGACATGCAGTAGGTAGTAGAAAGCTTTAGAAGTTTTGCCTGGCAGCCAGACTCAAATTATATTGTCCGGAAAATTTCCACACCTCATTAAATCAATTATTAATTGTCATTGAATATCATTTGAAAATATTAACAGCTGAGGTAATACATGAATCTACAAAGTTTTCCTTATTTTCTAAATTTTATATAAGGACAGTTCATTGTAAAAGTAGTTGGCAAGGACAACATTGATTTGAATACTTTAGGTTTCTATATTTCTATTAAATTGAATTTGTTGTCATGAATTAATGTCTCATTGGCCAGTTTAAATGGAAACCTCCTTCAAAAAGCCTTAGGAATTTCACATGATCTTTTTTCTGTCTGTCATGAAATTAAAAACACCAATCCAAATTTGAGAACTATATTGAAGAATATTTGTCTTATGTGTTCTACTTGGATCCTAAAAAAGTTGTAAAACTTATTTTTTTAATCTCAAATCTAGGATCTTTTGTGTTGTAAGTTTAAGTAAAATGTTATTGGTTAATCATTATTTAAATATTTATATTTAGGCAGATGATTTTAATTAGTAAAATATTTCGTTGACTTTCACAAAAGTTAACTTAGACTACATACAGTCAAGGAATTCAATTCAAAAGTTGACCAACCTAAATAGATCTTTATACTCTTGCAAAAAGGGTATATTCATTTTGGTCAGAAGTGTGCAACGCATAGAAGGAAGCATTTCCGACCACATGAAGTTTATATATTCTTGATCTGCCCAACGAGACGAGTTCATATAGCCATATCCGTTTGTCCGTCCGTCGGGATCAACGCAAACTTCTCCTACACCTTTGGAGCTACAGAGTTAAAATTTAGGCATGTAGGCTTGTATATACTGCAGGGGTTATATATCTCGGATTCAACCAGATCGGACTACTATATCATACAGCTCCCTTACAAACGGCAAAGTCATGAACAGTGACTTTTCTCTATAACTTCGGTTATTTCTAAGCTTTTATCAAGAAATTTAATATTGGTGAGTCTATTACACCTATAAACAACTGTGCCAAATTTGACCAAGATCCGGTGACTATATCATATAGCTCCCATAAGAACGATTAGTCGAAAGCAGTGACTCTTGTTAACTTCGTTAATTTTGCTGCGATTGCTTTCAAATTAAATATTTGTTAGTTTAATATATTTGTTAATGACAATGCCGAATTTTATACAGATCGGGTGACTATATCATATAGCTCCCTTAGGAACGACCGGTAACTTTGATTAATAACTTCGTTATTTCCTATGCTAAGATTGTAGGCCGTTCTTTCGCAGACATTAGACTTTATAGATAAAACGGTTTTCGACTTTGATGGCAATAGGTAAGGAAAGAGTTATCAAAACAGTTGCAAGGGTTACAAACTTTGACGCGGTCGAAGTTAGCCCTGGCCCTCTGGTTTAAGTATTTACATAGTCAGTTTCGTAAAGCAGATGGTCTTGGACTTTACAAGTAATGAGTAAAATATGTATGTAGTTTGAATTCCTAACTAATTTTAGCGTTGAAGATATGGTATGGCCATTACAACTGTGGATTCCTTAGCGAAATATGCTGATGATAGAACTTGGTAGTTCTTGAAATAGCTATACAGACAACCTGCTCACATTTTGTGCTTATAAGATTTAAAATCTTATAAGTTTTGATTAACTTCAAAATTAACTTGCACGAAAGTTAAGTTAAATAGATTTTTTATTTTAGACTTAAATGCTCTTATTTTAATAATGGATTATGCCAATTAAAGCAATTAACGTTAACTGGGGGATTTTAATGATATAAAATGAATAATCAACAATTAATTTTCAATTAACTGCTAATCCATTGCATGTGTTTTTCCAAAGGAATCAAAGAAAATGATGTAAAAACGTTCTTAATTTCTGTATATCAATGGCGGACGGACATGTCTAGTTACATACATTTTGGCGACTTTAATGTACCATTTCACCATATGGGTGTATGGTATAATTATCTAATTTCTGTATATAATTGTCTTTGTCTTTGCACTTGCGTATTGAATGTTGTCAAGAAGGGTTTTGGTAATTCAGTTGAATTTTAAAAGTGAATCATCCCCAGGAACGGGGAGAGGGGCGGGAGACAGAAACAGCTGATTAATATAAATAAAAAAGCAAATGAATCGTTTTTCTTAGCCTCTCTCCCATCTACTAGTATTTATTCAAGTGAGTTGGCTTCGAGTGCAGAGTGCTAAATAAAGGGAAAACAAAACTTCAGATTGGCCACAAAACTCGTTCAGCTCCCCCAAGACTTGGCCCAAGATCTGCTGAGTGATTATCATATAAAACACAACAACAAAAACTGCACGCTTAGTCAGTAAGTATGTAAATATATATATACATAATATATATGTATGTATGTATATATTTTGCTGTTGTTGCCATTTCTTTTGTCTACGTCGATTCTTAAAAAGTCTTTCCCTCGATTTTAATTATACCAAGCTGGGCAATTAAGTGCTGCTTTTATTTGCAACGTGTTGCTGCCTACGGGGCAGCAACAACAATCTGTTGTTCTATTTGGAGGGTTTTGTTTTGTTGTGTATCTTGTTGGTTGCAAATTCGTGTCGATTGCGTACATTTTGAGTTGAGGTGATGGTGTCTGCGCTTAGCCAAGTGAAAAATGTACCACAAGTAGAGCAAGAAATGGGAAGAACATTACATTACATTGACTATGCATATGTACATATATTTGCCCGATCTGTGTAGTCTATTGCTTTTCTAGAGCATCATATAACTAATTGGCATTGTTTATCATTTGACTTTCAGAGAAGAACTACTGTCATCCTGGCCGGAAGCGGCGTTGGCAAGCGACAGCATCATCATTGAGACTGAAACGCGTCCAGCCAGTGGAACAAGAGTTCAGCAGCAGCATAAAATGGCATCGACTGGTGAGATTTGGCTACAATGGTTTTCCTGCTGTTTCCAACAGCAGCGCTCCCCCTCACGCCGTCCACATCAACGCCTGCGCATCGATCGCTCTATGATTGGTAATCCCACAAATTTTGTTCACACCGGTCACATTGGATCCGCCGATGTGGAGCTATCTGCCAATCGCCTCAATGCGATATCCACACAAATGCAGGGCAAGGGCGGCTACGAAGCGAATTCGATACAATCGTTGCACGTAAGTTGGGTGGTTGGCCACTTGATCTGGTTCAAAGTCGCGGAATATGTCTATACATATATCGATTTTATAATGTGCGAATCACGCCGAGATTCCAGCTATGGAAATTTAAAACCATTTGGTTATTTTAGCACCTCCATCCATCTATAAATCAAGTTGTATATACGTATAGGCACACCCATAAACATATATATTATATATTTGATATTTGATTGATTTGTCTATTTGCGGTGGCTAAAATTTGTGCTAATTTTATTCGTTTGTTTCAAAACTTCTCTGCCACTAACAAGAAGTTTACAATAGATTCCCATTGAGTTAAATGGTTCCCAAAAGTCACCAAATTGAATATCCAAGCAGTAGAAAGCATTTACGACCTCATAAAATTTCTTTTTGACCATGTCAGTCTGTATAGACTCTTAGTGCAGACTTCCGACTGTTATTATATTGATTTTCTTCAGCAATTTTGAGCAATGAAGATTAGGACACTGAAATCTGTCATTAAAATCTATTAGCCTATCAAATTTCAAACAAAAAGGCATAGAAATTAGTTTAGTTATGCCTTTAAATGAGTTTTATTACATTCAAAGATTAAATTTGACGGCTGCTTGTCAGAATATAGTCTATGTCTGCTTTTTAAAGAGATCTACTTCTAATATAGTTGAAGTTTGTCTTTAAGTTCAAATATTTACAAGTGGTTCGCATAGTTTCCACCCTAATTAATATGAATCCTTTTCCTGAACACACACACATTTCTAAACCAATTCGGTTTGATAAACTTTAATGAGGTTATCCCCACCCTAATTTGCTTGAGTTTCATGCCAAACAACCATTTATACGATGATAACATCGGTCCACCCCTCCACTTGGTTTCAATCTGCTTAGCTACGTCTCGATATGCCACGCCCAATGTCGCGCATAGAAACAATAAGGTGGCCACGGTCTAGTACATCGCTTAAACACAGCTGACAACAAGAAAAAATTAACTTACTATATACATAATGCACACTATATACGATTTGTTTCTTTTATTTTTTTTTTGCAGGCCTGCTAAAGGAGCTTCTCACTCTCTCCTCGGTGTCTCTTCATGGCGTAAAATTTGTCTGGGTTCGGGCGCTACAAAATGCATTTCGTGCAATTCTCCATATATGTATATTTAATATTTTTCTTTTACAAAAACAACAAAACATACTTTCTATATAAATTCTTTGTTAAATGCTAGCGTGTCTTATCAGGCAAAGACCAGCGAGAAGAACGAAAATGGGTGACAGACAGACAATGGACTCCACATACATATATACATATATAATCTGAGTTTATGTCAGATGGATGACCAGCTAAGATGATAATGGACCTTCAACCTACCCAAACCGATCAGAGCCCATTTTCCCCACTTCTTAGCACTGCTTTTTCTTCATTTGTGAGTATTAGTTAGATGAAAAATCGCAAATGAGAAGAAAAAGTGTGCCAATAAGCAATCAAAATGTTTAAACAATTGAGCAATATACAAATACATTTAACACCACAATCCAGAGAGATGGCCTCAGGACCCAATCCCTCCTCCTCCCTATATCAAATATTTTACACTGATTGTACTTAATAAAAAAAGGGACAAACTTTAAGATTTCCTTTATGAGGAGATTTTGCCTTATTTTGTTAAACCTGGCACTAACGACGAGAGATCGATTCATCCATTCAATTTAAGAAAAGTCTGTTCAAGAATCTGAATTAGCATTTACATTATATAAGCATAAATGTTGTGAATTGTATTTTAAAATAGAAAACAAATCAGAAAATCAACCATAGTTACGTAAATTGTCGCACAATCAAATTTTGTATTAAATATTTCAAATATTTTTCCACAACTCGAATAAGTTTTGTGTCAAGAGCAAGAAGTAAAAGAATGCAAAAGTTAAGGATCGAGTACCTTTTTGTAACTAAAAACAACAAAAAAAAAAAAAAACAATTTTTATATACACCGGATAAACAAAGATGAAAATATTTATATATATATACAAAGAAGATATCTGTATATACATAGAGAAAACAAAAAGAAGAAACAAATGCGATTGTAGCTATCTAAATAAAAGAGGGGAAAGATAATACTTACGATGGGGTTTAAGCGCGTAGACTAATTGTATAAACAAAATATTTAAGCAATAATTTATGAGAAAAAAAAATATATATAAATATAAATGTATTTAAAAGAAAGAACCAAACAAAAGTTTAAACGTTACGAGTTTTTTTATTAGCAATTGCTATTTGAACTTTTAATGGGGGAAAGTGAGTGATAATCGCTTCTTATATCTTAATTCTGTTTCAAAACTTATTTATTAACATCAAAATTCCAGGGGGCTTGATAGTTTTCAGTTTATGAATTTATCAAATACAAAAGAACATAGTCTATCTGCCACATTAATCATCGTTATCGCTACCAGATCCGCTGCCAGAACCGCTGCCGCTTTCACTGCCAGATTTGCTGCTTCCACCGCTGCCACTGGGAGATCCCTCTCGGCCACCGCTCTTGTCGTTGGCATCGTCGGATTCACTGTCAGAATCACGCAAAGCTTTGCTGGCCTTGGCCTTGTCGACCTTCTTGCTGCGACGGGCCTCAAAGTCAGAGCCCTCATCATCGTCGGAAGAGTAAATAGTTGATGCTTTGGGTTCGGATGGACCGGAACCTTTCTTATAGCGATTCTTAATAGCGCTCAAACTGATGGCATTCTCATCATCGCTTCCATCATCGTGTTGGTAAGACGAATTGCCGCCGCCACTGAGCTGCTCACCGGCTCCAGTCTTCTTTTTCTTGGGCTGCGCCTTATGCTGATCTCGCATGGCCTGACGCAAACGGGCTTCCTCTTCTTTGAGTTGAGTTGGACGATCTGTGGTTGGATCCTTGCCAACCTGTGTAAGAATTTTGATGCCACTTGTTTTGGTAGAGCGATCTGCCAGTGACATGGTCATCTTTTTGTGAGTAAACGACTCGGTGGAATGAGGTCTGAAGGTCAGCTTTGTACGGAAAACAGACTGACCCTGCAGACCTGTTCCCTGACGTATAAACAAATGATTATGATCACCCAGGAGAGGCTGGCGGTAAGCGTCGAATATTTCGTTGCCCAAATGAAGTGACATGCTGCCATCGGACCACCGCACGTAGCGGGCATTCGATTCTCGTTCCATTTCCCCTTTGTTGTTCATAAACTCACGCCAACGGATGGTGTTGCTTACTTTCAGCTTGATGCGCTGTCTACCTTCCTCGTCCATGGTTTCCTCCTCATCTATTTCATCCTCATAGGTGTCCGGATCGAAGGGGTGCGTCACCACGGACAAGAAATTGGGCAATTTGATGAAATGCTGCTCCTTGCCCAGATCCGCTGATATGCGTGGGATTTCCACATCGATACGAGTTTCAGGCAACGGTTCCGGCTCATCTTCTTTACGTGCCGACTCCAGTTGGGAGCCACTGGGATCAGGTGAGCGGGACCTAGATCGAGAGCGTGAGCGACTAACCGAACGACTCCTCGAACGGGATCTGGTCATACTACGACTGCGTGAGCGACCTGATTCTCTGTTGGCTGGGCCACCACCATCATTATCGTCATCGTCACTAATATCATCCGCGTCACCGAATATGTCAGAGGCTGCAGGAGCTTTCTTTGCCTGCAATTTTAATGAAGCCACTTGTAAAAAAATATAATCTTACGGCGGAGAACAATTATTACCTGGTCCGTGCCTTTGTCACTATCACTGTCCGAGTCAATTAAACGAGACTTCTTTGCTTTTGTGGGCGATGAGTCCATTTCACTGCCGCTACCACTTTTACGTTTCTCCCCATCTGAGCCGGAACCTGACCCTCCACTAGTACGTCGTGGCTTTTTCTTAGATACTCCTATATCACTGCCAGAACCAGAAGCACTTCGACTCCGACTGCGACTACGGCTACGTGACGGAGATCCCGACTTGGAGCGAGGTGTTGCAGATTTCGATCGCGATCTGGAAGCACGACTGCCAGTCTGACTACGACTAGGGCTTTTGCTTTTCGATCTGGCGCGCTCGTCGTCAATCTGGAGATTAGGTGAGTTCGAGCGAGACTCATTGCCACTGCGGGACCTTGATCGGGACCGAGATGGAGAGCGCTTACTATTTGGTGTGCGAGTTCCACTACGACTACGACTCCTGGAACGACCGCCACCACTTTGGGCCGAGTCGGAACGTTTGCTTCGAGCCGATCCCCTGGATTGATGGCTTTGTGCAGATCCAGATCGAGCACTACGTGGAGAACCGGAACCTGAACGTGAAGATCTTGACTTTGAGAGGGAACGGGAACGGTCGCTGCCACTGCCAGATTTTCGACTTCCTGGAGATCTGGCAAACAGGCGAAAAGTACACATGAACACATCAGTTCATCGATTGCCTACGATTTATTCTTACCTGGCTTGCGGTGTTCCACTCCGACTGCGGCTTCCACTGCGACTTGAACCGGATGAGCCTGAAAAACCACAAAGTATATGTATAGAAAACATAAACATAGGTTACGAATTATTGATAGCCTTACCACTTTCTTCATCTGAATCTCCCATAATTCAATATATTGTCAATCTAACAAATTCTTAAACGGCGGCAAGAAAAAAACACAACAACCTTGCGAAAAATTGAATTGTCAGCCCTGATGTGCGAAGGTGGCGCCATCGATGGCAATGCTCATTGGCTCCATCTAGCACACATATTTTATTCGATTGCACACTCTGGCAACTCGATAGTTTGTAGATCGGATAAGCGAACACAAAATGGCAAAGCGAATTCAATTCGGAATTGATAGGCGAATTGAAGCGTATGTGTGTGAAGCCTAGCGTGTTTGTGTATTCGTGACCAGAGTTTTTTTGCAGAACGTATTTGTATTTTTTGTGTACAATTTAAAGCCATTTAGGCGCTCAATAATTGTTTATTGCCTAGCAATAGCAAATTATACAACAATAGTTGCATCAAATCGAAGTGCATTCAGTTGCGCGAAGCGTAAATACGCAATTCACGCAGCAAAATTTGCCCAATCTGGCTCGGGTGAAATTTCAATGAACTGAGAAAACAAAGACAGACACACACACACTTTTACACATACAGTGCGCAATAGCAAGCAATTATTTACTTACAACAAAAAAAGAAGCGAAAAAAAAACTACAATATTATACACAAATCAAGGCAAACTTAAAAACCTAAAACTAAAATTTGTGCAAAGTTCGCTTAAGTGAGTGTGTGATCGGCGGCCATTTGTAGCGGAAATTTTTTTCATTTTTTTTGCCACCGCAAGGCATTAAAAAATCCTTCGTTTCGTTACTTACTCCTACTCTACTTTCGGGTACACGGGTACGACGACGAAGACTACTACCAATACCAGTACCGAAACAGAGAGACGAATCATATATGTATATACATACATATATGCAATTTATTTAGGGACGACACGGCGCGGAAAAAACCAAGCAACTGACCTCTTCCTCTCTCTCCGGAATAGCCCTTCGCCATCATCACCACCTCAACATCATCATCATCCTTCTCTTTGGGTTGCGTCCCGTTTTAATATTTGCCGCCGCTTCCCTTGTGACTGTGTATTTTATTATTCGTGAGTGTGAGTGAGTGCGAGAAAGAGAGAGAGAAAGAGCGCGCCAAGAAATAACTAAGCCTAACTTAGAGCTAACCTCTGGCTGCCTCTACTGGAACTGGCTGCATTTGCTCCAGCTCCAGCTCCTGTTGCAGCTGACAACAAATTGCCGAAAACGACAACGACGACGTCGCCTTGGAATGTTAAATGCGGTGAGAACGAAACGTTCAGTGTTGAGCCAAGTGCAAACGGAAACGGTAACGGAAGCCGAGCAAGCATTCAAAGTGGAAGTGGACGGAGAAGAAGAAGTAAAAGGAGCAGCAGCAGCAGTATCATCTAACATTATTTTAGGTAAGGCATCTAATTGGCTTGGTTAGGTACCTCTAATGATTTCCTAAGAGATCAGGTGTCAGTGTTGGCTAACGACTTAACAGCCGGTAGTCAGCTGTTAACCTGCATGAGCACTCTAACTGAAAATCCTCAGACGCCTTATTTATCTCTTTATTTGTACCTGTCGATAGGCCATAAAATTTACCATTCAGAGTCCGCTACATGTGTACATAATTGTCTTTGTTTCGCTCTCAGTGCGTGCGTGTGTTTGTGTGTATGCATCATTTTGCCCATACATATATAATTGATCGTCGGGCGAATTGGGACCGACATATCCTTTTACATTTCCCTTTTCCTTCTTTTTCTCTCCTTTTGTCTGCAACAACAACACACTTTGCCGTCATGCAAGTTTTTTCTTTTTGTTTTATGTGTTGTTGCTCTTCTTGCTGATGTTCTCCTTGTTGCCACCAACACAATGATACTGTGCCAGCCAAAGACAACCAAACCAAAACATGTCGATGTCCGTCCAATAAGTATAAGTGTATATATATATTCAGGAGCGGAATATGGGATAAGCCGAGGGATTAAATATGCATATTTATTAGTCATTAAGGGGAAATGTATTCAGTGATAAAATCATGATTCAATCAATATTAATAGCTAATTAAAAAGAAATAAAAGGCTTTAAATAAAAAGTTTTAATAATTAGTCTATCTGCTGCAACAGTTATATCATGTATTTGAGATTAGATTAGATAAAATATACGAGCTGGCCCCATTCATATACATACATATGTATATTCATCTTAGTCCGTCCCTGTTGCACATGCATAACTTTTGTTGGCAAAGAGTACAAAGCAATAGTTGACAATTGCTCTTCATTCGTCTTGGTCTTCAGTTTCGACTCCTCTCCCTCTCTCTCATGCCTTGTTCTCCTGTTCTGGTTTCGGGGTTTGTCCAGCTGATGATGATGCCAGCAACATGCATTTTGTCTCTCTCTCCCTTTATCAAGACGAAATTGCAAATGCCCTTCTAACACTCTGTGTGTGTGTGTGTATGGGTGTTTACACTGCCAATTAGACTTAATAAGTAGGTATCTACTGAATTATGTTGTTTTGTGTTCATACATCCATATATAGTTTTGGTAATGAACTTTCTAAATTTGATAATTTCCATTTAATAACCCTTTTAATTCAATCCAAAAGGTTGGAACGATTAGGCATTAAATTTATAAATAATTTGTAAGGCCAACCAGTGATAAACGAATTCAATTATCACATTTGTAAGAGATATCCGAGAGAGATTTAAATAAAGACTGAAATTACAGCAACCTTGTCTCATACATACCTCAATAACCTTTGTAAATTGTTAAAATTAAAGAGAATTCAGTTGAGTTGTTCAATTATTTGTTGTTATGAATAAGCCAGCATATGTTTTTGTGGACGTTATCATATTTGTGGCCAAAACACAAACAACACATTTTGTTTATGCGCAGATAATGCCAAATATGCGCAAGGGGAAAACTGATAAGCAGATGTTTTCTATAAAAGGTGTAAATTCATTTTGATCAGACGATAGCAAACACATGAAATTGTAATACAATGTTCATTTGCATGTTCTAGACTTTGGAGTTTAAGACTTTGATTTACAGTCTTCTATAAATTATTACGATTATCGATAGAGTGAAAGAAAAGCAAAACAACAATCAGTAATTAACCCTTTTTTATGTTTTGTATGTATGCGTTTTTACTTTACAGATTATGGCGAATTTAAATTTTCAACAACCCCCAAGAAGTATAGCGAACGCGGCGTTAGCTGGTCGAACGACTGGCGGCATAGGTGGTAACACTCTGGGTGGCCATGTTATATTCCAAGCCGGTAAGTGTCAAGATGCTGCATTTCTTGCTTCCTTTTTTTTGTTTGTTTTTTTGATCTGGGTTCGCTCGTATTTATAACTCAGTGCAGACTTTGCCAATTCTTATCCAGGGCCAGCGACTTATGGGCAAACGCAGCAGCAGCAGCAACAACAACAGCAGCAGCAGCAACAACAACAGCAGCAGCAACAACAACAGCAGCCGCAGCTATCGCCGAATCGTAATACGCAGCTATCAGTTGGAGGTCCCGCCTTATCAAGTGGCAATCGCAATGCGAATCTATTCGGCCAGCGACAGTTTGTCGATCGGCGTGCGATGCAAGGACTGGGTAGCGGACCTATGGTAGGGATTACAGATGAGAACTTAACAAACAATTCCATTCAATCCGTTTCTTTGTATTTCAATTCTAGTCCAATATGGGCAACTTTATGCAGACGGGTCGCGGCGGCGGCGGCGGTGGGGGTGGCCCTTTAAACAATTTCCATGTATTCGGTGGTGGAAGCGGCGCAGATTCATCTACACCTGCGCTGCTCGATCCGACGGAATTTCCATCGTTGACGAATGTGCGTGGTCAGAACGATCAGTCACTGCCCCAATCGAATCCGCTCCAGCCGCCGGGCAGTAAACCCTATGGTAATTTCTTTACCTCTTGTGAGTTCAAACCAAAAATCCACTTTTTTTAATTTCTGTTATATGATTACAATGTATGATTTGTATGTCCGCTGGTGTGTGGTTCCATTGCTTTCCATAATATTAGTATTATTGTTTTTATGGTTTATTTTTTGTTTTTGTTTTTATTGTGGCTAACTTAAGGGCATTGGTAGCTTGGTAGTGGTGGGTAACAGGCAATCGTTTTGTTTATCAGTGCCTGATGATATGTGGATGACAATTAAACTTATTCGAATTCGACTCCTATTACAGTTGGCATGGTGAAGCAACCCACGTCAGAGCAATCGGAATTCACGATGTCAAATGAGGACTTCCCTGCGTTACCGGGCACCCAAAACTCGGACGGCACAACAAACGCAGTGGGAAATACTAGTAGCGGAGCTGGCGGTGTCACAGAAAATCATTTAGATGGCACGGAAAAAGCAATGAACTCGATTGTGGTCAGCGGAGGAAGCGGTTCAGGTAGCACCAGTGGCTCCAGCGTCGGCGTTGTAGGCGGCAACGGTCTGGGTGCAGTGGGCAGTGGCCTCGGAGGCGTTGTGGTTGGTGGCAGCGGCGGCGGTAGTACATCCAGTGTTGCCATCAGCGGGACACATGTAGGATTAGTGGGCAGCGGTATGAACAGTGTAACCAGCACCAATGCCATGATGGGTGTCGGCGGTGGCCTGGGCAGCGGGCCAGGTAGTGGGCCCGGCAGCGGAGGCGGTTGCGACCATCTGAACGATAATTCCAGCAATGATAAACTTGTGAAAAGCGGCGTTCAAACATCGCCCGATGGTATGTAACCCCTCACATTGAAGATTATTGGGACTTGTAATCTCACCATATATATATGTATATAATCTAGGCAAGGTCACAAACATACCAGCGAGCATGGTGAACAATCAGTTTGGCATGGTGGGTCTACTCGCATTCATTCGAGCAGCTGAAACTGATCCCAACTTGGTGACGTTATCATTGGGTACGGATCTGACGGCTCTGGGTCTAAATCTAAACTCACAAGAAAGTTTGCATCCAACATTCGCTGGACCATTCGTGGAACAGCCCTGCAGGTAATTTCTTGTAACAAATCCTCCTCGGTTTTTTTTTTTTACTTATTAATTATTTTATATTTCATATGTATAGAGCACAAGACGTTGAGTTCAACGTGCCACCCGAATATCTGATCAATTTTGCGATTAGAGATAAACTAACTGCTCCGGTACTGAAAAAATTGCAGGAAGATCTGCTATTTTTCCTCTTTTACACAAATATCGGTGATATGATGCAATTAATGGCAGCTGCTGAATTGTAAGTACCCCATTTAACTAAATCGAGTAAAAACTTGTTATTTAATTACACTTGTCTCTATTATCTAGGCATAGTCGCGAATGGCGGTATCATGTGGAGGAGAAAATATGGATAACTCGAATTCCTGGCATTAATCAATATGAAAAAAATGGTACAAAAGAGCGTGGCACCTTCTACTACTTTGATGCGCAAAGTTGGAAACGTTTGTCCAAGGTTTTCCAAATAGATGCCGAGAAATTAGATAAATGTCCCAATATAAGTGCGTTTATGAATGGACAGTCTGTATAAAATTAATAAAAATGAAAAAAAAAAATGGAAAAAAGAATAATCTAGTTTCGAATATTTCATAATTTTGGTTGTGGGACAGATGTTTCTCCTGATGCCAACATACATCCTTTTAATAAATAAAGGCCTTTTGTTTTGCTTTTGATATTTAAGAAAAAATGATCTTAAGGTCTACATATAAATATTTTTGCAAAGACAAGTATATTTACTTACGGTTAAATAATATATGTCCATTTTGCTTCCTTGCAAAATTCCTGATAAATATTACGATTCCAACTGCGTAAAGAGAGTTTTGCTTAACGAAATTAATTGACAGTTATGAGGGCGATTACTTTTCGCTCAAGATTGCTTGGATATTAGAGATGTGCGTTTTGAAAGTTGCGATGCGATACTATCGATTCGGTACCATGTAACGCGTTTTTAATATTTGCTCAATTCCTGCAATGGTCACACTAATTCGTGAGTATTTTGTTGTTGGAGACCGGAAAAAATATGAAATAAAGGAGATCATATTTGAAAAGTGCAAATATTAAAGATAAACTAGGATAAATATTTAGATAGAAATGGACAGCATCATTGGACGTGGACAGTTTGTCTCCGAGACAGCAAATCTTTTCACAGATGAAAAGACGGCTACAGCACGAGCCAAGGTAAGATTTTGAGTGCAGCTGGGATGCTCTGTGGCTAATACAATGTTTGGCTTTTTAGGTGGTAGATTGGTGTAATGAGTTTGTCACGGCGGGCGCAGCTCAGAAATGTGAGCTGCTGGCCAAAGTGCAGGAAACGGTTTTAAGCTCCTGTCCGGAGCTGGCAGAGGAGTTCTTGGAGGCTGTGCTAACGTTGGCTCATGATCCAAACATGGATGTGCGCAAGCAAGTGGTTGGCTTTGTGGAGCAACTATGTAAAGTGAAAGTGGAATTGCTACCGCATGTGATCAATGTAATATCCATGTTGTTGCGAGATAACACGGCCCAAGTGATGAAACGAGCAATTCAGGCATGTGGCAGTATCTATAAGAACGGTATCCACTATCTGTGCCGCCTTGATGATCCTAGCGATAGCGCCGAGCAGGCCTGGAACGTGCTCAGTCTGATTAAGGCACAAATTCTGGACATGATTGATAATGAGAACGATGGCATACGCACCAATGCCATTAAGTTTCTCGAAGGGATTGTTGTACTGCAGAGCTATGCCGATGAGGACAGCCTGAAGCGCGAGGGTGACTTTTCGCTGGCAGATGTTCCCGAGAATTGCAAGCTGTTCCGTCGCCAAAAACTGCAGGATGAGGGCAACAATATATTTGACATTCTACTGCAGTTTCATGGCACAACGCACATATCTTCAGTCAATTTGATTGCCTGCACCAGCAGCCTATGCACTGTGGCAAAGATGCGTCCCATCTTTATGGGTCCAGTAGTTGAGGCCTTTAAGCAGTTGAATGCCAATCTCCCTCCCACTCTCACCGACTCCCAAGTGAGTTCGGTTCGCAAAAGTCTGAAAATGCAACTGCAAACGCTGCTAAAAAGCCGGGGCGCCTTTGAATTCTCTGCCGTGATACGTGGTTTACTCTTGGAGCTGGGCTCATCCAACAATGAAATCCAAAAGCTTATGCCCAAGATGGACAAACAAGAGTTGGCACGTCGACAGAAACGTATTCTCGAAAATGCTGCCCAAAGTCTGGCCAAAAAGGCACGAATAAGCAGTCAACAACGTGAGAGGGAACGCGAAACAGAGCTAGAGATTGATGTCGAGGAGCTGGAGCGCCAGCGTCAAAAGTCTACACGTGTCAATGAAAAGTTTCTAGCCGAGCATTTGCGCACTCCCGAGGCAGCAGTCCAGATGGTATTGGAATTTCTTCCACAGTTGCCAGACGAGGTACCAGAGCGATTCCTATCGGAGTACGTGCCCATGAAACAGATGTCCATACAGCAACAGGTGATCAATATATCTCGTCTATTTGGCCAGCAACTGACGGACAAGCGTTTGGGACCTGGTTCCGCTGCATTCAGTAAAGAGCTCCCTATGAGAATGAAACAGCAACAGGCTAAACCCATGGATGTGGATGACAATGAGATTGAAGCACGTCAGCTTCAGAGCGAACAGGAACTGCAACGTAAGACAGAGGAGGCCACCAAAAAACTGCGCGAGACCATGGAACGAGCTAAGGGCGAACAGACCGTGATCGAACGAATGAAGGAGCGGGCAAAGACCCTAAAGCTGCAGGAGATTACCAAACCGCTGGCTCGTAATGTTAAAGAAAAGTTCCTGCTGGATGCTGTCACTAGGATTCTAAACTCGGAGCGGAAGTGCATCAAAGGAGGAGTCTCCTCAAAACGTCGCAAACTGGTGACAGTTATAGCGGCCACATTTCCAGATAATGTCCGCTATGGCATAATGGAGTTTATTCTCGATGACATTAAGCAGCGTATAGACTTGGCTTTCTCTTGGCTATTCGAGGAATATTCCCTCTTGCAGGGATTCACCAGACATACCTATGTAAAGACAGAGAACCGTCCCGATCATGCCTACAACGAGCTGCTGACCAAACTGATCTTTGGCATTGGACAGCGTTGTGATTTTAAGGATAAAATAATTCTACTAAGACGTATCTATTTGGAGGCTCCCATACTGCCGGAAGAGGCTATTGGGCATTTGGTGCAGCTGAGTCTCGTGGACGAGTTCACCCAACATGGGCTAGAGTTAATCAAAGATTTGGCCATATTAAGACCACCACGAAAGAATCGATTTGTACGAATTCTTTTACAATTTGCCGTACACGAACGTCCGGATTTGCAGGAGAGAGCCTTGTCCCATTTAGTTACGTTGTACCATGTCCATAAGATTTTACCTGCTCGTATTGACGAGTTCGCTCTTGAGTGGTTGGCATTTATTGAACAAGAAACGCCGCCAGCTGCTATATTCTCTCAGGATTTCGGACGGCCCACCCCGGAGGGGGCCTGGAGGGAAGATACTACAAAGACCTGTCTAGTGTTGGCCTTCACACTGTTACCCTTTAAGCCCGAGAGTAAGTTTACGCTCTCTCTTGTCTTTAATGTGTTTTCTAATTTATTTTATTTATATTCAAGTCTACTTGGACAAACTGTGTCAGGTGTTTGGGGCAACGTCGGCAGAGCTAAAGCGCACAATATTGCGTAATTTAGATGTGCCCATTAAGAAGCTGGGCGTAGAGAATACCATTTTACTGAAACTGATAGAGGAGTGTCCCAAGGGCATGGAAACTCTGGTCATTCGGTTTATATATATTCTCACAGAACGCGTGCCAACACCAAATATGAACTTGGTGCAACGAGTCCGTGATCTCTATCAACACAAGGTTAATGATGTACGCGTCCTTATTCCCGTGCTCAGTGGCCTTTCCCGCACCGAATTGCTTACCATATTGCCCAAACTTATCAAATTGAATCCTGCTGTGGTCAAGGAGGTATTCAATCGATTGCTTGGCATTGGAGCCGAATTTGCCAATCAAACGATGGCCTTATCTCCGACAGATCTATTGGTGGCTCTGCATACCATCGATCCAAATATTTGCGATTTGAAGGCCATCGTTAAGGCGACCTCCATGTGCCTGGCTGAACGGGAGCTTTATACCCAGGATGTACTCATGGCTGTACTTCAGCAATTGGTAGAAGTCGTTCCCGTGCCCACACTTATGATGCGAACCACCATACAGAGTCTGACGCTTTATCCCCGGCTGGCCAATTTTGTGCTCAATCTCTTGCAACGATTGATTCTTAAGCAGGTGTGGCGCCAAAAGGTCATATGGGAGGGATTCCTCAAGACAATCCAACGCCTGAAACCGCAATCACTACCAGTGCTATTGCAATTGCCGCCGGCACAATTAGCTGTTGCACTGCAGCAATGCCCAGACTTGAGACCGGCGTTACTCGAGTATGCTGATAGTATGCAGGATGAGCCCATGAGTGGTAGTGGAATAACCCAACAGATTATGGACATAATTACAGGAAAGGCTGTGGACGTTTTCGTTACGGTGAGATTCACGAAATTGTTTGTTAATTGGAGTTAATTCTAATTCTATTAATTCACATTCCATAGGATGAAAGTGGTGGATACATCAGTGCTGATCAAATCAAAAAGGAGACGGAGGAACCCACGGACGTGATCAGTGTGATATCCACCGTATCAACTGTATCGGCATCTTTACCTCTTCCTGTACCAGCACCCGTTAGTGATCGCAACCAACCTCTGCCCCCAGGCGAGGAATAGTCATTAGACATGCTTTGTTAACCATCAATTTTATTCACTCCAAAAAGAAATCACAGTTTATTTATTGACTTCTGCTTCCATTTTCTCACCGGCCAAGGCAGCCAAAATGTTTCTTGCCGTAATTCTGGACATTTCCTTTCGTGTTTCAATATCGGCACTGCCGATATGTGGCAAAATAACCACATTGTCTAATTGTAGAAGAGGATCTGTCAGAGGCAATGGCTCAGGCGTTGTGACATCCAAACCAGCGGCCTGGATGCGTTTCGTTTTTAATGCTTCGTACAAGGCCTTCTGGTCGACAACTCCACCTCGGGCAGTGTTAATAAAAATGCAATTGGGTTTCATTTTGGCAAATGCTTCCGTACCAAATATCTCTTTGGTCTCAGGAGTCAGAGCACAGCATACAATAATAAAATCGGATTCACGCAACATTTCTTCGAAATCAACATGAATGGCATTAACCTTTGACGCTTCTTGTGGTCGCGGCGTTCGTGTTGTATAGGTTATCTGTGAGGGCTTAAATGAAGAGAC
Source organism: Drosophila paulistorum (assembly GCA_018152135.1). Lineage (NCBI taxonomy): Eukaryota > Metazoa > Arthropoda > Insecta > Diptera > Drosophilidae > Drosophila > Drosophila paulistorum. The sequence goes on from JAECXG010000690.1 coordinate 2,399,532, forward strand.
GCGGGCTGCAATCTCCTGTCCAATACGTCCGAAACCCAAAAGACCGACGCGCGAACCTTTCAAGCCTTGCCCACACATCCACATGGGGGACCATGACTTCCAGCCTCCATTATATACCTCCTTGTTGGCCTCCAAGAGTCGGCGGTTGGTGGCCAGCAAAAGAGCAACCGTCAACTCGGCCGTTGCGTCCGTCAGTACATCAGGAGTAAAACCCACGCGTATGCCACGTTTCTTACATTCTGCAACATCAATATGCTCATAACCAACCGATATCGTGGACACGCATTTAAGCTGTGGACCCGCTGCATCCAGCACAGCTGCATCAATCTTATCAGTTAGGGCGCAATAAAGAGCATCTTTGCCCACAACCTGACGAAGCAACTCTTCGCGTGGAACAGGCAAAGCCTCTCTCCAAGTGCTTACGTCGCAGCTGCAACAACAAGAATTCCGGATAAGCGTTGTATCCAATAGTGACAACAATAGGATTACCTCTTCCGTAGTAATTCCAGGCCGCTAGCATCCACATCCGGCCGGGTCACATATACGCTGGATTTACTCATTTTTGTAGATAGTCGCCTTAATTGCGTAAGAAGATTTAAAGCACCTGAAGCCGATCGCATTAATGAATTTAATTAACAAATAATTAAACTGAGTCCAACTGGTGCTATTTAACTAGTGAGAGCCACTTGTTCGATTGTCAATGGGCAAGTCTTAGTTGGTAGTGTAAGTTATGTTTTAAAAACGATAAGACACAAGTATTGAAAATCGAGGTGATAGTAGGTTTTCCAAAAGTTTATAATTAACGCTTTTGAAACTCTGGCCACTAAATTAAGGTAATTAAAGGAAGATGGGTGAACAGGTAAAAGAGAGACTGTAGTATTTTAAAGTTATCGATAACGATATTCTTAGTTAATTTTTTAAAAACAGTATTGTTCCGTTTGTAGACTACGGTCACACTGCTCAATTTTTTGGGTGTTTTAAAAAGCGTGAAAAAACGCATAAATAGACCAAACGGCCCTATATTAGCCAAATAAGATAAGCTGAGGACAACGGGCACACGCCGGTGTCGAAGACCCAATCAATCGATAACGTCAAAAGGCCAGAAACGCCTTAGCAGCAGTAGCCACAGCCCAGGCCGACACAGAGAGAAGAGTTATTGAACCACGGGAAAGGGATCGGGGACGGGGAAGCAAGGGACACGGGACGAGAGGAATAGGAGGGTGTGTATGTGAGCGTGTGTATGTGTGTGTGTGTTTGAGAGTGTGGGCAGAGAGAGGTGGAGCGGTTGTAGTTTTGTTTGGAGTGGAGCAAAACCACGATACGAGTTCACGGCGTTTACCTCAACAAAAAAAAGAAACAAAAAAAACAATCCGACGAATTTGAAGAGTGAAGCAAATAAACATTGTGAAACCAAAGCTTGGCAAAGGCCCAGACAAAGAGGCAGTGGCAGAGCAGCAGCAGCGGCGACCGCACCCCAATGTCAAATAGCCAACAAGCTCATGCCGGTAGCAGTGGGAGCGCAGATGAACCGAACCCGAATCAGTCGGCGGCCTCGGCCACGTCGGCCGCCAATTTGACATCACCATCAACAACAACACCACCAGCAGCAGCAACACCAGCGCCAGCAACAAACGCAGCCTCCTCCCATTCTCAGTCTCAGGCAATGCCCCCATCGGCTTCCCCAGCTCAGGCAACAGCGCCACCCCCACACATAGTTGGAGGCTCCACAGCTGAACCCACAGTTGTGGTCGGTGTGGGAAGTAGTGAGGGGCCGGTAACGAGCACGAACTTGGCTGCCGATTCCTCTCCCCGAGAGTCTGGTGACGATTCTGAGGATGAGAGCGAAATACTGGAAGAGTCACCATGCGGGCGCTGGCTTAAGCGTCGCGAGGAAGTTGATCAGCGCGATGTGCCCGGTATCGACTGTGTCCATCTGGCTATGGACACTGAGGAGGGCGTTGAAGTCGTTTGGAACGAGGTGCAATATGCCAATCCGCAGGAGCTCAAGTCGCAGGAGGACAAGATGCGTCAAGTGTTTGACAATCTGCTGCAGCTGGACCATCAGAATATAGTCAAGTTCCATCGATACTGGACGGATATACAGCAACCAGAGCGACCGCGAGTCATCTTCATCACGGAGTACATGTCGTCCGGTTCGCTAAAACAGTTCCTCAAGCGCACCAAGCGCAACGCCAAGCGTCTGCCATTGGAGTCATGGCGGCGATGGTGCACCCAGATCCTGTCCGCGCTCAGTTATTTGCATTCCTGCACACCGCCCATCATTCATGGCAATCTAACCTGTGATAGCATTTTCATCCAGCACAATGGTCTGGTCAAGATCGGCTCGGTGGTGCCCGATGCGGTCCACTATAGTGTGCGTCGCCAGAGAGAAAGGGAACGCGAGCGCGAACAGCGTGAGCAGGAACGGGGTGCCCACTACTTCCAGGCTCCCGAATATGGAGCTGCCGAACAATTGACTGCCGCACTGGACATTTATGCCTTTGGTATGTGCGCCTTAGAGATGGCCGCCTTGGAGATTCAGTCCAGCAATAGCAATAGCGAGTCAACGGCCATCAATGAGGAGACCATACAGCGCACAATTATTAGCCTTGAAAACGATCTGCAAAGGGATCTGATACAAAAATGTCTCAATCCACATCCGCAGGATCGTCCAAGTGCTAGCGATTTATTATTTCATCCACTGCTCTTTGAGGTAAGTAACCACCTACTTGCCTATCCTGTCATTTAATCAGTAATCTCATCTTACATTCCTTACAGGTGCACGCTCTGAAATTGCTAACAGCGCACTGTCTGGTCTTCTCGCCCGCCAATCGCACCATGTTCTCGGAAACTGCCTTCGACAGCCTGATGCAGCGCTACAACCAACCCGATGTGATAATGGCACAGTTAATATCTAATGGCCAAGAGGTTCAGTATCGTCTCTCTGATGTGCCCGGCGCCGACAAACTGGAGAAATTTGTTGAGGATGTCAAGTATGGTGTCTATCCGCTGATCACGTACAGCGGCAAGAAGCCACCGAATTTCCGCTCACGAGCCGCGTCACCGGAGCGGGCTGATTCTGTGAAATCAGCCACTCCGGAGCCGGTGGACACGGAATCGAGACGTATTGTTAACATGATGTGCAGTGTCAAGAAATTAAAGGAAGATGCTAATGACATTTTGATGACAATACTGTTGCGTATGGACGACAAAATGAATCGCCAACTGACCTGCCAGGTAAATGAGGATGATACAGCGGAGGATTTAACCAGCGAGTTGGTGCGTCTCGGATTTGTTCATCTTGATGATCAGGATAAAATACAAGTGCTGCTGGAGGAGACTCTTCGGGTAGGTGTCTTAAACGATGGATCCGGTGCCGAAAGTTCAGGAGCTGGTGTGACAACAACAGCCACCATGGCTGCCCTTGAACAATTGGAGCGAAACTGGTCGATATCTGATGCTGATCAAACGACCATGACCAGCAGCATGACGGTGAATAGCAGCAGTTCACCGCCGACCACAACGCCAGCATTGTCTACACCGGCTGTGATGTTTGTGCCACAGGAGCAGCAGCAGCGGCAGGATCAGCTGGATGCCGATCACCTAACGGGAACGACGAGCAATTGAGAGTATCATTTAGTATTCAAGGCTAGCTGGCGCGCATTGTTTTTATTATTATTATTATAATAACGAAAAATTACACTACGATTTTATTGCTACTATTATTTGTTATTTTTATACAGTATGCATATGTATATACCCAATATATGTATAATGTATATGTATGTATTTGAAATAATATTTATGTATGTATGTATCATATAAATGATGTTGTGCAAGGCTTCCATTACTAGAATTCAATGACGACATACAACATCCACATACCCACACCCACTCCCATACCCATACCTATATCATCATAGGCAGCTGCGAGCTTCAAATATTCGAGCATTCGCTTAGCACTAACTAATCTGGAGATTTCTCGAATCCAATTCGCATTTCTCTTAAGCTACAACTCACACTTGTATGTATAGCTCTATATATTTTGAAAAGAAAAACAAAAAAAACACAAAACAAAAACTATTTCAAAAATAACGTTTGGGCTCTGCGCCTTTAATATGATTTTCTCTAAGATTATATTCAAATTAAAAAGGAAAACAATTAGCAATGAAAGCGAACAAAACCCTTAAATAGGAAATATATTGCAAACAAAAAAAAAAAATATTACATAAAACCGCAGAAAAGTATGAGTTATAGTAACTAAAGAAATAAAACAACACAAGTACTCTCACACACATACACACAGACAGCATAAAACACACACCATACAGACCCTAGCTACACAATTAATAAATAAAAGAGGAAAGAAAAACAATTGTTAGTTTCTAGACGTTAATGATCAAATAACCACATAAAATGGAAGAATTGGTAAGCAAAGTGGTTAACCAAAGAATCTCATTATGTGGAAACCTTTGTCGATTTTTTCCCTTGCAATATTTAGAGAATTGAAAACTCAATTTAATGCATATTATTTATATATTAATTTCAAGTTTTCACAATTACAAGACTGAATAACCTTAAGCACATGATGGTGCAACAATTTCACTTTCGCTTGTCTCCGCTTTGTCAAGTTTAACGCGTTTACATTGATGTTGATGATCTTCTTCTGAATCTTCGTCATTTAATTGTTCCAACGGGGGTGTAGTTTCGTCCTTTTTGTCCTGGGACAACACAATCATTGATCTAATTGGTGATTGCTCTTCGTAGAGATCCAACAGTTTATTGCCTTCATACAAGACGAATGGAAGAGTGGCTCGCTGATAGTAATCAGGCATCAGTTCAAGATTATTAATAACAGTGTCCAGCATATGGGATTTCTCGCACCAAATTCCCGGTGCATCATTTCTTATGGGGTTGATATGGACATGCAGATGATAGAATGAAGGCTGATAGTGGAAATACATGCGCAATTGACTAGGATTTAGACCATAGCGCTTTTGAATTGCATCCTTGGACGACTGTCGAAGATTGCGTAGCAGTGGCAGATGACTGCCCCTGAGATCCCTCAGTGACTTAAGATTGTGCTGATGCACTATGCCAAGAAGATAGAGGTTTTCCACATTGACTCCATCCCATTTTAAATCTGGCAAAAGAACAAAGCCCGTTTCAGGATCCTTATCCTCGAAGACGATGCGTTCAGTTTCTTGCTTATGCTCCAGTATATTGTAAACCCATTCAAGAGAAAACTGATCAGCTTTTGATAGAAGATAGGGGAGAGTAAACTTCTCATAGAGATCGGGAGTTTCATTGATGAGGTACTTCTGGCAAATAGAATACTTTTGAATATGCTTCTCTGTGGCCGGATAGATCACGGTGCTCTTTACAGCTATTAAATAATTGATGTACACTTAAATTTTGTTTCATACTCAAGTTATATGTATGTATGTATGCCTTACCACAAAGCTCCTGACGGGGAACAACCTGATAACTGCCATATATGTTATTGATGAATTGAGTAGCCACGCTCAAGTCCTCACTAAAGTAGCTTGGCGCCTCTTTGTCCAGTGACTCAGATTCATCTGTGGCAACATCACTCTCTCGGTATGCTAATGACATATGGGAATGTTTAAATTTATCTATATTTTTTTGGGATATCAGCAGTATTTACCGTTTTTCTCAAACACTACAATTGCGGGGTTATCGGGCGATAAATCTGGGAATATGCCCAGTAAAGCAATGCTCTTACGCACTGTATTATTATTTAGAATGCGTTTCAACTGGAACTTTTTCAAGTCATAAGTAGGCGTCTCTGATGAGCCTCCTTCCGTTGCAGTTTGTTCTAATGACATTATCTTAATTAATTTTTGCCGGCTTAAAGATTAACAAAATTTGGCACAATTTCACAGTATGCAAATATTTAGCGGTTTCCGTGGGAACAGCAACAAAGTCCCGCTTTTTTTACCCCCTTATTTTTAGGGTTGCTCCTTAAAAAAATATCGTTATCGTTTAAAGCTTTTTTTTGAATTGCTGAACCAATGGATTTTTCCAAAACCAGTTTAGAACTTTGAAAATTAAGCAGCATTTGCGAGAGTAATCAAATTCCAGATGGAAACTAATTGAAAAACACACTTTCGACAATAAAAACCAAAACGGGGAATGGGTAAAATATATTTTCTATAATATTGTTGGAGGCGGGATTTGCGTTAATTAAAATACGCGCCACGGACGAGAAAAGCTGTTGGCAGCCAGCTGTTGGGTAAGTTTTTTTTATTATAAACAGCGTAATAATAAAATAGGGGCGACATTCTAAGATCTTACGTTCTTGTGTTTTTTTTTTGTTGTATATAGTGTTGTTTTTATATTCAATTGAAGAGGGTTGGACTCTGCGGTGCGGATCTTTTTTAACAGAACATACGAAATCCGCAAAACATTTTGAATCTGCACACAAATACACTGCCAGAAAAGGTGTGATTGTGGAGTTATCAGTGCCCCCTATCCGTTAATTTCGATTTAATTACTTTCTCTTACACTGTGTTTGTGTGTTGTGGTTCCTGGAGATAGTTGTTGCTGTTGCTCTGTTAAAAGAAAATCGCAATGATGAGCAATCAACTAGCGCGACGTGTCGGACAACTACACAAATTCCTTACGGTGTCCTCAACAAATGCGGCATCCACCCACAACAATTACTTCACCTATGTGCGTGAATTGTCGCATCCGATTGCCCGAGATCCGCCCATAGTATCCGTCGAGGAAGCTGTGTCATGCATTAAATCAGGTGAGTTGAAATTAAAAAAAAAAAACTTAATCTATGCATGTTGATAGAGAGAGAGAGGAGGGCAACGTTTTGATTATGTAACATATAAAGCACAAGCAAAAGCAGAAACTAGAAAGGAAAGCAAAATAGAGGGCACAAATGGGCACTGGAGTATGTTGATGATGAGGGTGGGGGTGGGTTAAAAAAGAGGGTGACCCTTCAATATCCACTTGCCATGCAAATATTCGTAGGCTTGGCATTTGTAATGCAAAACTAAAACTACATATGTACATACATACGTATGTACATACATATATATGTACATATATCAAATGGCCAATTACAGGGTGCTGCTGTTCAATTGACCGTGATTAGATTGACAGAGGAGTTAGGTTCTCTTTAATGCCTGTCAATTTCGCCGGCTTATCAGTTATTTATAAGTATCTGTCTATGTAAATTCCACGTATACATCAGTTATTACTTGCAGCCACAAGCAAATTAAATATAAATATATACATACACATGCGTCTGTGTGTGTTTGAGTGCATATATGTAGCATTTATTTTCACTGTTATATAGAGTTTTTGTATACCCTTACCAAGGATATTTGACAAGAAATCCTAACGATTGCCTGATTGCTGTCCGCCCAAGACTTACTTACCTTACCTTATTAATCATGCGTGGACTATTATATAAGAAAAGGTATTCATCAGATTAAAAATTGGGTAATCAAACACTTTAGAAATTCACTTCATTAGGTAATAAAATAATTCGTATACATTGCTAACCATAAAGGTCAAAGCTAACGCAAATGCGAGGGTATTTAAGTTTCGATCTTTGCCTATATTAATAAATGTACTTTGTACCCAGAGCAAGCTCGGCTTATGGGGGCACGCCAGGCCTGGCAAAGTGAAGGCAAAAACAAAAAATCTGGTTCTATCGATAGAAACCAGCCGACATCTGGCTGATAAGAACTTGAACTAAGTAGAATGAGTCTCAAACTATAGTATATATATATGTACATGTATAGGTAATTGTAGTTGTATGCGTTATGCAATGAATATCAGCAGGTATTCAACTTGTTTGTCTGTGGATTTGTTTGTCGTAAAGCAAATTACAAATTTTATTAATGATATGAAGGAGAGAATATGTGTGTACATACATATGGATCCATGTGCCAGGCCACCATCCGGCAGCAGCCCTCGCAGACTTTCCAAGTTAATTCAATTCAATTGAGAAAATAATGTCATATTTTTATCAAAGACGCAAAATATACAACAGAAGAGGTTCTAATGAAACCAGTTGTGCGCCTTTTTTCTTTGAAAAAAAAAACACGCCCACAAACGTGTAGATGAAGGAAAATAAATGTTAATTTTCAAAGCGGTTTTGATATGGCTTCATCAAATATCAGCAGGCCTAATACATATGTACATATGTATCTGTATAATTTTGTTAGCCACAATATCATCCTTTGCTCTAATTTTAGCCAAAGCAAACGACATACGCGCCGACCCCTAAACTACGTAATTTCATTTGGAAAAATTTTGTTGATTTCTGCCTTTAGTTTTTGCGGCACGTTTTTGGCAGATAACAAGTACATACATATATCTATGTATATATATACAGATACATATGTACATAACTACAGTAAATAACATATAAAAAGTTTTAAATGATTGTTTCGTCAGACATTCAAAGATAAGAGCTAATTTCATGGCATGTGGTTAGTGCTCAATGAAAAATTTCTTAATATTTATTTGTTTTCTTTCGACATTGACAGATAAGTAATAATCGCAATTTGGTATAATCTTGGTAGGAGGCATTGCAACTAGTTCTAACCAAAAAGAGAATATATTTGAAAATGCATGCGGCATTTTGCAGACTTATTACAAAAATAGAATATTGGCAGAGTCCATAGTCCCTCTACATATACAACAAAACGCATACGCATGTGTTTCTAAAATTTGAAAATGAGCAAATTTTAGAACTAACACTAACAAGGCATAACGAAGTACAGTTTGCTCAGCCGCCGTAGACAAGTGAATTGGTCAAGTCAAGAAATCCTTTGCAGAGGTAAAACTGTATTTATGGCATTGACATTCAACATATATTATAGAATATTTTGTTTACAAACATCCAACTCATACATACTTATTTAATTGTTGAAAAATTGTTGTTAATTGCCATATAACAAAACGGGTTTCTGTAAATAGAAACAGCTGTCTTGAACTTGAAAGCTTTTTCAAAAGCTCTAGTCTCTGCGGAGGTGTGAAAAAATATAATATATCAAACAATGTAGATACCGGTAACGGCCTGAAGGCGGGTGGTGTCCATATCAAAACATCGAAACATAAAGAATAGTTCGAAAGATAAAGACCTTTGATTAGGACAAGTCCCATGCTCTGATTACAATCTTCTGTATCCCGTAATCAGATGAGAAGCCTCTCTTTCTCTTGTCACATTTAGCAGATTTTAATTGTTTGTCCGTTTTATTTGTATTTGTCCACGCGATCGTCCGATATAGGGCTGCGTTCCACGGAATGGTCGGGCTGGAGGTGGGCAGCTCCTCTGCTTGGGCTCGCGCGGAACAGGCTATGTCCTGGTGTCGTATGGGCCCCTTGTACGCGTCAACGTCCAGACAATAGAGAAAGTCTATTAAGATAATAGTCATAATTAAATTATTATGGTAGGGACGGAAAAATTCAAAAAGTATCCCTAAGCCTACCAAACTTAGTTAAGATTCTTCCTTTTTTATTAATGTTTCCCCACTTTAAAACTCTGATATTAATGCCTAAATATGACAGGAAAACATATAATTTTAAACTTAGACGATCTCTAAATTTGAGTATTCCTTTAAGTCAATAACTGTTAATAATACATTGGAATTTAGATCGATATTAGAACATTCATAAAATGTGCTGCTAATTCAATTAGATATATCGATTAAAATTTAACGTAAGGATAAAATTAGAAACTTTGTTCAACCCAAAATGATTCCATTTTTAGTATTGATAATTTTTGCTACTATTTTTACAATTTATGCGCATGCAAATGTTTAGCAGTTTATAAAAAACTTTAGCGATATTGAAGAATATTAGCATAATTAACATGATTTATAATGGCAATTTTTACTCTGTTTCTATTAGGTGATACGGTGTTCGCCCAGGGCGCTGCTGCCACACCGGTGGCCCTCCTCAATGCAATGACCCAGCATGGCAAGTGCAACAAATTGGAGAAGGTTACCGTTTGTCATATGCACACCGAGGGACCCGGCGAGTATGCCAAACCCGAATACAAGGATATCTTTCGCTCAAACTCCTTTTTCATGGGTGCCAATGTGCGAAAAGCTGTGGCGGAAGGACGAGGCGACAATGTCCCAATCTTTCTGCACGAAATTCCCCAATTGTTCTACAAGAAGATCGTCAAGCCCAATGTTTCACTGATTCATGTATCGCCACCAGATAATCATGGTTATTGTTCCCTGGGTACCAGTGTTGACTGTGTTCGTGCTGCCCTTCTCAACTCCAATACAATTGTGGGTAAGTGTGGCGTAATAAGGCAAACGAAAATTCCTCGATTCGTATCTAAATCGGAAATTAAATATGTTTTTAGCTCAAATCAATCCAAATATGCCGCGTACTTTTGGCGATGCCATCATTCACAAATCTCATTTTGATTTTGCTGTCGAGGTGAATGATAAACTGCCACAGCATGGTACCGGCGAAATCTCACCAGTTGAGAAACAGATTGGCAAGCTGATTGCTGAGAATCTGGTCAAGGACGGAGCCACCCTACAGATGGGTATCGGTAGTATTCCTGATGCCGTTTTGGCGGCTCTGCACAACCACAAGGACCTGGGTATTCACTCCGAGATGTTTGCCAACGGTGTGGTCGAACTAGTCAAGAAGGGATGTGTGACCAACAGCAAGAAGAAGATGCATCAAGGTCGTATTGTGGGCTCTTTCCTCATTGGTGATCAGCCCCTGTACGATTTTGTCAACGATAATCCCTTCATTGGTGGGTGTCAAATTATTTGCGATGCTTCCAGAGAATCTCTTTCTAATGCCAATTCAAACATCTTACAGAAATGTATGCCATTGACTATGTGAACAACACCAGCATTGTAAAGCAACAGCCCCGCATGACGGCCATCAACAGCTGCATCGAGGTCGATCTGACTGGTCAGGTCTGCTCCGATTCTATTGGTACACGTTTCTACTCCGGTTTCGGTGGTCAAGTAGATTTCATTCGTGGTGCTGCTGAGGGTATCGATGGTTTGGGTGTTCCCATCATTGCTATGCCATCGACCACCAACAAGGGCGAGAGCAAAATAGTTCCCACTCTTAAGTCAGGTATGTTCCAGATTTTGTACTCCCAATCTCGCCATTTCTCATCGTTTTTGTGATTTCTGTGCTTTTCTAGGTGCCGGCGTTGTCACCTCCAGAGCCCATGTCCATTATGTGGTCACTGAGCATGGCATTGCTTCGCTGTTTGGCAAGAATGTGCGTCAACGCATGTACGAACTCATCCAGATTGCCGATCCCAAGCACCGTGAGGCCTTAGAGAAGTCCTGCTTTGAACGTATTAAGGCCATTCCCTCACCCAATTAAGAAATTCACGAAAACGGAGGAGCTAATGTGGAACAAAAAAGCAATTTCAATGCGTCAAAATTATTACAAATAAATCCCCAAACTGCATTCCCAAAAAATTGTCTTTTTGGAGTAACTTTATAGAACTGCGATTATAACAATGATATCCTTTTTTAGCATTAACAAACCAAATTGAAAGCCAATAAATTGATAATTACAATAAAAAAATACAAAAATAAAGAAAAACAATTTAAACTATGATTTTCCTGAACACAGCCCAAAAATTGGGGGTCGAAAATAAAATAAATTAGATAATAGAGATCTAAAAGTTCTTGTTGTTGCTTTAAGTAGATCGATCATATCAACGATGTTTGTCTTCCATGCCAATATTGCATTTATTAATGTGATCAGAATTACTTCAAAAATAAAAATTTAAATTACATACTTACCAAATTTATTTACCTATACATACACATGTCTAATATACGACATACATATATCAATCCGAATATTTTGATAATGATTACTCAATGAAATTGAAGTATAAAATGGGACTTTTATTTAGAATAATCAATCGATTTATCCGAAGATAGTTCAATTTCATACAAAGTATAAATGAATGAGGAAAAAAAAGTCCGGCTTAGTTTTTAAGTTTTTAGTTGTTATGTATAATAGGTATATACAAATGTTGATGGTGTTTCGGATTTACGGATTTCTGCTTAAGATAATACAAATATGTATTCCGTAAAGATTGAATATTGAAGGAGCAAAAGGAACTAAATAAAATGTATTTATGTTCATTTCTGCAATCAGTATTGTAAATTTTTGTTGGGCCTAAATATGTTATATTTTTGCTTTTTGTTTTTCTTTCATTTTGTTATCCATTAAATCTACAAGTGTATATATGTAGCTTAGAACTCGATGGATGCGATAAGGATGCATTCGTAGTGGTAGTAGGATTTACTTCTTCTTGTTATTCTTGGCATTCTTAGCATCGCCGCCAGCGTTTTGATCGATTTTGGCGCGCTTCTTTGGGTGCTCATCTTCCTCTTCTACGTCATCCTCCTCCTCGTCATCATCTTCCATGTCGACAACCTCAACATCATCCTTGATGTTATGGCCATGGATGTAGACCGGTCCGCTACCCTTAATTAGCTTGAATGTAACCACCGATTCGTAGAATTCCACATCGGGATTAACGGCACGCGTCTCGCCTGCTTTCAACACGGCAATTGGTATCTGAACAGAGTCCTTCACAGTGTTCACCTAAATAGAGAAAGGGAGAACGAGTTATTAGATAATAAAGTATATATTGAATAGGAAATAGACACAAAACAATTAATCGCTTTGATGCAAACAACACGCCTTTCCAATTTGCGAGCTACAGAATTACCATTATAATGCCATCACGATGGGCAAATACATATATGATGATAGCTCTTTATCTCTCTACTGACTTTTAGGCTCTAATCATAGTCGTGCATCTTCTTTCCTAAACTGCGCCCCATATACTAAGTCGTTCGATAAGTGGAACAAATAGCTGCTGCTGCCTACGCATTCACGTTTTTAGTTTTTCTTAGTCGAAACATTCGTTGGCCCACGCTTGTATGAATCAGTTCGGTTCGGATACGCTTTGCGTAGATCTACTGCAAAATAATTCCACTTATAAACTCTCTCTCTAGTCTGAAATTGCATTAACTAATAAGAATTGAGTGTGTGTGTATGTGTAAGCATTTATAAACTAACGAGTGAACGCTAATTAATAATTTCACTTAACCAAAACTAAGCATGTGCGATAATGAAGGTAATGAAGTACTCTTAATATTACTAATATATGTAGAAAAGAAAAGTGTGCAAAAAGTGCTAAGAAAGTCAAAAAGTTTTTCGAAATCGTTTAAACCTTCAATATTTCAAATTGCCATTGGCAAACAAAGTCCTTGTATCCACATTATCCTTACGATAACTTAATTGTCCATGATTATAGCGAGTGTTTTATATTAAAGTTAACAAAGACAAGATTTTATGCATTTAAGGGTCAACAAAACCACCAAATTCTATGATGATTTCCAGAACAAAACTTTGGTTTAGCTTAAGATTTAATGCCTACAATTACAAGTTGAAAAAGTTAGAAAATGTTTAAACTTGCTTAGTACATTTGTCTATTAATTGATAGACAATTGAAGAGACTTTGATTTCTTTATACTCAGTGTGCCATCGCAAGAGATATCACTATCTTTTAGTATGGAATAAAAAATATCAATAATATAAAAAAGACAGGTTCTTCATTTATAACTTTTAACTGGAATTGTCATTCACATAGAGTGTCATAATCAGAAATGGAAAAATGTTAGCGCAGCCGTCATGAGACCGCCCATCACCAAAAAAGCACTTAAGATCTCCGGCCAGCGATTTGTGAGAAGAGGTGCTTTACAATCAATAATATTGTGTATTGAAGATTGAGATAGTAAGAGCAAGCGAAAGTAATTAATCGCTGGCTATCACCTGAAATACTCATAGAAGACAGGAGCAATTGTTACAATCCCCATTTGAATCAATATTTCATATCTGGGTGTGGGTTGTATGTGTACTTGCAGAAGAGCTCTATCGGGAACGCTTGCCAAATGTGTGTGACGCCATGAGTTCGAAGGCAAGGAATTGCTGTAGTTTGAAAAGTGTTTATCGCTTTCTACCCGTCACCCGATGGTTGCCCAAATATCAATTGAAATATCTTCTAATGGACTTTGTGGCCGGATTGACTGTAGGCCTGACAGCCATACCCCAAGCCATAGCCTATGGAGCTGTGGCGAATCTCCCACCAGTTTATGGTTTATATTCTGCTTTTATGGGTGGATTTGTGTATATACTTTTCGGCACCTGCAAGGACATAACAGTGGGTACGTCCAGTTTGATTATGCAATATATATTTGATGCGTAACATTTGATTTGGGGATGATGTGTATAGGTCCCACAGCCATTATGGCATTGATGGTTAGGCCATACGTTACTGGTAATCCAGATTATGCGGTGCTTTTGTGTTTCTTCTCTGGCTGTGTAATCTTATTGCTGGGTCTGCTAAATCTTGGCGTACTCATGCGCTTCATTTCGGTGCCTGTGACGACTGGGTTCACCATGGCCGGCGCTATAACCATTGGCAGTGGTCAAATAAATAATCTATTTGGAATCAAAAGCAATTCCAATGAATTTTTAGCATCGTGGATTAACTTTTTTAGTCACATAAAACAGACACGACCTAATGATGCAATTTTAGGTTGTTCTACATTGATTCTATTGCTAATCATGCGGGTAAGTTTACTCCCCCACAGATACAACCAAGTGCCGCTCTATTGAGTTATTTCGTTTTCCAGAAATTAAAGGATTTGCATTGGGGAAATCGCAGCTTATGGAAATATATATCATTGTCAAGAAATGCGCTGGTCGTATTCCTGGGCATACTTTTGTGTTATCTTCTGAGTAAAGGCTCATCTACCGGAGACTTGCCCTTTCAGGTTAGTGGTAATATAAGCGCTGGTTTGCCTCCATTTCGTTTGCCACCATTTCATACAGAGGACTTATCCACTGGTCAGTGGATAAGCTTTGGTGAAATGATTTCACAATTGGGATCGGGATTAATATCGATACCCTTGCTCTCCATATTGGAGAGCGTTGCTGTTGCAAAAGTATTCTGTAAGTAGTTGCTCATCATCACCTGTGAAATCTATCATTATCTGATTACTATTTTGTTCTTATGTTCTGCAAAGCCAAGGGAAAGGTCTTGAATGCATCACAGGAAATGATTGCATTGGGTACTAGCAATTTACTTAGTAGTTTCTTCTCATCGATGCCCATTACGGGTTCATTTACGCGTACAGCCATAAATAATGCCAGTGGTGTTAAGACGCCATTGGGTGGAGCCGTTACAGGAGCTCTAGTTCTAATGACACTAGCCTTTCTGACATCAACATTTGCCTACTTACCTAAGGCCACATTGGCGGCTATCATTATAGCAGCCATGTTGTTTATGGTCGAGTACGAGACAATCGCTGAGATTTGGAGGGCCAAAAGTAAGTAATTCTAGGCGAGGGAGGGAATGGTTCATATTCTATTCTATTCTATTGTAGAACGCGATATGCTGCCGTTTCTTGTGACAGTTCTGTGTTGTGTATTCTGGACATTGGAGTATGGCATGGTGGTTGGAATCATATTTAATGCTTTTTTCATACTATACAAAAGCATGAAGCCGCAATTTCAATTGGAGACGCAAAAGGTGAGACAATTCCACATATTTGTAATCAATATTCTACGAATTTTTTGCATTCCTGTTCAAGTACAATGATATGGAAGTGAGTGTAGCGGAGCTGAAGGGGAATGTGGATTATTCGGCTGCTGAATATTTGAAAATTGTGATTGTCTCTCATGTGACAAGTCAGGCGGGCGCCACTAAATTGATGGTGATTAAGGGTAATGAAATTAGCTCTATTGACGCTACTGTGGCATTGGTAAGTATCTCTGACTAGCTAATAAACAGTTTTGCAAATACGAGACTATCTATCTGTTGTCGTTGGTTAATTTTTAGAACTTGGTTTCGCTACGTGAAGATCTGTCCCTGCTCAAGTGTGAGCTCATTTGCTGGAACTGGAGCATAGCAGCAGCTGGAGTAGTCTGTCGGCTAGACAAGAGAGCCCGCAGCATGTTTAAGTTCACAAAAAGTTTGCCCGAATTAATCGAGACAATGGCAAAAATACACGACACGGAGGAAGAAGAAGTATGACCGTATCCACTGAAACTGCCAAACTCTTCTGCCGGCTAGTCAAGCGAAAGAGTCTATCCATTATTATGCCAGCTGTGAAGTTTAAGTCAATAAATATTTTTGGGTTTTTCACCTTTGCTTTAATTTGTCTTGTACAGTCAATATAGAAGCCGCAATAGCTTATCGGAAGAAGCTGATAGTATGAGTAAAGGGGGAATGGGAGGCCAAGGTGGCGAGAGTGCAGATGATATACAGACAGAAAATTTTCGTAACCCTAACCCAAACCCCATGAAAAATGTGTTGCGCGTGGTTGAAACCGGTCCTTGCCCTGACACACACACACATGTAGTTTTATTGGGAGGGGGAAGCCACCGCATTACATGAGATAAGGGACGAGAACGCGCCGCGCGCACTCTCCGAGACTCACCTCAACCACGTTAAATTCATTTTCCTTGGCCTCAGCGCCGAGAAGAATCTGTTTGATCACCAATTTTTGGCCTCGTGCATAATCCTCATCCACATCCCAAGTGACACTGTCATTTTCGCTGGTGAGGGTGACGCCTGCAATACAAATTTGATTGTAACAAAAGAATTAAATACAGACAAGTCTGCACACACACACACACAAAAGCGCACATACATAAATGCACAAGGCGCAGACAACCTTGAACGACGAAAAGCCGGCAAATGCAGCACTCTTGCAGGTGCATTTTTCAGGCAATTGTGGTGCAATTTGAATGGGTTTTCAGATAGATAGTTACCGTAAAATGATTCCTCTGCCATTGTAAGTATTTAAAACGTTTTATTTAAACAAATTAAGCGGCGAACACGTGTTAAGCAGCAAAAAATGATTTTTGCAAAAACGTACCAGGGACGCAGACCAGGGCTAAAAGAAAGATATCGACGGCCATGGCTATGGCCAGGCTATCGATAAATTAGTAGCGATAAATGTTTCTTTATTCATGCAAATCAATCAGAATTCATAAAATGTTACTTTAATATCATAAAAATGCAATCTATAGATACATATGTATCCTGATATCTACCGAAGAATTTTTTTAAATGTGGTACAATATTTTTTCGTTATCGATATGTTTTTTACTCGCTTTGGAGTGCAGCAACCCTGGCAAGAAACGCATCTTCTCCATCTTCAGCCATAACTGTTTTTTGCCGTACTCACGGGCACGTGTAAAGGAAGAACTCTATAAGTTTTGTTAATTATTTTGACATTAGAGTGTATAATTGTGTTCTAGACGCCTTGAAATGGAATCAGAATCTTTTTATGGTAAGAAAATCGTTCCATAGGAACCGCTGTCCCAAGTAAAGCGCTTAGTCTAATTAGCTCGCACCGGCAAATGTTAGAGGAGGGGAAGAGTGTACATACATACATACATACATACATATGTGGTATATGTAGAAGATTTAACACATATGTAATTGTTCTTTTCCGTTTCCAGGTGTTACGCTGAGCGAGAAAGAGCCAATTGCACAGTTCGATGTTCCTGAAATTCCAGAGGAGTATATAGTGCACTCACACAAGTTAATAATTAAACAGATTTCGCTGGGACACGAGGCAAAAACAGGCGAATTCAATGTTGTACAGGTTCGTATCGGTGGGATGAAGGGAAGGGAAACGACGAGTTGGAGACGCGTAATGACCTATGTATGCTTGGGCCTTTTTTTATATTAAATTTTTATAGGCTGAAACAAACGCCATTAACGAGGGTGAGAAAAAGACAGTGAAGATACCCATAGCCGTCCTGAAAGTAGGCGAAACTCGTTGCTTGAAACCAAATGTTGAGTTCCCCAACGGATCGGTCACATTTAAGCTAATCCAAGGCTCCGGTCCAGTTTATGTGTGCGGCAAGGCGGAAATGAATTTCGGCGAGTTCGAGGATGGTGAAGGTCAAATGTATGAGGATTACTCAGATGAAGAAGAAGAGGAATACGACGAATTGCCGCAGACGAACGGCAAGAGCAATAAAAAGAAGTAAACAAAAAACATAGATTGCTTAGTAATAGAAATAAAGTCCAATAATACATATTGTGCATTCAAACAACATGGAAACATGTAGAGACGAAGATGAAAAAAAAAACATATTTTTGCTAAAGTATGATGATAATAAAATACAATAGAAATTTCCAAATCTAAACTGTTAGTCTCTTTGCCATCTGTGTAAAAGCAAGGAATACACATTTAAGATTAGTTTGGATAATAACAAACCAACCAAAATGGCCTTGAATATGATACAATTTTTTGTTCACTTATAATTGGTCTATGTTAAATGGAATTTTATTCATTATGCTTTAAATGTATTTTCAAATGGGTTTTTTTTTTTTATCTTTGTTTTTATACTTAATACAAAAGAATTAGTGGCAGTTTTGAGAAGAATGCTCACGGAAGATAAAACAATGGCCGCCACCGGGTTCTATGCTAGTTACAGGCTCGCGCCACTGAGATCTTCTGGCGCGGTACCCTGAAATATGATGAAAAAGCACAATGGATTTGATAATTGTCAATATATATATATATATACGATCTCATATTACCGTATGTGTATAATGCGACGTCTCTCATCGCTCGGATGTATCAAGTCCAATTTGTGGCTCCACTCTATGAGCTTCATTTCGTGTCGCAATTTTTTGCGATCGAAATAGGAGATGACACAACTAATTGGTATCCAAAAGACTGTGGTGACTAGTACAACGGCCACTGCAATTGTTTATGGTTATATAAATTATAATATTTCAAGTGCGAATTTATCATTTTCGTCGAACTTACTGACTATGTTGTCTTTAAGGAAACGCAGGGTCTTAGCCACATTTATTTCCTCGATTATGTCCCAAAAGCGTTCGACCACATCCTGTATGGTCTTCTCGCATACGCCCTGCAACAAGGAAAGCATAGGCATTAAATTAGCTCAGGGGACTTAAATATTCCTCTCACCTTATTACAGAATCCTGTAATGCAAGGCGTGCCATCGGGAAGCACATCTGCCGGCTCCACCGGGAAGCAAGTCTCATTGATGCTCATACGGCAGCAACGTTTGCAGGCATCCGCAATGATATCACACATGCAACTTTGTAGACCCTGCGTCTCACAGTATGGCACACACTTGCCATTGCGGCACTGTCCGCGTTCCTGGCAAATAGTTCCATCCGCCATGGCCGGCGACTTGGGGCACTCGGCATGGGCTCCGGTACAACGGGCCTCCTGTTCGCAGGTTGCATATTGTGCCTCTCGACACTTCATTCCCGATGCCATGAACTGACAATTCTGGCAGCAGGGCGAATTCTTATCACTGCACATGGCGCCCTGATTGCGTCGCAGTTTACAATTTTTGTCGCAGCACGAGTCATTGTCCTCTGTACCCAGGAGACCGGCGTCGCACTGCTCATCACCTTCGACACGCAAATTGCCACAGAAGGATTCTTCGGGTTCCGAAAAACAGCGGCCTGATTTGGCCTGCAATACTTTGCGTATGGAACGAAGAGAGCAGGGCGAGAATTTCTGTAAACAAAAGACGGATAATCCAAATAAGAAAATGATCTGGTAATACTATATTCTTATTTACCTTATTGTTCACATCATATCCACTGACTGAGTAAGTGTACATGAGAAAGCTGCCACCCTGTGAGGCGCTGGGTGAACATTCGGGTATATCTGGATCATGCTCAGACCCCCAGTTGTGTCCAAATTCATGGGCAGTGACTAAATCAGCTTCGCGGGTAATTACCCGTTGTCCATAATGATTACGTGAGCTACTTAATCCTGAATTTAAATACAGGGTGTAGCCGTTTTTGAAGTACTCTTGGAGATGGGAATCGAGAATACGTACAACATTATTAGACTCTTTAAATTAAAAATATATTATTATTAGATCTGGATAATAAAAATAAAGCTGAATAAACAATAAGAACAACGAAGGAGAGAAACCAAGTACATACAAAATGTGTAAGGCAAAATGATAATGGAATTAAACAAATGTGGGATTAGCAACCTGGTGTGCATATGCCGCCCACTGAATTGCGGCGAGGGGAGCCAACGTATGCCAAGCCTAAAATGCCACCTTCGAATTTGAGATCGGTAAATAGATGAGCTAAGCAAAAGTCTTTATGACTGTACTCCCGTGAGAAGACCTACATATGTTTAGTGTTTATATTATAATTGTTATTGTTATTTGGCAAATGAGACGAAAGACAAATTAGCAATCATAGAGGGGGATAAGAACAAAGACAAGAGAGTTAGGTTTTCAATGTGATAATGTGATTTATCGCAACTACATGACAATTGATTAGCCACGACAATTTGGCCAAAATATCGATTGCTATATGATTAACCTACCTCTAGTAAATTGCGTACATCCCATTTTTCGCGTATCATATTGTAATGAGCTTCACCACCACGTAAACGCGTCGGTTCTGAATGAACTACAATCTTTTTGATCACAAAGCCCATGCCCTTGAAGCCCTCCTGATCGGAACGATCTTGCCAAACAGTATCATTATAGATTTTGTGCACACGATCTATGAGACTTATCTAGATAGAACAGGGATGAATAAAGAGTCATGAAAGTCCAAAAATTGCTTCGAATGCTTACCAGATAATTAATAGTAGTTTTTGTATTACCGCCGCCCATTTCCTGAAAGAAACGGTAGTCGGCCACAAGGAGCAAGGGACATCGCGTCTTGGTGGGCGTGTATTCATATTGATCCGATTGCCGCTTTTCTCGTAAATGTTCCAATTCATCTTCCTTGCTTTCCAATTCAAGGCCCTCTTTGATATAGCCACAAGTCTTTGGCATATCGCTATCCCCATTATGGTTGTTATTTAACTTCACATCGGATGATTTATAGGCCACCATGGTGTCTTTCTTAGCATTGGGTAAATGGCGCCAGGAAGGCTCTATGTGATAGGTTTCATCGGGCAGGTGGATGGACATTGTCATAGTGCCATCTTCAATATGGGCACGAACTGATGATTCCAGTTCGCCAAAAACGCGACCAGTATAAAAACTGTCATGATCTTTGAAGATGAAGAGAAATCGTTAGAAATATATGTTTACATGTTCAATATTTTTACGGTACTTACCCATATGCACCACAGTCTCATTGCCATCAGCGTCCACGGCATAGGCGCGGAATTTACTATGGAGGACATCGCGATGGGGATGTAAAATCAGTCGAAAGTTTTTGCCTAATGTGGTAAACTCCACTTCTTTGATAACATTAAAAGGATTACTGCTAGGTTTAATGCCCCTCTTCACCACCCGATGTATAACATCGTTCTTGTGGAATACTTCATAATGGCGCAGCGTCCTTTGCAAAGCCACTAGAGCAATCAAATTGGGAGAGAAAGCCCAAGGAAAGTCATCAAATTTTTGAAATTTCTATGTTTTAAGTCATGCTTACCGCAATTTTCAACCAATAGACAAGCGAATAACACATAAATTATTGTAGAACCACAGAAACTAATGCATTTTGTAAACATTTTTCGCTCTCAATATTTTTTCTGAATTATTGATTTTTTGTTGCTACCAGCTCATCAGCTGTCGCAACTGTCTATAAGTCAGGCGTCAGCTGCTCGATAATAAATGTTATCGGATTGGCGCTAAGTTTAAGACTGGCCAGTATTCAAAATTATTTTGGTTGCGAATTATGTTTGTTAGAGTATGGATCCTCCATTACGGGAATAGGTGCAAGTTTATTATCCACGCCATAGAACTGTCCATTTAGGGACATTCTCCTTGGCTTTGGCATACTGGCATGGGATAAATATTTTGTGGTTAGTTTAATTTTTCTTTAAATTATAATAATCTGTGCGATTTAATAGTTACTTATTTATATTACTGCTATAGAGACTGATAGTCACATAATTCTTGGGAACATTATTCAAAAATTTCGTGTAACGAGAACGTAGATATTTATTGTTGCGACATGATAAATTTGGCCTTAAATGCTCCAATTGATATTTAAAACTTGGTAATACCACCCAGTTATTATCTGGTAAATGTAGGAAATCCCGGGGTCCTTTCTCCTCATCAATATTCCGCTCAGCTTCCTGGGGTTTAAACTCGGCTATAATTTTTTCTATGTCGATTTTAACAGGAAGATTCGTCAATGGATCACAAGGAAATGGCATATTTTAACTATTAGCTGAGAATTTATATAAAATAATTTACAATGTATTAAATCCAAAAAAGTATTGAAAATCGAAAATAACAATTGTTTTTGATTAGGTAAGCCAAGATATTTTGTCAATATAACTGTTGATTTCGTTTGCAATCATTATCTAATAATTTGGCCCAATTTTCAAACATCATTTAATTATATAATAATAATTTAAGATTCAATGGGTGATGTGTGTGCTAAATTTTATATTTGGCTTATTTATTTAAATTGTTAAAAGTTTTTTGTTTTGTTTTCAATTTACAGATACATTAAAATGTTTTAAGCAGCAAGAAAATCTTTTGACTTAAACCTAGAATTGTTGCTAAAACACGAGTCAATATTTAAAATCGTTTACAGGATAGATAATCCTGTTTCTCCACTACTTTCATTTTTGCAGCTCTGCCATATTTGCTTCAAAAATTGCCGTATTGATTTTGTGCTTCAGAGCAATGAGAACTTCCCGATTGTTCATAGCACGCATCTCATTGGCCACATATTCGCCATAGGTAGAGAATTCATCGCGAGGTGATGTGGATGTCGGCGCCGCCACCGAAATTGGTGGGCTGGGCGCCTTTGGGGGCGATAATGTTGATGAATTGACTACATTGTTAAGTCGGGGGAGGCGCAGAGTGCCAGTGGCTATGCTAGTTGTTCCATTGCTAACATTGGGTGTGCTGGTATTCGCCGAAAGAGAGGAAGCTGCTGATGATGTAGTTAAAATGGTTGTGGTTGTGGCGTTTGGATCATAGTAGATACGCTTGGGTGCCGGCGTCATCGAGGAGGTTGCCTGCTGCTCTTCGAAGTATCCGTCCTCCTGGTTGATGGTATCCCGGCGCTGAATTTTTATGATACGAGTGGGAACCACATGCACAGAGCTTGAGTTGGAGGCATTTGGAGTCGATTGGTAATGCAGTTCCCCGCTCTCACTGGCCTGAAAGCTAACAGTTTCCAAGGGTGTCGGTTGATGATGATGATGATGGTGGTTCTGGTACTGCGAATGCGGATGCAGATCCATCATGGTTGTAGCTGGCTGATGATGGTGGTGATGATGTTGCGGCTGCTGCGGTTGCTGTTGGGTCTCGACCGGTTCAGGTTCATCCTCATTTATTTGATGCACATATGGTGCAGGCCCATTCAGATCCTTGGATAATTTTGGCTTGCTCTCCACTGCATCTTCTACCCCATCCTGTTCATCCATATCATCCACATCTTTGGTTGTCTCTTCGATAAGTTTCTCCAATTCCTGGGCACCTTTGCTGGTATGTGACTTGCGGATGGAATACTCTTCATTCATGCTGCTGCTGTTATTATCGGCACTAACCTCACCCAGTACAAATTTCTGATCCGTTTTGAGCCGTCCCTTGGTTGACCGGCACGCATAGGGCGAACTGAGAAAACTGAGATTTTTGAAGCCAAACCACTTGGAATTGTATGGCTCTTTTCTCTTCATGCGACTGATCTCTCTGTGATATTGTGTGCGTAGCGTGTGAAACTTTTTTTCCAATTCCTGGATAGGTATATTGCCACCGAGAACTCCGCTAACTTCGTTTAAAAGTTTTTGCTTTACGTCCTTTTTGCGATACTCATCGCAAGTCATGTCCCACAGGCCACGACGCTGTCTATACTCGCTGATCAACAGCAATGTTTTCTCCCTGGTCCACTCCATTTTTAGAACTAGCAAAACGATGTCAACGCCAGGCCTTAGTCCCAGTCCCCGGATCCCAGGCAAAACAATGAGACAATACGACCCTGCTGCCGCTCCCTTTGATTGAGTGGAGATCGAGAAGGAAGCTTTTAATAGATCAAAGTAATGTATTTATGTATAAAGCTATATACCTCAACTATCCGATCTGCTCTGCCTTGGCCAATTTATTTTCGTGTTTTTGCTCTTCTTCTTCACCCTCTGATGTTATTACTCCAAAAAAAAAACACACACAAAAACCGTTTGTACCAGCTGCTGATTTAATAGTTATTCGGCACTATTTTTGTGGACGTTGAGATTCTTTCTTGCACTATTCGTTTTCTGGACGTGGCTGCAAAATGACGTTGGCTTTATATTTGTTAAATATTTGTTTTCCAAAGTTACAACAAATTTACAAGTTTCCCTTCCTTCTCACGCCCCCGCTTGGATTGCTATGTATCCATTATCGATGTGTGATGTATCGATGTCGATAGCAAAAAAAACGTTGAACATTATGGACCATCCACACTAAAAATCATTTACTGCAACGATAAATGCGTTATTCAAAACAAATGACAACCGAAAATAATTAATAGATTATTAAATTGTGTTTTAATAAACAATTTATATTAAAATTGATTGAGCCCTTGTGAGGTTTTTAGCTGTGAGCAAAATCGAAAGTGAAATTAACCGCTTAATTTTATAAAATAGCAAAAGCAAACATCGAATAAAAAATTTTAGACATTGGGAAGTTTTTGAGTTTTGATGATTTTCAGAACAGCCACGATAAGCGGTTAGGTAATCGATTATTGATAACACCTACCAATCAGCTGACCGGCCATATTGGTCTTCCACACGACACTCAAGTAAACAAAAACTCTTTGTACTTGTTATTTTCAAAGTTATTCAGATTCAGTGTTAACCCCCGGGCTAGACAAAAAGCCAATCCTATGATGAAATCAAGTGGATAAATAATCAAATAATAAATAATCAAAAAACACAAAAAGGGGAAAACACCAATAAATACACAAGAGAAAATTTAAAAAATATACATACTGCGCATTAGACATATTTTTACATATTTTGTGCACAACACAAAGCGCATTTCAAGTAAACGCGCAGTAAATTATATTTTAAGCAATTCCCTCAATTGTGATATGTTGTTGGAACGCAGAAATGATAAGACTAGGACGTGCTGCTGGCCTTGAACATTATAATCTCGGTGAGTCAAACAAACATACGTACATAGATACATATGTGGGAGGATGGTAACTAACCTAGTGTAAGATTTTATGTACATATGCATATCTTTGTGTATGAAATGCCGCCATAATAAAAACGGCCATATTTGATTTGATTTTGCAAACAGCACTCAAACTAATCGGAAAATCTAAGCACCACTTGAAAATGTTCGGACGTATGCATGTACGGGGCGTATTGTGTGTGGTTTCTATACATACATACACACACAGCCACACATACAGACATATCGAATCAAATTGTTGACAACAACAATAATATCTACATAAGAGTTGTTTGATATGTGATAACTGGTTTATGACTTGATCAGGTTTAACGGCCTCCCGTTTGTCTGCAGAAATGCTTGATAATTCTAATGTTGTCACAATGTAATACTCACGTAAAAGTTTTCGTTGTTTCTTATCAATTACACATGACGGTAAATATTTGATCAATCATTGCTCCAAAACTAAAAACGTAGCTAGAGCACGTTTTTCAGTGATAATAAAAGCTTCCTCTCCCCCTGCTGGGCTGCACTTTTAAAACAGATGACTGCACACCAATCTATGTACATACATACATATATGTATAAACAATATGCATACATATACATATATATGTGTGTGTGTGTGGGTATGTAGAGTGCAGCGTGCAAAAAAATAATCTACGCCATTTCGTAGAGGACAAAAAGAAATTAAATAAAAAAAATATATAATAACTCTGATGGCAACAACAATCTGTGTGAATCATGTAAAATGTCGAGATATAGAGTAAACTTCTCTGGAACCCCCCCAAAGTGGAATTGATTCCCAAGTCTGTCTGCCCTGTCGATGTCTATAAGAATGCCAACGAAACATTTCTTGCCTTTCAGAACGTGAAGAGTTACCGGCGTGATAAGACCTACAAAAAAAATAAAAAAGAAGCTTGGAGCATAAATTTCCGCATTAGCAGCAACAAGTGTGTGTTCGTGTGTGTGTGTGTGTCTGTGTGTATGTCAAATTATATTGTGCTAACAGTTGAACAAAAACTAAAAATAATAATAATAATACTAACGCCACAAATCAAGTTCAAACCCACAAAACGGAGGCCATCATCGTCGACAGACTCTCATCCAAATGTTATTGGATCGAACTACATTATACCCAACTATCAACTAACATAAGATGTATGCTAAATACTAGAACCTAAAAACGACTAGGAATCCCAATTAAGATTAAGTTAATATGCCCTTCAGTAGTTACAGGGTATTATGGCAAACAGAAAGCTAAATAATTGAAGTACTTTTGCATATGTATGAAATGATGATGCTTTTGTATTCAATATCTTATGCTTCAATAGAAAAAAACAGAAAGATACCGACAATATTATATACTATATATATATATGTATGTGTTGCTCAATTAATACGATTCCAAGTAGGCATATAAACTACTGAATTTAGGCTCTTTAAACAAAATTATGCTTTTGCTTTTATTTAAACAGTTGTCTACCAAATTCTGTGTTTCTTTTTTACAAAAGGCCTTTAACTTTAGCACACTTATCTAGTATTATAAAAACCACATTAAAGATTAATGAAATTATTACTCAGAAACCCAAATGAACTTTAAAAAAACAAAAGACAAAGCAACAAAGACAACTCTTTTCTTTTGTTTTCTGATTTTTGGGTTTTTATGACAGTTCGATGACGACCCAAAATGTTGTTGACGTTGATAACACTTGTGTTTAGCAAGGTAGTTAGTAGATATCTTATTTCTAACTACCGTTTGCTGATAACATGCAAAAAAAAACCTTAATGGAAATGTAAAATGTATACCTTAACTTAAAACGTTTATCGAACGCATTATCCATGCCTATTTCATAGAATTGGTGACGTATACGTGATATATATATATATACGTATGTGGATCATAATCATTGTGTATTAGGAATTACTCATAATAGACAGTTTCAAAGCCATTTTCATCCCTGAACTATTGCCGCCCATTTGCAAAAATAAAAGCTACTGCAAAGTTCAACGATATCTTATCACAAAATTCGAAAGAAAAATCGAACAGTTTAAGCTGCACCAGATACAGAGACGAGCAGCGCACTGATACAGACTGACATGACTACTTAAACAGAGTCCCACTTGCCTTAGTCGTATTGTGTTGTACGTACGTTAACAATCACGGATATTATACGAAAAACTAACTAAAGCAAATACTAATAGATGCATCTGTAAGAATTTCGTTAGTGTCTGTGTTTAGCAACTGGATCTCCTTGGGATGATATTACAAACCTTATATCATGGCAACGGGGAAAATGTGATTAACTAATAACGGGGGACTCACAGTTATATGTCGAAAACTTAATAAGTCGATTGTGCAAAAGCAGTGAAAATGGTTTTAAATTAGACCATTATTTTAGTGTCTATCCTATTAAGACCTAAATCATGGTCTTAATACAATTGTCAATTATTAAATGCAACTCAGCTTGATGACAAAATAATCAAAAAAGTTTTATTTATTTAAAGAAAAGTGAAATGACAAAATAAGACAAAAGAGTTTTAAAGTATTGTGAATGTAAAATAAAAGGGGCATATTAATAGCATATTGTTTCAGATGCACCTGTCTCTTTATATATTGTTGTCTTCCGCTAAGCTAAGATATAAACTTATTACATATAAAAGAAGAAATAATATTCGATACTCATCTTGAACAACTGGCAGTTTTGTTTAGCAACAATGTCTGATAAACTGTCACTTTTTACACAGTATTTACTTATCTAGTCATACTTAAGCCGGTGGTACTTAAAGTTTACACAAGCATGCTTATCGATCCAAACGAGTTGGTCGTCTGTTCTTGCTGCTGCTCCTTCCTTTCCTCTGATATACTCTCTGATACTGGCGTCCATTGTTGACGTATTCATATCAAAGAAAAGAGATTTGCACATCAAATTGTCCGATTCCAAAAGCGGCGCATCTATAGGAATGGTTGCTAGGTGGCTTAATTCTAGACACACACAAACACACATTTAAAAAGTATCTCGACACATTAGATTGACACAAAATTTATTTGAAAAAATTATTTTTCT
This sequence comes from Drosophila paulistorum, assembly GCA_018152135.1. Classification (NCBI taxonomy): domain Eukaryota; kingdom Metazoa; phylum Arthropoda; class Insecta; order Diptera; family Drosophilidae; genus Drosophila; species Drosophila paulistorum. The sequence continues at coordinate 2,427,785 of JAECXG010000690.1, forward strand.
GTTTTTAATTTGCATATATCGTTTTCTCTTTCATTTCGGACCATTTTAGTTAACACAAACTGTTAGTACAAAAAGGATTCGTTTTTTTTTTTGTCCAAAAAGTGTATACAAGACATGCGAATATAAGACACCGTAAGAAGGATTAACTGTGACCAGCTAAAGGAAAACCTCATTCATAGAGAGCCGGAAGACGAGGACAGAGGAAGGAAGAAACTATCATACACAGCGGACTAATCCGATAACAATGAGCACCAATACAAGCAGTTTCTTTGAGGAACATTTCGCCATGCTCTATTCCAATCTGATAAATCAATATGTGCCCGAATATTTTCATAGTTTTCAATATACACCATGGATATTCTCACTACTGGGATCGGTGGTGATTGGTCTCAGTGGCATTTTCCCATTGTTCATTATACCCACAAGTGAAAAAATGGAGAAGGAGGGCTACAAAGATCGTAAGTTGACAGAACATGATATGTTATTAGGTACTATAATATGCAAACCCGTGAATTTTAGCTGCCGAATCCAAATTTCTGCGAGTGCTATTAAGCTTTGCTGTTGGCGGACTTTTGGGTGATGTTTTCCTTCATTTGCTGCCCGAAGCCTGGGAAGGTGATAACCAAGGTGAGTCAGTCACATAGTTAATTGCCGTGCAATGCCTTATTTCAATTAAATATCATCTCTCTAGATCCATCCAGCCATCCGTCATTGCGTTCCGGGCTGTGGGTTTTATCTGGCATTCTCATTTTCACTATAGTTGAGAAAATCTTCTCGGGATACACAAGTGCCGACGAAGAGAATCCTCAACCCAAATGTGTTGAAATTGCAAATTGTTTGCTGCGTCGCCATGGCGGTCAATTGCCAGAGGGACAGACGGCAGAGAATTGCGGTGCATGCGACATTGAAGATGTGGACAAAGTCTGCTTTCTCCGCGAACGCGAACAAAAGGCCCAGGAACAGAAGGAGAAGCCTAAAAAAGTTGCCGGCTATCTAAATCTGTTGGCAAATTCTATTGATAATTTCACACATGGTTTAGCTGTAGCTGGTTCGTTTTTGGTTTCCTTTAGACATGGAGTTTTGGCCACATTTGCCATATTGCGTATGTCTAGTTTATAGATAATTTTGAAAACAGTTTTGTAACTTTCTTTTGTAAACTCCATTGCGCAGTGCATGAAATTCCCCATGAGGTAGGCGACTTTGCCATTCTTTTGCGTTCCGGTTTCAGTAGATGGGATGCGGCTCGTGCTCAGCTACTAACAGCCGGAGCTGGACTTTTGGGTGCTCTGGTGGCCATTGGCGGCTCTGGTGTGACCTCAGCTATGGGTATATTAAACATAATCTGTGACTCGGCAGATGTTTTAACCTGTCGCTTGCTTTTACAGAGGCTCGCACATCCTGGATTATGCCATTTACCGCTGGCGGTTTTCTGCATATTGCTCTGGTCACAGTATTACCTGATCTCCTGAAGGAAGAGGAACGCAAGGAGTCTGTTAAACAGCTTCTGGCCCTGGTCTTTGGCATCGCGTTAATGGCGGTCATGACAATGCTCTTCGAACACTAGACAGCTGCACTAGGAAGCGAAAATTGGCATTATTGCTTTTGTAACTAAAAAATATTGTTATTGGCGGGACAAATTACGAGGAAATTTGTTGAATGTACTTTACAGCGTTATGTAGGTAATATAGCCATATCTAATACGAATGATATTCGAACTATTGTTATTAACTACGTATTATGTTCCATAGAAGTATGTGTAAAAAATAAATATACAAAGATACATTTTTCTAAGCTCAAGTTTAAATTTTGGTTTTAATATCCATTCTATTTCTTGCTAATTCAGATTTGTTTAAACAATTATTACAAAGTCAACATAAACTGATCCGAATTTACTGTCTCTAGTAAGAGAAAATTGACTAAGTGAATTAATTTTACTATCTTTTCTCTTAGTTTCCCATGAGCTCTTAAAATTTCAAACTGCAGCAGGACCTGTTTTCTTTTTGAGTCTTATTTATGCTTGTGTGAGCTTTTTGACCCTCGGTTAATCACTGGATTTTACTTGGAATCGTGTATAATTAACTAGAAATAGTTATTGTCGCCTGAGGTGGCGTTATTTAAATTAATTTGGATTCAAATATTTACGCAGACTCTGCAAATCTAAAGACCTAAGATCGGCCACTAATATAAATAGTAGACTTAATCGATTCCACATCTAAATTCTTAATAATCCAACTACAATGGCTATAATGTCTATATACATAATCTACTGATTCTAAAACTTATCAAAATGCAATGACTTTTTAGTACATTAATTGCCCTAGCACTTTTTCCCAAAATATTCCATAAATTAAATTAAGTTTCAATTGTCTTTTCCTATAAAAAAACAAGCCGTTTTATTTTTTCTCTGGTGCAAATCTGTAAAAATCTGCCTGCTTATCTAATGCGTTTATTTCTTAGACTTGATCTTCTTAAGGTAGAATTCCAATTCCTTGCCTTCCAGAATGTAGCCATCGGACCGACCGCATTGTCCAGGGCGGGAGGAAATGCAAGCTGAAATGAGAGGAGACAAACGATGAATTAAATTAATTAAATGAAATCACAAAATCAAAGATGCATTTTTCGTGGTAAAGGAAAAGCTCAGAGTAACTATGACAGCAAAATCACACCCAACAGGCTTGATTCAATCTTAAAACAAGATTGATTCAATATAAATTTGTTGGATCGCTATGGTGTTGACATCAGGGCAAAAAGAACTAAAGGAAATGAGAGAAAATATCTCATTGTACATACCCAGGATGCGACCAGAAGTGAATTGATCTTCAACAGCCTGTTCAACCTTGCCGAACTTTTGGCGCTCCAGATACTTCTTCATGACCTTTTCGCTGCGCTTCTTGGTCAGAACATCATTCTCGTCCTCCTTCTGGGCGTGCTTGGGATTGCGCTTACGGCCCAGGGGCAAAACGTAATGTGATTCATACCATTGGCGGAATGGCGTGGCATCGATGACCACAATGCTGTTCTTCACCAGCGTCTTGGTGCGCACCAACTCGTTGTTGGAGGCATTGTACACAACATCGGCAATACGGGTCTTGCGTGCAACACCTTCGGAAGCCCATGCAAAATTGCCGGTCTCCAGACGCAGAGCGCGCAACTTGGTGTTACCACCACGAGTGCGGACTTTGTGCACGCGGGCACCACCAAGCTAAAAACAAAAGAAAAATTATAATAAATCAAACAGTTTGACGGCAAATAACACATTAGGTGGATAATGCGACTCGGCACATGGCGCTGGCGAACAATCAGTAGTCCGAACATAATGCTTTTTAATCATCAATGAGTTTGTGTTACAGTTGACACGCGTTAACATCATTTTAATAGTTCACCAGCACCAGATGGAGCCCCATACCCTCCTTCCACTTTTATTCAATTTCCTCACCTTGGTGTTGGCAGCAGGACGACCCAACTCGAACTTGCGCTTCTTGCGGAGCGACTTGCGCTTGCCACCAGTGGCACGTCGTTTGTGTGCACTATCACGGCTAATACCTGAAAGGAATATACAAGTCTATTATTCTATTACGACAATGTAATGTGCTTGTAAAGAAAAAAAAAAACATCCGAAAAGTCGGGGGCACGCGGAGGTGAGTCCAATTTTAAAAAGTACACATAGTCCATTAAATCAATGGAAATTAATCTTTAATTGGTTTCTGCACACGCTGCCGTAACTTAGTTATGTTTTTACATAGTTTTAAGCTATTTTCCAAGCATTTTTCTGGATATTTTTCAAACAATTTGCACGAGCCGACTCACCCATCTTCGAGTAAAAAGCGAGAAAGAAAGGAAAAGACCTCGTGTCAAAATATTTTAGGTTATTTTTTTGACAATTGGCTGAGATGGGCAACGCTAAAGCATTAACATTGGCATTTTGCGCATTGCAGTACATTCGGTGCACTGTTAGACAAGCCAATATAACACTCAGCTTTTGACAGTGGGGTTTTTGGTGGCGGTCGGCTTGCGGCTCAGCTGTTTTTCATCGATTCCGATATTACCATATTTTTCCTATTGTTTGTTTGTTTGTCCTTCGTTTTTTCTTAATTCATAAGAAAGATTCCTAAAACATCTCATAATTTCGTGACAAAATTATATAACCCCTTGGGGTTCCGCTGTGCTATGATATCTCTGAATTCTTGCCAGGAGTTGGGCATCGACACGGAATCCGATGAGATGGACGAGGATGACAACGAAAACACAATTGCCCAACCAACAAGAAGTCCACAGCTTCGCAGCTTTGTTTGGGAATACTTCAAGGACATTCCAGATAATCCAAATTCCAAACTTTGCAGTATTTGTAATTTAATGTTCGCCAATAAGTCCACCAATCTAGCACGCCACCTGTTAAGTGTCCACGAAATCAAAAGCCAAACTCAAAAACCATTCGCTAAGGATGAAAATCGTGGTTGCAGGCGCACCAGTAGCTTCATCTGGAAATATTGTAAGCGCATCAATGATAGACAAGCACTCTGTCTTTTGTGCGACAAACTCTTTTATTTTGGCGGCGGAAACACAACAAATATGACCAAGCATTTGCGGCGTAAACATGCAGGAAGTATTGACTTTTTAACTCCGGAATCGCCGAAAAAGGATCGTAAAACTACTAGTTACGTATGGAACTATGTCACCAAACTACCCAACAATCAAGTTCGCTGCTCTTTATGTCTGTCTGAAATGAGATTTCACGGAACGGCCAATCTGATCAAACATCTAAGTACACACAAAATAATGGGAGATAAGACATCACCCGACGACGACCCACAGGCAATGTCAACAGATGATCCCTTGCCAAGCAAGGAACACTTTAAATGTGAAATATGTGACATGAGCTTCGACGATGTCGAAGGCGTAGAGGAGCAAATGTCCACACACATGTTAGAGTGCCACAACATAAAAGCGCCAGTAATAGGGACGAGCTCGGAGTTAATAGACGTATGTACTCCAAGTTGATTCTATCAAATAAAAATGGATATAAGCCGGTTATATTTTTTTCCAGGAATCGCAAAGCGACGAAAATGTAAGAGAAGCAGTCATCATTTGGAATGAGGACAATGTGGAGGCCCAACAGGACTCACCTTCAATTATAGACGATGAGACACTTTATAATGATCTTATTGAGGAAGATCTAACAATAAATAGTAGCGCACACTTATCTTCACCGTTAGAATGTGAGGCAACTACTTCCATTTCAGAAAATCCAACAACAATTGAGGTTATTGACAATATGGAGGAACCTGATGAGGACGATGAAGTGGATTTAATTTCATTAGAAGATTCCGAGGCCACATCCCGAATAATTCAGCTTAAAGAGGAGTTGCTCCGCCAGCAGACGAACTATTTCAATGAAAAGGCTGGTTACTATCGCATGCAAAAATATCTGGTGGCATTGCAGGTCAAGAAAGAGCGCCTTGAGTTTGAAATGCTCAGCAAAAGCCACAACCAAATGATCCCCTGAATTTGTTTTTATGTTTATAGTACAAATCATGTAGATTGCATTTAATATTAGTTGTATTTTTTTTCATGGGGTTGAGCGGAAAATTCATTTAAAGAGCAATTGTATATATTTTTATAAAATAGTGACGATGAAATTGATAAAAAATGATAAAATATCACACATTAGTAGAAACAAAACTGGATTTTCACACTGAATTTAGAAATTACTAACTAAATGAGTGAATATACATAATAATTTTAAGGTATAAAAACAAAAACAAAATAAAAACAACAAAAAAGAAAAGTGCTTTCACACAGGTTCTACCGAGATTTGAACTCGGATCGCTGGATTCAAAGTCCAGAGTGCTAACCATTACACCATAGAACCTTGTTGACAGAGCTCAGCTAAAATACGCTTTTGTACGACAGCTATACTACAGTGTTGGGCACTCTGAAAATTAGTGTTGACTAATTTTAAAGATTTCGGTGTAGCCATATTTTTGACGGATTATTACATTTCCCCCCTATTTTTAATGTGCCACCACCGCTCGAACATATAAAATATGGCCACACGGAAATCTTTAAAATTAGTCAACACTAATTTTCAGAGTGCCCAACTACACAGAAGAACAAAGCTGCCCGAAAATAAGAAACAATAAAAATTGTCAAATGTTAGAATAAACAGAAGTATGGTTGGCAAGAACTCCAAGGCATTGTCCCAATTCCATCGGCTAACCGAATACATTGTACAGTGTAAACATTGCGACAAGACGCTGTCCTCAAAGCATACCTCGTCCAATTTAACGCGCCACTTAGTTCGGAACCACAAGCTACTGGCGCGCACAATTTTTGGGGACGAAGACGTTAAGATGCTTGCTGAGCTGCGTGATGAGTTTGATGTATCTGACATGGAGCACATGGAACATCTAACCGAGCCTGAGGGTGAGGGGGAGGGCGAGACGAAGAACGCCGTTCGGAATATTATTGGAGCACAGCAACAATCGCATCGGCAGCACCAAATGGATCCCCAGCAGCTGAAGCAAGATCTGGAGACCTCCACTGAGCTGCGTAACAAAGTCATCGGCAAGAATAATAAAATGTGGGCTCATTTTATACGCATTTCGGAATTCATGGCCAAGTGCAAGCACTGCGGCAAGACTCTCTCCTCGAAGCACTCCTCGTCTAATCTAATGAGGCATATTGTCCGACGCCACCACAACCTGTCCAAGAATTTGAATTATTCTCGTCAACATATGCTGACACCCAAAAAGGAGGGATTTCGGTCGTCGGATCCTTTAGAAAAGGTTAATTTCGATGATGTGGATAGTATCATTGAAAAGGTTACAGAGCAATTAGAAGATGAGGTCAGTATTAACAGAGAGACTCTTGTTTCTTTTAGTTATAAATGAAATTTTTTCGTTAAAGGAACCTTTTTACGAATATGTAGTTGACAACACTGAAGACGTTGTGGACAGAAGTGGCCACGATGAGGAGCCATCTGACATGCACCACATTAATCAGGGAGACACGTCCTCGCTGACAGAAACGACAACTCAGTTAGACGAGAAACTGAAAGCAGAAACAATATATTACAATGAAATGGCCGAGTTAGCTCGAGCAAAGCGCCGGCTCATCGATCTGCAGACCAAAAAGCTGCTTCTCGACATGAATGTGGTGGAGAATTAACAAAATCGTTTTATTATTTTAACATTAACTAGCAGTAATGGTTAAACACGGATTATTCAGATTATGATACTAAACACACATTGTTCACATCATATGTATTTTGAACAGATTAAAATCTTTAAGGACAGAACTGATTTCTTATTATGTATACACAAGTGTTGGGCCAAACGGCTCATTTTGATCAGAGAGTTTACTTATTGTTAGTTTTTTAAAATTGCGCAAGTGATTCAGAAATCAAGTGAACGACTGAGTGAGTAAACAAGAAATAAGTTTAATGAACATGTTCAATCAGTTACTGAAATAGGTTTTTCAATTTTGTTTGATGACTTACAAACACTTTTCTAAAACACTTCTTCAGATTACAAACAAGATCCGCAGTACGCGTCTACTATAATTGGTAAATTTTAAAGTATTTTTATATTCTGTATTACACATCATCACTCATAGTGATGAAAACGATAAAAAAAATTAAAAACATAGATCTTACACGTGCCCGTTTCATTACATCTTTTACAATAGACTCTTTCTAAGAGTATAAATAAAATTGAGATGCATTTTGTATCTCATTGAATAGAGGTGCCGACATATTCAAAGTGTACAGCAGCGCAGTCGTTTGGCGCTGTTTTGGCGAACGGTTGTCAGCAAGGTTCTATGGTGTAATGGTTAGCACTCTGGACTTTGAATCCAGCGATCCGAGTTCAAATCTCGGTAGAACCTTTGTGTCAGCAATTTTTTTGTTGTTTTTTTTTTTACTACATTTAATTTTGTTTTATTATATGTATGTATAATAAAATTGCTAAGCATTACTTTTGTAGTATCCTAAAATTCGTTTAATCTATTAGAAATAAATTTTAGTTGCAGAGTAAAGTAAAGTAACTGAAATGATTTATTCTTCAGACGTAGATATACAAAGATAATAGCTGAAATGGGTTTTACATAAGATATATATTTAAATCGGTAACTAACAATCACAAATTCATTTGGAATATAAACAAAACTTTTTAACATAAATCCGAAATTACAAAATATTTCAAAGTGATATCGAATCATTTTTCTCAACTTAATTACAAATCATTAATTCTTTTGGAATATTAAGAAAACTTGTTAACACAAAACTGAAGGACTTAAAAATATTTCAAGTGATATGTCTAAACGTATGTCTAAAATCTATTTTGCCTTAAATTAGTTGTTCTTATTAGGCTTCTCCAAAACGCTGTAGACTTCGCCATAGCGCTTAATGCGGTCAAAGATATCGTCATCACTTGAACTAGAGCTGGAGGTATTTAAATGGGAAAGTGAATCTCCAGCACTCAATGCAGCGGCCAGTTTCGGTGTTGGACGGTAATAAACTGACTGACCGCCATCAAAGCTGCGACTGCCTACATGGAATTTAAGGAATTGGTTTGCCCTACGTTGACCAATAATTTTGCTTAAAGAGTTCTCGGTAAGTGTAAAATGTCCAGAATCTGAATTTGCGTCGTGTAGCAATACACCCTTGCTAGTTAGTTTAATTGGTGAAGGTTTCGTTTTCATTGGCTCGCAGCAAGTCGTTGATGTAACTATGGTGCAATCGGCATCAAAATTGGGATCCACAGTTGATTGCCCCACCGGCGAGACCGAGGATGGATTGCTATTGCAAGTACTACTCACTGTAGCTGCTACTTGTTGCATGCCCGGCTGCTTGTTGTGAAGTGAACGGGCATAGGCTGAATTATTGGCCAATGCTGTTGAATTGCAGGCGACGCTCTGGTTATTAAATTGTATCTTCGGTTGTCGTCCCACTACGTCTGGTCTAATCGTTTGGTTTGGCACAGCTGTAGGCTGAGCAAAAGTATCATCCGAGTCATCAGAACTGATAATTTGAATAGACGTTGATGTTGTTATTTTGGGCTTGCCAGTATTTTTAGATTCAGGCTTCGTAATATTACGCTGAGATTTTAATTCTGTGCTACTTGGAGAAACTCGAATTGGATTGTCAATAGCAATATCAGGAAGAGTTTTAACATCTATTGGATCACCAATTGTTTCTTTCGGTGTGTCAGTGGATAATGAAAAACCAGCTTTCGGCTTTGGAACTGGATTAGATATGTTAGCCTCCTCGCTGATTGAGAGCAATGTCCCACCTTTCTGAACCTTAGCTTGTTTTTTGAATATATTTTTCTTTGATTGACAAGCGCTTGGTGTAGCGATTCGTTCGATGGGAGTATTTCGCTTAGTTGTTGTCTTCCTGATTGCAGGATTCGCGTGTTCAACCAGCTCTTTGTTGATTTTTTCATATTTTTCTTTATGCGCCTGTACGAAGGGAGTGGTTATCCTCAGTGTTTTCTTAATTTTATTCATTGGCCTACTGCCCCGCTTGGGTGTCTGTAGAACTGTGGGACTATTATCATTTTTCACCACCCATTCCTCAGTCGAACTATTGGCCAGGTGTATTACATTCGAGCAGAGTCGCTCGCTGTTGCAGCAGCTGCATTCCGATTCCAAGACACGTGGACGCAAGTCCATCTCAACATTCTCCTCGAATGCATGCTGACGACGCATGTGATACATGGACCTAGACCCCAACTGAAGGTGGCGATAGTCGTGATGGCTTCGGTAAGACGAGCAATACTTATAAGGAACACAGCAAGATTTGCAGTTGCAAAAGGAATAATCTTCATCGCCGCTAGATGATGAGTAATACAACGAGGAGTGTGGACGATGTCTTAAAACATGCTTGCGACGCTTATGGTGATAATTACTAGTATAGTTGCGACAGTGCCGAGGGCTTGGGAAGTGCGAGTGTTCGCGTTCACGCTCACGCTCACGCTCGCGACGTCGGCGTAGCAATGCCTGCAAGTGATGGCGATGCTCTTGTTCGTCATCATGTGCCGCATATTTGGCCCGAAGTTCATCTCTTTTATGTGCTTGAGTCCGATACATTTTGATTGTAGAAGTGGTGGAGCATTTTACTGAGGTAGACGAGGAAGGATTTCGTTTGCGGCTCTGCCGGATGTAGCGTGCAGTGTCCACAGAATGCAGGGACTCATTGTCTGATAGGGTAGCATCGTGGGCACTAGGGCTTTCTGATACTGGACTCTTATCCATGTAAACGCTGTTGTTGCGCCGCAACCACTGACCCACATGTTGCTCTATTTTCTCAACATCGAAGGTATTGAGAATTCTATCCAGTCCAGCCTCCTTCCATTTGCGTTTGTGCTCCTCAAGAATTGGAAGTGTTTGATTCAAGATTTCCTGTACTTCAGCAATCTCTTCTGGTTTACCATTGGGGCAAAGCATTTGCGTTATATCTGCCTTGGGCATATTGCTAGTTACATTTGGTATTTCCATGTTGGCGTCTACTGACTTATCCTCCTGAGCTTCATTGAAACACTTGCTGGCGTCATCCATAACTTCGTCATCCTTCCATAGTCGCTCAACTTCATCGAAATCTACGGCATCGTTTTCATCGTCATTGATTTCGGAAAAGTGCTGCAGTGCAATCAAAAAATAAAATTTAACTTCAGGCTATCGTGTCCACCTTGGAGCACCCTACCTCAATCAAATTAGACCACATCTTTGATCTCTCGAACACCATAGACTCCAGAGTCTCCTCGTCAAACAAAACGTGAGACGACATCTTGGCTATCAGTTTCAGTATACGTTTGTTTGAATATCAAATTCAGTTTTTTTTTTTGTATAATTATTTGCATTGGGGGCATCAAAAGCGAGCAGGCGTCATTGTATGTACAGCTCACTCACTATCCGAAATGTTTATTTATTATTGTCAGTTCCATCATTTGTAATATTAGATTCGCTTACCAAATAGCTGGACTTTAAATACAGGACGCATTCAACAGTTTTTTTTTATAATTTAGTTTTGCATTTTTTTTTTTTTAGGTTGTTCAGAACTCGATAGTCCTCGATTGTGTGATCAGGGTAGCCACATAAAAAAAAATTGATATTTACTCCGCTTTGTTCGATAACTTTCGATACCCTAAAATATCGATATTTACATATTTTTAATTTGAAATAATGGTGATTATCAAACTTTTTTAACGCACAAGTTAAATTTTTAGGAAATTAAGAATTCAACATGGAATTTTAATGATGCAAGTAATGAGTGTTTGAACTTGTGTTTTAATGGGAATTCAGTAAAATAACAACCGTAATTTAGTTAGCATTATTCATGGTTTTCCAATTTATTTTTTCTAAAATTTTACTCTGAATAAATGTATGTCTAGTCAAATCCATAGCTTTTGAACCAGCATTCTTTTCTGAATGTAAGCTGATTCAAGTTGATATTATGCTTTTCAAAAGAAAAAATCTGTTGTTAAAATAATGTTACATAGTTTATTCGTTTTTCAATTTTATGTATAGGCTTTAAAACTTATATATACATGGTTACAATAGTGCAATAAGCGATTTGCTATGACAGTGCTATAAAATATACGTATGTTTTCATATGTTTAATAAGAGCTACTTGTACACTCATAAATATATATTTTCATGTATTGTATATTTGTGTTTTGTGTGTATTTGTTTACTTTAGCAACATTTTAAACCATGCATTTAAGGACACTGATCTGTAACAACATCATTTGGCCATTCCATTCGCATTTCACACAATTGTGTTTCATATAATCATCATATATGTAGAGTATGTGCTTCTAGGAGACCTCAATAGTGTGGTTCTATAACTACGAGATAATATATATGTATATATAAATTTTTGGTTCACTTAGTGCTAGGAACGGTCTTATTTTCTAATATGTAGATTGTATGTAAGTAATGATTTAAATTATTATTCAGATAGATTTTACTTAAGCAGCATTTTATAGGAATGAAGTGATGGGTATTAATAATGTGAATAAAAGATGAATTGGCGAAACTATTTCATAGATAATATATATTTATTATAGGAACGTAAGAACTATAGTAAACGCGAAATAAATTACAATACCGCAAATGTAAGCAAACGGAGCCCGGCCGTAGATATAAAAATAAAACAAAAAATTAATATACAATTGCAAAAAGTAAATGTATGAATTAAGTATGTTACCCTAAATTAAGTTGGCTAACTTACATATTTATATCACTTTTCGCAAATAATTCGTTTTTGTTGTTAGATCAGAGAGTTTTGGTTTTAAAAAATAAATTTGAGGCTGTTCAAATGATTAGAAATCAACAAAACTCGAATATTTGGTAGAGTTAAATTTGAAATCTAGAAAATATTGATCTGGAACTCGCTGACAATACTTTCAAGAAAAGATTTAAGCTTATCGTACGAGTGTGTACGCCAATATATATTATCGTTGACCTGTTCCATAGCCAGATTGATGGCTGATTCAACAGCCTTGAGACCCAATTTGTGGCAATTGGCGGCTAGAAGTTGTAATTGCTGCTTATGATAATCTTTGTTCATGTAAATGGTCAGCGATTTTATCATTTCGGTTAAGGTGGAAAAACCATCGCCATAACTGCAAATATAAAAAAACGAAAAGTTAGTTTGGCTTACAATTAGAGTTCTTTATTAGTTAGATACTCACTAATCGGCAATCTCTTTGATATTAGTTTGTAGGAAATCAAAAGCAATCTCATAGCCAATGGCATTGGTGGCCACAGCTCGGAAGGCCAAGGCGCCATCCTGCTTTAGAATGCCAGAGGTCGAATTGATGGTCATATTGAGGTATCTGCAAAAGGATAATACAAAAAATTACAACTCAATTTTTTCGATTTTCGTTATTTAACCACTTACTTGGACAAAAGCCATGGCTTAGACGTACAACCCAATGAGGTAAGGATCTCTTCCTTTTCTGATGCACTGGTCGTACGCTTATATTGCTTGTAGGCAAAATACCATTCCGGATATGAACCCTCTGACAAAGCAGTACAATAAATCACAGACTTCAGATTGGGCTTGATGCTGTAAAATCATATAGTGTTAGCTTTTAGGATGCGTGTCTCGTCATATAAAAAAACAGAAACTCACGGATTTTTTTTGGCATCCCGCATCCATTCTCGGAATCTCATTTGGGCCACCTGAGTACAGCGATCGTAGTTGAATTTACAGGCAAAGTTTGCCACCAAAGCCCGATGTTTCAACTGCAGATGAGACTCGTTATCGGGTTCATTTAAACCGTAGTGATCAAAGGCGGGCCGGACAATAAACTTCATGAAAGCCTGAAGGGGGAGACAAAATATTAATAAAGACAAAACAAATATTATTCTCATGGGAATAATAACTTACCCTGAAAGTCTCATAAGCTGGTTCGCGTTTCAGATTGTAAATGAGATAGTTAAGTCCTGGCTTGGCCGCACTCCAAAGTAGTTCATCGTCAACGGAAGTATACAACTCCAGGAGGAAGGTTAAACTGTTTGAAAAAGAAACAGAGGCATCGTTTTGCCTTTAACTAATGTCTTAATATAGTCTGTATTGAAGCTTACGGTATATCATAGGGCAAATACTCCGCTTGCGACAAGTGAAGTGCATCATCAAGTAGCTGAGCTCGCGTTATTCTTGGCAATAAGGTAAAGTTCTTTTTCAATGCTAGCCATGAGACCGAATCGTAGTTGACACGATAGTATCCTTGACGGTTCAGATTCAAATAAAGAACAGTATTGTTGTTATTCGTTTCTTTGGTAAATACATCGGGAATGACAAGCTCCTCCTGATCTTTGGTCATCCAGTGTGTTGGTATATTATCACCCTTGTGCAAATCATCCGTTTCAAATGTGATTGGTATGAACCAGCGTTGTTTATCCAATGGATTACGTGCTGGCAAAAGATATCGCTCTTGGCGAAGCACTAAATTAGCACCACGTCGTTCTACATTGACAACTGGATATCCCGGCTGAGTTATCCAAGAGTCCATAATGTTCTTCACATTTAGTTCCTTGGGTAAAGTTCCCATCTCATGGCCGTGGCGCGTGAGAAAGACCCAAAGATCATTACGATCGATATTTGAGTAGGAAAAAGTTTTCAACAAATCCTGGGTGGCAGAACGGAACGCCTCGTCACCCACAATAGAGTTAAGCATGCGCAACAGAATTGTACCCTTGGAATAGCTAATGGGATCAAAGATTCGCCTCACATCGCTGGTTGACCTAACATCAAAGGAGATCGCATGCGAAGTGTTGTCTGCATCATGTTGCATAGACTCCTTGAACTCTAGAACTGTAAAGGTATCCATAATTTGAAACTCAGGATGGGCCTGGTTCAATGCCTTATAGCTCATATAACAAGCGAATCCCTCCTTTAGCCATAGGTCATCCCAAGATTTAGGTGTCACACAATTTCCAAACCAAAAATGTGCCAACTCGTGGGCAATTATTTGTGCCACATACTGCATATGTTCAGAAGAAGATGCCAGTTCCTGATCCTCTGGGACCAACAATGCCGAATCACGGAACGTTATTAATCCCCAATTCTCCATGGCTCCAAAACCAAAATCAGGCACAGACACCAAATCAATTTTTGGTAATTTGTTCTTAACGCCAAAGTACTCCTCGTAGTAGGGCAAGAATTTACGCACCATCTTATAGGCATAATTGGTCATATCCACGAAATTGGGCCGTGTCCAAATCTCAACTCGTGGAAATAGTTGACCATCCGAATTGGCATATTGTGAGTCAACCATATTGGAAACAATAAAGGCCACCAAATATGTGGGCATCTTGGGAGTAGTCATGAACTCATCACGTATATATCCCAATCGATGTGTGTCACTGTGATATTTGGGCATATTGGAAAGAGCCATGGTTATGTTTGAGTTTCGTACAATGCTGATAGTGAAATTGGCTTTCATATCGGGGCGATCGAAGCATGGAAAAGCGCGTCGTGCATCAATTGGCGAGAATTGTGTACTAATCATCCATCTGCAAAAAGGGAAGAAAATTTCATTAATTAGCCAACCAAAAGTCTATTCTAGGCAACTTACTCTGTCTTTTGGGTATCGGGATTGATGTAACTTGTCTTGTAGACTCCCTGAAGTGTGTCCGTGACCTGGCTGACAAAGTCCAAACTCAGTGCAATCTTCAGTTGGTTTTCACTGGCCAAGGACGGATTTAGTTTGACCACAAATGAGTCATTGTTCTCCCCATAATCACTATCGAAATCCAATTCCACTTCATCCGTCTCATTGCCCTCCAGTGAACGAATTACACGAACATTGGAAATGCTTACATTATACACATCCAGCACTATGGGCTCCCAGCTGGTAATTTTAGCATCCCTTTCGATCTCAATGACCAGGCTTCCGTTGTTAGTCGATGTCTCAACATTTGGCTCAATGACAATGCTGCAAATAGCAAACAAGACAAGCCAGAGATTAAAAATCTAATAGAAATAGCATCACACACACACCAAGTGAGGAAAAACATTTGCAAATGACTGCCAAAAATGTCAAGTCGCTTTAATAAAAAAAATGTGTCAATCAATCAGTCAGATAACAGAATGCATGGCCTGAGATTGGGCAAGATTTTTGGGGAATCAATTTTGCCATTAGTCTGACTCTGAGGCGATGGCTAAATGCTATGCATGCCATAAAGTGCATCAACAATCAAAGCAAACAAGAATTGAAAATGTAAATTGATAAACGAAATGCATGGTCGAATAACGAATTTCACATGCTCTTTGTCACACATCTAGATAGTCCTCTCAGAGTAAGTAAAATGACTTGCATGGACCCTCTAAAGAAGTTAGAGTAGAGTGCAAAGATTGAAGATCAATTTTCCCTCACAGCTTGCAAACATATGCCAAGAATTCAGCCGCATCAGCATCAAGGGGGCAGACCCCATGGGTATCACACATCTTCTTGTCTTGTATTTAATTGAGGCGATTGGTTTACAATGCGCTCATGTGCAATGTGCATTGCGGCAACCAGGAAGCGAGCTTTAAGCAATTTGCCTTGTCGTTGTCTTCATGGCGGAGGATGGGGCATGGTCAACGCTTTGATCACCATCACCCAGCTGCAAAATCAGTTGCCATCGATCCGTATGAACTGCATTGCACTTGCCACTGCACAGACACAAGATTCACATCTTTGGAGACTACATGCTGGGCGCAAAACTAATACCCCGTCTTATGTTTTCTATGTCAATTATATTAATGGATGCGGCAAGTTGCCTACTGAACAGCTTTAACACTCTAGCAGATCCTCATATCTAGCCACTCTAACTATCTGGCGCATTGGGTCATGCCCACTGTCGGCGTATTGCGTGATCTTGTCTTCTGATCTATGCCGCTTGCGTTTAATTTAAAGTGGGCTTGCTTTTATATCCAAGAATAGGATAAAATTTTGAAATAGAATTAGCCGAAGACAGTAGAAAACATTTGGAACTTGATAAAATGTATAGGATAAGCCTAGAGTCGTTTATAATCCTTTATCAAAGGCTGCCCAATTTAAAAGTGGATAGGTCAAGGTAACAAACTCCTGCAGGGGCTAGAAAGTGACACAATTTGTGGTCATCTTTTAACGTCGTTGACGATTTCTATTTACTCAACTGGAACCTACGAATCCTTGACCCACTTTAAGACCTACAACTGCAATGACTGACCAAAATGTCAAGGAATGTCACAGAATATAACATGACTTCAATTGGGTTGGCATGTCGTGTAACTTAATTTTGCCATTTTTTTACTTATATTTTTATGTACATAGAATAACACTTGAAATTATTATAAAAAAAATGAACAACTCATTGAAATTTTAGAAGAAACGTGCTTTGCCTTTGGTAACAAGTGAAACCTGTGCCGGATATTTATCCATTATCTTCTTAATTTGAAATAAAGTGCAAAATTATGTGCAAATCGGCTCTGTCTTACCTGTAATGACTTGGACGCCAACCCTCATGAAGTTGTAAGAGGCGATCTGTTGGTTTTGTTATATCATCGACATCTTCGTTGACGCCCTCTGGCTTGACTATGGGTATATCCCCGACTGGTGGGACTATTGTTTTTTCCTCCTCGTTAACAACAGGTGGCACGACAACGTTTTCCTCATCCTTAATTCGATTTGGCGATGACGTTGAAGTATGGAAATTATCTTTTAGCCAATCTGGTACATGAAATTGGGCTGTGGCCACTGAAGTTGAATTTTCGTCAGGATGCTCCTTCGATTGAGCTTGGGCGGTGATGTAGCTGAAAGTGGGAATATAGTTTAAACAAAAGTTTTTAAAAAGACGCCAAGCCCTTCCGCACCTTGAAATGGATCTGAGTTAAGAAGAGGTCAAAAGCAATAATTTTGTTTGCATATATTTACATTCGATTGAGGTCAGATGGGGTTCAACTGTCAATTAGCACGCTCCGCTTGCCAAAAACGTTTAATAATAACCAAATTGACCAACAACCACACCCAATAGTCCTTAACTGATTTTGATTTACATTCAACGCGTGGTTAGGGTAGGGTTAAACAGCCAACTGATTACTCACCTGGGGTTGGCTTCCGGCTTGCCCAAGCCATGTGATGTTACGAAATAGGTGATAAGAATCGAGAATATCAGAATCACAACCATAATGAAGGCGGTTACAACCAAACAAGGTTTGGATACATAAACGCCCGATGGTGGACCATTGAAGACATATTTTTGTCCATTTTTCGTTTTTAACTGGCCGCCTGAAATAGTTGGGAATCATAAATGGTATTAGGAGATGATGTACAATTCACATAGCTTAAACAAATTAAGTGCTGGGTGTGTGTTAAATTGTTTACACACACATAGAGTTATATTATAGAAAAGAAAATTCTGACCATGCCATTGCATTTATCTTTAACAAATTCAATTTTCGTATAACTACAATGCATGAATAATGGCAAACATCAAACAGATTTATAGCATAATTCAGTTAAGGAGGAAATAAAATATGTTAACGGGCCCCCATTTAACAAGGTGTCGATAAAGACAGAAAAAGTAATTGGATTCCAACAGGAGCACCCACCCGGAGTCCAGAGTGTCTGGGCAAACGATTACGAAACTGACAAAAAATGTTAATTTAAATGTTTACATTGCTATAGAGAATTTGAGATTCGTTATGCGACAACTTGGAGATATTACTTAAGAGTTTCTAGAGTGTAGATTGCTTCGATAAGATAACAGTATGAGGAATATTATTTATCACAAGAATAAGGAAGTATAAACAGGTGCAAAACGAGTCATGAGATATGAGAAATAATCTAGAAATCTTCAGATACTCAGCTGATAAAGTGTACTAAGTTTTGCCCACTGTTGAACTTGGCCAATGAAAGAGGCACGTGCTGAGAATTTTCAATTATTAATTAGCATTTTGCTGGACTTTTTCAATTGGAACGTACATATGTACATATATGTACCTGGCCAGGTAGATGGGCGTTCTTTTTTATGTCGCTTTTTATGGTTAGCCAAAGACCTTTTGAGGGGCACATAGTACATAAAATGTAAGTGGAATGTCAGTCACTCTTTTTCTGTTTTAATTAAATAACTTAAAGAGGTTAAAAATCTTTTTCTTCGTTTAAACGAGTGTGTACAAATAACCGTGCACCTGTTTGGTTAACCTGCAGCTAATCATAGCCGGAACATCTGTCCGCTGTTTTGGCTGCTTCTGCTTTGATCTTCAACTCCAAATAGACAAATGGAATTTATGTTTTGTGGCATTCAAAATGAGAAGAAAAACAAAAACCTGCACCTACATAGATGTGAACTAATTAACCGAGCACCTTTCTTTTCTGTTTTAAATAAATCGAACTGGCCAACTGTAACTCACAATCATGTTGACTTGTTTGTTCGACTCGATGAAAGCTTTTCAAAATTTTCCAGTTTTCTAGTTTTTTTTTGTGTTTTAGTTTTCAGTTTTTGCTTATTTATTGTTGGGGGACTGAATGAAGTTTCATTTGGTTTTTCTTTTTAATGAGCACACATGTTCGTCCGATCTGGTTGATTTTTCATTAGCGTTCGTAAATTTAAATATTATGTACTAGACTCTCCTCCCATTGATGGCATGATTATGTATTTAATATGCATAAGTCGCCACGATGAATGAAACATTTAAATGCAAGTTAAGCTTTTTCTAAATGAAGTGAAATTTTGAGTTAATAACATGCGTGAGGCGCCAGCTAACTAGCGACTCCCCGCAGACTAACTGGGACACTGTACGTGGAAAGTACTACTTAAATTTGACATTAATGATGGAAATAAAATCACACCCCCAATGTATGGCTTTCATATCATTTTTTTTCTTTGGGTTTTTATGTAGGTAGAATTTTTCTATATGTATTTTTATACCATACACCCATAGGGTGAAATGGTATATTAAAGTCGCCAAAATGTATGTAACAGGCAGAAGGAAGCTTTTCCGACCCCATAAAGTATATATATTCTTGATCAGTCTCAACAGCCGAGTCGATCTAGCCATGTCCGTCTGTCCGTCCGTCCGTCCGTCTGTCCGTCTGTCCGTCTGTCCGTCCGTATGAACGCCTAGATCTCGGAGACTATAAGAGATAGAGCCACCAAATTTGGAATGTAGGCTCGTGTAGTATGTAGAGTGATCGAGTTTGTTTTAAATTTTTGCCACGCCCCTTTCCGACCCGGCAATTAAAAAAAAAACGTTTATCTCAAAAACTATTTCAGCTAGAGAAACCATATTTGGTATGCATATTTGCTTAGTAAATGCACACATTTTGTATATATAAAGATTTTGCCACGCCCCTTTCCGCCCCCGCAATTTGAAAAACTCGATTATCTCCCGTAATTTTCTACCTTGTGCAATCAAATTTGGCACAGTTAAATTTGATACTAATACCCAGCAAAATATGACAAAAAATAGCCAAGTTATGCATAAAACCGTTTTTCCATAAGGCCGGAGTTGGCCGTTGGCGGGTGGGGCGCTAGGGTGCTCATATGCATGAGTGAGCGTGATACTAACTTATATGCTTACTTACTTATATGCTTGTAAAAAGCATGTGAACAGAACTTTTTTAAAATAGGCAAATGCATTTGTTATTACAAATTTGAAATATTTGTTTTACTGGTGTATGGTATACCTAAGTCGGCGAGACTACTTACTTACTTCATTATAAATATTTTTAGAGATATAGCCAAGTTTTGTAAAGCAGTGGCGGATCTTAATGTAGATGAAGGGAGAAATCGATCTTGGATATCAAACTTTCATAAGTTTTATAGGAAGAATATCGTTTTTGGCGAAAGGAACTTTTCTCATTTCTTTCCCCTGAGTATCAATCACTGTATAAACCCATTACAAAGCGGTACATTTCTTTGAAAAGGTTCGTCTGATGGGTTTCTACTTTTTAAGACTATTTGTGGTTTTATTCTTTTGATAAATTTTTGAAAATTTTAGGCAATTTAAGTCGGAGTCTGATTTGTGATCTTTTTTGTCTAAGTTATATGAAATCAAAAAGGATGATGAATTCTTTCAAGTGTATAGCTCTTTAAGAACTTTTTAAGGCATACCCCCAATGCACATTAATCAAATGCGCTTTAATATAACTTAAATAATATTTATAACATTTGTTATCTATATCTGTTTAATAACTAAATATATTCTTATTATAATTCTTAATAATATAATGTAATCAAGAATTCTACCTGGATATTATTAGCATACTTATTTGAAATTTTGAAAAACATACCCAAAAATCTATCCTTTGATATATAATCGAAATGTAAACGTTTTCTTATATTTTTCGTATCGTTGAATTTAAAATTACGCAATTTGTTGACAAATCCATTAAGCGGACCCTCCGTAGAAGGCGGAGGGGATCCAATTGCTGATGGACTTGGTGGCTGTGATGTGGACGATAATGATGATGTTGTTGTTGTTAGGGCAAATGCAGCGATTGGAGGATTTGTCAATGATTTGTTGTTGCTAGACGCATTTGTTGCTGTTGTTGTTGTCGTTGGCGCATATATGGCGGATGCCCTTAATGCATTTGGCTGTTTAGGATCTGTGTAGGATGTGATGGCTGCGCAGGATGTGGAGGAAATAAAGCAGACAGGAAGACACACAGATAGAAGGAGAGGGAGAAAGAGAGAAAAAATGCGGTATATATATTAAGCAAATGAATTCATGTAAGCAATGGTTTTGTTCTTTATCTTTTTTGTTAAATGACTTATTAATAGCAAAATTTAATGAACGAATTCGAAACCAATAGAAATGAAAAGCAAAAGTTATTTAAGTGCGAGTGTGTTACGGTGAGGGGGCAAGAGTGAGGAAAAGTGTGGATAAAGTCGTAAACGATGTCAATGAGCAATCGCAAATTAAAATTTCAAAAGAATTTAATCAAGTTGACGCCACTGACTGTATGGTATGAATGGTTGAGGTTGACGGATGAGGGTGGAGTAGTGCATTTAGCACGTGTCGGCCACATTGCGGCTATTGCCGTTTGCCAATCAAATGAACTTGTATGTGTATGTAGCGCCAAGTTAATTACATTTCATTTGCCTTTTGCCAGGCGCCCCCCTTAAACAAACAGAAATGTTTGCCACATTTGTTACTTTAAATAAAACCAACGAACCGATTGAATTGGCTTGGTTCACCAGCTTCCAAAACATACTCAAATTAGCCAATTTATCTATTTTTAGATTTCAGCTAAATACCAGCGTATTAATAAACAATTGGAATAGAAAGACACACATCTATGAATCACTTTGATGATTAGGACTTCTGTTAAGTATCAAAAGTCGTAAAATCAAGATGCCATTATTATTCTCAATTTTTGCTTGAGAAGCCAAGCAATTGCAAAAAATTGCCAATTTGATTTTTATCAATTGTGCTGATGAAAAGCATGTTAATTTTCATTTTTTTTTTCTCATTTGCCCAATTTACAAAAAGTGCAGCCAATTGTATTTATATCACTATAAAATATTTAAGTATTACGAAATTGCCAGTCAATGACTTGAAAATCAACAAATACGTTTGCAAAGTTTGCACATTTCTGTTTTGCCTTGCTGAAGTTTGTACACCCTTACTTATATATTGACTATTAATAATACACTTTGATCTGTGCTATAGGGCACATACATACTTATATTAGATATAATTATTATATTAATGTTGGTAATTTTTTTGTGTATTCCCAACTAAGTCATAAACTTATTGTATCCCACTTTGTAAGTTACCTAAAAATGTATATAGTATAACATATAACGTGACATTATTAATTAAAATTGTTTAAATGTTATGCGATGGTAGTTTATGATTTGCCAAGTTTATTCAACTCTCAACATTTTAATTGAGCCCCCCTCAGCCCCTCAAACTACTCTCCCAGGTAGCAACAAACGCACGAAAAGTGACTTAATTTAATTGCGTTGCTTTTGTTTTTTTTTGTTGTAAAGTTCTCAACCTCAGTGCTTAGTCCGACGAAGGTTACTCTATACTCTCTATATAGAGTGTGGCGTTTGTAAGTGACCTTATTCTTTTGGTTTTTGTTTGTTTTTTTGGCGCCCATCTACTACTTTGTCTTCTACTTCCCATCTCTCTGCGTGCAAGTTGCACGCGCAATTTTTTATTATTTTATTTTGTTTTTATCTCGCGGTTTGCATAGCTAATATAAAATTGGGTTGAGCTAGGTTTTATGACTGAGGATTGCTTTGTAGTGTTTTGTGTGGCGTCACTTGGTAGTCGCCAGTCGTCAAAATGAGAATGAGCGCTAATTTAATTTACAAATTAGCCGAAAAAAAGAGGCGAACAGTCCGAAAATCATGCAAGTGTTGTATTTTATGTGGTCACCTGAAAATACACTAATACATATGTATGTGTGATGGTATAAGGTGTTAAAGTACACAAGAACAATTGTTTTTGTTGAATTCAAAAAAGGTTCTAAATGTATAATAAGTGTCTAGTATATACATATACTATATATCGATAATGCTGTGTGATTACATTTTGCACAGGTCGAAATCCAGCATATCTTGTGGAACAACAAAAAAAGAAGAGAATTTCATACTCTTATGAAAAATTTAATCTCATTTTTATTGCTTCATTTTTTTGGTTTGAACATCTAACAATGTATTCTGTATTTTTCCAAAACCTAAACTGGTGAGACAATAGCCAAAAGAACTTGAAATTTTATATTTATAATGTGTAATAAAATTCGGTCAGCTTTCGTCTGTCTGTTTCTAAGCAAACTAGTCGTCTCTCAGTTTTTAAGCTTTTAATATTAATATTTAAGTGTTTTTGCTGATTCACGCAGCATATTTATCGGAAGCCAATTGATTAAGCAACTAAAGGATCTAAAAATTTACCAAAAACCAAATATTTTATTTAAAAACCCTTTTAAAAATTGGTAGCTTGTCATTCCTGACATAAGTAATAACTATATAACAGTGAATACGGAAAAATAAGTCAGATTTATAAGAATTCTTAGCTGTCTAGGCATCTTAAGTTTTCTATTACCTCTGCATTATATCATATGTCATTCCTTAATTTGGCTTTTATCTCTTAAAGGTATTATACAAATGTTAAGGTGTCAGGCATTAGCAACAGTTTGTTTGATAAATCAAAGACAACTTGAAGGTGACCCAAAAAAGAAAAAAGAGACCAGCAATGCATTTTAATCTATGGGATTTTGTTGGAAATTCCTTTTAATTTGTTAGTTGCGTTTGCTGGTTCTCAACACTTCAAGGTGAAGTTGTCGCAAGTTGTTTGTTCATTTCTTCTTCCAAGGCCCAGGTTTATTTACTCTCCCCTCCCCGCTTAAGTTGACACAATATGTTGTACATATGCACAGACATACTTATGTAATTACAATTATCTCTCAGTTCTTTGTAGTGTCTGCTTTTTGCTACCGTTTGGGGACTTGAAATCTTTCTGCTTTTGTTGGGGATTCTCACTCGACTCGACCGGAAACATGACCCAAAGCGAACTTTATTATATGGCAGAGATTTTATATGATGCATTCTTTTAATGACTTCATCTGAGACATGACTTTTTTTTAAAGATGTAGTTCTTATTGTGATTAATTATTGTGCATCATCAGTTTCATTGGCAAAGCAACAGTTGTTGCCTCCTCATATCTTCTATGATTATAATGCTAATTGGAATGCTTGGCTTAAATCACTTGTAGACTTGGTCTAGATCAATTGTATGATTCTAATCTAATTTTCTATTTATATTAAAGTTGCTGTGACTAAATAATTAATGACTTTAATATACCATGCACATTAGAAAACAATTCTAAACCAAATTTGTATATCCTTATTAATTTTAACTTGCAACAAAATCAGTTTGCCTCATCCACTCTTTCGAATTAAGTTCTTAATTTGATAGCTCTTGTTGTTATTGTATTCGAAATTTTCATTTTTGACTTTAATTTACCATTTCACCTTACCGAAAAACAGATTTTGTCGATACGCAAAGTTTTTTAAGCTGATTCAGTTTTTTTTTGTATTTCTGCTGAATTCTTCGAATGAAGTTGTTTGCTTATGTCGCGGTGGAAATCAAAGCAAATGCTTTGGGTCAAACACAAAAGTAAACAATTACCCCAAAATTCTTTCCTCTCTCCACAAATGAAAAAACAGTCAAATAATAAACATTGAAGAGTGCATTTTGCTTTTGACTAGTTTTCCCTCTTTTTTCGAATTGTTTTGTTTAGATTTCTTTTTGTTTTTGTTTCTTAAATGCGACAACAAATGAATAGTTTATTACTTTACCACAGGCAAAACATATTGTAATGGGAGTTCATAAACTACACACACAAACACCACAAACTGGCAGGCATTTCCGCAAAAACTTCTGTGCTCCACTCCCTTTTAATCAAAGTCAGTTTACTATAATTGCAAAACGTTGAGGGCTTCATTAGAATCATGCAAAACAATGCCACTGAGGAAAGTCTCCGCCATACAACAAAACACGTTTCTGCAAAAAGGTCATCCAACTTTCCAACTACTAGTTATTAATGCATAGTTGCCATTATTTCTGCACTTACTGGGATATGAAAGTTACTACATACTTTTCTATGTTTCAAAGGTCAGTCTATTAAGGAGTCCATTTATTTAGAGTTCATAATACAATCCTTTCTTAACAGCTTCGAATTTAAGATTGATTTATTGAAACCATCTTCGTTTTGAAATCTTTAGAACTTCCCCGTCCATTTCGATCATATGGGCCACATATTGTATACTCTCTGAAGTCTTTCCATCAAAGAAGAAGAAATTTAATTAAGCCTATCGTTCGCTTCGCATCAATGTGACTCATAAATCTGAGTACCAAATGATACAAAAATTTACTTGTAAAAACCAGAAGTTGTTTATTTAACCCATATATGTACATATGTATACACCCACAATTTCGAATTGGGCAATGGGTGGGAGAAAAAATGGGTTATCATTAAATATGACACACTCTCTCAAAGAAAAAAACATGGTGAGGTGTGAAGTGAAAGAAGAAAGAAGGCAACTCGCAACAATTAACGAAAATTAAAGCAAAACACGACAAAGCGATTGTCTGTCGCTTTGTAAATTTGATTCGATGGAAATGATAAGATATACATACCATTTTCAGTTCGAGGAAGAAAGCGGCCCTTCGAGTTGCTTTAGGCCCGCTAATGACGTAAATGCGACAAAAGTGTTCCGATTTAGTCAACTGATAAAGATTCTCTTTGTGGGGCTTTCACAATAAAACATTTGTTATACTACCTAGTTAAGTGCAGCTCTACAGTTTCCACATTACTTTCAACTTGTTATCTTTAGGGTTTCCATGTGCAAGCTCATTGCAAGAGGGAAGGGAACATTAACTTTGTTGGAAAAGCGACAGATGCCTTGTGAAAATTCAATCCGCCCATACTATGCTAATTTATACTATTGATACTGATTGCTCCACCAAGATATTAATAGGCCCCCTCCCCATATCATTACGTCAATTGGCTTGGTAAACGAGGTGAGTAATGTATTATTAAATATCCAGCGGCTAGTGTGATCATAAACAATAATTAAATAGTTTTTTTCGTTGCAGAATGTGGAATGTCCTTCGGTGGTATTAAACTGTCGCCATATACACACATGAATACATACGCAAAAGCGGAAATTCGACATAATTTGTTGGCTTTTTATCATTATTATTATTTTTGTAGTTTTTGAACTTGACGTTTGGTTGTGTTGTTGGTTTATTTTGGGTCTAGTTTGATTTTTTATGATGCTCATTTAATCGCTGGCTGATTTGGCTGCAAGCCAAATAATTTTGCTCTCATTTTGCTTTCCGTTTTTTTGTTTTTCAGCCTGGCACTGACATTGTCATACATTTTGCGTGAAAGTATTTAGGTTCATGCAAAAATTTATTTCTAGCACACCGTCAAAAACTATTTGCCAGAAGTTCTTAAAACGATGGCCGCTGCTAATGGGACTGGTTAAATAATGGATATCTTTAGAAATCATTTGGATTTTGGCCATAGTCTTTGATCCACAGCATTGTGAATCAAGTGTGTTTATTTACTGGAAAGTGGCCCCCATTTGTGTGTGTTTTTTATTGTTTTTTGAAAGCACTTTAAAACGGCAGCAACAAATATTAATTAATTCTGCTGTCACCGTTAATAGAAGTCACGTAGGTACATAGTTGCAGATGGATGTGATGGATAGATCATTTATTTCAAATAAATTGCAAAAAGAGAACCTTCACATCTGTTCCGCATTTATGACAAATGTTTTGCCCCGTTCTTGGCTTATGGTTTATGCAACTCAGGTAACCGACAATTTGAAGCTACAATCAAAGCATTTCAAATGCTTACGTGATTTGGCTTCCAGGAGAAGCCTTACATCACAGAGATACCATCACTTGGCATTTATCGTCATTTACTTTGATGCATTTCCAATTAACCGAGACGGTGGCTAACTCACGATCTGTTGTGCTGTCGCCTCTGGTCACTCTTTGTAGGTTCTTTAGGCCATAATTTTAGCAAATTTTGCATGTCAAACTAGCGCCAAGTTTGGTGGTTAGAAGCAAATAGTTTTGAAATCTACAACGAAAATCACTTAACCTCATTTACATGGTTTTAGTCTTGGCCATTAAGATAAATTATTTAATTTTATTTCTTTAGATCGTGTTTTTGTTTAGTTTAAGATCAACTAAGATGACTAAGATTCCGCAGAATGTAAGAGAAATGCAAAGTATTTATACAGGTGTATAAATATTAGCTAAAAACTGTCGTCATGCATATATGCAAATGTGTAATTTTTAGAAATCTCGGTGATCGACCTTAGCAACTATAAAAAGAAAATGAAACTCATTCAAATGACGTACTTTGCGGCAAGATAAGCCTAAGTATATATGTATTTAGAGATTGTTTTACTTTAATATCTTTTTAAGCAAACTGTATAAATCTATGTATATACCCTTTAAAAATTACCAGATTAGTTTTGGCATAAAAGTCAGCAATGTCGCCCTAATTTATATGGGCAAGACACACGCTAATAAAGCCAAGTTCTCTGCAAACTCAGCTTTAAACCTAAAGAAGCTAACAAATATGGGAATACAATTTTACAATTTGCCTAACTCAAAAACTTTTAACTCTTGGAGCCTATAATTCCGTCAATTTTCGATCCGATTTCATATTTTAATATTCGTGATGGAACTTAATCTTTTAACTTGCATTAAAACCTCAATAAACTTATATTTTCTATGATTTTCATTATGATATTATAAAAAAAGGTCAATAATTGTTTTTTCAAGATTTTTATTTTTTAATTTTATTTGAATATTTGTTAAGGCACGACTAAAACTAAAATATAGCTTAAAAAACAAGGATTGAATTCAAAAAGTCGTAAAAATTTCCCTTTGTGTGATTTGCAGAATCTCAGAAATTATTATCGACATTATTGAATAATGAAAGATTTCACCTTAGAGGAGAAAGCAAACTTCGGCTTGAAGATACAAAGTTACTTTGGTTTGCTGTAATATGGAAACACTTGCAAACTATAATTCACTATAATTTACTACATAAATCTTACAATTAGCGCCATATCAGTTTAGCTCCAAAAATAGAAAGTCATAATTTAGCAACATAAAAACATGTCCCAAAGGGGAAAACCGTCAACATGGTTTATTTTGCTGCGCTTGCGTAGTTGCAATGCTAAATTCCCTATGCCAATAATTTGAAAATCTGCAACTATAAATAGCTCACACATGCATGCAAAATCTTTATTGGGATCACAAATATTTAAAAATATATAGAAATCCTTCCTAAGTTCTCACCATATGTGTGCAAGGTATCTAGATATTTTTCTATATATGTGTATATGTAAATTATGATCCATTGCCATTGCCTTAGATGAAATGTGTCAACATCAATTTGCGCTACTGCAAATTACTATTTATTGTTTAACGCTGACGTCATTTAGAATATTTATATGTATTTTTGATTTTCCAAACGCTTTTCAGCTATGTGTTTGTTGGTCAAGCTGTTCAGGGGCAAATAGGCAAAGAGCCAATGCAAATAAACAAGCCGGAAAAAAGCATAACCAAATGCAATTGAAACGCGAATCACGTGTTCCTCTCAAACAATGAGAGAGTGAAGCCAGAGCCAAAGGGGAAGATCTTTGTTGAACTTGGACCAACAAAATATTGATGGCCAATTGTTTTGAATGGCAATGAAAATTGACATTTGAGGTAAAATGTTGCAGAAGAGTCATCAAAACGAATAAATAAATAGGCGTACCTATCAAATCTCTAATTTAGATGGCATTTAAAGTTTATTAAGCAATTCATTTTGCATATCAGGTAATTGAACACCTCACGAAATATGATACACACTTACTGTAAATAAAGGAAATGCAAATGATTAGCTGTTTGACGACTTAAACGGGCAATCTTAAATAGATGTTACCAAAAGGCGTTAACTTCAACACGCATTCACGTCTGTCAAGTTGTCTATGCAAATTTATGATAACCTATTATGCCTCCTCGTTTATGTAAATACTTGATACAATTAGAAGTAAATTTATTGCCCTCAGACACACACACACACACACGCATCAAAGGTCAAAGTGAAGGCCACTTGGTAAACAGCAACAGCTGTCCTATGCCCAGCAATGTGTGGCTAATAAATTTTCGTTATATTTTTCGTTTCATTCACACTCTTTTGTCATCATTACACTATTACTCATTTACGTATACTTATACATATTAGTATAAACTAATACACATACATACACTATATGTGTTACTCATAATATTCTTGTTTACAGTTCAAAGCACTCGCGGGCACAGGGTCAATGTGGAATTTAAGCCACAAACCATGTCGAAATTCATTGTTTTAGTTTAAAAAATTTAATAGATTTCCATATACATTCGACTCTTTGACAAATGGCATTGGCCATGGCCTGAGGTTGACTTTCCTTTTTATATACTCTATAACCAAAAGGAAATTTAAAGGGTATGTCAATGCATTTGTCTTTCTATATAGCAATTGTGATCACGACAACTGTATCAATTTACCAAATTAACTTGTCTTATAATCAAGTCTATTATAATTTAGACAGATTATATGGAAAACTTTTTATTTTGAAATTTAAGCTACAAGAAATATATTAAATTATTATCTCTATTATCTCTCAAAATTTGAAAAATTTCAATAATAATTGATTTTCCTTAAAATTTCAGATTTCTTCCTTTAATTCTTATTGATTTCCGCTTGTCTATTGTCTATTGTCTTGTGCGCTTGTATTGATTCTAACTTGTCTTATTCAATAAATTGACTTCACTAAGGATTCTATAGAGTATTTTGAGAGCGACTTACTATACAAAAATCTCCAGCAGAGTGTTTGCAATATTTTGCGTATGCATTTTTAAGATTGCAGAACAAAAAGTATTTGTGGTCTTTTAAAATAAATCTGCTTTAGCAAACAAAACTCTTTTTAGCCATAAAAAAAATCAAGACGCCCAGAATCTTGAACCGAAGGCAAAGCAAAGCAATTTATTATGCTCCGCCTGGCATAAAGGAATTCCCGGAATCAAATACAAAAAGGCGAAATGAAGGCTAAGTCTTCGACAAAACTACAAATTTATCTTCATTCTCTGTTCCTCAAGTTTCGTTTTTTTTCTCGTTTCTTACTTCTTTTATTTTTTATTTTTATTATTATTTTTTGGCGAAACGTGATCAAGATGCAATGAGACGAAAAAAAGAGTCAAGCAACCATGGCGGATCCTTAAAAAAACTTTCATTGACGATGACATCATCTCCAGTTGTCAGTTGTTGATGCTGATGCCCTAAATTTCAGTTCGAGAAAAGGGAAGTATTTTTAATAAACATATGTACATATGTAGGAATGTATGTAAATGGCACTGCAAATGGATGAAAGTTTTTCCAGCTGCCCAAATGAATATTAATTAAAATTCGCATAAGGTTGGCCAGCAGCAACATCAGCAAGTTTGCCTTTTATGGAAGACAGATGTCAAAGCGTTGACTACTTGAGAAATATGCATACTTTGCAAAGAGTATTACAATTCAAGAAGATTCTCAGAAATCATAAGAATTACCTAAGAATTTCTTGACCAAGTAAATGAGATCAGCAATAAATCTTTCTTTAACGATCAAATCTTAGCTCTATCATCTTGATATTTCCTTATCAAGTCTTGAATTTAAAACTATTGTTAGCGTATTTGATATTTGGTGTGCAAAATTTAAATATTCTTTTATTCATAACCGATTTTGTTTGTGATTTACATTTATTAATCCGCTTATAGAAAACAAAGTCAAATTAATGTTACAAAATCAAAACGAACCTTAGAGCTGGGCGATCAGGAGAACCTATAAAGAGAACTCAAACTCAAACCACTTGAAACAATGTGGGCGACATCAGAACCGGCTTGTATGCCCATCAGTTATTAAGTGGATAGCCAAACCAGTCGTCATCATCATCATTTCAACTCTGTGTAATTGAGCATCACAAGTTGATTGGCCCCCTTTTAGTTTTTATGACATATCCCCGCCCCCAATTCTAGCCGATCTCTGACGCCTGCTGCGCCTCAAAACATTTCTCCTCTACGCCCAATTAGCAATTATCTCGTCTTGATAATTGAGTGATAGATATGATATGATATTACATTTTATAGCAGATGGCACTTAAATCCCCAAATGATTCAATTTACCTGGACTTTCCACGCCCATAATGGCGTCTGAATCCTCTGCATTCGACGTATGGGTAAAGCATTAAAAGAATTCAATATTAGTTCATCATCATTTGTCCGCAAGTTGCGTCAGGTAGCGTAATTGTCTATTTATATACACTAAAGAATATATTGCCAAAACAAAATAGTCTACATATAAAAAAATATGCAATATATGCTAATCTTGATGCATTGGCTCATTTCGCTGACTAATAGTGAGTGAACTGTCTGTTTTAAATTGTTACACAGTCCAACATAGAGTACAATTATGTCCAGACCAAACACTTTACTTTTCTTGGTATCAAATAGTAATGGTGTCTGATAAACCTGAAAGGCTTATGAGGAACATCTCTTAATAGAGCTTAATTTCCAGTCATTCTGTCTATAATGATTAAATCTAACGTCTTTTAGTTATCTTATCGAAATGAAAATGAGTTGTATGAATTTTGTCGATCTGTGTTTATGATCCATTTTGTATTGCTAATAAATTACCTTTGGTGTCATTGTGCAAAAATAACAAAATGCTTTTACCCCAATGCAGTTTCTCTCAAATGCAAAATTCAAAGTCAAATTTTTGTGTTTTTCTTTTTTTGTTTTATTTGTAGCTAAATGCATTTTACGTTTGGCGATATACTGAATGAATTTTTGCATTGTGTAAGCAATATTTTTAGGTGTGCCAAAAGAAAGCAAACGACAAGAAATGAATCAAGAAATACATTATACTTAAATGCTGTTGATTGTTAATCATAAATCAAGCCAACATGGCAAATAAACAAGAAACAAGAATCAGCTACATATATAAAATTAAACATATGTACTCCATATTGATTTCACACAAAAATCTCAGCCACTATAGAATATAAATGGATTTTGCTTGAAAAATTACAACTGACGTGTCGATTCTTAGTCAATAAAAAGTAAAGAAACATAATTATTTTAAACCTTTTGGTAAGTATTCCTTAAGTATTCCTTTTCAACAATAGTAATCGTCGTGGGGAATAAAAAATAGTTTTTATACTCCTTGCATAAACCAAATTATTTATTTTGGATGTTTTTGGCAAACTTTTTGATTGATATCAATTGTTTTTTTTTAGCCGACTCGAGGTTGAAAAATAATAACACAAGATTTTATTGCTTTTTGGTGTTTAGAAGCCGGCAATTTGATCTATTTATAATTTGTTGTTAGTAACAATTTTAAAAAGTTGCACCGATTTGACTTGCTGCCAAAAATAGGTGCCAAAATTCCAGCTCAGATATTATGATATTCAGATCTGTTTGCGTTTATTATTAACTAAGGAAATTATGCCCTCATATCAAGGCTAACGATTTGAAAATGAATTAAGCAGAGAAAATCATTCTAAATTCAAATATGAACACAAATTAAATAGCATTACGCTATCTTAAATAATACATTATCATAACCCATATATGTACATACTTATATGTCGAAGTAAATGTAAATATTTGAAATTAGGAAATTTTGATAATATTAATTAATTGCAAGTGCAACGAAATCATAGCACAGCCCATAAAACATAAGACATGAAAGCTATCCAATAACTGGGAAAATTAAAAAGCACTTCAAATACTTATAGCTATTGCGGTTAGTTCGATATCTGAGTGAAAGATTTATGGGGACTCACCTTCGTTAACATAGCCGCCTTCCATGGTGCCAAGTGTATACACCTCGATGCGGCGATTGCCTTTGAACGACTTGTCCACGACCTATGCTATGTATATATCTATTCCTGGTTGCCCCACTCGTGCTGGGAGGCTGTTGGATGGCGGTATCAATATGTAGTTTATGGCTTGAATGCGTATGTGTATGTGGCTCTTGCCCTGACCAATGCTCTCGACACCTTAGCACCCTTCCGCGTTCTTTCTTCGATTTTTAGTTATTTTTATGCCAAGATTTAGTGCTTCTCGTTTCTATTTATTTGAATTTATTCTGCGATTGCACAACCCAAACGATTGGTACTCTCAAAATATTGTTTTCTTGCTGCCTTATGGAGAGAAAGATATGTATTATGGTAGTGCATTGTGGTATGCGGCGAGTCCGTATGGCATTGTTGCCTCTGTAAACAAATGAACAGACGATCGACTTGGCTGGCCCACTCTCGGAAATGTTTTAGAACTTTATCTTAAAAGTTCTTCTGATTCTCAATCCTTTTACAGTTTACAGCTCGTGGCAATTCTGGAGAATTCGCAAATAGTCCCGGTTGTTTTCTTCTTGGCTTGGCTTTAATTTTTGTCGGTTTTTGTGTTGTTTT
The DNA here is from genome assembly GCA_018152135.1 of Drosophila paulistorum. NCBI lineage: Eukaryota > Metazoa > Arthropoda > Insecta > Diptera > Drosophilidae > Drosophila > Drosophila paulistorum. The sequence continues at coordinate 2,461,289 of JAECXG010000690.1, forward strand.
AGTTTTGGCGTTACTTAATACTTCAACGGTAATATTTGGTTTTACGGCCTAAAAGCAAAAAAAGTGGAAAAAATAAATAAGAAAACTGCAAAAACAATTGCCTTAAACTTTAATTATTTTTCCTTATAATCTCCTTTAAATGGTAAACCATAAAATGTTTAAATATTTATGATATGAAGTGACGACAAGTTCATGGGTCTAATTTGGCAATCTGTTCCAGGTGGTTTTACGAAAGGCTTTTAAGGTCAGTTAATCATTCAATTCGTTTCTATTAGCTAAATATTTAATGTGTAAACAATTAAAAACATTTAATAGCTAAATTCGAAAGAGCATTTCCAAGATCAAGTTCAAAAACTTTAATCGAAATTCACCACAGCACCCACAATGAATCAGAAAATATTCAAATTGTTGGGCTTTCTGACACTAAAATATCCATAAACTGAAAAAAAGTCCCCAGTCGCCATTATTCTAATACATTCAAATACTTTTTTAAGTAGATCATGCATGAAAATGTCATAAAAATGATTCGTAATTTTTTTTTCGAGTAGAGAGTGGCTAATAAAATTTTTAACGGATTTCGAGATTAGATTGATTTTGTTTTTGTTGTCATTTTGAGTTCTATGACCTCACAAATGAAGTCTTGTGTGTTGTTTTAGAATTAAGCAGAAGCTATTTTACATGGATTTGTTCTTTTTTTTTAACAATCTTCGTGATTTGTTAAGATTTACACTTATTGTATAATAATTTTAGTTGTCAGCTATTTGTCTAACCAAAATATTGTGTCAAATAACAACAAATTTTAAGTTTTTGGGTCTTGTGATGTCATTTTGTCAATATTTGCGCTTTAAATTGAAAACTAATTTGCAATGCAAACACACACAAAGGGGGAGAAAAAAACTTGTTTACGAGAAAATGCATGCATTTTTGTTTGTTGTTGTTTGTATTGGCCAGTTTTAAATGTATTGACTTTTTTTTTTTTTTTTTTGTTGTATTTTGATAGAGATTGAGCATCAAGTTCAATGTCAAATTACTTAGTGTTTCGAGCCATCACAGCGAACCGTTAAGATAACCAACTGAAAAAGCACCCACGAATTATGTTTTTCGTTTTCTTTTCTATTTATGTTCGAAAACTTGAATTAAAAACAAAACCCGAATCAACCGAGCACGAACAAAGCTCAGATTGGACTGCAGTAAGAGGAATCTGACAGAAATTTTGAAGATACAAATTGCTTTACCAAAATCGGACCAAAATTTATTATGCATACACACATATTTATACATATAACAATTTATTGTATGTAATAAACGAGAGAATCTACACTGAAATTGCTTCAATTGTGTCGATGAAAGGCCACCAAAAATGAAATGGTCTGCGATGAAGACTCATTAATGGATTCATACTTGACATTCGATTAAGAACCAGAAAACCCCCTCCCAAAGAAAACAAAAAAAAAAGAAAAAGGGTGATGCCTGCATCGTCTTTTCTAATGCCAAAAACACTAGTTCAATTTTTTGACTCTTTTTATTTATTATTAGTTGTTCAATTTGATCGAAAACGCTTGCCACAAGCGAAACGAATTTTAATTGAAGCCACAGACCAGAGAGAGAGCGGAAAGAGTCAGAATATGTCGGATCTGAGTTATAACTAGGAGAACACGCAGACAAAGTCACATAATTAAAGTGGCATTTGATTAATAATCATTGAACTTGGCATGACCCGTGCTTTAAATGTCTACCCCACCCCTTAGTTAGTTCCCCGCCCACTTTATCACTTCCTCAATCGATAACCCATTCCATGAGAACAAAAAACCTCCAAGAATTGTTACTATTATGCATTTTTAATGGACCTTTATTGACTTAAATCTCTAAATGGCCTTCACTTTAAACAAAATAGTAAAAACAAAAAAAAAACCCTTAGACTGTTTGTTTGTAACCGCAACCTTCAATTGAGATTCCATTAAACCATTATTTATGAGCATAAATATTGGATGTTAAGGACAGTAATGAAGAATCTGGTGACATTATATGAATACCCTTCGAATGTTTAATTCGATTCGAGTGTCATCAATCAAAACAACAAATTGCCGGCACGCGGGAAGCTATCACAGAATGATATCCCATTATCATTGTGTTTGTAGTGTTGGGTTAATTGTTAAACACAAGTTGGTAATTATGTAATTGTTGTCATTGTTGTCTAGTTAAAATTTGTACTCTCTGTCCCCTGTTTGCCCTTGGCAAGCCGTGTAACATCAGACAACAGAAGATAAAGTCTATGTAAAATATGAAGCGAAAATCTGCACAAATTTTTTAATTATCCAGATATGCTTGAGTGCACTAAAAGACATTATCTAAATCTAAATTATTAAATTGTTAGATAAATTTTAATTTAATTTTGGTCAGAAAATTGCAAGTCATATAAAACAACTACTTTTTGTTCTTAATCAACATGACGTGAAATGTTTATGGCAATTAACTCGCCTATATGACTTTAAACTAGACAAGTCTAAGAAGTAGACAAATAATTGTAGAACTAGAAATTCATACATACCAAGAAATATTCTCATATAAGGCAGGGGAATTAAGAGGCATTTTAGTGAATAGTTGGAAAGCTTTAAAGGTTTTAATAAGAAAGGACAAGGGATATTGATTTAGAAACTAAATTTTTGTTAGGGCAAGTAGAAAGATATAAAGGAAAACTTATCTGAGGATTGGCAATATAGCCAAAATGATTCAATGTTTGTTTCTTTGCATGCAAACCCCTGACAAGGTACACCTTTAATAATTGTAATTGTTATGTTTTTGGCATCCAACACCAAATTCGCGCCCTTAAAATCACATACTGCACCTGTAACCATCAATTAATTGTCTGAAATATGCCAGAAAAGTGTCAAACCATTTGAATAGTAAGTCTTTACAAGTAATATATTAACTCTTCTCTGCATTGCTTTGGTCTCACAATAATGAATGTATTTGCATAGGTTTTAATGTTACAATTATACAAAACGCAAAAAAACGCCCACCCAGTTCAACACTGCGACCTGTCTGCACTTGCTATTACAGCATTACGTATACGCGGCGTAGCACAATGCGAATTTGATCATGAAGTCAACTTGACAGCACAAACAAAACAATAAATTTGTGTGAAGTGGGGAGGAGACGCAGACGGAGGCTGCGCCTATGTCAGTCTGAATTAATAGCAGTTCTTTCGATTTTCTTTCGTTTTTGTTGTTTTGTTTTGTTCTCAGTTGCCAAGCATCGACGACGTCATCGTTGTCACATTTGACATAGCTACTATAGAATAGAATAACATGAATAAGTATGAATATTTCACTCACTACAAATTACATGGCATCTCTTATACCCTGTTGCGAATACGCAAAAGCTACCCATAGACATATTACAGACAAAGAAGACCTTGGTTAAAGTCTGTGTGGTAAGGTAGGTCTATGATTAAGTTGTTGGCAAAGAGGTGTATGATTTAGATGACCATAGAGGCAAATATTTGCTAATAGGTATCACAAAGTCGGCAACTTGTGAGGAAGGTCTTGGCTTATATTATGCCTTCCTTTGTCTGTCAGGCATATATATTGAAAATAAATAAATAAATGTAGGTCACCACAGCAGCTTTAGTGTTGTTTTTTTCGGCATCTCTTAGTTTTTTTTGAGGTAGTCACAAAAACAGATCAATCATAATGCTTTGTGTGAATATATACATACATATATGTATGTATGTGTGGCTAATCTGGATATTTCACGAGGAAGCAGCAAACATCAAACATTTTTTGGCGCCAACATAATGAGCTTGTATTGCTAATAAGCTGGATATTGCACGTGGCGTACATCTAAACATGAAATTGTATATTTTGTAAGTACTTTTCGTACATAGAAATCATTTTTACGAGACCCCATAAAAGAGGCAAACAAACAATTTACTTGTGACTCACACACACAAACACACCCCCACAAAAGTTCAGCGCACTTTGTTTCTATGATGATTATTTCGATGAATCTTCAATAAAATAAAAACCCGCTTAATATCCGGCGCGAGTCTCTCTCTCTCTCCCGCACTTAATTTGGCATAAAAACTACAACAAAAAACTAATCAAATAGATGCGTGATAAAAATTGGCAAGTACCGACAAAGAAATTATTGAATTTCCCCAAAATTTTTGCCTTTGTTTTTCAACACCTACGTAGATATTCGAAAATTCTGTCTAATTTATAACACATAGTGACATCATCATCTTCGCATTCCGGGCGGGGGAGAAATGTGCGTTGGGCGAATTGGTAGAAATGGCATTTTAATTATAAAAAATAATTAACAAATTTACCGAAAATAATGTTAACCAAATTGAGCATGAACATTTTTCTTGCTTTATTTCTCCATATGTTTCGATCAAATTCTTCATGAAGGTGAAATCGAAATGTTGTTTTGTTGTGAAAATTATATTTTTTAGTTTATTTGTATTAAACATATTTGTGTGTATATGCTTTAAATTTATTTTCTTTGGCTATTTTTATAGCTGATCTTATGCTACTTATGCAGCAGGCTATTAAAGTGGCCAAGGGCCTTCTTGAGCCTGATAGTAAATCATAAAACAACAACCAAAAATAAATGGGTTTTGATATCAGAAAAATAAGTACGAGTATCTCATGGCTTGGAAATATTTATTTATTTTAGTTTTAGTTTTTTTTTTTATCGCTCAAAGGTTGAGTTAATTACCTTTGCGTTTCAATTCTGTGTCAATAAAAGCTGCCCAAAAGTCTCTATGACACTTTGTTGTCATTTGCTGTGTGTGTGGGGCTGGACATGACGTAATTCGGTGGATGGGTATGATAGCAATTCAAGGTTATAGCTTAGATAGCGCCTTGTTTTACTTAAATACCGAATGGTGATAAAATATTGTTGGCCATAATGCATTTTGTCATGTCTGTCATGTTGATATATATACATAAATATATTTCTTGCATTCTTTTACCTTTAGATAAACAATTTTTGCATCTCAAATAACTTAGCTTGTAGTTAAAAAGTGTTTGCTTTATGACAAATACTTAATTTAAGTAATTAACTTAATAAATATGCCATGTCAGAAGTGATAGGTGGGTATACATATACCAATATGTTTTTCCATGGTTGATGCCATTCCCCATGACTTTGTTTATAATTTGTAGGTACATATGGACTATGTATAGTTCTAGTCCAAGTTGTGCCATATATATACACACACAATAGTCACTATCTTTAGGCTTATCTAGAGAAGTTTCATTTTCTTGTGAGTTGCGTGAGTAACTTATGGTTACACCTACCACTTGAAACTGCAACAAATTCGTATGTTTTCTTTTCTGTTTCATAGTTGCTGTTCTTGATGCCCTAACCCAAACAAGGGTATCATAAGCTACACAATTGGACTGGTCAAAATATACATATGTCTAAATTGATCTATTATTGTAGATAAAGTGACAATATTTTTAGTTGTTATGATTCTACAACTTTCTTATCTCATTGTATATATAGAGTATCTAATTGTCGTTAGGAAACTGTATCTTTGGTTAAACACGCATAAAAATTTAACGTCATGCCATGGCGTGTTTGTCACATGCCGCCCAGTTGCCCTCTTTTGTGACCCCGGTTGACAGTTGATGAAGTTCCGCTGATATGGCACAAAAGGCCGCGTAGCGTTGCAGTACGCTTTTGGTGTGACGAAAGGAGGCGTGGCCTTCAAAAACAATACCCCCCCCATACACCGACCGACCCCCTTTCAAACAACATGCACGTATCATCAAGCTCTTTCTATTTGCTTGGTCAAATTAGTTACGCGCCAAATGCTGCAGGTGACTATTATTAAAGAACTCACTTTTTCGGTCATAGTTAAATCAAAATGTCAAACACTTTTGACAGCTCCAGTTGTTAACTGGAAATTCGACTAAATTATGCAGTCTCATGTTTATAATTCTTTCGGTATTCCTTCAACCATTCATCTTCATTTAGCACTTTCATTTGCATTTGTCTTCTGCATTCTGTTTTGTCATCCGTCATTTCGGTCAATCTTTTACCCCTCTAATAAAAAATCTACATAGTTTGTTTAAATTATCAATCATACATATAGACGAATAAGAAGTCAAAATATGTAGTATTTCGTCATAGAGAAAAAAACGTATGATTAATTCAGAAAATACATTCAAATATATGCACATTCTGTATATACATACATATATACACTTTCAACTTTAATGGCAAACAAATGTGTTTCTTTTAAACACACGACAACAGAATTTTTACGATGTTGCCGACCTTGAAGGTGTACGTTTTTATACATTTTCGAATATTTTTCATTAAGTAGGTATATACACAAAAATGTACAATTATATATACCACCTAAAAGTAGAGAGAAACAACAACAAAAAACTCAAATGCCAGGCGACAAATATCACGCACTACTTTCGCCACAATTTACATTTGCAGCTTCTATAAATTTAGGGTCCCATGATTTAAAATGGTTCTGGATTGTGTTAATACTCTCTAGAAAAAAAAGGGGTCTTTGCTGACAACCCATTATAATTTTGTTCTTATCTAATGATTAATGGAAGCAAGCGGCATAAATTTAGCCTGAAAGACTGTGTAGTAAAACAAAAAGGAAGGGAAACTATACATAAAATCACAAAGTGTGAATTGTACAATAAACGGTTATCTTAATTACAGTGAGGGGAATTAAATGCCCTAAGAATTTACCTTTTATACATTCGGAAACACTCATCCTAGTTGAAGTTCACTCTAAACATTTCGATTAGTTTTTTGCTCTCTGGCTTCGTCTCTATCTCACAGTCTACTTGAATAGCTGAATACTTTTTCCCCTTTTCAATTAAAACGCAAATTAAAAGTAAAGGTAGTGAAACCACAAAAAAAGAGAGAGAAAAGAAAATTTAGAATACCGTACTCCAACCAAAAGGAAAACCACAAAAACAAAAACAGCAATCAACGAACACTCCCCACAGTGAGTAATGCAACACGACAACCAAGTAGACTAAAAAGGGGTTACATTATGGCTCTTTGAGCCCTATATTCATAAATGCAATTATGCAAATACCAAAACGAGCAACGGCAGCCATAGAAGAGATTTCAGTACAAAAGAAATCTCACAATGTAAACCATTAAAAGCAATTTTAAAATCCAGCAAACTTATTTACAAACGATAAAAGCAATTAAAATTAAATAAATCGAAAACACGCGCCCAACAAAAAAACATGATGGTATTTAATGGGAAATCGATGTTATTGGCTTCATTCTGTGGGGGGTTGACTATCAGCCACCCCAAAAGTTAACTGGAAATTTGAGATCATTGTTAATGCTGCTGCTATTTACCTGTGAAAGACCGAAAGGCCGCCGATGAGCTCATGGCGAAATAAAATCAAATAAAGAGATAAGACCGGATGCAATATTCTATCACATATGTACATACTATGTTTACAGGGCCGGAATTTGTGAAGAGAGCAAGCAGCACCTTAGCACCAAACAAATATCACTTCGAGATCACTTGCTCCCCGGGTCCCTAATAGTATATCAATCCACCACTTTTCTAAATCCAGCCCTGTATATACGCATGGAATACTCGTATAACATATTACAGGCGTTCCCGTAAGCATTTTTGGCATGTGATTTACACAATTTTCCCCCTCTTATCTGCTAGCCTCTATCAAATTACAAAAATGCGCATATCTGAAAGATACAACCGGCGAAATCGTTCTAGTGTTAAATTACTTGAGTATCGTATACGAGGGAATGGAGTAGAATTTCAATTTATGTTTGCTAAAATAGTTTTGCCCATTGGCAAAAGTGCACCTCTGCCATAAAAAGTAATATTTCAAATATTTATTTTTGGACTAGTCTTAAACCATTTGAAATTCATATCCAAATGGATTTTGACAATTAAAAACATTGGTAAATGCCAGCCAAGAATAATATTTCATGAAAATTCGTTAAGACCTTCTCATAAATTCATGATTGAACATTTAGTTTAGTTTAGGGATCGAGAAACCCTAAATTAATTTCATTTTTTGGTTTTTCTTTAAGCTCTTTTTCGGGTTGCGTAAAAGAATATATTTTTTGCCACTTTTTTAATGTTGACATTTTCGTAAATTTCGACATTTTTCTCAGTAAACTGTTGTAATAGGTGCTCAAATAAAATAAAAGTCAAGCTCCACCCAAAAAAATTTGCAAGAATTTTACTGTGGCTAATTGCCGCATGATTGGGCACTTTAGATAGAAATTGTGCAAATATCCAAAAAGTTGGTCAACAAAGGATTGAATTGGCCATCTGGCCAAATGGTCGCTAGACAAATAACAGTTCGAGTAACTGCTTGAAGAGTAAGAAAATGCAAATATTTTGGCATATGTTGGCCAGTTGCAACTCAAACTAATCACATTTTATGTTGAAATTTTGACTGCACACACTGCACAAACGATATTGCCAAACTTGATTAAAATCATTGGATAACATTTTATATATAGCATGTCATGGAACGATCTTTCAGAATTTGATTCGCTAGGGTACGATATTTGTATGTAGCTCTTGTTAGACCGGCCCTCTGGCATGTTTTTTAATTAGGCATACGCCCCTCTTCCCACTCTTTTGCGCCGAGTGGGACCCACGCTGCATAACTAACAAGTGGTCCACACCACCTTTGTGGTGCAGGCCCCACACACCCACGCACCGATTCTGCCTCGGGGCGGTTGCGGCTGTGGCTGCCGTTGTCGGCGAATGGCCAGACACTTGTTTGCCATGGCAAAAGCATTTAACAGATGTTTGGTCGGTGGGAAAAAGGTTGAAAGTTCAGGCATAGCCATTGCCGCATCATCAGCTGTGTCCTTGTGCTTTCGTTGCAGTTGGTGGCACTGCAAAGAGCCCAACCCGGCAGAGTTGCAGGCTGCAAAGGACGAATTTCGTTTTTGCTGGCAAATCAATAAATTTGGGAGTGCAACTTGTGGGCCAGGCCAATTCTAGACATTTCCACACGGCACAGCACTTGAAATGAATTTTAGATGATTGCACAAACTCACCTCAGTTGAGGAGGAAGAATTCCACTTGTATTTGTAGATATGTTGATACATATACATATATTGATTCTCAGTATTTCTCTTATTGATTTAATTTGTTTTGACTTCTTTTCTTTCTCTGTTTTTTTTCAATCCCAAAGAAACTATGTATAACGAAATGGGTTATCGTAAAAGTGTTTTTTTACGAAATATTGTTATAAGCTAAACACTTAACGTTAGCATAATGTGATTGCTTTCGATTTCCGATTCTACTAGCACTATATATTATACATTTAGTATGCGATTTGATTGAGATTACAGCAAGGTAAATGCAAATTGATAAAAACGCATTTGAATTTAGTTGCCTGCCTGGCATAATGGCAATGGCATAAAACAAATTTATATTTAAATTTTTATAAACAAATGAAAATTTTAATTAACAAAAAAGAAAAAAGTAAGCGCCGAGTACAATGGTATCTCGATTTGTTAACCAGTTTTCAGTATTAAGAATTGTACATATATTCTAAATAGCAAACAAAACGCCCACCAACAAAATATCGCCCACTTCACTTCCAATTGCCAAACGCACAACACACGCACTACACACACACACTCACACACACACACACACATTATAGACACACACATGCATAGAGATAACAATAATTTACCTAAATTTCGTTTCTTAATCAAATAAGCGTAATAACAATGACTGTTGGCCAAAAACAATACCAACTGAAAAAAATAACGATATATTTTTTAGCCAGAGCAACTCGCGTTGATAAATCCGCGGCAGTACCTTCAAATCCTTCGATACTGCCAAATCCGCGACTAGTTTTGAAAGTAGAAAATATTCGAAAATTCGCTATTTTACGAAAATAAATCAAAATAAATTCATCCGACAGCACGTCCGCTCACCTCGAAATTCAAATTAACACTCGCCGCGAAAATTTCCAATTCGCCTTAGCTGAGAATTCGACAGAAAACAGCTGTTTAATGCACTGTGAAAAAATATTATACTAAATAAAGTTTGAACACATATTTGCGGTTCGACTCAGTACTTGGATATTGTTTAGCTTAAATATATAATATATATATTTATATGATATTGATTAGTTTAATATATTAATTGACAAATAAGTTCTCGTAATATTCTTGATGTTGCCGAAGTCTTAAAAGTATCTGTGATAGTCCAGATGGGCTTTATGACTCAATCCATTAGAAAACAAGAAGTACATACTATATAGTATAAAATAAATCCATCCATACATATCTGTTAAGCGAACGAGCAAAAGTAAATGAAAACGAGCTATGGAAGTTAACTTCGGCCTTGCCGAAGTTTATATACCCTTGCAGTTCTTTATTATATTTAATTCGATAAGAAAAGTGAAATTTCATACATCAACAGCATTAGTTGTCGTATTATGAATATGCTCAAATATTTTTCAAACTACTGAATTCAAAACACATTTAATGATTATTAAACAATATATGATATAGTAGTCCGATCCCGATGATTTTCATACTTTATCTCACACAGGTAATAAAGAGTCTCCAAAAAAAAAAATTTCAACCCGATATCTCTTAAGATGGCTGAGTAAAACGCATACGCACAGACGGACGGACAGACGGACAGACGGACATGGCTATATCGACTCAGCTTCTCAAGCTGATCAAGAATATATATACTTTATGGGGTCGGAAACGTCTCCTTCTGTGCGTTACAAACATCTGACCAATTTTATAATACCCTCTGCAAGGGTATAAATATAAAGAGATATAAAATATATAAAAATAAATGCAACTGTTACCAAATATTTTTCTAGCCAACAGTTTCTCACAGTGCAAGCAACATCAAACATGTTGCTATATGTTCTGTCGAACCGGTACTAAACAATTAAATGCAATATTTGCTGTTGAATTAGTAAGTACTATTATGTCTTATACTTGAAGTATGTGTTTACAAACATGTTACATATTGAGAGGGTCAAAAAAGAAGTCTTAAAGAAATTCGACCTAATGACAAACAAATCGTCACCACATTGATATTTCCTACAAAACAAGAAACTTGGCTGAGTAATTTTTTGAAATCATTAACGAATGACCTAACGTTTTTTTTTTTTTTAAAAAGACCCAAAGACCAAAGCCACAAAATATGGTTAACGATTCCCAAATATATTTTTTTTTAAATAAGAAAGGAACTTGATGGAACATTTTTAACTGAATCACCGTTTTTGATTCCTTATGCTAGTTAAATTTAAATAAAATAGCTACAATCCATTTAAATAGAGTTTTGTAGCCCGTCAAAAACCTGACGTCCTTTGGAATCTACCATAATTCGAGGGCTGGTCCCAAGGTTAATTCAACGTCGTTAAGAACCTAGCCAACAAGCTGACCAATTAACTCCTTCTGTTTTCTCATAAAGTATGCCATACTTTCTTATTTATGTTTCTGAAAGAACTAACAAAATGACAACGCCAAGGAAAGGCCAATTAATTAATATAAATTGTATAAGGAAACACAATATCGATCATATGGATTTATGCTTGTCGAAAACGCATTTCGTTCGCCTTTTAAATGTCCTTGCATAAAAAGCAATGCCATAAAAAAAGATGACCTAAATATTTCATTGATATTTAGTAGGGTAAGCCGAAAATGCAAATTTCCGCTCCTGTTTTTCAAGCACACTTGTTCCAGTTTCCGTGTTGTGGGAGTTGTCGTTGTCCTATTGATTTAATTCCAACCATTTCTCACTGACGCAATTCTAACAGAGTTGAATGTTTGGTTGTGGCGCCCTAAGGGGTTGGTTTTCCGCCACACTTTGGACTAGACTGGAGCTGGCAGTCTGCCCCGGCTTAGGCTCATAGCATTCGTATTTTGGAGGCGCCACAATGACTGCGCATAATAATTTTATGGCATCGTTTTATATGCTTGACGTTTTCTAGTTTTTCCCATGTGAATTGTAGTTACTTTTTCTTTGACTTAATTGATATCAATTTTAACATTTGAAGCAAGTTAATTTAACGACTGATCCGATCTGACCTGGACAATTTTGAATGAATATTCCTGTGGGTCGATCTTTATCATCTTGAAGTTCAAGTCATTTGCATATGCATACCACCAAAAAACAAAAAATGACTAATAATGATCTAATAGTCTGTCATCTTTACTTACCCAAAATAACTCCGACAATGAGTCAACATTTCTGGGAAAGATGCGGTTGAAGGAAAAATGAGTTAAGCAGCTATGACAGATGGTCAGCAAATATTAGTCAGCAAATGGGTAAACAAATTTGATAAAACTAAATTGTCCTTATAGCTGATTAGATCATAAAGATACATATTTATTTCTAGTCTCCTACGTATGGAAGCCAAAAAGAAGGCTCAATGAAATTTTAACTCTATACTTAATATTATTGCATCGTTAGATAACCAATATAATAATTGAAACGTATGAAAATTTCATGACTATTCAATATTAAAAATAAAAATTTCGCAAGCAAATATTACTTTCAACGCCAACCAACAACTGTGTCAATAATGAAGTAATGAAATTGTACTAAACCCCCTTCCCCATACTTTGGGGGAGACCTTTCGATAAAAAATGATGTTGTTGTGGAACATGTTAGTATATCATCGTATAAGAATGTGTATACTAAAGCTGGCAAAACATGAAAAATCGTTTGTTTTAACAAGTGCGTTTTGCACTTCGAATGCTAGCAAATTGGCCAACAGTTGCCCTTGCTGCTCTCTTCCATGGCTGATAAGACAATTGCCACTCTTTGTCTTCTCAGTCTGACACACTAACTTATAGAGTGAATGTGGAGTCGGGGTTATTCGGCATTTTATCTTATGTGCACTCAATGAAGCACTTCCTCAATGCGTGTACACAGACATTGAGAATTGTCTTAGAAAACTTATTAGATTAGTTAATATTGACGGTAAGGCACTCTAGAAACTATTTTAATGTCAGTTAACAGCGATAAATAAGCAAATAGACTATTATTTATTTTAATAGTTACCGCCTTGTTTAGTACATTCTAATTGTATCACGAGTATAGAACAACAAAAGTGACAACTATGCCACTGTAAGATTTACTTATCTTTTGTTCACTCATTGCAGCAGGTATATATGATATTTTCTCAATTCAACCCAATGAATGATGAACAATTAATAAGCATAGTAATATTTAAACTAATCTTTAAAATAATGAAGTAAGTAAGTCGTCTCGCCGACTTAGGTATACCATACACCAGTAAAGCAAATATTTTAAATTTATTAAACAAATGCATTTTCACATGCTTTTTATTACAAGCATATCTTAGAATCTCCCTCACTCAAGTATACGAGCACCCTAGCGCCCCCACCAGCCAACGGCCAACTACGGCCTTATGGAAAAACGTTTATATGCATAACTTGGCTACTTTTTGTCCGATTTTAATCAAATTTGGTAGTTTGCTGGGTATTAGTATCAAATTCAAGTGTGCTAAATTTGATTACAAAAGGTAGAAAATTACGTGAGATAATCGAGTTTTCACAAATTACGGGGGCGGAAAGGGGCGTGGCAAAATCGTTGCATATACAGTATATGCGCATTTATTAAGCAAATACACATACAAAATTTGGTGTCTCTAGCTATTATAGTCTTTAAGAAAATCAAATTTGTTTCAATTTCGTGGGCGGAGGGGGGCGTGGCAAATTTTTTTTGCAACAAATTTGTGCGCGCTTACTAAAGGATTAATCATACCAAATTTGATGTCTTTAGCTATTATAGTCTTTAAGAAAATCAAATTTGTTTAAATTCCGTGGGCGGAGGGGGGCGTGGCAAAAATTTGAAATAAACTTGACCACCGTAGGTTATACACGAGTCTACGTACCAAATTTGGTGACTCTAGCTCTTATAGTCTCTGAGATCTACGTGTTCATACGGACAGACGGACGGACGGACGGACGGACGGACGGACGGACGGACGGACGGACGGACGGACGGACGGACGGACGGACGGACGGACATGTCTATATCGACTCGGCTGTTGATCCCGATCAAGAATATATATACTTTATGGGGTCGGAAAAGCTTCCTTCTGCCTGTTACATACATTTTGGCGACTTTAATATACCATTTCACCCTATGGGTGTATGGTATAAAAATGTTTATGCCTCAAGTTTGACCAAACAGTTTTTCTTATTTTGACTATATCTTCGAATTCCCACAGGCGTTCAAACAAATTTTAACAAATTTGAACATTTTGTCACATTGTGCAATGAAACTTTAATTTATAACGACAATTATTATTATTTAAAATATATAAATTGTAACGATTGCAACGGATTTTGGTATTTTTTTAGTATTTTCGCCATAATTATCGATATACTACACCTAAGGCAGAACAGCTGTTCGAACGGCAATGTTGGCTACCCTGCAGACCAACAAATAATTGTTCATAATATTTTGTGATAAAATGAATTCGACTTTGTTACGGGGTTTTCTGAATAAAACTTGGAGAACTTCCATACTAGTTCCCTTGAAATCTTACGTTCCCCAACCGCCAGTGCTATTGAACTTGAATTGTACCCGTAACACCAGTTTTTTTAACAAATGTAAGTATTTTAATATGTTGTATACCTTGTTTATAAGATGTGCACATGTTCCTAAATAGAGGAATATAAAGACAACACCCTCAAAATATTCGGTTCTGAGAGGTTATATCTAAATAGTTAATATCAGAAATACATTTAGCAGTGTCCAATATTTTGGAATGTTTCCAAATGCAGATACATACATCCGTATTCGTATAAGTTGCGTAAGACTTCACTTCTGGTAGACCGGCTTCCACGGACGACGTCTATGAAGAGGTCTATCCAAAGCTCTAAATCAACACGACTTATTATACAGATGTTCCTTTCATCTTCTAAAGTGCAATTCATTTACTAATCCTTTCCTTTCTTTTTTCCTTGTTTTTCTCCAGTACCTGCTGAGGATATTTGGCGTGGAGTTACAGCAGTTAGTAATGCTGGCAAGAAAAGAGGTCGTGGTAAGGGAACGGGAAAAAAGACGGCAAAGGATCTGAATAGAGGGCAAACTATTGGTCTCGGAAAAAAGAATTTCGTATGGCCTGGTCTAAATTCACCGATTATCCGCGGAAATGATCTTATTCAACAGCAGCCACTGGCTGAAAACTTGGAGAGAGAGAAGAATATTATAAAGCTGCGTGATTCTATGGGTGGCTTTAGAATGATGAAGCTTAATCCAATAGATCGTGGATGGTCTGGAAGCAAAATGCCCGGTCGTAGTATTGGACCCCCAGATGCAGTTGGTGATGAGGAATTCGAATCATTCGACACTCGCGTTTTGGAGAATAAAATTGTCTTCATTATGAAAGGCAACATGGGCAGGAAACGAAGATATTCCGTGTTATCTGTCACCGGAAATGGCAATGGTTTGGCAGGATTTTCTGTGGCCAAAGCTCCAGAGGTTCGAACAGCTCTACGGAAATCGAAAAATCGAGCTGGACAAAAACTTATTAATATTGATTTATGTGAAAATAGAACTATTTACCATGATTTCTACACTGGTTTTGGCAAAACGAAGATATTTTGCTTTAAAAAACCCGAGGGTTATGGTTTGGTCTGCCATCGGGCCATTCAAACCATTTGTAAGGTTGTAGGTATTAAGGATCTGTATGCCAAAATTGAGGGATCGACAAATCTGCAACATATAGTCAAAGCATTTTTCATTGGCCTTATGCGACAGAAGTCCTACCAAACAATTGCCAATGAAACAAACTTGCATGTTGTTGAATTCCAAAAAGCCACCAACGGCGTCGCACAAATACAAGCAGTCCCTTTGACAACGGAAGCGGTTAACAAGCCACCAAATCGGATTATAGACTTCATGCAATATACATTGGGAAACAAAATCGTGTTACAAAAGAAAAAAATTGCTCCATTTTATGTGAATACGAAAGGACATACCCTATATCAAATAAAACAGGAGCGTTTTAGAAATCAAGCAAATGTACGCCTTCACAAATTGGTAAATCAATGATTAAATAAAATGTTAAACTGAAATTTGTGTAAAGTTTTGTTTTCTTCCTAATAGAGAAAATAGAAAAATTAAAGGTTAAGTGAAAAGTTACGAAAAGGATAATTGGAATAATTCGTTAAATCGTTAATTATTTGAATTTATCGTTATTAATTTCAGTCTTAATTATCATTTATTATGTACGAATATAAGTACATATTTACAAATTACAACATTAAAATGTATTATTTTAAAATGCATTACTACTATTATGTTAAATAGAACTAAATATATATATATAATATATTTTATTTTATCATTATATGTAAATACGAATGGTATGTAAAAGAATGAACCAAAATCCATTTAGGTTTCCTTCAGGAAAAACTCTTGATTGAATTTTGGAACATACTTTATTAGTATTATCATTTTATGATCGCTAAATTAATAGTCTAGGATACATCTACATACATATTCGGATACACGTATTTTAATTGTGTAAGTATAAATATTATATTACGAGGACTTAACTTCGACTATATCAAAGTGTCTATACCAATTGCAAGCTCTCAATTTGGCCGATCTTAATTAGCTTTTGATGTAATGTAGTTTAACAAAAGCATTTCGAGAAAAAAAAACATTTCAAAAAATAAAATAGACTTCTGATGGCTGAATTTTGTAATGGTGTGAGAATTTTCTGAAAGTGAAATGAGAATAGTTTGAGGAATATTATTCGTTTAGCACAATAGTGCAAGAAAACTTAGACATAATATAAATGCAACAATTAACTATTTGAGCAAATTTCAAAAATTCCGCTTTTGGCTATACTTAATATCACGTAAAATCAGAAAAATGATTTTGGTTCAAATCCCCATTACTAAAAAAAAAACTTCTTTCTCTGTGTATCAATCCACGTTCATGATAAAAATCCATATAGATGTACATATATAGGTAGTTTTAAGCAGATATAGAAATGATTGTTTAATTAATTGTAGGTTGTTTTGTTTTTGTTTAGGAAAAGGTTGCTTTAAATTGGTCTAGATACAGTGTTTTGTTACAAATCGGCGATAAGGGTTAGAAATGCAGTATCCTTGAACCGAAACAGTATACAAACTTGAAATAGCCGAAGCCAGCTCTCGGCTAATTTTGTCCCAGATTATCATAATTATTATGGCTAGTAAAACATGTTTGACCATTTTACGAACTCTTCTAAGTTTATCGTTTAAAACAAATTCTAAAAACCAGGCGGTGATCCTCAGTTTAAAAGGATTTTGAACTAAAAATAAATATCTTATGATACGCAGGAGTGCACTACATGTAGATAAATAAGCTATTTTTTTGGCAACTTATTCATCTTGGAAACGCGTGCAATCTTGATTTTGTTTAGTGCATTTAACCAAAAAGCACACAACTAGAAAAACCAAAAAAATAACAATTCAACTAACGAAATGTGAATTTTCTTTTCTAATCACATAAGCTTATTATTATTATTATTATTATTAAGGTAACTCAATACTAACTTAATGTCTTAAGATATTCTTGTAAACTAAGTATTATACAGGTGGAAAATCAATATGGGGAATGTTATAAAATCTTTAGTTATTTTTGGTTTTTTCTTTCTTTTTTTAGTTTGCTTTCATAATAAATTGGTATAAAATCGTTAATTTCACGCATATTAAAATATAATCGACAGAAAGCATGGAATTTGTAGTCACAGGGGTGTATCCTTAACCCTGTGAGACTTCTATAGTCATACGGTGCTATCGCGTTTTAACATTAACGGAGTTTGGACGGTAACTTCATCATCTGACTGGTTTTGATCAACCGAATGGATGCCATTGGCTGCAATTCCAACACAGACCCTACTTCGTTGGGCTTGATTAATGTGATGTAATGCTATAGTTCGTCCATGGGGGTGTGTTAAAGCATTGGATGGCGAGGTTATAGAGCTGCTGGAAGCAGATGGGGATGATGGTGCATTCGAGTCCACAGGCTGTCCATGAATTCGTGCTGGTGGAATGGATAGTTGATGAAATGTAGAAATGGGTGCCACATGTCTGGCTCCTGCCAAATTGCTGCTGTATCTGGGCCATGCACCTTGAGACGACTGACGGGGTAGAGTGCACTGGGCAATAGAATTGGAATAAACATGTGGAGTGACATTCTGAAAAGAGCAAAGTAGAAATCGGTTAGAAAAATTAACGCCTCAATGACTAATAGCACCTATTAAAAAAATAAAGTATACGCACGGTATACCAGCTAAACAAGTCAAGAAGGTTTTTGATCTGGACTTGGACGCAATAAGTCTGAGCCTACTTAAAGCCCTAGGGGTAAGCTCCAGAATATATTTATTCTTTAAATCAGCAGGCAATCAAAAAGTTTACTCTTTAAATCAGTTTGAGGCAAACTCGTAAGCAATTAAAGGGATATTATTATTAGAAAACTTACAATTGATAGTCCACCAAGAGAATTGGGTCCTTGGCCTTGTATTCCACCGCGTAATGTGCAATAGCCAATGCTATGGGAGGCATGTAAAGTCATTTCAGCACCACCCACATGCTGAGTTAAAGAGTCATTGACAAGAATTCCCCTGTTAGGACTGCAATTGGCATCAATTGTGGAAATCTGCTGCCTTCTCCTGGCACAATCAATCTAAAATTTAAAGAAATAGATATTATTTTAGAGCTTATCATAATTTGCCATCGAAATTATTAAAGTTAAACACACCATATAAGCTTCTCCCACTTGCTCGTCCGGATCAATCGCTTCAGGTACTACATCTGGGTTCTTGTCATCGCTATCGTCGCCATCTTTGCTGCCAGTACTTTTATCACTTGGTCCAGGAGACTCATCTCTGGACACATTTTCATTAGACAGTTCTTTTTGCCGACGTCTTGTTGTTGCCGCACAGGGTATACGAAGGGCGAGAATGATAGCCAGAATTGCAACAAGGACAGCCAATGTCAATCCAATGGTTAATGATACCATCGGAGAGAAGAGCAATTCGGCGCGTGGATTATTCGCTAAAGAATTGATAAAGTGCACTGTGATTTAAATTTTAAATGTTTAATACATCAAATATTTTGGGTACGCGCAAAGCCAAGTAATATTAGTATCTCAAAGAACTTACTTTGTTCAGATGTAAGTTGCTTTTCCGGCATACGAAGCATTGCAGCGTTGAGAATAGCCGGATCTGAACGTCCTTTAGAGTTATATGCGAAAATCGATAAGCGATATAGACTGCCAGGAACAAGGCCTGAAACTGTGAATCTTGGACTCGTTGATGTGATATTAGCTTTTATTTCCTGAAATATTGTGTATATATCTAAATCACAAAGTTTCTATATCACAATGATCTGAAAACTTACATGGGTGAAAGAATCTTGAAGCTCTAATATAAACAACTGTGGTAATCCGCCATTAAAACCATCACTACAGGTTACAGTTAACGAGGACATTGATATATTAATTAGGGTACAATTATGCACTTGATCCGGACGTCCTAAATTAAAAAGTAAACATCAATTAGCTTTTTATATTTTACACAAGTCTAGGGCACGCCTTTTTTCTTATATATTTTATCTGTATGTCTTGTATCACATTTTAATAAATTCACCTGCAGCAATTATATGATAGACACAAGGAACGCGTTGTCTTCCAATTTTATTAGATGCTACACATAATAATGTGCCATAATCTAGTTCGGTAATCGGCGTATAAGTTACAATTGACGTGGTTCCTAAGAATTAAAGATAAAAATTATGAATGTTTGTTCATCATGAGCTAAAAAGATGTAGCCAGTACCGTAGAGAATATATTTGGGAGCCGATTAGAGGGCTCCCCAAACCTTCCTTTTTTCATTTGAAACTCACCCGAACGAGTAATGTGATTTGTTGCCACATCAATACTTTCAGCGGAATTGTTAAAAGTCCAACTGAAATCCACATCATGAGGATTGGCATCTACCACACATTTGATCTGGGCATCTTCCTGTTTAGCAACTCCATAAATTTTCGGTTGATTTTGAGCACATGTGGGAGCATCTATTTATATGCAAATACAATGCAAATTATTGAGATTAATGAGACAATGTCAATTAAAAAAAAAACTCCTTTATAATAAACTTACATAAAATGTTTAGAGGAAATGGCGCACTGATGCCTTCACCTTCTGCATTAAAGCCGACACAAGAGTAATTACCAGCCGTTGATCTTGTAACGCCTTGTAATACTAAGGAATGGTTACTTATTATGACCCCTTGGGAAATATTATGCGGCAATGGGTGGCCCTATAAAATATATTTATATATAACTCTCTAGTAACATTAGAGATCGTTTACTAAAATACTTACATTATGACGCCATTCAATTCTAAAGACCTGCGGATGAGCAACAACTAAACAATCAAAGTAAACATCGGTTCCTTCACGCAGTGCATTGGCATCTAGAGATGTTCCCAAACGGACATATGCTTCGGGTACATCTGCAAAATATAATTTATTGTTGACAAACATTGTTCCAAGAACAACTCAATTTTTCTTGAAGGAGCTCCTACTGTACTTACATTGAATATCCAGTTTCCAACCATCTTCGAGTGGTTCCGATGGTATAGCATGATTATAAGCCTTGCAGGCTAAGAACTTTCCAGCATCTGATTTACTTAGGCTTATTGAAAGAGTACTAGTTGTTTGATTGCCATCGCTTGAAGTCTAATAAAAATGTAAGTCGTCTAATATATATTCCATAAATGTGATTATATAAACTCACAGTTTCAGTTGTCTTTTCTAGACGAATTCCATTTTGCCACCAAGTTATAACCGCAGGAGGTCTTGATCCGGCACTTTGACATAGAAGATCATATCTTCGACCGGCCGAAAGTGGCTGATGGGCGCCCAATAAACGTATATTTAAAGGAGAAACTGCAAAAATGTTAAACAATTAAAACTGGAAAAGTACTTCAAAATAAATGTGAAATGTAACTTATTACTATAATATAATAATAATTACTAAAATATCCTAAAATGTATATGACTTACAGTTCATATCGATTTGAACAACTGATTCCACAATCGAAGCTCTGGGATGGTTAGCAGCTCTGCACGTTAGCCTAGAGTTAAGATCCTCTCTTCCAAGTGGGCCTAGTGAAATTTCACTCTGAATGATTTTGCCACCCGGTAGATAAGTGGTATCAGATTGTGCTTCAACGCCATCTCTATACCAGCTAACAGATGGAATTGGATAGCCTAAGAATTGAAGGAAATTAAGAAGTATTTATAACAATATGCAAAATAAATATGAAAATGCTCTCTCTTACCGCCAATAACTTGACATTTCAGTGTCACTATGTCACCTTCGCTGTATGGACCCACTACAGTGGATCTTTCAACATTTGCACTATCTCGAATGACGACTTGTTTTGGCGGAGCTTAAAGGAATCAAATACATTTAAATGTTACAATGTTATCTAGCAAAATCTGCAGAAGACAATAGCCCACATATTTCAAATCCTAAATGGCTTTGTTTTTGCCCATATTTATTCACCAAAAAATTTAAATAAATAAACCGGTAAACTTAGAAAATGTGTTAACTCTCTGTGTCCTGTAGTCCAGACTGGCGCCAGTTCTATGTGTATTATCAAACGCGCCCATCTAAGATATTTGTCTGAGGCCAAGAAAACGTACTAAATCCAATGTTGTGTGGCTCTGTGTGAAATTAACAAAGAGCTAAATTGTTCTTGCTAATTGTTCTCACAAAATGGTATCAGCTGCTAGACCTATTAATTTCTCCTCAAGAACATTGTGGAGCAGGCAAACTTGGAAACTTGTTTCATTCATGTCCATTATTAACTCAAAGTTTGTTGTGCGAAATAAATTACCCAAAACGAATGAATTTCGGTTCAAGTGTTAATACTTTTGTGGAAATTATTAAACCATTTAACTTGCTCATATTAAAAATGGTAGAAGCAAAAATGTGAAGTTTGTAAAATGTTTTATCTTATAGTATCTAGTAAATTTTATTTTAATTTTACTTACATATGACATTGAGGCGAACTCGTGTATTAAATGTCTGAGCTTTTAAGAAATCAACTCTGCATCTATATGTTCCCGAATCACTTCCTTGGGTATTTTGAATGGAAAGTTTTCCTGGTTCTTTATCAAAAATAAAATAGGCCCTATCACCGAAAACCGATTCATCGGACCATCGTTTCGGAGCCTTTGAAATTCCAGCACGTATATCAACGCTAAATAGGTTATAGACAAAAATATTTATACGTAGAAATAATTTGTAAAAAGTAAATGACATAAAATTTAATTACCTGTATATGGGAGTTCCTTTGTCATCTCGATACCATAAAACCAAAACGGGTTCGTCTCCATCATATGTTGTTACATTGCATGGAAGGTAAATATTTTCACCAACTAAAGACTCAATTTGATGAAGAGGAACTACAAAAAATAATGAAAATGAAACATTAAATTGCCATTATATTTGTACACTGACAATGGAGTTTAATTAAAATATACATACATACATGCATATACATATATATGTATTTATAGAGTTTAAAAATAGACAAAACATAAGTACTCTCACAAAATGTGTTCTCTATTTTTGAATCAAACAAAACACCATTAAAAATCATGATAAATTTATCAATTTAGAGTGGAAGCGGCGGAAAGCCACAATAATTGTTGTTGTCTGGCAAACACAACTTTTGGCAGACTCTTATACTTATTATTCGAAATTAAATTAAAGATTTTAATGTGTGCATATTTATTTGGCCATGTCTAATTTGTCAACATTGAAAAACTTTTCGTTCTCCTCCCTCAATTTAACGACAATGACCAACAAGGAAACAAACATTTAATGGACTCTCAAAGGCCATGAACTTTGCACCTAAGTTTTATGAGGCCGGCAATTGCTTTTATTCTTTCTGTTGTACTTATCAAACTTTGAATATTATTATTTGTTATTTCTTTTTTCTTTTTGTAGATGTAAATACCATAAGTTGTTTTATTAAGAGGCTTCAATTCGTGGGAACATTTTTACAATTCACTTGGTTTTGGCAAAGGACAGTTTAAATATTTGTTTGGTTATTGTTTCCACTCCACATTTCAGATTTTTTATTGATATCAATGGACTTATGTATTTAATTCAAAGAGCAATTTTAGGCAAGTTATGTGTTTCAAATTTGATCGGTTTACAGGATATCTTACACATGCATATAAAAAGTATCCCTTAATAGGAAATGCTCATCCCGAATCTACGAATCTTCGCCAGAATATCCTATTCATCTCCTTCTTTGCTCTAGCACAAACACATTTCACATAGTTTTATATAACATCGCGACTTCAAACCAAATTCACATTCATAATTAGCGTCAATGTATTAACTCTACAAATTAGTGCTAACATATTAAGCCATCATTAATCTTCAATATTCTAAAACAAAAATGTATGTCCTACAAGTAACTTCCTCAGAGAAACCAATGAATATGTGATAAGTCGACACTAACTAAAATAAATCGTTTCTCTTATTTCTAAGATACACATTAATTTTTGATGCCTAACATCAGAAAGCACTCTACTGTTTGGGCGTTATGTTTAAAAATATCACTTATACGACTGGTTAACCAACTAAATTGGAATAGCGCACAACTGAAATAGTTTCAATCAGTTCAATTGATTTTTCTTCTTATTGGCTTCCTCCAACTATTAAATTGCAATATCTAACTGAAAAGTACATAAGTTTGTTCTTTTATGTATACACTGAGACTAAAAGAGATTTAATGAAATGGATAGCATTTTGTAAAAATGTCTAATAACTTTGTCTATAAAAAGTAATATCGCTTTAGATAAAATGTCCACTAAATTACCAATGCATAGATAGACATTCTGTACATATTGTGTGTAAGATAAAAACACAATTTAGGTTTATATGTAAGTTAAAGGAAAACTAAGAAACGTTTGTAATGGGCTATCCATGTAATGTACATCTACTTCAAGTAGATGCACATACATACATACATATCTATGTAACTTTACATTCAGACGAGTGTATCTAGTATGTATGTCTATATATATATACATTTGTAGGCACTTATATATGTATGTATATGTATTTGTAAAGGTAATGCCCTACACTTACCATCTTTACTGCCGAAAGCTGTTTTCAAATGCAGTGATAAAATGAGTAGGAGTACTACTATATCCATGTTGGTTAATGTTTTGGTTGATTAAGAATTATATGAGTGTGTAGTAATTTTTGGCCGACTCTTTTAAGATATCATTTTTTATTGGACACAATTATACTTGATTTAGATTTAGCACATTCACTTTGTAAGGATCCAGGGGCATTTATAGTTGAGTGTGTATGTGCATAGACACATACATACTAAATTCACTTATGTATCCTAAATTTGTAGTTTTCTATTGGACTATCTCCGCTAAAAGGAAAGACGCATCCTTATAGAAAATATGTATGTACATTCATGTACACTGATGCATATGAATTTTTGTCTGTATATGTGCCCCCTACCGATGTACATACATACATCCTAGGTAAGTAGATACAAAAGTTTTTAAGAACACCATGTAACAGCAGCCGGTCGCAAGTCCACACACACACTTCTAGGCGTTCCGGAAAGTGATTACATTAATATACATAACTTTGTTCGTATATGTGTATGTATTTATATATTAAAACTGAAAATCACTGCAACACTCTTTAAAACATAAGTCAAATTATATCAGTTTATAGGCTCATCATCATCTGCATTTATAGGTGTGTACATCTCATAAATGAAACGAAAAAATATGTTTTTTTTTTTGGCAAATTTAATTCACTGTAATAGAGTTATAATATTCCTTTTCCAGTCGCGAAACGGAACTAACAGACACATCGCAACTCCGGAGCATTACACCTGCAAACCTGGGATCAAAAGCTTTTTGGGTCTGGCGCCTGCGCCTCGCAGGCAGCTTTTGATGTAAATATTGGAAATATGACCTTTGTACATACAAAGATGCCATCTTCTACGATACCTCTTCCATTTTACGTGGTCCACACTTGTCAGTCCGCATCGCAACATATACATACATATATGTATGTATGCTCATCCCCTATGTACATAAATACACACATATTATTCTATATGGTATAACTCCTCTATGTACTTCTATTTATATGCATCTATCAATTTCGCATCTATGTAGCTGAATTGCATTTAAATACACACAATTTGTTTGCCCATATCAATAATATTTGATATTCCATTCTCATATCACATATTCCATTAGAAAATGAATGCATAGAATAAGGCAAAGTGATGGAGTTCTTCATGGACATCTTCTAGGTGTCGTCGTAGTTAAACTTAAATAGTATACATTACTTTAGTACTAGTTATTATCGGTATATTTTGGAAAGCCGTCTTTACTAGTGTAGCATCGGTTACGCCTCATGTATTCTTGACCTGCATCACTACCACTCGAAAGTTGGCCCTTGTAGTTGTTTTTGAAAAGCTTTCTTTAAAATTCTAAAATTAACCCTCTCATTTTAATGTTTGTGACTTGGTTTGGTGACAAATGAATGGAATGCTTCGTGATGAACACAGCCAAATAATAAATAATATACATTTTGAGACTAAGTCAGTTATAACTAAAAGTATAGATGATTCTTTAGATAATTAAATGAAGAACTTTGCAAAAATAAACCAAATGAAATTAGTTCAAACATTAAAAAAGCTTTCCAGTTTTAAAACATAATTCATTCACACATTTACCCTTTATGAATAAAAGTTTTAAGTCTACTTACCAATTCTTTTAGCATTAACTTTAAATGAACTAATTTTCAATATTCCACCCACGAATAGCTTTGAAATTTAAAATAATATATTTTTAAGTGTATTTTTAGTACAATCAAAATCCTTAGATTATCAAAATTAATCTCGTAATTAAAGATTCTATTTTTTAGCTACCACGCTTAATGGGTTCTCATCCCTTGACGCTTTAATCTTATTTTCTTTTGCATTCTTGTCGCCTGAAAACAAAAGTACAAGGTATAAATAGATTTTAGCAAGTAGTTTTGGTTTACATATTTTTATAAAGAACAAAAATAACTTGGTTTTTGGACAATCAACTGTCTTAGTATAAGACTAGCATAACCCAATGACTATTAAAAAGTAGTTAGTTATATAAAATATCTTTCTTTTGGTTATCTCAAAATATTTCTAGAAATTAATAACTTATGTCCAAAATATCAAGCTACTTGTTGTTAGCTTTATTTTCATTGGTTCCTTACATTAAAATTTGATGAAAACAATAATTGTTTATGTAAAAAATTTATAAATAAATTGATTTTTAAGACGTGTTTTTTCAAGGGCACAAAAAATTGTATAAGCAAATCCGCGAATTGTCGAGGGATTTACTTACATTTTTGTTTACTGCCACTTTCCGTCTCGAATTCTTCGAAATCAGCATTGCTCTCATCCATGGCATTCTCATCGTCCGTATATTGCGATCGTTCCAAGTCCCTGAGCTGAGCATTGAACTCATCACGGCGCCCTTGCAGAATCCTGTCTATTTCGGTGCTGCTCTTCTGAAGAAGCCTCTCGGTAATTTCATTGTGGTTCTGTGGCCGGTAAAATATGTGCGGCTTGGCTTTTGTTCGAATTTGTTGTTTTTGCTGCAGAGTTGACGTCTCCCATAGCTTAAAGTCTTTCAGTCGTGCCATTTTGGTCTCCAACTGTTTGATCTCGAGTTGTTTGCGTTTCCTATCCGAAAATAAAGATTCACGTTCTTTTTTTAATAACGCCCGCTCTTGCAGTTGTTGCTGTTCGAGTTTTCTTTCTATCTCAGCCTTTTTATCTTCTTTGGTTTTTAAACGCGTCTCCTCTTGGCAAAACTTTTGCAATGTGCCCAGCAGTGATCCAAACATACGCCGGTTTCGTGCTCTTGATTCGGAATCCGTTCCCTGAGCCTCCACAACCTCCTTTCTAGATGGCAATTCTCTTATTACTCTTGAATTGAGACGCGGCGTTGGCCCTCGGGTCTGCACCTCCTCATTGGCGGCCCGGGCGAATGCTGACTTTGCATCGTTAATTTTTAACCGGCGTTGCTGCTTATTTTTGGAGAACTCATTCCTCGTTGATTGGGTCTGTCTCTCATTGTTGAACTCGCTTCTCTTGTTGTCATCCTCGTATTTATATTTGTCCGTTCCAACAAAGCGACGAATGTTCTCATTTAGTGACACTAGCGACTGTTTGGCTGTGCTGAGTTCTGCTTCTAAATCACTCACGGATGAAATTCCAAGCTTCACCTCATCTGCCATTATTTATTTATAATCATAAATTCACGTAAATTGTACAATTTCAATGGCAACAACAAACAGTATTAAACAGTGGTGCAAGTAGTGTTGGAAAAGTGGATATTAATACTGAATTGAATTATGACAACTCTGCCAAAAAAAAAAAAAAAAAACATTGCATCTTTACGTCATTTCTCCACGTTTATAACGTTAGACGTATTATCTTATGTTTTATATACTGGTGAAATTAGTGTTGAGCAATGACACATTTAGTTGTGTTATCAATACTACAATTTTGGTGAAACGGAACTCTACTCAAAGCAAGCGAGAAATATTGAAAGATCTCGTCAAAATTTAAGTGTTTTTTTCGTGTATTATTGTAAAGATGGCATCTACAGGTACGTGGTTAAGAAATATGTAATATAAACGCTCTTTGCCGTGCAATATATGTGCAGATGTGTGTGTAACTGTCATTAAAAATTCTGTGCCAAATGCCCTCGTGGTTTAATTTCGACACGTAATACATACATACATACATATGTGCATGCATATGTACATACATGTACGTGCATATGAACAATTCCAGTTGATATGTACAAAGGCATTAACCAAAATTAAGTAGCACCTCATAGCTATATATCGGTACATACACATACATTCATATTAAATGATGATACTGCAGTTATTGTATGATGTAAAATATCTAAGAGTTTGCTTTACTCTTTTTTCCAGGCAAAAAAGGTAAAAAGAACAAGGGGACCGTCATATCGTTGCAATCATTTCTTTCGAACGGTGACACACCCGCTGGAACCACGCAAGTTTCAAAGAAGGTCCGAAATTTGGACGGCGACGACAGTGACGATGGGGGCCACACACTACCCTTAGTTTATCAATTGCCAACTGCTCCACGGGCAAATCGGATATTCGATGACGATTCTATTCCTCATAAGCCCCCATTTATAGCTTATATCAACAATTTGCCATTTGATGCAAACGAGGATGACATATACGAATTCTTTGGAAACATTAACCTGGTGTCGCTCAGGTTACCCAGAGAAGATGGCGATACTGGCCGCTCCCGTGGTTTCGGTTATGTTGAATTGGAAAACCGAGACGATTTGATCCATGTGCTCAGTTTGCCGGATCCATCCATTAAGGGACGTCGTATTCGTATCGAATTGTCCAATGAAAATGATCAGCAAAATCGCCAAAAGGGCAATCGCCGTTTTGAAGGATTTGGCAATAGTGACAGGGATAACAGGGACTCGGGCAATTGGCGCCGAGACAGTCAGAACAATGGCACAGGCTCGAGTGGTTATGGCAACAATTACGATCGTGGTTTCAATCGCGATCGTAAGCCGATTGCGGAACGCGAGGAAAATAATACACCTGGATCATGGCGCACCAGTGTCAGAACTCAGTCAAATGATTATTCACCTCCACGCAGAGATCCAGATCAGGGTGACAGATATAGGGAAGGACGTGGAAGACTTAATAACGAACGTTATTCAAGAGATGATGTCTCCAATAGTACTGCTGAAGAAAGACCCAGGTTAAATTTGAAGCCTCGCACGCTGCCATTGCCAGAGATTGTCACTAAGCCAGAAGAGGAGGAACCTGAGGCTGAGGTTACCGAAGTGAAAGCTGCATCATCAGCAAATGTATTTGGATCAGCTAAGCCAGTCGATACTGCCACTAGGGAATTGGAAATCGAAGAACGTCTAGCCGAAGCCCGCCGACAAGATAAAGCTCGTCAGGAGACAGAGGAGATCAATGAGAAACTGTCAGAGGTGCAAATAGACAAGAATGATAACGAAAGCGTCGCTCCAAGTGTGAGCTGGCGTCGTACGGATAACGAAGACAGCAAAAAAAATGCACAGGGTAATTATCCTACTTATGTTTATGCGTACTCTTTGGCTTATATGTTAAAGTATGCTTACTTATTCTAGATGAACGGCGTCGAGATGACGGAGAGTATAATAGATTCAATAAGCAACGCGATCGCAATGACAGGTGTGTGTAATGACAACACTAAAATGTTTTACACGGCGACAGCTCCTTTAAGCTGTCGGATCAAACTTGCAGAGACTTTTTAGTTGGAAATTGATAGAACTAATTTAACTTATAGACAAAATTGTAACCACAATATACAACAGAGATAGGTTTTACGTTAGCTAACTAATACACAAGTTTGTATAAGCTTGAAAGTCGGTTAAACCCAATGTTTTAGGTTTAGGCAAATCATTTACATAAGACAAAAACCATATACTTTATTGGCCAATTGACCTAGAAAGCTATAAAAGAAACCTAAATAGGTTATGGCCAGTTTAAATGTGTTTCTAAGGGATTAAAGATAGGATAGACTTTAACCTTTAACTATAAATTTGCACATTCTGACATATATTAATTATATTTCTTATTATTTTCAAGATATGAGAATTCCAAAGGAAAAGTAAACACAAAAGGTGATGGAAAGGTGCGAGAGGAAAGCAAAAGTAAACGAGATACGCGAAGCGAGCGTCCACTGCCGAAATATCAACCAAATCAGGCTGGACCGGTAAGTAAATCTAGATATAATTAATGCATTAAATCAGCAACGACTTAGCCTGTTCTTGCTAGGCAACAAATGAAAACCTATTTAGCTTTGAATCGGAATCTTAACAATACTTCATGAAATATTTAGATGTCAACCACAACTTAGACTAGATGCTGTGTCTATTGTTGAGTTAAGATATATTAAAAATCATCATATGTATTTTCGTTGCAGACTTTGCAATCTTCCAACAAATATTCTGGACTTGACGATGAAGGATCTGAATAATTAATATTTGTATGTTTCTAATAAACAATTAAATGAATTAAAATAATAAACACATACCGAAAAATCAATCTGAGCTGTGTGTTTCTCTTTTATATGGCTTCCCGGCACAGCTGTATGTAATCAGTTGTGCTATGACAGATTGGGATAGGTTACTTAAAATGTCTTTGACATATCTATAAATAATAAACAACAAATATTGACTGAGTTCGAATAACATCTAATTGTTTTTAATATTATCTTAGACAACAAAATGTCGTTTGCCGGTTATTTGTTTGTTCTACAAACCCATCCCTGGAATTGTGTCAGATTTAGCAAGCGAAAGTTCAGTCCCCATAGAATACATTCGCTATTAGTCAAGATATGAATCTGAACAGGTTTTCGTCTGACGAATCACAAATAACCACGTAGACGTGGAACAATGTACATGAAAATTGTTAATTTGAGCTTTACAAACTTCTTGATGCTTTTAATTAATGCTTTCCCCTGCCTGATTTGATTGTCAGTCGGAATATCTGAGTCATTTTTCCTTCCACAGTGATTGACCAAAGTTTGTTTTGTAGGTATACAAAAAAAAACCAAATAATTTATTTATTAATTATATATTATAAGTCTTGCAAATTGTAATTGTGGATAGTGTGCTCCAACATTTAAGAAACTCAAACACAAAAAATACTCAATATTCATTGGTGTACATTCTTAAACCGATTACAACTCATCGTGTTCACTCTGTTCTGTTTCTGATTTGGAGTCATCCTTATCGTCCTCTTCGTCATCATCATCTTCGTCATCCTTGTCTGAGGATTTCTTGGCCTCCTCTTCATCCTTCTTACGCTGTTCTTCATCCTGAGCCTCTTTTACCTTCTTCTCACCAGTCTGTGTTTCCTTAACACCAGCTGCTGCCTTAGATGCTAACTCGACGTCGTCGGTGATGAGGACATTGTCGAATATCGTGCCAGACTTCACTTGCCACAAATCGAAGCCAAGTGTGCACACTTCCTTACGGAGGTAGAGTTTATCATCTGGAGTGTATTCTGGGTTATCGATCTCTGGATGCTCCCAGGCTCCTTTGTAGTTAGGGTTATCCAACTGCTTTGGTTGCCATTCACCCTTGAAATCTGGATTGTCTACCATTGGTGGCTCCCATTCACCATCCATCTCATCATCCCAATCCTCTGGCTTGGTGGCATCGGGATCTGGGATATGTTCTGGCTTGTCCCAATCCTCTGGTTTCTTATCATCGGGGTCGGGAATGGTGGCCTATTAAATAATGAAATTGAATAAAAAATTAAAATTCACATTCTAAAATTTTTCTCGCAGCGTTTTTTCTATATACTAACCTTATCATCCCAATCTTCTGGTTTCTTTGCATTTGGATCCTTGATTTTCTTTGGTGCCAGGAAATCCCAATCGTCTTCGAGGTTTCCAGATTCAACTTTCTCGTTATCGATAAGAACTTCGTAGGTGTTATCTGGTTTCACGATAAGCGTGTAGAAGTGAGTGTACACGTCATCTTTGCACCTGATATCCTTGTTAATCAAATGGTTCTTTCCCTTGTAGCTGAAGATGACATGGACTTTCTTGGTGCCGGGTCCGCAAATATCTGGACCAAACATAATTTCATAGGGCGACTCGCCGTGCATGTCGGTCTGGTCTAGGGAGCAATCGAACAGCTTCACATAACCACCACCGCAATCGATATTCTGTTCATGTTTCACAGAGAACTGAATAACCAGGGGCTTATCTTCATTGGAGAAACCATCGAATTTCCTGGACACGGCATAAAAACGGGCATCTTGAGATGTCTGGATTCCTGTTGAAAAAGAGGCGTGGGGTTATGTTAAAAATATCCAAATACCTACTAAGGCATATATATTTCAAATATACACGTATTTGTTTATCTATGTATGTATGTGTACATGTGCGTCATTTGGAGAACACATTTGGGAGAGAAAAATTCGAATAATTTTGTCACCCGCTAAATTGAAAATCTCTATTCCTCTATTCAATTTGGCGATATCTCGAAAATCCTTTTGAAAAAGGTATTTTTATGAATCGAAAACTACCATTTTTTGCATTTTATGAAATTACGAAAAAGGATGCGTTTGTTCTTGCGATTTCTGAGCAAATGGCTCGAAACACTCCCTTAAAAAACACAGAAATTTTCATATTTTAACTCACCTTGATCTGCCTTTTCATCATTGAAGAAAGAGCCCGAAGAAAGAACAAATTTACCCAGCTCCTTTCCAGGATGTTTGCTGTATATCCACGTGTCCTCCCAGTTTGCTGTTTCATACATAAAAGAAACAAAAGTGGATTAACAATAAATATCCACCGGCACAATCCAATCCAATCTATTTACCACTGTCGAAGTTCTCCTTCAAGAACACTTCTCCGCTGACATAGCCAGCAATTGCCAAAAATGCAACCAAAATTCCGTGCATTTTAAAAACGACCGATTCACAAGACTCCACAAATTCGAATAAATTTTTTTATTTTTTTCGCCGTGGACCAGAAGCCGCCAGGGTGGGTGAAAATGCAGAAAACGCCGGCAATTCGGTTTTTAGGTATGGAGAATTATGTGGGTGAAAGCGGGATGTATGCTATACTGAGTGGGTAAACGCGTTGTAATGGTTTGATTGGTCACATGTGGACGAATCACAATGTACTACGTATGTTTCGATATAACCAGAACCAGTGGTGTTTTCCGATAAAGTCAAGTTCATGTAGATAAGTGAAAATATTGGATTAAAAGGTGGACCTTAGATGTACAGAAATAATTTGTTGATTGATATTCCTAACTCTCGCCTTTCTCCTTACTCGATACTAGATTGGCTATTTCTTAGAATATCTAAAAATATTTTTAGCCTCATGCTATTCTTTATTGACATATCTAAATATATTATTAACCAGGGTACTATTTTTCGTAATATCTTAAAATATTGTTTTAATATTAAAAAATATTGTTAGCCAGGCTACTGTTTATTGAAATATCAAAATATATTGTTAGCCGGGGGTACTATTTATTGTCATATCTTGTCAAATTGTTAGCCTTGCTAACAAGGAATCGAACTAGTTCAGAGCACATCACTCGCCATGTCGTTCTCCTATAGAAACCGTACATTTCTTTTGGATTCCTTTCCTGGTCTTGGCGATCTTGAGCAGGATGATCAAGTGCATTTTGTGGCTCAGATGGAGTTAAAAATAAAAAGAATTATCGAAGGAGCATATTTTGACCCGGGTGCACTTTGCGAGATTAATGCGTCGATGCCTTACAGTCTCAACATTGATGAGTTCTGGCACCACTCCGTTCCTTTTGTCCACAAGGTAAGTCCAATAATTATCAAAGGAGTCTTGCATGTAAATTAACCATTTGCAGATCTTTATAGTGCTGCTGACAAATCTTAATACGGGACAGAAAAAGTTGGTCTATGCTGTCAGCTGCTTCCCAAATTCTGAGCTGGAAGCGAAGAGATTTGTAAGTCCACATCTTAATATTTATTAAGAACAAAATATCGTTTTTTTGATACTCCAGCTCACTAATGCAGACGAGGTGACAGACGCTATAGTCTGTGTTATGGAACAGCTGCCACAATGCCATCTTAAGAATATTGTGGCACTGGTGTCGGACCGCAACCGGTTGAATGTCCAGGCTCTGCAGGACGCAGCATTCATTTTGGGTCATCCTCTACCTCCTGTGGTGTTGGATTCTACCAACCTTGTAGGCAAGTTCAACATGGACAAAGATGCCTTCACCACTGGTACCATGGACCAAATATTGGTGACGCCTTTCGAGAGGTCTACATATATCAGCCAGCTGGAAGAGATCGAGAAGCTCTGTAACTCATCAGACTACAACACGCTCGCATTGCTATGGAACTTCTGCACTTCCACGGAGAAGGTGCTGAAGCAGGTGTTCGAGTTAGATGCCAGCATTACCAGCTTCAGCATCCAGCACCTTTCCAACGATAAGGTGGAGGCATACGGCCGTAGTGCGGTCAGCCAGATCCCTTTCATGGAGAAGGAGCTGTGTGCTGAGGTAGGAATAGTACATTTCTTGGTGTACGAGGTGGCCCTTAATGGGAATATATAGTTTAAGTACACATGCACATATGTATGTACATTTTTAAATAAACACTATAAACAATAAAGTAGTCTCTGAAATACATACATATGTATGCATACAAGATTTTTCATCTCGAATTACAAAACTCAAAACAACTGCATGAATTTGGAGGTCGCAGCTTAAATTAGGATCTGTTAGTTAGTTTTATAAACAAACAAAAATAACAAAATTAAGTTATATTTTCAATTCGATCAAAAATTTTAAGTTTTATTAAGTCACTTTTAAAATATTCAAAGAATTAAATTGGCGCTCTGTAAATTCGCTTATTTTTCCTGAATTCGCTTAGATTTAGTGAGCCAATTCGTTTCTCTTTCTTGAAAACTGGCCAGCTGTGTGAAAGGGACGACTATATATGCAGCAACTGCTGGACCAATCAGAGCAGACCACGCAAATCAGCACAGAGTTGCTCTCGATAATCAATTTTGTAATGTGCCGCCAAATTTGAATGGATATTTATAAAAACGTTTAAATTATAATCGCAAAAAATAAATTAATATGAGGATTGGGTATTCATTTTACAACAAAAAATATAAATCCTAAATTTATTTGAAATCTAATTTAGTGATTGCTGCACGTCCACTTTTAAAAACAGCGAAAATGTGAATGCAACTGAAATAACGGTAGAAAGAAAATATTTAAGAACAGTTGCCTTATGTATAGAAACATATTACTTGTCATTAAAGTACACAGCCATAGAAATGGAGCAATGCAACTGATTTGCATAAATATAGGCAGTGAAACATTGCCAAGAACAGATCCCAGGCGTCCGAATGTCATGATCAACAACAGAACCATAGTTCTAAAAAAGAGAAATTAAAATTTATAAACAAAAGGAATTCAATTCAAATTTTGTAGTAACTCATTACCTCATTAATGTGGGAAATATTACAACAGACATGCTGATAATTGTCGTAGCACAAACACCCATCATAGTCAGGTAAATTGAGGATAATATTAGAGTCGTTAGCGTGGTCTTTGAAAAGTATAGACCACCAACCAAGAATGTTGATATAAAAAGAAATACCTCTGTCAGAATTTTTCAAACGGATTTTTAATAGGTTTCGATTTAAAGGTTTATGCTTAAACTTACTCAATATGTGGTTGGCCACTATCGATATTCGCAAAAAGGGAAAAATCAAGATAAAACCAGCCAATCCCACTGCAGCAACAACTATATTATCAATATACATATCCGGATCCTGATGCTATACATATGTGGGTCATTATTTTAGATTCATAATGCTTGGGAAAATTGAGCTCCTACCTACTATATCGCATTCCTCCTCCATTGATATCCTGTCAATTTGCCTGCCATGCGTATTATGATCAAGAACTGCACACATACTGGTGTCATTGATCCCTCTGATCCGAAATGTATGCATGGTGGCAAAAATTTGAGGTAGCCACAATCGAACCGAATTAACACTGCGGATCGATTATAAAGATATCCATAATCAAATGAACTTCGAAGATCATGCTTACCACATAATCTGACAAAAGTGTAGACAATACACCTGAAGTGATAAGCCCAGAAATGGTTTAGAAAACATTGGTCTTAGCTGCATGAGTCCATCACAAAACTTTTTCTTTGCCAACTTATATCGTTCATATTTCGATCTTCTCGGATTTGGATTATTTATAACATCTGAGCGATCTGGTGTGGCATCGGTAAGCTTTTTCACCTTCAGAAACAAAATATTTTAACTTTTCTGTTTAAATTACTAATTGCTCAAAGAAAACAGTTGCCTCACCGGATAGCTATCACGACTTTTGCGGTTGTTCAGGGCATAAATGCGCTGTAAGGATATCAGAGCTTTATTGTAGTTACCTTGGGACATCAAAAATTTGGGACTTTCGGGAAGAAACATATGCAAAAAGCCACTCAAAAGACTTGGCAATGCAGTGATAGCAATAAATATTTGCCAAGTATGAACTGTAAGTAAAAAATTGAGAATTCATTAAAGGCATTTAATACGTTAATCCATTCTTGCGTACACTGCAACTGGCCTACATTAAAAAATATATGCACCGGCAGGAGACAATATGCCATTATGGGTAAGATCATGCTTCCCACAGAGACACTGAGGCCAACAAATAGCATTACGTACGTTCTATGTTTTTTACCATGAAACTCAGCCAGATAGCTGACCACCACAGCAAATGGTCCACAAATTCTGAACATAAATGAACCGTTAATTATATGTATAAAGCATTCAATAATATCGTTTATATATACCCACATCAGACCATCGATAAATTTGAACACCATTAGCTGCAAAAAGTCCTGACTGAAGGCGGCACAAAGTACAAAGAAACCATCAAGCCAACCGCCACAAATCAAGACCACACGACGACCCATCGTATCAGCAATGAAGCCCCATGGTATGGCCGAGAAAATCATGCCAGCATAGGTCGCTGCATTCAGCATTCCCCTATCTAATAAAGTCAATTTCAGATCACATTCCGCCGAGGGCATGACATAGGACAGGGTGGCAGCAGAAAATACCATGGCCGTTAGGCAGGGCACAGATGAGATCAGGATGAACACATTGAAGAGTCCAAAACCGCATTCCGCGATGGCTGTTTCAAAATCGGCCGCCTCCACCTCAGCCATAAACCAATAAAATGATCCAAAAAACTTTTCAATATTAGATTTAACATTCAATTTTGTTGTCAAATTCGATAA
Organism: Drosophila paulistorum; assembly: GCA_018152135.1. Lineage (NCBI taxonomy): Eukaryota > Metazoa > Arthropoda > Insecta > Diptera > Drosophilidae > Drosophila > Drosophila paulistorum. The sequence goes on from JAECXG010000690.1 coordinate 2,498,273, forward strand.
GTTCTATGTTTTCCGTACAACAATCAATTCAATGAAAATTTAAATTATTATAAAGACTAAAATTAAACTAAATATCTATGAGAACTTGACATTTGCTGGATTAGGTAGATATATAGATAATACGCCGGAAACTGCAACAATATGGTGTAAATTGATTATCAAGTTTTTATTTCTATAACCAAATTGACTAAACTTACCCAACAGAACTGAAGAAACCATTATAAAGGGCGGCATACAGCCAGTTGTCATTAATACCGGAAATAGCAAATTGCCACAAACCGAACCAAGACGACCCCACATCATGGCTATGGCTACAACCAGAGAACTAAAAGCAAAACAAGTAATTATTTAGTTTGGAAATCGTCAGTGAAGCACTTGACCAATTAACTAACCGTAATTGAGTGGGAAATAAGGCTACCACAGCTCCCAAAAGGGATGAAAATGAAATGATAGTTATAGTTTGGAATGTTGCTGATATAATCAGAGTCATCTGGCTGCTGATGGAGAAATATAAGGCAAAACCCAATAAGCCAGATGCAAAAAGACCATAGGCTGCAAAATACAAAGAATTATTGATAAAATTAACCACTTTAAACCATGGCAAATATTACTTACTCAGCAAACGATTAGCTCCCAAGGCTCGGACTATAACGCCAGCAAACAAATAACCCACAAATCCGGAAGATGAAACTATAATGTTGTTCATGTACATAGCCATGGATATGGGCAAAGGCTAAAACATACAATCACATGAAATCTATTCTCTCTCACTGACTACTCAGGCTTACCTCACTACATGAATTAAGTATATCCTTAGATGATTCATCTTGCTTTTGAACACTGTACTCCAATATGGAACACATGCTGGCCGATGATACCTCCGCATCGTCCTCATACAAGGTTTCATATTCGGCAGTGGAGGCAAAAACTTGAGGTAGCCACAGCCGAATTGTATTCATGCCAAGAAATATGCAAAATTGCATAGTATAACAGTGTACGGACAGACCCAGAAGAGGCTTTAGGAACATGGGTTTCATTTGCCTGCAGCCTGCCTTTAAGCTCTGCAAACAAGAATGTGTTCCAGGCTCTGTCTTCTGTACGTTGTTCTCTTCAATGGTAAATACGGCCTCGTCCTTTTGGGCTTTGCGAACAGGAATTTCTTGAACAAGAGTTGTGATCTGCAAGAGCATGATCATGTTAAAATATGCTCTTAAAGTTCTCTCCTTACTCACCGGATAGGTTTCTTTAGATTTTCGCGTATTCCAGACATAAATTAATTGAAAAGTTTGCAATGCTTCCTCATTACGTCCATGAGCCATGAGATATCGAGGACTCTCTGGCATTACGATAAAAATCAAGCCACTAAACAAACTTGGCAGTCCGCAGATGAATAAATAAATTTGCCAACTATGAACTAAAGAGTTATTTAAAATTTTGCTAAGATGACTCAAAGCTCTTAAACTTACTGTTCAGATAGCCAAATAACTGGAAATCCCAATCCCTGGGATATACTCCCCATGCGAGCAAAGGTAAGACCAACATTGCCAAGGACGTTATCATGCCAACCACCATGAGGACACTGGATCGATGTTTGGGTCCATGCATCTCAGTCAAATAAGTGAACAGCACAGCAGCTGGACCATTTATACTGAAAACGAACACTAAAACAATTGTTTAATTGGAATTAAATTTGAAATACTTACACAAGGCCTCCAAGAAATTTGAAAAGGACTAGCATCCAAAAATTTTGACTCAACGCACTACCGAAAACACAAATCATATCTATCCAATAGCCATAAAGTAATACCTTACGTCGTCCCTTGGTATCGGCTAAATAGCCCCAAGCTATGGCAGAGAATATCATTCCACCATAGCCCACAGCGTTTAGGACACCCTTATCATTGAGGGTCAATTGAAGATCACATTCGGCAACGGGTAAAATATACGACACGGAGCTGGATTCAAAATTACTGGCAAATGTCGCTAATATAGCCACAAGAAATAACATGAAATTGAAGAGGCCAAAACCAGCTGCCTCGATGGCCTGATCAAAGTCGGCGGCTGAGTCTTTAGAAGTCATTTCTTCCATACTTGGATTATCATTAGTGTTAGTCGTCATTGTCTGATCTATATAACAAAAAGAGTTAAAGAGTTTTTAATAGGGTTAATTTGAAATATTAAATTAACTGACTATGTAATTTATGAATTAATTTGTTATGTTAAATTAAAAGGACAAATCCTTTATTATACCAAAAAATGCTTGGTTAACTATGTTTTATCTTTGATTCTTACCTTTCTCCACCTTACCATTGATACTTTCAATATTATTCACTGACATTTTTGTTTCACAATTTTCACTTTTCCACACCTTTGATTTTTGCACTTATCCTTTGAATTCCGAGCACTTGCAAAGTTGACTTGACAATGATCGTGGCTAGTGATCTACACGGGCTTTTATGTGAAGAATCTTTCAGAGGATTCTGCTGTTATCTCTACTCTCTGAAGGGAGACGCTTGCATTATCTTTCACACCTGTTGCCGATCTTTTGATAAAGACAATAAGGTAGCAAAGTGATCATAACTTTAGTGGGAGGGCTTTAGCTTTTTTTTATTTTCTTGGTGAGTCAACTTTTATGTTGATTTATTTAATTTGTGTTTTATCTTTAAGGCTTGAATGATGCAATACAAAGAAGCCGACTACAAATTCATAAAATTTTCCTGAATTTATTTATCACAATTAAATTAACAACATCAAGATTCATTTAGAAAATGTATTATATGCCAAGAAATATCTGAAAATGTTTACCCCTTAAATGTATTCAGACTTGATGTATACCAAGTATAATAATCTTAATAAGTACTTTGTTTTCATAGCAGTTATATAAGTAATTACGTTAGTAGTTATCTCTAGGAAGACGTAACTTTTGATGGATTTGGTACAAATATTGAGAGCGCGCCAGCCACTATAAGGAAAGAGTGAAAATATTTTCCAATTATCAAAATAAATTGTTTAACAAAGAAAACACCTACATATAAGAGCAGCAGAGACCATTAAAAATGGAGGCATACAGCCAATTTGTACAAATATCGGGAATAATAAGTTTCCTGAAAGGGCACCCAAGCGGCCGCACATCATGCAGGCAGCTACGACAACAGATCTAACAAGATATTTAAGAATATATATATGTATCAATTTAAATGTAAACAATATTTAAGCTAAACTCACCGCAATTGGGTAGGAAAAAGGGTCACTACGGCACTCATTAGAGATGAGACTGAAACAACTGTTACGGTTTGAAATAATGAGGAAACAATCAAAGTCATTAGACTATTCACAGAGAAGTATAGAGCGAAACCAAGTAGACCAGATAAAAAGAGGCCATAGGCTATAAAAATAATATATACAACTTTTTAGAAGAAAATACATTTTTATATAGCTTAATGAACTTACTTAACAAACGTTTGGCGCCCAAAACTCTAACAATGCCGCCCGCAAAGAAATATCCAAAAAATCCAGTTGCTGATACTATAATATTATTCATATACATATCTATGGATATGTTTATAGGCTGCAATGACAGTGAGCAAGCAAAACGATAAGATCTTGTGTTATCTTAACACGTTTATCTCACCTCAGAACATATATTCTCATGATTCGTCAAAGTTTCAGCAGTCTTATTAACGCTATACTCCAAAATGGTGCACATGGTTGAGGAAACATCATCCTCGCCAGCATGAAGAGCTACATATTCCGCGGTGGAAGCAAATAATTGTGGCAGCCATAGGCGAATTGTATTCATTCCCAGAAATATACAAAGTTGCATGGTATAACAACGCAAGGATATCAAAAGCAACGGTTTATGAAATAAAGGTCTCATTTGTTTTAGACCCTCTAAAAATGAACGAGATTTGGGTTTGGCAGGCTTTGCTTTGTTATTGGGCTCTACAGTAAATATGGCTTCATCTTTATTGGATTTACGATCGGGTAACTCTTGTATAAGTGATTTGATCTAAAGAAAAAGATTTCAAAAAAATGATCTTATATTCAACGAAGTTTTACCCCAGAGTTTTTACTCACCGGATAGGAATCTTTCGGTTTACGCGTATTGAAATAATATATTGTACGAAATGATTTTAATGCCTCCTCATTGCATCCTTGACCCATAAGAAAACGAGGACTCTCGGGTAGAATGATGAGTATTAGTCCACTCAAAAGACTTGGTAGACCACACACAAACAAATAGATTTGCCAAGTGTTTACTGAAATGGGATTAAATAATAGCTTTTTATTAAGGATATTTTTAAAACTTACTCTGGAGACTGTCAAATAATTGAAAGTGCCAGTCCTGCGGAAATATGGCCCAGGCAAACAAAGGCAGGGCTAGCATAGCAGTTGATGTTATCATTCCGACAATCATTATAATAATGCCTGAATGCTTTGGTCCATGCATCTCAACCAAGTATGTGAAAAGCACCGCAGCTGGTCCATTTACACTGATTGATTGGAAAATTTTCACTTTTCGGACAGTTTTGGTTGAGTTGTACTTACATTAAACCTCCCAAAAACTTGAATATTACCAGCATTATGAAATTCTGACTCAAAGCACTGCCAAATACGCAGACAGCATCAGCCAAAAAGCCATAGAGTAGAATATTACGACGGCCTTTTGTGTCAGCCAGATAGCCCCAAAATATAGCAGATATCATCATGCCAGCATAGCCGACTGCATTCAAAATGCCCTTGTCATTCAGTGTCAATTGAAGATCACATTCAGCGATGGGCAATATGTATGACATGGTGCTGGACTCAAATATACTCGCGAATTGCCCACAAATGGCCAGGAATAATAGGATGACATTATAGACACCCAACCCTGATGCTTCTATGGCCTTGTTAAAGTCAGCTGGAGAATTTTCATCACTGGAAGATTCTTCAGTTTTCCCACCATCACTGTTGATTTCTGTGAATTAATTGTTTTTATGTTCAACAGAGTTTATCTTTTTTAGCTTATCCTTTACCTTTTGTCTTATCGCTTTCCGAATTAGCACTGTAGTTTTCCGACATTATTCATTAAAATCTAAACAAATCTTTCAGATGCGTTTACTCAGACCCGTTGAGAGAAAATGAGATTTTTAAAACAAGACACATTTGTTTTTATCCAAGTAAACTGAAGACTCATTGAAATAAAGATTGTATTATCTTGAAAAAGATTTAAGAAAAAACTTGCTTTTATAATTGGCTATAAAACAGTTTACATTCATTTTATAATATAATAACCATAAAATTTATAGTATTTAGTATATTCATAAAAATCGTCACAAAATGGTAGTAGAATTTTCTAATACGTCATCGTTTGTTGGGGACATTCATTAATTACGTTAACTTTGAAAGAGGGAGGAAAATGGGCGTAAGAAAAGTACGAAAAATCGTTTATAAAGTAAAAAATATATATAGAAAAAATATAAATATATACACCCAAACGTTATTCATTAGTTTCCCTTTTTAAATAGTGATATATTATTCTTAAGTTTTTCAGTCTTTTTCAATTTAAATTTTATATAAGGGGAAAGAGGTGTTCCAACGAAAACTCTCTAAATCTCACAATAGGAGCGGGAAGAAGGGCAGGGAAGCTAAATTGCTTGCTTGAATAAGCTAATCACATTTCTAACAAAAGTAATAGATACAAATTTATTGCTTTTAGTATGTATGTATATATGTATTTTACACCTATTTGTTTCTATCTATCTATGTTTATCTATAAATCTATATAAATTTGCATTTTGTTTGATCCTAACAATTCTCAAATTATCCAAACGAAAATATGAAAACAATTCAAAAATTCCAATATCTCTTTTCTTCGGAAAAACCTTGTACACCTTTCGTTTATTTTGCCAAACTTTATTTCCATTCAAAGTTTACTTTCGGTAAATGCTTCAGTATAAAGTTTTTTATATTTGTCTGACTTTAGATCTATATTTAAAGGCCAGTTATGGAAAAATAGAAAAGAGCAATTTCCGTTTAATGAATACGTTAAAAAAGAATTATTATATTATATAGATTTATCCCAGAAATTTATTTCTGGGCCCAAAAGAATTTATTTGCAATTTGTAAAAGTAAAAATTACAAAAAATATTTCATTTTTATTTTATAAATAACACTTATACAATAATCTACCAATAATAAGTAAGTACAAATTGAGAAATGAAATGTAAAAGCTCAAATTAAATAGCATTAAAATGGTCTTAATAGTTAATTTATGAAAATGTTGCCTTTGCAGGATTGGGAAGGAATATTGAGAGCACTCCAGAGACTGCAAATGAAAAGAATGTTTTAGTAAGGGAAGGGAAACTTTTTTGACTCAAAAACTTACAGAGCAGCACCGAGGAAACCATTATAAATGGAGGTAAGCAGCCAATTTGTATGAAAATGGGGAAAAGCAAATTGCCTGACAATGCACCAAATCGACCACACATCATGGCTATGGCTACGACAACCGTTCTAAGGAGCCAACCAGGACAAATTTATTATAGAAAAAATAAGGATACAGGGAAATTGTATAACCTACCGCAATTGTGTGGGAAACAGAGCGACCACAGCCCCCAAAAGCGAGGAGACTGCTATGCCAGTTACAGTCAGGAATGTGGCTGATACAATTAGAGTCATCAGACTGCTGACGGAAAAGTATAGCGTTAAGCCAAGTGTGCCAGATAGAAACAGTCCATAAACTAAAAATAAAGGGGTTAGGGGTTAAGTATTAACTGAAAATTAGAACAAGTTAAGACTTACTCATCAAACGCTTGGGTCCCAAGGCTCTCATAATGGCACCAGCAAAGAAATAGCCCACAAAACCAGTTGCCGAGACAATAATATTATTCGTGTACATGTCCATTGAAATGTGGAGCGGCTTTACAATGGGGCAATCAATTGTTAGCTTAATTTAGAAAATTTTGAAACTTTTTTTCTAACTTACCTCAGAGCATTTGGCCTCATAATTAGTTGTAGTCTCGGCTGTTCGATTGACACTGAACTCCAGCACTTTGCACATGCTGGCCGATACATCTTGGCCAGCATATAGAGCCTCGTACTCGGCCATCGAGGCAAATAGTTGGGGTAACCACAGGCGTATGGTGTTCATGCCCAGAAAGATGCAAAATTGCATGGTATAACAACGCAGGGACATCAGGAGCAAAGGCTTATGAAACAATGGTTTCATCTGTTGCAGGCCAGCCCGAAGGCTGTCCAGCAATGTTCGGGACTGTTTCTTTGAAGCCTGAGTTTCTGTAGAATCTGGCAGCTCAGTCTTCTCCTCAATCGTGTAGATGACTTCATCCTTGTTGGCTTTCCTATTTGGCACTTCTTGAATAAGAGCTTTGATCTTTAAAAGAGAGTGAAATATACATTAGAAGGCTTACTACAGAAATGTATTAGTTTAACTGGCATTGGGCTTTACTTACTGGATATGACTCCTTGGGTTTACGAGTGTTGTAATGGTAAATGGTTTGGAAAGCCTTTAAGGCCTCCTCATTACGTCCTTGTGCCATGAGAAATCTTGGACTCTCCGGCATTATGATAAAAAGCAGACCACTGATAAGACTTGGCAAGCCGCAGATCAACAAATAAATTTGCCAACTGTGAACTAAAAACAAAAACTCACTAAAATCCGTTATTTTTAAGCTTATAGAATAGTTTTACTTACTGTCCAGATAGCCAAATAGCTGGAAATCCCAATCCTGGGGAAAAACAGCCCATGCAAGCAGAGGTAAGGCCACTGTTGCTACAGAAGTAACCATGCCAACAACCATAAGGACACTGGATCTATGTTTGGGTCCATGCATCTCAGTCAAGTAGGTGAACAGCACAGCAGCTGGTCCATTGACCCTTTATATGAATTAATCAATGCATTAATATCTCAACTCTCAAAAAGATATAAAACATTGTTTTACTTACACCAAACCCCCCAGAAATTTAAACACCACCAACATCCAGAAATTCTGACTCAAAGCACTGCCAAGCACACAAATTGCATCTATCAGATAACCAGAATAAAGAATCTTTTGACGTCCCTTTGTATCGGCCAGATAACCCCAAGCTATGGCTGACACAATCATGCCGGCATAGCCCGTTGCATTCAATATTCCTTTATCGGTGAGAGTCAAATGGAGATCACATTCGGCAACCGGCAGTATATATGACATGACACTAGACTCAAAAATGGCGGCACATTGAGCGGGAATGGCGACCAACAGTAGAATCAGGTTAAAGCACCCAAAGCCAGCTGCTTCAATTGCCTTATCAAAGTCAGCGGGAGCATTATCACTGGGCGTATCGGTGGGAGTGACTGAAGGAACCGTAGTACTATTCGAAATGCCATCTGTCTCGTTCTCAGAGTCTAATTAAATCATAAGAGAAAAGATTATAATCTTAGAGATCTTCTTATAAACTTTACTTTACAATAGACAAATATTTGTTGACTAGTTAGTTATCTCTTTATACCCTTGCGTAGACAAAAGACAGCACCACGAAATTGTTCCATCAACATAATCTTCTCCCTACACCTTTATTATAAAACGTAACGTCAGAACAACATTTTATCAAGATCGGACGACTATTTCATTGGGTTCCTATTAGAATACTATACTTAACAAATATCCAATATGATTTGATTTCATAATAATCATCAATATATTAAATGCTTCGGGATTTGTTTACTTTGGCTTAAGTATCTTTGGCCTCTTTACTTTACCTTGACCTCTAGGTAGGGCCACAAAAACTTGAAGGGTATATAAAATTCGGCATGAATGAATCTGGTTTTGAGCTTAGATTACAATTCACATATATAACACTTGCACTCCATTAAAAAAATGAAATTATGAGTCTTTAATAATTTAATGGTTTTTATATCCATTTACAAAATTATACGCTTGAAATTTTGCTCATTTTTTAAAATTGAATCCTTGGCACAAATTTTACCTTTTATATTTTCACTATCCACTTTTTCTATATGCTTTTCCGACATTATTGCTGCGATTGCAAAGATATCACTTTATATATTTATATATATTCGAAGCTCTCACAATTGGCTTGCACTTGAGAATTAATTTGTTCAATTAAAGTATGGAAAATTCTTAATTGAAAAGGGACACCAAATAAACAAAGAAATTAATAGTTTATATCACAGATCCGTGGATACGTTTATCATTGTCAACTTGTCCACTTGCTTTGAGTGGTTGGTGAGAAATGATCTCAATATGTGAATGGTAGAAGCTTTTATCAGTAGTGAGAGATGCCTGGATGAATGATTCTTATCAGTGCCATGATGCTTATATAAATTTTTACGACTTACTCGTTTGCATAAGGCTTACACTATTTCTTTTGAGTGAACAACTGTTTACTTATTTTAATTTTTTAGTTTCCATCATAGAATTGGCCTGGAAACTGAAGAAATCGTTTAGAATATAAAAGGACATCTATTCATAATGGCATCCTATATTCATCAGTTTTAGAACACTACGTCACGTTGTGAAATGTTTGTTATCTCTACCCACACGACAAAAGAAGCTGATGATGATCCCTAATCTCGTTATTCCATACATCTTGAACATGCTTGATTTAATCTCTTCACCATGACTATACAGAAATCTCGGATTTGTTACTAATGAGTGACGTGCGTGTTTTCCAACGTGAACATTACTCATTGGTGTGCCAAAATCAAAGTTTATTTCTTATTCCGTAAAGCAAACATAAACTAAGTACTTAAAAGCTATATAGACAATATTTGCTGTCATATGTAAGAATAATAATATGTACATTTGCAGTCTCCTGGAGTTGTTGCATTATTCGATGCTATCGACCAATTTGCACATCATACGATCATGCTGATAGCTAGGATCATTTTTAGCTGCACTCGACTCCAATGGATCAATTTCCATTTTAATTTTAGCTCCACCATTCTCACTATCATCGCCTAGAACAGGCAGACCAGCGAAGACATTATTCACTATATCCCGAACACGTTCCAGGTGCTTTTGAAATCGTGTAGCTGTCTCTACACGTTGGCGCTTTTGCATTTCCATCATGACACGCAAAGTTTCACGGGCCTGATGTGGACGAAACTCATTGAGCAAATGATGCATGTTGACAAACAGCAAGCTCAAGTCGTCAATCTGCCAATAATAATCGAAATTGTTAGTATCATTTCGAACTATAAGTGTATATATGTAGGCTCTTACCTTCTCTGTCCGTCTTGGACTGTCCGGATTAAGTATTAGAAAATCTATGAGGTCGAGAAAATTCACCAGTAGCGAATGATTCAATTTCTTTAATTCCTTGCGACGATCAAAGTGTATGGGTATCAATCGTTTGATATTCTGTGACTCCAGGGAGCGAATCATCTCGTCGTTATTATATGGGATCCCAAACATATTGTAGACTTCATGTTGTGAAGGGGGCGGAGGTGGGCGCGGGGCTCGATTCCGACGGATATTTTCTTCTGTATAATTGCTGATATACCGCTCTGGCGGCATTGGCAAACTGGACACTTGGGTTTCGGGATTGGACATATTGGTTGGTTAATTGGTTTTTTAAAGCTGCAGACCTGTTTCTCAGTTTCTAAATACACCCAACACACAATATATAAATCTTTTATTTATATTCCGCAAATTTTCAGAGCGCAGAAAAACAAAACAATCTTTTTAGTGTGACCAGTTTCCGGAATATACCTAAATCTCGAAAATATTTATCGATTTCGCCCGCGTTTTAAAAACGCGTGAGTAAAACGCCCGCGTTTTAAAAACGCGTGAGTAAAACGCGTGAGTAAAACGCGTGAGTAAAACGCCCGCGTTTTAAAAACGCGTGAGTAAAACGCGTGAGTAAAACGCGTGAGTAAAACGCGTGAGTAAAACGCCCGCGTTTTAAAAACGCGTGAGTAAAACGCTCGCGTTTTAAAAACGCGTGAGTAAAACGCGCGAACATAAAAACTGCGGCGAGAGGGCCAAAAAGTTACGGCGATTTTTGGGGCGAAAAATAAATAAATAAAAACTAAAAAAAATTAACGCTATCGCTGAAAAAAACATATTCAAGATGATGAAACGAAAAACAAGCGAGATTTGGTGTTTTTTTAGGGCAATAGATGACACATTTGCCCTTTGCAACATATGTAAAGCCAAGCTGTCGTACAAGACGACAACAACAAATTTGAGCAAACATATGAACAGAATGCATCCCAATGTGTCCCTGTCGCGCGACCAGAAGTACAGGATACAGCCCATTTCAGGCATAATTGATCGCAATCGAGGGAAGCCGCGTAATCCAACACAGGAGATGGTACTTCTGGAATTCATTAAGAAGCATCCAAACCTGCTGCAAAATCCCTGCTGGGAGAACCGTAACATAATTGAGTCGCTGTGGGCACAGCTCTCATCCGAGCTGAATTGTAATGGGCCACCAGAAAAGGATGTCGCTACGTGGAAAAAGGTGAGCTACATTATTTTTCACTCCTTAATTCGTTATAAATATCTTATCCGTTTGATTTTCATATAGGCGTTAAAAGACTGGAAACGCTTCATACTAAAGAAAGTGGAAAAAAACGAAATGCTTAATATTCCATTTGAAACAAGCCTAAGTTCGGCTGAAGTAACAATAGCCAAGATTTGTCGCTTAAACGAGGACGATGTCAGTGACATGATCGTGAATGCTTCGGATGAAGATGATATGCAAGAAGTGAAACACTCTTCATATGTCGTAGAGGATGTTGTCCCAGAAGAGGACCAGGATCACAGTGCCATGCAGATTCCTCCTGGTTTCGATTACTATCCAGAGGAGACGAAAACAACCATTGACATTGATCCACTTTACCTGCAAAATGCAAAAATGCTAAGGCAATCAAACGCCATGCAATACGCAGCAGCAGCAACCACATTCGATTCGACCGACAGTCAAGTTGAAATAGTCAATGATGAGGATAATAGTACCCAAAGCGCTATAAAGGAGTTTTGCTCTCTTTATAAGCAGAAGCTAGTCGAGGACAAGAGACACCACTTGGCCCTAGAGCAGCTAATGGCGGAAAAAAATGCCTTGAAACGAAAGCTCCTAGAAATTGAACAGCGAAAACTATCATTAAAATAGCAAAAAATCCAATAAATGTATAGAAATAATGTTTTGTATTTTTTTGAAAGTTCGTCAAAACCTAATTTTATAAATATAAAAACCAGACATAACTTTAAAAAATATATATACATATATATATAATTCATTTTTTGAAAACTTCTGTTGTTACATTAAGTTACATTTTAGATTTTTTTCTATTTTAAATATATGCAACTACAAATATTTGTAATGATATAAATATTGTCCAGATGTATATATCTTAAAGTAATATTAGACAGACAGATCGACTTAATGGAATAAATTGTGTGAAATAAATTTAAACATTTCATAAATTCAGTTTGATTAAAACATGACAAAACATACATTTTTTACTCTTAAGAACCTTAATATGATAATTTTAGATTATTCAAACTGAAATACCTGTACCAAGGAAGTTTATCTTGAGTTTCCTATTAGTAAAAAAATGCATACTGAATCATAAAATACCTTTAATAGGATTAATGGAAAAGAACTTATGTTGGAATAGCTTTTTATAAAGAATGTATTTTAAATACCGATCTGAATAATTGCCTTTTTTGTTATAATTATGTGAACAACAAATTAAGCTTCATCTAATCTGATTAACTAAAATCAAATTGCCGATTTTACTGTTCTAGAAAATTACAATAATTTAGTTTTAGAAAAAAACACAACTTGCCGAAATTTGTCTTTGGTTATTAGTTGTGGAAGATTGAAGGAATTGGGCGCCAAAGTGCGTAACAAGTGGCGGAAATTGTTGCAAATTTGAGAATCAATGACGCCAGCCACGACGCGACGGCCAACCAAGACGACAACTTGTCGGCACCAGGACTCAGACCCAATGCCTGGCGACGGGTTTGCCATTCATGAGACATGGTCTAAACCAGACCAGACAGCATCGCCAGGACCCAGGATACGACGACAGATGCGGAACACGCAGAAACTTTGATTTGCAAGCAGACAGGCGCAGTGTGCGCGCCATTGGGCGCCATTATTGTCACCATTGTCGCGACGAATGCCGCTGTTTCTGTTTCTGAATTAGATGCGAAAATAGTTGTGGCGCGCCAAGTCAGTTTGTTTTTGTTGAGACCACTACCACAATCTGAAGGGCAGCGGTGATGATTTCAAAGTGCTGAAATGGGGTGGAGGTGGAAGTGGGGGCGACGGGCGACGGACTATGTTATATTTTTTCTACTTACTTACTTTCATACATATGTTCATAAAGATACTTTTGCACATACGTACACCACTTTCAGGAGCGGTTTAAGGTTCATAAGCGGTAAATGGCGCCCTTTTAAGAAGATGTTATTCTTTTCTTAAATTGTATGTAGTATCTTAGATATCCTTTTGGGTATAATTTTCAACAGAAAGTAGTTGCAACAATAGAAAAGCAACTACAGTGGGAACTTTCCTTTAATGATGTGGAAAAACTTGACTTTTACTTTTTTAGATGGAGATATTTACTTATTTATAACTAACTTCTAATATATGGATCAAAATTTACCAAAACACCTTGAAATAAGAGTTTAAAATAAATTCATTAGAGGTAAGGGATAGTTTTATATATTATGGGAAAGTTGGCTATATAATTACTATTCAAAATTTGTTAAACATTATTATTATTAATAATTAACTATAGGATATAGTTGTAAACTATCAATTTAACTATATTTTACAAGCACTGGCCAAACTAAGGCCATCGGCTTAGACGAAAACTACATCCATACACTAGCCTGGGATTCGAACCAGGATCCTCGTTGTCATTTAAATGACTGGGCCACTTAGACAACTCATCTACCGAGGACTTTATTAAGACTCCAATTGGCCCCACAAACCCCAACTAGTTTCTTATTTCGCCCCTGTTTAAGGGAAAACAATTATGAAGAGATTTTTGAATTCAATAAAAAGTAATGCATTTGGCGCTTGGCGATTCTAATGCATCGTCAGATAAGTGAGTATGATATTTGGAAAGAACTCATTTGATAATTGTTAAGCAAATTGCTGAACTGGCAATTATGATAATAAATTCAACTATATTTGATATCTATCAAGTCACAGGCAATAGAAATAAATCTAATTCGTCAATGAGCAATCGTACATACATACATAAATGAACAAAGATGCCCTTACCCCCATCCTTCATTCCTTTCTAAGGGTAGTTTGAATTTGACTTCGGGCCGCCAGTCGCCGTAACCGTGGCTAGCCAACCCGGCAGCCAATATTCGAAACTGAAATTGCGCAGGATAGATTTAAGCTTGTTAGACAACAACTGGGACTAGACGCCAAGTGTAGTGTCGCCAAGAATAGTGTCGCTTTTTTCCCTTTTTTGTGCGTTTTTTTTTTTAATATGTTTTTTATTTCCATTCAGTTGTTTTCTTTGTTTGTGGTCTGCCTTAATAATGATGGCTAATATGAATTGTCATGTGTGCGATGCCACTTTAATGAGGATAATCTAAACAGATTTCGACCAGATCATTACATTGAATTTTAATACGATTGACAACAAATTGGGTAAACGTACATATGAGTATCAAACGGGAGTCAAGAGGCGACGACAGGACGACGATTGGCGTCGGCGTCCAAGACCGGCGGCGACGGCGCCTTGTCCAAAATGAGTCTGTTTTGTTTCTTTTCTGTTTCTGCTCTGCACCGCATTGTCTGTCCTTGCGCAGTGGCCATAAGTGCGCACACTGAAAGGGTCCTTAATATAAAAGGATGTCCACAGTAATGTCTGACGCTTAGTTCATTTACAAGATGCCTCGGGAATAGTTTGTTTCGCATCCGTTGTGCACAAAACACACAAATATTTCGAAATATATTTAAACAATTACTGAACAATGTATGATCATCTGCTGATCTGCTGAAGTGGGTAAGTCACACAGAGTGAAAACCAAAGAATTGCAAAACGGATAATACTTCAAAAACTGCAATTATTTCAAATTTATCAAGTGTAAATATTTGTATGATTTTTGGAATCCAATAACTTTACTATTCACTTTCATGTTTTAATGATTTTATGTTTTAATTGTCTATTTTGAGTACAAACAAATGATTAGCTTGCCTACGATTCTAATTATAATTATTTAAGTTTGATTTATAATGTATGACTCATTTCATTTTTAAATAATTGCTTACAATCTCTTTTAAAATTTTGGAGAATAGAAAAAGACTTTATCAAAAATATATTTAAAAATAGTTAGTATAAATTATAAATGATAAGGTGCTTTTAAAAAGAAAATTGCTTTCTACATCCAGACATCTATAGAATGTCTAATGTATGGACGGGCATCCAAAATATTTAACTAATGTACCTTGACTTAAATTATAATTCCAATAACAAGTTACAAATTTAATTTCTGCTGGTTTTTCATCTACTTGTCGTTGTGTGGGCATTACCTGATTTGGGATTAGTTATCCATTTTGGTTTAGAAAGCAAATAAGAAATACGTTATTTACTTCAATTTAAAAAATTTACGCCTCATTTTGTTAGGTCGAATTTATTTTGGCCAACAAAAAGAAAATTAATCAACAAACATTTTTCTTATGAGATAGCGTTTTTTGAGGCTTCATGCGATGTTCGAAAAGTTAGGAATTAATGTTTCTAAGAGATCAAAAAATATATACTTTATTTAAATGTTTATTGGTCTTTTTCTTGGGTTGGAGGCTCATCGATAACACGATGGTTAAGTTGAACAATCGACTGATGTGCCATCTCTAGCTCTTCTTATTTAAATTCTAGAGATGGGAATTTATCGTTAGTGGCTGCAGTCGATAAAAGCGATGACATATTATCGATGGAACTGCCATCGCTACTTTAATGTTGTTTTTGTTTCCAAGGTGGGCGGTTGTGCGGTCGGACGTTTTTATAAAAAATACTATCGCAATTTACTTGGCAAACTATTTCGTCAAGTAAATTTCTATACAAAATAATACAAAGAATTTAAAACGTTGGAATTTGTTGTTCAACTAATATTCCGCATTTGATTTTTGATTAAGAAAAACGTGAAGAATCGCTTACTTTTATAATTAAGAAAACTAAACCGGCCGTTTTGCCTTTTTAATTTTTTTTTCTTGTGTGTTTCCAATAGTATCAAAAACTGGGTGAACTTAAGAGAACACCTCGATGAGAATCAACCCGAAAGATACTTTTTGCTTTGCGCGGACGTGTGTGTGTGTGCGAGATATTTTTTTCCTCGTCTTTTTGGTTTGCCGAGTAAAACGGGCATTACTGTAATCGCGGGTGTAAACAACAACAACAACAAATAAAAGGCACAAAAAAATTTGAGTTGTTACGTTACGTATACGTATATATATGTATGTACATATATTCTTGCATTTCGTTCAATCCAATTGTAAGGCGGCGCCAAGTGAAAAGAGAAGTGAATGTGAATTTTGTCGAGAGCAAGAAAAGAATAGCCTTTTCGTATTCCGTATACGCCCCCCAAATGCGCTAAAATGTAAGCCGATTTGTGGATAAAATTAAAGTGTAAAAGTGCCACACAACTAAAAACTGAACTAATTTACAACAAAATAATAATACAAGCATATGTGTGCGTGTGTGTGTGTGTATGTTGTCATTCCGTAATCATATTCAGACATAGATCGATCCATATTACTTTTATATATGTATTAAATCGCAAATAGAGAGTGACCAAAGCTAATGACTACTAACCGCATTTTACCTGCGCTCTTACCATCATCTATCTTGCTTTATATAGAATTACGAAGGCAACCGAAGACCTTTTATTGCAAAAAAGTAAAATAAAATATAATAAAATGGCTCGATCGCGCGTTATCGTTTCCACTGCTTACTGCTGACGTTTAAATTTTCTGGTGACAAAAAAAATGAAATTCTAGCACAGTTTATACATTTACCTGTACATCTGTATGTTGGTACATACATTTGATTATGCCTTATATACATAATCCAATAGGCGCCACCTAAAATACAAGAATATGTATAGAAATTGTTATTATTTTCTGATTAGCAACGAGAATACATACGCACACACTCACACCCTTACACATGCGATATCACGACAAAAAGCTGGTCAATAAATAAAAGCAACAACCACAAATGATCGATTTTTACTCGCAATTATTAAAAGTTCGCGTTGGCGGCACGTGTACACACACAAACACACACATACACATACATACATACTTTCGTCGGAATGCCTTTAAAATTATTAATCAAAGTCTTTTCAATACAGAAATGTGAATTCAAAATAAATATATTATGTGAACATACTCCTTCCTATACATATCAGGAATATCGAAATCAATGTGAATAAATAACTAAATAAGTCAAACTCAAAACATATCAACAAAAAAACAACAACATAATATCGAAAAGGAATGGCCAATCCTGTATTTTAAACAACAAAACGGTAAGTAACTTTTAAGAAATGTATCATACAATTTTATATCATTTGAAGTATTTTGTCGTTTAACTGATTATAAAGTAAATCAAACTCATTGAGAACTTTGTTTAGGATTTTGTGTATGCCATAGCAACAAAGGATTTAATTGATTCTAATATAAATACATACATATAGTAACGTGTTCAGATTTGAATCAAGAAAAGCCATCTTTGAGAATAAAGACAAGTTTTCCTCTTAAATATGTAAATCATGGTCCAAGGCACAAGACTTTCAGCTTTCAGAGACAAAAAACATTTCAAAAATAAAATTTCTTAAGGTTGTCTTTCTAAGAAATTTTTGTTTCATTATTATTTGAAAACTTTTTCACTGCGGAAATGAATTTGGCCAAGTAAATGTTTGTCTTTTTTTGTGGCTAATTTTAGGAGATATGATTGAAAATAATACAAGTTTGTTTGAGTAGTTTGAAGTTAAAAGAATTTAAAGTAATATTCCCAAAGAAAAAAAAATATAAATCACTTGTCTTGTCACGACAAACATGGATACATTTCCAACTGGGCGTCTGTGTTAGTGTGTGTGAGTATGCCGGCGCCATTGTATTGTTGTGTGTTGATTTGCTTGTGTGTGAGTGGCGCCATAGATTATGCGATACGTTCATGCACGCATACATACAAGTGTGTGTGTGTGTGCATCATTTAAGTTTAAGCCTCTCTCTCGCTCTCAGACACAACCTACGCAACACATTCTTTTCTCTCTCTCTCGCTTTTGAGAATATATTCTTCAATTGGAAAATAATTCATTTGTGAATTTATGAATGTAGATACTTTTGTATGTGCATATGTATGTACATATGTATGTGTGTATCTTTTGGACAAATATTTCAGAGCTATAAAATGAATATATTGATATTCTCAGTGGAACGTTTTTAGATGCAAATATCAATGCATGTCTATTGGTTCGCTTACAAGCCTCTCGCATTCTTTTACTCGATGAATTCTCAGAAGACTATAGAATGAATATACGGATACACACACACACACATGGAAGTGTGTTCTCCTTCTTCTTTGCTCCCCTCTCCCACACATTCACACACACAGAAATACGCTCGCTGTTGCTTATTTATGCTCTCCTCTCATGCGCTCTCTTGTTTTTTCTTCCTTTTTCTCTTCTTACCACGAAATTAAGGCTGTAAGTTCAGGAAAAAAGACTCACAAAGATGTTCAGGTAACCGACTTGACTTAAGTTTCGTTATACCTGTCAAAATCTCATTTGAACTAGATAATAACTGTAGATGCGGATTTTTCAAAAAATTCAATTAGCCAGTTGACCCTATTTCTAATGCCTCTCTCATAGGTTATTCTTCCAAATTTTGTATATGCAGCTCTCTATATCTTTCTCTCACTCTCTCTCTCTATACTAAATCGGTGACTTGCACACCTGAACATCATCCCCTTGTCAGACTCTTGAGTCTGAGTAGATTAACTTATATTCACCTCAACCTTAAATTGTTGATTCTTCAACTTGCCAAACCGGCTGACAAAGCGACCGACCGACAGACGGACGTCGACAGCGGCGTCGGCGCTGTCGGTCGTTGTTCGTGTCTGTCTGATATAAGTTTATATTGATGGCGCCATTGCGACGCCGCCAACATCGTTACTATTATTTCTTTTATTACGTCAGTGGCGCCCACTGGCGCCAGTTTTGCCTGAGTCCCAACCCCCGCGTCTCGTCCCGCTGACCATGTCTCTTCTTTGCTGCTGCACGCAAGCAACGAAATTCTGTAAGCAACTATGTATGTATGTATGTGTGTATTTGTGTGGTGTGTGTCTGTGTGCGGCGCGGTTGGCGGTGTTGTGAATTTGAGTGCCAGATTGTATGTGTGTGTGTGTGTGTGCTTGTGTGGGGCTGACTGGTAATTTTTAATACACTAACCAAAAGTAGGGTATCCACAATTTTGGAGACGTTTAGAAAGGCGAGAATATTTCAATTGAATCCTCAAATTTCATTAGTATTTGTGAATTCTAGTTGGAAAATGCAGTCAGAATAGAGTGTAATAATTGCTCATTTTGCAAAGGGTATACAAGTTTCGGTTTGGTTTAAAAGTTAGTCTCTCTCTGCTGTTTTTGCTGTTGTTTGCGAGTTGCCGTCACGTCGGCGGCGCCACTGTTGTCGATAAGGGGCACAAGAAATGCCAGCAAATGGTCGTTGGGGCTTGTATAAGTCCAACACACACACACACACAAGATACCAGAGAGTGTATGTATGTATGTATGTATTGGGATTGTTAATTTGTAGCAGTACATTCTCAGGCAGCGACAGCTGCTCCGTATAGGAGATATCTTTATGAATTTTTTGTTAACGCTACGATCAGAGTAAATTACTTAGAGACAAGATACTCATTGATTCATTTACAATATTTTGACTAGTAACTAATCAAATTCCTTATTTTTAATGGGTTATCTGTCTTTCTTTTGCAGAGTTCCACAAACACATATCAAAGGAAACAAAAAGCAGCACTACAAAACATATCAAAGCCATCGAGTGATACAAAAAAAAAAAAACGCTAGATTAATGAATTCTTGAAAAGAAATACACAAAAATCTTGAAAAACAAACCACCCAGAGACGTGGCTTAGCAACAGGTCTCTCCCTCCAGTCCCACCCTAGTTTCCATCCACCACGAGGCCCAACAACAAAACTACATACTAAAGCCATAATAACCGTGACTAGCCGGCCGCATTGAGTCCGAGTGAAATAAGTAGTTAGTCAATTCAAATAATGTACATACGATAGGATCGATGTTACCAAAAAATTTAATGTCCCTCCATGATATTCCCAAGCGAAAAAAAGAAAGAACTATGGCGTTATGCGTCAAGAAACAATCCGGCAATGTCCGATGGGCTACCCATACAGTCACTACAGCCGCTGCACCCTCAACATCGACTCCACCCTCAGAGGATGGGAGAGCAGCGGCCTTCGATTGGCAGCCGCATCTACTGCAACGACGAGTCCTTGCGACTAGCTCAGACCTCGACTCCTCCGCCGCCGTACAATTGCATAGACTGCTCTGGATCCTATTCTCAGAATTCCAACCACAGGCAACGACATCAACACCATCAGAATCAGCCTCAGCATCACCACAACAGACTGGATGGAGTATTAGCAGAGACAAAGACGGACATATACGCAGACTTCTTGCCAACAGAAGATTCGGACAGCGACTACGCAACGCGAGCCGTGAATACATATACCAAAGGTGGTGCATCCGGTTGCGAAAGCTCGAACGACGACTCGTTGAACGAGAGAAGAAGCGTCCGAGCACAGCAGGAGCCACCACGGATGGAGCCGCCGACACCGCCGACGAATCTACACTCAACCCAGACCAACAATCGATTCTTCCCAATTGCAACGTCTGCGGCAAATATGTTTCGAAACTGCTGCGGCGGCAGTCATGCCAACGAATCGAGCAGTTCGATCAGCCATCATCCCGGAATTCCATCTACCAGCCACAATCCCAACCCACAACAACACCAGAGCCAAACAGCGGCAAATCCGAGACATTCGATTCCACTGACGTCAGCGACTCGCAAACGCAAAGATTTCGACGCCTTTATGAAGCAGCTCAAGCACAAGCAGCCTGCCGACCTGTTGCGTGCGGTGAAAAGTCGCGTGGATCTGCCGGCGAAACCGAACTCGTCCATAACCGGCGGTGGCCACCTTGTTGTCCCGTCTGCCTCGCCAAGCTACTTGAAGTGCATTTTAATCAAATGCACAACAATTGCCACGGAGGAGGATCTGCATCATGTTACAGCATGCCGGTTATTCTTTTGGCCAGACCTCAGGAATGGTGCCGAACTGAAACGCCTGCCTCTCTGTCCCACTGCTGGAGACTCTGTCTACGCATGTTGCAATCCATTGCACTGGTTTCGCATATTACACCTCATCGCTGCAGGTAGGTCCAAAGTCTTGCAATTCTAGCAGCTCTCGCTCTAATCGTAATCAGCGTAAACATGGCAAACACAGGGCCTGTTATCAAATTCATAAATAAAAGTGGAATAAATATTAATAGATGTGTATAATTAAATATAATCGAAATAAAAACTCCTTTTATAGTGTTTAGAATTATCAGAATATTAGTTACGAATAAAAAATATATTACCGTTTACATCCGACTAGATCTGGACTAAAGAGTTAAGAGTTGAACTCTACCTAATAAATTGTTCTGTGGCCTGACACATTTTAACAGGTAGCAAACGCAGGAAGAGTATCTAAAGACTTTCTTTTTGAAGTGATCTTCGTTTTGTGTGTATCAATATGTATGTAGATACGGATGTGTTTGTGCGTGTGTGTGCGTATGGGGATGGGATACACTTTGAGACTATCTATCTCGACGGAGGGAAGGTGCGTGCATGACGGCGACTAAATTCTTTTCAAAATAATTTGCGTAAATTTAGAAACTGGCGCCAGGAAATAATCAGTCGTCGTCGCCAACGCAAACTGCGACCGTTAGTCGTCGTCCTATTCGTTAAATCCGTCGCCACTATATAGTTGCCGCATCGCACTATGTATTTTTCGAATTGTTTGTTTTTATTTTTAGCTCTCACACACACACACACAAACAAACACATTCTCTATATATGTATGTATATATTGTGAAAAAAAGAAGCAAGACTGCAAGTTGTAAACGTATCTACAAATTACGACGAGATTTTGTACGTTCCGTTTATCTGGGAATTGGGGCTCCAGGAAATATTTACGATATCTATCTATAATTATAATTAGTTTATACAAGCTTTCAATTCATTCTTACGATCACAATAAAACGTTAACTAGAACCTTGTTTGGTTCTTAGACACTATTAAGTTCTAAGAAACTTTGAAAAATTCTTTTCAAAGAGTTTTGCATTAGCCACTAGGCAATAGGCTCTACGATTTCTGAAAAATATCTACACTTACCATAATGTTTAGCTAGAAAGTCGTGGTTTTTTTTAATGCCAAATCGTTCTTAGCCTTTTGAAAATATTCTAATATATTCGTAAATATAGATTTTTTAAATTTAAATTATAATTGGATAATTGAAATTGTTTTAACTTCTTTGAACAAATGTCAAATAGCCCCTAAGGGTCTTGGATTGCTAAGGAAACTTGAATAAGAAATTTAAAGTCTATTTTTTAAACGAAAATTCAATATCTTATTTCCTTTACTAAACATACATACATATGTATGTATATTAACTAGCTGAACACACTTCGTTCCAAAAAGGAAACCCATTGGTTTTTATACCCTTGCAAAAAGGGTATATTAATTTTGGTCAGAAGTGTGCAACGCATAGAAGGCAGCATCTCCGACCATATAAAGTATATATATTCTTGATCAGCACGACGAGACTAGTTCAAATAGCCATGTCCGTCCGTCCGACCGTCCGTCTGAATCAACGCGAACTCCTCCTAGACCGTTAAAGCTACAGAGCTGAAATTTTGCATGTAGGCTTGTATATACTGCAGGCGTATATATATGTATATCTCGGATTCAGCCGGATCGGACCACTATACCATATAGCTCTCATACAAACGGCAAAGTCGCTAAAAGTGACTTTTCTCAATAACTTCGTTATTTTCTCAGCTATTGTCGTGAAATATTAATATTGGTCAAACTATTAAACATATAAACCACTCTGCCAAATTTGATCAAGATCGGGTAACTATATCATATAGCTCCCATAGGAATGTTCGGTGGAAAACAGACTTTGATCAATATCTTCGTTATTTCCTATGCTAAGATTGTAGGCGGTTCTTTCGCAAACATTGGCCTTTTTAGATAAAACGTTTTTCCACTATGACGGCTATTAGTGAGGAAAGAGTACCAAACGACTTGCAAGGGTATACAAACTTCGGCGCGGTCGAAGTTAGCCCCGGCCCTCTAGTTTATGATTAAGTTTGCTGTAGGTCTGGACTAACCAAGTCTAGAATGTAAACCATAACTAACTACATACAAGCCTGTGTATATTCATTTATATAAAGGTAAATTGTACATGCATTTATACCTGTAGAACCGACAGTCACACACACTCACACACATGCACAGCATTAGCGCCCCAATCTACGTCGCTCGTTGTCATCGGCGTCTGGTCGTCGGATCATCATCAACATCATGGGATGGGATGGGATGGGATGGCAGTGACTGGTTTTTTTTTATGGCGGCGCCGAACACATTAAACAAGTCGATAATATTATTCCATCAACAACGACGACGTCGACGACGACGAAGGGAACACAATTCCTGGAATTGTAAGGACGGCCAACGAGATCGTGATGTGTGCCCCCATGTTAAATACACACACACACACAGATATAAATGTATCTTTTGGATTCATCAGAAACTAAAGAATTTTTGCGTGCCGGCTTCACTTAATGTGTGTGTAGATAGCCATTTTAATGTCACAACTGAATGAAATGTTATCAAAACTGAATTATTACTATTTGTTGAAGAATCGTTCAGTAGAATATGATTTCACACCGATCAATACGATCTTTTGTGTTATTGCGGAAGATCTGTCTATGTATACCGATGGCATTTTTTCGTTTCGTTTCGTTTTCCTTCGAACCGACCCCATCAATCATATAAAAAAACAGCCAATATACACAGCAAGCCATGCAAAAATCAGTTGATTATTTAGTTAGCCGATCGATCGAACGATCCATTGGATTGTGTGTGGAGTCGTCGCTGTCCCCTCTTTATGGGGGGGCATGTTGGCTAGAGGGGAGTGGAGTGGTTGGTGATTCAAGTAAAGCTGGAATATTTTGTTCCCTTCGTTTTTTGTTTTGGTCGCTTGTGCGCTTAGCTTTTTTTTTCTTTTTAAGAATTGTTAGATCCACTACGACGATATTGTTGGTGTGGCTGGCTGGCGTCGATGGCTTCAACAACCACAACAACAACATCAGCAACAACAACGTCCACACGTAATCGTAATCAGGTTTAACTGGTACCGGCGGACCAACAGAAAAAAGCGCAGCACATCAAAGCCAATAAACTGTCCCCCTGGTGGTGCTGCCTGATATGCAAACATTATTTATTTTATTTATTTTTATTTCGCCGAGCTGATGTTTGGCTTACTTACACTCAAGTTTTTTTTTTTTTTTTTTTTTTTTGGTTGCTTGTTTCTGTTGTCGTTTCGCTTTGGTTTTCTTGAATTTATGTTTGTATGTATGTATATACATATAGATATATACATACATACATATGTATATGTTATTCTGTGAGCCATGATCTCATCATATAGCCACAGAGCTCTATAAACATTTGGCGTTGAATGACAGAAATAAGATACAAACATACATAACTAAAATCAAAATAGTCCACAATATTTTTGACCAAAAATATATGAAAATTTGCAAGAACCAGCAATAATTTACAAGTCCTTATGTCGGGATACATTAAAAGAAAATTTATTTGAATAATTTTTCTTGTTTTTGAGTAATTGGTTTTATTTTTGAAATTAAAAACTAATACTTAACAAAGAAAAGATTAATCTATCAATAACATATCCAAAAATGTTGACACAATGTTTGGATAATTCTTAAGATTTAGCTTTAAACTCGATTGATTAGGGGAATATAGAATATTGCGTCGTAATATTTGACACAGTCTCAATTGAGGGGTCTTTTATGAAAAGAGATTGAAACTTCTTTTAAATATGTGATTTACGATCAAAACTACTTGGTAATGAATACCCAAAATACTGTGAGTACTCAGAGTTATCTGCGTTTTTAAATCATTCTACAAAAATCAAAATAAAGTAAGTTACTTTGACTAACTTGGACATTTATTCATTTATATGTTTCTTCGCTTGCTTGGAGTTTCTTTAAATTCATTATAATAAGTCCATATTCAGATTATTGAAATGAATATTTGTACAAGGCTCTAGTTTGGATATTCCGATTACTGCAATAAATAATGAAAGTTTTGAATATACTCGTGCAAGGCTCTAGTTTGGAAGTCGATTAAACATTTAATGTCAGGAAAGATTTAGACAGATAAAAACAGTTAATAAAAGTAATTATTTTCCATCTTTTATATACTTATCTTTTGTGAATTTCATGAACTTTTAAGTTATTTCTTTTTGCCAAGTATTCTAATAAGGTCAACACTTGGAAATTAAAATGTAAAAACATGCAAATGTTTAAAAATAAATGTTTTTTTTGCAAGATATTTCAATGAATCTTCTTTTCCGTCAATATTTCAGAATCCGAACCGCCACCTTACCACCGCTCAAAAATGCTCCGATTGAGAGATGCAGGTATGCATTTTGTGTGCCAATGCACCCAAGTGATGACCATAGGGAACTTAAATTTTAATTTGGCACTTTGCAGATTCCGAAGAAGACTTCCCAAACGTCGAAAAGTCAATTATGCCCACATGGATGGCCCCGAGACCCAACAGTGGTCGGAGCAGTTCCAGCATTTCAAGCATCATCAAGCAAACCACGCCAACCACCACCACCGAATCCCAGTTGTTCGGCCCAAGTCTGGAATCTTTTACCACTGACGGCAAAGGTGAGTCTTTCTTTGGTTGTGGCAGAGAGGAGAGAACCAAAAACGTGGTCAGAACAGCGCCATTCATTGCCTGTGTGTGTGTGTGTGTGTGTGTGTACATAAATTAGCTTGGTAGTGGAATATTTTCAGGATGGTCAGGATTTAATCAGCAGGAAACTTAAAAAAAAAAGAAACTTAATTGCCCCAAAATTGGACTCAAATCAAGAGATTACTTTTGAAACATTACCTAAGAGTTTTTATTTTATTTTTTTTGTATATCATGTAGAATTTTTTAATGACCACCCTAAGAAACACACACACATATACATACATATCTACATATTTTTTTGGTTCTCTTGGAACCAACAGTTAGTTAGTGGGTAGAGAGAGAAAGAGATCTCCACTGAGCACAATCGCCGGCGTGTGTGTGTGTATCTTGGAGCGAGAACTTGTACCATTAATTCGCAATGAGAAAGTTTGCGACGAGTATCTGTGTGAGTGTGTGCATGAGTGTTGTGTGTGTGTGTGAGAGCTTTGACTCAGCAAGTCGCGTGCGTGTGTTTAAGCACGCCGGCAAGCAAGTTGTGCTGGCGCCAGGCTGCCGCGTCAGGTCGTCACTTTCTATATTGATATTAACTCTTAAGCGAAAACAGCACACAAAAAACAAAAAAAAAAAAAACGAAATGAAAATAAATAATGAGCGAAAAAAACAACAAAACCCAGTGCCAGTGCCGCCTGCCCCGTGAGCCAACAACAACCATCTTGGCGCTTGCCTTTGAG
The DNA here is from genome assembly GCA_018152135.1 of Drosophila paulistorum. Lineage (NCBI taxonomy): Eukaryota > Metazoa > Arthropoda > Insecta > Diptera > Drosophilidae > Drosophila > Drosophila paulistorum. Next base: position 2,525,086 of record JAECXG010000690.1, read on the forward strand.
ACGTTTTTGTTTTATAGAGCGGACACGCTGGACACGGTGTTTTGGGGTTGAGGTTATGGTTATACAGGAATTGTGGGAGTGGCAATGCACATTCATGATATCATTCATGACATTGGGTACTACCCATTATCTCTTCATGGGATAAACTGAATATATTCGCTAAAGGCATCACATACAAACATAAGTACATACATACATACATACATCTTAATATGTTTGTATGTTTAAAAAACTTGTCTTATTAACCATTTTCCGGTTTAGCAAAGATAAATATCACACGCTTGCGAATTTGTGTTTTTTTTTTCGCTGACTAGTACGAAATTGATAAATATCAAGTTTGAGTTCGATACCAAATTGTGGGATTTTGATTTAAGATCAAAAACGGCGCTTAAAATTATGCAACATCAACTTGAGCGAAAAGAAATATTAGATAGGACGATAGAATATGTACGTACAAACATATGTTTATTTGTACATATGTATGTATGTACATATGTACATTTTCGATGCAAAAATATTGCACATTTTGTAACCACAATGCAAAAACACTTGCACACTGTTTCAAGATAAAAATATTCTAAATTTAAAGATGATGGTTTGTAGATGGACACTTGTACAAGTGCAAACCTTTCATGTGGTCTATGTATACATACATTATGCATGTGTCTATATGTATGTATGTATATCTACATACATATGAGAATGAAAAATAAACACCGACAAAGCGGCGCTAAGAATCACAAACAGGCCAATCGATTCTTCTCGTGGCGCCATGTCTTGGCCTTTAGCCTATCCCCCATGAAGAGATTCGCAAGATATCCAATTATATACAGACAAATGTACAGTTATTTGCATGTACAATATGTGGATATATATTATTATGTTCATGACCCCTCTCAGGGATCTCATGATCCCTGACGCTCTTTTAAAGCTAAATATTTATCTATGTTTCTGGATCAGGCAGAAGCAGAAAACTTATTTCATAATCATGGGCGCGACGCCAGTTTTAATATTAGTTTGTTGGTGATGGTGTGGCGTAAATTAGGTAAACAGCGGACAGGGATAGGCGCCACTTGCAACGAATGTGGCGAATGCCACCTTTCACGCTAGCCAAATGGCAATGACGCGTCGTTGGCGTCCGTTGCCGTTCCCGTTCCCCCATTCCGCCCACTTTCCCTGTCCGCCCCCATCCTTCTTGTGCGCCGCGGCGCATGCATGCAAAAACTATAAAAGCAGCCACTAGCCTCCCATGGATTTATAGCAATACATTTTAACTATGGCGCCAATGACTTTGGCTTGTCTGTGTTTGGACTTTTCATTACGCTGTGGAGAACTTAAATTGAAAAATTTGTTTTTTCTTTTTTGTTGTTGTAGCTCTTAATGCCTAGTTAGTGCCTTATATTTGTTTAGAAGTATTTCTATAAGCTCAACTCAAAACACTTTGCTGGCAATTATCATTAAGTTTTCCCCAATTTTATGATGTGTCAGTACACTAAACCCATGTCCAATTTTGGATAGCTGCGCGAGCTAATGACAAAAAAAAAAATATCAAATAAAGACCTGCACTTGTTCCGTCACCCATTCAGAATCGAGCCAAACGCGACGCGCCGGCCTGTTTACGTAATGCCATGGCGCCAAAATTATTACCATTTAAATGGCCCCACATCTACATACACGGGCCTTGCTCTCTTCTTGTGCTGGTATTTGTGTCTCTCCCCTCTCTTATGGAGAATTGCTTCCATGTATTTGTATTCAAAATAAAATTCTGTGTGTGTCGCCCACACAAAACAAAAAAAAAACCAACAACAAAAGCGCAAATTTTATGGCTATCCGAATAAATATTTGCGAAGCTTGCACTGTGTACAATATCTTCATTTAACCACAACAACAACAACCAACCAAGCAAAGGTGCAAAGAAGGGGTGGGGAGGGGAGGGGAGGGTACACTTAACAAAATCCCAAATTATTATTCCAAACAAGTGTCAGTAATAGTATTTTTTTACTGAAGGTTTGACCTATTACTTTAATTGTAGATGCTTTTGGTTGCTTTGAGTGATATGAAAGTCTACAAAATGTACATATACCTATTATTAGTAATTCTGATGAATTTTACTTACTTTATATATTTAAAGATCGCACCGCCTATAACAAAGGATGGTGCCAGATTGCCTATTGGGAGCTGGCCCAACGTGTTGGCGAGTTCTTTTACGCCAAGGAGCCGGCTGTGAATATATTTACTGAAGGTCCTGATGATTTCGGTGGTGATAGCATGTGTCTGCTCGATTTGAAGGCGTCTGGTGCTGCAAAGGCCAAGTCCTCGGATGCAGTGCAAAATACGCGTCAAAAAGTTGGTTTGGGTAAGTGAATATTCTATTCTGTTTTGAAAAGATCCTGTGAGACAGTGGAATTCGATATATTTCAGGTGTTACTTTGAGCTTAGAGTGCGACGATGTATGGATTTACAATCGTGGCAATGTTCCAATATTCGTAGACTCTCCCACATTGGCGGAGGACATGGATCGGGTTTGCAAAGTGATGCCCGGCTATTGTCTGAAGGCCTTTCAAATACACAGGCAAGTCACACAACAAGATGGTCTAGATTGACGTTAAATGATGGCCTTCCTTTTGAATTTTGTAGGGCTCAATCGTTGGCTGGTAGACAAAGGCATCATCCTCACTTGGGGCCCATTGACCAGTTTAGTATGAAAATCAGCTTTGCCAAAGGATGGGGTTACACCTACCGACGTCAGGATATTATGGGCTGTCCATGCTGGTTGGAAGTGCACTTTACTTGCTTGCGGTGACGTCAATGTTCGCAGCAGACTCTCATCAAAGCCATGAAAGTCTCATTACCACCAGCAGCAGCCGCAGCAGCAGGAACTTTGCACCACCGTGTCGTCGCACCTCTTTACACCACCGACCAAGTTCGCGTTCTTTGGCGATCACGTTTAATTCTAGGCAAACTCCAACACTTGTGGAACAAGCTGTATTGTAAAGTTTGCTTCTTTAAACACTCGGAAACGGTATGGAAATAGTGCCTGACAACAACAACAACAACAACCCAATACATAAGAATAACAACGGACTGCAAATAAAATCATTTATACATAATTTGTGAAACAAGTTTCAATTAACTGAATAATTGGCAACAACGAAGATAATTATTACTTTAAAAATATAAAACACGAGACGATAGAACTATATGAGGGACAAACTAAAATACAAAATACAATTTAATTGATTGTTAAACTTACATAACTAAAATTAAAATCCTGTGATTCACCCTAAAGATGATACATACATACATATGTATATATAAAAAAAATTACATCCCTTATTAATTAAACACACATGTATACAATGCAACGCAAATAATTACATTAAGGTCAAAAGTTTACACAAAAACGAATCCAATTAGACATTCATATAAACGCATAAAACTTGAACATCACAATCCTGAAAAGAAACATCACTGTAGAACTCCTTGGACTATATATCTATTATTATTATTATAAACCCACCTGAACATAATGTCAGATAAACCGTCAGATAATGTCAGATTCAACTGCAGCCAGCAATTGTTGTTTCTAGTTCAAATGCCAATCGAAGAACAAGATTTACTATGAACTTTAATTTTATGTGTTTAACAATTTAACTCTCATGCGTAGAACGATGAAATGTACAAAAAAGAAAACATCATGGTCAAACATTTTTCTAATTTATGTTGATAATTTGATTGTTTTTATATAATTTATTATTGATAATAGTTTTATTTGATTTTAAATGCCCCAAAACTCCATTCATTTTCGCTCACTGTAAATGTTAATTGGAGCCTGCAATAGATAAAGCTATTGAATTTGCATGCGCCACAGAGAAATAATTGGCAAAATGAATAAATGTATCGAATTGGATTACGATATTCAAGAGAGAGAACTCTTAGTCTTTTTGTATGTTATTTGTGTTGTTAGAAAGCAAAAAAAGAAAATTGTCTCCCCCACCCCCCACATTGTAATTAGAAAACATCTTGTTGCTGCTCCTTCAACTCGTTGAAAGAACATGTTTCATATAAATAAGTGCATGAACATTATGTATATATATTTTTATTCCAAAAATTTATGATTATAAAAACAAAAACTATATACATTTTTTTTGTGTATAAAAGAGCGTGTATGTATATGCGAGAATAGTTACTAGGCTGATTTTAAAAATTGCTTGGACTTGAGTCATTTTGGATTTAATGAAGACATATTATAAATTTACATCGAGCATATTCAAAATGATCAAATACTTAATCAGTGTGAATAAATTTAGTTATACTGTTAAGTTTTACTTTTTTGTAATAAAATTTCGATATATTTAACAGTTTTCTTACTCACTTCGCCGATCGAATAATCCTATTTCATATACTTTCAGCCACCAATTCTTTAATCCAAACGTTTTGAATAGAAAGAGAGCCAGATTATTCTCTAAACTTAAAGGCAAACCCAGAAGACATTATTATATTTTTGTAATTCAAACAAATTGATTAATTTTATTCAATAACATAATCTTGATCAAAATCATATTTGTCCGACTTTGACGTTGATCCTCCCAAACTGAAATTGTCAAGAACGTCTGTAATATTTGTGATTTTCTTCTCACTTCGCTGGTTCTGTTTCTTCTTTCGTTTTTGAAGGTCCTTTATATTTTTGTTAAGCGATTGATTTTCTAAACGTAATGAATATAAATATTAACAGATTAGTATTCTAATGAAGAAAAATTAATGCTTTAACGTTCTTACCTTCCAGTAACAATGCGGGATCAACTTTTTCTTTCTCTTCAACCAACTTTCTTTTGCGACCTTTCGTAGGCTTCTCCTGTTCATTTACCAGAACCGCTGGCTCTTCCGGTTTCGGCTCCCTTATCTCAACAGGCCCAGTGGTTGTTATTTGCATAATGTCATCTGTTTCTGCGGCACAATGGCTAAGTATATCTGTTTCCATTGACTCAAAGTTATCCACATCAAACTCGCGAGCATCGGCATGCACAATCGATGCACTTATATGCACATTGGGGTTTTCCTGAACTTCTGGCGGTTGTGTGCAATATTTGATTTTTCCCGTGTTCCAATCGTTTAGTACACTTCGAGCTGCTGCCACAACATCCGGCACACCCTTCTTGAGGAATTTTCCTATAAATCGGGTGAATTAAAATTACTACAAAACTTTAGAGAACTCAGCGAGCTGTACAAAACTTACCCATTCTAGATGCCTTCTTGGCGAAAAATTCCTCAAAAGTGTCGTAATTGTTGATGTCGTACATTTTGCAGAAGTACTCTTTGCTGGCCCGCTTCAGAACACTTTCTGCAATGGTGAAGGGATCCTTGACATCGCCCACGCGTTGGGCATTCTTTAGAACGGCATGCGAGGATTCAGTGCCACCGTAAGTTCCGCCGGTAAAAACAATACCGGGACAATCGATCAGTTTGATTTTTGAGTCAAGTTCCACCTCTTGCATGGCTCTGAAAGATGAATCGATTATATTAAGAGATCAACAGATGAGGGTAAGGACTTACTTGGTAACACCAGGAGTGCTGCCAACCATGCACGATCGGCCACGGGTAAGCGAATTTATAATAGAACTTTTGCCAACATTTGGAATTCCAACGACTCCAACACGAATTGATGTTTTGATTCCTTTATTGCGACAGTAGTTACCCAGCATGGACATCAACAACTCAGCTCCAATGCAAACAGATCCCTGCATAGCCTTTTCAGTTTTCATTTCACGTAGTTTGCGGCGTCCCAAGCGTGAGGCCTGGTCTTGGGTGGAAGCCTTGAATGCCGTTACAGGACCGCTACGCCGAAAGTACTTGATCCAATTGTTAAGATTCTCGCGGGGCACCAAATCGGCCTTGTTTAGGACGAGAACCAGCCGCTTGTTACCGGGAGCTCCGCGGACAGCCCGTTCCACTTCATTGCAGCGTGTTCCGAGAGGATCACGCGCATCGACCACTTCAAGAACAACATCAGCATTTTCAATAACCTTACGGAATTCTTTGAAATATTGCTTTAGGGACTGTTCCTTCGTGGTGGCATTCTTATATTGTTTGCCAGAATCTTGTTCGGCTGTATTGTGCATTAGCCCATGAACAGTGCTCCGCATGTCAGCATCTTCAGCCAGCGTTTCCAATGATTTGAATTTGTTCTGATTCTGGGCGCGCTCCGCTTTGAATGCCTCACGGCGGGCCAGCTTTTCGGCTTCTTGTCGCTGCTTTGCCTCCTCTACCTCCTTTAAGATCTCATCTTTGAATGGACATATGTTCGGGATTTGAATAAGTTTCTGTTTCTTGCTACCCTTCTTGGGATTCTTTTTAGCCTCGCGGCGCTCTTTCCTGTTGTGCTCACGCACTTTTTTGTCAATCTTGTGCTTTAGTCTACCAGTCAAACGCTTGGATTTTTTAGCTGCAAATACAAACAACGTTTATTAACAATATTACCCTTTAAAATTATACCGAAAACTTACTCTTTAAACGTTTTAAAGCCATTTCAAATTAAAACAATATAAAATATAACTTCCTTCTTTAAAAAACACGTGAAAACACAACCAGTGCTGCCAGATCGGCCATAATACAGTGCAAGTCGTCGATTAATTTAGATTTTCGATTAACGAATCAAAATCGAGCACAACAACTAAACGTGGTGTGGCAACACTGCGGTTACGTATTTACGGATGGAATAAAATTTCTTAATTTTGGCCGGTTATCATCTGTGAAATTCCCTTTAAAGCATCCTATTTACATCATGTGGTGGCTAAGACAAGTTCCTAGACTAAATTCAGCAACTGCTGGGGTGGTGGTTGCAGATGTCTCCAAACGATTGGTTTCTGCTTTCCACACAAGTTCTTATCGCGGCAAGGCAGAGGATCGTAAGGAAATGTTGGCCTCCTTGCCAGCCAAAGATGAAGGCACAGTTGGCGAGAAATCAGTGGATATTGACACACTGATCAACAGGTTAACTCATGACTTTGCTCTATTAAATCTTTAATAGTTTAAATACATTTTGTGTTTCAGAAAGGCGAAATTCTTTCCCGACGCCAGTACCTCCAGTGAGCTTTTCAATGGCATTCCATTCAGTGAGCTGCCAATTTGCAATATTCGAGTATCCTCAAACAATACCATCATTTCCGTGACCGATTACAAAGGTAACATAAGCAACATATCAAGTTTAATATTGATTTTAATCCATTAACTTAACTAATGCAGGAGTGCCTAGACTTATTCGCTCATGTGGCATTGAAGGATTTAAAAATACTAGAAAAGGAACAAATATTGCTGCTCAAGCAACTGCTGTTAGTATAAGCAATGTAAGTAATTAAAAAATATTCTTATTTAAGAATTAAAACAAGTATTTTCTATTTTTAGAAAGCAATTGAACTGGGATGGAAGACAATACGAGTAAAGGTTCGTGGCCTTGGACCTGGAAGAATGGTGGGTTACTGACAATTCCTAGGATATTTCAATTAAATTGTACTTAAATTGTTTACTTCTTTTTCTTTCAGTCGGCCATTAAGGGATTGCAAATGGGTGGACTGAATATTGTTTCAATTACGGATAATACTCCTGTGTCCTGGAATCCGCCTCGTCCACGAAAACAAAGGAGTTTGTAAGATGTGGCTTGAACAATTAGTTTTGAGATGTTGTTTTTAAAATATAAATGTTAATTACAAAACAAACTTAATGTTTTTTAAAATCAATACATTTTATTTGATCGTACTTATTTAGATATTTGGAAAAGTGTATATTTTGTGTCCTATCATCTTTTATAAACATACTATTAAAATACGTTATTAACTATTTAAGCATATCTATATATAGATATGTATGTATGAATAAACACGACATGTCGTCGCATCCTAGGGCTAGTCAATCTTATGATAACAACTGTTCTATATCAATTGCTGACATATGTGGAAAGTCTGTTGGATAAAGCCTATATATGTACCTATTGTACCTTATAAAAATTGTATAAATTAATAACCAATTATCACCTAGGGAATGTGTTAGGAATAATTTTGATTGCTGTCTTCCCAAAAACATTGTTTACACCGGCTAATTGATTTAGGATGTCTCGTTGGAATGCGTTCTTATATTAAGTTGAAGGATTTTTGAATTGCTTAAGATACGTGAAGGAGAGCTTTATACATTTAGTTTTGTTTTTTGGTTGTGGCTATGTGGCTATTGCAGGAGGCGTTTGGTCATGAGCTCGCCACAGTCGAGCACTTTTTCAGACGCCATTCGATGGTGTTGTGTATCATTTGTTGCATGGCTGTCCGTACCGGACTTAAGAGGCATTTCTTCGGCTTTTTGCAGACCTGTAGATTGTCAGGTAGTCCGGGTATGTACTGTTTATTTTCCAAGTTATGAATTGGCGGAATTTGAAAGCGAGAATCGCTTGGTGCGTCCAGATTTTGGGTTTTCGACAAGTTGGCTACAACATGACCCTTATTGGCTAATAACGTATTCGTATCGACGACTCTTATATCTGTTTCACAGTTATGACATCCGCTTGATCCATAAGACGAATGAAATTGCATATTTGGCGAAATGCTAGAAAAGTTTGAACTTCTGCCGCTACTGCACGGATTGCGTGGTGAATCCATATGCCTTTCGTCGCTACTGCTACCATCTCTTCGCGGTGATTCGCTTTCCTCGTAGTCCATTAAAGTTGCCGCGCATGCAGGTTGATATATAACGGCTGAAGCATGACCGGAGCGTCCCGAGTTCAGGGGTGTCCCTTGCTCCCATTGGTTTGTACGTGGATCATACACCTCAACAATAGATAAAAAGTTGTTGCCATCGAATCCACCAATGGCATACAGTTTACCATCGAGAGGGGTAAGTGAGAGAGCACTGCGCGCTATTTGAATGGGTGCAACCATATCCCATGTTTCATTTTCCGTATCATAACGCTCAACGGTTGCCAACTGACGCGTTCCATCAAAGCCGCCGACAACATAGATGAATTGGTTGATGGCCGCTACACCTTAAAAGCCAACCAAACAAGAAATAACATATATAAGATACAAATTTTCAAGAAATCAATGTTATTTTAATTTATGTTTACCTGCTCCACTGCGTCCCGTTTTCAAAGATGGCAAAAAGCTCCACGCATTGTTTTCCGGATGATAGCACTCTACGCTGCCTAAGCGTTCGTTTCCATCAAAGCCACCGATAGCATACAGAAGACGATTCACCACTACAACGCCCACACCCAAACGCTTCGAATGCATCGGTTGAACGAGCGTCCATCTGTCCTGGTCAGGATCATAGCTGTGTAATTGCAGAAGCTTCATTAATAACACCATTCGATATTTGTCACTGATGGTACCTACTACTCAACGGTATTGTGATATTCCAAGCCCGCGGATCCGCCAACGGCATACATTAGCTCATCCATAACAGCCACGCCGACTCTATGACGCGGCACAGACATTGGCGAACAGGGACGCCACGTCTCGCTTATGGCACTGTAGCGATCCACCCAGTCAGAATCGTATGAGGAGCCAATATTGTTGTTACGACCGCCCACTGCATAGAATTTTCCTTTCAGAAATGCCGCGCCAAGACCGGATCGGGGAATACGCAAGTTTGGCAAAACTGTCCAAGTTTTATCGTCGACATTGTAGGCTTCCAGTATGTCCAGGGAATGCCGAAAGAAGCCACCAGCAACAAATATCATGCGTGTGGTATTGGGGGTTCGCTCTTTGACACCGGGGCACTTGTGCAGGGTCAAATCCTTGAAAATCTTTGCCAAATATTCTCGACATGCCGGAACACGGCGCAATAGATCGCAATTTTTCATTTGTTCTTTGAGGAAGTTAGGCGTAAGGAATTGACAACGCACGGCACCTAGAATATGTTCCATTTTGCCGTTTCGATTCTCCTCGTCGTACTTGACCCACTTCAGGACGGCATTGTATACTTCTCGCTCCTCTTGAACATTCAGTTCGTCTCGTCGGATAAGAGCTATCAGTTGGTAGGCAGAAAGCTGTAGAAACTCCTCCTCTTGGCAGACCTGACAGTGGACCAATAAAGTCAATAAATCGGCCTGAAACCCTTTTGGGTTCGTTAGTCTAACTTACCTGGGTAAAGTTGCGTTCAATAAAAACATTAGCCTTGTTTTGCAGTTCGACACAGCCATGCTGTTCCGCGAAATTCGCAATGCCGATGGCATTCGTTGGGTCCAGCTGCCGCTCTAGGAATGCACAGCAGGCATCAATAACATTTGGCACTTGAAACATTGTCGCCGCTGGCAGAAGCTGGCATACTGTCACCTCAGTCACACGGATTTGTCCGGTGTACATAAAATATAATATGCGGGACATTGCCGTTGGACATACCTATGAAAGGGTTAAGAGACAGAACTGTACATCTATTATAGCAACAAAACTGGAGAGGTCCTCTCGGATTGGTGTCCACCCACTTACCCCCTGCAATTGGACGCGTGACATTTCCGATTCCTTGAGACCGCCCGTGAACATGGCCTTAAAATAGGGCGAGGCAGCTGACAGCACGACCTTGTGGGCGGGAAAAAGTTCCTTTTTCACCTCTAGCACAACATCGGTGAGCATACCATGTGAACGCATCATGAACATCATTTTCAATGCCTCCTTGGCATAGTTGGACATGCAAAATGTCATGTCATCATCGGTGGCATCGTGATCATCGATGGGGGACCGCGAGGAATCAAACCTGCCGCACGCCGACTGACCACATCCGTTCGAATGATCATTCATCATCTCCGAGTCTAAAAACAAAATAGATCGAAGTAATCCGCCATTCAATTTTGAAAAAAAATACGATCGATTCATTTATCTAATCTATCTTTAAGTTCACACGGCCATAATAACATGAATGGGCATTTTCGTGTTATCTCTTATCACTGATAGTAGTTTATATCTCCAATCATTATAACAGTATCTTTTACGTTTTAAATTCTTAAACTTTCATTGTATCGAAAAATAAAAAAAATAATCATATTAATCCTGATTTAGTAATAATGCAAAGTTGATTGAACTTACTAGAAGTTTTATAAAATGTATAATTTATTGTGTCCAATTAATTTTGGGTTCCAAATTGATTTTCAAATATTGAATTCTAGTAATTAATACTATAGATGATCATATGCGGATCTCGAAATTATATAAAAGTCACATATTTCGTTTAATTGTTTCAAGTGGTATCTAGATCCCCCTAAACTCCCCCTCTTTGACCCGTCTATGCAAACCATATAAATCTTATCCCTCTATTTGTTAAACCAGTGCAGTTCTTATCCTATTTGGTCTATAATTGTTGTCAAATATGACTTGATTAAAACTGTTTCTGAGACAGACAAAGCAGATAATGCAAAATAATAATGCTACAGGTATTTCTTCTAAAGTGTCCAAATTTCACTGTATGCCTACATATTAGGTATTTCTTATTTTGTTTTTTTTTTTTTGCATATCATTATAATTTATGACCCTGTTTTTTTGTTATCTCATTCAAAATAATTTAATTAAACGATCGTGGCGTTAAATTATAACATTTTGGAGTTCTTTTACATGGGATTCTACTGTAGAATGATCAGAAAAATGTTTGAAGTCATTTTTCTGCCATTCATTGTGGCGTTGCGAATAAGCAAACTGGATTCTCAATGTGCCAAGTCATGCTCCATGACTTTAATCAACAAAAAACACCGAGAGCCAAATGGGGGAATTACTCAGCACGTTGTTGGGTTTTGGAGATAAAATATCATAAATACACACACTCATAGTTACACACACACACACACACACATAGACATAGCCAACTTTTATCGACGAACCTTCCACTTTTTCAATATATCCATTTCCATTGGCCCCATGATGCGCGGGTGTGATGTGATTCTGTATTTCGGGAACGGTGTTTATATGATTCTCATACTGCATTTGCATTTTGTCACTTGGCTCCGTTTAAACTAAAACTAGATTTTCTCACCGACCGAGTAGTAAATAAAATATATATATGTATGTATATATATTTAGAAATTGTTTTTGTGTATATAATGATAGTAAGGCAATTCGACCGGGGGAGCGCTCAAAGTCCAATGGTAAACGAAAAGGCAAAACAACAACAACAAAACCCGTCCAAAGCAGATTTCAAATGCAGAAATTATACAGTTTTCAAAAATGTTGTCAACCGAAAACATATATTTTGCCTATTGAGTTAGGCAGAGACGACAAAGGTTGATGATAACAGGTTTTTTTTTTGTTTTTATCACTACACACTAAACAAATGTATGTTGTCACTAGTTTAGGGTTATCTCCGGAGATATTTGCAAGATTAAAAAACGCATTTGATAATAATAACAATAATGCGAGATGGAAAGTATAACTAAATGGACGGGGATAATACGGGCGCGCGCCACAAGCAACAATTCCCGCTGGCTGATCGGGCGGGCACTAGGTAGATCGTCGGAACGCTTCACTCTCTCCGCTCGTCCGAATACAACTGAACAACAACTACTGATTGCTGTGGAAACTGGCCAAGTCTCTAAACACAAATGTAACCCGTGTGTGTTGTGTGCGTGTGTGTTTGGTGGGGTTTGGACTCACAATCAGAGAGCAGAGCCAGAGCAGAGACCCGTCCCGAGCCCAGGCCCGAGCAGGCGAAAGGCACAGTCAAGAAAGTACGAGAGATCGCACATGATAGATGATTAGGGATGTTTGAAAACGGGAATTCGACAAAAGTTTTATTACATTTTCATTGCTAAAATTTAAGATATAAATAAAAAGTTGTTTTGCTGCTTTAGAGACATTTTTAAACATAAATTTAACTTGATTAGCATTTGTTTTTAAAATTAAAGTCGCCTAGTGGATTTACCTGCAGCAGGACTAGCAGGAATATCCCTAACATTGAGCATTTCAAGGGAATCCCTTTGTTTCAACTGTGAGCCGAAGGTCACGACTTTATATTTGCAATTACTTTGCATTAAGTTGGCAAGTGTTTACTTATTGACATTTGACAATAATTACTCTGTTCGTCTAAGATATACAATAAACACTTTCTGCAAATATTGAAAAACGTTTCGAACGGTATCCAAATCACTTTAAAGTTTTAATACATATTGGACTAAAAACCCAAACATTTCAACGCGAATTTATGCAGACAAATAGATAAAGCAACAAAAGCAAAAAAGTTATTACACATTCAGAAAAAGGTCTAATTAGTTTTCAAATTGGATTTATTAACAATATTTTTATTGAGATTCAAGATTTAATTTCAAAGTTAATATTAAAATATAAAACTTTTGCTATTAAACCTTAAAAAATCATCCGATTTCCAGTTCAATTTTGGTTCTTTGTTGTTCGAGGGTAATTCTGTTATATTGCAACTCATTTCTTTTTGGTGTTGTAGATAATTTTTAATTTAAATCATTTGGCCTAGTCATTCCTATGATATCAATCATTTGACTATGAAACTCAATAATTTAAACATATTAACACCCGTTTAATTGAATGTCTTTTGTGAATACCATTTAATGCAATATTTCAAAAGTGAAGGTAAAATAAGTCGAGTCGACTTGTTTATACCATGCAAAAGGTGAAACAATTCATAAGAGAGAACAACTTTGTTTTCTTGGTGAAAAATTCATAAATCTTAAGTTTGCTTAATTTGAACTTTTCGAAAATTTGTTGGCCTGATAAATGTTAAAAGAAATTTCAGACTCGATCTTAAATTTCAATCTGATTTTTAGCTCTCATGGGTTTTGAGATCTGGGCAAATATGGATCAATCATGTCGACTGTTGATGCTGATCAAGAATATATGTATACAGACATATACTTAATTGAGATTTTGGTGTCCTTAATGTAGCATTTTACCCTGAGGGAATGTTTGGTATTAAGAATTTTTCAAATTGCATAAAATCATTATGATTTTCAATTTGTGTTCTTTGTGTTAATTTCTCTGTCATAGTAAATTTATGTACACACACACACATATACCAGATGCACAAGTATTTGTGTGATAAATGCAAAGAAAAAAAATATTTCGAAATACTGCCGTATCATGATGAGGAGGCAAAACGAAATATGTACATACGTAAATACATAGATACAAATACAAATAAACACACACACACACATACAAGTGTGTGAAACAAGGCGTAATCAGGCGCAACGCGTGTGTGCGATACAAGGTATCGTTGAACCTTTTGTATATAAACAAATTGTACACATATCTGTGTATGCATGTGTGAGGCCGAATATACATATTGTAAACAAATGCATATAATTATTACCAATAACTTGTTGAGCATCAATTGGTTAGCGCATTAATGTACTTAACTCATTTAAATGCTAATTCATGTAAAACTCTTCTTGAGGAAATTGATATCGGGCAATTATTTTATATTAGTTAGTAATGTTTGTATTCAAATAGATACAGTGGAATAACGATCGTGAAAATTCGAGAACCGAGAATGACTTGTTGAGATTTGTATTTGTTATCAAATTATGTACGTATTTTTAAACAATTTCGAAATGAAATGACTCAGGTTTATTAGTTTAGCCTAAATGTGGTCAAAGGCATTAAGATTCTTCTACCAAATTTACGTTTGTGTCATTGTTATTTAATAAACAATCATACAATGTGTGCCACCATCAATCAATTTTAAAGGCAATCACTAACCAGGAAAATCACAGATTTAAGGTTGATGTACATACGTGACATACATACATACATACATGTGTATGTATGTACATACAAACGCACATGTGGGAAACAGCTGATAAATTAAAGTACACTTTGAATAGCTGTGCATGTAACTATAAATTCTTTTGAATTATTCACATTGCTTGTTGTTTATTTAACAACATTGTTGCCCGACGCTTTATTATATAAATATCTCTACAGATACACAAAGTTTAATTTGCATTTATGAACATAAATACGTGTAAGGTGTTGGGAGTCAGTTAAGAGAGTTGTTTTCACATAATTCACACAAGGCAAACATAGTTTTTATTGCTACAATATAAACAAATACATACGTATGTTTCTACACAATATTGCAATTGTATATATTTATATATATATAACTTTTCTTTTACTCCATTCACAAAAATTTTTTTTATTTATTTCTCAATTTACACTTGCTCTGAATTCGTCCAATTCGCCCAGCCACCAATTCGCTCATCCATATGGAATATTCGCTTGAAGCCACTCACTTTACGTACAGGCATGTTCGAATTGTACCCATTTTACGTCACGTAGTAACATTTTGGTATTTGAAAAATCATGATTGGTCCATAAAAATGCAATTTTCTCAAAAACTGTACTGAAATTTTTAGTGAAACTTGGTGGGGATATAGATATAGGATTGGGGGATAATCTGGCATTTAATCTTTATTGAGCAGTGTTTATAGGTGGGAGCTATACGAAAACGAAAAATTGACTTTTTCGTACAGAAATTGTCAATACATAAAAGGCTTTAAAACTTATAAAATTGAAGTGAAAAAAATTGTATATATTCTTAATAATTTGAGCCTTTATTTATTTCAAAAAAGTTAATAACTAGCTGAAAAATTCAAATTTTAAAATGCAAAGAAGTTAACAGAGGGTTTTATGTCACATGGTGGCAACTCTTGATAACAGAAAACTGTTAAATAATTGGTAGCAAAGTTTAACTTTCAATTTCGACCTTTGTTTTGTTTATAAAGAATACATATGATAAGAGTGGCTAAAATGAGCGTTAATTCAAGAAACATCAAACACAGTGCATCTGTTATATTCTTCCACGGATCCGGCGATACTGGCCCAAATGTCTTGGAATGGGTGCGCTTCCTGCTAGGTCGAAATATGGAATTCTCCCATATAAAGGTTATTTATCCCACTGCCCCATTGCAAAAGTACACACCGCTGAATGGAGAGCTCTCTACGGTGTGGTTTGATCGGCGGTCGGTGAATATTGCTGCTCAGGAAACCAAAAAGAGCATGTCCCAGTGCTACGAGATCGTCCACCAGCTTATCCAGGAAGAAGTGGCTCAAGGCATCCCACTAAACCGGATTATTGTCGGCGGGTTCTCGATGGGTGGAGCCCTGGCTTTGCACACTGGATATCATTTAAATACGGGTCTGGCAGGTGTTTTTGCCCACTCATCCTTTCTCAATCGTCAGTCTGTGGTATACGAATCCCTTCAAACACGACCACCCAATAGTGATCAGCTTCCTGAATTGCGTATGTTCCATGGTGAACGTGATACTTTGGTGCCAATAGAATGGGGTCAGGAGAGTTTTGATAGCCTTCAAAAGTTAGGAGTGACCGGCACTTTCAAGCCATTGAAGAATACGTTGCACGAGTTGAAAAAATCAGCTCTAATCGAAATAGAGCAATGGATACTGGAAAAGTTGCCGCCTCTTGAAAGCGATGTGCAGAATAAGCTCTGATAACTGTTTTTCTCAAAGATTCCTGTTTGTATATTGTAGAACAATTAAAAACTTTTATATAAATGTTTCATATAAGCAAACATTGTCTTACATTTCAGTATTTGGCATGAAACCCGAGCAATTCAAACTGCCACACAAACAGATTTTGCCAGAACCTGTTTTCGGCTTCGTTTCTTCTCCACCATAATGGAAACAGAGCTCCTCGAGGGCATCAATGTCCCGCGATGCAAAGATTCCTAGAACATATAATTATAGAGCACCATTTATTTTCCAAGAAAGGTTACTTACCAATCTTGGGTATTGGGCAGTCTACTCGAACAGCCATAATCTTGCAATTGGGCTGACAACTGTGGTTTAGGTAGCGTCCAATGTTTCCCCGCCTACATGGATCTACAATAGTGACTTCCGAAATTCCCTCCGAAGCAAACTCTTTTAGGCACAACACATAGTTCATTTGACCGAGGCTATCATTTACCTCTATCCTTCGTTGTGATTCAGTCTTAGTTATCAGTTCGCCTGCATATTCACAGATGAAAGCTCCTTGAGGGATATTTACAGTTGCGCGGACACCTTTGGAATGGTATAAAGGAGAATCGAAAATCTGCAAATCTCTTCGTGGACCATACTGCACAAGTCTATTGCCACAACAATTGATGCCACATTTACAAAAGCCGTTACATTCAAAAATAGGAAGACTATTGTTTGATTTCAGAACCAATTCACTTTTGTTTGAGCTATACTCATAAGCACCTCCATGTAAGCATTCTGAGAGATTTGAGCAAACGCCTTCCGAACAATTGCAGCTCTGAGTTAGCTGGGAATTGTAATTATTTCTTAATTCTTCAAATTCCTCACTACCATCGTCCTCCATTAGAACACATTCTAATACATATTCCAAGTCATTTTCATCATCTTCATGGTCGTAGTTGTCTTCTAAATCTCTCTCAAACATTTTGAAAATTATGTTTTTAAAATAGTTAATAGGCAAACATATGTTTTAAAATAGGTTAACAGCTGTAAAACAGCTGTTTTTTGTTTGTGCAGTGTTGTAAGCTGCCTTACAGATGTGGCGCCCAATTTAAAGTAATGCTTGATAGGCAGAGAAAATTTTTGTATCTTTTTGCGTATGAACTTTGTTACGTATCTACCTAAATATTTAGTGACTTTCAGAATGAAACATTTTATCTATTACATTTGCAAATATATTTTGTTATTTATCCTAATATCGAAACCCAATGTGGAAGACTTCGAGATGCGCCTACCAGGCGCTTAGAACATAAAGTATCTGAAAGCAGGCATTTACATTTTCATTGGAATACGTTCTGAGTTGTTTCGGCAGCCGGCGTTCACCATAACGATAAACATAGATACATACACACACATAAGGTTCTCTCTATGTTGCAGGTGCCAAGCGATTTGCTCTTTGTCTCTTACTCTCACCGTACTTTCTAGAGAGAGTGAAAAACGTTCTCAAGCATAGCGCAGGGCGTGTATCTTTGTTACATATATAGAAATTCTCTTAAACGGGCATATTGAATTTAGAAAAATGAAATGTTTAAATCATTTCTCATTTCTTCACTATTATTTCTATTAATTTGTTAAAAATATGGCTCTAAATAATATGTATTACTATTTTATATACAAATTTTTTATAAAGCCTATTAAAATGAGATGGAGGCCAATGTTCTTTCTTGTAATACGGTGTAACAGGTGTCCCTAAGTCGAATAGGTGTTATTTTATTTATAAGAGTTGAAACATAACTCCCTTACTCTATGCGTTCGTCGGGGGTCAGAAAACTGCGCACGTTCATGTTGCCAGCATATACATACATACCTACACACACATATACATACATATATGTATATGTATAGTCTGGATGTACATTGTACGTGACACAAACATACTTACAATGGGGTCTAAATCGAAATCGTCGAACGATTGGCAGCAATCAGCAGCTCTTTTGCTGTTGATTGGGAGTTCTTGCTTGTTATGGGAGCCTGGTAGAAGTTCAACGAGTCGATGGCTTCAAAATGTATTTTATTTATCGATTTTATTGAATGTTGCCCTGTAACGCAGAGGACACAAAATAGCAGAACTTAAGGTCAAAATGGTAACAGACATGGGTTTAATTGAATGGCTTTAATTGAATATCTGACATATCGAATTATGACATTAAGAACTCTATTTACAAGTAAGCGTTAACTGATTGAAACGTTGTTTAGTTTTGGCAGGTAAAATTGGTGATTTTGGAATAAACTTGCTGAAAATACAACACACGAATTTGTAATTCTGCACCGACGAAAAATAGCCAGCAGATTGTATTCAGTTTTTGAATGTACATTTTAGGAAAACAATATAAGTTAATAAGCAATATAAATACTTTTTTTTATTGTGTGTTGAAATAGACGATTCACATGTGATGTTTTATAAAGTTAGCTTAAAAATAAATGTTTATAAAAACTGTATATATAATTTACGTTACATTTGTACTGAACACTGAATGCGTCAAATATAAAACATTGACCAGTTTTTGCAAAGGATTTAAATATTAATCGGTAGTAATTCAGTTATAGGATGTATCCAATGTATATCGAATGAATGAAGACTTCAAGCAAAAATGAAACTGAAACCACAAATAGTTAATCTCAAGATAAATGTTAGTTAATGCTTGCCATAATTACCGTAAATACTATTTTATTTGCTCAACGAGTCTTTAACTTTATCGAATGCGTTTTTGAATGATTCGTGTACTTCCTTGGTAATTTTGGTTGCGTCATCCTCTTTCTCGTAATAGTACACGAAGTAGACTAAAACTCCCACAATAATGAAAACCACAAGAAAAGCACTTATGATAGAAATAAGCATGCTAAGCGCGCAGTTAAAGCAGCTGAAAAGAAAAAACAAAAAACAAGAAATTAAAAAAATATACAAATAAAAGATCTCATGGCTGATTGTGAAATTTATTATGAAAAGTTATCGTGTTCCGCAACTTGCGTTTTCATCCCCAATTGTTAATCAAAAAACAGCTTCCGTCATAGTAGAACCGGCGACATATTGGCGGCTGCTTGAAAATAAAAGTGCCTGAAGGGCAGTCAAGCGAAGGGGGTTGGGTAAGCAGATAGTTTGTCTCGCCTGAGCGGTGCCAGGACTTGATGGAGACAGATATGTATAATCGTCAGGCGGTGGTGCACCCTTAGCGTGCCAACTTGAATAATAATAAGTGCGTATGTGAATATTATCTAGCGAACACCCTGTATATTTGTATCATGACATAGTCATATTATCCTTTTGCTTAAACCGAAAGACAGCCATCTGGGAGGAGTAGTATTTTAATTATGACTTTAACTGAATATACCCTCAACTAAATGAAATGTATTCTGCTCATGACTAAACCAGGGGAGTGTCGTTTCCATTAGAACTTCTTTTATTCATAAAAAGGAAATATTTAAATAGTATTTGTGCATCGTGCTCTCAAATAATTGAAACTTTCTTATTACTTCTACGCTCATTATTCTTTGTCATGACAAATTTCGTAGTAAATATTTTGCTTATTCTAAGATAAGAGACTACTGTGTAGAAAGTTTGAAATAGAAAACATTTCTATGGCAGTAAGCCCTTTGTTTACCTGCCTTTTATCAGTTTTAACTGATGGCGAACTTTAAGATACTTTCTGAAATATTACTTAAGTCGTGTGTGGAACTTTGTGTAACACTAATTTTCACTCCAAACAGCTACCTTTCTGTCCCTGCTTATATTGTTAATCCGCCTCTGGTAAGCCATCATTGTTTAGTCTGTAGTTCAACCACTACCTGGCTCTTCTCTCTGTAAACTGAATCGCAAGGGCAACCTGTACACTTTTTCTTTACGTTTGTTGTTTTTGCATTTTCCCTTCTCTACATACATATTTGTTGAATACAGAGAAGTAATTTTCCATCGTATACCCTCTATGTACTATGTGTACTTATATATGCAACTCTCTAGATGACTAGATCTATATATAAATATAAATATCTGCTCGTAAATTTAACAATTTTTATTTGCATGTATGTACATACGCATTTTTTTTTTTGCGGAAATGCTGGGCCAATTAAATAATACTTACCAGCATGCTACGTTCCCAGCTAAACACTTGCACATTTTGTGTTTGTTTTTGTTTGTTAAGCTTCGCCTGGAGACTAATTAAATAAATTAATTAAGTTATTTGCGGATCACTAAATTATGCGCGATTGCCACCAACTAGCGGAGCACACAACTTTTGCCGACTGAAGTTGAGAATATACTGAGAAGTAAACAAATTTAAGTACCACTCTGTCGCCATCACTGCACAGTGGAAGAAATCGCACTCTGTTGGGTCAAATATAAAACGTACAAACTGCAACCATAAAGTTGAAATTGTGGAATTGTTTAAGAGCAAAATTGATTGCAATGATACTAAAATTTGGATATAGTGAGGAGCCGATAAAATATGAATCGCTTTTATAAATTTAATACTTAGATTAGATAAAGTTAATTCGGAAAATTGTCCCTTTCTCATCCTAAGAGCCGAGTATCTATTATTCTTGAATTGTAAACATTCTTTTTTATTTTCTTTTTTATAATTGCTGGTATTTATAAACATAAATGTTTATTTTGAACAAACGTATATTAAACGATACTGTAAACAGATTTTTAAAGATCCATTTATTATTGCCAAGGAACTGGAGTTTTAGAGCCTCTAATTTTTTTACAGTTTTACAAACTTTTAGCTGCTAAATTTGTTTAATATGTGGTAAATCAATTTCGGCAAAATCCGTAACTTTTTATTGTTTGTTTTTTAAATATTATAGTTACTTTTTCATTGGGTTTTTTTTCTTAATGGTTTTGATGACTACTGATAAAAGTCATAAGTATAAACAAGTATAATTTGCTGAGAACGTTCACGAAAAAAAAGAAAATTACATCTATTTTTCATTCTTCTTGAAATTTGAAAGCATAACTCATAATTTATTGTATAAAACAATATATTTATTAACGAATATATGTTAATAAAGGAGATTAGCGACATTTGTGTTGTTATTGTTGGGTTCTCTCAGGCTTGAGGTCTTCAAAATTAAATAAAAATAAAAACCGAAGTTTTAACCGCTACAGGTTCAATTTCTCCCACAGTGTGGCGACGTGTTTGTAAGCGTATTAAATATAAGCAAATACACAAACATTCAAACACGTACATATATGTATGACTGTTTGAATGTGAATGTATGTGGATGAACATACATACATACATATGTATATGAAAGAGAGCTGTTTGATACAAATTCTCCCTCCTCGTCGCATCCGGTTATACACTTACACAATATATTTTATGTATTTATTTCACTTTGTGCTCTTAGCTAAGATCTTTTCCCTTCTGTTGTTTCTCCTCGGGTTCTCTTTTTCTGTCACTGTTTTCATTTATTATCGTTGATTGTCCTTTGCTTAGTTCTGTCAGAGAGCAGCGTAAAGGATATATGGTCAAGGGATCAGCATCTTCAGACAGGGTCGGATTTTTTGGGAAAGGCAAACTAACCAGGTCTGGAGCTGGATCTTTAATATCAATGTCAATAAATCTATAAATAAAACAAACCTATTACTTGTTTTTTTTTGGGAATATAATATATTCAATATAAGGTTAGTTATATTTCGTTGAGTAAACTTATTTTAAAGTATTATTTACAGGAATACTTAACCATAGTTTATATAATATGGCAGTTAGGCATACAATTTATTACAAACATGTGGGGAGGGAGGTATATAGATTTGAAAATGATCGGAATTTTACAATAGTATCTATTTTGTTTATATTTTAAAAGTTTCTTGCACGTGACTTGAATGCAAGAGATGAATATGGGCCACGTTTATGAGTATTTGTATATATTAGAACCTGCTTCTGGCAATGGCTTGACACAGAATTTGTGAATTCCACTTGACGATTTCCTGTTTTCGCGTTTGGTCAATGTCCTTTTCAAAATGTGTGAGAAAATTAATTTTGAAAGACAGCACATATAATAATTATACTTAATTGTGATAGGATAAGCACGTGAGAATGACTTCTGTGCGTTTGTATGTACAAAAAGATAATTTAACTCATTAAATAAAATTATTTTCAGTTTCTGGCTTAAAAATTATAGGATAGATTGAAGTGAAAAGCATTATATAAAAAAAGTTAAAGCTCATATCGGTTATATAGTATTATACGATTTCATCGATTGATAAGGGGAACAGAAGTTCGATTTGAGCTTAATCTTTATGCACTGTGTCCAAAGATGGCAAATCTACAGATATTTTAAATGTGAGGGATGTTGCCCAATAAAGTATGCAATAGACTTTAGACTTTATTTATTCTTTGCTGGTTTACTGCATACTTTAGTGGACAATTTTCTCCTATTTCACATCCTTAGATCTGACACTTTAGAGACTGTGTCTATATAGAGATATGTACTAACCTTATAAAATAGTGGGTTAATATGTGTAAATATATATTTGTATTTATGTATATGTGTGTGTATATGGATTTATGAAATGACAGATTCAACGAGACTGGCAAACAGTATATACTAGTATTAAGTGCTCCGAAACAAGTTGCACGTTTTATACAAGTGTTGCTATAATTTCTTTATTCTTTTGTTTTTGTTCGTTGCTTCGTAAGTAGGGAGCCTTAGAGGCTATCACATATATTATTTAATTATTTTGCGGGGCTTCCATTAATGAATTATGAGTATTGCGGGGACTCACCGCCCGATGGAATCTTTTTGACGCGACTGACATCATCGTAGGCAATGGAAAATACGCTCTTTTTCTCAGCAATCGGATTACGTCGTCCCATGCTGTTTAGTAGAGAGTTCATGGCAATGCCAGAGTCGTGATCATCCTCCAGTGTGGAAGCGTTAAGCTGCTTCGTTCCGGAGGCACCTGGCTGTTGGTTGGCATTACGATCCTCAATGTAAAGATTAATTTTTGAATTTGTGACCTTAACTTCGTTTTCTCTGATGGGCGATGGCTTTGGCTTGTTTGGCCTTTTCGCTGATTGTTCTTTATCCGGATTCGTGGCATGAGGCGGAGTTTCCGGGTACATGTAGTGTGGTAATTTGGTGGGTGGCGCTGGCACTTCTGGTGCATTTTCTCGCTCAAATCGATGTTCGGAATGCTGTAGTAAAGGATGATTGGTGTCTGTTTCTATTTTTGGTTTCTGTTGTCTGTTCAGGGCTCTGTCCTCTTTAAGGAGTCTTGCACCTTTTGGCGGTGATTTACGTGGTGCTGGTTCTGGTTTATACTTGCCTCCGTCGTCTGGCATTGCAAAGTCATCAGGTTTAACATTCACACGTGTCTTGGATACTCTTTTCTCAGATGCAGCTTGTTTCTTCCTAGTCGACGGTTGTGATTTTAATGATTCTGTTGAGGCTCGTCCGCTCACGGAAGACTTTTTCTTACTATAATACCATTCCATGTACTTGGGCACGTTCCGTGTCCCTGAACTATCCTGATCGGCCAATTCTGTCTCACTTTGATAGACCCGATCGTTTAGTAAACGTTTCGAATCGGTTATCTCCGTGGTTGTAATTTTCCTGCCATTTTCACTAACCGTTGATTCATATTTTGAAATGGACGTTCGATTATGAGGTGGTTCGGATGAAGTTTGCTTTCTGGATTTGCTACTGCGTTTCGAACTATCACGACGCGATAATCTTGGCTGCGCTTCAGGCTGAAATTCTCTGGACTCAGAGGGTGAACGAGATAGGGAGCTTGGTTTGTTTCTACGCTCCTTGGTGTGCATCTCAAAGTAGTGTTTATCTAAAGCTTCCATTTTATATTGCTCCTTGGGGACATATCCGTTTGTGCGTATAACTATTTCATCCGCATCAGAGTCGATGGAGTATTCGGTGTTATTTTCTCCATCGGAATTGTTATAATACTGCTCGATATGTAATTTTCGACTTCTATGCTCTCCCGGACTAGCAGGATCGTCCAATGAGTCTGAAATTTCCATTAGGACTTCGCGACTTAAGGCCTCCGATTTGTGGTTATCTTTATGATTGTCCCTGTGCGATGTGGAGTCGGCTTTTCGACTTTCGTCGCTCATTTGTTTGCGCAGAATACTTGTCTTGGTCTCTCGTAGAGGCTTCTTCGGTGGCACCTTCTTTTTCTTCTCATACATCTCCTCTTCTTCCTTAATGGGAGTACGGATTTTTCTTTTGACCTCCTCGACCATCACAATTCTTTTTCGAGGATGCATTGCACGCTGTCGTGATCGCTTTTTGGGCCGTCGTCGCTTTATCCAATAAACACCTTCTGGACTATTGGGGGGACTAAATCTAACATATTCGTATCCATCCTCGGACATTGAATCATCATTTTCGCTACGTGCTCTCCTCCGAATGGCCTGTGTCTGTATGCCAGCCGATGATGTCTTCTGGATGTCATCTTCAAACGGCTCAGTCTGAGTGCCAGCATCACAGTCCGTCTGTGTTCCGATGGCCATCGATTGTCCTGGAAGACTTTGAGTTTCTAGGGCCACTTCGTGTTGTGTATATCTAGTTTCTAGCTTTTCTTTCTCCATCAATATCTGCCGTAGAAGGGCATTCTGTTGCTTTAGCGAATTCTCCAATTCATGGGTTATAGATTGATTTGATATGGCAGGTTGAATTTCGGACACTACCTCGGCGCCCTGGACCGGCTGGGTATGAATAACTTTGACTTCGGGTTCCATTTGTGAATAGACAATGCTGTTGGGTCCCGATTTGCCCAATGGGAAGGTGTCATCTTTCAAAGTGGAACCATGATGTACCTCGTTTGGCATGGATTGTAAATACGTTGCTCCTGGCAGAATTTGGTAGTGCTCCCGTATGATCTGCTTTCCATCGGGTTGCTCTTCAATAAATCGCCGCATCAGTATCTCCTTTCCCGTATTATCCACCATAAGTAATTGTGGATGAGACAGATTTGCCGATTGTTTTAGCGGCACATTAACATAAATATTGTCATCATCCATGCCAGGACGATCTCGTGACTTGTCTCTGGTCATCAGTTGAAGAATCTCGACATTTCCATCTTTGATGAACAGTTCCCTTTTAGATTTAAGACTATTCTGTGCAACATTAAAATCAATATCGCTGCCGCGATCGATCTCATGTCGACGCATGGAATCAATATCATGGTGCCTGGATTCCGTATCGTAGCGTTTCCTCCGTGCAGGTTCTAAATGTCTATTTGATTTACTTTGCTCTCCCTCCTCATCCATTACATCCTCTATGTAAATGTCGCGATCATTTATTAAATTAGTTCTAGAATTATGAAAACTAAGATGTAGGTCGTCTTTGGCTGTATGGCTGTTCCTGAAAAATGCAAAGAAATTAATCGATTAACTCGTTAAATATTCAATTCCCATGGATGCATACTTGATTCGAACACGCCTCTGATGGTCATTAGCTGATCGTATCTGGCGTCCCTCTTCGGTGTCCTGGTAAACGGCATCGGGGACACCAGAAACGGAAAAGCCTACGTTTTCGTTAAGCTGATCACGCCCGTCGTGGAACTCCCAGCGGGTGGGTTTGGTTCGTGTATCTGGTGGCTTCTCCGCTGACCAGGCCTCGCGTCTTCCCATCCATTCTGCGACCTGTAATTGGCATTGAGTAGAATTTTCACATAAATTCACAATATTCAATTAACTTTTAGTAAGCAATAAGCAATAGACCCTGGATTTTAATAGCGTATTTTATAGGATTTGTTATGTGTAACTAATCTAAGTAATTAGTGGAAAAAAAAAACGTTTCAGTTCTAATATTGTGCACATTTTTTTCTTTTACAATTGTTTTTTAATGATAAGGAAATCAAAAATGAAAAACTCAAAATTGTGAGCTTCTGTAATTTGCAAATTTAGTAAGTGCATTGGCATTGCAATGTTTTACTACTTTATTTAGCATAGTCAATCGAATTCGAAAATGTTCAAAATCTACCTGAACAGATTTTGTATGTTTTCCATTTGCCATTTCCCTATGCACTAGATGTACATCGTCTTCAGTTCTACTGATATTAACTATTCTTTTGCTACAAGAGAAGAATAAAAGATTAAAGATAGAATGAATGGTTTTGTATTTAATTAAAAAAAAAAAAACGAAACAAAGCAAAGGCAAAACGCAGGTTCTATTTCTGCTTTAGTATACCAATTAGTATATTAATGCATTTGTTTGATTAGGAAAGGCGTTGAACTCGTCACTTAGTCTCCGGTTAAGCAATATATGTATGTATGATCCCATAATTAATATCTCTTTGGAGAAAATTAATGTACTCTTCTATGTATATAAGGGATTTGAAAAACTACAGAAAGATAGAAATCTAAATGTATTTGAACGTTTTCTAATCTATTTTAAGCTTTTTAAACCCTTGATATTCTATTTTTCATTTGGATTGGATAGAAAGATTACTATCTGATGAAAAGAACGACATGACAACTAAAAGTATTGGCAATCTCAATCCTTTTCTCACATATATTGACTTCAAATACGATTTACATCAGCAATTCATATTGGCAACCTATTTAATTTAATCAATATTAGAAAGTATAGTTGTTGTCACATTAAATAAGGTATAAGATTTAAATATTGGACCAAAAAAGTTTAGGGCTGTCATATATTAACCTTTAATATTTTTTTTGGTTTGAAGTTTAAGAATTTCGAAAGTTTTTTACCAAAATGAAATATTTTTTTGCATATACCAAAAGGTCTAATGCTTTGTACTTTGAGCTGAAGAAATATTTAAGATTAAAACTAATTTAATGCATCTTTTACAGTATATATTACAATAAGAATATGAGTATTACATAGGTGAATTATCTTTCCTCTATCCATTCCAAATGATGACGGAATCAAAATAGAACTCCACATTTAAAAAAGTTTTAACTCCAAACAAACATATTTTGCAGTTTCGAGCACATTTTTTTGTCCATATATAGATATTTACATGAATGAATGAAAATTCACACATATTTCGTAGTAAAAAAAAAAAACATTGTTATTAGAAGTAGTTACAAAAGTAGTGCAAATTGTTGAAGAGAAAACTCTTTGAACCCCAATTTACACACCCATTGTTGGAAGAAAAAGGTTTCGGTTAATAAGGGATTATCTCTGGCTTAGAATTTATGTACCGGGGACTAAGTGGCTGAGTCAACAAGCAGCACTATGAATCTAGTATCAATTAATTAGTTGCAACTATTTTCAGTTAGATACTCACGTGGCAGCTCCATACAGAGGACACCATGAGCATATGCAGCAGAGCAGGAGAATCAGAATGGTGAGGGCGACCAGTGTGGCTAGAAGTATTAGTACCCAGAAGAGTACCTTGTTTTCAGCTTTATACTGGGTCTGCAAGGGAGTAAGAGTCTTTTAAACAAATGAGCTCAGTTAGTTGATAGGTTGCTATGGCTATTGATTGCTTGGAGAACTTACGTCCGTTTGGGCAGTATCTTGGGGCATAATCGCATAGGAGTTGTTATGCTGGAGGAGTCGCTGTTGTATCTGCGAAATGTCAACAAATGACGAACTGTCATAGAGCACGGTTGCCGTGACTACGCTGCGATCCGTAACACCGCCGATGCTAGCTGGTATATCCTTAGCTCCAGGTTCATCAGCACGTAATGGCCGAATGTCATGGATTATTACCTTGCCACCAGTTATGGTGGATAGTGTTTCTTCGGTTTTCGCCTTATCCGGATTGTGACCTGGCACCACAAAAGTGACTGTTCGCTTACGGCTCTCCGGTGGATAGATGCGTATGGTGGTTGTCGAAAAACGAACCGGCACACCCAAGTCATAGGCACGGGCCGTTAAAATAAAGATACCGCTTTCATCATCTGTCTTCGATGTGGTTTGCGTGGCTCGACGGGTTCTGCTTATACTTGGACTGCTGCTTGTGGTGTGCTTCTTGGCGCGCAAATGTATCTTTTCACGCACAGTCAACTCACCGGTCACCTTGTCCAATGCAAACTTGTTCTCATAGTTGCCGTTGATTAGCTCGTAGCGTACCTCGTTATTTGGCGCTGTGGCATCATTGTCAACCGCATGGATAATTGCTGCAGTTGTGAAGCCCAATAAATCTGGCGCCAGTATAAACTCATAAAGATCTTTCTCAAAGATCGGAGTCTCGTCGTTCACATCTATTAGCTTAATGATTAATGGCACTTGTGCTCGATTGCCCTCGCCATCCATGTCGCGAGCCTCAATATACAGGTGATACTCTGGCATGACCTCACGGTCGAAGCCATGGTTATTTGTGGATACGGTTATCAAGCCGCTTTCTGCATCCAAATTGAGCGATGTATTCAGATATCCCAGAATGGCTGTATATCGAACCTTGCCACCCAAACCAGAATCCAAATCGGTGGCATGGACTTGCACCACCTTTGTACCGACAGTCATATTCTCTGGCAATTCCACAGCATACGATGGCTGATCGAATTTTGGTGCATTATCGTTGACATCATTGATGTAGACGGTGACATTAACAACGGCCGAGAGATTTGTGGCTGGTCCCAGTTCTTGTGCCAAAATTGAGAATTGCACCGAGTCCCGTTGCTCATAATCCAACATTGCATTGTCCCGCACACGTATGAGAAAGGATGCACTGCGTTCGCCCACATTTGGAGTGATCTCGAATGTACCATTATTGTTAAGTAATGTTAATGAAAATACACCATTTTTGCCGGTATCATCATCATAAACTCGCGGCACATACGGATCGATGAATGTCAATGCCGTGCCTTGCGGTGCATTCTCGTCCACCCTCGAGACATAACTACACGGGAGAGGGGCAGGGCAACAACAAAAAATAAAAGAAAGAAGCAAAGAAAATAAAAAATCGTGAGTTAAAGATTAGCATAGCATAGAGAAAAGAATTTCGTGAACGTTGTAGGACCATTGTATAAGCGTGCGACAAGACTGTGGCTAGGCATTTCCAGTTTGGCGGGAATTTGATCATAGGAACTTGGTTTGAAAGTCTGCTTGGCATAAATGGATATTGCAGTATTTTTTTTTTCCATTTTCAGTGTTTTCAGTTATCGTAGTCGTCGTTGTAGTCTTCGTCGTCGTCGTCGCTGTTGTTGATGTTAAGAGTTTTAGGACTTTATGCTAATGGATGTGGTTAAATTTGTTGTTGTTCCTAGTTCTAAGTTTCCTGCCTTAAAGTCGTCTGTTTAAGTTCGTTGCAAAAAGTCGCATAGGCAAAACACTCCTACTCCACTCCACTCCACTGCACTGCACTCCACTTCATGAAATTGCATTTCAGTGGCAGTGGCTGTGGCTGTGGCTTTGGCTTTGGCTGGGGATGCATAGTGGTTAAGCAGGTTTACATTTTTTTTCCTTTGGTGTTTTTTTTTTTTTTTGCATTTATTCTTTTCCTTTTTTGTGTGTTGCTTGCTAGCTAGCTTACTTACTGATCATTTTCGAAGTAAGGCGCTGAATTAGTACGGTCGGGCAGAAAGAACGCCAATTGGACTGTAGAAGCCATTGCAGGAGGTTCGTCACGACCAACTTTAACTTCTTCAGCGATTACAGTGAGCAGGACTGGATCGCCCACATGCGTGATGAAGGCAATATCCTCTAAAGGTCGCATCAAAAAGATTTCACCTGGAATTAGAATAAGAATGTTTACTTTAATGTTTTTTCTTTTTTCTTAACACACATATTTATTCTCCCCTAAGTTAATTACAAATTATTGAAGGCATTCGCATTCGATCATGGGAAAATGAGCTTAGGTAAGAAGTTCTCTGATTGCAACGACAATTATGAAGGGTCTATAAAAAAAACAAAACTGCGCTTAGTCAACCATGGGAACTGTCTTACTCAATCTATACAGGTGATTTACGTAGCAAGAGAATAGGCAAAAAAATCAAACTTGGCGTTCCCATATAAATGATCGGCTAGGTCATAATGTTTCTTCAGTAAGTATGCCTTTGAGATAGCTCAGTGAGTAACGAAGGTACATTAAATTTTTAGCTTATTCCGACATTTGAAATTACTTATAAATTCCTGAATGGGTTGTGAAATAAACAGATTTTATGACTATAGTAGTAAATGTTCCTTTTGAAACATTAAGATGTAGGTACACATTCATATTTATGTGTGAATGCATTTGTGTGCAACGGCATTATATATTTTCACCGAGTATAGCCCAAGACAGCATGTTGAAGAGCTGCAGGGAAGCAGCTTCAAAAACCAAAGCCATCAAACTGCCACTACACTAACGAAACAGATGAGACAAGCACGAAACAAGGAAGTTAAAGTGCATTCATTGCTCGTTTGGTGGTTAAGGCCAGTGAAAGAGGATGGGTAGGCAAGGGGGTGAGGGCTTTGGGGGTCTCTCTAGGTATGGAGCCAAATTGCGGCCCAGAACTTGGCCGAGGCGAACGAATATTTTTGTTAAGTCGCATCATGGTCGTTGGCGGTTATTGAGCTTGTGGTATCTAACGAGTCTAACGACAGACAGAGCCAGAAAGCTGCTTGGTCTGGTCTGGCCTGGCCCGCTGGGTTGGACCGTTCGGTTGGTTCCTGTTGAGGCCGTTTCTTTTTTCTTTTGCTACTTGTAGTTATGTTAATGTTAGTGTTGCTTTTTTTTTCTTACTCGTTTCATTCGTAGCTAGTTCACTTGGTAAGAAATATTCATATGATTTTTATACAGAGGGTATTACAAAATTGGTAAGAAGAAAAGAGAGATAAAGGCGTTTGAGATCGAATAAAGTATATATATTAATGAAAACAATAAGAACTTGATTAGATACATATATCCATGACAGTCTGTACATTTGTTTTAATAAATCTCAGGCCCTCAGTTTAAACATTATAGAATTAAAGCTTCTTTTAAGCTTGGATCGGAGAATAACAGAAATTACCGGCAAATAATAAAACAAAGACTTTTTTTTGTTTGTTAGAGGACCTGTACCAAAATTTGATATTTCGATCATTTTGGCAGTTTTTTTTTAATATTCAATCAGATGGGTAACTCTTACAGACGTCTATATAAATATAATCTCTTTTTAATATGTTTTTAATGTTATCTAATGAATAGATTCAGGTGTTACAACAGAAATAAACACTGCAGAATAATAATGATATTCTTTTCATTTAAATTGTTATATGTTTAATAGTTTTGTTTATTATGAGTAACCAAATTGGGTTAAGCACTCACCACTCGTGTCATTGATGTCGAAGAATGATGTGAATGGATTGTTCTCCGAAACCAAACCATATCGAACCTCTCGTGGATTGCCTTTATCTCCATCTTCGGCATGCACTTGCAATATCTTAACAGAAATAAAAAAAAAACAACTTAAAATAATTACCAAATTGTATAATGGCAAGTTTATTATCCAATTAACCTTATCCCCGGGAAGTATGCCTGGAGGCAGCTTGGTAACTGGCGGTGCCAGAGTGAACACTGGCGGCTGATCTTGTACATCCTGGACAATAACCACAATCTCCATACCCGCAATATTGCGACTATCTTGACCTGGCTCAGCATAGGCATCCTGTAATACCAAAAATTATATATGTACATATATGCCTCTCCTTTATGTTTTTTTATGTGGCACTTACATTGGCAAGTATTGTTAGATGATACATGGCTTGTTTTTCAAAGTCTAATGGTCCTAAGAGAAAAACTGTTCCCTCTGTCGTATCAGTGGACACTATTTTCTGTCTTATGGCGAATAAGGGAGAGCCCTGTGTATATGTTAACAAAAAATGTTGTAGATTGGTTTTTTTTTTGTAATTTGTGGTAAACTTACCCATAACTCGAGGTAGACTGGTTTTTGGAAAAGCGGATTCTTTCGAGCTATTACATAATCCAATTCTGTGCCACGTTTAGCATCCTTAAATTGAGAAAATTATATATGTTTTTGATTATGGCGCAAAGCATGGCAAAAGGCATAATCTTAGACAGCAAATTGAAGAGGTTCATGACCTTTTTCTTAAGAATTTAACTTATGTCTAGATGATGATCGGTCGATTGAATGGCCATTTCACATCATTCCTTGTTAACTCACACATACATACATACATGTGGTATGTATGTAACAGCAAATACCAATTAAAGTAATTTGAAATTCCATTTGAAAGCGTTTTACTTGAGCGTATCTATGATGTATGTATCTACTCACCTCGGGTATCATTATGATGCCTGGCTTATGGGGAAATATGAGGTCATGGGGCGTTGTAAAATTGGTTGCTGTAATTGAACACAATTGCGTAGCCATGCCACCTTTTGTGTCCTTCACAGAAACCTGGAAGTCATAGTAGCGTCCCGGCTCCAGGCGACGTTGCAGTACAACATTTGCTTGGCATACCGAATTGTACTTGGTGCATGGAAGAGATTCCACCTTGACGGTGGACGAAGATGCATCACCTACAAACTCAAAGGTCAGAGGATAGTCGAATTCCTCATCAGTTGCACGCAATCTGTAGATTACCGAATTGACCTGTGCGTCAGCCGGCACAAGTACGAGTCGCATGCGAGTTGTAGGATCGAATTTGGGATCCACACCGTGAACGTGATGTGGACACAGAATACCAATTAGAAGGCTGATTGTCAGCAATCGATAGGCGGTCATTGAGCTGTGCCATGAGCCAAACTGCAAAACTGGCCAACAGTGTCGATGTTGCCGCTTCTGCTGCTGCTGCTGCCGATGCTGTTCGGAGGGGGAGGTAGCTGGAGTATAGTAGTAGCATTCTTTCTGTTGTCGTCGATGGCCTGCATTCGCAATTCTGGTAACTGCTGCTGCTGAGGCTTTCGCTATTCCCATGCGACATTGCTGGGCATAGGTAGATGTTTCGCTGTTCTCGTGTCGACTGCAGAAAGTTCTGCTACTGCTGGAAGCCATTTCTGCAATTAAAAAACAAGTTATTTCTGTATTCAAACTGTTTGAAACTAGCCAACTAATTAATCGTCCCTTTAGATAAAAGACGAAAGAAAAGAAAATAAACGGAAACTACAAGACCTCATGTAGTCATTATTACAAAGCAATAAAAACAAAAAAATATATTGATATAGTGATATTCCTGATAACATATAAAAATTTGTCAGCCATAGACTAATCCATCTTACAAGGCAACCTCAACCCCATCCCCAATATGAGCCACCAAAGTGCATGTTGTTTGGCCACTTTCTGGTTGTGCAATGCTCTCGAATCTCAATCTCAAACTGCGCCGAATCATCGTCCAATTGTATAATTGTATTAGGCCAGACAAATACAAGATGTGGTAGTTGTGGCTTCTGCTGTTGGCTTGCACCTGGTCTTACATACATACATACATACATATATGTATGTATGTATCAGCGGAAAGAAAGAAAACAAGTGTGAACTGCTGGAGTTTTTCAAAAGCTACCTAAACTATTTGCCTACTTTCATTTTCATTTAAAGTCAAGTTTTTGGAGCGCCCCGAAATCGAATTATATTTCATAATTAATACTAGCCATGCCACTTTCATTTTTTTTTTCCAGACATAGCCATTACCAAATAACACACCCAAACCCCAAAAAAATAACTCCTATCTCAGTTTAAGCTGTGGCAACGAAAAACGACCCACTGTTTGTCTTTTGGGATGGAAAATTAGTGTGTTTGTGTGTGTGTATGTGTGTGTTAACACTGCATTTAAAATGTTAAGCTTAAGGCAAAAAGTAGTTTTAGGTTGAAATTTCGTTAGGTCAGTTGGTCACAATTGGTTCACAATTCATTATGGCTCAGTTAGAGAAGCTTATGTGCATAATGTGCACTAAAACTAATCGATTTGTGTAACTAAACTTTTCAAACTTAATTTGTCATATTATGTAAGCTGGGAGATCATGGTCTCGGCCTAATTTTACAAGAAAAAAACGCCCATGCATCAGATTAAATTTATAAATGGCTAATTAATTCTCTGGCCCTGAAATGAGACGTGTCTTAAAGTCGTCAAGTGATTGTTTCCAACAATTATACATACATAGGTATATAAAAATGTACCTAACAATATCTCTATGAAATTCTTAATAGACAATTCGTTTGGGTATAGAATATCTCGAAATGAAACAAACTTAACAGAGTAAGATTTCACCAACGGCTTCTTAACTGAAAGCAAAATGGCTAAAACCACGATGTCATTATTGAAGAGCTCGTTGTTCAGGCGACGTTCCCGTCGCGGCCATTGGAGCGGTCACGTCTTTGTCTGGCTAAATGCGACATAGTTTTATAACGTTTAATCATGTGCTACAATTACGGAGCGGTACTTTAGACACATTCTCCGAAACTCTTTTTGTATTAAATAAATAATTGTTGTAGCTGTTGTTGTTGTTGTTTTTGCTGCTGCTGGTCTACTTTTTTTGCTTCAGTGGCTTCCCAAACCAGCCGTAACTCAAATGTAGCACAATTGGCGTTCTTTTGCCATTTAACCATTTTTTTTTTGAGAAAGACACACACAGAATTTTACAGTACTTAAGCTATTTTTTTAGCTAATATGTTTTTTTTTTTTGCCATGAAAGAATTTTAAGGAGTCATTAATTGAAGAACTTTTTAGTCGAGTAAATTGAAAAAATCCAATAAATTATTTTCCTAGTTTAGATTAATACAAATATACAATTTATACAAAGTTAAAAGTCAATCAGCCAATTAGAAGTTGATCTTTATGATTTAATTCCTATTGCAAAAGTTTTGAAGTTTAAAAGGAGCCTTGTTATTAAATCTGAAATTCTAAATGGCTGATTGTGCTAAAAACCTAAAGGAAAAACAGAAAGGTATTGAAAAAAGTGGCATATAATTGTCTTTAAATTGTTGTTTGACTGGGAACGCAAAAATGTTGGCTACAAGACCAAAAATGTGGCTGCAATTTGGGCGTCCTTTCTAGGAAACAAAGATATTCAATACTAAACAAGCATTTTAGACCAAAAATTCTGAAGGCCAACTGTGATAAATCTTTTTTGAAATCTCTTCAGAATTCTATTGAAACTATGGACATCCTTTTAATTAAAATTCTGCTTTTCATTTAGAACTTGGATTACAAGGATTAGTAATATTGGCCGAGGCGCCGCAGCGTAATTTGAAAATTTTTTGCCTTGCAAAGCTGCTTTGGTTGTCCCGGACTTTTGGTTGCAGCTTAAATTGCGAACTCGAACTTAATGTGAACAGATCTCGTGAGCTATTGCCAATCCGGTTTTGCCTGTCCAATTGATTGTCTGGTCTGCCAGCTAGCTGCCTGGCTAGCTAGCTGTATTTGCCAATTTCCAGTTTTGTGCAGCTGCAGCTCAGCGTCATCGTTGTTGAGTCCTAGTCCTTAGCTGCTGATGCAGAGCCAGCTACAAGCCAATGACCAGTTATGTCAGTTAAAGTTGAATCACTTAGAGGCTAGCCGAGGCGAGGCAAGCTCGCTCTGGCCACCCGACACCCTCGCAATTGGACGCTGCATCGTCTAAATTTACTGCCAACTATGTTGCAATGTTGTGTGTTTGCCCGCATTTGGCTTAGACTGGGTTTTACAAACATTCATACATACATACGTTTATATAGGTTGGCAAATGCATGTAAGTAAGTATGTAAGTGGTGGTGATGTATTTGCCAGACTCCAGTCCCAGTCCCAGTTTCAGTCTCAGTCTCAATCCCAGACTCAAGCCCAGTTCCAGTCTCAGTCTCAGACTCAGTCTTTTGCCTCTGTCCGTTGTCATTTTCGCATTCGCTACTATTGCGCAACAATTGTAACACATTATATTTGTGCCATTTGACCGAATTTCTCTTTACAAATCCTATATGTATGTAACTACATATAAACAAATTCAAGCCTGGCCGGGTGGCAAGGTAGTCAGTTAATTTGCTTGTCTCTCAGCCACTAAAAATTGAAACTGGCGGCCAGCTGTGGCTCCATTTTCAAATATGGAAATGTGGTTTTGACTTTTGTTCGG
This sequence comes from Drosophila paulistorum, assembly GCA_018152135.1. Taxonomy (NCBI): domain Eukaryota; kingdom Metazoa; phylum Arthropoda; class Insecta; order Diptera; family Drosophilidae; genus Drosophila; species Drosophila paulistorum. Next base: position 2,561,455 of record JAECXG010000690.1, read on the forward strand.
TTCGAGAAATGGAAGAGCGAAGACTGTTTGAAAAAGAAGATTATGAGAAAATAAATTCAACATTCGGCCAAATCTATATAATATTACTATGATGCTTATTTTGGATAGAATGTTTTGTTGAAGGCATATAAAAGAAATACTGACAGGACTCATTTAATTTTGCCCTTGTTAATAGAAAGATATTCTTCAGCTAACTTTTTCTTTTATTTTGGTTTACTTCAAAAGCTTAGTCGTCAGTCAGGGTATATAAACTTCGACCTGTTAAGCAATTTGTAGAGCTTTGAAACTCGTGAGTTCACTTTGAAGTAAAACAAGATTTTGGGCGTTGTTCAATTTTTGGCCTGACTTCGGTTACGGCTCTTGCTGTACGCGGAAATTGTTGCAGTTTCGTGAGTTAGGCTTTGTTATTTTCGGGCTAGGCTGAGGCAGTGGCTTCGACTGGATCTGAAGCTGCAGTTGTGGTTGTGGCTATGACTGCACTCAGGCTGCACACAAGTAGAATGAAAATTTGTGTTGCAAATAAAGTTGAACCCGATGGCAAACTAATCTGCTTCACGACAATAGACCAGACAGCCCAAACAACGAGCCCCGGTAAAGCAGCTAGCCAGTCAGCCAGCCAGTCAGCCAGCCAGTCAGCTAGCCAGCCAGCGGCATAGACTCGTAATCAACTTTTATTTGGCCCTAGTCGGCGTGCGACCGTCCTTCACTATGCTAGAAGCCAAGTCGACTCGATCCTTTCCTGTCTTGATTTGGTTTGAGGGGGCTTGGCGGCGGCGGTTGTGACTGCGATTGGGGCTGGCCGGGGCCGGGGCCAGTTCCAACTTCAGCCATCTCGCCCGCTGGTCGTTGCTGTCCGTCTTTGGTCTCAATGTCTGTCTGTCTGTCTCACAGTGCGTCTGCCTCCCCCTCCTTGTCACTCTATGTATGTATGTATATAGTGCTGTCTGTTGAATAGTCTATATACTTTTTGCATGGCACAGGCAAACATATCTGCATATATAAAACTTTTATTGCCGCAGCTGCGGGAGTGTTTTTTTTTTTTTGGGCGCGCCCCGTTGGGTAAAATAAATACATACATATATACATTTATATGAACATGCATAAATAACTTTGGAATATAAAATATAGGAACGTCATCGAACATTGCGACAACAATAGCAACAACAAAAGTGCATCTACATATGTATATCTATCTATACCTATAAAAGTTCTTAACTTACCAATCATTTCCCATCTAGAAACTTTTACACGAGCTTATAAAAAGCTAAAATATCACTCATACGACTAGTGGGCTCTAAAAACTTGTAATAAATCACCCATTCATCTAAATTCAACTAGTTTTATACTTTTATCACATCTCATTTGGGTTAAATGTTTCGTTTCGTCTTTATATTTATATTCTGGCGCCAATTAAACTTCAGCGGTCTACAAAAGACTTCAAAATATGGCTCATCTTTAAAAGAAATGTGTCATTCACAAAGCAAAATGCGAAAAAAAACAAAATAAAAAACATTAAGCTATAAAAACAACGAGATAATAAAAGAAAAACGCGTGCCCATCGCCGGAATATAAAACATAAACATATCGTATGTGCGTAAGCCGCAGATGGTTCTTCACAGACTTGCACGTTTCAAAACCGGACAAACCTTCGAAATTCAGTAGCATGACTATACAACTAGTACAATGCAAGTAGATATAGATATAGATAGATATACATATATAAATGTATATATGAACATTGGCTCCCACAAATGTTTTTTCAATATTGCTTCGAGATGTAATAATTTTCTTTTCTTTTTTTCTTACAAGAATTCCACGCGGCCGCCTGTCAAAGATTTTATAATTAACAACATAAGACAAGGTTCAAGATGCAAGCTGAAAGCTGGCCTGCAATTCACAGTCGATTGTAAATGAAGAGCACAAACAATGTACGTATGTACATACAATGAATGCACGCCTGGTCTCAAGCCCCAGACCATGGGATGTATGGCTAGATGGATGGGGAAAGGTATAAAGAAACAGAGAAAGACAGAGGAGAGAGACTAAAGGTACAGGGCCAGGGACAGAGAAGACGGACGAAGACAGACGGAATGGGGCGATTAGTTGCGGTGCCAACGCTGACGTCGCTGACTTCAGCTTAGCTTCATCATCACCGACCGTCATGATAAACATTAACAAACCTCAACATCTACACCGTCATCGCCTTCGCCTCTGCTATCGCCAGTTTTAAGTTCGTGTCCACCCGTCGGCTTTGGCTTTTTTTACTATTCAGTGCCCTTTTTTTTGGAGGAGTGTTAAGGGTATACTCAAATTGTCAGAATCAGCGCTATGAAGCACCAAATGATCACAGGATAATGGAAAGGAATAAACACTACTACTACAATTTCTTGATTACAGCAAGTGCTACCTTTTTCTCTTAAGGCCTAATTGTATATGGCTCAGATGATTCTATCTTTCTTTAGACCTATCTGAAATAACCATTAATCATATTATATTACTCTTTGTTTCATCATGAAATATGACTTTTTTTTCTTAAGATATTGTCCCATTATTTGCCTAGTTAACCTTGTATTTCTTATATCAAAAGAAGATGGAGCGTCTTACTTTATGCAGGGTATCTCAAAGTTGTAATCCCAATTGAAAATACTCTTTTTGTTTTTTGCTTGTCATGATGCTGCTGTTGCTGCTGCTTTGTTTCGGTTCCACAATTCGTTTCGTTTGCATCGGAGGTGGCATACATAACGACTGCGCCTGCGCCCAAGCTAAGGCCGAACCAGCTTGGTGGCTGCTGCCACCGACGAGTTTAAATGAAATGCAGCAAAAATAAAAATGTAAATAAAAGACTCAATAACAGCAATAGGAACAAAAAAAAGAAAAAAATAGCTTTTTTTAACAAAAAAATGTGCGTGGGATTGACAGCGGAGACGACGACGACATTCGGAGCCAAAGCCACAGTTGGAGCTAGAGGCATAGGGCCAACTGGTAAGAGTTTTTAGCTGGTCCGTGGTCTACGGTGCAGATTACTCAAATTGAATCTCAAATTTATCGACATACAGCACTTGGCATATTGCTAGCACGAAATTAATTGGCTTAATCTTTAAGGAAATGCACTTAGTGCACAGAAATATTGGCATTCCTTTGGCCCAAGAGAAGGAGTGAAAACAACGTTATTGAAAATAAACCAATCACTTTACTTTTCATGTCTTTTTTAGAACAGGCAACATATAGCCAAGCTAATATCCTGTTTTTTTTTTTCACACAAGTTTTTAATAAAATGATTTGCATTTAATTTTACCACACCCAATCTTGAAAAGAGATTTAGATGTTGATTAATAAACATAAATTAGTTTATTAAATCAGCAAATATCTTTACTTGATAGCCAAACACAAAAAGTACTTATTTGCTTTCAAATGCATCAAATGTATGCAAGAAAATTGTACAAAGATTCATCTGTTTATGCTGCCAGCCATGGATGACGATGGGCGTCCAGATAAACTGACTGACTGATGGACTGCATTGAATGCCTTGAGCTAGAGCCAAAGAGCCTTGGGCATTGGGCAAAAGAGACGGGACGGGCTTGAGTCGTACGCGTTTGGGATTGCCGCTGCCTTTGCCTGTGGTAATTACTCTCCCTAATAACGCAATAATTTATTTCTACTTTAGACATACATGGGTCTAGATGCATAGAGGATTTGGCATGGCTAAGAGCAGACCTGACTGGGACAAAGACTACAACAACTACAACGAACGTCGAAGACGACGACGACGATGCGAATGGCAAAGACGACGATGGCTATAATGATTGTGGTGTGGTGTGGTGTAGTGTGGTGTGGTGGGCGTCAGGCATAAATAAATGTTTTATGTGCGCTTGGGCTGTTATTGTTCTTCATTTGCGAGTGGTCGTTTTGGTGTTTGTGTTTGTGTGGCTCAAAAAAGCTTTTGACTTGAAAAAATTTTTAATTTTTAGCTTCAGTTGAACGACACTTTTACGACCTAAAATTGTTGAGCAATAGTACGCAAAGAACAAGTTTATATAGTACATATATATATTTTCCATTTTATTGTGTCCAATGGTATCGTCGCTTCGGCATTGCCAGCACAACCGCAGCAAATCAAAAGACTTAGGTAGCGAACGTGGTTGGGTCCGCTCTCCACCAAAACACTATATTCTTCTCTCCCCTCCTCACCCCCTGGCTACTAGCTCTGTCTTTGTATGCCGTCAGGCCAGGCTCAGAGTACGCTCAATGTAATTAAGTTCAAAAGTCTCGGGGCACTGTTAATCTGAACGGGTCGATCAAAAACGCTTTTCCAGTAGTCTAATTAGATGTCTTAGGCATCGACTCTTCATAAGCCGGTCCAGAACAAGCCGATAATTAACAAGTTAGTCGTTTATCGACATCGCGTCTTCCATTAGTTAATAAATAGGTTTTGCATGTATCCCTGTAAGCACCTCGAATACAAGCCATGGGCCATAAGGCTTATCGCATGGGGCTTATGACAACGATTTGTTGCCAGAGTTTAATTTTGATTTGAACGTTGCATAAATCATTATCTAGCCCGGTTGACTGCGCCCCTCCGCGGCGTATCGAAATTTTATAAATGAGACCCACTCTCTTTCCCTCCCTCTCTTGCAATAGAGACCATAATATTGTGGCCAAATGCCTGGGTATTAGTGTATGCCATTGCGTTGCTAACACGATTTTGTAGCCTTAACTTTTAAGTTGTTTTCGTTGCCCCATTGCAAAAAAAGAAAACCAAAATAAAAATAACAAGAAGTAAATGGTGGGTTTTGGACTCACGGGGGTAAACAAAATCATACAAAATATCTGTAAAACTTGAAACACGCATGGGGCGCCACATAAAATACGCGCAATAAGTTTTCATACATACATAAATTGTAAAATGCCGCACAGCTGTCAATTTTGGCACTGTGCCGACTAAAGTGGGTCAGACAAGGTCGATTTGGTGTTATTTTTGTTTACTTCAATTTATGTATGTATGTCCCAATATATATTCATACATATGTATATTGTTATGTATGAATACATAACAATGATGTATGGAAAGTAATGTCGTTTGCGGCCAAGTTAGTTTGAGTTATCTAGCGATAACTCCTGAAACCATCTTGTCATTTGCTGTAGTTCAATTTTTTGTGTTTTTTTTTCCAGCCAAATGTCTGAGTGTCATTACACAATACATGTTCGTATTCAATAATGATGTCTGAAAAGTGCCATATGGCTCTATTATTGTTTAATTGTGTGAGGATGTGTAGGTTTTTTTCTTGTCTATTGAAGGCTTTAATTAATGGGTGCGGCTGCGGCGGTGGCATAATTGGCGAAAATCAACCATGTTAAATGGAATCCAATCAATAGGTTTTTTTTTTTTTTAGTTTTATGCATTACAATGTTTGTTAAGTTTTTCCTTAATTAGCCTTCTGTATGCCAAAGTTGAAATTTAAATTAAATTTTATCCCATAAAAAGTCGTATGGGGGAGATCTATAAGTAGGACGACCACAGAAAAAGTTTTCAACATTAGTTTTTAACAAATTGGCTTTTAAAACTGCAAAACTTGAATTTCTTTTGCATTATCTTAAGAAATCATCTATCTAAAGTAATTTTTTGCCTATATGAGAACAAAGTAATTAGAAAAAACTCTTGAACATGCTGAGATGATGATAATTGCTTTATGGGAGAATATTGTATATGCGAATAGAGAATGTGTTGCTGTTTGGTTGTGGGGATATATAATATATAATTTGTACCTTTTAGAATGTGAAAAAGAGCTGAAAGCGACAGAATCCAAAGGCTCGTCTTCTTCACCTCTCCGTTTGCGTGTGTCTTTGAAATCAATCGTTCCATGTGTCTTAATTTTTTCTTGGTTTTTTTTTCTTTTGCTTTTTGTCCACACTAAACTAATCCGAAATTCAAGCAGTCTGTTGGCTTTCCCCTTATTGGGCTGGGGGGTATCAAGTGTCTGACATTTTCAGGCATGCACTGAATTTTAATAGTCAACACATTGATGGTTAGAATGTATATATATATATATGTAAAAATATATATATATATATCAACTGGTAGCACTGAACCTCATCGTTTCCTGTAACACGTTTGCTTTATTTCTCGATCGCGATCTATTTGAAAAATATTACTTCATGCATATGAAATATAATATTTAATTTATGACATCCATAAGTATGTATTGTCATGAACGGAAATCACACAATGTACTGTCAAGTATGTACATACACCAAACAAACATCAACACTTGGCCAAATATTCAATAGTAAGCCATGCGGATGGTGGATGGCCCGTGTTATCTAAACACCAAAATGACGTCTCAAATAGCCCATTAAGCCCGTCTCGTTTGAGCGCACTGCGAATGACCTTGCTCGCGGATTAAATCAGATCAAAAGTCTATTGCGCTCTTCAGTGTGGCCCCCGATCGGTACCAAATTCATTAAGATTGAGTGATCCTCCTCCTACCAGGAAATATCAGACCGTGAGTTTTGGGTAACCCAATACTGCATAAACAGACAGCAAGCTGCTGTTTGTTTTTTTTTTATTGGTTTGGGTAATCTTTATTCACATAAATTCACATTAATTTCATGTTTTAGTTTCACTGGAGAGATCACAGTAAAATGGTTTTGATTTTGATTTCGTTTTTAATTTTAAATGCCCGGCGTGTTTGAGGTTTTAATCTCAACTTGCAAGCGAAGCACATATGGATGTATGTACATGAATTTATTGTAGTAGCAGTACATAGGTACTCGTACATACATATTTTTCTTTTTATTTTATTTTATTTTATACGAAATTCCACACCAAACACTCGTCTCGTCTACATGAAAAAATCATACATTGGCAGGCCACCGAGAGCCTGTTTTCCTGTTGTTGTTGTTGCTGTTGTTGTTAATGTATTCTATATATGTGGTTCACTTTTCACATTTATAATACGATACGGAACGAACGGAACGGACCCTCTGACGAGTTTGTTGTGTGCCCCGCCGCTATTGAAATGGTACTGGCAGCCAATCGTGCATAAAGACGTCTTGGAGCTAGTGGAGTGTCGACTCAGCTCAGTTGGAGCACTATTGAAGCTGAACCGCAACAGAGAATGCCCTCTCAACGATGAACGATCGTGGACACCGAAAGCCGGTTTTGCACAGACATGCACACATGGTTAAGGTAAGTTTCAAGAGAGCCCCTAAGATCTCTTCTCTTTCATTGACGTATTTTCTTCTTTAGTTGATAACCAAAGTTCTGTTCTCTGTGAAGAGATTCTCTATACATATGTACATACATACGTATGTTATCCATTAGCAGGAAAAGAAATTCTAAACTCCTGGCAAATCTACTCAAATTACTTTTAAGTTTCCTTTTTGGTGTGCATATATTGAATGTCCTATATGAATGATATAGCATGCAAGGGAATAGAATTTGGATCTGGGGGAAATATTTTTTGACCTCTTTGCAATGTGTTGTTGAATAGATACCCCCTCCACCTTCTTTATACAGATAATAAACTTGACAGCGTTATCAAACGACACACAAAGCGATTGCATTGTTCATTTATGATGAGCCATTACACAAAAAATTAAACAGACATTTAATGTAATTTGGTGAATAATAATATTCCATTACAGTAATTCAATCATGTTTCCAGGTTGTCCAATAAAATGTCTATTCGTGTTTCGTGGCTCTTTATCTTTTGACCTGCATCTAATATAACACACGAGACATAGGAAACCTGAAATACAGATAGGAAAATTCACTCATTGCCTTTGTCGTTGTTGGTTGTAGGATACAACTTTGGCACAGGAAAAACTACATACAATGAGGGCGGCACCTAAGAAAAACAAGTTTACAGAATCCCAAATGGCTTATAAGTATTGAACTCATTTCCCATAAAGAGTTTTCCAATACATTGGTTGACATTTCATTGTGGGTTATTCCCAATTAATAATTCAGCCCTTAATTCTAATCGCATTTGTCGACTGGTTTGTGCCCGTTTTCCTAACCTTGACTACTCTCCCTACTATAATTTAGCCACTGCCACTTATTGACTACTTTTTTTATTTTATGATTCATTGCACAAGGTCAAAGGCACAACCATGTTAAACTGACCTTGAATTTATTAGAATTAGGTACATCAAAATGACACATTATCTAACTGTCTGCTAAAACACGTAAAAAATAGATTACAATTATCCAAATTACCTGTAGCTGTAAACGAATTTATAGGGTCTACTACTATTTGAAATGTTTAATAAATAATTCGATTTATGAATAAACACTAGAAAAATGTTGGAGGAAAATTGTCGTTCTGTTTGAACAAAGGGGGCACATTGACACTCAAGTAGGCAAAATGCGAAAAACTTGAGAACTTTGGGAATGTCCTGCACCTTAAGAATACCATATTTAGTCCGAAAGTCATTAAAAAAGTTCTTTAAATGTTTAAATAAGCAAATTTTTAAAAAATGCCAATGGCATACTTTAGATGCAAATTTGCCACCCATTTTTTGTCTAGGTCACTTTGTTGGAGCCAATTTAAGCCGTTCTTTGTGTAAACTAACTTAGAGGTTCCAATTACAGTTGTATCACTTAGTTTACTGTAGGTATTTAAATAGGTTTACAATATGTCAAAGTTCTTAATGAAAAATCCAAGTCACTCACTAAATAAAATATTGCCAAGCCACAACAGCTAACCAACTAAGTAAATAATGCATAGATATTCACATATGTAGATAGATATGTTTGAACACATGTTTGACAAATAGAGTGTTTCTCCTCTATCGTTTTTTTTTTATTAAAATCAAATAATTGTGTGGTTTGCCAATATTTGTATGTTGACTTTTGTCATGTAATATTTCACAGTAGACAAATCACGCGATGAGCTTCAAGTGCTAACCGTCATATTTCTTTCACTGCATACAAAGCCTTCGAATTGGTACTTAGTAGATACTTTCGTGCAAGCCACACACAGACACACTCACTGACATAAGTATCTTTATCTGTATCTGTATGCATGCCAGCGAGCTCCAAATTTAACCGAGATATATATACATATGTATATACAAAAGAAGTCTCGAAGCCTGTTTGTAAAACCAAAGCTAACCCAAAACGACCGAGCCGTCCCGTCCAACAACACATATTCAAAAGTTCTCTGGCATTTTCAATTTAGGTTAATTGTAGTAGCTCACTATGTGCTTCTCCTTCTTCAGAGCAGAGTGTGGGGCAACAGATTTTTAATGTATATATTATCTACGTTTACGGAAACTTAAATTGGGAAAAATTCCAAGTACGTTAACCTCGGCCTGAAGCTCTCACAAACCACATTTACCGTACGCCCTTTTCTTCTTTATTTTTCAACTATTTTTAGTGTAATCAATAAAATTAAAACGTAAAATCGCTCGTTTGAGTTTGTTTCCTTAAAAAAAAAAAAAAACAAATGTCTATGGTAATCTTATGGAACATCTGGTGATTTCTCGTTGCCTGATTCGGAACAAGTTTGTTTGGTAGTTGATTTGGCTTGCTGAAGTAAGTAGTAGCAAGTCGTTAGGACAAACAAAGGGCAAACATTTCTGAAATGGATTCTGATTAAATGGAAACATATTTCACTGGCAAACATAAAGTTTTTGCAACTTATACCACTTAAATTCTTTATTGATTTAAATTATAATTGCTTTTGGTCTTTGATGAACTAACTACATATTACGGCACAGATTTTCATTTATTAGAAAAATATTTAGATATGCTAAATTGATTTTTAATGCCATATTTACTGTGTATACTTTTAACATTAATTTTCCCGTTCAACTTGGCTTTATTTCTTAATTTATATTTTTGGTTTTTTTTTGTTAAGGAATTACATTGTCATCAAACGATTCTCAATCGCGCCGCGCGACTAACGTTAAACTCAAAGTCTTGACCACGTCTAAAGGAGTTTGTATTTGATTTGCATATAAAAAGCCCACAAAACGGAAGGGACATTCAGTTAGTCATGTTGAATATTTTTAGGCTTGGAATAACAACACAAACGAAATTTAACTGGAAATGTGGAAGGAAAATGTTTCTTTCAAAAGAATACTAATTGATGTAGGCAGACATCATCAAGTAGTTATTAATTATAGGTATACTCAATTTATGGATTCTTTGTAAGATTGAAAATTGCATTCTTAGTTTTTAACAGACATATTAGGGATATTTTTAGATTTATTCTAAGCGAATTTGCATACTGACCGCTTCAGGATTCGCCGTAAATTCTAATACCATGGTTACCGACCATGGTCATAACAAGCGAATGGACTGGACTGGACTTTCCATTGAAATTTGTACAATGGATGAATTTCAGACATGTACTTGGGTTCCTATATATACCCGCATATATACATATATACATATACCCAGTTGGAGCAATAGAACCACATTGAGTAGTTTAACCATCCGGACTTGCTTATGTAAATACATATACCAACATATATATATGTATATGTCGGTATATAATACATGTATGTGAAGGCTAACTGGGGGAAATGTTTGGGTTTCCTGTATTTCTTTGCTGGAGTTTTGGTTTGACTTGTTGAGGTTTCATTTGCATGTTGGCTCGGCTTTTGGCAAAAGGAAGGGCAACCAGCCAAGTGGGGGAATACACAACAGACTTGTAGTATAGTTAATTATTCCTTATTTGTATTCATATACCTTTAGTCTGCTGTCCACGCCATCTAAGTGACCGCTAGCTAGAAAATGAAATTCAACTTTAATGACATTTACTTTCGCTTTGATTTGCGTGCATCCGAGGCCGCTCAATTGAAAGGTGAGGAGTTGAAGTCATAAGTTAGTTCTTAGAGTTTTAGTTTTTATATTAGGGTCATCAACATGAAATACGCACATTTCTCAAATATTAACATGATTTATGTTCTGCCATAAACTTTTAGAAGGACATTTGCCGAGATTATTTGAACAAAAATATTTGTATAATAATTTAGATTTGCTTATTTCTTTATGAGTTTAAGAGCCCAACTTGATTTTCGTAAGTCAAGGCTACAAATATTTATATATAGCTAACATTTTATCGTCTTTCACCTAACAAAAAGTTAGATTAGAGTCACAATTATTAATTGTTGGTAAATAGTTTTCTCTTGCGTTTTTTTTTACTTCTAGAAGAGGAGAAGCCAATGGCCGATAGGTTTGCGAATTCGTTTCCCTTCCTTTCTGCCTCTCCCCCTTGAAATAGTAGCGATTTCCCCTTTATTAAGTTTATCCTTGTTCTCATACTGATATATTAATCTATAATCCCTAGCTAATTGTCTTTCTATCATTAGTTTCCATTTATAAGGTCATTATCGCAAGACGTTATGTTTCAATGACAGGCAAATATAATTTCATTTTCAAAGAGATCGTATTCAAAAAATAGGAGTTAGCAAATGTTTTATTTGTATAGGACAGTTCCATTTTCGATAACTACTTTGCAAAGAATGTCAAAATAAAGTCTCTTAGGCTTCCTATAAATAATTAGCATTGCATACTTTCCTTTGCAATCATTTTATTCGTTTATATCCATTTAGAAATTTTGAAATATTTGTTTATTTCAATTTCTGAAATCTGTATTTTCTTTTATTAAAGACTAATGTTCAGATATAAGAAAACATTCTCAAAGCTATTAAAAATATTAAAGAATTAAAGAAAACTTAGAAAAACTTTGAATAATATTAATTAAATATTCAAATAACTGCGAAGTGATTGACTTTAGATAGAACAACGAATTAAAAATCAAGTTGCTATTAGATTTATATTGATAAATAATTTTAGGCAAAATTTAGAGCTGTATTGTTTTTATTCCTGATGTTTTGGCTGGAAAAGTAAGGCGAAGCCTTCAAAATTGTAAAAGTTAACAACAATTTAACGAAAGTATTACTTATTATATACATATGCCATTTTTTACATCTAATGTTTTACCAACTTGATTTAATTTAAGTTTTTGTTGAAAGGATAAAAGTTCTTTGGAAATAAGTTTTTTTAGTATTGTAAATTTTGAACTATGACTTTAACTACAAATGCGAAACCTGTTGCATTTATCTATGTATATGTAAATTGCATTTTTTGTGTTTACATTTATAAATAAAACCTTAAGATTTCTACGTTTTACAATGTGGGCACAATCTATCGCTTAGAAAGGGTTAAACTATGTGGTAGCTTCAATTAGTGTATAATAACACGATCTAAGAAATACCTTTTTGTATATGCATATACATATATGTACATACGAAAATTCCTCACGTATGTATGTATGTCTCTATAGTTGTATATAAGTATTTATGTACAGACTTGTATTCGCATATTTCCTTGATATTGCGTGTTTCACGTGTGCTCTAGGGCAACAATAAGTGTTAGAAATAGTTTCCAAGTTGTTCAACTCACACACACACACACACATTGACACACATCCGATAAAGGCGACAATTTAAGTCAGTCAGTCACACATCAGCCAAACTTATATACTATGTACATACGTGCGAATAGTATTTATATAGAAATATGTGTAACATGATGCTAAGAAGTTGACAACATTTACTCACCTAGGAGCTGGATATACATACGTATATATGTCCAGCAAGTGTTTCTTTCGATTTGTCCTGGAAACGACAACTACAAGTGCGTGGCATGCCGTACCATACGTTCACACAATAAGCAAATAAGCATTCGCATCCTGGCGAGAAGTTGTAATTGAAGTTTGTGAAAGTTCTCATCGCGTTTCAGTACTACGTGTGCCTTAAAAAAAGGACATTTTCTGTCACACTCATTTCTCAATTGAACTAATTGCTATCAACCCGAACTGGGCTGGGCTGGGCTGGGTTGGATTGGATTTCGGGGGCTAGGAAAGGTCTAAGGAATTGCGTCTTGCTGCTTGAATTTCGCTGTGTAACTGGTAGGACTGGTAGGAATATTTATGGACTAGTCCGATGCGGCAGCGTTTGCTTTGTGCCTCACGTGCTGACTGTCAAAGCAAATAAAAATAACAAAATGGAAAGGTGCCTGTATCCTGGCAACATTCATTAAAAACACCTTGGACGGCAACGAAGGCGGCAGCAATCCGCAGTCGTTGAGCAGCGCCGAATTTGGCTATAAGGCGCTTGGCCGGCTTTACTTTCGGCTCTGATTAATATCCCATTTACATTCTCAGTTCTGCATTGAGACAAATGCCTTACCCCCACAGTCCCTCCTCTTAGAAGCATTTGCTGCAAAACGAGCGCAATATTTAATAATCCCGTTTGTTTATTGAATCGCAGTCAAAACTTTTGGCACAGACGGAAACCCAGGCCCCTCTTGACTTGTTCGCCGCAAGTTGGTACGCACGTGAATTTGAGTTTTTTTTCGGGTGGGTGGTTGGTTGGTTTTTTTTTTTTTTTTGGCTTGGTTGCTGTTTTGTTGCAACTGTAACGGCAACGGCAACGGCCACGCCGACATGTCTGTCACCCCCTTGAAACGTGAAATAGCTTCTGTCAATATTCTGTCAATAGTCACATGTTTGCCTATCGCTGCGAATTGACTGCCGAACTTGCTGCTTACTACTCGACAAAGAATGAGAATATTTATTTATGCCAGGGGTTTGTTGTTATTGGTTTTCTCTTTCATTTCATATTAAATCGATCTCTGAGGGTTGCCTAAATCGATTCCAAGTCTCAGATCTGGCCTTTTCTTGATTGAATTTAATTAGGGAAAAAAAGCATAAGGCAATGGTCCAAAAGTGGTCACTTTTTTGATTGATGGACATCTATGCGGTTTGCTAGTTGAAGATTACTAACTAGAAACCATATGTACATATATCTAGTCTCTCACTGTGAACCAAGTTCATTTGCATAACCAAAGTTGATGTATTATTGGAACTAACCGTTAGGTACTGGACTGGATTAGGCTCAAATGCATACACGTGTGCCTTTTGGCAACAAAAATGCATCCAGACAATCCATGTAAGGTCAAGACTATCTATGTATGTATGTATATTGTGTGTATGCATGCATTATATGTGTATCTGTATAGACAAAGATCTAAAATTGCAAATGCTTAACTTGTACTGCGGGCAGACTTTGACTTCGACTCCGACTCCGACTTCAACTCCAGCTCCAACTTCGACTCCGACTCGGAGTCTGGAAATCGTCGTTGACGCTGCATCTGAGATCGAGCAGCCAACACTTTTCTTTAGCCGCTAGCCATGTACCATAATTTTCAATAGCTATTCAAACTCTGTGAAGTTCTTCTTGGGGTCACATAACGGATGCAAGGCATTGAAATTGATCCAGGCCATAAAAATCGCAGATGCAATTGCAATGCACTAAGGTTGTTTTTGTTGTTGTTGCTGTTGTTATTGTTGCTTGGTTGCTTGGCAAACCCCATTAAACTGGATAGTCAGCTGCATTCAAAAGAGAGCTACAGCCCTACTACTCCTACTATGTGTAATCGTTCGATCTGTTAGCCAAGTGACCAAACCAGATTTCAAAACATGCAAGTACCATGTCGCAGGAAAAACTTTCATTAATTTAAGAAAAGCCTTAAACTAATTATTCGAGGTGAAGATAAGCCCAAGTAAACATGGTAAATAGACAATTGTGATGATCATAAAAACACTGTGAAATCTTTGCATCCTAGTTGAGTTCTTTCGTGTAGGAAGTCACCCTATTGCGTTAATTTTTGTTTAAGCCAATAAAACGGTAGCCAAAGCATTGCATATTAAAAATAAGTCAAGAAAAAGCCATGATTTCAATTGAAAATTTTAAGCAAAGTTTGAATACCCTTACAGTATAAACCCTTCGTCGCCTGAGACTGGTCAGGTGCCTATACATATATTTATATAAATGCATTTTAAATTGTTAGGAAATGTGCAAACTTTCTTTGCTTTTCAAATGTTCTATCTTTTTTTATTGGGTTTGATTACCAACATGAGCAAAAATAATTGCTGAAAAAGTTGTGCAATGCTTAAATTTATAACGATGACACGAAAAAGGGAAATAGTAAATAAAATCTATAGCCATATCCCAAATCCTCATGCTTTAATAGAGGTTTTCAGGTTACTTCTTTATGCATAATTTTTAGCAAAGCAAATTGAAACCTTTTGTAAAGGTAAAGCAGTTATAAATCGACAATCGTTGTTCATTTAAAGAAACATTTTGCTAATCTGTTAGAAATTAGATATTTTAGGGATTTCCTTTTCATTTTATATCTACAGTTATCAGTAGTTCACCTAGACCTACATACAACTTATGCTAGGTCTCTACAAAAGTGGATGTGGAGTTATTCACTTAGCCGATATGTACAATGTGGTAACTGAAATCCTTTTTGTTTTCTCGTATTCATGGGTTTGATTCATTGGAATATCGATAAATTGATAGAAAGCATAAGTCATTAGAATTAATAGAATTATGTTAAATTCACATTTACAAACGAAAAAGGTCTCGAAAGATCCAAAGGGTTCAATCAATAAACTTTCATTTAGTCTCCCTTTCTCGAAATTGATTTGTTGAAAAGTTAAATATCGTTTAAAGCTTGTAAACTAATAGCTTTGATCGATAAACGATGCTAATTACAAATAAATAAAACTTTATAAACGAATTTAATACTTGTGACTGCCTCTGAAGAATGTCTGGGAACTTTCCCTCGGTTAAACCAAAATAAGAGAAAAAAAACTGGTACAAATAAGTTCCTGTGTGTATGAAAAAAGGTTTATTAAAATTCCTTAAGGTTTTGGTTTTTTTGAGTTGCAGGATCTCAGATTACTATTTGATGAAGGTTTTTGCTCTCAGGCTGCTCTTAGGCTTTGACTAAACCTGTGTACATCAATCGGCAAGGTGTTAACAAGGACCAGGAAGTGCGTAAGAGAGCAGGTGCAGGTGCCGGAGCATTCTGGCTATTTGATATAGGCAGTAGCAACTACTTTGTGTGTGTGTGTGTGTATAAATTAAAGTAAACATAAAAAATGAGTGCTTGTATTTGACAAAGAAAGCCAATTAAGTTTGGACCATGCAACACTCAATGCATATGTATATGCCTAAGCTTCTTACTTCCACAGCATGCAAATGAATTACGCTCCAGGTTTAGCATAAGAGTGAAATTACGAAATTACGAAATTAAGAGCCACCGTACTTGGCCATTACGGCTTCTGCTTGAAGCCATTTCCTTGCCCCATGAACCGGTTATCATGCGACTCTCTGGTTGTGGCAGTGGTTACAATTAGCGGCTATTTGAATTGCCACGCATAGAGCCGCTATTAATTACAGAAATGATGGCACCGCACATCGCAGCCGAAACGAAGAAAAAGTTGTTTACGGCTAGTTCACACTTGTATGTATGTAGATCTAGAACTAGATCAGTTTAACCGTTAAGCGGAAGTGCAGATACGCCCAACGAAAAAAAAAGAAAGCAATAAATACAATGATTAGACAGTCAAAACTGGACAAAAGTCAATGATTAAACAGCAAAGCATGATTCTCTGTAAATAACTTTCAGCCTCACTTAACTGGTGTGTGCACACACAGGTGTGTGTGTGTGTGTGTTTGGGGCCTTCTTTTTGAATCGATCGAGTGATCGAAAATTTTGCACTGCTCTTTATTTTCCCATGACACTGAACGGTGACGTCGACGACTTTGGCTCGGACAACGACGCGCCATCGATGGGTACGTTTATGGCCAGTGGTCACAATCACAACTAATGCACAATGTATGGAGCCTCTAAATATCGAATGAAGTCAGCGATAAATTCAGCTTGTTGATTAGCTGTTGGGGCAATAAATCCATCGCTTCACACCGCCACAAGTAATTGCCGACAAAGCGTCTTTGCGTCCAAAAGCGGGGCTCAGGGGCTTGGACCTGAATGTCCGTCCATCCGTCCGTCCATCCATCTATATCCATCTCCATCTCTTTCATTTGGCGTTGAGCTGCGCACTGGGTATATCTCGGACGTCTTCGGTCTGAGTAAGAATGTTGGCTAGCCAATATTTTATCAAACCTGGCATTTCCTTGTGTACCAGCGATTATATTATGGGTCTTGGATGCGCTGCTATTGCGCTGCTGACCATGTCTATTCATTTATTTGCCTTATGTTTATGTTGGCATTGACATCAGTTAACAGCAACAGCAGCAGCAGCAATGTGTGTTCCATGGGCCATTTCACCGCAATGTTGAGGACATTTAAAGGTTTTCCAATTGACTTTATTAGAATCTACATATCCAGTGAGAATAATTGTGTGATTTTTACTCTTTCTTTGCAAATGCTTTTAATAATTAATGAAGTTTCCCATGGATTATGTAAAAGCCAATAAACGAAATCTGCTGTTGATCTACATCTATATTAATTTGTGGCATTAACTAAATTGCGACTCATTGTCACAAGTTTTGAGATAAAATCATCTACATAGCAAATCTATATCAACCTTCATATATACCTTAATATATTTATTAATTAAAGTTTACCTATTAGTGTAATTTCGTTGTAAAAACAAGGAAAATATAGAATGGAAAAGTAGTTGATAAGTTTCCCAATATCTACTTACAAAAGAACAAGTGACGTAATTTACTTGAAATATTCAAAAACGAAAAAAGGGTATTTTAGATTAGATTATCGTTGTTTCCGTTTTTTCCTTAACATGGTCTTCTTAAATATTTCGAGGCTTAAAGAAGCTATACGAATTGCAGCAGGAAATAAGCTGGATGGAATGCCCAACTGCTTTGCATCATCTGCTATTTACTTTTATTGTTGTAGTTTCTCTTCGAGGTAATTTATTAATTATGATTAATATTTTCCACTAGATATGTTAATTTACAAAAGCATTTACCCTGTTTTTATAGCTGCTAAAATTGCTAAATATGGAACTAAGTTCTAAAGTTACTCCTTGATAATCAATTTGTTGAAATAAATTATTTAAGTAAAGGATTAAAAAACATTTCTATATATATTCTATATACATATTTCTTTATAGTTTCAAAGTAACCTTCAAATAGACATTTGAAGGATATTAGACTCATTAGCCCTGGACTTATTCACACATACTTAGGGTTAAGGTAAAGATATTTATTTTTTATGGAGGCAGACATAAAAAAAACTTTAAATGAAGCGTTTACTTATCTTGAGGAAATGAGGGTATTCTTCCCTGTGCCATTTAAAAAAAAAAACGTTTTATACTTGTTAGACAGACTTACTTTTCGATTCTTCAATAGTGTTGGGGCACTTATCATTCATTGACAATTCAAAAACTGATAAATATTATAAATAAAATCAATGAATATTAATAATTGCCAAATGCTGGTGCTTAAAATAGCTTCATCATCATAATTGGTAAAAAACAAGACTAAAATTTATAAAATTGTTTATTATACATGGAAATGTGATTTTAAAAATACTTTTTGAACATTTGTGTTTAGGCTCAAAGAATGATAGATTAATATATTTAAGAATTTATGTACACCAGGTTGGATCATATTCACATTTGTAATAAAACCATCGGGTCAACCATGCGTTCTTGCTCGACAAGTTTTTAGTTTCTTCATTTATGTCGAATTTTGTGAAATCAAGCTTGAAATAAAGGGTAAATAATCAGTTTAATGCTTTATGTATTGCTATTGATGCTTACAATTGGCTGTGGAAGGATGCGCTTCATGTCGACACGATGCAAGTGTTCCTGGTGTGACTTTTGAAGCAGCTGGTACTCCGATCCTCGAAGACAAAGCAAACAAAGACTGCATTCCTCTCTGTTGCATGACTTATCACAATCGTTACTGACACATTGATTTAGGTCAGTAGCCAAATTCTTATCGGCAGTTATAATTTCTGTGGCTTGAGAAAACCTAAAATTAATGTATTTAGGGTAGATAATTGAATAACTATTTGCCATTTTTTATAATCATTTTATACTTACATTGTTTCACCTGCGGCACTCCAAGGACGAATTCCCACCAAATTAAATACACTATATAATAATTGCTTATACAGAAGTGAGTTGGGTTTGAAATGAGCCGATGAGAGATTTGGCGACATATTCGCTTCCATGAGACGAACATTAAGATCCTCATCAATAAACAAATCAAAACGCATCAAATCAAAGAAGTTATGCGTTTTATAGTTTTTTAGTATGCCAACGATGTCTTTTTCCTTGGCCAAAATTGTTGTGCGTATAATGTGTTCCACTTGTGGCCATATTTTGGAGGGATCCAAGGACTGATCGCGTACATATGCCTCAAATGCGGAACGCATGCTGCCACCAAAACGATTGTAGTATTTCCTTAATGACGGCACCTCCCATGTTGGCAAATAATCATCGCCCACGATGTACTTGTCCACATCCTCAGGATCGAATGGATAATACTTTGTGGGGCAATAGCGAAACAATACATCTCCCGTATATATGTAAACACGCACTGGATTTATGGAGGTAATGACTACATAGACACCGATATCAAACTTATGCCCATCGACCAGGAAGGGTCGCTGAATAAACTCTTGGACAAATGAATCATTCGCCCACAGACCTATCTCCTTGGGTGACCGTATTTTAATATGACGATGCTGATTGTGTTTCTGGACATACAGTGTCTCGGGATGCTTCTGGGCGTAATCCAAAAAGGCTTCTTTCTGTTCGGGTAGTCGAAAGGCACGCGGCAGAAATGGCAGCTCGCTGGTGCATAGATCAACCTTATTTGTTAAAAAACCACAACCTGGAAAATGATTCACAAGCCGATGGCTCTCGAGATTCTTTAGCTTGGGAAGAGTACTGAATGGATAATCGTGGGCCCAAAGCAAATCCCAACTGTCATTAACTCCAACTCTTTCGTAACCAAACTGGTTCAGACCTTCTATCACATGTCTCAAGTGTTTATCATCGGAATCATGTAAAAATATGGCATATTTCGGTGGTTGTGTATCAGCTTTTGTTGTTTCGAGCAAATACTTTGATTTTGTCCAATCTACAGCCAAGTTGCTAAGCACGGCGGTAATTATGGTAACTATTAAACATGCCCAAATGGATGGAATGCCAGTACCCGGCCCACACAGTTCAGATTTCACCAACTGAAAACAGAATTTAAAGTGAAAGTTATGAGGCTCAGCTTATTTTTTTACAGTCATAAGCTGCTGACATGGCTTACCTTTGATTCTTCTTCCGAATTTTTGCATTTAACATCGTCAGAATTCGAGTCCATATCACATAAATGAATAATTAATAAAATGCAAATAAAACCAACTAAAACTAACTTTTAAAAAACAAAAAAATGAAATGGAAAAAACAAAAGATGCGCAAGAAAGGTTGGTAGAAAAATAAATAAACCAAATGCCATTCACACACCAACGGCAACAAGCCCCAAAACCGAATCAGCTGTTGGCCCCACTTCTTCTTTTTCTCAATTCGATATTGTCGATTGGCGCGCTTTTTGAAAATGTTTAACTCTAGCTGAATAAGTTTACTGATTTAAAATGAGAAAATAAATAATATTTTTAAATTAATAATGATTTATCATTAATCATTAATATTAATTATTAATGTTATATTATGCTTATGGTATGGTATGGTATTTTAGTTAAATAGAAAATAAAGTTATTTATTAAAACGTATAGAATGACTAAAATGCCAACAAAAAATTGAGATACAACTATGGAAAATCTCCAAATAAAACCGTCAGGAAAAGATAAGTGTTTTGCCTAAAGGATACAAGAAATTATTACTTATCCGCCATGTTGGCAATATATGTAATGTTCATGGAAATTCCAAGTAAAAAAAAAGAATTGAATTTATCTTAAAATCTTTTCCCTAGATGCCGTTTTGAAACTTTTCAAAATATACACTATTTAAATGTAAAGAGACACATTTCCTCAGACGTTAATTTAGTTTTGTTTTTATTGTTAAACTTCGTTAATCGTTAATTCGTTTATTGTTTGCATAAATTGTTAACAAAAATGTCAAGACGTGAACGAAATAGAGAAGACACTTTGAAGAGACAAACTCTGTTGGTCTTATTCCGAAAGATAGTACGTTCTATTATCTTCAATTCTATGTGGCTAACACCAGACGAAGATGATCAACTTGCCCAAAAGAAACACATATCACTTGTTATGCGGCGAAAACGAAAAGTTGGATCATTAACTGCAGCGGTAGAAAATTCTAAAGTCAATTGATTCGAATGCTTCTTAATTAGTTCTTATTCTGTTGCCTACAGGAAAAAGCGGTGATACGGATGCCTCATAAGAATCGCTCAATTGCCGATAGAAAAAAACTGTGCGATGTATTCTCTAGACTGAGATGTTTCGAGCGATTTCCTCCGGTAGGAAATTATTAACAAATCTATTTAAAACTTTTGTATATTTTCTTTAGTTTTTATTTTATTATTTTTTTTTTTTTAGAAAATTCGCGCTCGCCTTGTCCCTGTAATCAAGTTCATGTCGATCGCCCCAGGACGTGTGGTAATGAAAAAAGGAGATTTCCCATTTTCAATGTATTTTATTCTTAGTGGAGAAGTGGAGATGATTCAACGCTCCTATAATAAAGTAATAAAAAATCATTAGTTATTAGAGTATTTGATATTTTAATTGGAAAATATTTGCAGTTATTTGGTAAAGAACTGGACGAAGTGGAAAGCCTTTTCGGACCCGGAGATTGCATCGGAGATGTGGCCAAAATGGAGAATACTATCCGTAGTCATACATTTGTAGCAGCAAGTAAGTCAGTCCTCTCAATAAGCCATTAGGCTAATAGTAAGTGTATAACAGTCCTCTCCTATATGTGTATCAATATATATTGCTTAAATTTGATTTATATAATGGGTTATCCTAAATGTATTGCACTTAAAAATGATAGGAAAATGAGTAAGTTTAACTATCTACGTTGTTTGTTGTTCCTTGTATTGGAGTATACATATCTAAATAGGTAGCACGCGATGTATATGTATATATTTATATACATAATGGAGTATATTTGTAAATATGTTTTGTTGTTTTTTGATTTGATTTTTTGTTCCTTTGCAAATTGCAAATGTACCCGCCAATTTAATCAGCAATAAACAACGTTAAGTCCTAATTCGATTCAATCAAAATGAATAACAGACACTCCATTCCCCATCCCGCCCCCCCATTGGGCTTGTGCCTCGTCCCTGTGTGGGCATTCCGTGCTGGGTGGCTTTGTGCCAACTCTGAGTGTATTCATTCAATCAAATATAGGTTGGGGCCCAAACAACAGACTCAGGCAGAGTCTCAACTTCGCTTTCACTTCGCCCAGTTGTCGTATATTTTAGGTTTTTCTTTTTTTTTTTTGTGCTTGGTGCTAGTTACTTTAGTTATTCCTCTCTTTGATATTCCAAATGTTGTATACCATTGAATTCACGCTATGGACTCTTATTGGTGCCAATTGAACGTTTCATTTTGGCAACATTTTTACAGCGCACTGTGAGCTGCTAGTTCTGCTTGACTATGGAATGCCGATTCTCGAGCCATTCATGAAAAAGCTTTGGACTGATAAGAAGAGGGCCTTAAAGGCACTGGACTATTTTGATTTTCTGAATGAGGATCAGGCAACTATGGATTAATGACCCCATCGACTTTTGTAGTTAATGGTTTTTGTTCTCTTTAGATAATCAATGCATGTCGTTTTGGCTCCGTAAGACAATTCAATCCGTTGGATACCATTTATTCTCAGGATAAAGGGTCACTAACGAATGTCCATTTTGTCTTAAGCGGCGAATGTATTATCCTGCAGTGTCTCAATATGAAGGTATGTTTTTTCATTTAATAAGAAATCGCTTTTCCTAATAACTGAAATATGTTTCTTGGTGTAGGTAACTAAGAAAAATGGGAAAAAGGTTTTTACTCTACCGGATTTCACACAAAGTGATGCTTCATTACTCGTTTCGAAAACATCCAGTTTTACACTAAATAAAAGTCGTAAAACCATTGCTGGAGACTTAGATGTCATTGATGGAGACTTAAATGTCCATGATTTATTGAAAAGTTCCAGCTCCAGCGAAACAGCAAAAGACATTAAAAAAATGGTAAGTATTGACTTTAAACCTTTTTATATTATGGTTTGTTAGAAAGAAGGAACTAAATTTACATTTGATATTATTGATGAAAAAATATAGAACCATTCCAAAGGTAGAATTCAAATATTCCAACTAGTTATACTCAGTTCTATAGATATCCGTTAAATTTATGGATTTTGACAATATTTCTTAGATTAAAAAATACAATTCATAGGTTATTTAAACTTAATTCTTGGATCTTAGTTAGAATCTAGGGGCTTTAGCAATCTGTTAAATAATAAACTTCATCCTAATAGCATCGCAAAATTGAACTCAGAGATGTAGATCGTTTATGCGGTTTACATACAATGAAATCGCCACCAAAAGAAGATAAGGAAAAAAAACACAAAAGTGTGAAAAAATATCGAGATGAACAATATGAATATTTAAATTTCACTGACAAGGACGAGTCGGAAGAGGTAGATGAAACATTGTATAAATATAAGAAGGGAAATTCATTGATCAATATCGAAGAACATAGCAATAATTCAACTGAATCTGAACTTTTTGCGCTCTCATCTTCTGAAAGTAGTTCATATAGCTCGGATGTGAGTTTGAGATTTCATTGATTATATTTCCTCAGCCTTAAAAACTTTATTTCCTATTTACAGTCCGATGATAGTGAAACCCATTTGGTTGGATTTGAATCAGATAGTTCTGATGTAAGTAACCTTACCATTTTTTAGTAAGTCAACATTTGATGTAACTTTTCCTTTATTGCAGACGGTTCAATACGAAAGTCATTTTATTGATGTGGGATCTCTTACGTATGGAGGAATATTCGGCTTGGGCGAAAAAATGGAAGACCGCGTTATCCTAGCAAGAACTACAGTGCAGTGCCTGACGTTGCCTAGATATTTCTTATTGGAAAAGGAACAGAATCCAGGCAATATTTGGCAACGTCGTCTATTTTATCTAGACTGCACCATACCATCGAGGGAAGCATTGTTTACAGATTTTATTAGGTCTCGAAATTGGAAAGAATTTAAAAAGAATTTCATTTACAAAAATTTAGATTCAAACGTAAAAGACATATCTAAAAAATATGACATACCCATTATTTGTCGCATTGTGGAATCTGCCAACGATGAATAAAAATCAATGCAAACTTATACGTAAAAGGGTTTTTCTTTTTGCGTATTTTGGCACAGACTTTACAATCAGCCCTCGCATTCAGCGAGTTGACGTTCAATGGAATCAACAAGTAATCAAAACGTCAGAACAAAACTGTTGTGGTACTACCGTGCACATGGCAACACTTGGTCTAAAATGTCTCCAGGCAGAGTAGTTAAACATTTTCCTTCTCAGTATTGATCCAACGTTAAAGGTGAATGCTTCGTTCTTATTGTGCAACTGTGACAAAATGACGGGAACAAGTTTACCAAGGGTTCCAGAAGGACTCAGGGATCTTATGAAGGTCTTCACAAAAGATGTTCTACGTGAAAAGCCGGAAAATCTTTATCAGTTTTCCGCAAACTATTTTGATGGCATAGTATCTGAGAAAATGCCACAAGCGATGCGTAAGTACGAGGCAGTGCAAAGTTATGAGGCCATCATGAAAAATCGGATACGTCAGCAAGTGCCCTTGTCACTTGTATTTAATATAATTCCCGAAACTTTAACCGAACTAATCAAGCAGTTTATCAAAGCTGTTCTTAAAGAGAATCCCGAAAACATTTATGTTTTTGCTAGGGAATATTTTCATCGGCTTTCCATTGCCAAGACTACCCAAAATAATAGAAACACCAACTACTCGACCTATGAAAAATATCTGGAGGGCAAGGAGAATGCACGTCTTGCCCCAAATCAAGTAACCTGTGAATGTGGTCGTGTCCTAAGTGCTGCTAGGACACAAGGGGCGATACCGCTAAATGAACAAAATGCTCAACCCAGTCCGTTGATTATTGATAAGGATAATCACCAACATGAAAGAAGTCACAATGTTAACTACTTAAGGGCTGTTTGCATTATTCAAAAACATTTTCGCCAATACCTTAAGCGAAAAAATGCGAATAAAAAATACAATAGTCATGAGTACGTAACTGCAATTTATATAATCCAAAGGCAAATTCGTCGATATTTGACCAGAAAGCGTATTGCGAAATCAAAATCTATTGACCAGCAGCAATCGAAAAAGAACATTAGACAGCAATATGATTCCGCAACATATATGAGAGCTGTCTATGTGATTCAAAGACATTACCGGCTATATAGAAAACGCCAAAACAAAAGACAATTTAAAAATGACACAGTTTCGCTGACGACAGCCGCCTTTATTATACAAAGAACTTTTAGAAGGTTAATAAAGGCACGAAGGGCCAAAAAGCACACTGCCGCTGCACTAGATCAAGGCGATGAGGTCAACGATAATGCCTCCGATGCAGGTTCATATACATCTGCCTCTACAGCTCTACTTTCAACCGAATCGGCCGGTGAACATATGGAGTTTGGGGGCAATTTCGAAGAATCCGTCCACCAACAAACCATCAAAGAGGACGAAGAGGTTGAGAACGATTACGTCAATTTTGACGAAAAACATTTTGAAGAAACTATTAAAAAGGATGGCCAATCGATAAACTCTAAGATGTGGGGTAAGTATTATTCACCTTTTATTGTGAATACACATATTGTCCGATATACAATTATATTTTCTTAATTGGTGAGCTTAAAAAGAAATTTCCTTATAAGCAATCAACTCAAAATAGCAACAAATACATATAAATATAATATATCTATATTTTCTATTAAAGATTCATCGATAGGATATACAGGAGATGATGAAGAAGTTGAAATGTCAAGAGTTCATATTGAAAGTGATTTACAGGAAACTACAGCCGATGGACTGGATATAAAGGAGTTTGATGGGAATGTTTTGTTAAAGCAAAATAAAGAAAATAGCATTGACAATGGAATGAAAACAAAAGCCAAGGATGGTTTAGATGTCGATTTAGAAAAACAAAAATTGTCTGTTAATGAATTGGATTTAACAAATATCATTTCCATGAATAACTTGAATAGTTTGCAACCTCCTCCCGACAGGGAAGAACATTCCTTTGAAGAGAATTCACAGAAAACCAGTGGAAATGCCGGAAGTTCTTTAGAGGATGCTACAGAAGGTAGAGTATGCTTTTGTATAGAATTTAATCACGTATGTCAACTTTAACTTTATTATTTTCAAAGATGCAGCACTGCGAATGGAGTCTCCTTATCGAGAGAAGAGGGATATTGGTAAGTATTAAGTTAAGACTGGCAAATATCAAAGAAAATAATAGTATTTTCTCCATTATTAGAAGATCCTAAGGAATCTAAGAGGGAAATTAAAAAGGAATCCAATGAACTGGAAAACGTGAAATCGGAAACGGATGTCATGAGACAAGAAAATGATTTAGAAACAGCAGTCGAAGGAGAAGTCAATATAATAAAAAAATCGGAAAATGTGGGCGATTTACCAATAATACACAAAATTGAAAATAAAAGCGAGGAAAAAAACAAAGAAGTGGAATCTACTGAAGGAAAAACAATAAATAAATTGAATAGTTCTGAAAGTGATGAGCAATTAATAACTCAGAATACAAAAAATAAAAGCGATGATAAAGAAATTGAGATAGAAACTATTGAAAAAAAGATAGACAATAAATTGGATAAGTCGGAAAGTGACGATCAAAATACAAAACTAAAAATCGAGCCTAGAGACATTGAAGCCGATATTACTGAAGAAGAAATTGGAAACACATTGAATAAACCAGAACAGAAAAGTAGCGATCAATCAGATATCCATAAAATTGAAACAAAAGACAATGAAAATAAATTTGATTATAAACCGACTAATAAAGAAATTGATAACAAAAGAACGGATAGCATTGAAATCGAGAAAAAAGAAAAGAAAACAGAACAGGCAATGATAGAGGACATTAAACAAACGATTTTGGATAAACCAGAGAACAAAGTAGATAGCGCAATGTCAAGTCCGAGTGAAAATGTGGAAACTATAGATATTCAACCTGAAATTAAAGCTGCTGAAACTGAAGTCAACGAAAAGATTATTGTAAAAAGGGAAATTGATCAAACGGCTGCTTCAAAAGTGGAAATTGAAAGCAATGAGCAAACATCTAATATGTCTGTAGAAGGAGAAACCACTGATAAAGTAAAAGATCAAATGGAAATCGTAGAGAGAGAACATGCACTAGAGAAACCGCCTACAGGAGAGATTGAAAAGGAGATTGAAACTAAAGAAGATACAATCCAGACGAGTAGCGCCAAAACTCCAGTTATAAAAATTGAACGAACATATGACACAATTGTAGATGAAACAGATGAATCGACTAATGCAAAAATGGAAAATATTGTTGAGGAGGCAATTTTAGCAAAAATGATTATTAACAAAATGAGAGATGAAAGTATAGAGGAAGTTGAAATGGTAGTCAATGAAAGACCAATCGACATTGTCGACAACGAATCTCTAAAACCTACGACAGAATCCGATGAATCCCGAATCAATGATCAGTTAATTGCATCTGTAAATGAATCTATAGAGATCGAAGGTGCAGACAAACACTTAATTTTTAAAACTTCTAAATCAGAGGAAGAAGAAGAAAAAACTGATTATATCCAAAAAATGGGAGCCGAAGAACAAACCATCAACATAAAGGAAACTATATCTAATGAAAGAAGCATTGAAAAACTTGATGAAATGGAAGTTGAACCAACCGTCATAGAAATTGAAGGCAAAGCTAATGAAACTATAAAAGAAATATTAGAAAACGATGTCATTTCACCGATAATGGAGAAAATAAACAGTAAAGACGGCAAACCAGATGAAATAAGACTCAATACAGTAAAACCTGATGATTTAAATAATGATAAAACTACTGAAGAAGCAAAAGGCACAATCGATGAATCAACTATTGTGCACCCAGAATGTGTTACTGATGAGTCCATTATTCCAAAAACTGAAAATATGTCCCAAAAAGAACCATCTGTCGAAGAAGCTGCAAATAATGCCAATGATTTGGCTATACCAATAACGAAAGCGGAAGAAACACAATTTGATGAACCCATTGAAATTCATCCTGAAAGTAAAGCCAATGAACTAATCGCTGAATCAACAGTTAACCAAATAAAAAGCAAAGATGATGACCTTGCAGGAGAAAGCAAAGATGTTGACCCTACAATTGAAATAAAGGTAGATACGATGGGTAAATTGATCGCAGAAACAGGGAATGAACCCATTGAACACATTAACAAACAAAAGGCAAATGAACTAGCCGACGAGGCAATCGAAAGAACAGACGATGAGCCGGAAATCGTAAATTTGCAAAATATAGACGATCAACAGATTTCTGTAACAGTTGGAGAGGAAGATCATGAACTTGCTAAACAAATGGAAGATCCAATGAATGAGGCAATAGTTGAGAAACTTGCAACAAATGAATTAAAAAATATTCCAGTTAATAAACTAACCAATGAACCAATCAATGAACCCATAATTAAAGAAATAAAACATCAAGATATTGAATCATCTGTCGCAACACTGGAAAACAACGTCGAGGATGATATAAATAACGATGCTGAGTCATTAATTCAAAAAATTAAAAATAAATCTGACGATTCGACAGTCGCTAAAATAGAAAATGAAGTCAAGGAAATTTTTGGCATTGATAGTAAGTTTATAAAAACAAATAAATCAATTGATTGCCTAATTACAAATAATTGTATAATACAGATGAGTCAAGTGCCGACATAAAGACAACAGATCCTGAGCCAATAATGCAATCTAAGGACTCAAAAATCCCGAGTAAACCTACAACAGAAGATGCTGATAAAAATGTCCATAGCATTGGTAAATATAGAATAAAATAAATTAAATATTTATTTATATAAATATTTAAAATTGTTCTTTAGATAAAAGAAGTATCGAAACAAGCTCAAGTTGCACTGAGTCAAAGTTTCCTCAAAGTAAGTTAAATACTTTAAAAGTTGTTTCCTTTAAGAATCAATCAGCAATTAAAATTTCTCTTGGTCAGTTGAAGTCGCAGCAAATGAATTGGTTACTAATGAAATGCCTTCTGTTATAAATGCTGAAGTAAATACTGGTAAGAATCAAATTGAAAATCCTTTTCTAAAAAGTTTTTTTTTTTTTTAAATTAGCAGAAAGACTCTTCATTGCTTAAAAGTAATAAATTAATTGGCACCCAAAATTTTACTAACACTACTAATGAAATTGATAGCAACACAAAGAAATTGCCCAAAGAGAAACATATTGGCAGCACTTTAGAATCAGGGCGATTAATACCGACTCCCATTGCGGAGCTGCAGCTTAAATCATTTAAGCCACCTGCCGATTCGGCTCCATGGTATCAGCCTGTTGCTGAATATAATGACTTTGCTGAGAATGAGAATAAAAAAGAAAATGCTAAATCTAATGATAAGAAAATCATTGAAGAAGATCAGACTCAGGATATACCAACTAATATTGCTATTGAAAGAATTCCCAGATACTTTAATGGCGATGAAGTCCCTACAATTAAAGACCCAAAAAGGAAAAACTCTGTGGCGTTTTTCATTTCATTTGATTCGGATGATGAGAAACAAACATTCAAAGTACCCAAAAAGTTTTTAAACAAACCTAAAAGAGGCGGCCGAAAAACACCCACAAATAATGCCATAGAAATTGATAATAACGATAAACTTGAAGATGAAAGTTATCCAGATCTAGAGGATGAGCTGGAAATAGAAATATCTGAGAATGATTTTCAACAGTTTGCTGCATCCAAATTACAAACTATTCCTGAAGTGAATGAAAGTGATTCCAGCAATGATCTCAGATATGCTGGAAAGAATGTAGACAAGATATCCGAACAGTCTGAAAAAGAAGTGAAAGAAAATAGTCTAAATATCACAGACGATAAGGAAATTGATGAGTCAAAGGTGGAAGAAATTGCAGGGTTAAAACTAAGCGAAAGTCCTCCAGAAGGTAACTTTGACATTTTGAATATTCATAACGATGAAGAAATATTGCCCAACGATAATGAAAAACATAAAGCAGCACTGATAATTCAAACCTGTGTGAGAGCATTTCTTAAAAAAAGATCAGATAATAAAACAAATGATATAGTATCAGAGTTTAATCGAAAGGTTGCAGCAAAGAAAATACAAAGAGCCTATAGAGAATTCACAAAACGTGATATCCAAGATAAACCATCGGAGACAAATATTACTCAAAATAATAAACATACCGATGAGACCGAAGATGAGAGGGCAGCGGAGAAGATGGCAGCTCTAATCATTCAAAAAGCATTCAGAAGTTATTTAGAGCGAAAGAAACTGGAAAACTATGAGGAAAGCTCTCACGGTTCATTAACTAGTTCCCCCATGACAGCAATACGAAATTTAAGTATTTCCAGTGAATTAACAAGCCTAGAGAGTTCATCAAATCTAGATGCTGGGATGCCATTATCAGAGGACTTCAAAGATATCGACTCTATTGATGGCACAATAGTGGTAAACGAGGCAATCTCTGATTCTGGTATTGATAGTGAAACGAATGCAACTGCACGTAATGTTGAATCCACCAAAGACACGCAAGTAGATAGAACGCATGGCTTGCTTGAATCAAAATTTGTTCCTGATACTTGCAATTCCATAATTGATCAAAATCAAACACCACGCCCACTTGAACAGACTAATGCAGTTTCTAATGATTTAGCCGTTTCTACAGATGGTGCAGTATTTGGCATAGTAGAAGATCCAACCTTTGGTCCACTCGACCATTCAAGCAGTTTTGCTGGCGGTAAGCCAAAAATTTAACCAGTTTTTAATAATGACCATAATCGAAGAATAATTTAATTTTTACTTTTCACAGGTACTGCTGCAATCAGAGAATTGGTAAATGAATTTCTTATCAACGAGATTCAGTATTCCACTCAGGAGCAAAGTCAATCAACTGAAGTCCAGGAGGAGCCTTGCATTAAGAAAACAGCTTCAATTACTAATCTAAGTGAGAGTCTAGAGACCATTAAATCACCAGAAACTAAACGAAATGACTCATCCGATGTCATGCTAAGCGAAGATCTGACACACGGAGAATCTATGGACTTAGATACATTCGCCACAGATACCTTAGATAAGGCTACATTCAAATTATTGAAACCAGAAAAAACCATTGAGAAGATGTCGCAGCGTCAAGTTTCAGAGTCACTAGATAAGGACAACTTGCCCACTGAGCCAAGTTTTAAAGAGCCCATCATTAAGTCA
The DNA here is from genome assembly GCA_018152135.1 of Drosophila paulistorum. Taxonomy (NCBI): domain Eukaryota; kingdom Metazoa; phylum Arthropoda; class Insecta; order Diptera; family Drosophilidae; genus Drosophila; species Drosophila paulistorum. The sequence goes on from JAECXG010000690.1 coordinate 2,592,754, forward strand.
ATGGGCTCATTGCAGGAACAAGCAAACATGGATATTGAAGATGGCGATTTAATCATTTATAAACGTCTTCAGCGCGAGGATACTCGCGAGAGTTCCGCCCAAAGCGATTCCGTAGTATTTGGTGAAACCAACGACGAGGATGCTGTAAGGCAAGGAAGTGCAAATAAGATCGATGCAGAAACAACTAGAGTACAATTCACACGTCATTATACAATTGCTGGAGATGACCCAAGAAGAATGTTCAGGACCATCGATGACGATGGTGAAAGCGACTTCGAGGCTGCTCCCCTAATAGATAGCACTAGTAGTTTCTGCTTAGATGATGAAACTTCGGAAGCTATTCGTAAGAAAATTCTGGCATATTCGCTATCAGAAACAGACTCTGATTACTTTGATCCCAATAAAGTGATCACAGATGACTCTTACATCGATACAGCAATGGCAGATGATGCCATGGGAACCTCAACAGAGACAGAATCCACAATTGTATCGGCCGCAACGAAAATACAAGCTGGAGCCCGGGGATTTTTAACAAGACGTAGATTACGCCGTGCCAGTGCAGGTACCAAGTCATCCACTCAAGAAACAAAGGCATCCTTTGGCAATGATGCCATCAGTGAGTCCTTAGAACGATTTATTGAAGAAGAAGCCGCCAAGAAGATCCAAGCAGCGTATCGCATTCACACCAGGAAGCAAAATCGTCGCAAAAACAAATTGGAAGGAGCCAGTTTGGAGAGTAGTCTAGCTGCGAGGCGCCAGAAGTTACAGCGTGGAGATGCCCTTCGAAACGATTCAACTCCAGATGATGATAATAGTGCTAGGACTAGCATAAATGCTACCAATGGACCACAAGTCGAGAAGCTATCGAAAAAATATCGTTCGGAGGCAACTGGTAAATAAAAGAAAATTTCAAAAACCATAAGATATCCTTTCAGACAAAAGTACATGTATTTTCTATGCTCACTTCATTATTTTCAACGCTTTAATAAAAGAAACATTACTACACATCCATTTATGATTACTCTATCAAACTTTATCGCTTGCTTTTAAATTAAAAATTTTGAATATGTACTTTGAAATTTTACCTAGACATTTCATTTTTTAGTTATGTAGCTTTCAAGCCACCTTCACATTATGTATTGTTAGATCTGATACGCCAAAAACTTGGGCACAGCGAATTCAATTTTTGCTTGGCTACTATAGTCTTAAGATATCGCCTGACCTTAAAAAAATTCATTATCATTTTTCTGCCAGCCGAGGAGCACAAGAAGCCTAAGATCAATATGGAATTAAAGTGGCCTGTATTGAGGCAAAACTCGATGCCTGTTCAAATCGATTGTGAGGTACTCAGGGTTATCCCAAAGCATCTGCGAAAGCGAATTAAGAGCGCAGAAAGCCAAAAGAAGAATCGAAAATAATTAACTAAAATCTAAACTAATCAATAATGGCAAATTATGTTGGCTTAAAATTAATAAACTAATCTAAAAATAAATTTACAATAAAGGATAAAAATGCTTAAAAATGAGTTTTTCTTATAACATAAATCTACCTCATTAAAACACGAAAATATACTAAAGAGAAAAGCGAAATTTCTATTTGAAATTTCATTGTTTATTGTTAAACCTAGTTTGTTCTAAATTTTTTAATATTTTAAAATGTGGAGATTTTAATTCCAAAAGCAATATGTTATTCACCAAAGTAAAGTACTTTGTAGACACGTTATCACTGTATTTAACAACAAATTTGCTGCCAAAATTGCTAATCATATTTTTCTGTCTCAGTATTCAGTGTGTTTTTTTTTAATATGCGTGACGGTAAACAGTAGGAAGAAATTTGTTGTATGAAGACAAAAAAAGGTATGAATAGTTTATTCATTTTAAAAAAATTATCAAAATTGACAAATAAATAGCTTGAATTAATTTATGACTATCATATAAAAGTTTGCTATAGGCAAGTTCTACTTTCATGAGAGTCGCGTATCAATTAAATTAAAAGTACATGCAATAAACAAATTTGAGAGAACTTAATAACGGTTTCTTAATGAATTTGAACTTGTCATAGTAGTAATTAATTAATTAAATGGTTGCTTTTCAAAATATACGACGAATATCAAACTTAAGCTCAAATGATTGATCAAATGACATCAGATCTGTCTATTCTAAAGTATACAATTATGTAAGAATATACTGTATACAAAACAATTGATGATCGGCTGAAAAGAAATTAAACTCTTACACTTACAGTCAAGGGCAGTTGTAATTTTCAACTAGTTTTAACATTGAAGATATGAGATATGGCTTTTGCTAATCTGGGGTCTTGTAATAAGTTTTTAAACTAACTATATAGACAACCAATTCAACTTTTGTGCTGTCTCTGATCATACTTGTAAGATTGGCCTCGAACTGGGCCAGGTTTGAAATGTTTAAAATCTTATATTGAATATAATTTCTATATAAACATATAAATGAGTAATGAAAACTGGGAAACTTTGAAATAAATGTCCTAAATTTCTATAGCGTTGCTGCCCACTGTAGTCTGCTGTGCGCTCAATATATAAATTGTAACTTATTAGGCCAAATATAGACCTCAATGTGTGTACATATCTAGAATGTATATTTCTGTGTGTGTACATATATATGTATGTACGTTTGTACATTAAAGTACAATTGGATGCATTCAACAAGCACAAGTAGGTATACATATACAAACGAATACCAGACAAGTTGTTCCTTTCCATCATTAATCGAAATGATCTCGCAACGAAACTTTGTTTACATTATGCAACTCGAGGGAAAAGTTAAATTTATAGTTGGATGTATTTTATTTCTCCGTCCACTATGAACTAGGTTTTCATTTTCTTCTTTTAAATATTTACATTTTAGTTATTGCGATACAACTATGGGCTTAAATGTTAATTAGAAATATTGGTATATGGTTTGCCTAGGCGGAATCAGGATTGCTTCAACTCTTTGCGAGCCTTAAAACCACGAAAGCCTGCCTGTATTTTAACAGCCGCATCTGTGGCAATTTTTTGCTTCTTTCGCACAAGAAATCCCCGGAAACCCGCCTGAATTTTTGTCGCACAACGATCTGCCTCTGACGTCATGTCAGCGTCCACATTGGCCACTGCAGGGGCATTCTCATTAGTGGCGGCTGGTTTCTGTTGATTCTCCATCACTGTGCTGCCGTGTAGACGTTGATGTCGTCTGTTGTGTTGATTGGAGTGGCGATGACTTAAATATCCGTTGCTTGTGGGCTTGGTCTGACGATGGAGTTGCTTGCGAACACGATATCCCCGAAAACCAGCTTGTATCTTAATGGCGGCACTTTCTTCGGACTGTAAGGACGAGGCTGATTCCGGTGAGCTCGGGTAAATGTACATGATCTTTAAAGATGTGCTTCAATTCGACTTAGTTAGGCACGTGTTACATCTGCCGGGATTGAAAATGTATTCCCTGAATCACTCTTGTTCAATTCTGATTATTATTATTTAGTATTGTTTTTCTTTACGATTTTGTGAACTGGCTCGCTCGACGTCTAGAAACGAACTGATGTGCAACAGGCTCGGGCTTGCCAGCTGTGGACTGAAAATTTTCATTTTATTTCCATTCACAAAACAAAGACCCCCCCACACTCAGCACCATTGTTCGGCCAGAGATACATTTGGTCCATGTATCGTATATGAACTTGTATATATGTACATATGTATATGGATTCGAATCTTTTGTAAGTGTCTACGCCACACCGATTTGGTGTGCATGTATTCGTAGAAAATGGAAAATAGGCAACGGATATTCATGACGTTAATGATTTTCAATTTGAAAAAAGAAACATTATTGTAAATGCCACAAAACCGACTAAGAAAATACCCTGTCATGCTTAGATGAACTTAATTTCCAAAAATTAAGGCATTGAAATAATATTCAACTCAGGTTAATAAACTTTTTTTTGCCAAAAATTCTGAAAAAACACTAGGAAATTTAAAAATTTCAACATCCATTTTAATTATTCAGTTAATTACTTAATAAATTTTGCTTTTTTTGTTACAAATTTTTTAGTTTTTAAACATATTTTTGCAAACTTAAATATATACTTTTGCTATTTTTCAAATATTTAGAAAAGAAAAATTAGTGGAAAAAACTGAGCTTTTTTAGCTGGAAATTGCTTATTTTCAGATTTCGTGGTTCAGAACGTTTCCGTAAATCACTAATATTTTGTTTATCTATTTTTGAGATATTAATAAACAAACTATAAAAATATGAATACTAAAAATATTCACAGTTGTTTTTTCTGTATCAAGCGTCAAAAAAACCGCTAAAAAATAAATTTGACTTTTAGACTGGAATACCCTTTTAAATTCGGTAGAAAATTCATGACCAAAAGTTTCTAGTACATTTTTGAAATGACATAAAGCCAATATTATACAACATTCAAGTATATAAGGATAATGGCAAAAAGAGTATTATAGATATTGTTTAATTTAGACATATGTACATACATATGCACAAAGTGTCTATGAGTACAATTTTGAATTTTTATTTGCTCTGCCACCCGCAGCTATGGACTTTGCATGGGACTATCCAATCATTGTTTGTATATGTAAATATACTTATATTTGAAGGTGCTATGCCTATTGGAGCTTACAATGCGGCCACCGGACAGGTAATGGCGTAAATTGGTTTATGTGAAAGGATCATGAGCGAACAAACAGATGAATGACTGCGGATGCATTCCTGTTTCCATATGCACATGTAAATAAAACTTGGGTGCATCGTTCTTTTAATGGAATGTTTATACATATGCACATGCAGATACATACATATGCCTGACTGTGCCTATATTCTTTGGAAAGTGTTTGAAAAAACATTCATTTACAGTCCGGTATAAATTTCAATTAAACTGCTATTGTTTAGACTTTCAATTGAAATCGAACTATTGTGGTCTGTCACGACAAATGGCGATAACGATGCATTTTGGAACTGCAGTTGTTTTATACATATGTATGTCTATTGTTCCAATGATAAATTAATTAAAATCGCTTTTAAACAAAAGTCCATTTAAACCCACACAATGACCTATGGCTTTTCAAAAAACAAAATACAAATCTGAAATGCCAAACAAAATTATAGACTGGCAAATATGTAGAAACAGTGAAAAGTACGCAAGAGAATTATTAGTTATATATGAGTTGAAAAACAAATGTTTCCCAGTTCTCTAGACATGGTAAGAAGAGACCAACGGAAGATGGAATTTCCCAGATTTGTACATATAAATATTTACTTGATCGAGAGCCTTATTTAATGCTTTCCTGTCGTTCGCTTTATTTGAAAGTAAATTAAAGCATTCTAAACAAGGCATATTTTCCAATTCATTCAACATTTGCCGACATTATTTGATTGATGCAATAAATTGTGGTACGCCTTGACGTCATTCGGCATAGTGGACGTTCAACAGACACGCACATCTGTATGTACATATATGTATGTATCCATTTTTCATGGTAAACAACATTGTCGGCAAACGCACAAGCTTTTTAAGCCCATCCTTAGTTTAGACAGCTCTGAAAGATTTCGTTTTAATCACAATTAATCTCAAATACCATATGTATGTTGTACGATTTTCTTTTTTGCAATAACTCTTGCGATTGACATTACCAAGTAATGTTTGCCCATGAGATATTTGAATATTTTCTTCCGTACAATTGTCGAGATTTGCGAAACCCATGGAAATGCCAAGAACGTATGTACGTAATTTGTGAAATATATGCATATGCATATACTAATTGTACAAAAGGAAGTAATAAACGTTCGCAAACAGAAGAGAAAATATTTTAAAAAGAATTTGGCAAGCAGCCAATGGGAATATGATTGGTTTTTGTGATCTGTTCGAATGACGTATACAAAACAAACGTACATAGACCGATACTAGGGAACGTGCGAGTAGATTCGAGGATTGTCCACATTCGGAAATATATTATTTAAGACCACAAATTGATGGTTAGTTATACCTACACATAATCATATACGAGCGGATCCAAAAGGGGGAGGAAGTTTGGGTGATGCATACATTGCAGCGAATCTTGCACGGAAATTAATGCAAACCTTTTAAGGGTAAAACTCTCAGCTAGTTCCTTCCCCCTTGATCCGCCGCAGCATAAGTAATTGGTAATTTGTTTAGTGAATTATTAACATAAAATATCTACCGGTAGGTCATACCTGATGAGTACTTCCGATATTTACATTTGCCTTAGTCTAAGGTAAACAATTTCTTTCCTTAGCCATAGCATTGGACATAAGCCATAAGTTTAATTTGATGATGGGAGAGAAAGATTGGAATGGAATGTTAACTTTTTGTTTAGTTTTTTGCGAAGCCGGAAAATTCATAAAGTAAATAAGTGGCATTTCCGTTACGTATACGGCATGGTGTACGTCCTTTAACTCAGTTAACACTAGCAATGAAATTAGATGCTAAATTTCTGAGTTTATTACAATTAATGGGCATTTATAGAATATAAAGAAATTTACGAACAAATAATTATAAATTGAAAGTTCAAATGTGAGATGAAAACTTAATAACTTAGAAAAAATGTTGTACTAGGCGAATAATTTAAATGCGAAAAGCGATTAGCAAATGCGATACAACATTTTGCGCTGCATTCTGTGCTGTAGTTCGCCTCTTCGAATCATGGTGTGAATCACTTTCATAACAGTGCGCTCCTCATACTTTTGTCGCAAAAAGTCCTAAAAGGGAAAGATAAATGTTATTGATATGTTCACAAGAATTCAACTGAGATTCAATTGATTACCTGTAAAATATTTTGCTCCGACACTTGAGATCCGATGGCAAAGCGACGTTTTAATTGTTTCTCTATACGGTTAAGAGTCTCTTGATCCTCCTCTGTGGTGAAACCCTCGGCTCCTGCCAAGCTGCCTGTCATGGCGGCATCGAGTGTCGATACTTGGAATAGACGTAGTGCTTCGTTGACATGCTCATCAGTAGCAAATGGAAGCAAACGCATTTTAGCCAAAGATTCTGAGATGCGGATCACAGCCTCCAGCTGGCGGACTGTAATGGGAATGCTTAGACGCTTGTCGGAGTTCTTTTCCTGCTGACCGGCACCACTACGCATCAGGACATAGCGACTCTTTAGTTTCTCGCCGGCAGCCTCGCTTAGACGCGGTCCGCAATGGGTGCGACAGTAGTGAATGTATTTCTTGAATGTAGCCAATGATATTTCACCCTCGGCTGGCTCTGTAGGAGCAGACTTGTTCGAACTTAGATGGACATTGATGATATGCTTAGCCAACGTAATGTCCCGCGTCTCATCGTGCACATCTTTGACAATGAATATCATGTCGAATCTCGACAAGATCGTTGGCATAAAATCAATATTCTCCTCCCCTTTGGTATCATCCCAACGGCCGAAAATGGAATTGGCTGCTGCCAGAACGGAACAACGTGAGTTTAGGGTGGTTGTGATGCCAGCCTTGGCGATGGATATGGTTTGCTGTTCCATGGCCTCGTGGATGGCCACACGATCATCTTCACGCATTTTGTCGAACTCATCGATGCAAACGACGCCTCCGTCGGCCAAGACCATGGCTCCGCCTTCCATGACAAAGTTGCGCTGTAATTTAATTAGATTATTATTGGTTTTATAAGGAATTGTAAACTTGCTTTCCAAGTACTTACCGTGTGAGGATCTTTCATTACAGAGGCTGTTAGACCAGCCGCACTGGAGCCCTTGCCAGATGTATAAACACCAATTGGGGCCACTTTCTCCACAAACTTAAGTAGTTGGGATTTAGCTGTTCCCGGATCACCCAGCAACAAAACGTTGATATCGCCACGTCTGCAAAGACCGTCTGGCAGACGTTTTCGCGATCCTCCAAACATTAGGCAAGTAATGGCCTTCTTAATATCGTTGGAACCAAAAATGCTGGGAGCCAGAGATTTGGACAGACGATCGTAAATGTCACTGGAGGCGGCCATACGCCTGAAGTTGTCTTCCTCATCGCTGGTGATATTGCTGTAGCGGGATATTGCGCCAGCGCCTTCAGTGTCCACAGTGATGCCTACTACTCGCATATATGGCGCCCTTACACCTACAACTGCCTTCTCTCGACCATCTTGACGGGAGGGTTTACCGACTTTACGAATCGAATAGATGCCTTGGATAAGCACACGATTTCCGGGCACAACACGCTCGCACAGAGATCGATCGCAGAACAACTGCAAGTGCCGAGGGATTTCACCCTGAGGCACAAAGTCTGGCAGTTCCTGCAACTTGAGCGTTTGGAAGTCAACACACTTGCATTTATCCGGCATAATAAAAAACGGATCTAAAGGACATTTAGGGCGACCAGCCTGCTCCGTGGTGCATTTGCGTGGTAGGGCATAACCCTCTAGGCCAGGATTAACCTTTAGATTTGGAATAACTGTGCTGCAGGAACGACACATAATCGACATGCGTGTAGCCTTAGCCCGAATGCCCGATGCCGCCACAATGATACCGGCAATTTTTACCAGACGTGACACACTGTCAGACTTTAGCTCTCGAACATTTGTTGGATTTGCGCTGGAAGAAAGCAGTATCTGAATGTCCTGCATGTGCTCCTCATGCTCGGGACGAGGCGCTGTTATTTCATCAGCCACCTCGCGGGCCGCTTCTTCGAATATCTGCAAATGTTCTGTCGGCTGCTTGTTCAAGGTATCGGCGAGAGCCTCATCGAAGCCCACCAAGTCCTCCATTTCAATTTCAAGGAAATAACGTCCATTGAGGTAGTTGCGCTTCAGAGTGTCTCTAGATACATATGCCGTTGCCCATTAATATATGAAGGACTTTTTTCACTTTTAATCGAGTTTGACTTACCTGTATTTGTAAAAGAAATTGTCCTCGTTGAAGGTCCGAATAAATTCCTTGTACTTCTTCTTCACAGCCTGCAAGTTAATCTGGGCCCCATCAGGTTGATGATCATTTCCGAAATTATCAGAGAAGAATACGCCAGCATCGTCAAAGCCCTCCATTCTGATTTGGTTTAGTTGTAATTAATTCCCGTTTAATTAAGAGTTGTAAAGACTGCGAGTTTTGTTTCTGCAATGGACGCTGGAGTGTGTAAGTAAACGCAAATGCAGATTTTGCCGCCAAAATTACAGTGTGACCGTTCGACCATATTGAGAAAAACCAACCCGTGTGACCCTTAGGACTGTAAAATTTGTATACTAAACGATTGCAAATTGAAATGTTTAAACCAAACAATTGTAAATTGTAATGTTTATACTAAACAATTGTAAATTGAAATGTTTGTTTTAGAATTAAAATTGAATTGAACTAAATTAAAATTTCCTATACGCCTAAACAACACTGGTCAGCGTTATCCAACACTGGACCCAGTTTCGCGTGTTCATCGCATTTGGTATTTTAGATTGGTATCGCGCTATAAGGTCACACTGTCCGCGTGTTTGGGAGGGAAAAGAAGGCAGACGCAGACCAGGAATTTAAGACGGTTCAATTGCTGCCATATTTTTTCACGCTGTGCAGACAAAGCTAAAACTTAGATAATGGTAAGTAGATATTTTCAGCATGTGTACAGTATAATTGGATGTCTTCCTGCAGTCTACCTTAGATATAACAATGGATTCGGTTACTGAAGGTCCATCCGGTGTTGATACCGGTCTCAGCCTCACACCCAACGCGAACAATGTGCTAAAAAAAATACCGCAAAGCGGATCCGGTGGCACTGCAGGAGCTGACGGTGCATCTCAGGGCGCTGATGGTGCCAGTTCAAATGCAGATGAAATGACGTCAAGAGATTATTACTTCGACTCTTACGCACATTTTGGTATCCACGAGGAGATGCTTAAGGACGAGGTGCGCACCGTCACCTACCGCAATGCCATGTACCACAACAAGCATTTATTCCAGGGCAAGGTAAGACACGTGGTGGACACCGGTAGAAGATACAGCTTCGAAATAAAACATTGATTTTCTTCCAGACTGTTCTGGATGTGGGTTGTGGAACCGGAATCCTCTCCATGTTTGCAGCCAAAGCCGGCGCAGCACAAGTATTTGCCGTCGATTGCTCGAACATTATTGAGTTCGCGCGTCAAGTAGTCATAGACAACAATTTGGAAAATGTGATTCAGGTCGTTAAGGGCAAAATTGAAGAAGTCGAATTGCCAAATGGCATCGAGAAGGTCGACATCATAATTTCAGAGTGGATGGGGTATGTTCAAAGATCTTTTCTGTTTGGTGAATGCTTTAAAACTTTCTGTCAATCATTTTAGATATTGTCTCTTTTATGAATCAATGCTGGACACTGTGCTGTATGCTCGAGACAAATGGCTGAAACCCAATGGAATGATGTTCCCGGACAGAGGAACTCTCTATATAACTGCCATCGAAGATCGTCAGTATAAGGACGAAAAGATTAACTGGTGGGATGATGTTTACGGTTTCGACATGAGTTGTATACGTAAAGTGGCCGTCACTGAACCACTCGTTGATGTTGTGGATCCCAAGCAGGTTGTATCCACAGCCTGTATGGTAAAGGAGGTCGATCTGTATACAGTGCAGAAAGCCGATCTGAATTTCTCGTCCAAATTCAATTTGACCATTAAGCGCAATGACTTTGTTCAAGCATTGGTCACGTATTTTAACATTGAGTTCACAAAGTGCCACAAGCGTCTGGGCTTTAGCACATCCCCCGATTCCACATACACGCACTGGAAGCAGACTGTGTTTTATCTGGATGACCACTTGACTGCCAAAAAGAATGAGGAAATAACCGGAACGTTCCAAATGAAGCCCAATGAACGTAATAACCGGGACTTGGACTTTGTAATCGATATCAGTTTCAAAGGCGAGCTATCTGACGTTAAAGAATCAAATACATACCGCATGCGTTAGGAATGTATTATTGGGGCTGTAAGCCTTCTTCAAACTGAAGAACACATATTGACTTAGACGTAAGATTTATTCCAGTGCGAAATGTGCAACGAATTTGTGTTGCGTCTTTTACTAAGTTTAAAGTGTACCTTTTGTTAGTATACATAATAATATTTTTACACTTGTGCGCCGCCTGTTTAAGTTATTATTCGAGAATACTTCTAAGAAAACTGTACAGTAGTAGCTCGACAAATCTCACAAAATAAAATGTGCGCCAAGCACATCATCATCTTGCTGGAAATCAAAACTTCAATACTTTTCTGCTTAAAACAAGCAAAGTGAATAGTTCCAATGTGAATATACACAGATAGAAAGATGTTTTTATTCATGTACAGGGAATTTTTGTGGATAAACTGTTTACCTTTTAATGGTGGATGATATTACATGTTTCGGATACGAGAAGAAATCAAAATTAGAACTGTGGAAAAAACTCAATGGGTTTTCGGAAAATAAAAAACTTATTGATTATACAAAATGTAGATGCTACAAAGCGGAGTCCTTTGAGATAATTGTTCTTAATGACGATCGCGTGAATCGGAACGGCTGCGTCGATCACGGGAGAAACTGCGACTGCGTGGCGTACGGGAACGGCGTGGTGAGCGTGATCTGAAAATAAATCATTGATGAGACAAATTGATTAAGAAATTAGTTTTAGCTCTTAGCACAAGGTAACCTAATATGCAACGATATCTATTAGCGGCTGCTGGTCAACAAAACGGAATATGTATACAAAACGATAAAATATGTTTATCTAAATACCATACAGTGTACGTTTAGACGTGTGGAAGTTCTGTAGGCACCCGATTTGTGCGTTGTGGTTTGTTGATTGCTGGATTAGGTGGTCGGTTGGTTGTTGTTGTAACGAGTCAATTTACTGAGCTGAGCTGAGCAGAGCAGAGAAGTGAAGTTGGTTTGTTGGGAACGCACTAGGTTGTGGAAGGGAGGGCGGGCAGGTGGTACAGCTGGATTGATGTTCAGAGATGTTGTTGCTCCAATTCGCTGACGTTGAGTATGATGGTCGAGTTGATGATGTTAAAATGGTACAGTTCAGCAGAATAATCCAAATTAAACTATATTATTAAAGCAAAATCGAAATAATAATCAAGCTGACAACCTGCGAATAGTCGTATTGGGCGAATACACACAAGCAAAATCATTACAATACCATTTACTAATATGTATGCATGAGAATTTCCTCGTCGGGATACGTGTATACCTTGTTCTCTTTTGAAAATTCAAATGCGAATGGAGTGGTGGGCGGCATTTTAGTTCGCATTTTCATGACGAAGCATGAAATGGATAAAACCTTTTTGCCGGATATCAAAATAAATGTTGATAGCCTCATATTTGTATGCTTGGGGATAAATGTTTCATGCTGAATTTATATACATATTGCTTTATCGCTGGCTGTGGATTGGTGGTGTGTTTAGTGATTCTTTTGTTGTGTGCTGTGGTGATGATGATGGGGATTGCGTTGTTGGATTCTAAACGAAACATCTGGAGTGCCGGGGTGCAGAGCATTGTAATTAGTTGTTTTATAGTTGAAAAACTTGCTGTTAACCCTGCTGATGGTTTTGGCTGTGCAGATTGCGACGGAGGAGGAGCTGTAGCTGTGAATCGTGAAGATGTTGCTGTTGTTGTTGTTGTAGTAGTAGTAGAAGGAAGAGGTAGCAGTAGAGTAGTAGTAGTAGAAGTTCTGTAAAAATGTCGATAACTCTCGTTTAACAAGAACACAACTTTTAATGAAGGGGGGGAATACAAAATATCTAAGCCTCTGATTGTACGCTAGGATTTTTTTTTTCTTTAAAACAAACTGTGATACATCATTTGATAGAATATTCGTTCGTAGAATGGCAATTCAAAACTGCTATGCGCAACAAATCCAAATTAAATTTCGTGTATTTATTATTTTAATTTAGTCAAACAAATTACCTGTGTCGTCCGGCCCCACCGCGGTTTGTGGCAGCCTCACCCGATTGTCCTCCACCACGACGGCTGCGCTCACGCGATCGACCCGAAGACATTTCCACGCGAATGCGTGTTCCACAGCAGCGTGTGCCGTCAAGTGCACGGGTTGCGTCCTCGGCATCACGCCTGTCCTCAAACTCAACAAATGCAAAACCTGGAGGATTGCGAGCCACCCACACATTTTTCAAAGGCCCATATTTGCTGAAGGCATTTTCAATCTCGTATTTTGATGCCGAGGATCCCAAATTACCGACATACACTTTGCAGGCTAAGTCCCATTCACGATACCGGGGCATAATGGCTGATTTATGCTGTTGGCATCGGGCAAAATATGTAATTTAAAATTACTTCAAAATGATGGTGCCGCAGTTTGCGCAATCTACAGGTGCCAAATAAATACTTACCAACAAGTTAGAACTACTAGATTACAATATATCTTAACTGCAAATTGAACAATTATTCAACAAATCTTCCTTCCGCTTTAACGCTAATGTGACTGCATGTACATACCGTGAAAATACCAAATGAATTTCTGTATTGGTTGCACCAGCAGTTATTTAGTATTTTTTTGGCTATTTATTTTATTGCAGATCTTTGGTCAGACTAGCCGCATATTATAACATAAGCATAACCTTTTTTCGTTATTTATTAATTAAAAAACTGTATTAGAATGCGTTTGACAAACAAATTGTGCGCCCAGCATATTGGGTGGCATTTCAAGAAGCATTGGCTGGTGCAAGGTAAACGTGTGCCTCGTGAAACTGGTGCCGCTGCCGAGCTGCAGAGATTGGGAGTGCAGGTTAAATCTCCGGAAGAGATTTTGGAACCCAAACGCGAACGAAAAGTGTAAGCATGTTATGTAGCCGTTGAATAAAAATTTAACTTAAATTTATTTACATAGGGTTAATATAATCGGGGCAGCGATAAAGCCAGTTCTAGAGGATCATACTCACCCCAACTGGCACTCCAATCCCTGTCACTTGTTCTCCGACAATAATGTGTTACTTGGAGGTATACCTCAGGCCCAGGTGTTAACGAACTCGATAGAGATTCAAAACTTTCCACAACACATTGATGATGCCATAAAAAATCAGCAGCTACCGAGTGTCCTTGACAAGAATGTCCGTCATGCCATTCTGTCGTCTCATGTGCTTGATGCAGAGCAGGTGAAGTTGCCCAAAGTCAAGCTGGTTGATCGGCCGGCTTTTAACTTGCCACGAGTTTATGGCATTTCCCATGAAAGACGCAAGTAAATAGTGTAATTAAGTATTAATATTCCGCTCCAAGTAACCTGGTAATTCACTTTTCAGTCGCCTTTTGCTCAACAAATTATTATTTGAAATTGAAAAGTTAGCGGGTCGATCTGTCTCGGTACGCCGCAAGCTGGTCGACAATGCTGGCTTCAAAACATCGATTAGCAAGGATGGTGATCTACTTGGAATCGATTCGAAAGCAGACAAACTTATTTGCTCCACACGTGCTTTAAGTACCATCAAGGGCAAATTTGATGGAGACTTGCCTGATCTTTACCCAATGAAATGCACAATTTCTATACCAAAGTGTCATATTTATACTGAAGACAATTTATACCGTAAGTAAGATTAATATGACATTAGAAATAAATATAAATGGATATTGCTTTATTTTTAGCATTCCGGCCAGATGTAAATTGCTCGCATCCTCATACTCTCTTTGCTTACTTTGATAAACATCTTACCAGGAATTCACATGGCTCCGAAGTGACAGAAAATCAATTTCAAGCGAGAACTATGGTTAAGGCGTTTGCATTAGCAGTGGCACGTGCAAAACAATTGCACGGTAATTCCACAGCTGGTGCCCTTACACGACCCATAGTTGTGCAATCTATTCAGACCGATGGCCGTGTCTTTCATTTTGGCATATTCCAGTTGAATACGCTTGACCTGAACTCGAGCAGTGCTGCGAAAAACTATTGGTTCCATCGTCAGAGTACTGAGCTATTCGCAGAATGCGGTTACCAAGCTGGCAGGCCACATCTAGAGGGTTACAACGGTGACACAATTCGCATTTTAAATGCATTTTATCACAACTCTTAGAAACCAAATGACAGCAATAAAGTAACTTTATACCGAAAATTATAACAATATTAAGTGTTATTACATTGCTAGTAAATACCTGATATGTAAGTAATAAAACGAAAGTGTCAATTGTTTAAAACAGATCATCAACTCAACACTAATCTGCTTTCTCATATAATTAGTCAGTTAGTCGAAAGTATTATACTGACTGTATTAATCACTGAATTTTTTTTACTTTTGCTATACACAAATTTGTTGTTTATTATAATTAAGTCAAATAATAATTTTCATAAACAGATTTCTTTCTTATATCTTCTGATTTCTTAATACGAATTTTTTCCCTCGAGTATTGCCAAGAATTTTATTACCTGAGCTGTCACACTGTGCGTATAAGTTATTAACTGATAATGCTCGAAATGTGGAGTTTTTCTGCCCAACCTACTATATATATTAGGTACTTGGGTAAACGTAATAAGACATTTCTATGCCGGCTTTTAGCCAGTGGCGGACTTACAGCTGAAATGCCCGATTATTATTTTTAATGCTTAAATAAACATCTCAGTGCGAACAGTAAGGATTAAGGTTGTAAATGCGCCACCGTTTTAAACAGGATACCATGGCAACATGGATGTGCTAAATTGTTTATGCATCGATGTATTGACTGAGGATAAAGTTTTTTATACGCCGACCTCTCATACCAACCCACATTTAAAATTGAAAAAAAAGGGTAAAAATAAAACTTGATTCGGCAACATGAGTAAGTTCCAATCAATTGCTGGCACCAACAACAGTGCAACATCGTCAGAAAGCAGCGAGGCGCAAAGCGTGGAAGAGCAGCAAGCGGCTTTAACATTGCACAATCGCAGTGTAGCCTTAAGCAGGTGAGAAAATATAATGGGTATAAAAAAACGCAAATTATGATGGAATTATTAACACGAAATCTTATACTTATTAACAAATGTTTTTGCAATTTCAGGGCAAAAAATAGCTGGAAACGTATGAAGGAACTGGCTGCTGAGAAAGAGAAGGAAACGGAAGCTAAGAGACCTCCATGGCGGGCAGTTAGCGTGTCAACTCTGTCTAAGCCAGACAAAAATGCTTTGCTTCGAGCCAAGCTTTTGGATGCTTCAAGGTGAACATGTAATGTTCTTTTGATATTTCTCTTTTTTTATATAATTTATTTGTTCTCATAAATTTAGGCGTTTACGAGCTGGCAAAGCTAATGTGGCTCTTCAGACAGATATTGTGCCTACCAAATTGATGAAAGAAAAGAGTCTTGGAGCACAAAGTGATTTGATTTTGTATAAGGATATTGGAATTCTGACCGATGGTCAATATTCAAAGAAGAAGGATGGTTACCAACAATGTAAGTATAAGATGCTATAGATCCTAGCTTATTATTCTTTTTGCAGATGTCTTGACCTACAGCATGTCCCAGATGACGGACACGATCGAACAATCAACACGATCTACCCAAACGCTGTTGCCGAAAGCCTACAATGATAGTGTTGTCAATTCCTACATACCTGAAGTCGACGACGAGGGTAATGTTCTATTATCCGATGTCGAGAAAAGGGTAGCTGATCAAATTGAAAAAATTCGCAAGTTTTATGTGAAAGAAGAGGATACCAAGTCGCCAAGTCGTCCTCCAAGTGGTTCGGCTACGTGTCCAACAATTGACGCTTGGCATTTTGAAGATGATGCTATTGAAATGGATTCACAACGACCCTTTATACCCTACACGATTGAACCGTATAAGCCGTGGCGCAGTTTTGTGCCATTTCCCTTTCGCCTGAGGGGTAACTCATTGATTGGCACACAGAAAATCGATTGGTATGCTTTGCTACAATCGATCGATGATTTGATCAAAGAATCCAATGGTTTGGTTGATAAACTAGAACGGATAATGCATGAAAAGAACTCACATCGAAAAACTGTTCTTAGTAATTTAAACAAATTGCCAAACTTTGAGTCATTCAAATTTAATCCTCCTTCTGACCATTGGCTGCCGATTATTGAAGAACAGGAGAAACAATTGCAATCAATGATGGCAGAATGTGAACAAAGTGCAACTATTTAACTTGCAGAAATTAGCAACACTTTCTGACACATCCTGAAGGATGAAGTTAAACAAAATATTTATAAATTAATCATTGAAAAATCTTCACCCAAATCACACAGTTATATCTGTTAGGATTCAGTCACTTTCACTTTACACTAAATAAAGTTGTTGGCAATGCATAAAATTACTTGAAATTGATTTATTTGCTTTTTTTTTATAACAAAGTGATAAAGATTTTGATTAAGCGTTAAATATTGTAGGTAGTTAAGCACCTGGCGATTTAGATTTTGATTGTTTTTTGGGCAACAATTTCATTAAAATGTTTGTGGCAGATTTGCTATCCAAGGGACAAGTGGCATAGACTTCATCACAGGCTCTGTCGTCGGTTCGCTTCCCATGCTCTAAAGCTTCTTTTATTGCCGTGCCATCCAAAAGGTAGTCAACTAATGCATTCCTAGAAAAAATGATCAAAATTATCTGCTATAGCAAATAATAATTCCATAGATAAACTGTCTAAATATTAAAACCTCTCACTAGTATACCCTTGGTTCGAGGATAGCTATTTTTATGTATTTATGTGATAAATAAACAATGTTTATGTTGTTTTTTTTCGGCTTTAGATGACAATGAATTTGACTCGTCAGAGAAGTGGATATGAATAGCATTGAACCTCATGAATACGCATTCGAATAAATCCGTTTGTCTATGTAACAGACTAATATAAAAAGACAAATATATCTACCCACTTGTATATTGATGTATGTCTGTTTGTATATACACCGATGTCAATGTGGATCGGTGTTATTTTCTTAATTTTTGTTTTTTGTTTTTTTTGGATTCTATAATTAGCTTTTTTCATATTTTCATCAAAGCGAATGGGAATGAAGCTAATTGTGATTATAAGCGCTTTATATTTAGAACGATGTTTCATCTAAAGCGAATGTAAACAAAAACAAAAATAGTTTTACTTACTCGGACAACATGTGAATGAATTCATCCATTTGGTCGGAAGATCCGGCCTTCATATTGTACTCGGTTGAACGTACATAGCCGCAAACGGCGCGCTGCATACAGCTGGTAGAGTCAATGTTATTCTGTCCCAGCACATCGTCGATTTTGTTAATCATGCTGCTCAGTGACGTCAAATCGTCGTTTTCACCTGCAACACATTGGATGGTGATTAATGGCCACAAGAATTTCCATTTCAACTCGCCAACTTACTTCGTCCATAGCCACCGTAGCCGCCATGAAAGGCTGATAAAATTTTGGGTATAAGAATAATAGCGCCAATGCCAACAAGAGTGCCCAAGACGACTCCTCCGAGATCCAGTTTAATGGGATTATATGCCGATAGTCCAGTGCCACCCGGATATCCCTTAATATAATTCTTATATCGATTTTGCATATATCGAAACAATATAGACATTCGTACATACATTTAAGCTGCCATATCCAGTTGTGTAACCAAGTCGCTCGAGTCTGTCTTTCGTGGAAGCTGTTTGTGGTTCATTGAGTTGAGTCTTATTTTCATTATAGTATGACCGATTCCATTGGGATTTTTCAGCATAAGATCTGTAATTGAGAATTATTCAATTGGAATCTTCAGCTGTGAACAAAACTATCTTTTAAAGTTCGAAACTGGAATATTCTTAAGGCTTCATATGCAGCGGATGTGAATATTACTTATACGACATGTTGATCCTACTGTTCGTAACAATTATATAAGACGGATATTTTCGACAAATTAAGGAGCATTAAAAGCTTTTTCCTCAACAAAACTAAACTTCATCGTTCGTAATATAAAGAGTCACTTGAAAAACTCACTTTGGATTCTCTTCATATTTAGGAATAGCCTGAGAGACACTTATTAGCAACAGCATGCTAAGGGTTAGCATTAGGATTCTATTTGATATATCCATGCTTTATATTGTTTAGTTATAAATTCCGCTCGAAAGTAAATAATCCGTTTCAGTACACTTTTGTCACAAGAGTGGCTCAAGACTAACAATGTAAAATAGACTCACTCTCATATTTATATGCATTCAATGAAACTGAATTAAATGCCATGCGTTGGACAAAAATTTAAGCAATTTGTTCAAATTACAAATTGTTGTCTGCAAGTTACGTTTGGAGTAGTTGAATATTGTCGCCTGTGAAACATTTAGGAAAGGCGAAGAAAGAAAGAAAATCATTCTACCCTAACGAATGAACACGCGCTCGAAAAGACTATGAATATATGTAGGTACACTCTATGCACATTGAGCATCATTATGTTTTGGAAAATGTCGTGTGTTGGTAAACTTAAACTCCAGTACGCAATTTTCAAGTCATAGTCAATTATTTAACAAAATTATCGCAACAACGTAATGCATGGACATGGAGTCGGCGCAATAAAAGACAACATGAATAACTTGCAAAACGCTTGTCTCTGTATATAATCAAAGCAACTATGTTTCTTTAACGAAATCAGGCAGTATGTGGAAGTACTTGCAACTTCGTAACTCTTTTGCCATCAAAGGGATCATCCGAGCAAATAATTTCTGGTATTAAGTCACTGACTTTTGCGCTTTGCGAGTTCCCATAATTGTGTATAAACAATTTCCTATGAAATATAAATACATTAAAACAATAATATAACTAAAAATTGTGAT
Source organism: Drosophila paulistorum (assembly GCA_018152135.1). Lineage (NCBI taxonomy): Eukaryota > Metazoa > Arthropoda > Insecta > Diptera > Drosophilidae > Drosophila > Drosophila paulistorum. Next base: position 2,612,440 of record JAECXG010000690.1, read on the forward strand.
AATTGGAATAAATTCTTCTTGGTTATCTAAGTAGATACAAATAATATGACAATACTACCCCTACTAAGTAAAGTTTGTTTTCAAATGACATTGACTTTGGAACTGTTGTCCGATTGAAAACGAATATCTATGTGTTTAAAGTCATATCTTTTGAAATCCATACAAAATTTAGATTTTAAATTCACACCTTAATAAAAAAATGAAAATTCAAAGAACATGGTATTTAACTTAGGACCCATTTGTTGCGATTCACCATCGGGGTACGTAGTTTAAATTCCAAAATATTGTAATGTCTTTTTTAATCGCCGCTTTGGTCCTCTTCCTGCTAGTTCGTCAAGCTCAACCAATATATTTTGCAATGAAAATCACAACAGATGCAGCCCTTTTCGTTGTCATTGCTGTTGCCATGGTTCTTCATTAAATGACCATAACTATTCGTTGCTTAAAAGGATTTGTCATAAAATTATAAAAAGTTATAATCGCCGGCAATGTCGAGAGAAGTATACAGTCTTCGAAGGAGGCAATAGTACAAACAGACGACCATTTCCATCAGGTAATATTTGCATTCAAAATAACTACAATAACTAAAAACTATATTCTTAATTTAGAATCATTTGACGGGTATGGATCGCCTAGTAAAAAAGATGGTAAGCAAAATGAAAGAGGAAAAAAACGCTTTTCCCGTGAAGGAGAGGGTAGCAAAAATAATGAAAGGCGTAAAGGCAAAGGCAAGGAACGTGGAGATGATAACGATTCCTTGAAAAAGTCGAAGAAGGGCAAGAATCGTGGAGGCAACAAAGGTGACAGTGGAAAAAGAACGGGTAGTAAGCAGACGAATGATAAAGAGAATGGGGATAAGAAAGGATCGTCCAAGAAAAATCGAAAGGACACTGGAGATGTAAAAGACGAGTCTTCTAAAAAATCTAAAAATAAGTCCGCAAAAGATGATGATGCAAATAGAGAGTCTTTGAAAAAGAAATCTCAGAAACCTGGTAAAAATGATGATGATGAGGCGAAAGCCCAAGCACTGGCCAAAGCCAAGAAAGAATCTGCGGGGAAAGATGATAACGCAAAAAAAGAAGCTCCCAAAAAACCCAAGAAAGATGGTGGTGATGAAGATAAGGAACAATCGTCAAAAAAAATTAACGATAAAAAGGAATCTGGTGACGAAAAACGTAAGTCCGCAACTAATAAGAATGACAATAGCGATGCTAAAGATAAAGATAAAGACAAATCTAAGAATAAATCTGAAAAACCTGGAGGAAAAGAAGCAACTGAAGCTGATAAAGGAAAGACTGGGCTCAAGAAAGACCATGATGGCAATGGCGATGACAAAGCAAAGAGTAAATCTAAGGATAAACCAGAATCAAGTGAAAAAGCTGGAGGCAAGGATTCTGGCGATGACAAAAGTAAATCTGCCGATGCCGATGACAAAGATAAAGCCAAATCTAAAAATAAACGTGGTTCGTCTGACAAACCTGGGGGAAAGGATACAGCAGATAATGGCGATGATAAAACAAAAGCCAAGTCTAAGACTAAACAAGGTGAAACAGAAACAGATGAAAACAAAAATAAACAGGGAAAAGGTAAAAAGACTTTGCCAGACGAAAAAGATGCTCAATCTTCGGCGGGGAAATCTAAAAAAGATGGCGAAAAAGGTGAAAAAGCAGACACAGACAATAAAGTGGCAGCCGACTCCGGAAAAGGTAAAAAACCGGATGAAACCGATAAGGGGAAGAAACAGAAAGGAGGCGCGGGTCAAAACAAATCTGATCGTGTTGGAGAAGTCGAAGATAAGTCCAGTGGCTACGATATCAAAATTAAAGACAAGAACAAAGGCGGTAAAACTGACTCCCAGAGTAATGCAAAAAATAAAGATGATGTTGGCAAAGATAAAAAGAAACCCAAGTCGGACGATGGTGGTGATCCAGCAAAGGAAGGCAAAGATAAGTCTAAGAACAAAAAGGCTAGTACAGATGATTACAAAAACCTCAAGGCTCAAGGCAAAGGTCGCGATGATTTTGATCGGCAGCAGTCACAGAAAAATAAAGGAAGATCAAAATCTGAAGGAGCAAGAAGAGCATCTAGCGATGGTGGCACTGGTATCAAGGGACCAAAAAGCTCAAGGGACCAAAGATCAAGCAGAAGTAATTTGTATTATCGAAGAAACCTTCCGTCTAGTCGCTGCGATGAAGTTCGGCCGTGTGATGTCCTACGGGCCCAATTGGAACAGCGCGATCTTTGCAGATGGTATTTAACAATCAAAGATTTTTATAGTTTTCATAATGCTACCAACTTTTCCTGTTCCTATGTAGCTTTCCGTGTCGTCCATGTGCACAACCCGCTGAAGTCTGCAGACCTTGCACGCCTGGCTGTGCTCCATTCGAGTGTTGTGTATCTAGAATGCCATGTTAAGCCTAAAATTGAGTATTGTTTTTGTATTTTAAATCTCCTGTACATTTCAATAAACTTTTTTTTTGGCATTACCATGGAAATTATTGGTTTCTGAGTCTTATAATTTCTTAGAAAGTTCAAACCTTAGTGCATCCTTCTTTTATTTCAAATCTCTATTGGACTGCAAAAATAAATGGTCGTCTGTTGAGTGATATCATTTATGATTGAAATATTTAAAATTTAAATTCTTTTTTCACATCGTTATGTGCATATATGCTTATATATTTTATGATAATTGTTTCAATGCCAAGAATATATGCAAAAAGTGTAAATTTTGTGGTGTACATACTTGTATGTAATAAAATTCAATATTAGCCAAAAATTGTTTTGTCAGCCTTGAAATCTGTGATATGTTATTCATTGCCATTCATTAAGGTTAATGTCACTTCTCGCCGTGGACTTTTCTATAAACATACAAAAGTACTTACATATATTAAATTATATGTATACCTACGTAAATATGTCTGTTTATGTAGAATGTTCCATGCCAAGAGAGAAGCAAAATGTTCAGGATTATTCTGCATCGATTAATTTGTGTCTTATGGTCACTTTTCTGAAGATTTATTTAAAAATATACATATTCAAAATGTTTTATATTTAAATGTATAGCTCAATAAATCCATTTTTGGATTGAAAATATTTCAAAAATATACCTGTTCATTATTGTCTCCAAGAACACGTAGAAAAACTGAGGCTATAGTAAATTTTTATGATGACTCTTTAATAATATTTAGCCTATATGTCTCACACACTATACATATGCCTACAGATATAATGTACAGACAAGAGAGATATATAATAGATATCATTATAATAAGTAATATATTCTCGAGCGTTGGCAATGTGAAAATTGTTAGATTTATGTAAAAAGAATTTGGGCGCTCTTTGCTCTGAGAAGAGATGTCAATGATGTTGTTTTTGTTTTTTTTTGCTTATTCCAAAAATAAGTTCATTTGGGAGATTAAATGTGAAAAGAAAACTGAGAGAGATGATGGAGAGTGTGAGAGAAAATGGAAAGCGAGAGGAGAGCTAGAGATTTTCTGCGCTGAAGGCTGTTCAAAAAAAAATATTTGAAAATGAAAATATTATAAGCAAGTGTTTCATATCGTTCTCAGGCAGAACAACTCGAACGGGCGCCAAGTGAACATCGACGATTAAATTCGAACCAAAACGAACCCAGTGATTAAGTTTTCAATATATTGAAAAAATCTTTTTTGATTTTCTAAAAAAAAAAAACGCAAACAAAATGGTTTACGAAAGTGGATTTACAACTCGCAGAACCTACAGCTCCAGGCCGGTGACTACATCGTACGCCGTGACGGTAAGTCCAATAATTTTCGATTAATTCGAGGATCAAAATCGAATCAAGAAAAAAATAAAGCTTTCTTTTGACATACGGTAGTGTGGTTTCCTCAATTATTAAATATGAATGAAATCTGTGAAATTTGTCTGCCTTTGATTTGTGAAAGAGTTCAATTTGTGAATAATTATAATATATTTCGATCCGTGCAACAAATTTTATATGCCTGATCTTGATTTGTGCAGATAAATTTCACAGATTTTGAAGCAGTTTGCTACCTAATTTACAATAAAATTGAAGAATTTAATACCTAGGCGCTTGTATCCCACTTGCTGTGCACTACAGATTGATGTATGTATGTATGTATGTACATTTAAGTGTACATCCGCATACAATGCATACTTACATACACGGTCAATAAGAAATTGAAACACGTTTGAATGCAAGAGCGTAAAACAAATATGAATATCGTATCCGTATCCGTATCCGTATCCTTAAAATGTTATTAGTACCTACCTACATACAATTTCTATTTAATCAACTTACAATCTGTCAGAGTATTAGAATATATACTTAGGGTATAATATTTAATGTAGCTTAGTTAGGTGTGGGTGTGTTCAGAATATAATGTCTATAAGTACCTATTTTTTTTTTTGTGAATATGTGAAACTAATTCATTTTAAGCATCACCCATGTACACACCTACTTAAATACCTTATGTATGTATCTAACTATGTATATATGTCAGCGGGCTTGTTTGTGTGTATTTGTGTCTCTGTATTTCACTTTTTACATGTACAATGTATAGTCTTAATAAATATGTACATAGATGCGATTCCTGCTAAACTGTTCCAAGGTTAGAACAATTTTTATTATTTTTAATAATTTTGCCAAAAATATTTGTTGGCTCACTGATTGTGAGATTAAGATATTTGGGGGGAAAACGGACTCATCTGTGCTCATCCCTCAACTATGTACTATATATAAAGATGTGTGTGTATAAATTTATGTGGACAAATAAACAGATAGACACCTACATATATATATAAGAGAATATGTATATACAGTATTTTCTTATAATCATTTTTTTTTTGTGTATACAGTCGAAAATTCCATTTTCCAAAAGAAGATTCGAACAATGATGAAAGATGTGCCAAATATTCCCAATGGAATTTATAAAAACAAAATGTTTCTTCTAGTTTGTGTTTTTTGGTGCTTCGATTATTTGTTTTTATTTTGCTGTTTCGGTTTTTGCTGTTTAGATTTTCTGTAATACTAGCTGCGCGCGCATTTTGCCATTTGCCCAGACCTAAAAATATCTTTCCGATTTCCATAATACATTAAAATGAGCCAAAACCATAGGAGATGCCAGCAACAACCCAAAACCAAAGAAAAAAAAACCGAAACAACAAAAAAAGTGCCAGCAATATTTTCATCAAAAAAAAAAAAAAAAACGTTGCTAAAATAAACATTTGAAGAAAATTTCAAAGTATATATCGAATGCGTCTGGTTCAAGCACAAAAATATATATATACATATGTATGTATATATACATTCATATGTTTGTATATAGATACAAGTACATACATATATCCTTATAGACAAACAGATGTACACGCATTTATGTAATCACACATCCGTTGGCATTTGCATACAATTTTACATGACTATATACAATGTTTATATACATATATACACACATACATATACGCATGACTGTTTATATAAGCCATTATTTATTGTTAGATATATGTAACTAAAAGGCAAATTATTGCAATTTTTATAACTTTTCGAAAACAAAACTCAAAATTGTTAGGTACTTGTTTATATCTAAATGCACATAAATACATATATTTTGTTTTACTATAACTTCTGAACTATAGCAATTAAAGATAGATAAGAATATTTATAATAAGAAGAAGAGGCATTTGTTTTTTGAGTACATCAGTGAGATCTTTTAGTTCTCTTCACTTCTAGGCAAATATGAATCTATATGAATACCCTTAATGTTGATACATATGCTATAACCTTTCATTCCGAATGTAATCTTACCTCAGTTATCCTGTGTCGTCTATTGCATGATAGTGTTTATCGTAAACATTTTGTTTTTGTTGTCTAAGCACCCATTGCAAATTACTTACAACCACACTACATTCGTATGTACTTATGTAGGTAATAGCTAATATAATGCTGTCCAAATGCTTTATGATCGACCAACCTCAAGCTGAACCTTTTCTTACACTGTACATACAATCATACATACAAACATAGGTAATTGCTGTATATATATCTACCCATAAATATATGTAAATGTGTTTATAAATGCTTTCGACGTCCCTACCAACAAATGGGCTTATTAACTACTCACTATGAATTTATGTAAATATGAGTTTGGCTTGGGCACGTCCATGTCCTCCTTCAATTGTACCCACATTTAACCAAGCGTTTCCCTCTGTCGGCTGTCTGTGACATTTAAACCAAAACATATTGTGGAATTCTGGGCTTTGCAGAGAACAAACCACAGAACACCAATTGACTGGGAGAAAGTTCCGTTTGTGCCACGTCCCACACTCATCTCAGATCCTGTGACTGCATTCGGAGTGCGCCGACCAGACTATGAGCAGCGCAAAAGATCGATACTCGATCCGATTAATCGGGCTGCAATCAAACCGAACTATAAAATTCTCTACGAGCCCATTGAGCCGTACATCTCAACACGGGACAAGAATCGCACACGTATCCTGAGTATGGTGCGACAGCATATTGATACCGTGGAAGCCGGTGGCAATACAGCTGCAAGGACTTCACGTTATAGTCTTGACAGTGAATTGCCACGCCTACATCGGGCTGCGTCGGAGAGTTTGCCGGTGCGACGGGAAACCTATCGGAATGAAAAGTCCGGCGCGATGGTCACTAAATATTCGTACTAATGCAGTTCCATCCGCAGCGTAAGCACAAAGAAGTGCAATCAAAACCAAACTCGAACCAAACCGATCCGAATCGAACCGAAAATCCAATCAAATTTATAGTGTTAGCCCACTAAGCATTTGTAAAAGTAAATTACATATATACAGCTCTGTATGTATCTAACCGATCCCCCGATACTCTATCGTTTCATTATTTGTTATACTCGTTTTTCGTTTTCTTGACTTTGGTATGATTTATTGAGTTAGGAACTAGAGAAAAGTGCAGATAAAGTTGACAAGAATTTCTTATATATTCGAACATGTTTCAATTTCCATTTTAAAATAGGATAATACACTTTAAATTCATTGAACAATTGCACATACATACATATGAAGATATATGTACATACATATGTGTTTATTATTATTATTATTTATGCAAGTCTTGGAACAGCAAGCGGGTTAGTGGTCATATAGTTGCATATATATAACATATACACACCCACAACCACAACTACATTACATCACATATTTGTTGATTGTTTGATTTGTAAAAGAATTCTATACCTAAATGTACAAATCGGAATTTATAGACTCCACGCTTAGACCTGTGCACGGACAGACCCGGCTCACATCGCAGCCGCGCCTCATCGGACTACTCGTACACCTCAAAGTCAACTGTTGAAAAGAGCAGCTACGATTCGAGCAACCCCTACTCTAGGCCAGAGCGTTCCACCTATTCCTCAACTGTGGAGCAATCATCACGCAGCGGTCCCGGTGGCTACAACTACAGCACAGAGCGTACCAGCACCACTGGCGCTGGACCTGGTGGCTACAGCTATTCGTCGACCACCTCTGGAAATTTGCCCGGTGGCACCAAATACCGTCACTTCTCGTACCATGTCTAAATGGACATGACTTAGTGTTGTGTATCCAGCCCTGATTAACCCTTAATTAAACACTAATAACTCTTCTCTATATGAATAATAATTGAAAATTTATTTAATTTAACAATGAATGTATGACGTTATTCGCTGCTCATCTACATGAATATGATGTGAATTGTTTTTGACTTGACTAATCAACTAATGATCAAATACTCAAATTCTTGTGAAACAGATTAGATATGTATGTGCAAATTGTCTTTACATGTACATTGTATAATTTATTCTATCCATAAAGCGTTATAATTGAAACATATTTGTGATACAATAAAAACAAAACTTTTGCTTTATTAAACAAGTCCTTATGTATTATACCTGAATTCACCATATCCGAGATACGATATTCATATAAAAAAGAGAGAGAAAGGAAAAGATAGAGAGAGAGATCTATGGGGATCTCATCACATCTTTCTCAAGAAAGATATTTCTATAATTACAATCACAAGGGGATTTCAAATGGCTAGAAGGTAGACAAAAGTTTTTTTTTACAGGAGATCACACACTTAGTCAAAATGACACTGACAAATATATAAAACTCATTATTGTTCACCCTTTTTTTACAGTATCCATCTGTTCAAAAGGTGACTCGTGTAAGTATTTGCTATCCAATCATCCAATCATAATTTTGCTTGTCATCAATCTTTCTTTAGTTCTTCAACTCTTTTCCTATTTATCATACTGCTCAATCACAACATTGCCACTGGATGTCTGCTTGGTTAGTAAGACCATTTGAAAACCCATTGTAATAACACTTAATTGACCGCCCACAGAAACAGAAATAATACCAATATGACTAATTAGCACTTAGTACAAATTGTCTGATGCTCCTTAACCCAACATTATCCACAGACTATAAATAGATTCAATTAAGGATTATGATTATAAAACTCCATAGAGAAGGAATTAACTAACAATCAAAGACTTTTATGATATTTACAATTGTAAAGTTCACTGATGCAATCATGTTTACTATGGAAAGCAGGAATTTAAGATCAATATAATTGATTTATTTGAATATCACGCGGGACCCAATTTGGTCAAGCAATTTGGTCCACAATTCTTTTAGCCCCTGGGCTGCTAAAGCGTAATCTTTAACCAAGTTCAGTCTGATTTGCCATGATTTCTAATTTTATTTTTCTCCTACTATTCATTGGCCCATTGTCATCTTTATCTTTTGCATTTTAATGGATCGTTCATAACTTTTATCATTCAATCATTCTGCAACCTGGATTGTTAATTTTAATTTGTTAACAATTGCAAATAGGTTTATAAATCGAGTTATCCCATTTACTCGAGTTACTCGATCCCAAGACGCATCGTCAGTGGAACACGTGTTATTACATCGCCAGTTCGAGTTGTAACCTCTCCCGCCCGTGTTATTTCACGTGTGATCCACTCCCCATCACCCGTTCGTGTTGTGCGTACGACAACTAGAGTGATTTCATCGCCGGAGAGAACAACTTCGTACTCGTACACTTCGCCATCGACATACTATAGCCCAACAACCTATGTGCCATCATCCTACTACACTTCGTCCTATATCCCAACTTCGTATACAACGTACACACCATCGTATCATTACAATCCTACAACAATTACACGAGTCTATGCTCGCTCCGTTTCCCCGGTAAGGATCACTACATCTCCAGTCCGTGTAACACCTTCATACTTGAAGAGGCTCCCACCTGGATACGGCGCAAGGGCCCTAACTAATTACCTCAATACCGAACCCTTTACCGTAAGTTATTGACACCAAGAAGAACGAATTTTAGCATTTCTTAGTTATATGTATGGTTTAGCTGCTTTGTATTATTAGTTTTGCCACAAAAGAAGCCACTCCTTTCAATGTATAATGTCGAAAATTTACAGACCTTTACTGAGGAAACTGGTAGAATTCGTAACCGTGCCCAATCATTGATTCGGGATTTGCATACTCCTGTTGTACGCCGCGCTCGCAGTTGTACACCATTTCCGGTATCAGGGTAAGTTTGGGTTACCTATAACTATCTTCCGGGTTGCTTCTTTCTTACCTGGCTGACATTTGTAGATACACTTATGAGCCAACATCACAACTGGCTCTGGATGCTTATGTAGCTCGTGTTACAAATCCAGTGCGCCATATTGCCAAGGAGGTTCACAACATTTCCCACTATCCCAGGCCAGCTGTTAAATATGTTGGTAAGCTCTCTTCAAGACGTTATATATAATCGATTTAGAGTAAAATTCTATATAGCAAAACAAAAATTGTGGTGAAATGTGTATGCTAGATAGAGTTGGCATGAATGGTTCTTACTTAAATCGTATTTCTTGAATATTAAACCAAAAGGTAAAAGCCATCTAGCATCTGTGAGGATTTGTGGTGATAAGGCTTATAATGTTAGAAGCCCAAAATACGATTCGGACAAAGTTCGAACTGATATTAACCTCTTGTCCTGGTACCTTAGACATCCGACATGGAAAAATGAGAAGCAAAATCATGTTCCTCATCAGGAAGGTAAGTACCTTTAATTCTTTCTCTCCCAATCATTAAATATGCCACCTGTATATAGCCACAGATATATAAACATTGTATTTGCTTCCGTTCATACATACTCGTATATGCAATTGCATTTTGAATCCTTATATTTTTATTATTATTATTACTATTTTTTTTTTGCATAGAATAGGCATTAGGGGGACTAAAGTAAGCCATTCCCCCTCACTTCTCATTCCTCGCGAATTAGACAACTAGTCAACAGCTTACAATTTCGAAAACAGGTCAGTGGCATTGTGAAAAGTGTGATAATTGGGAAACCAACGTTTTTTCTTTTTTTATTATTCTTGAATGAATTTAGGATTGTCCCGCCTACCAATTTCTTATTTCTGGCAAATCCAACAGACAATTATCTAAGAAAAACCACTAATAACTGCCTCGCTTTTTTTCCCCCTCTTTTTGTAATGCTTTTCTTGCGTCCAAATAATCATATATTGGTTACCTCTTTCAAAGTTTCCATTAAAAATATTTGAGATATACTTTCATATTGCTGATTTGATTATTCCTGGCTTATTTTAAGTTTCTCAGGATGAATTTTTCGAGATACCAATTGCCATTGTCTTGTCCTTAGCATGCCTCTGTTTTTCAAATTCGATTTTAAGTTTCCAAATGGATTATTGCTACAAAGATTAGGGCGAATCATTATGTGTATTAGGTTTGGACCCACTATGGCAAGGATTCACATCCAAAATGCGAAAACTATCTGTTAATGTATCTGAAAGATAAAAAGAAAACATATACATAATCAAAGCATTTTTTACTTATTGCCATAATTAACGTACGCATTTGGTTGCTGCATCATCATTAGTTCCGTTCATTGTAATTGACTAACGTAAAACCGTTTTATGATTGATTGATTCTTTCCAGTTGAAGCTGTTGAAGTTGAGGCCTAAATGATAACATGCCTGATTTTTTGTATGGACATACACACTTCTCTTTTCTATATAAACACATTAAAAAAAACAAAAAAGACTTTCTTTTTGCGTGGTAGACAACTAAGCCGATATCCACATGATGAACCAAAGATATCTGCAATCTCTGAAGCTACTACTAACACTTTACTCAGACTAATCTCAATTCAAGAAATTCATGAAATTCAATACAAAAAAAAACCAAAAACCAGACGAAAATTATAAACAAAAAATCTGCAGAAATTCACTTGTGATACTAACAGTTTTAGAAACTTTCTATCTATGCTAACTAGTTGAAATCTATGTATGTTATGTTTCCATGAATTTTTGTATGGTTTTCATTTAATGTTTTTTATTAAAACATACAAAAACTTCAAAATGATGATATTATATTATTGTTTTTGTTTTTTGTTTAACTATACATACATATATATAAAAATATATATATATTTATATAATTTTTGGCATTTATGGTAATACATATGTATATAATATCTCCATATGAGAGTCTCTTTGAAATGTATGAATAAATGTATGCACATAACAATTAATAAATGAACTTAATGTACACAATGTAAATAACGGCGAAGAAACCAAATTTCCCAATAATCCTTAAAGTAACTTTTTTTTATTAATGGTGGGTTTTGGTTAAAATATGTATGTAAATAGACATATATACACATATAACATCAAATATATATTAGATTTAGCTTAATTTCGATCAAACATCTTGCAGAAACATGAAAAATTTAAATGGCCTTGACCTATATTTGCCTAGTTCTGGCATATTTTATTTGTGGTAAGGCAATCAATCATTGCCTTAATCACAATATGTCGGGTGATGAATATATATGTATATATATGTACATTATACACACATTTATATGATATTTTTGTTTAACATTCGATTTATACGCACACATAAGAATCTATACTTAAATTGTTGTGCGTATATATTATTTAAATAATGTATAGTTTAAATCATCTATTTTAGCCTAGCCCATTAACTTTGATTTTGTATTTTGCTGCGCCTACACAGAGACACACACACACACACACACACGCAGATACACTCAAATGGTACACACACTAACACCATGTTTCAAAAATATTTTCATAATAATTTGCATTGTTAACACACTCCTACCACTATACTCCTCATTGGCGTCTACTCTATCCGCAAGTTTTCCGTGCTTCGTGTATAGGCAGCCATCTCCAATTCGAAGGAAAACAGTAAGTATTACTACATAGAGTCTTATTAAAAGAGTCATTTTTGAATTGTTTCTAACTACATATCTATGTGTATACTGGGGTCCAATTAGTCATTTACCCATACCGAGAAATATCAAATGCAGTTTTTGGATAACAAGATATGACTTTCAGATGCCGATTTGGATCCCAATCGCCCATCGAGAAAATTCTCCGCACCCAGACCATTGGAGGATGAGATTGATTTGGAGAACAAGGAGAAGCAACGCTTGCGCCAAGAGCGTCTCTTGACCGTCAACGAGGAAGCTGTGGACGATTTGGAAGTGGAAAAGAAGCGGGCCCAGCGTGCAGATGAAGCCAAACGTGCCAAGGAAATGTGGGTTTCAATAATCAATGACGAAATGATTTCCATTTATCTTCTTGTTCGATTTTTGTAGTAAGGCATTGGAGGCAGAAAAGGCTCGTGCTGCCGCTGAAGCAGAGGCAAAACGCTTAGAGGCTGAGAAGGCCCAAGCCAAGGCTCAAGCTGAGGCCCAAGCCGCTGAAGAGGCTCGTTTGGCTGAGGAATCTCGTGTGGCGAAGGAAGCTGCTGCTAAGGCTCAAGCAGAAGCCCAAGCTGCAGAGGAAGCTAAATTAGCAGAGGAGGCTCGCTTGGCGGAGGAATCTCGTTTGGCCGAGGAAGCTGCTGCCAAGGCTGAAGAGGCCCGTTTGGTAGAGGAAGCCCGCTTGGCTGAGGAAGCTAAATTAGCAGAAGAGGCCCGTTTGGCAGAAGAAGCCCGCTTGGCAGAGGAAGCTAAATTGGCAGAAGAAGCTCGCTTGGCTGAAGAGGCACGTTTGGCAGAGGAAGCCAAATTGGCAGAGGAAGCCAAATTGGCTGAACAGGCTCGTCTGGAGGAAGAGCAACGTCAGCGAGAGCAGGAACTTGCCCGTTTGGCTGAAATCGAAAAGCAAGCCGAAGAGGAGAGCGAAGCCGATTTGGCTCGTCAAGCTGCTGAGTTGGCAGAAATAGCCCGCCAGGAAGCTGAGATTGCAGCTCAAGAGCTTCAAGCTATCCAAAAATCCGAAGAACCCGTGGTGGAGGAACCAGTCACACCATCCGATGAAGTTCAGCAAGAACCCGTCATTGAATTGAGCTCCAATATCGAGGAGCCAGCTGCTGGTTCCACCACCGGCGGTGACAGCTACGAAGAATACACAGAAGGAGAGGAGGAGGAGGAGGAGTAAATCCTTAAAAGTCACTTTCATTCTTCATGAAACACATACATACATACATACGAACTACGATTTAATTGCTCTCTATTACTCTTTAACGAATACATTGCGACATTTTCGTATGTCAGTCAATGACATGCAAAGTTATAGTTGGATGAACCTTCCTTTCTCTCTGTGCCCAGATACATACATATATAATGCTACTTACACTTAAGAATTCAATTGCCATATACATAGATATATGGATGCATTCTGTTTTATAACTATTTTAACTGGTGCATTTTCCTACATAAATCGCATGTAATCATCATAAAAACAAACAATTCGGGAAATAAAACAAATTTGTTTCTTAAACTAGAAAAATTACCTACCCAGTGGGTGCATCCCCATTTACATCTTCACTTCGTGCGTAATGGAGAAATATTGATAGCACTTTTGATAAGATACTGAACAAAGAATCAAAATATTTCTAAATTTGATGTCAAGGGTGCGCACTTTCTTTTTATTCTAGCTTAATTGATTGATCTGTGCTGGAAAAGGTTATGAATTGAAGAAACTGATAAACTCATTTAAAGTCAATAATACTAAGCAGAATTTTTGATGGGCAGACGATGTACAATTATAATACAAACTGAAAGATAAAAGTGGGTAATGTTAGAAAAAAGAATTTTCATTTACTATACTTGATATTAACTTACCAAATAATATAATGGTAAACATGGCAAATGTCGTATTACACAATGGCTGTAACATTATACCCATCAGATTGGTGGCGGCTATAATACCGAGTCGTCCAAGTGACATGCAAATGCTTACTGCTTTTCCTCTACAACAATACAGAAATATTTTGTTTCCATTTAAACTCATAGCTTAAGACAAACATTACTAACCTTAAGTTAGTGGGGACGAAGTCCACTACAGCGCCCAGCATTATGGAAATCGATAGCCCAGGCAAGAGTATATAAAGACAGAAGAGAACCAAAACAGCTGTCGAGTTAACAACAAAGTGCAAAAGTATTCCACTTATAGTTGACAGGACGAGAGCAGCTAACAGGACATTTTTACGGCCCAAGGGATTAAGTAAAGTTCCTTGAATGCAAAAGCCTATTAAGAAGGCAACACCAACTATCATATTATCAATGTAAGTCTTCTGAGATATTGGATCAATGCAGCTCTAAAATAATAACATATACGACGTCAACAATATTTACTATATATGTATATATGTATTATTATGTTTTTAAATATTTACCAAAACGACTGTCTCCTTTTGTTGAGCAAAAGAGTTGGACAATATTTCGCATACCGTAGATGAGTTTGCATTTTCGGCACTTGACGAACGATTAACAATCTCGGGAAACCAAAATTGCATACCATTGGAACTGGATAAAATAAATTGACAATGAGGTTAGTGAAATGCCTAAACAGTTCTAGCCACATTTTCAATATTTCTCTTACCTGAAAAACATGCCGAAAACGGCAAGATTGCACAATAGAAAGTTAAAGCCATGTGGCTTATGGAAAAGGGGAGTTGTGGCACGTACAATATTTGTTAGAATGCTGCATCCAGAGCTATTGCGTAACATACTATCCGTTGATTCATTTTCTGGCTTTAATGTGAATTCGTCACAGTTAAGTATTTGGTTTATGGGAATTCCACGATTTAATTTGCCTATCCAGGCCACAGCATTTACGGCTTCTTCGGTTTTGTTTTGTGACAACAGAAGCTTTGGACTTTCCGGATAATATAGTAAAAGTAAACCACCAATAAAACCAGGCAGTAAATTGATTAACATTATTAGACGCCATGGACGAAAAACAAAGTCCCCAACTAGGTCAATGGACCAGTCCCCGGACAATATAAGCCAAGCAGTTGCTGTCAGTAGGGAACAAAGTGAATTGTGACATAATTATTTGGTATTTAGGTGAGTTCTTATGTCAATTACCTGGCACAAATATTGCAGCTACACTAACAAACATTGTGGAATAGTTAATAACAATTGCTCGATGTCGAGGAACATGAAATTCACTCAAATATGCATAGATGGCAGCAGAAATGCCGCCAATACTAGAATAAAACGACAATCAGCATGGGTTAGATCAATCTAATAGCAAACTCACCTAATACCCCCAAGAAGGTTAATAATATTGAATAACCAGACGCTAGTAACAAACATTAGAATAATTTGTAGCGCATTGCTAACAAACACACCATAGAGCAGCACCTTGCGTCTTCCTATGTCATCGCTGATATAACCCCAGATATATGTAGATAAAAAAATACCTAAAAATAAATTTATCATCGTGTGCCAATCACATCTCACTCAAACTAGAAATTTATTATAATCGTCAACTTACCAGCCACACAAGATGCCATCATTAGACCCTTTTCAGCTTGAGTTGTGTGAAACTCGCAGTGGGAGGCGATTACAATAATGCCCATAGATTGTTGAGCGGCAACCGAAGTTATGGTCAACAGCCCACTTATTAGCAGAAGTAGCCATTGTGTTTTGCCATAGCCTGTTCATTTTGAGACTTGTATATTCTGGATATTCCAAATCCAAATCCAATGCCTTACCGATCTTCTCCAATACATCGTCATAGTCCCATGAACTCACAGTCATTCTGCTTTCGTAGGAATCCCCCATCTTGACATTGAGAGCGTTAATTGTCAACTGGTTTATTTACTAATGCAGCAAAGCATTTTATGTATTGTATTCTAATTCAACTCACTGCAGATCCAAATATCAGAATGCTATTGAGCTAATTCTGAGAAGAATTTGCTACCTGAGTAAACAGAAACCCGTTTTGAGACTAGAATATTTGACGTTTTATTTAAAAGAGCTTATTTCACTGATGAATTAAATGTTTAAAACTGGTTAAGAGAACAATGCAATGACCTGAATATTAACATTCTCAGCCACATCCCATGAAAAGAATCTAGTAATTAAGCACAAGTGTTTCTTCAAGTTCCATAGAACAGCATACAACAATCTATGAGTTTTTCTTTTTATGCAAATTAGGTAGGGGAAAAACATATTTTCCCAGCCAATACTTTTAAGCTGTTCCAAAATAATGAATACAAAACATTTTGAAAAACATTTTTATTTAGTTTTTGGGACTTAATTAGTAGCTAAAAACAGACAACAATATATTAATCTCTTTTGTCAAGTCTAGAGTTACAAACTAACCGATTAGAGACTAAAAGTTGGCACTGGCACCTTAGGTAAACAATATCATCTTTCATGATATTAACCCTTCAAAAATTATTATAAATAAATTTTATATAAAACAACTAGATTTCGATCTTATAGGAACTGTAAGTCTACAAGTCTGTATATCTTTTAGAATTTTATACAAAATTTAGCTTAGTCTTTGCTCATATTGGCAGAAGTAATGTCATTCCAGCACAAACTGAAAAGAAGCAAAGCATAATATTGAGATAGATATTCAGAGCTTGGTATAGTTCTCTACTTACCCAACACAAATCCTGAAAATACACCGAATGTTGCTGTACAATATGATTCCAAAAGTACACCAATTATATTGCTTCCGAATACACTGCCTGTTCGACCCAACATGAGGCAAATGCAGACAGCTTTTCCTCTTAAATGTGTGGGCATTAGATCCACCACAGCACCACTTAGAACAGAGACGCAAAGACCCGGCAAGACTAGATATAAACAGAAACAGACCACAATGACGACCTCATCTCTTATCCAAATCAATGAAAGGGCACATGCAGCTGCTATGGTCAAAGCAAGTGATATAGAAGCCTTACGACCGATTCGATTTAGAACTAGACCCATCAAAATGTAGCCCACAATTAAGGCAGAACCGTATGTAATTGTATCTATATAACTTTTGACATTTATGTGATCATTACAGATCTGAAATACAGAAAAAAATAGATAGAAAATTTGAGATTTTGACACAATAGACTGGGAGTAAAACTAATTAATTGTTAATATACTTAATTTCTGCTTACTGTTGTTGTAATATTCTCTGCT
The DNA here is from genome assembly GCA_018152135.1 of Drosophila paulistorum. NCBI lineage: Eukaryota > Metazoa > Arthropoda > Insecta > Diptera > Drosophilidae > Drosophila > Drosophila paulistorum. Next base: position 2,629,919 of record JAECXG010000690.1, read on the forward strand.
TGATCAATGGAGGCATCGATGACTTGGCATACTGTCATGTCCACATCATCGGATGAGCCCAAACGATTTTGAATCTCTGGATACCATAGACCCATTCCCGATGAGCTGTTAAAAAAATGCATTTTAGCTAAATGAATTAGGTTTATTAGCCATGTTTAACCTAAGCCATATTACCTAAAGAACAGGCCGCACATAATCGTACAGCTTATGGTAAAGTTAACTAAATGAGGCCTTCTCAGCAGAGGTAGAGTTTCTTTCCACATTTTCTTAACAGTTGTGAATCTATTGATCAATTGATAATTAACAAAAAATTAACCCAATTTGGATTTTCGATGTTTACTTACGCCGATTTTGAGACAAGCAACGCATTTTCTTCCTCAGGATGGGCTTCTTCTTTTAGTTTCTTAACCTTGAACTCATGCAAGTGTTTGCCAGAATTACGGACTGCAATCCAATCAACAGCATCGTAGGCCTCCTGGGTCTTATGAAGCGATAATAAAATCTTGGGACTTTCTGGAAGTGTCAAGATCATAATAGATCCCACGACTCCTGGTAGTAAATAAAAAATAGTTAACAATCGCCAAGGTCGGAAAGAGAAACTCTCCGTGATGCCAATGCTCCAGTCCATAGATAAAACAACCCATGCAACAACTGAGGGAGTACAGGAATGAAGTTTGTTATACTCAAAAATACACTCAAAGTTGTGGAGCCCAAAACAAATAATTACCAGGCACATAAACGGTGGAAATTCCAACAAATAAACTGGCATAATTGATAACGATGGGACGGTGACGCGGTACAAAGAATTCACCCAAGTAGGCGTAGGTGGTGGAAGATGCTCCAGCTATGCTGATAATGCAAATAAATAAATCATTAAACTTCCTCTTCTTCTCATACTACTAAAAGATGACTAACATCTGTTAGTTTATCTGTATACTTACAAAAATCCAACAGCGAATCGAATAAAGACGTATAGCCAATAATTTGGTATAAATATCGATGCTAAGGATAAGATGTTACCAGCAAATGTGGTATATATTAATATTGGTCTGCGTCCAATTGTATCACTTAGATAACCCCAGAAATATGATGAACAAAATATTCCTGTAGACAAAAAAAATTTCAAAGTTAGTTTAACTTTATCTCAACTTAATACATCCCGATTGACTTAATTTTGTGCATGTGCCATTGAAGTTAAACTACATAGCTAATCTTGCAGTTGCTTATAAATAACGGGATTCACATTTATAACAATTTTGTAACAGCCTTATCTCTGATTAGTCTGCTTGGACAGACTTATTGTTAATATAAATCTCATTGATTTATTCATCTGTATGGCTTTGGTGAGATTTCAAAAATGTGGAATTTAAAAACACTTTACTACTTTCAGAAACAAAAATAAAAACACGTTCCCAACAAGTGATGGGACTTGTGAAAAATTGCTGAAGCATTGTGACTTGTATGGTGATAAGAGGGCATTATTCTCTATTTTAAAATCTTTTTGCCAATCATTCTTTATTTCTGCTTACCAATGAAACTTGCAGCACTCATTATGGCTTTATCCATGGAATTGGTTGCAAAATCGCATTGTGATACAATTGTGATGTAAGACATGCCCATGGTTTCGTTAATGACCATCATTAAGAGAAAACCAGCGGCAAATAGCACAGTCCACTGCACACGTCCAAATCCTTGATAAGGATATACACATATTAAAATGTAATTATGAACTCCATACTAATTCATTTGTAAATTACCAATCAATTCGAGCACTTCTTCATATTCATGACTTTCATGAGACTCTGCAGTTTTTTCTTTTCGGCCAACAGAATTTGATGTTGCCTCAACGTCGGATTGATTTTTTACCGAATACATTTTAAACTTTCAATTACTGACATCCCCGAACCTGTGACAAAAATGAACTAATCAAATTGCTCTGTGACTCTGAACATATATTCGTAGCAAGTCGGACATCATAACAGTGGGAGCTATCAGAGTATACCATAAAGATAATGGAGCTTCTTGACGTTGTGATAAATAATATGTGTATCACGCAAAGAATATTAATAAAATGAAGCCCACCCCGCCCCCATCTCTACTACCGATGGCAGTTCCATTTTTCAATTCATTAGAGCAAATAATGTAAAGGTTGTTTCAACTCATCAGTCACTTTAGTCGAAAACATGCTGTTAAATTCTACTGTAGATACATACGTATTCTTTTTGTAAATACTATTAACAAGGTGTACATGTCTCCATATTTACATATATATTATATGTATGTTTGTCATGTGTGTTTCATTCTTAACTTTGATAACTTATAAGCCAACAGATTTTTCGCATCTGCTGAAACTACCTGGCCAATGCAGCATTATACATACATAGTAGTTGAGACCTGCTACTAGTAAATTCTGTTCACAAATAAAAGCGATAACTGGATCTAAATGCTGGGATCATCATGTTTTACAGCCCATTGCAATTTAAAGTGTGAAAACGAGGGATATCAGCATTTAGTGGGGCTTATAAGCATAAATAATAATGCCTTATGTGCGGGATGTTGTTGTTTGTGCTCTTCTTAAAACGATTGCTACCACATTTTTAGTAGGTAGGTTGCTTCATTTTATTCATGTACCCATTAAAAGCGATTACAGTATATTAAGCAAGTGCACCCACAGAGTCTTTGCTGTAGTTTATATCTATATTTTGCTTTTGGTTGCCATCCCCAATCCGACTTAACTAGGTAACACTTAATTTAATATGATTTATTACCTTTTTTTTAGCCTTCTGCGGTCTTTATTTATAGACAAGAAACTATTACTAGAACTATACTTATTTTAGAACCTTCTAAAGAAATATAAATATATACATATGTAAATATTAGACAATTAGGAACATTTCTGGCTATGCTTTAGATCATTTTGAGTTTTAAATTTCATTTTTTTTCCCAATATTATAACGATTTCAATCCTTTATGGAAAATACTGTGGTCAAGAAACCGATGTTTAGAATTATTTTTAAACTTCTACTAAGTGCAAAGACCATGTGGATTTTTAAAATAGAGATGAAGCTTCCATTGCCCCTTTTCTATACAAAAACTTATTTAATTTCGCATAGAATTTTGATATTTCAGACAAACATTTTACTAGAGTACTTTCACTTGTTTAATAACGATCGTCGCCCAAAAGTATGCCAATCACCAAATAAATTTTGATTGTGCCTTTTGAAATTCAAAACCAGCTCACATCTAATGCTACGCCTCTAATGCACTTCGCCTCACAGCATTTACCATAAATTTCTGATGGCTTACAAACCTTTTTATACCCTTGCAAAAAGGGTATATTAATTTTGGTCAGAAGTGTGCAACGCATAGAAGGAAGCATCTCCGACCATATAAAGTATATATATTCTTGATCAGCACGACGAGACGAGTTCAAATAACCATGTCCGTCCGTCCGTCCGTCCGTCCGTCCGTCTGTCCGTCCGTCTGGATCGATGCGAACTCCTCCTAGACCGTAAGAGCTACAGAGCGGAAATTTTGCACGTAGGCTTGTATATACTGCAGGGTTTGTATATCTCGGATTCAGTCGGATCGGACCACTATATCATATAGCTCCCATACAAACGGCAAAGTCACCAACAGTGACTTTTCTCAATAACTTCGTTACTTTTTAAGCTATTGTCGTGAAATTTAATATAAGTAAGTTTATTATAACTATAAACCACTGTGCCAAATTTGATCAAGATCGGATGACTATATCATATAGCTCCCATAGGAACGATCGGTCAAAAACAGTGACTTTTGTCAATAACTTCGTTATTTTTAATGCGATTGCTTTCAAATTTAACATTTGTCAGTTTAATATATCTGTTTTGTCAGTTTAATATTTGTCAGTTTAATATATCTGTTAATGACTGTGCCGAATTTGGTAAAGATCGGGTAACTATATCATATAGCTCCCATAGGAAGGATCGGTGGAAAACAGTGACTTTCATTAAAAAGTTCGTTATATCTTATGCTAAGATTGAAGGCCGTTCTTTCGCAAACATTACCCTTTTTAGATAAAACAGTTAGTTTAGATAAAAGAGTTACTAACAAACTTGCAAGGGTATACCAACTTTGACGCGGTCGAAGTTAGCCCCGGCCCTCTGGTTTAAATTCTAAATAAAATAAACATCTTTGTTCATGCATTTGCAATGAAAAGTATATAAGGAAAAAGCAAAGATCCTCACATTTGCGGTCCATCATTCGATTTTTTAAGACAAGATGTTTCCAAAAATCCTTTTAACTAATTTGAAAAAGTTTAACATAATAGATTAGCTTTTATAATCAAATTTCTCACTCACTGTCTTTGATATTGGATAAGAAGGAATACTCAGCACTGCATCATTAAGGCCAGACTGATATATATAAATGTTAAGCCATAGTCGAAATTTATTTAAGCATCAGTATAATTAATTTGTATTGCAGTTTAAATAAATTAAATTTTTTAAGTGCAATAAAGTCATTTTCAAGAGGTCTGTTAATCGTATATTAAACAACGAAGCTATGATTTCTCTTCCAAATGCTTGTTGGGTATACATTTAACAGTATCTTTTGTGAGTCTGTTAAATATAATCATTTGGGTAAAGTCGGAATTTATGGCTGATTTTCAAGAACAGCTGAGACAATATCGTCTTCAAAAGAAGAGGAAAGAAACTTTGGACAGCTTTAAAGCGAGACTACGTCGATTTTGGATGCTCGGAACAGGCAAAGGATCTGAAGACAAAAAGGAAACATCAATCAATATACCCCAGCACCAGGTAAACAAAATGTAAACGTCAGCGGGGGCGCAGAACACAAACGTAGAAGGTAACGCAAACAAGTTGTTGATTGTTTGGCTCGTTCTTTAAAACTATGTCATTCATGATTGCCAACGATGATGAATCAATGATATATCTTTCTTAATGCATCGAAGCACTATGGTATCTGCAAAGTCTGTCATCTTCTGTCATATTCTGTCATTCATAATATTTCCAATTAACTTGTTTATATGTATATTTCTTTTTAGCCTACCAATAACCCAAGTGAGACCTCCTCGCATTCGCAGGATGAGTATGTGCCCTCCAGTGAAGATGAAACCGTTGCGGAGAATTCCCTGCTTACCTCAAGCGCGGATCCCAGGGAGAGCAAGGTACTGAAATACACTCTTTGGGGTGTCTATGCTCTCTTCTGGATAACTCTATATGTGATTGCTATCGAACTTAAGTTCGGATTGGTATTCCTGATGTTTTCGGCCCTGTTCGGTATATATTTCAACACACGCACTGGGCCAAAGAGCCGGAATGAAATGAGTGCTTATAGTGTTTTTAACAAAAATTGTGAAAGCATTGATGGAACTCTAAAGGCAGAGCAATTCGAACGAGAAATACGCTATGGCTCGGGAAGTGTTCGATGAGTAAATAGTTAAATTTATAAACTATACAATATATTCTAGACCCTGATCTTTATTTGAGGCTCTCTCTCTTGTGCCCTAATTAAAGTTGATTTGCTGTAAAGTTGAAATACTTTTTCCTTCTATGTCTTGATTTAAATTGTAGTAAATTGTTTCTTTTTTCAGGGACATTGTACATTGAATTTTAAAGTCAAGCTTATTTTATTCATTTTTGTACAATTACATAGTAGAACATAAGTAGGTACTATTATAGAAACATAACTTTACACACAAGTTCGAAATAAAATGTTCAGCAATTTAATTATGTAATTTGGTCAACCCTCCTTTGTTTCAGCATTTCAGAAGATATAATAAGAGGGTTTATATTAAAGATAAGTTTAATCAGCTAGTTGGATAATGTTAAACTTAATATAGTAGATATTTCAACGAAATGAACTCACTTGTTACAAGTATTAGTTTCTTCTGCGATAACTTACAATTGTTAAACTAAACTCACCGCCTTTGTGAAAGTTCATCAGTTGATATACGAGTTCTTAGTGTGGATCTTAAGTTATGAAAAGTTTAGTATAATTATGAATTTGTAAGGTTAATGTACACATTATCTGTTATTTATTTGCAATCTATAGTACGAGACATTGTCTTGAAAAAATCCCATTCTACATAAAAGTGCAGTCTGCTCCATATCTTATTTTAGTTGCGTACGAGTATGTACAATTACATTTTTGCATATGTGCTTTTCACTTAGATTAGTAAGGCTTTTCAAATAGGTTTTTACATACATACATACATTCATATCTAAAAATAAAAACAGTTTCTTAGTGTGCAATCTGTATTATTTGGCATTGTTGCTAACATTTTCAATTAATTTTACATTTGTTATAGATGCATAAAAATATATGAATACAAATGCGATATATTTGTCGCTCAATTTATCCGTGCATCTTAGCAATTAGTGAACTTTCAGTGCTTATGGTATTAGTAGTTACAGTAGTTCCACAGATTCCGCAATCGTTCAGTTTCTAAATTAATGAGTATTATGTGTGGAAACAAAAATCACTTAAATGGTAGGTATGTGATGACCTAAACTCCGATTTTATACGTACGAGTATTAGGTGTGCCGACTGTAACTAGTTAGTTTAAATTTTGGTATTGTTGCTTTAGTCCTGTATGTTTTGTTCTCACCCGAGAGATGAGGGCATAAGTATTGGTGCTGTGTGAAATAGCATTTTGATCGGTATGCACAGCCAGGGCCGTTCACATGTGGAACTCTGGATCGGTGAGCAGACGCGTCCTGGTACTGGAGGAGTCCGTATGCTACCATTTCGGTATAAAAGACTTACGAGACGGTAGTAGGCATAGAATGCTGAGAGCCATTACCATGTGCCACACTGAGTGGACAATATAATAGTTTTGTTTGGTCTGCAGGAAAGCATAGCAGGCCAGACCGAGGGCTACAAGTGATAGTCCAAGCGGCATGAATACTGCCAAATAGACGCGAGATGGGAACACTTTTCGTGTCTTTGAACACCGTACGCCCCAGCTGGTCGAGATGACACAAATGCCGCTCAACGTTGGCGCCAGGAACACCCAAAGACTTTGCTTGTTCAGCTCTGTGCCAAAGGCAAGTAGTATGGCTCCCAGCATGTGGAGCAGCGATACAAATTGCGGACGGATGTGGGCCATGGCGATAAGCGTCACCCATATGCTCAGAAGGCCACAATAGAAATCGCAGAACTGCAACACGCCTATTTTAACCAGGCAGAAACTATACTCGTCCTCACCCGAGTCGCATGCGTGATAGAAACTCGAGAAGAACATGGTAAAGAAGTAAATAACACCTTCGGTATAATAGCGTCGACGTATTGCCATGTAAATACTGGGAAGGAAGAGCAAGTTGCTCAATGTCAGCAGCAATGATGCCAACAGAATGGACATGCTCGAAGGAATCTGAGAATCTTCGGTGCAGTCCCAGCCGCGATAGCCCTTGGTGCACACACAGGTGGAGAATACAAAGCCCCCGGACATGTAGTGATAGCAACGGCCATATCGGCCACAACGCCCGGCAACACAAGGACTTGAGGAGATGGAAAATATCACTGAAGTGCTGCAGTTATCCAAAGCAACATGCTGTTCCGTCGCCGACTTGTGGTGTATCTCAAAGAGCCGTGTCATATCCTCGTAATCGGGGGTACACTTGAAATCCATCATGCACTCCTTCACCTTGAGAGTTTCCGTTTCGTTCATTTTGGCTAGGCAGTCATTCGATTCAATGCAAGTTGCATATCTCTTGGCACTGCTGGCGCAAGGACAAGGAAAGTTCATGTCATCGAGCAGGCGAACATGCTGACGAATGAAATCCTTGACACTTTCGATAATCGTGACGCGTGCAGTTTCTGCCCCGTGACAATAGAGGCCCATTGTGACATACCTAAATAGAGATAAGAATTATTCTCAATTCTTGAATCGCAACCGGAAAGACTTACCATCGACCGCTTTCCGGAAAGGGTACATGAACTAGTCCCATGCTTTCCGTATTATTAACTATAATGGATGCTTGTCTTAGCTGCTGTCCGTAGCGGCACTTATCCGGCCAAGTGGGTACTCCCGGCTCGCCAAGTTGCATGCACACTATAATCTGCATACTCTGATTGGTTCTTGATGACTGTCCCGGCTCTACCACCGAATTGGGATCGCCTATTAGTCTCTCTGCCAATATGCCGCCACGTTCGGACGATGGCGATAAGGTGGGTGGTGGGGTCTTTATGTCGCTGCTCGAACGTGATGCATGCTTCATGGACACCGCATACGTAAGGGTACCTCCAATGTCGTAGACCTCACCCACATCGAAGGCGAATCCTGCCGCCGATTGGGCTGTTAAGTTAAGCACAACTGGCACAGTTCCATTTATATCTGGCTGCAGATCGTAATCAAACATAAAGAACTCGCGATACGTCTGCCGCAGCAAAGGATAAAAGTCCATATTACGAAAACGATTTGGCTGCCAGGAGTTCACCGTGTTGGATTCATTTCTAGCTTCAAGCGATATGTTTATCGTTTTCGGCAAGTCAAAGTCGATTCGGATTTCATAGCCCAACACATCCGGTGAGCTTTCCGTATTAATGCTGTTAGTGTTCTGACGTCGTAGGCGATATTGTGACTTTGTTCGTTGATTGAATCGAGCACCCAGCAAGTCTTTCATCGATGCTGTCAAAACACTGGCCTCTGTTGGTTTATTAGCACCGGCCGCGCAGAGCCAAATCCCGTCCGTTTCACTTACAAACTTGAGCGTTGCATAGTGCCATGTGCTTGGTTGTACGTAAAACTCAATTGAAATTTCCTCCGTCTGATTCGGACGGATAACAGTGCTATGGATATGATTGGACTCCCTGCAGCTATCACCACTGCCGCAGCCGCTCCACGGATATGCATTCGCCTGCACGTGAAAACCGACATCCGCACAGTTCACGCAAACTTGTGCAAAGGAGATGCGTACTGTGGCCACACCAATGTCGTCCGGTACATAGAACTTGTAAATGATTTCATTGTTTTCCGAGCACTCGGTGTTGCTGTTGTTGCTTTTGCTGTTATTGTTGGTGTTGCCACCATCCTCAACTCTCGACAAGAATTCGGTGTGCGTGAAGTTTTTAGTTTGAGCAGATCCGGTGGCTTTTATACTGACACCACCAGATTGTGCATCGCCTTTTGGTGAGTGGGAATGTTGGCTTTGTTGCTTCGGGGGCAGAGCACGGGCCGGTCTTTTGCTGTCAAAATTTTGCACTATAAAGTTCTCATCGGGGGTCAGATTGTCTACGGCTGGTGCCTGGGATATGTTGTCCGGGCTGCTGTTGCTGACATTGACGCCTCTATTGTACTGTGTTTGTTGTTGTTGTTGCTGAGTAAAACCATTGCTCGTTAAATTACCCTGATGTGCTTGACCATTATTTATGATAATCGGCTTAAAGCTGGACACCGACATCTCGCCTAGTAGCAATGTGTCACACGATGCCGCCAGTCCTGTAATCATAAGTAAGGTAAGGTAACATATTAAATTGCTTAGAGTATCTAGATTATTACCTTGCTGCTCTATTCGATCATTATTGGGATCTGTCCAACTAACGAAAGCCACAGCAAACCAATTGCCTATATAAGGACCATTCACTGTAATACGCTGTTCTTGCTCATTCGACTGAAACTGCAAATTGTGAATTTCAAATCTGAAACGAAATTTGAATTAATTAACAAACTTCATTCGCTGTCGAACACAATAAACTAATCAATCTAACTAGTAAGATTTGTATATTGCGATTAAAGTTCCCTCATTTTATTCGTCTATATAAATTTCTTTCTATATTGAGGACGATCCAACGTCTAGGGAGACTTTTCGAATTTACATTGCTTATAAATTAGTTGGAAAAATCTTACCTTTGCTCAGAGCTAAGAAAATGCTTGGGAAACGTAATATTCTCGGGGCTAATCACTGGGTAACTGCCCGCTTTGAGGTGTAAAGTTACATCTTTAACCTTACATTTTCTTTCTGCAAGTATTCAACAACAGTAATTAATAAATAGAATTCATATTTATCTAATTAAATACTTACGAAATGTTCCCTTGGATTCCTCAAAGGCTTTAAAGCTAAAAATGGCTGTCCTGGAATCTTGGGGCATTCTAAAGTGTAGTATAGATACATCCTTATAGGATGTATATTTGAGCAGTGAGTTAGATGGCAGTCGAACTATTAATTTTTGATCTTTTATGGTTTTCATTTGTTCCATTTTCTCTTGGGGCTGTTCATAAATCGTATATTCATTTTCCGTTGACTGCTGTTGCATTTGAATACTAGAATCGATAACTTTTAGCTGTAAAGTAATTTGCAGCACTACAACAATAACAGCCGGATAGATAAAGGAACGATTTGTATGTGAAGCACGCATGGTCTCATCCAATTTATTAACTATCTAGCAAAAAATAAGTAGCAATCTCCAATCCTGGAAATTAGCCTCATCAGCTTAATTGAGGAATCAACTGTAAATAGAAATGTTAAAAATAATATTTAGATCAGATCAGAAAGTAATTAGGAAGGAGGACATTTTGTGGATTGAAAACACCTGTAACCTAGCAGCACCTGCTTTGAAATGCTTTTATTTGTGTCTTCCTAAAGGTCCCATTCTTAAACACCCATCTAATTCCTGAATAAAAGCCACGACCACAAAAGCGCTGACAGATAAATCGACCTTGTCAGTGAGAGCACAACAAAAATGTGATTTATGATATTTTTACATGACTTAATATGAAATATTGCGTTTTTAATCGCTTGACATGCGTTTAGCTTGGCCTCTGCCTGTCACGTTCCTTCTTCCTGGATGAGAGTGCACGTATGTACGGAGTATTCACATGTGCAAATAATCCTTTTTGAAGCATTGTTTTTTGGCCTAACCTATATATACAAAGCATAAAGCTGATCTAGAGAGCATTGCCAACTTGCGCTTACTAAGCAAACTGGGTAGAAACTTAAGAAAAATGCTGCATATTATTTTAGTGAATAATTTTTGGAAAAAAGCAACGTAAAGAAATCTTGTATATTTTATTATTTTTGCCATTTACTTATCGGCTCTTAGAAAACTGTACATTCAATAACGATTTAAAAGTCTCTTAAAATATTTATGACAGCTCTTTGTTTTTCTTTTTTCAGGTGACATTTCCTTTCCCTAGAGCAAAAGATACTCGTATAACATTTTTATTGACTTGCAGATAAAATATACATAAGCAACTAATCTAATTCTCTACGAATTGAAGGAGGCATTCGTTTATTCATGGCAAACTTATTCCTCGACCATAAAAGATGCATTGACATAGAGAAGTATCTACTTTTATTTGTATCCTTGGTAGGCATGTGAATCTCTGTGTGTGGCGTGTGTTTGTAAGCACGTTTATGTGTGTGTGCGTGTGTGTTTGAGTGGGTATGCAAATTCAAGTATCAATCCTCTCAAATGGCACAACTGTGCCATTATGACAAAAGACAAGACATAATCCATGGCATCGTCAGGTATAAATTATTTGCAATGGCATAACGAGGCGAATTGATAACGGGCCAAGGATAAAATGCTTGTCTCTTTGGTTTTCGTTTCAATCAAGCAAATTGGTAAACGCAAAGGAAAATAAATGATTTTTGATTTGAAGTATGCATGCCGAGCTTGAACACTTTAAATAAACATAGAAAAATATTCTGATATGAAATAAATCTTCAGTTTTGGCTTTCAGCTGATTCGCACGATTGAATCATGTCTGAATAAGGACTCCGTTGTTCGGCCTTGGTTGTTCTTTGAGCTTGTAGTTTTCAGTATGCAGCATTGCAGATTTAAATGACAACGAAGCAAGCCACTTCAATATTAAGGGAAATACAGAAAGAGGGAGGGAGATAGACAGAGCTTCCATGGCCACGAATCCATTTGAATGGCCGCCATCGCTGTTAAGCCTTTCAGAACCATCTGACGTACATACACAGGTCCTCATATGTATGTGCATACATAAATGCTGTAACAGCTGCTGAACATTCGATGAACACACACACACACAGACACTTACACATGCATACCTCGATATCCACACCGTTGCAGAAATACAAAATGCTCGACCTATTTAAAAACAGGGCCAATACAGGCAACCATCGAAGGTACCAAAAGCCTACGTACCTATAGGCAAGAATAAAAAAGAATTGCTGACACCACGGGGCAGAGTTAAAGGGCAGCTTTTGGGGCAAGCCGTAGGTATCTCTTTGTCGGAGTAATTTATGGCAGACATAACCCCAAATGCACACTTCCATTTAGATTATCGCTAGCATATTCAAAATACCGAATAGAAAGTTCTTATTACATTCTTACGAAACAGTATTTGCCATAAATTATTGCATTTAATTGAGAAAACTTTGTTTTCTGACGTATCTGGGCAAAGAACACAACGTACTAACTGTGAATGCGCTCAGATGTGTTCCCAAAACGACAACAAATGAATTCGAAATCGAAATTTGTTTCTTATCAGTTATAGGCGGCTGCAATAACAAATAATTCTTATCGTTTCTCTCACATCTGTGCTACTAAAAACATTTGTGGGTTTCGTTATATTTCTAGATTACTTCATATACGTAATGAGCTCAGTATATATGATGTCGATTAGACTGGACCAAAAAAAAAATATATTTTCGAAATTTGAAGTCGGCGTATACGCCTAGTGTGCCAGCTGAAGTAAATATATAAAAATTTAATGATTATTATAATGATTTATATAAATAATAAAAGATATTTAAAACATGTACTATTTCAGCCAAAAAAATACATGTAAGCAATGTAATTTTTCCGCTATTGGAAAAGACAAATTGTATGCTTTTTTTAATAATTTTTTTAATAATTCAGATTTTTGAGCTCAATGCACGGGAATGAAAGTAATTTTATAGTTTTTGCATTTCACAAAGAAGTATTTGAAATATTTTTCGATCCACTCTAACAGAGAGCCAAAATCTATAATCTACAAGTGCATTAGGTCAAGTTTATTGAAAAAACTCAATTGTTTGAGAGTTACGGAACATTAAAACAGTTAATATGAATCCAAATTAATTGCATTCGTTACTATGGAAAGAAAAATCAAGAGCATATTTAATAAACATTCGAAAGGTTCAAAAAGGTTGTATTTTTTGTCCATATATCACAAATAACCCTTTCGAATATGCTAGTAATCGGTTCTTAGTTGTAGGCTGGTATACATTTTTCGAAACAGACGAAGAACTAAATGCACGCATATTTCTTTGTATGAAACACTGGGGTCTTTAAATACATAATAAACTCAATTGCTCGAAGTTTCGCCACTCTCTTATGTAAGTTTATGAGTTTATTTATTCAAATTTGGCAATTTTTTCTTTTATTTTGGTATGTTTGGGCAATCTTATTACTCGCTTATATTTAAAAACGTTTTGTTTCTTGTATAAATCCCCCGACAGAGCATTTTGTTTTTGAGTAAATCTATGTCAACACTGATCTATTTATTTTCAAAATTTGTGTCTACATGTATTTGAAACTTGACAAGATTGCACATCGCTAACAAGTGTCTCCATCGCGGTTTCGGCATCAATTGAATGATTGCAGTGGAAATAAATTGTTCCATACCCAAAATATATGTATGTACGCACTCTTCAATGATGGAAGCACAGCTGATGAAGCGCATGAACTGCCTGAATAGATTATGTATATTGTAGACACAAAACTAGACTCAAGCCTCTTTTCATAACGACAAAATTCTATGAACTAGTAGGTATAGTTCGTACTTATTAATATGTATGTCCAAGAGCACCACGAGCCACTTGTTTACTTTACGTCACGACATTAAACGGTGGACTGATTGTCAGACCCGAGCTAAGCCTCATGCTCGTCGTCTCTGTATCTCTCACAATCAGTATGATTTAGTTGCCCCCAACTGCCGCCCACACTGGATGACTAATGCGCTGCCGACGCAAACGGTGCATAGTACTAGAGTCTCTTTTATTGCAATGCATTGCTAATCGGTGGCACCAAAGTCTCGTTCGAACATTGGCTGCGATATTTCATATCTTTGTCTATTGCCTACAGGCCGGAGAAACAGCGGGAAAGGGGTGGGGGGAGGACTAAAAGAGTTGCTGATTTGCTTTGGTTTTCGGTGTCGATGTCGTTGTCGTTAGCAACGTTGTCGACCGCGCTATCGACCGCGACCGCGTTGTTGAAATGCAATATCAGGGAGCTTTCACCGGCAAGTGAGCTTTTCGTTCAATGCACCGTTTCAATTGATGGATAATCGTTTTGGCTTCCTTTTATTAGAACAAAAGCCCTAGTCTGTAAGAGAAAGTACTCTATTATAGACAAATTTCCATTAGTTGACCCCTTTTAAAAGGTGTATTTATGTACTTAGGATCACTATTTTGCTCTAGTTACATCGAGCTATGAATGAATATATGTATAGGCCTTTCTACATGCTATCCACCTTTTAAGTCTTTTACTTAGATCGTTTTAGATTTCACAAAAGTATCTATACTATCAGATATAGATTTTCTAAACACATATACAGTTATGAAATGGGTGTTTCGAAGCACAATAACTGATATTACACTTTAAATGCCTTCTTTAAACCACTAACTAATTATTCTTGTTTAGTTTACATATGTATACATACATATTTATATATCTATAGGTACGTACATATATATTGCGAATACGACTATAAGTTTTCTCTGCCTGAAGTGTACGCATTCTCTTTGATCAACAATAATTGGCATTAACGAAATAGTAATATAAAGCGTAGTCAGCGATCAGTCATCCATTGAGATGAAAAGAAATCCGTATATAAAGGAATTTTGTCTGAGAACAGGGAGTTAATAATAGACGATCACGAATATATATCTGAATTCAATGTAAAATAATTACACTATTAAAAAACTTCTAAAGTTGGGATGGCCAATCTTCCTTTAGAGTTAAAAGGCAAGAAACTGATTGTGATTGACCATAATTATAGAACGATTGATACAAAAAATGCGGCACAATTTTCCTAATAAAATTAGACCTAAGATCTGTCTTTAAATGATTTTAAAATACTTACGTCAGAATCTTTTAAGTTCTATAATTTTCAGTCTTTGTAATTTTTAAAGCAAAAGTAGAAGCAAGCTTCCTTGTGGAATTAAATATTTCAAAATCGGAAAGAAAGATTTACAAAAATATTGATAACAAATAACAAACTATCCGCTATGAAGGTTCAATAGTTTGTTAGTTGTTAAGGCTAGCTTGCTTGACAGTTTATTACCATTATAGCAATAGTTGTATTTAAACCAACTGAAAAATATGGATTATTTTCTGTAAAAATGATTATGTATGTATTTACGCACGAATATATCTGCAGATACGTTCCACAGCCAGAGAAATGAAATGAATGAGGGGAAATGGTGAGCGAGAGACACTGAGAGAATGTCAAGTTCGTTGTTTTTTTGGGTGCAAAACAAGTTTTTGGTTTTACTCCAAGCTCGCGAGATCGGCATGAGCACCGTCTGGCAGGGCAACGCAGACAGTTCAGGTCTCAGTTTACCATTCGCCGCGTTTCCAAGCGCAACGTTCGCTCGATATTCGTTTGCTGAAGTTAGCTGAACCGCAAAGCCGAGAAAGTTATTGTAAATACCTGTTTCCATTTGCTTTTGTATTTAATTTATACATATTTTCAATTGAGTGCTCAAAACGTGATTATATACAAATCAAAAAATGTAATATATATAAATCAGGATACATATATATAAATATGTATTTATATCATATATGTGCAAGTGCTTAATCGAGAGTTTAATATGAAAATGAATGCTAAAAAGATACAAGTTTATCTCTGTGAATAGATATACGCATAAGCAATACAAACGGCTACAAAAGATTGATCTATACATACAAACGACTACAAATATTTCTCACACTTTATAACGTTCAATTCTTTTGTACGTTTTAAACAGTTGCTTAATAATTGTTTAAGTAACTGGCTGCTGAAATCAATACTCCTCTTTTGCCTCTCTCTGTCTCAGTCTGTCTGTATCTCTTTCTATCTTGAAGCTGCCAATACTCAGACATCTTGAGCTGCGTAAATACATATATGCATACAAAGATATATTGTATATAAACCTCTACGTATGTATATACATATATATAAATAGAGGGGTTTGCCCATTTGAGTTTACTATTGCGCCATGCATCCGACGCCATACAAGTCAAAAAGAGAAATCGCCGACCCGCTTCAAGTTGCAAACAATATTTTCTTTTAGCCAAGTGTGATGTGTACGTTTTCCTAGTACGAAGCATTTTTTCAAGATTTGAATTTCGTCAGTGAGTCACAGACATCTCTTGGTGTGAGTGAAGGCCACGAAACATCTTCCAAAATTTACTGAAAAATGTATCTAAAATATTAAATATTTCGCAAAATGGGATACAAGAATAAATTAATGCGTAGTTCATGCGTTTGCATCGCAAAAGTTGTCTCTGTCGTGCCGCCACTTTGACGCCATTCTCTTTTATTCAATTACCCCCAATGACTAGGGTCTTTTAGTTTTTTTTTGGTTGGTTGGTAGCTCACTGCCAAAAACGTTAAAATAGATGCCACTCTAGTTTCATTTAATGCAACTTTACACTGATATTGCGTCAAGTTGCGTATGTATAACCAGGCCAAACATGAGCCTGTCGCAACCGCATGAATCCTGCATGTTAGGCAAAAAGGACATGCAGTGCCGTCCTGCGGAATCTCCTCCATTTTATTTAACTTGTTTTAGTTCCACCAACTATGCATATTCATGCAAATGGATGGACGTATGTTTTGCATATGCGTATACCCAGTTTTTTTGATTAAATTTTTAACGTGTTGTCGCAGTTCATCGAGTCAACAGGCAGGATACCGCTTAGGCGGTTGATTTTATAATGGATTATCATCATGACCGACCTGAAACCTGCCTCAACCACTCACTGACCAGGAGAAGCTCATCATCGTCGTTTGTAATAAATAGAACCAGTTTATTGCTGGCCATAACAGTTATTACAGCGGCAATAGTTTCAATATGCTTACAACAAGGTAATATTATAATAGAAATTTAATTTAATTTTAAATGAAATTTTTGTTCCAACTGATTGGTTGTCTGCTCGATTCTTCTTTTATTTGGCTGTCATTCCACAATATGATGGTTGAAAAATTAAAAAGGCCTCGAGTTCGATTGTCGGAAATTGAAAGCAAACTCTGTAAAAAGTTCCCTATTTCACTTCCGGTCACAAATTGGACTGTTAATATGTATGTAGCAAACCCACGCCCCATGGGAAGATAAATGCGGGGGGAAAAACACATAATGAAAGTGATGACGGAAAAGTTTCGTTACACTTTAAAATTATTAGCATGCAATTTTTTTGTTTATTTATCATGTAAGCACAGAAATGACAATTTGAAAAACTTTTAATATAAATAACAATGTGAAGATTTAGCAATTGTTGTTGTTTTATTTTGTTATAAATCTCCAAGTATTAACTTTATGATGTTCTTAGTTAGGTTAGAAAAATCATCTTCGAATTCGTTCTGCGGTTGACTGTGGCTTAAAGAAGCTTACTATGCCTGGCAAGTTAACTTTGCTAGTTGTCCAAATGAATCCCGTTCTTTACTTTCCGCCATTTTGCATGCCATTTTCTCTGGGTTACAGTTTATGTGTGTGTGTATGTGTGTATGGAAAAGTGTGTGTGAATGGCGGTATATTTGCCCAGCTGTTATAAAAACAATTGCTTAACATTGCTGCTGTCATCTTGGCACAACTTGTGGGTCGTTTCCGCAAATCCCAAAAATAAATTAAGCCACAGGGAACAAAAGCTTTCGACCCGCTCCGCGACTTGGTGTCACCAAACTGCCGGCAGTTCGCGACCCAGACATGGGTAAGGTGCTCTATACATAGAAAATTCATGCATTTTGGCACTCTCTTTTTGGTCTGTAGCCAATGCCAACTCCGCTTTGGATATCAACCATAGTCACAGTCAGATATTTGTATAAAGTTTACTAGTCTGGCTAACTTCCAGTTTTAGTTGGGTTCTTTTTTGGTTTTTTACTGATGATAATCGTAAAGTTTTTTAAGCCTCATTCTTAGAATAAAAGTGTTGGAGTTAGCCAAAAATTGAATGTTCCCTAACTGCTGTCAAATGGTTTGAGTTTAATCGAATTTTGTAGTTTAAATTCACAATGCCAAACTTTGTAAGAATTTCTGTAAAAACTATACAATCAGTTGAACAAGAACACATCACCGTTTGATTTTTTAGTCCAAGGGTGGATCACTTATACATATGTATGATACATATTTCACACTTGGGTATTGAGCCATGAAGCAAAGAGTCCCATTCTGTGACGCATTGTGCAAGGGTAGACCATAGAAATCAAATTCTTCAAGTTTAAGAATGAAGCAAAAAGTCTTCAAGTAGATGCTCAGATTGGTGGGCGAAACAAATGAAACTGAAAAGACACACTGAATATACACACCACCTTGACCATGAATTCATGTCCGCATTTTTCAGATGACGATGACATATACACCTTATACCCACTATGAACTGATAATTGGGGGTTTAGTGGAGCTGGCGGAGGCGTTCAATTCATCAGAGTTTGAACTTTCCAATGTTTGTGGGTGACAATAGCACTATATTGAAGCCAATGGACAAGAGCATTGACGCTGATGAATGTTTGTATACAGATAAATATATAAAAAAGTTCACTGGCACTAGAGTACGCCAACATCAAGATGGTTGGCAAGTCAGTGGACTTACTCTGAAGTCTGACTACAATTTGCAAAAGACATGAATAAGAAATTAGAGTCCACAATTTCACGTCTTTCTTTGAGTGAGTTCTTTAAGATGGTGGGGATACGAGCGCAGACAACTTTATATTTTAGTATAAATCATTGTGTAAATATGTATACAGATACGTGTTTACGCTTGTAAATAAGTATTATGTATATACATATTGAGTTCTCTCTGTTAGTTACAAGCATATATCAATATACATATTATTTGTATGTATATATGTATCTGAAGGTCGTACGAGAAACTGCGAAGATATAAAACATGCAAACATCATAACCGGTTAGTAAACCGGCAACCAGCACGTTGCCTTTCGTCGCCCATTGAAGTTTAAGTTCCGTTTAGATGGGGGATAAAAAAAAGTATCAAGTTTTTTGCCTCGAAACTCAAAACAGCAACGGCAACTTGAGATAAACTACTGGGAAGGGAGTAACTACTTTTCAGAAGGACTGACTACCCGCCAAGAGTTGAAACGCCTTTTGGCGTTATTTTACGATTTTATCGGGCGAAGCCATTTGAACAAACGTCACTATTATGTGGTTTATATGTACCTTTCACCAAAAACGAGATGCTTGGTTACATTGCTCGTAATTTTCTTGCACACTTTTAAGCTTGTTTTCATGTAAATATACAAATGTATGAGTCACCTTTTTTTTTGAATACCATTTTAAAGTAAAATTCAGCCTCTGAGTTTATTTTAAAAGAAATAAAAATTGGCATGTAGTCGTGAGGAGAGGCAGATTGCGAAATATTTGCTCAATACGTAACCAACATGGAAGATTAAGCTGCAGGTGTGAGCTAATATTGGCGGTGTTGAATTCGTATACCAAATTTGCTTTTTAATCCAAGCGGTTTTTGCGGGAAACATTGAAGTTGAAAGTCTTAGATAAGTACTTGAGAATCATAGAGCGTTTTCTCTACAATAAGATGTGCTATTTGTTTATTCATACAACTCAAAAATGTTAATATGACCACGCCCACAAAATGCTTGAAAATGTCCTTGCCCGACTGCGTCTTAGCTAGATGGCTATGAAAATTAACCAGAATGCGGTGATGAATACTAAAATTTTGCTTTGATTACGAAATATTCGCGCTTACCATGCCAGAAGTATTATCCGGCTCAGGAGGTTCCCGTATACGATCCTCTTTGTCTGTCCGTCGCCTACACGCCAACACGTAATCGTCCATCCAATCAGCCAGGCACCAGCTTGGCACTACGTGTTTGAACACGTGAATGATATGAATTCATACATACATACATATAGATATGTTTGTATGTCTCTATGAGTTATGGCTATGATTTGATGGTCTGTCTCCGTGTTTTCTTTTGCACGTTTTTACAGTTGAAATGCTAAGCTTACAATTCCAACTAAATGTATTCATGTACCTACACAAATATGTATTTACATATAGATACAAACATGCATAGTCTGCCTTTAAGCGAGTAAAAACTACTCATGTTTAAAGTCGAATTTGGTAGATACTCTCCCTTATCTAATTTTGACTTGGTTTGAAATTTAATTTATATTTTAATACTCTACTTTATAGCTGAGGCTCAAGATCAAAATGCACCGCCCATTCTATATGTAAGGGATCGCAATTGGCGTATTCCGGAAACTGAGAAAGTGGGTCAAGTAATCCAACGAGTAAGTGGCGAAGATCCCGATCGAGATGATCTATTGTTTGGCATCGAGCCGCGTATTTTTCCACAACCTGGAAGTAATGAAAATGTTCCAAGTGCTCTACCATTTCGCATTGATCCCGACACGGGAGTTGTCTATCTCAACGAGAGTCTGGCTGGACGGGTAAGTTTGAAATTAGTTTTTACCCAAATTGTCCATATGCATATTTATAAATGTTGTGTGGCAGTTTTTGCTTATGTTTTTTTTTTAAAGTTCAAGGGCCACATATGATTGTACATATATTTCCATAGATTATGTGTGTGCCAGTGAGAATTTGAAATTTGTTTGTCAAACTAACTTGAAACTGAGTAGTTTATTTGCATGATGAGGGCCAAAGAAAAGCAAAACATATAGTAGATTGAAGATGGTTTTGAATGCCATATGTACTTGCATAAATATGTACATATCTGTGTTTGCATAAGATGCAAATATAGCCTTTAAGTGCATACATACAACGTAAAGTAGTCCTTAATGTAATTTCTTACATAAACAAAGACTGTATAAAGTGTCAACTCGTTTCAGGCTGGCGAGAATTTCCTAATCTACATCACTGTCTCCGATGGACATTATACGGCAAAAACAGAAGTTTTCATTAATATATTGGGTCCACAGGAGAATAACTTTAATTACCGTTCGCCGTCGTCATCAATATCACACGTGGTGCATAATATATCCAAGTTTTTGCCATCATTCGGAAGTTTACCCGGAGTTCAGTCAATTAGAAATGGCCAGCCATATGCTAATCGACCATCCAATAATTTCCCACCAAGTCTTACTGGCTATGAGCAACCAATACAGCCCTATTACCGTCCCATAATACCAACTACCTCCACAGTGAATGAACATGCAGAGAATAGTGAAGAGGAAACTGAATCGAAATCGTCTGCTCCTCCGCCAGTTACTACCTCTACCACGCCAAGAAGTCGCACCAAATTGACACCTATTGGGGCCACAAAGCCGGTGCAAACAGTGGAAACGGAGGGGAAAACAACATATTTTACGATTAAATCAACTACGATTCCAATAATTGTAACTGTCTGCGGATTTTTGGCTGTGATGGCAGCTTTATTCGGTTATCTGTGTCGTCGACGACTGTGCGCCATCAGCAAGAATCTGAAGAAGTCAAAAGAGAAAGAAGAGCTGGCCAGAAAATCGAATCAAAGTCAACTGAGCAGCACTCTGACTGATGACAGCCGCAATTCAATGGTGATGCAACAGTGGAATGGTCCGGTGGCATTTGCCAATCGTTATGTGCCTTGGGAGAGGGATCAGCAGCTTGCCATGACTGTGAGTAACAAGGGGCATTCGGATATTCTTTCTATTTTCTCTTTTATCTTGTTATATTACTTGGGTTTATTCCATCAATTTATCAACAATGATAGAAGATATACGCAATATTACGTAAAAGCAAAATAAATCTGTAACAAAAGAGAAAGCTCAATAAACTAAAACACATTTCTCAATTCTATCTTTCAAACAATGACGCACAATAAACACGACATAAACACCAACACAACATCGATGACGTCAATTTATATATATGTATATGCCATAAAATCATCATTGATGCCAATGCTAACACAAATTCAATCCGGTCCCCGTCAACCAACGACGACGACGACGACGCTAAATCTTCCAACAACACAAACCGAATTTACCCGGTCACGGCTACTCACCATTCCGCCCCCGCCCTCTTTTTTGTGGTATGCTCGAACGCAATCGGATTCATAGGCAACGTCTCAGCTATCAACAAGTGCCGCAAATGGTGGTGACGCTTCCGCGGTGCCTCCCACTGGTGGCGCCAGTCCTCAGGCTGGTTGTGTGGGCCCTGCTACAGGATATGGCCATGGTGTCGACGCCAACAGCGATCGTTGGGAATTCCCAAGGCACCGATTAAAGTTTTTCAACATATTAGGCGAGGGAGCCTTTGGACAAGTATGGCGTTGTGAAGCCAATGAATTGAATGGTAAGTTAATCGATAAGAATCCTTAGTTAGGAGTGTGCCATATTAATTAGTAACTGGTAATCCAGATAAAACCAAATTAAATCTGTATTTGTAACAGGAACATACATAGATGATAAGAAAAAGTTGAGCAACGCTTACTTTAATTACTGAACTTAACTAAATAACATAAATTTAAATTTATCCTTAAAAATAAACTTTTCGAGAGTCAACTAACAATGAATGCAGCAACCGAAGCAACCTTTGGGCCACTTGCTAGTTTCCTTTAACTCTTGTGCAATGCGTAAAAATTCAATAAGACCAACTATCCCAGAGCAACTTTAAGTTAAGCAAATAGTATAGCAGACACCTGCCTAGGTACCTTTCCAGTGTTGGCTCTGCCACAGGCATTGCCACTCAGCATCGTGCCCCAGCATCAGCAGCAGCAGCAGCAGCTGTTGCACGGTTGAGTAGGTGGATTTCAGTCTAGTCCAGTAAATATATGTGGCTATGTGCATGACTTGAGAGTGCTTCTCCCTTACGAATATTCACTGAAACGCTTACTACTTCACATTTTCGACATTTGCCACCAATGGCTCCCACGTTCCAAGAGCACGTACAAAGGACATGGATATACATACGTGTAGAGCTATGCACACATTGAGAAACATTGCCAAGGATAGCGAGTGCAGAAAACCAAAGACAAGTGCAGTGTGCAGTCTCATGGCATGTGTGGCATAGCAGCAAAACTTTAGAAATAAATAATAATACCTGAAGGCCTTCGGAAGCAATCGTGGCATCGAAGGAAAAGCATGCCAAACCTTTGCCACTCAGTTCAAAGCACAGTCTCCCCATCTTCCCCCAGCTACGGCAGGGTCATTCGATTGCTTGTGCAAATTTTCTGCTGCAATGGACAGTGACAAAGGGAACTAAGCGTGGCTAATGAAGCAATGCTCTTTCTCTCGAGTTTCTTGTAGTCATGCCATTCAAATTCTTTTAAGTTGAAGATGTATTTAAATATTTACTTTTATTTGACTGAGTTTGCTGCCAGCTTTGACTTGGTAGAAATAAGTTTAGGTAAACTAGTTTGAATTATTTCAAATTGTCATTTATTTTCAAAGATCCAGATTACTAACTCTCTTTCTTTATAGGATCCGAAGGGGTGACAACGGTAGCCGTGAAAACGTTAAAGGAAAGTGCAACTGGAGTTGAGAAGAAGGACTTACTATCCGAGTTAGAGGTAAGCGGAGACAAATTTTACAAGTTTCAAGCATTTTTGCATCGTTTTCCTTATCTTTTCAACTAGATTTTGTTTCTACCATGTTGTTCTTATTAAAGAAGTGCAAAATGTATTAAGGAAAAAATTTGTTAGCAGCACAAAAAAAAAACCGTTTAGAAAAGAAGTTAGCAAACTGACGATTTGTTGAGCACACTTTTCCTCTTACACTTTTGCTGCTTATATTGTACACAGGCTTTTCTCATTTTTCTTATTGCCATTTCGTCGTTGGTTAGGCTTCCCGCTCTGCCGACTGACTGAATCTCACTAACTGGGCTACTGGTGGTGTGGGAAATCGGGTGGAACTCTGAGAGACTGGTGCTGGCTCCTTGGCGGAGTTTCGCATTCAGGGGTTTCGGTTAGATGAAAAAGTTTTGCAAATTGAAAATTAACGATGCTGAAAGTTTTCAAAGAATTTCCTTCCAGCTTGCGACTTGCAGATTTTAACACACAGCACCAAACCCACCCACCACAATCGCACCGGGAAGCCGCTGTCCGGCCATCATCATTTGCCACATGCCACGACAAGGCGGCTGCCCCAAGAGTGCAAATTTAATGTTTGGCATGTTTAATGGAAATTTGAAGTCATTTTTCTAAAGTTATGGGATTCTCTCTTTAAATCCATGTGCCGCATCAGCCATTTATAATATTACGAAATAATTTACAGATAGAAATTGTTGAAAGAACTTTGAAAAATATTCCATATTCCTCAACTATTCTTGTTCAATTCGTCTAACTTTCACGTTGTCATTCAAAATGAGTCGCTTGCGGCCATTTTGTATTTGTTGTTGATCCGCTTGTCTACTAAAAACAATTGTTGCACAATGTCCTTGTCCATAAGTATCTCTTTGTTCTTAACGGACAAGAGCTGTCAGCGTTGGTGTCAGTTTGTAATGTCAAGATGTATTTCCTTAGAGATTTTTCACAATTAAAGTTAGTCGTTCTGGTTGTTTCATCCCCTTTATATGTTTCACGAGAATTTTCCCCTTAAAAGCTATATAATATAAGGGACATTTGGTATATGTGTTCTAATTTTAAATATAAGAATTTCAAATACGAAGCGATTCTGAAATTTAACCATAAACATAGCATACTTAAAAGGGCTCAAAGAGCTTTGCTTAATAAAGTAATCTTTCAAATGAAAATATGTAAATCACTTACCCCAAAGAAACAAATAATGCCAATTCATAACTATGGCAAATGCCAATATGCTAAATTTAAAACAATTGACCGATAAAAATGTGACGAGCTCATTGCATATTTATGCAGACCAAAATTACTGCGACAAATTATTAATTTATGTCGTTGAATTCACTGGTTTTGCCATTGCCCGGCTATCGCACGGGCCATGCCCATGCCAATGCCTTTACCCGGGTTTGTGTATGTGAGTGTGTTAACATACATATATGTATTTTTTCTGAAATCTGCTCTGCCTCGGCAGTGGCAAACTTTGAAAACAGCAAAACCCCGGCCAGGGCAAGCCAATTGCACTATATATATTTTATTTTTATTTTTATGGCGAATCTATAAACCCAATTGCGGCTGGCAGTTTAAACGCACACACTACCACACAGGTTTTCGTTTCCACCGGACCAACATGATTTATCCAAACATTGTGCATAGCCATGCACATTTGTTTAATATAATCAACACTTTGAACAAATGCCCGTGTCGCCCACAGTCACATAACTACATACTGTCATATATTTAAGGAGAATGTATGTGTTAGCCTTGGCAACGACATGTACACAGACGCATACTTGCTTTCATGAATGTTTGTTTATACATACAACCAATAATTAAAATTGATTTCTTCCATTGTTTTGGAAATATTGCAAGAATCAACAATGAATTATGGACTATACCCTTTTGAAGGCAAAGTTGAGCTAAATTTGTGTTCATAGACTTAAATATAAATATGTAAAACTAGGAAATCATTTGGGATTGAAACTAGAAATTAGAGATAGGTATGACACCGATTAAGTAGATTTGAAATACAGTTACAAATTTTGTTCAATTTTTTTAAAACTTAAATTTGTGTTAAAATAAAATTGGATATTTGGCAGAAGGCAGAGAAAAGGCATTTGCTTGTTAATAATAGATTTTTTACCGCTTTTTTTGTGTAAACTTTGTAGAATTATTGAAATTCGAAATAAGTGTTGTTAATATGTAAGCATGTATATCATATATATCATATATCATATAGTTATCACTTTATCCAGATTCAGATACAGTTATGGCAGAAAACATAATGTACACAACACAAACCTGATTGATGGTTACAAGAAATAGTACTAATTAGAAGGCTTCACATTAGCAGCAGCAAACGACCGAAGCTGCCTGCATGTAAGCCCAGCCAACTTGGCCAAGAGCCTTGTCAGTACATGGGCAAAACACAACTCTAACAGGCCTCCTTTTTTTACATTAGAAGCCAACGAAAGGAACGTAAGTAATGATATTCTTTGACGGTTAGAATACCACGCGCTCCAACGCCTTGGAATAAACTGATTCCTGTTGCTACTATTTCCTTGTATCCGCATTTATAGTCAATGGCCCAGAATACTCTCCCATTAGAGAACGACCTGCGCATTGAGCGCCTACTTTAGAGTGTGTGAGTATTACTCGGTTGGCCTTGGTCCTTATCAGGATGAGGTGAGTTGGGCCTGTTGTTGTTTTTCTTCGTGTTGCTGTTGTTGTTGACACAAGCCAAACCCGGCTGATGCTGTTCGGTTTAGATGCTCCGCAGTGTTGAGTTGCCGTTTAGCGTGCGTCCTTCATCATTAAAGGCGCATTTGTTCCTCGTACGAACGCCGGGAGATAGATGCCACCATGTGCTACAGCAACCACGAAGATGTGGCAGTATATCATGTTTTGCGGATTACCCAAGCAACGAGAATAATTGCACTTTAATTTTAAAACAATGGAAAATTATTAATGGTCGTGCGCTGGCTTCCACTCGACTTAGTTTTGAACTCTACAAGGACTCCGGTGCCTTCGTGTTGGTGCGGTCGACACTTTGCTTTGCGGTGAACCCATTGTCCATGCACTTCTTTTCTTCTGGTTGTGGTCACACACACACACACCACTTGGCTCCTGTTGCTCGAAAGATAGATGCATTATTTGCGTAAAGTTTGCAGTCAAGTTAAGTAGTTAGAAAATTTGTTGGCAAAAACTTGCCAAGGAGATGTGAGCAAATTATAAAAGTTTTTATAATTTAAAAGGGACTGCACAATGCCTTGGTATTTGTGGAAATTAAAACACCCTGTTAAATTTTGTATTTAAATAATAATTCTATGCCAAGAGACTTATAGTTAGATTAAGGACACTTTCTTGTCTTTCATGTTAAGTTGTCTAAGCCTCAAACACTCTTTAGAGATCCTTAAGCCTATTCTTAGGTGCTGAATGTTTAATCGATGACATTAGAAAATTAGATTTGCAGATAAAGTCTGCTGGACTACCACAAACAAATTAAAGTTGAAATTGGTTTTTAAAATCATTGTCACCCGCAAAAACCACAACACATGAGATGCAACATGCGCAAATGACACAATTCCCATTTGGCTTAATTAATAAATACCGCTTTGTGTTGCTCCATTGTGGCATTGGGACATCTGCAACTGACAAAATGAAAAAGAATCCATTTTATCAGTCTCCACTACACCCACTTCACATATATATGCAGGTGTGTTTACATAACTAAGTGTACAAATACACCAGGTGAGAATAATGACGCTCACCTTTGTTTCAATTTTCCGTAATATGGCCCAAACGGTCGGAGAGCTAGTAAGGCGATTACAATGTACTTTAAGACCC
Source organism: Drosophila paulistorum (assembly GCA_018152135.1). Classification (NCBI taxonomy): domain Eukaryota; kingdom Metazoa; phylum Arthropoda; class Insecta; order Diptera; family Drosophilidae; genus Drosophila; species Drosophila paulistorum. Next base: position 2,657,418 of record JAECXG010000690.1, read on the forward strand.
AGCAACAACTCTACAAATCAACATCATTTCCTGACACAGCAGCAAATAAATTCTTATATTCTGTATACATATATAGAACTATTGAAAACAATTTGAATTTGCCAAATTTATCTGAAAACTTTTCTATTGAAAAGTGTCAAACAAACTGGGAAACAATTAATTGTGGCCACAAAAGCAGAGAATTCTCTGAACCTCTTGAAATAGAAACGTTTTGTTTCATTAGTTTTTGGTATTTTTATACTCTGAGGTATGATAATTGTTTCATTATTAAATAGTTTATCCTACCTTTTGTCCCTTGTATTGATTTAACAATTACTGTGGTTTTTTTTCCAGGTAATGAAGTCACTGGAACCTCACATCAATGTGGTACAATTATTGGGCTGTTGCACGGATAAGGAACCAACTTTTGTAATACTCGAATACGTGAATCGTGGAAAATTACAAACTTATTTACGCAATTCAAGGGCCGAAAGGTAATTAAGTAATATGTTGAAATTAATAAAACCAGTATAAATATATAAATATTTTCTTTTCAATTAAGTCTTGTTTGAAGAGTATCTCAAAGTCGATGTGGCGACAAAAAATACACCTTTAAATACTAACGTTCTTATTGATTGTTTTCGTTATTGCAGACATTATGGAAACACACATGGAAAGTCGAATATCCTGACGTCAGGTGATTTAACATCGTTTATGTATCAAGTTGCTAAGGGAATGGATTATCTGACATCGCGTGGAGTAAGTACAATCACCGGCAATTCAAATATTCAGAACTGTGCATATAAAATTTGCCGACACATGTCCTGATGTGGGTCAAAGGGCGGTAAAAGAAATGGCATTTGTGTTGTGTGCATACATAATCTATTGTGCAATCTATCAAACATAAACATACATATGTATCTATGTATGTATGTAACATATGAAATTGATCTAACATTCATAACTTTAATAGTTTATTACTTTTTCCAAGTAAAACCTACTAAAAACTAAAAATTTTCTCAATAGATTATTCACAGAGATTTGGCGGCTCGTAATATTCTCATAACCGATGATCACACATGCAAAGTGGCTGATTTTGGTTTTGCACGGGATGTAGTCACATCTAAGATATATGAACGCAAAAGTGAAGGCAAGCTGCCTATACGGTAAGTGGATACAAACTTACATCTAAACATCAATACAATTATTTAATTTTCAGGTGGATGGCCACTGAATCGCTGTATGATAATATATTTTCTGCGAAATCGGACATCTGGAGTTTTGGCATTTTAATGTGGGAGATTGTTACACTTGGATCTACGCCATATCCTGGCATATCAGCTGCCGATGTAATGCGCAAGGTAATGAATAATATACATACATTCTTATGAGTTGATAATCGATTGATTTCGTTTGCATTTAGGTAAGAGACGGCTATCGTCTCGAAAAGCCTGAACATTGTCGCCGTGAGCTCTACAACATAATGTATTATTGCTGGTCGCAAGATCCCCAGGAGCGCCCCATGTTTGCGGAAATAATTCAGATGCTCGATAAATTATTGCACACTGAGATGGATTATATTGAACTGGAACGATTTCCTGATCACAACTATTATAATATTGTTAATCTCAGTGGCGAAAAACTCTAAGCTCATACTGGATACTATAGATGCATAAAGAGCTTTATATCCATATCAAAGAAGCATTAAAGATCAACGGATTTCCTTTCTCTACCATCCCGTTTCAATCCTGTATTCATATGCATACCGAACAACAAGAAGTCGCCAAATTTGAATAGTATTCATGGTATTCAAATTCTTTTGAAATTTAATCAACAGTCTGATCACACAAATTAGTATATACATTTGCATTTTCACGATAATTTATTCAAACATTAGCTAAAGGAACTGCCATCATTGTTTCCTAATTAAGTTAAACAATTGATTAAAGAATTGTCGCTGGAAATTTGTTTTAGAAAGGAAAAAGTAGTCGTAGCACTTGTAAGATATTTGTAATTATATCAAGAGAGGTTTTAAACATTTTATATTTATTTGTTGTATATTTATTATTGTATATTCTTGCAAATGCAACATTATTAATCTATTTTAAACGATATATATAAATAATCGATATTCAATATAAAGAACTATTTATAAGCCAAGCTGTAATTAATATTGAATTGGTTTGAAAATCGGTAAGATTTTGTGGGGAATATGCAAATGGATCCCCTAAAGACTATAATACTAGTCAGCTATTAGATTTGTTATAGTAATTTATGGATGAACGCTGGGCCACTATTGCGATTAAGTTGCAACAAACGAGCAATAAATTATGGCTTAAATTATTAAAGTACTGGTTAAGTACCTGCTTAAACATAGCTTGCTTCAAATTCTAACACTATATAAAAGAGTTGTTGATTTATTTTTATATAATTCACTTTACATAATTCACAAACACTCTCAGTCCTTATTTATGGCAGTTACACAAACGTTTGCATCGTATCGCGACGAGTTATAGCAACAGACTAAACTAACCCTAAAGCATCGCATGACCCGAGAAGCTCCTTGGCCATCAGCATGAGAGACAATTCGTTGAATGTTTTTGCAGCACGTGGCTTTTGTTATTACTAAATCCGAAGCATCCCAACCATTATGTTGACACATTCTCTGAGAGCATCCGACAGAATATGTATATACATATATAGTCAATGAATGTTTACATTAAATGTCAGCTGATTTGAGATGATGCAGTTTAGTTGTGAGAGAGTTCTGTTTACTATGACATGAAACGTTGACTTTGTTGCTTCCTGAGATGTCCTTTTTTTGACTCCCCTGTTTGTTAGTATTTCCTATGCAAATGTACAGGCTTGAACATCTTTTTAACTGCGTTGATGTCTTACCTATCTATATCGTTACAGACATATGTAAATATGTATTTAATATAAGCTTTCCGACTAAGGCAAGCAGAGAGTTTCGAGACATGCGCAAAAGTTGGTACCAATATTGGTGAAATTGGTGAAAAGAAATAAGTCCTTTTATGGTCAAAAAAAGCTCTGTGAAAATTCCTTTCCCAAAGTGAAAGTTTCTTTTGAATAATTATCAATGTTTAAAATTCTGTCCAAATTTAGTTGTTTTAATAAATCTTTAATTGTCTTATATATAGGTAATAAGTATGTTTGCTATAAAGGCTTATATCAATATAGTTACATATAACATTCGTCTAAAGCTAAAAAAAATGGGTTCAATGCCAGCATTGGAACACCAGTGTATTGCACAACCAGCTGAGTGGACAGTTTTTTTGCTTAATTTAAATATAATCGTCATCGCTGGAGCTATGCAATTTGGTTTCCTCACTCTTGCGTTCCCATTCGTTTCGTTTGGCTTGCATTATCAGGTCCTGGAAGGATCCATATTCCGAATTCTGGCGTGACTTGGCTGTGAGTCCAACATCGCCCTCATCATCGTACAGATTGTCATAGGCATAGTCTGACTCGCCATTTGAGCCTGTGGGCATTTCCTGCGGCATATCGGATTCGTTATAGTCACTGTCACCGTTGTGATCATCGCCGTCGTAGTCGGATCGTATGCCATGTTTCTGATAGAACATCTTGATCAAATCGTCAACTCGTTCAGATGGCATATCAGATACCATTTTTACAGCAATTTTTCGACGAGCTCGCTTTAATGGCTTTAGAGGTCTATCCGCTAGTTCGAAATTCAAAGAAGTTTTCAGCATACTCTTCGATCGTTTTAAGTTGGCCACCAATAGGCGATAGAATTTGAGAAATGTATCACTTTTTTGATGCTTTTGTACTGTAGCATATTTGGGATTTTCCGATATAAAGCGATTCAGTAGCTCCTTTGTGGCATGCTGATCCTTTTGTGATTTTAAAAGGTCCACTATAAAGTATAGAATAATCAGTTAGTAAACCAATCTCAGATATAGGGAGAGAGAGAGAGAACTTACCTTTCTGCTGTGATAATCCAAGTGTGCTCTGAAAAACGCTCCAGTCATCCGTGCGGGCTTTTGCAATATCCGCCGTGTTTTTTATATAAAAAGCCATTGATGCCTGCTGCGCTGAGAACATCGAAAATATCAACAAGCTGAGAATGGTTTGAGCCATATTTAAGAAGTCCGTGTGTGCGTCGTATGACAGAACTCTGCAAAGTGATGTCCTCTCTGTGGTGGCTCTCGCTTTTATACCTTTCCATGACGATCAGGAGCACTGATTAGCCTTAATTGACATAACCGCACACAAGCATTGCGTGGATAATCAGACAAAAGGAACGTTTGACACCCGCTAGACATGCAGAGGCGCCCGAAGTCAGCAGCCGGGCGAGGGTGAGACAACATGTGCTTGATCGGAGCAATCTGGCTTTGTTTTTCTACAGAACACTTAGCACGAGCAGTGGCAATTAAATGGCATATAGTTTGAAACGACAGTATTACTGTTTGCACATTACTGCATTCCCTCAGACCTCAGACCAACGACTCCGACTTTATTACAGGTAAACAGCAAAATAACTGGCCACCGGGCGCCCCTCGCGATAGTGGGAATCAACGAGTAATTGAGTCGCAGCGACTTCATTGCGCCGAGAGTTTCATGAATGTACCGCCACGTACATATCATATACATACATCGAGTGCCGCACAGGTAGACGCTCGCCTTTTAAATGTGAAAGGAAGTGCATATAAATCCTAGCGCCAGCCATAAACAGATCAACTGCGCCAATCTCAATCCTCAACTATGTCGACAATTTTGTTCGCTAATTATTCTTGAATGCGGGTTTTATTGATGCAATATAAATAATGCAAATGCAATTTGCAGAGACTCAACTCTATTACCATATGAATACGTGTCGCCTTAAATCCAGTTTGTATACGTATAATTACATATATAATCATCAATTCCTGATACTTTTAGGAAAGCAAAACGAAAGAGATTAATTTGTCGTAAAATTTGCAGTGAAATCTTCTATAAAAAATATGCATTACATTTCTGCATGGCAACATATTTTGATTTGCACGAATGATGCATCTAATCCTATTTTGTCTGCCTCATTTAATCAAGTGATTTAGAGGAAGGAAAATTTCCTTTTTCCTCTTTTTTAGTAGCGTAATAAATTAAGTTATTCAGAAAATGTTAGTATCTAAATAGTTAAACCTAACCGTAAATGGTTTAAAAGCACAATTAAATTATATTGAATTTGGTTTGAAGGCATATTTTTATAAGTAATGCAAATAGGGTCTCATTATATATAAAGTTGGAAACATAATAAATTTTCTACTTATGTCTGATTACAAGTACGTTCCTTTATTATTTTAACATACGTGCTTAGAAAACTCCAATATTGACTTTACTTAAATGCCATTTAGCCATATTACCATCTAATCCAATGAACAGTCTCTTAATGAACTCTTATAGCAGAGTCAGACTTCATTTGACTTCATCAGTCTTAGACGGTGCCACAAAGCACTTAATCTGTCTTATAAACATTGTCTGTATTCTCCTTTCAGCCAACAAGATCTCTATCTGTGTTGCCCACAATTTAAGCAAGCGATACGCTGTCTAGTCTGAAATATTTTCGAAACATTTGAAACATTGAAGTATGCATAAAATATTTTCTCCTTTTGTCAACTAGTGGCTTTACATTCTAACAAAAAGTATTGATTCATAAACCAAATAATAATAAATAAAATATTTATTATGCTGTGAAATCTACTTCAAATTCAAATAAGATTGGCGGCAATAACGAAGTAAACGGTTTAACCGGTTCGTCATTTATCGAAATGTTATTTAACAGGCCCAAGAATCAACTGTTGAATAACAGACTCACTGTTAAGACAGCTCAAAACGAGTCGCTTTTGTTAACTAACATGTCTTTTTAAATTTCGGCACTGCCTCGTAACGGAAAATTAGAGACTTTCGGTTTGTGCTTGTTTTTATTCAAAGAATTAACTACGTATTTATGTAGGTACATATCTAATTTCATACGCCCAAGTAATAGCAACAATATATTTTGTTTGTTTCATTAACTCTTACTCTATCAATTATTTAATCACAATAAGTAAATTATTCCTAAAATATGTATTAAAATTTCCTCAGTGGAAAGGGTCGGTAACCCATGCTCGCTATCAATTACTTAATCATATCCTGTACTAAAAACAGTTACTTCTGCTATTTTGCTTCTAATTTTATGGGACAATTTTTGTGAACGATTTGTTAATGCAAATCAAGCATAAAAATATTCGTTTTTAAATAAAATTCGCATCAATCCAGATAGATAGACCAACAAAAGAAATCAGTTTGCGATTCTGATTGTCAGATGTTTTCTTTTATGTATTGCAACCTTCTTATTATCCGAAAATTCTCTAAAGGAACCAAAGTATATTACAATTAATGAGTTTTTTGCATCCTTTTGAATAAATGAAATCTAGTATATTTTATTTAAAGAAAACACTGTCACTTAATTACGTATATTTACATGTATTTGTCTATATTAACTCGGCGTTACCATAGAGACACAAAAACTTCCTTTTTTTTTCATTGTTTCGGATACCAAGCGTAACCAAAGGACTAAGTAAACATGCCGAAAGTTTTATTTCAAAAGTATAAAAAGCAAGCCAGCGTCATTGACCCGCTGAAACATGCTGGCAAATTAAAAGAAATCGAGGAACGGCATCTCGCGGAACGCACAGAAACCGAAGAATTTGGATTGGATTACACGGGCGAGGACGAGATGCATATTGGGGAGGAGAACACCGAGTTCAGTTTATCTGAAGGAGAGCCGGCATTGAATATCGGCAAGATTGATTTGTCGTTTCCCGAGACAATCGATGAATTCCAAGATAGTCCGCAATGCTATCCTCCCTCCTACTACACCTTATCGTCCAAAGAACGGCTTTTGCTACTCTATGCCGAAAACTTTCGAAAGCAATTTGTATTCAGCCATCCAAAGCGACGACCTATGGTCCTTGCATTGCCCAATGAATGTAAAGTCCAGGTGAGTGCGATTAGCTTATATTGTTCCAAGATAGATCATTACTCATCGTGTATATTCGATTTTACAGAAGTTCGTTTGCACCACAATTAGGCCGACTGCATTTGTGTATCCACAGTTGATTTCTAGCCTAGAGGAAATATCCAAATTTGTTGCGGATTTCATTCAATATGAACCTCTCGATGATCAAATCAATTTGGTGAGTGGAACTATAAAATGTTCTATGTTATAAGAATCAGGCATGGCCCGTTAATGAGTAAAGTAAAAGAAAATTGTCTTAAGTCACTAATTGTAAGAGTCACTGTGTGTCCTCAGAAAGATTCCAAGTTCAGGATAGTGAAGAGTGCATGATCCTTATTCGGTTAATTAAATAAGAACGCTTGATTAGTTAGTTTAGAAATAAGATGAATTAGGATTTTGATTCCAGTGCAAATCTTGAAAAGAAAATTGTTATTGTACCAAGATGGCCGGATAAAGCAATCCAAAAACCTAAATATAAGGGGTTATAACACAAATTAGAAAATAACTTTCCAATATGAAAGTGAAATCAAGTAAAAATACGCAATAATAATGTTTTTTGTTTATAATTTTGATCAATTTTTAACCGCTTTCAAAAAATTATGTTTCAAATAAATCTCAATTGAGTGTATTTTTAAATAGCATCAAAAACTTTGATATTTTCATACAATTAATTTCGACAAGATTTTTGAAAAAAATTCTAACTTGAAAAGAAAGACACGTATTTTTCAAATACAATCGAGTCTAAATAAATCGAAAACCTCAATATTTCGTAAGAAACTGCTAGTCCCTTGGAAAAACTTTATCGGAATGGGAAACCCGGTAAATAAAAAACCTCTGTAATCTCGAATGTATTTCAAAAACTGACCAGATGAGAGTTTGATAAAATTAGAGATTATTGGAATATTTTTCTATTTGACAGATTTTGTCTCGCTTGATAAAATACTTAATTATAAGCGGGATACATTTTAAATTGAATTTCAAAGCATTAAAACTCTGGTGATATCTTTATTACTTTTGAATATTTTGCTCAAAACTGTATTTTGGAAAATAAATGAAGACTGAATGAAAGCCAAACACTAGATCCTTATTCCAATATGGAATACTCACTTAGTTTTTTTCAATCTAATTGAAACCCGCACTATTACTTTGAGCCCTTGCACAAAAATATTCAGTTCATTTACGAGAATCCTTTTAAATTAAAAAGGCATCTTTAAAAATAGAATGTTAAAATGTATGTATGTATGTACATATATTATCTGAAGAGCCGGTAAAATTGTAATCTTTTAAAACTCAAAAGCATTAAATAAATTTTGTAGTAGTGTATTAAACAAACGATCGAAACGAAACATAATATTGGTCAGAAAGGAATGATTAGTTCAAATCCTAGAGGACTTGCAGGACTCCTTATCTTATTATATGTTTATCTGTAGAAGGAAAAATATAAATTGCAGTACTAGGGGTCATCAGAGTTGTTGTTTTCCAGTTTCTACTTAAGCTCAAATCGGCTATATACATATATCTTTGCAGCCACTGCTTTTTGTAAATATTTTTTGGGCATTTCGGTGCAGTTACAAGGTTTTTGTTCCCAATGAATAAGGCATTTGCTTTCGACTTAACAGGAAGACATTATTGTTTAGCTTTTTCCCGTTATGACCAGCGTATCCTTGACTATTATGTACAGGCTCTTACGTAAATTACGAAGATTTTGGATTAAAAGGGGTCATTGAAATAGTTTCGTGACCACTTGAGCTCACCTTTTCGGCTTGGATTGACTTTTAGCTTTGATGTGTATCTTCTGTGTTTATATTTTAAAATTTGCATTCTTACTTATTTCAACTAATCAGGGCAAATAATATATAAAATAAAAGTATGTTCGTTAATAATTTGAATATGGTGCTAAAACTAAGTTAAGTGTCACAATATTTGTTCAGTTTTTATTTTGAATATATTGATGCATTTTTGAAATAATATATAACATGTTGGCTCAACTATAAATCTAAATTTAGCAATAGATTATACTAATTACCTACTATGTGAAATCATGTCTGGAACGACATACGGAAACTCTGTGGTTAGGTATTTAATTCTGGTTACCTTTACCTAAGGTAAATTCATATATCGGTTGAGACATACCAGTTGAAAATTATTTGTAACAGCATAACTAATTATATATAAAAAATTATTTTTCTACATGCCTGATCTAGCATTGCCAAGAGAAAATATGTGGACTCTTTTTACAATTTTCGTAGCTTTTTAAAGTTTCAAAAGCAAACATTTACTTAAGCTCTTTTAATTGGAGATATCAATAAGAAATTAACCTAGTACGTTTCAATTAAAATCAAATGATTGCTATTTGGATTAACCTTACTAATGCAAAATAATACTTACTTTCAAGATTGTCATTACACCACTCTTGCATGTAGAAAAGAAAGACAATACAATTCATAATATTTTCATAAAAAGGATCTAATTGTTTTTGGTTTTTTTTTATTAAATGTATTTTTAAAATTATTACATTTAGGTTGATAAATTCTTGTTAATTAAATATCGCATAAATTTCGAATTAGGAAAATTCTTATGACCACATATTTTGTAGTGTTATGTAGTTGTTGCTTCCATCAGTATATAAAATTATGAATTTGGAAAATTGTTTAATAAATGGGTTAGTTGGCATTGCAATACCTTACATTAAAAATCCTATTTTTACACATCGCCAAAGATATTCAACAAAAAAAATTATAGAATCTATATAACATTTTTCTAGTTCAATTTCGGGTTAATAAAAGAATCATTTTTAATCGAATTTCTTATTAACTATATCAGGATAAGAGAGATTTCGAGATACAGATGGGGTTATTGATATATACAATTTGATGTTAATATACTTATTTATTGGAATTAATGTAAATACGATACAAATTACGATTAGGCAACCAAAAGATTTCACCAATAGTAGGTTCACAGAATCTAAAATTGGGCTAGTATTATTTGATTTAGATGCTTAAGACGCCATGTTTAGTCTAAGTTATTCTGTACATTTTCATAACTGCTCGATGTAATTTCGTCGTACTGCTGATACTCGCCCGTTATCTGGCAATCATCCGGGTCATCATCGTCGAGGTCACAGTGTACAAATTCGTAGGGAGGGAAGAACAACGAACTGAGTAGAGTGGCCGATGATTGATATACGGCTGGTGAAAATCTCTGGCGTCGCATCGCTTCAAGACTGTTGATCATCGTTTCAGGGCGCAGCCGTGATCGATTCATATCCATTTGCTCGGCATCAACTATTTGATTATCCGTGGCTGGCTCCGAGGAGGCCAACTTCGGCTTATCCTATTTGCGACGACGAATTTTGTTTCTACTAGTATCCTCTTGAGTGTTTAGTTCGTTTTCGAGTGCATTGCCACTCGCCTGAGGTTCATTGCTGGACTTAATTGCCGCAATGAGGAATCTAAGTTGCATCAGTTGAACGGCTGTGACGCGGGGATTACTACAATTTTCCAGCCACTGTAGAAATTTCTCGCCATGCCTGATGGCCACCACATCATCGTTGTCCATATCGGAAGCGTAATCCAAATATTTGGATCTTTCTTCCTCATCGGTTTTGTTTGAATTATTGTTATTGTTGTTATTACTAGCACTAACATCGTTGTTATTATGGTGTTGGGCATCGCCAATTAAACTAGTCTCGGACTCGCAACTAGCCTCAACGCTAATGGGCATGTTTGATTTCATGCCGCCGATTTTATAGAGCATATTGCTAAGCATGTTCTTGCCCTCCCCACTCGAATTATTGTCCCTGTTATTGCTCTTGGGACTCGCTGCACCTGGCTCAGCTGGCGGTTCGGTGCTATGTTCGTTCTGAACTGAAGTCAAGATCGGACTGGAAGTTGGACTAGCTACCTTACACGATGCGGACAAATCCTCTGGTTTGCCAGAGGCTTCAATTTCACCTTCCACCTCGGTGTCTGGATCGGGATCGGTGGCCGCATCATTTTGGTCCATTTGATTGTGTTCATTCGATGATAGACTGCGCACTGACGGAGTTCCAGCCTCTTTCGTTAGATGTGAGTAGAGGATATTATCGTAAGGAGTCTTTGCCATATCGGCAATATTTGAGATATCAGCAGTATTAGGGATGCCTGGATGTTGCAGGGCATTCGCCTGGAAGGCAGCTAATGTGGCTGCATTTGGATTCATGGAGTGGAGACTAGCACCAAAAGCTTTGCACCAATTGTACCAAGCTGTGTTCTTATCATCAAGGCTGCCAGAGGGGGTGGATGATGGTGTCAGCGGTGCTGAAGGCATTGGTGGTGTGTGGGCATGCTGATTCATCTGCTGGGGGGTGGACGAACGAATTGGCGGACTTGTGACTCCCAAGGCGACTGGAGCCGGATAAAGGCTATTAAGCCCCAGCATTGTTTGCTGGGATTTCAGCCAGTAAAAGAGTGGGTCATCGGGCAAATTGGACAATGGCATTACACCGCCGACATGTGACGGAGCCAACGAGGAACTCGGGCTTTTAATGTCACCGCCTTTCGTGTCATCCTGAGTCATTAAATTTAATGTGCAGCCAGAATCGCCTGGAGCGGCAGATGATAGTTTTTGCTTTGCCCAATTCTTAACCGATAGTCCGGGGGTTCGTTCGCGATCCCCTCCACTCTCACTACGAGGACTGGCCACTTGAGGCTGGTTCGGGTTTCCGCTCGGTTTTGTGTTGCGTAAGCTGTTAGTTGTGGCCGCGAAGCTGTTAAGTCCGGACATAGCCGCCAAGCCAGGATTAAGTTGGGCCAACAAATTGAGGTTTGAGGTTAGCTCGTTAAAGCTGATTGCAAGTGGAGACTGCGATAAGCCAGTGAGACCCGAAAGGTGCGTCAAGCTCGATAGGGGACTGATGGCATTGAGCGAGGGATCGGCGGGTCGATTGATATCGGCACCAAACACTTTATTCTTGACCCCACCACCATTGAAGCTGGTATAGTCCACGGGTAAGCCATTGAAATTCAAATCGGATAAATTTTTATTTGCACTGTAGTCCAAGCCATTCAAGGGAGATCGCTTGAACGCAAGCTCATCGAACTTCATTTTGTTGGAGAAGTTTAGTGGCAGTGATGAATCTAAGCGCTGACGTTTCTCTGGTGGTCCCAGCAATCCTCCCGATCCGCCATCTAGCTTATCCACCAGCGCATCGGCGCACATCTTATCAGCTGCCGACTGGCGGGACATGAAGCGGAGCTTGTCTTCGTTTTTGCACCAACCGCGCAGAGTGGACTCGGGCACGCCAATATCCCGGGCCACAGAGGCCTTTGATTCGCCATCGTGGATGCGCTGTATGGCATGGATCTTGTCTCTGGGGGTCAAGCTACGCAAAGGACGCTTGCCCTTCGTACCCATTCGTATATTCATATGGGGATAGCTGGAAATATCCAACTTGAGGCCGTTGTCGAACAGTTTGAATGCTGCAACAGAAAGAAAAAACCAAGAGTTTTTACGGTATTAATTAAGATGTTATAGTTAAGATGTATACGCATCTGCATCACGCACAATACAAGTGCAGTCCGTAGATATGTACTTATGTATATAAGCACCTATATATTTCGGTCAGTCCAAAATAGCGCGCTTTCATTTGCCAGAATCGAGTACATAACCTGTACATAGAACGTTTGGCGAATGTCGTGTGTGCGCGCATCATGTACACTTGCAACGGGGTTGTTTGCGTTGCCAGCGTCCTGTTGCGTCCCCCACGATGCTCCAATAAAATCGTTTCGCGCTTTTAAGTTTTACAGACAACTCGCGATGTAAATATACCTAACACCCCAACCCCTACTCACACCACCATCCCCATCCCTATCGACGCCCACGCCGCACAGCCCACGTCGTGGCATACACTAATAGAAAGCAACAAAAATTCTCACGCAAATTTCTATACAGTGGAATAGAGCGAAATGAGTTGCGGCACGCCCCCATGCCTTCGCCATGTCGTGGCAAGGAGATGCCAAAAATGAAAAGACCTGAAACTCATACACACCCACATAGAGACAATGGAATATGCTAATTGGTGCGTTGCCTTCGCGCCGCGGCGCGCCTGCTCCAAATTGCAGCGCGCAGCGCCAACGTCGCGAGTATCTACGAATAAGCAACAAGAACAAGTGATTCGCTATCGTCATTCGGCTGGCCTGCGTGTGGTGTACGAGCCAGAGCCGAGCGCACGACATTTGCGATTTATAACTTGTTTACCTGTTTCGTGTTGTTGCTGCTGCTCTCGTTGCAAGTTTTGTTCGCTCGCAAGAAACATCCCCAATCACCAGAGCTGCTGCTGCTGCTGCTGATGATGATGATGACCCACCATGGTCGCCTGTTGCGCCAGTTCCCGGCAGGTGTAGCAAGTGTCAACACAAGTAGAAGGTTCTATCCTGTCGCTTGCTTAACAACATTCTCGCCCAAGAATCCTCTCAGCAGTAAACGTAGAAGGCATTTGAAGGCATCAAGGCACCTTACCATAGTCAAATGCTGCAAACCGACGGCTCCAACAACTACTGCTGGGAGCCAACTTGAAGTGAGTGACAATATGCTCCGCCTCCATCTTTGTAGCAAGTGTATATATGTGTGTGTGTGGCATGCAAAAGAGCTTGTCCGTTTGAAGGAGCGGGACGCGAAATTTTAAAATGAAAAACTCGTTTTGCGCATGACTGACACATGATTTCTTTCCTCTGTCCACACACACACTTACAGACACTAACACAGACCTGTTTTGTACATATTTAAAAGGATGTATGTATGCACATAACAAAAACTGGAACGTCTAAGTAAAACAAAAGTTGCTTATGGGTCTACCTATACATATACATATAATTATATATATATATTTGATATGTGTGTGTGTGAGGATGAGCTTGTGTTCCTAAAGAGAGAGGGTTATTCTAAGAGAAACTTTTGCTTCCAAAGAGTTGCAAAATGAATTGAAGAGCAGCCCAAGTTGCCTCTGTAAGTCCGTTGAGATTCATTGTATGCACATATATATGCTTGTAGATATGTATGTATGTGTAAGCTGATCGCGTGAAAGACAGGTACTCAAAGAAAAAGTTGTTTTCGGAGTCAATTTTAAAGAAATGTAAAAAAATATAGAGAGTCTGCGGATATCCGCAGGATGCTACATTTCAATTGATTTTTAATACGTTTTATTTTCTGTTCCACGTGTCGTATGAGTGATATTGCATTAGAAGATAAAAGCATAGAGAGTAGAGGGCCGCGAGAAGAGTTATTTATAACGAAGGGTCCCGTATCTAAGATTTATATTTTTCTATGACATTTTCCCCACTAAGCCCAAATATTTCCTCAAAAATATTTACATTAATCATATGTGAGATTCCCCCTCTCCTAATGAATGCCGATTGAAACTTTAGTCGAAGCATCAGTAATATTATATCTTTATAGGCAATATTTAATACAATCCTGTACAAGTTTTGTTAAAGGCATTCAAACTGGTTTAGTATAGTGAATGTTGACGATCACATACTTAGTCAGGATACTGGTATATCAAGCTTCATTTGCCTCTGTTGGTGTTTGTTGTTGTAAATTCCTTTGTAATGTACATACACATGAACGTCACATGCACACACTTACACTTACACTACTTACATACGTATGTATTCATATGTATGTATGTACTTATGTATCACCCATGCAGACATAAACGTTCATAACCAATGAAGCAGCAAATAACTGTGTCGATGGTGTCTGGGCTGCCCACTCCGCCCCCACATCCCACCCCACCAAACACATATCGAATAAAACTTTTAGAACTGTATAAAAATTACAAGGTCTTTTTACCATTCACCAGCCAGAGCAAAAGCCAAAGCAAAAGAATTTTTACTTTCTCTTTCGTACAAGGTCCGTCCTTGTCCTAGCCGGCGCGCCATTAAACTTTTCACGAACCGAACTGGGACAGTGCGGAGAAGTGAATGAAAAAAAGCAAAAAAAAAAAAAAAGAAATCTAGTAACAACAGAAAAGATGAAAGAAATAAATATAAAAGAATTACACCAAGTTTGTCCATGTGTGTGTGTGTCCGAGAGTTCGTTTTTGTCTGTGTCTAGTGCTGGGATGCCACACACATACACAGCCATACCAATGTATACACACTCACACTCATACGTGCTAGTAATGGGCAGCCGTCTGACCGTTTGGGAATATACCTCCACACATACCAACAGACCGGGCCACATACATACATCCATGTGTATGAGTATATGTAAGTGTGTTAAAAGCTTGTGATTTTCCTATATACAATTATAATTTGATTGTATTTACTATTTTTATCGTTTCTTTGGCTTCGCATTGAACTTACTCAGACAGAGGCACAGACAGGAATCGCATGGAGCATGGAGCAGGAAAAAAAAGGACTAGGACAGTCTGGTAAATGGAGGTCAACGACAGAACTAGTAGCAGTATGCACATACAAACATACATATGGATGTTTATGTTTGTGAGTGTGTGTGTGTGTGAAGAAAGGTTTTGATATATTTGTGTGTCTGTATATTTGTATGTCTGATATATGTCCGTCTGAGTTAATGTAGAAAAAGAAATAAAATACACAAAAAATCAGAAGTCTATAAAAGAAAAAGTTTATTCTGTCTGATGGTCAATAGTGTAAAGTGTGAGTATGTGTAAATGTAACAGTGATAGCTTTCTGCGTGTTAGACACCTAAAGGTTACACCTGTTGAAAATCCATGATTCGGCTCAACCGAAATCCTCATAGGGCGACTATTAATGTCTTTTGTTAACCAATATATACATACATATACATATGTTAAGATGTACATAAATTTGCATATGCTTGCATTTGCATTTGAAACATTTCTGTTACAGAATTAAGTGAAAACAATTATATCCTAGCTAAGCAAATGTCGGAAAATTTACCCCCTAATTGATCAATTTAAAGGGGAATTTATGTAACTAACATCTGGTAATAAAAAGCTTAGTTCGAAAGGTAAAAAATAGATAAATTTGTTCTGTTTGAGATGGTTTCTTTGTACTTTTCTTTTGTGTGGATATTATACATCAATAACAATTTTGAATATATTTTTTAAAATATCAAAGAAGCTAACTTCATATACCCTTGCAGTTCTTTATTATAACAAGAGTGAAATTTCATACATCAACAGCATTAGTTGTCGTATTATGAAAATGCTCAAATATTTTTCAAACTACTATATTGATATTCAAACTATTTATATTGACTGTAACTTCTGTTCTATCTATCCGATCAGATTCAAATTTTGGGATCTAAGGTTTTATATCCAAATCTATCATATTGGGGATACTCCAATTTTTGGCAAAAATGTTTGTTCTAGAGCTATATGATATAGTAGTCCGATCCCGATCATACTTTATCTTACCCGAGTAATAAAAAGCCACAAAAAACAATTTCATCACGATAGCTCTTAAGATGGCTGAGTAAATCGCATACGCACAGACGGACGGACAGACGGACATGGCTATATCGACTCAGCTTCTCATGCTGATCAAGAATATATATACTTTATGGAGTCGGAAACGTCTCCTTCTGTGCATTACAAATATAATTTATTTATAATACCCTCTGCAAGGGTATAAGAATGGTAAAATAATTTAATTGGATCTTTAACTTACGTTTAACCAAGTAAGTCCATAAGCCGACTTGGGTATGATAATTTAATAGATTTTTTCATCTATATGAGATCAGGAGATTTTTAGCCACAAAACGTCCTAAACGTGTAAAACTCTTAATTGTAAAATAATAGCAATATTGGCCGATAGTTATTAAGTAACGATCAATTCAAGTTCAAATTTAGTTCAAATTTTAGTTTGGTGTTCAAACCTCGATTAACATCATACATACATTATAACGATTTCGATATATCATTTCTGCCTAGTCGAAAGATAATATCTGTTACCTACACAATAAAGCATTCCAAAACATACCTATTAACTTTAAAAGAACCCTTATATAACAAGTCTATAGAAGTATCCCAAGTAAGAGATAAGATAAAGTTCTGAATTAAAAATACACCATGTCTTATATTTTGATATTACTTTCTTCTATTTTCTATAGTTCTTATATATTTCCGACTTCTGAGATCGATTTCTCTCCCAAAATGCGAACTTCGATCGGCTTCATCGGTCGTAGTTCCCCTCAAGATTAAGTTTTGACTTAAAAAAGGTACTTAAAAAACTACTTAAAGTTATCTATATGTAAATTGATCATTTCAAGTTTTTACATGAAGTTTTTTTAAAAGAAACTTTTTACTTTATTAAAATGCGTGATGGGTTATCCATATTCTTAGGGAGACGACAGTGTTTTAAGAATTTGATGAGGACTTATTGATTTAGTGGTCCTAATGATCCTAACGATCGGTCGTGCGACTTAAATTTGAATTAGTAATAAACTGATATTAAACTCTCTTTATAAAAAAAAACCGTAAATTTTTTGAATGTGAAATTCGGCTTATTAGATGAATAACCAAAATGTTGTATCTGTGATCGATCTAGCAAAGGGGCACAATTTCTTAAAAACGTATAGTTCATATGAATAGAAATTCTGTGCTATTAAACAACACAACAAACGGGTTAAATGTATTGTATAACATATTAATTAGAATTGTTTATCAATTGAATATATATACAAATGTACATACATTCTGTATATAGAAATATAAGAAAACATTTCAAAGCTTTCAATAAACTCGTTATATTACTTTTCAATTCACGCTTGAAATCGAAATTATTATCACAATTCTCAAAGAAATCATATTGTTCACTTTCTGGAGACACAAAAAATCACTTTTCGCCAATAGTTTTTCCTTTATCTGTCTCAAATAGTTTTCCTAACTGAAGTCTTTAAATGATTGATTATTATAAGTATATATATATATGGTCTATGGTCAAAGTCAAGGTTAAAACACTAATTAAAGAAAACTTTGTTGTCATTGTTTAACGTTAATGTTTGCCATCATTTGGGGGAGTAGTTTCACAATTTCCAAACATAATACTAACCTTTTTAGTGCACCTCAGGGAGAAAAATAAATAGGATCCCTTCCGGTCAATGTGCAATAGATTTATAAGCTCGAAATAGTTTTTTCTTTGTTGCCGATTTTCTTTTCTTTCAAATTGTTTATTCCAATATTATTTATGTTTCACAAAAATCCACAGAAAACAGTTTAAGAATATATTCGCACAGGCATTAGATTGATGTGTGTTCAATTGATGAGCCAAAGGAAATCGCGAAAAACACCGTGCTTTAATGACCGGCTGTCGAAAGGATGTGACCGCGATGCCGTCCACAAGGATTCTGCCAACCTAAGCAGCTAGCGTCCGGCGACAAACTACCGCGGTGCAGCGAACGCAGAAACGTGAGCGAATTTTGATTTTCACGCGGCGAATTTCCGCACGAAGGCGACGGCAACGGCAAAGGCAAAGGCAACGGCGACGACGACGATGACGACGACGACGACGACGACCACGCAAAAATTTAAAGTCCCACGTTCATGTTACTCGCGCCTCTGTCTCAGTTGTTTCTCCTGGCAGCGAGCTCACACGAGGTGGTTGGCGTTGGCTTATGTGTGTGTGTATGTATGTGTGAGCAAGTGAGTGTGAGTATCTGTGTGTTTATTTACACGTGTATGGTCAGTTTGCCTTTCGTTGTTGTTGTTGTTATTTGTATTTGTTGGCTTGTTTCTTTTTTCTTGTGCGAATGTGTTGGTGTCAGTCCTCACAGCCCGCTCTTGCTCTGCACTCTCTCTCTCTCTCTCTCTCTCGCTCTCTCCCTCTATCTTCCTTATCCTTGTTGCTGTTGCTTGCCGTATTCGCGGCCTTTTTCGGTGACAGCCAAGTGTACAATGATTAATAACGTCGAAGATGGCAGCGAAGACGGCGTCGCCGTCGCTGGAACCGTGTCCAGAGCCATTGCTTGCTATATTGCTCTCGTTGGCCAGCCCAACCACAGAAGGCACACTGTACGTCTACATTGAATAGACAGGCCGGCAGACTGGACAGACTGCGTTCAAAATCGCACTCCAGCATACTCTTACATACACTCGTACACACACACACACACACATAGATATGCATATGTACATTCACCGACACATGGACGAAGACGACGACGACGACGACGCTCGTGCTGCCGGTCAGTCGGCGCACATCCTTTTAGCCTCTATAAGCAAGCAGCAGCAGGCCTACTTCTTCTGAGGAGGGCTTATATGCCTATGTGCTGTATTTTTGCGTCGTGAAGGAGGACTTCTGGGACCTGCGGAGATGGTGGTTGGGGTGGTCCATCCATAGGTCGAAATAAGAAGTGTGACCGAGACCACGGCATGTGATGTTTATGTGCAAAAACGAGCGAAATCGAATGCTGCGTGCAACTATGTATGTAAGTAAGTATGTCTATGTATATATGACTGAGTGTGTGTGTGTGTTTGTGCGTACATGGTGTGCGTGTACGTTGCTAGGACAGAGGGATGGTGGTCGAAACACTCGGCATTCATATAAGATGCCTTCTTGCCTGTTTTTTGGCATATACAAACATCCTACCCATGATGTCTCACAAGTTTTAAAATGCGATCTCTGGTGCGAAGTCAACCGGTTTCTTCTTAGACGAGAGATTGACTCACTGGCCACTTCTTTTACTCATCTTTAGAATAAAACATTGATTTGGCTAAGTAGCTTAGCCATCCGGCAATTGCTAATTATATCACACACACACATGCACTTTGGGGCACTCACATGTGCCATGTGCTGTTGCTTTTGCTGATATTTGGTATTGGTTTTGGATACTTTTCCCTGGTTTGTTTTGATGCGCATCTTTATCACCATTTCTGTTTGCTTGTCACACTCTTTCGCTCTTACATACCAAAGAGAGTTGCTTTCCGTTTCTCTGACATAGTCAGAGAGAGAAAGAGAGAGAGCCAAAAACATTGGCAAGGAACTATTGGCAGCGAAGCAGCTGTTATGTTCGGTTCGGTTCGTTGCAACCGAATAGAAGACCCCACATCCATCTTTATTTGAAGTCCCACCCCATAAAAAGCAAGCAAGAGCAACAATTCTTACACAATATGCATACAGTGTACACATATACACAAGACAAACACACACACATACCTTTAAGATTCTCTCGGGCAAATCATACAAGATGCTTGATGTGCGATCCTTCGAAAGGTGTCCTGCTTGGTTAGATGTACATATATTGTTTCCGAGAAGCAGAACATCTTGAAGCTTTCTTATCATGACTAGCAATGTTTTAACTAAATATGTTGTCTATTTCTATATAATCCAAACAAATTTTAAGGCAGTATTTATCATGGTAAAATCTTCCATACTCTAGGCAATAGAGATAATTGAGATACGTCTTAAAAGAGCTGTGATTTATAAGATTGCAATAGACATTTTTTGTTTCAGTTCTTTAAATCGTTCTTCCTAAGAAATAGTTTCTGCTTTGACTAAGGATTTCACTACGCACATTATTTTCGAAATATGTATTTAAAAAGAGAAAACGTACCCTGCATAGCATTTTCCTGAGCTCATTGCAAATGCGTCACATAATAATTCTCCTCCATTGAGCGGACATTCCTATTCAACTACGACCATCGTTTTTCTTTTAGAATTCTAAAACCTCTATTCCATGGACAGATATTTGTTAATATTCAAATAATTTAGAGGAAATGTTCAAATTATAGATTTAAAAATAAATTTCGATTCTGTGTTAGAGCAAATGCTCTTTAAACATTGCCTCTTTGAGAAACAAAAACTCGATATATAATTAAAATATATGTATAATAAAATACTTATATAGTAACAAAATTCCATAAATTTTGAAAATATATTACATTTATTAAACATAAACATATATACAGCAGTAATCCGATCAACGACCTCAACTAAATAAATACCATAAAAAGTAACTATAGAAGTCAATTTAAAAAAATAACCGTTTTTTTAAGAATGAGAATAGAATAGTGTTTTTTTTTTTTACATTTTTTCCTATTTTGATTGAGCATCTTCTTGCTTCATATCATTAATGTATGTAACCAATTCTTAAAATTTTATAAATCTTAATTTATTTTGGTAGTAGTATTCATATGTACTATTTTGCTGATAACACGTCGTATGCGTAATTTTTTGGTTGTCAAAAAACTGACTCTGGTTTTGCTTAGAGAAAAAATTGAAAAATAATTCTTAATGAAAATTTCTCTTTCAATTTGGATATTATGTAAAAAAATATGTTTTTTAATTAAACCATATTTGATAAAAATAAGTTTAAATGCCGACTCGCACTAATTTCCATTTTAGGCCTAATTGAAGCATTACTAAATTGACAAAAGCGTTCATTCCCATATTAACTGCAGATATATCCTGTCTATGTATGTAAAAGGACATATTTCTTATTATATATGCATAGGTAAGTATGTCCATCAGTTTGGGGCGAAATGTATGCAAGGATATGTCACTATTTAACCAAAGGGAGATTGCTACACATATGAATATGCCAAATTGATGTGGCCAACAGTGGTCAGTGACTATAATAATGCCGAAAAAGACGAGAATAATGTCACTTTGCGAGGAATCGGCAAGAAAGGTTTTCGAATTCATCTGTGTATGTACATATGTATGTATATCTGTATCTACCCAGCCGCGCAACACACACACACACACACGCGAAGGAAGACAACAGCTAGCAATAATAACACAAGACAAGATTTTGCCATGGACAGGGTCTGCATTGGCAAGAAATATATTCTTCGTACTAAAAACCTGCCCGGGTCGGTCATCACACACACTCACACACCTATGCTCTAAATGTTTGTGTGTGTGTGTTAGCACACGCATATTCTTCGCTGGCACATCAACATCCTTAGCGAACATTTTGCTGCTGCGAAAATTTAGAGTTGCTGCTTCATGGTAACACACGTTATATGTATGTATGTATGGGTATATATACACACACATACGTATGTATGAATGTATAAATATATATACACATACAGACATACTTCAGATTTTCATCGGCGGTGGTAAATCGCCCCTTTAACCCCCCCTTATCGCTAGCAACAACCCGTCCTGGATACCGTACAACAGACCGACTGACTGACCGACCGACAAACAGAAGGACCATTGTCCACCGAGGCAAAATTTTCCATTTTCGTCCTCTCATTTGCTAGCGTTCTTTCTCTAATATCTGCAGCTCCTTGCCGGCTGCCTTTGTGCCGTCCGTCGCCGTCGTCGTCGATGTCCTTCCAACGGCCGATTTGTCGTCCACTATGGCAAGCAAGTAACCCCCTCACCATTCTCATGCTCATGCCCCTGCCCACGTCAGGTCTGTTTTCTACACGGCCCTAGAGTTTGCTCTGTGTGATGGCTTCGTGCTGTTGCGTGTGTGCGCACAATTACGAATTCGTCGTCCTCAACTAAACTCGATTCACTTTCGCCCCGTCACCCCCCGCCCGTTAGCATCTCTGTCACCATCGACCGTCATCTCATCTCCATCTTCCAACCTCAAACTCCCGTCCTCGTCCTCGTCCTCATCCAGACCCTCTTTCACTCTCTCTATCTCTGTCGCCCTCATCACACCTCACTACGCAATGTCGGCGAAGGAAATTTTCGCGTGAATTGAAAGATGAAGGCGCATGGGGCTGGACGTTGGTCATCATCATCATCATCCTTGTTTTTGTTGTTGTTTTGGTTGGGCGATCCGTAGTTCTGTGTATCTGTGGTAGATATATTCTTATATATATATATGGATATGTGTGTGTGTGTTTATGTGTATACATACGTCTCCGTTTGATTTCTAGCACATATCCACCCACTGCCCAAGGCAGTCCCACCACACTCCACCTACCACATTGTCTTTGTGTAGCTGTTTGAAAAACAAAATTTTCAGTTTTGTGGGTGTATATTCATGCCGTACAGTGTGCACTTTCTCCTACACATATTTACTGATTTGAAGTATACAACTGCAAGAAATTAAAACGGGCATCTAAGAGAGATCTGTTATTTATTTATGGCACATAATGTAAATGGAATGGGAAAACACAGTGGATTAAACTTAAACTTATCTGTTTGGAATACTAATAATACATAAATAGACATTTAATCAATTCATACATTGGTCGGGGTTTATAGGAAGATCAAATTTGCTTCCAAACCATTCGTTCTATCCCTATCCATAGTTAGTAGTAGGTCAAATCTGCTGCCCAATCCGTATGAACAGATCTAATTGTGTTTTGGGTAGAAATATCAAAGAATATTTTGTAGCAGTGCGGCAAAATGCAGAAACAATTTAATCCATTGTCCGCAGCCCTCGCAAGCAATGGCCAGTCGAGCTAGTTAGTCCTTGTCGGCAGTGCAACCAACCCCTTACTCATCAGGCAAACTCAGGCCAAGCCAGGACTACATACTAGGCACCGTCAAGCAACAACAGCAACAGCAATTTCTACCCATTGTGTGCAGTTTTGTCTAAGCTAAGGCGATTTGAGCAAACGAAAACCGCAACTCTCGCAAGTTGTGTTCCATTCGTCCGCCTCGGAATCCTTTTCCTTACGTTTCACTTTATTCCATTTTGTGCTGCTGTATACATTGCCTGGTCATTGCTGCTGCTGCTGGTGCTGTTGTTGCTATGATTTGCATATTTGAGCTCGTAGCTTCTTTGTTTTAATTCGCCCGCCGCCATCCACCGAGGACAAGGACGAGAATGTGGACGAGGACGAGCCGATGTCCGAGCTCTTTTGTGTCAGCTAACCATTACCTGTGTAAAATTCTGTGTGTTCGCCAGCCAGGACTACTACCCAGGATGCCGCGTAAGAAGAAGGCAAACGTGCAGGCTGGCATTTGTCCTTCCAATCTAAGCTAAATTCTGCCTTTTGCCGCTTCCTCTGCTTTCTCTGTCTCTGCCTCGGTTTCTATATCTAAGTGTGTATGTGTGTGTGTGTGCAGGCGGAGAAAGTGGAGAATTTGAAACAATTGAAGCGGTTGAGTTGGGGCATGGCAGACGCAGAATTTTCGACCACCAACTGCTGACCATTTCCAGACTCTCACTGCATCTGCATCGTGCCCTGTGCTCCCCACTGCTGTTGCTAGACAGAGAACAACGAAGACGTATAGAGACGGAGCTAGCAAGTGGTCTCCACACGTGCGACAGAGATGACTTTGGCAAAAGCTCTTAGCAACGTGCGGCCGAATCCTTTTCAAAATTAAACTATGTACGTATATGCAGCAAGGCAAGGCAAGACATGTATACGTATACCTATTCCCTCTACATCTCCATCCACATGACATCCTATATCCTTTATCCACCCACTGCGTCAGCAATGTACGGCTGCATCCAGCTCCGAGAATCGTTCGAGTGCGAACCACATGCAAATAACGCAGACACATGCAGTTTTTCTTGTATTCTTAGCTGAGCCACTACCACCACTTCCATCACTTGCCATCCACCATTGCCATTGCCGCCCCATATCTTATGTGTTCGGTAGAGCATTGTTAAGATATTCTTTGGAGCTAAGATGGACAATGCTTGATACGAGCCAGAGCCGGAGCCAGCGCCAGAGCCAGACGCTTGCAGCGTATGTGCAGGTTCAATCAGTTGCTAATTGCTATAGGTCCAAAAACATTTGCATATCTACATACATCCATACCTACATACATACATACATACGTACATGCATTCTGGCATATGTATATAAATATAAATGACCGTAAATGCTTATGCGGCGAGCATATGTAAATATACGCCACATGCATACCATGTATAGCAAATACATACATATCTACTTACTTTATATATAAATATGTATTTGGCTAGCTTATGAAGAAATGCATGCACTCAGCTAGCCCCATATGCAGCTTGCATAACTATATAACTCGATTCAGGTCTGATGCCATTTTATTGCACTTGCCATTTTGACTCCCTTAAGGAGAAATTGTAGAAAGAAAATTACAATAAAATTGGGATATTAATAAACTGATAGTGGGCAATAATAGTCTTTAGAAACTGCATAATATGTAGTTACTAGTCATCATTCTCCTTGATACGTATACGAGAATTGTTAGCTATTTAGACGGATTCCCCAAAAATCAAACAGCTATGAATTATTCTTATATACTTTTTTTTCCACAAGAAAGGCTGAATATTATTCAATGACTTAATATTTAGGTTGGCGTATGACATTACCTGAAAGTAATGGGAAGAGAAAACGATGTAAACCACACTTTAATTATTTATCCTTTACATGCTCTAAATTCTAGCCATCGATTAACTATTTCCAAATTAAAAATTCGATGTTCATTTGATATGTGTTTCCTATATTTCAAGCTTAGTTCAAATAAGCTAAGTTCAAATAGTCATTCTATTAGTCATTTGACTTTTTGAACATTAATTTTGATTATATAATTGTAATTGTGTACATATGTAATATAGATATTTGTAAAGAACTGCGATAATTATTGCAGCCAAGTCAACCGTATGCTATATATGTACCTAGTTCTTTAATGCGGTACCAGCATCTCTTGTTTCCTTGGAAAATGCGCCATTTGGTGCTATGTCATCATGTTTTGTCAAACACTCAAGTACGCAGGAAAATGCCTACAAATCGAGGCAGAAAAAGAAACTACATCAGAGCAAGCCGAAAGAAAGAAGGCCACCTTACTCTTTTTTTCTTTGAAAGTTTCATCGCACTCAATACATGCATGTTAAAGTTGATTCGTTAGTGGAACGAACGAACACCACCTTTTTCATCGAGCCCGTCGAATTTTAATATTCCAACTCGACTTTCTCTATACCCTATGAAATAAATGATAAATTTTAAAAGTTCTAACTTTGATAAATATATTTAACAACGATATAAGGTAAGTATTCTTATTATTTAATTTAGTTACATTGTCTTCAAATATGTTAAAAATGAGCATGCCCATTTTCAAACTTGTGCAAGGGGTACACAAAATTGGCGACCCATTGTGGTTATAAGCCAGTAAAAGGCGCTGACGCTGTGTCTTCGAGAGTGATGTCCTTTACGGGCCACTTGTCGCCAAGGAAGGCACGTTTACGTGAACACTTTGCAGATGCGATGTAAAACATAAAATCGCGATTTGACGCGCATTTTGTGCTGTTGGCATAGTGCTAGGCCACATACATGGACACATATTGATGATTCTATCTTAGTCGCTTCCTTTTGTGAATTAATATTGATTTTTATAGTCCGATACACTCATGAAGTTAAGCGCGAGTTCTACAATAGACCTAAGCCATGAAATGCATGTCAAGTGTAGGGTATCTTCTGGTTCCGTGTACTGTTGATTGAGAAGAAAAAGTACAAAGCATATTAATTCTTTCCATAGGTCATGCATTCTGAAATTAATAAAATTGATTAGTTTTAATTACTTTTAGAATGCTCTTTTACATTTAGAACTAGTATTTACATTTTTAGTTTTGTTTTTTTTTCGGAACATGTAACTAAAACTAGGCTTGCATATTGGAGATGGGGTTTTTCTTTCGTTGTTTCGTTATTCTACAAAATGTCACTAAGTAGAATGGAAGACAGGACTACCGTGCAATGAAATCCAATACAAACAAGGGATGGAAACGCTGTTGCTTCCGGTTCAATGCACAGAGTCGCGAATTTTTATGAAAACAGAAAGCAATAGGTCGCCACTCTACACAGTGGTCTGAATATTACCAAAAATATAAAAAAACTTATATATCAATTAAAGCATATTTTTCTTTAAAATCTATAATAAGGTCCTTTATTTCGAATTTACTATATCAAGAACATACATGGGTGAATTGTAATCTTTAAAAATCAAATTATCTATAATTTTATTATTCTATGGTTTATATACATATTGTATCTATTGAAATTATTTCATTTATAGTGCCTACTATATCCATTGAAGCACATACTTGGTTCTAGATGGTAGAAGGTGAATGGAATCGGTATACACGCATATGTTTGCATATCTCTGTATAGCACGAAGTCAACATTTTATTTCGTACATTAGTACTAATCGAAGAGTTACTCTTTATTTTTGTTGTGATTTGTACTTTGTGTTTTAGAGAAAATTCAAGCCATATAGCCCACAGTTCAGAGCAGTAATTGCTGTCGTTGTCTGCGCCAAATGCTTCTTTCTATGATGGCAAAAGAAAGGCAGGACAAGATTTCAGTAGAAACGAGTTACTGTGCTCCCTACATCAATCAAAGCGCAACCCCATGCCAATTCAACTTAAATCCGCAGTCGCCACCCTGCGGCAAAGCAGCAGAAACAACGACTGCGACGACGTGCTTCGCGACGACTTTCAATAGCCGCAGCCAAACATTACACATACTTCGTCCTTCTGCCCACAAGCGCTTCGCGATTTTAGCGATGAGGACGCGCCTGACACTGACTGACTGACGAACCGTAGGATATGTGAGTGTATATTGTATGTGTGTATAGAATACATACACACACACGTATGCCAGTTTATGCATACATATGTGATAGAAGGAAGCCGTCTATCGTACCTCATTTACTCAACCCAGTAAAGGCACAATGTACAACCCACTTGAGATCAGAGCAATGGTGAGGCAAATCCAAGCCATCCAACTCAGAGCAGCAATTTCGCGGCAAAGGCCTATAACATTTCCCTTACCCCATCCGCCCCAGACACCAAACAACCCAAACCCCATTTCTAAACCCTTTGGCTTGCATCATATTGGCACAAAGAAAGGACCCCTTGCTGTCGACGGCCAACGACTCTTCACATCTAGAGACAAAACTTCGCCATATATGGACAAACGACCGAATGCACGGCACCGGCCGTGAGGTGATAGCTCTGGTTGTGCCTGTCTGAGTGCCTCCTCCTTCTGTTTACCATGCCATGTCCAGTTTAAATCGCAGAACTTCCGCTCTCGCGTCCCCACGACAAGGGCGCGACAACAACAGCGCAGCATCAATAGCTTTCGTGACTGCAACAAACTTGATGCCAACTTCGCTGCCGCAGTCTGACTCAAAGTCAGAGCCATTGCCGTAACCGGCGACCATTGTGAACCGTAGAGTTCGACGGCTCCACTCGCTCTTCTTTCCCCCCATCCAATCTCAAAGGGGTGGGCTACTACTCCTTTGAGCAAACACACATCGACTTTGTGTCCAAGTTCTCGCACCAACGTTCGCATCTGTCTGGATTCGCGCTGTTCCCATCGTTCTATGTACGATATTTCACCCTGTCTCTCAATTCTTAGCGACGTCATCGTCGTCGCAGCAAATATCCTAGCTGCGGGCATCTCCATGTGACTTGGACCGAATCTGTGATTGTAAGTTGTGCAACGTCGTTTGGTTGCTTTATGTCCACTTCCACTCACTCCGTTAGTCCGTCCGCCAGACCGTCCAGTGGTCTATGTCCATCAGTCCAATCTCATTTTTAGACATCACTGCAGACTTGAAAATCATTATGGTCGATGTGCATACGTGTATTATCCTTGTTTTGTTGGCAAAGTTATTCGAATCGACATGGCACAGAAGAACTAGTCTGTCATGGAAGATGATATTAAATCGAAATGCTTTTTCAATTATCTCTTTATTACTACAAAACAATAATTAGGTATATAAGAAAGCACTGTCACCTACACTGATTATTAAAAATTGTTTCGTTTGATATTATTCAATTTCGCCTTTTTCCTTTTCCATAAGCAATATCCCTAGTTGGTATGGTTAATGCCCTCTAAGGGCTCTAGTGTGAAGTATTCGCATTAGGACCAATATTTAAGTAAGCAACGTGCACAAGTTTTAAGGACGAGAGTGACAAAATAAAGCCAACGTGTGCACGGTTTATTTGCAAGCGCGGAATTAAGGTTGGGCCTAGTTTTTTCTGACTCGACGACTTATGTATACACTTTTGGGTACCAAAAACTTGGACTTCAATCTTATGATTAGACTAACATCACAGTTTAGGCATTTAAAGGCGTGTAGGGTATACAGTTCGGTTCATATGTTGGTTGACTACACATACTACTCTTATTTCACATAAATAAGATGCCTTGATTTCGCGTTTTTATCTCTTAATCCTTTACCATTTTCAAGATGCGTGCTTCAACCCAGAAAGCATTGATGGGCCCGGTCCCCTAGGCCCACCGGAGTGGCAGCAGCGCGAATAATGATAAAAGTTCTTCTTCTTTGTAGATGTCTGTATGAGTTTAAGTACATATATGTTTGCCGGCGAACGTAAATATAAACATATATGACCATATTAAGTAAGACGCGCAAACCTGAAATGGTTTCGGGTTTAGGGTTGCGGTCGTGGACGTCGGCGAGTATGTATCATCATTGCCTGTGATTACAGGGCTCGCAAAAGGCTGACTGGGAGCGAGTGAGGCCAGGCAAGGCGGTGGGTTGCCGCGCGTATTATGGTCGCTAGTGTTGATGCCGTGTGTCCTTTTGTCCCCAGGACAATAACACTTCCGTGCAGTACATTATCATAAAGGGGTTAAGTCGCTGATTTTCATCGTGTGTGTGCTCATTTAAAAACTTACACATTTCTCGGGCTTGGGGACTTGGCCGGGATGACACAGGATGAGACGTTGGCCTGATGCGAAGGCGTAGACATTCGTGGGATTGTGGGGTTTGGGGGGAACTTAAGGAATCGCGCTGAATTTCACCGCTTTGTTTCCTACCACTCTGGGCACAAAGAGTGGCAGCGGCTCATTATGCGTCCCGATAAGCGATGTGTGCCTCCCATGTGAGCATTTCGCCCCCAGGTTAGTGCAAGTAACGGATGGGCATGGGCTCGAGTGGGTGGATGTTCCGAGTCTCACTCTCTCTCCCTCTCTCACTGCATTATGTTGTCAATGCTGTTCGGAGGCAAAAAGCAACGTGTCGGTTTCGCCTCTATGTCCCTGTCTTAAGCTCCTTGGTTGTCGGTTGTCCGCATTGTTTTGAATTGCGACCCGCGAGCGTTAGCTGCCTTTCAGCAGGGTGGCAACTGGAAGTGATTCTGTCTCGCCAGACTTTGTTGCTGCCATTGCCACCCTTTCTGTTTCTTTTTGCTGTTTTTTTTTTTTGCGAATTTCGCTGCTTTTGGCGCAATTTTTTTCTTTCTTTTCTTTTGGCTCAGATGGACGTTGTCGTTTTTGTAATTCGAGATGTGCCCCCTTGTTCAAGTAGCCGGGGCGCCCGTTCCTCGATGCCTCTGTGCCTCCTCAGCGTGTGCAATCGTCCCTTTGTTTTCGTCATGTTCGCTTTTTCCATTGTTGTTGCGAATGCGAATACATGACTTGATCCTAATTTAACACGTTCGAATAACCTTGAAGCGTTTCTTATTTCGCGCCACCACCGCGACAACCCGTCGTCGCGACGACGACCGTACAGAACAGAAACTGTAAACCAAAGTCTTAGGGGATTGCGCCCGTTCCTCGTTCCGCTACCTCTCCTGCCTATGCCTCTGCCTCTGCCTCTGTCTCTGTTGCTGCTCCTGCTCCATCCCACTCCAGTTCCCAGTCATTGCCGTGTGTTGAATTCAATTAGACGCTACCGACTGACTGGCTAGTCGGTTGGCTGACTAACCGATTCG
This sequence comes from Drosophila paulistorum, assembly GCA_018152135.1. Lineage (NCBI taxonomy): Eukaryota > Metazoa > Arthropoda > Insecta > Diptera > Drosophilidae > Drosophila > Drosophila paulistorum. The sequence goes on from JAECXG010000690.1 coordinate 2,687,989, forward strand.
AGAAGCGAATGGGTTTGACCTCGAACGCAATGTATTTCACTGCCCCTGCTGGGAACAGACGCCTGCTACGCCTCCATAGTATTGGGATTCGTAGGGCTTCATGTGACGATTTTACGATTTTCATAATGTGATTTCGTTTTTCGAAATCCTGCTGACTGTAAAATTACGTAATACCCTTACCTTTATTTTATATACCCACCTTTATTTATACAATATTTTAGACTTTAGAGTTAGAATATAAATCTTATACTCCCTCTTCTAGTTATGATAAATTAAACATAGACCAAACACTTGTATCCATTATATTTCATTGATAAACTATGAAATAAAAAACAAGCTCAAATCCATAGGCTTTATTTGTTCACCAGAGGATTGTAGATTTACCTAGGTGAATTTATGAGATACAAGTATTCAAATTTAAAATGAATTTTCTTCCTAAACTTCGATTGCAGATAGATTGCTAATTTCAGATAGATAAGCCCTACTAACCGAAATGCCACAAAACAAACATTAATTGTTGAGCAGTATGTGCCTTGTATATCTGTGTGTATATTGTATTTCTATGGAGTATCTATGTATGCACATATGTATATGTATGCATGTATGTACATATATGTATTCCTGTGCTCATACAAAGAGCAATGTCAACGACTGTTGTGCAAAGGATAGAAGACATAGTATAGCCAGCAATAATTGTTAGATATGCAAGCGTTAATGGCCATTTCGTTACGCTTCACAGTTTCACCCGCTGCGCCTAATTCCAAGCAATCGCAGGATTCCCTCCTAAGTCTTCCTTGAAAAGGAATAAAGATGAATGACACTAAGGCACAGTGACATTAGGAAACGCACACCCCTACGAGGCAGTTGCTGAATTGCAGGTAAACGCTCAATACGCATAAGAAAAACACAAGACGGATTTAGGAGGAGTGGGATTTACTGCCTTGCCGCAATGTGCAACAACAACAACAGTCAGTATAACAACAAAAACTGACTAGTTCCTGATCCGATTCTTAAAAATATATTTCAATGCATTTTTCTGTGTATATCAGAATATATGCATCTATTTATATGAATATTTAACTCTATTGGTCCATCTATAGACGCAATGGAGAAATTAGCATCTATAATTATTGATCGATTATTTGGAGACCTTTAAATTGGTCTAATAGCTTCAACACGAACCTTAAATTTTTTGAATTTGTTAGTTTGTGCTCCACTAAAATTTCTTCTTCCATTGCCCTAACTATTTCTAAGATTCTCGACTTAATTAGACGGTACATAGCCGTAAAATCGCACCCCAAGCCAAATCAATAAATAACGAGAAAAAACGAAAAAAAAAAAAAAGAAAACGAGTTTTGCCTTATCTCCAGCTGCGTCAGCGATTTCTGACAGCCGTTTAGGGAGGTCTTGGTCCTTGGATTGTGAGTGTGGCATGTTTTTGTAGGTAGATGTTGTCAAAGGTAGCTAGCAAGATCTTCCTTTTGTCTCGTGCTGTGCAATAGTTCTTGCGACACTTCCTGGAATTCTTCTAGCTGTGTGTACCAAGGTAAATCTATTTCGCCCAGGATGTGTCCATCGCGTTTGCATACATTTCATTTCAAAATATTCTATGCCCTAATTAACGATAGCATTAGAATCCTCCATCACATATCAAATGGTTTGAACAGATTTTGAGATATATTCTACTAAAGTTCAACAAGGTGTGAATCAACATGAGACTGATTGTGAAATTTAGATAACTCGCTAATACATTATAGTAATAGAGAAAAGGTCTTTTAAATCTTATAATTAATTAATGTTCACATCTATGGTTTCATTTATAGCCCACACGTCTCGTTTCACCGGATACATTGATACGAAAACGAAAGGGTAATTCATATGAGATGGCTACTCTATTGGCTAGCATGCTTATTGGGGCAGGACATCCAGCTTTGGTTGTATCTGGTGTGGCACGTGAAGAGACTGTCATTAATGATCAACTAGATATTCCCTATCCATTTCCAATTGAGGAAGTTGAAGCTGAAGAGAAAAAACTAGTGGAAGAAAAATCGGGGCAGAAGTATAAGTTGCGTCCACTACCGGACTTGGAAAGTCATTTGGAGGAGGAAATGGCCGAGGTGCACCGGAAAAAGGCTGAAGAACAAAATCTGATTGAAGAGAATATCGTACGAAAGCAAATGGAGGTATGTTTTTGGGTTCACATTTCTCTAAAAGCCAGAAACAGATTTTACCTTAATCTTTTAATCTAACCTGATTAAAAGGATCTGGAATTGCTTGCTGTAGATCGTTATCATTACCGTCGCTCACATGCCTGGGTAGTGATTATAAACAATGCTCCTTGGAGTATAAAACCACGCATTACCTACACAGATGTAAATGGTGACGTTGTCGAAGCGCCTCCTTCAGCCATTTTCATTGAGCCCTCAACTGGGTTTATATGTGAGACTAGCTGTAAGCAATACATTTTAGTTGACAGTGTTTGGAACCAGTACAATTATTACGTTAACAAGCAGACTTATCAGAGAGTTGGCGATTTACGCTGGGATCTTCGGGATACAAAAGATTGGGAGCATTTGTTGCCAGGTGAACCGCCAGAAATGCGCGTCTATAAAAAATCATCAGATGAAAATATTGCTGAAGAGGAGCATGATATAAACGATGAAAAGCATTTGGATGCAATCTGCATCTGGGTTGAAAAACTGCATATTGGTCTTGCTGACTTTGAACAACGATTTCCAAACTCTGCCAAAGAGATTCAGTATAAGGGAGCGATACATGAACGCTTCTCTCCGTATGCCCAGGAAGATGGCAAGGTCATGCAGCTAACTCTTTTCAATGACAACGATTGCAAGAGTCCACGTGTTCGCTACGAGTACTATGAGAATCGTTTCGACCTAATGCGATACCTGAAATACACATATGCCACCGACAAATATGAGGAGATATTCGCCAAAGGAAGGAATGATAGCTTGAAATGTTTGTATACTGCCCAGAAAAATAAATCGTTCCTATTATAAGTGAATATTTTTGTGATTTAGCAATGGAGTACTTCTCGGATCATTCGATGCAACGCATAATGCACTTCTTTTCAAACTCTAGACTGGACTCTTTAGAATCTGTAGAACTTAATCCGGGTGTAACTGTTTTACACTATAAAGGACGCTCTGACAATTGTTGGTACAGGGAGTTTGAGTATAAGCCGGATTCTTCTACGCTTAAGGTGAATACTCTTTGACATTGTGGTTAAATATAAATAACAAATTAATTTCACAGAAAGTTACCGAAAAATTTAATAAAGGACCTTCCTATGATGTGGTGAAAAATGACATAGCCACAAGAACATTTTTATTTCAGCAAAATAAAATTGTATTAAAATTCCACTATACCTTCGGAGCTCTAACTGCAACAACAGTTGAGTTTACTAAACCACCGAAGCCCGATTATGGCAAGGAACTTGTCTATGATGAGAAACTAACCAAAATATATAAAGTAAGATGAAAATCTCAAGCAACTTATCATCCATATATTCTTAATGAAATATATATTTTTGCCAGGCAAATCCATTAGATCCACATCGCACGAATTTGGAATTGTATAGATTGCTCTTAGTCCAACTTCAACAGGAGGATAGGGTGTGCAAGCAATTTGAAAAGATTCATGAGGATATAAATAATATTCTTGATTTGCGAAGGACTGAAAAAAGTGAACCTAAGGTGGGTACCAATTGTTTGGTTGTAAATCCAATGCATGCTTAATTTCTCTTACATTTTAGTTAAAATTCCGAATCTTTGATCCTCTGCGTAATGGAGCTGCCAGAGCCATTCGAATGAAACAGGTCGGTACATCTTTTAATCACTTTTTGCATAGCTCTAAAGTTCCAGTTTGCAGTTTGAAGAGGAAGAAGAGCACAAACGAGAGCTTGCTAGTAAGCCAGCTGATTTCTTGGCTCCATATCTCATTCCCTATAAGCATCAAGAGGAACTGACACCCGAGCAATCCCTGTACGCTTATAATGAATGCTTAAATGACTTGAAAACCAGATTTGTTAATTTACTAAATAATCTGCAGAGACAATACGAGGATGTGAGTTGGAGGTTCTTTTTGCTTAATTTTACAACATATTATATATATATGTTTTATTTTGCAGTTGACCAGCGAATCAAAATCTCTTACTAGATTCCTTAATAAATTTGAAAATCAATTCAACAACTACGATTATAGGAGACTCGTTCAACAGGCAAAGGCTTTGGAATTAAATAAACGCATGGTACAACAACGTTTGACCTTAACACACGAGGAATCCCAAAAGAAATATGAAGAAGTCAAAGCATCCTTACTCAAGGATGCTCGTCTGAATTTAAAAACCGATGAAATGAAGAACTCGGAGGAATCAAAATAAGTTAAAGCTTAAATATTATCTATAAACGAGTAAGATTAAAAATAACGAAATGATTAAAAACGATTTACGACTTGTTTACTTAAAGACAAACTGGCCTAGTAACTTCTCACAGAGTTTATTGATATAAAATAATTGAATTAAAGGTAAAAAGTCGAGCAACCCTAAAATTCATCCTGTGAGATAGTTTTAGTTGGAGAGAAAAATCTGAATCCTAGGGAAACAAATGATAAGCTCTTTCAATATTTTCCCATACTATGATTGCAAAATTTAAGATTCAGGTTTGTCTATTGAGTGGCTACACTTATTCACTTGGTTGGCTTAAGCAAAAAGCATTTTTTTGCAGCTAAAATATTTATAAAATTTACAAAAAATAAAAATTAAAATTCATTAAGTATACACACATTGTACATATGTATGTATGTATGTACATACATAAGTATGTGATGGACGGTGGAGGACCAACGAAAGGCTATCAATGAAGACTACTGACGCAGATGCTTAGAAGGAGTAGAGTCCGGGAGCGATGGCGATGGCGAAGGCGAAGGTCTACAGACGTTAACGAACACTCACTTGGTGGGGGTTGAAGAAAGTATGTTCAAGGGGGATTCTAAAATGTGAATGCCAATTTCATGGCCTAGCATCACACAAGCCACGCGGACAACATCGCAATGGTCGTGGTTCGTGGTAGGTGGTGGATGGGTGGAGTAGGATGGAGGTAGGTTGATGTGGGATGCTTAATGTTGGTTGTGGAAGGAGGGCAAATTCGTTTCGAAAAGTGACCGTCTGAAAATTGGACAAAGTGGCTGCCGTGGCCGTGTATGTTCCTGAGCCCAAGGCATACAATAAGGCACACAAACATATCCAGAGGCCCTAACCCACACACACACACACACATGTTTCTATATATGTGTTTGTATGTATTGTATGTACACCCCCACACACACAAGCACGTGTATGCACGCCCGTCTGGGCTAGGCGGCTGTCCATTTAGCGCGATACTCATACTATCAGAACGCGCTCACACAATCTGCCTCGTCCTACGCACACACACACGCTAACACAGAGAAATGCTGCCCATGTCCTGCCATCTCCCCATCGCTTGGCGGCAGAATTGGGTTGGTCCCTTGAAAGAATCGTCCTAAGATGAAAGTGCTGTCCCTTGTCCGCCATCCGTCCGTTAGCATCGCTGAAAATTTGCTCGTGGCATGAACACATGTGGCGTAATTTCGTCGCAGATTTTGTTCGCTAACTGGACAAGAAGATTTTGTACACTGAGCAAAATTGTTTATATCAATGGAAAATATTAATAATATGAAATTAAAGAAACACATCTTTTAATCTAAATACCTGCATATGTACTTAAACTTGTGTGTAAACTATTAATACCATAATATTAAGATTTGGATATTTAAATATATGTACATATGTATGTATGTATGTGTCTTTTTGCTCTCTTGGAACGCTTTAAGAATCTCACGTTACACATTGAGGAAGTCTATATGAATAGTCTATTTTTTGATATTATTTCTCAGCTTTGAGTTAAGTCAATTGTCAGTGTAAGTTTTCAGCATCCTGGACGCGCGACCCTCTAAACAGCAACTTGTCGTTGTTGTTGTTGTTGTTGCTGTTTTTCCTTTTTGGCAAGGAATGGGCCACGACGTCGCCCACGTTTGGTGTGGTCTTCTGTCTCTTTCTCTGTCTCGTCCTCGGCCTCGACCATTGCCCGGCTTGGCGTAAGTACAGTTGTGCAAATACACTAGCGGACAGCGTCGCGGCCCAAGAATTTGTATTTTATCAGCATCATTCGCATCGCGTAGTCAAGGACTCCCAATATTTACGCGAAAAGTACACACACACATGTAGACTTAGGTATTTGTGTGTGTGTGTGTGGGCTCTTGTCGTAGCAAATGGGATATGTGACGGTGGCGGGAGACATGTGAGGGTTTCGCAGGCCGGTTTGGATATGGGTTGGCGATTGTGCTCATGTGTGTATTTTCGTGTGTGTGTGAGCAACCGTATTGGGGGTGGCAAGTGGTATGAGGATGAGGGTTATTGTGCGATCCTTTCATTTTAGTCCTAAATGTCCTTCTTTCAATATTTCAAACGTGCTTCGTGACGCGTCCATTCTGTAGTATGGGTGATATAGGATGGGTGACTTGGCTTGGCTTGGCATGGCTTGGAGGTGGGCCCTTGTCGCCAGGGCCAACGCTATCACCGTCGTCGTGGTCCGCGCTGTTTTTGTTATTGTTTGCTGCTGCTTCTGATGCTGCTGCCATTGCCTTCGCTGCTGACGTGTTGTCGCGACTCGGTAAGCTGAGCGGCGCGGCGGCGGCAGCAGCAGTGGACAGACGTTTTGAGAAAAAGGGCGTTGTGTGCTTGCTTGGACTAGAGATTGGTGGCGGGGAGGGGGAAAACTTTTATCACGGCGCATTTATTTTTCTATTCCACTTATAATATATGCCAGAAACAGGATACACACTCACATGAGCATATATTGGATATTTATTTTGTATTCGAACGCGCGGCTACGGACAGCGAACGTGTCAGCATCAGCGGTCTAGCTGGGCCGGACGGTTAAGTGGGGGTCCCAGGTCTGCCTTTTTAGATGCATACATACACACATGTATATATAATATGTACAAAGATGTGTTTTTGGGGTGTGGGTGTATGTGTATGTCTTTTGTAAGTATCGGCCCTTCGTTTTGCCCTGGACAAAGCGACGGACACTGAAAAATGGCGTGAATTCACTTGGGTGATTTGCGCGACGTCGTGCCCGACATACACATGCGGTGATGAAAGAAAGTTATTTCTTTCTACTTTTTTTCATCCACTCCTATTACAACATATATGTATACATACATACACATACCTATTGGGGGACAAAATAAGAAATGTCCCGAAGAAATCAGTCTTTTGCGACTCCAAGTTAATCAAGTTTATTTCTGGGCTTTCTTAAAGTCCATGTCAAATAGGATTGTCCTGAAAAATTTCCAATTAAATCATGAAAATTTTTGCGACATCACCTTGCATAGTTTTTACTGTACCAATGGTTTTGAGATAACTCTTCATAAATATCAACAATAGAATTAATGTATAGGTATGTATATAATAAATTTCTTTAATGCAATGATTTCGGGTTATAGTCTAAAGACACCGCTATAGCTATCTAATTTAATGTAATTCATGTAATTCAATATGTAATTCAACCACATTTATCGAACATTAAAGTCACTGAGACTAGAAAAATGTAGCAGGCTAAAACCAAATTTAAAGATTAAACACCTTCAAACGGTGATTTTATTTACTCATCTTGCGGGAAAAAGATGTGTTCGACCTCAAAAAAACATGGCATCCGGGTCGAAATGTTCAATACTAGCCCAAGGATAATAGTAAAACTAGAAAAAAAATAAGTATTACATATAAATGTGCACCTGTAGTGATGCTGCTGGGTTGAATGTTGTTTGATGGTTGTCGTTAAAAGCATTTCCATCAAGTGGCAAATCGCTGACGTGCAAGCCGACGCCTCTTCCGCGTTCTAAGACTCAGTTTATGGCTCTAATTGCCCCCATCGTGGCCAAGCTCCAGTCCCGGTAACTGCTTATCTGTGCCCAGTTGATATGTTGATGATGTGTTTACTGCAGCATAAAGTCCCTTTTACGGCCCATTTTATTTATATCCGAGCAGTGAGTTTTGCCATGGGCCTGTCCTGCCGTCAATAAATTTTTATTAGCCATGAAGCGGTCGGACTTGCTCCTTAAGATGGCCAAGATGCCAAGTAAACTGATTTCGATGCTTTATTACACTTATTGTGGTCATTCTCATGTAATTCGCGTTTTATTTTGCACCCATTGGACGCAAGCAAATTAGTTTTCAATTTGTCACATTTTATTAAATAAATTAACGGCTTTTATTCATTATTTAATGCTAGAATTTAGATAACTCTCTGGATTTGTACACTTAACAGGTTAAACCAATCCGTTGTCATTACTTATTCTACTTCATTGGATCAGTTAAAAACTAGTTCTTTTGGTAAATATCTGAACAGTAATTTTAAAACTTAAGTTAAGAAAGTTAAGTAATATATAAATCAGCTGAGCCAGACGATGAGGCCTTTCCTTTCTATCTATCTCGACATCGTTAAGAGATTTAAAGGTAGTGGGTAAATTTAAAAAACAATTAGGAGCAATCTATGGATCTAAATCAAACGACTATATTAAATGTCTCCCATTGGATTAGAAAACTATATTATTTTATCAATAACCTTGTTGTTTTTCAGACACATATCTGAATTTAGCATAGTTTTACTTATATATTATTGCTCTAGCTCAAGCATTCCCCATAAATGACAATAAATCAAAATGACATGCCTTTATTTAATTATAATAATCGCATCGGGGAGGGAGGGACACAAATTAGCTCAATTCTCTAGTTTATGAATTAGTCGTCCAAATCTGTGTTATTATTAAGGTTCAATAACATTCAACTTGATTATAATGTAGTGTGTATAAAGAAACCATTATCATGTTTTATGTATGTACTTATGTTTAGCACATAATGATTCTTATTATATACTGTAAAGGTGTGCGTTTTGTTGCATTGACATTGACTTTCATCTCATTATAATGTCAACAAATGCTTATTTACCATTGCATTTCCAGAGACGCATGTGAAGTAGCCGAGAAATGGCATGAGGGACTGAGGGGGTCGCTTTCAGTGGAGGTTGTGTGCGTTGGGCTGTATGTTAGCAGTTCAAATGGGCAATGGCCACAGGCTTTGGACCAAACAACTTGTTTCCTAATTTAATGATAATGAGCTATTTATGGCCAAGTACATTGGCCTTGGTTTATGTGGCCTAGCCATAGCGAGGGGCAGAGAAAGTGTTATTATTAAAGTATTCGTAAGATAATATGAATATGTGTGTGATATGTTTAAGTATGCAGAATAATGCAGCAATCAAATTGATACAATAAATGCCTTTATAATTACCTACTTATTGTGTGTACTTATGTGTACACAAACACACACATTCTTATTTATATGCATCTATCACTTTCACTTGCTTTGTGCATCTACAACTACCTAAATATACAAATGTTTTCTTACGTATCTTTTAATGTTGCATTATAATTATATAAGGAAACTTGATTTAATATTATCCCATTACATTGCACATTGATTTTGAGAAGAAACTCACAGGAATTTTCCCAAAATGGCCTTCAAGGAAGACAGATCTACATTTCTTTTACATGTTTATCCTGTCCATGTTTTTACAAATTTTTAATGTAGGTACTCTAAGTATTTGGCTTTAATTAGACATTAAACGATTAAAAGTTAACCATAACTAGCACTCTAATTAACAAGAAGAGGGAACTAAAACAAGAATTCGCAGGAAATTTCGGATAATGATACAATAAACCTATATAATAATGTTAGGCCGACTAATATATATTCACAAAAACTAATTGATATTCAATAAATAATCTTTAATCCCTTGTGTTGTTAAAACTAATCCAACCAAGCCCAATACTTTCAAGTTAAATTGGATCCCCTCGGCGTGCTAAATTGTGTACAAAAACAATGTGAGGCCTTTATAACCTGAACAATGGATCCATAGGTCGTTTTAACATAAACTTTCTTACTTATAAAATATTAAACAACTTTTATAGAAATAAGCCAACTAAAGTTGTTCTAGTAAGCTTCGATTATGAAGGTTTTAAAACGCTCAGTGACTTCACAGGAATAAATAAATTTGGATATACATATGCAGCAGAAGGTGTGTAAGTAAAAATCTCCCTCTATAGCGGCTCTAGTAGTCTACTAGTAAACCTAATATCCTGAGATTGTACCCTTTTACCATATCCTTTAATAAGGATTTGATCTATCATTTCGAGTTATGCTGAGCATTGATTTTTCATTGATTTTAATTTTAAGATTTTGATATAAGTCTAGGAGATTTACTTTATTATGTCGGAAAATGTACACACACATGTACATACATTTAATAAACAGCCGTTTTTATATTCAATTTTTAGTTTTTAATTTTGATAAACCTTTTTGCTCTTATCTAGAATTTAGGCTGCGCCTAAAATAGAATTAAAAATTTAAATCATTAGAAAGTTCACAAAACAATTTGGAAAACAATTGACAATCCTACATCTGCTTTCTTTAAGTCAAGAACATCGGATTATGACTAGAATGTGTGTAAGTCTAATTCTGTAAAACAGAAACATCTTTAACTCGAATGAGACTTACGGGTTAGTGGCATGTAATGGTCAAATATGAAACTTCTATAATTCTGATTGAAGGTAAAATAAAATAAAATATTTATATGAATATGTTTCAAGCAGAATGCCGCAATCTTAATTTATTTTTTAGACTGGCGAGCGGCTTTTATAGATTAAGTAACTTTTCGGGTTGAAATAGAATTATACATATGTATGTATGTGTACATTTAGCACATGCATGCAAAAATATGAATACATAAGTTTATTAATTCTTACATACATACATATGTATGTATGTCTGTATGTATTGTTGCAGTATATGTGCACTCAAGTTATATTGCATCTTAGCACAAACATCTAAACGTTTATGCAAATACATACATACATACATATATCTACGCATAGAAATGACTAGAAATATCCTTATGTACAAGGATACATGTATATATAGTGAGTATTTCTATTCCTTAAATTTAAGTGTGTATACTTTTAGATATTCATATACAATATGCATATTCCAGCGGACACGTAAGTTTGAGTGTGTGTGTATGTGTGTATTCTCGTTCTAATTCTAATGTCCAGCTTCTGAAAGTTTTCGGAACTCTTACATATGTACATCCACAGATGTATGCATGTATGTTTGTCCATATATATACATACAGAAAGTCGACTGCTTGCTCTTGGCCTGGGCAGGTGGCTAGAATGCAGTCTTGATACATGAGCAACCGAGCAACGTCGAGCAGTCGTTGAGGCACAAAATCTGATGTGGCTGCTTCTACGTTGTCCTTATTGCTGCAAGGACTCCTGCTCCTTTCTAGCCTGGCATAAAACTCTCGGCCTCGGCAAGTTTATTGTGCAAAGTACATACAAATGTACATCTGTATGTATCTTCACTTGGGATGTATGTGCATTCATACAAACCAACATACTTAGTTTTATATATAGAATGGGTGGGCTTTGCATCATTGGCTGTCCACCTTCACGGAGGTTCAAGAGTGACCGAAATCAACGTGAAGATGCTGCACAGTGGAGTGAAGCATATAAGACTTCAAGACTCCATATTCACTTATAATATCATCTTGAATGTTATGGAATATTTCGAATATATTTTAACAGATGAAATTTCTTAAATCACCTGGACACTGGGAAAAGAAATTTGTTAATTTATCAAAACGGTTTTCCAGCTACTTTTAATTTCTACTTACTGTACAGTATTCCATAGAATACTGTTTCAAAATTGGAGTTACTTATGACCAATACATTTGTATCTGCAACTGATAAATTATTATTTCACATTTGCATAGAAGATTTTGGCCACTGTCGTCTTCATACATATGTATATATATATTATATACTAAAGACAAACGTACATATATGCAAATGAAAACTACCCGATGATTTTCAAGCAGCCAAAAAGAAGAGGACAGTGCAGGCCCAAAGGACGTACAGTCTTTTACGGTCTTGGTCAACTGCGGCGTCGGCGGCATTCGTGAAATCGCCAACTTTCTTATATACAGGCGCAGAACACTTTTGTTGCCGCAAACCATCTACCCCATCTGGCCCCATCTTCACCCCTTTCTTTTTAGCCCTTTCTCTCTTTCTCTTCAATTGCATGTATGCTTGCTTGTGTATTAATTTACCCACCCACTCGCACTCGGACACGCACACGCATACGCCGGACACTGGACGTTATGTGCAAGCTGGGCATAACAACTTGAAAAGTCGAATTTTCACAGACCCATCCCGACGTCTCGCGCAGTTACCCTATCCGTAGCTCTAGTTCCGTAGCTTCTACTGCTGCTGCTTCGGCACTCAGTCTCAACCTCAAACTTTACTCACGAAACGACGACTACGACGACGACGACGACGATGATGATGATGACGACGACGACGATGGCGATGGCGACGCAGCGAAACGTGACCTAGCCTGGTTAGTACGTAGCCCATATTGCCTCCATCTCCAGTCGACCAGTGGAGAACCCTTCCACCGTTAGCTACTCAGCGCCCCTCCCAACGGCAAACTCCTGCCTTGCCACTAACACCGAGCATCGAGCATCGGGAACCGGGCACCGGGCACTGGGCACCAAGCTACGAACCCATCATCCTCATCAGTGTTAGCCATTGCCGGCGATGTAGCAAGCAAGCAATCGCAAGCCGTATGCAAACAATATTTTACATAGCTACAGTCTGGAGGTTCTTGCTTCTCTCCTTCGGTGAGCTTCCTTCGTACTCTCGTCTATGTCAGAGCCTTCTTGCCGCATGGAGGTCCTTTGCTTCTTCTTCTTGCATCCTGTGCGATGTCCGAGCATGTATACACACACACATACAATCAAAGTCGAGCACACACATACCATTGAGATACGTATATGGCGATGTTTGTGTTTGTGTAAATGTCCGCATCTAAATTCGCATACACAGCAGCGGTCAACTATGGAAATTATCGATCGACTTGGTGTCAGGTGGCCGGGCGATGGATGTGGTGGCAGAAAAGGCAGAAGTAGCAGCAGCATGATGGACACGCGGCTGGACAGGACGAGTCGCTGCTTGCTGCTCGCTGCTCGAGTCCGAGGGTCTTGTATGCCAACGAACTGGCATTGCCCGCAATGGATTTCGGGGGCGGCGGCATCTGCTAAGGCGGACATGGGCGCAGCGCCTCAATATTGAGAAGATGTAGTAGGGTACCATGGGCAGGGGGTTGGGAGTTAGGTAAGGCGAGGCAGGTCATCACAAACGACAGCCTGCTACAAGAAACATTGGCGACGACGACCGCTTGTGTGGCATATACAGAGTCGGTGGCTTAGTTGAGTTGGGGCTAAGGCTATGCGACACACTGACGGTGGTAATGTTTTGGTGAAGAGCCCCCGAGAATAAGTTGGCATCAACGTTAGCGACAACGAAATACCACTGCCATCTCATTCGCCTCCATTCCCTTTACCATCTTTTCGAACATTACAGACTGGCTCTGGCGGACGACGACTGAGATGACGATGACCAAAAGGAATGGGGGAGCTACTCTGCATTTGTGAAGCATTCAGCGGAAATATTCATCCTGGCTCGTCTTTTCAGCCATCGCCATCCAGTAGCCCAAGCATTCTAGTTTAACCACCCAACCCCATTCTTCAGTCCACCACATTTACACACACACACACACACACACACACACACAGGCACACATCAAAAAGTTGTTGGTCGAATGAGTGAGCGGGTTGGTATGTCGTCGTTTCTGAACGTCCGCGGCAAACACAATGGGGGGATGTCGAGCAAAAGAGAAACGGGAGATGTATCAACGGCGGAGGCCAGAAATTGCTTATGCGACATCCACATCCAACTCTCTAGCAGCTATCGCCTGCAGTATTAGTTATGGCAGACCAGCAAAGGCAAAGCCAAAGCCAAAGATGTTCGTCCAGACGGCAGGCTTACTGGACGTATAGAGGTCCAGGAGACCAAAGTCCGAGAGCTGGAATATGTATATTCAAAAGTGTGTGTCTGTGAGTGTGTGAATAGGAAAGAGGGAATGGGAATGGAGATGGGGATTTTAGGGTGTATATGTGTGTTGATTTCCATCAAGTGGGAGCTAGAAGCTGGGGAAGATGAATGAGATGTGAACGAATGTTCGTTAGTTGGGCAGCATTCGTCGTTGTGGTAAAATTCAGCTCCGTTAAGTTGAAAGTCGCTGTTTCCGACAACTTGATCTGGGCATGTTCTCAAGTTAAAAACACAGAAACGTCGTTCGTGGCGAATCACAGAAGAGCAGAAATGGCAACGCCGCCGAGGCACTAAGCTCCCCTTTTGGCTGGTCAGGACGATACAGCGAACAGGACAGAACTAACATATACAAACTGCGGTGGAGCGGGTCGAAGGTGGTCAAAGGATGGAAGGTGGAAGGACGTGTGCTGGCTGCTCAACGAAGCATTAACTTGGCCGTCAGATGTTGTGATAGAGCGATGCAGCCTCAACGCTTTTTGCCCGCCTGTTTGGGCCTTACATTTTATTTTTGTCTTTGCTCCGTTGAGTCCAAGGCGATGTCTACGTATTTGGTTTTGCTAGTTGGTCAGTCGACTGTGCCATGCTGGCATTCGCTTCACTGCTGATTGTGAGTACCTTCTAGTTCCTATTGCTGCAGCTATCCGGAGGTTATTGAATTGCGAATGCTAAATGCTCTGCGTTCCTTTTTCCATGCCCCCTTGCCCTGCGTGCCCCCCGTGTCTAGCACGGCAGTATCAAGGTTCACTGGACTCGGAATTAAATTTTAAATTGGCATAAGAAATGCAATTATTCGAATTTGTACTCCTCTAGCATTCGCGGTGGATTCGATTGCCAATTAGTTATTGCAAATCCAAGTGCCTCGAAAGCGGATTGCGATATACGATGTATGTATGTATGCATCTAGATGGCACAGACCATCATCGGGGTGTCAATGCCTTAGTCCTTGAGATTATTGGTTAAATATATTTTATATTTTTTCTGCTTCTGCTTTTCATGCTCATCGTCCAAAGCAAAGAAGTAGGTAGACGTCTGGGCTTGGTCATCATCATCCTGGGCTTAACCTAGTCCTGGACTCATCGTCCAACAAGTGGCTCATAAAAATACATCCAAACATACGGTCGGACATAATAATTTATGCGCTTTGCTACACTTTCTGTTGCCTTCTGCTGCCTGCTTTATTTTTATTCTTATTCTTTCTGTGTGTGCTTATACGATATGTTTACTTTTTCTTTGCCAGTCAAGGCGAGTGGCACAGACAAAGATGGTGGCAGGGACGGGAGCAGGGAGAGAGAACACCCGGTGACAGAGGAAACTGAGAAACACTTTCCAGAAATATCGCTAGGGCAGAAGCAGTACTTAAAGGCAAAGCATAAAATATTTATTCGTCCATTCTACATTTCATTCATGAACTCTTACTATTTCTGGTCGCACATGAACTTGGGGCAGGAATAGCAACCAATGGGCTGGGGAGGAAGGGGGGCACCACTACTAAACACCCGACTGACATCCGACCCCGACTGCCGCAGACTTCGTTTCTTTTTTTCCCATGTATGTTTGTTTTTCCAAATGCTCTTCTTCTTTGTGCTCTCTTTTTTTTATTTTGTGCTACACTCAAAGTTACAACTTAACTGTTATTTTATTACAACATTTAATAAAAATCAACAAGTGCATGAGTCTGCTAGAAAGGAGTGCGCTACTGGTTCTACCAACTCCGTGTGCCCCGTGAGTCCCGTGTGCCCTGTGAGCCCTCTGAGCCCAGTCCCTGCCCCTGCAGTTCAGGTCCTGCTGTAGCTGCAGACGGTGCTTGAACAAATGGAGCGTGATTTTGTGGCTCCATCAAGTTCATATTAAGTGTCGGTATTAAAATAAAAATGCTTGTTATTTGTCTTGCCTTTTTATTTAGTTGCTGTTGCCCATCTTTTTTATTGCATCCAATATAAGACGGCATAGAGATGAGCGTTAAATTGAACCGGGGGAGGATGGTGGTGCCGGGAATAGGAATGGGGCTGCTGATGATGATGATGATGGTATGCGAATGTGCATGGATACTGGTTATTGAACAGGAGGAGCTCTTGCACGGGAGCTTCAGTGTCAAATCAAGCGTGATCTGATTACCCTACAGGCCCCTCAGGAAGCGACAAAATATCAAATTTCGTTTAAAACCAGCATTGTCTGCTAATTTTGGGCTTAAGTTTTCATCGTCGACCGTAACGGTACTCAGCTCTGTTGTCATTCAGCAAATTCGCTGAACACAGTATTTGGTTACAGGTGGCGGACCTCCAACGAGACATCAGCCCTGCCAAACTGGTAAGATTCATAATTAGCATCTTTGAAATCTTTGGTACTTACATTCCACAATTAAATCTGTTTTCATTCCTGTTTAAAGAACATAGAATACATTTCTGCGATTTCAATCCAATTAAGCTATAGAACTATATCTTCAGTTTAACGTATAAATTGAACAAGGAAATATTCAATTTAATAACAATCACTTACAAATAAAATGTAAGTTTTAGTCTAAAGATAATTCTGACTTCTCGACCTATGGTTTCCATTTAGATTATTTAACATAGCAGATCTGATAATGAAATTCGGCACAAAATACATAAAATAGATTTATGTAGTTTCAAGCCTGTAAGAAACAAAAGAATGATTGGCCTTAGTCTCTATATTCGACTAATTATTTCTATGATTGGCTTTGAGACACTTTCCGACTCAATCACAGAATGCCTACATCCTAAATCCCAGCTACATTGCTGACCAAAGTTAATAAAACCTTTTTCTGATATGCAAATCATAGATATGCAAATTATTTTGCAGTAATACCCAAATTACGTACAACCTACGAATCTAATAAGACATAATATAATAATTTTAAGAATTCATTGAAAAGTTAATAAAACTTTAATTATTACAGTGCTGACAATGTTTTCGGTCTGTTTTTTCATCTCTTACTATAACTGTTTTCACCTTAGCTCTAATAGTATATACTTATGTATATAAATATGTAATTCAATTCGAAAACACCATGCAAAGCTCCAGGCGAACACATAACTAAGAATAGTGTACTTGTATGTATGTATGTATTGGGATTTATCGTTTCCTAACAATGAAACATAAATGGAATACAAATTTCAAGTGACACAAAAGTTCTCTTATTTTAAACACTCTCCTTCTCAGTTATCCGTTATACTTATTGTAATTATTAATTCAGTGGGTGTCACTCTAAAGTTTCTTTTTATTAAATTATGTGAATGCATTTAGCTCTAATGAGAAAAAGTTAGCAACAGGTAAATAACATCAAAACTCTCAGTATTTATTTTATAATAATTTTCAGCCTAATCACACTTATCGTTTAGTTGTGTAATAGACACAAACTCCTTATGTACAAATGTATACAGAATCAATATGACTTTCACTATTTATATTTCTTCTTCTACAAAAGCCCTGAAAAAGTTTACTCCATAAAAGTAAAGCACAGAAAAAAAAAATCACATCAAATAAAGCAAAGCATACAAAAAGAATTCTTTTAAGTAGTCTGACACTGACCTAGCCTAATGTCTTTCATGTTGGGGTATATAAAAGAAATGAAATAAAAACTCTGAATGTGGCACAACATCCTGGCATCCTGACACACACACCAGCACACACTCGCACACAGTAATATATACTTATGTACATACATAAATACATACATACATATGTATGTATGTTATAGATTCATAAGTATGCAGGCAACACATAAAAATTTAATACCCATTGAACTTATATCCCCCCACAAATGTAGATATATATGTATGTACATATATACTAGACAGATACATACATACATACGTATTTGTGAGTGTGAGTTTGTGTTTATGTAGTTTGTTGTTTGGAATTGGGTTCGAAACTTATGAATGCCAACTCGAAGGACAAACAAACGCATCGTTACCTACTTATTAACGTCTTCGATGTTGGTTAATATATTAGTAAGGCAAAAGACCGATTGGCAAAAGTGTTCGCATTAATGGGGAGAAATACATGAATACACTCAATAGAAGGGGAATTGAAATCCATCCAAGTCTGGGTGTCTGTGTGTGTGTGTGTGCTTGGATTAGCATCAGCGTACATTAGTGTTACAATGCTTGGTGATTTGTTTGAAACACAGTCTATATGTGTACATATGTATGTATGTATGTATGGATGTACACATACATAAATATATGCAGTGATATGTGTGAGAAAGACCATTGAACTGCTGGTCAGAACTTGTGAATTGAATATAAAAACAAACATAAAACTTTGATGCCATCTTCTGGCCACTCGGCAAGTGGATGTACCCATGTACATATGTATGTAAGTATAAATATGCTGACGCCCCTTCCAGTAAACTTGCATGGTCATTCGACCGGCATTGAGTCACCTAAAAGAATAAAGCCGGTTATGTCTAGCCCAACTTCAATGGCCAACAAGCAAAAGAGTACCCAAAACCCAATGCCTGTATGCGATATATGTATGTATATATATATATATATATATGTTTGTATATATATATATAAGTTTTTATATAGAGAAAGTCTGCACAAAAAAAAGTGCAAACAAAAATAAAAAAACATAGAGAAAAAGAAAAGGAAACGCTCACACATAAACACAGGCGTAGAAAAAAAATTGTTCTTCTGATTCAAGGACGTGAATCACATTATTTTTCCAGCAGGACAAAACTCACACAGACACTAGCAGTGGGTTACATAAAGGTACTCCTATCCTGTCCAGTTCTGTTTAGTCCTGTCCCAGTTCCCATTCCCCCAATCGAGGCACGATTTTGTGGTCTTTTGCTTGCTGCTTGCTTTCGTCTCACTCCGAAGCAATAATTTAAATCCAACATTTTTATTGCTACACATAGGTACATACATACATAGATATATGTGCATATATAGATACATACATTCATACATACATTCACACGCGAGCTCCATGCACATAGAGAGGAAAAAAACTTTCGATTTCGTTCAATTGGACTTTGAACTTAAAAATAATAATAAACAGTAAGAAAAAAAAGGGTAAAAAAGAAATGGCAAGAGTAAAAAGTTGAATAAAAACGCTTTTCTCTTTTCCTTTGCTCTTTGTTTTCTTTACAATTCTATGTAATACTGAATGTAGCCTAAGAGTTAGCCAAAGGGGGAGGTAAAACTAAAGTCGAGGGCAAGGTCATGAACTGAAAACAATTTCATATACATATGAAATTGCTCTATGTGAATGTATATATATGTATATGTTAAATATTAATGTAAATACCAACAAATACATATGTGGAACTCTATAAGGCACCAGAGGAAAGAAAGTACCTAGGTGGTGAATTAAATTATATTTCAATCAAATCCCCGATTATCGATGAAAGCTATCACACTGACAAATGAAGTGATTAAGTCGTTAACACATCTGCAAAACGATATTCTCACTGAATAAATTAAATTACAAAGTACTTTTCAATCATTAGTTCGGCAATAACCTGCCATAAACGAAGGTAGATACACGTTTCTAAATATATTTAAGCACACGATACTTTTTTTCACACAATATCCATTCTGACAAGTCGCTGATTGCTGGAGGGTAAAAGCGAAAGTAACTTTTTTTATTACAATTTTACGAGCTTAGACCAGTCGATAAATGCCCAACAAGTTCAGGGCTGTCCATTGACAGTAGAGCGGGATACTTTTTACGATTTGATTTACTGTAAAAATCCCTTTTTGCAGGACATAAACTGCATACTTATGAGTAAACTCTAGACAAGTTTCCGGCATTGTCTATCGAGTTTGTTATATTGATATAGTTTTAGTATTAGTTTCAATTTATGATAGTAAGAACTTATGATTGATTAGATATCGGGTATAAGTTTGGAATCATACAATAGAAATAATTTTCGTTACTTTTTGTAAAAGAACTGCATGAGCAAGGAATGTGTGTGTGTGTATGTGGTAAAACTTAAATTCGCGCTCTCGACGCATAGTTGGATATTTTCGCTGGACATTGAGCGTTTTTTCTTTACTTTACAGCCAACACACATTATGACGAGCAAGACACATGCGCAGACCTTTAGGTTTTGCTAAGAAAGGACCAAAACGTATTCTTCGAACAAGTGCAAAAGACCAAGGGTCAAGTGAATTATAGGCTTTGCTTATCCTCTGCTCTTTTTTCTTAATCCATGGATTATTATTATTAAATTTTGAAGCTAGATCTACATTTACCTAGCGCAAAAATGAATTTTTTTAAAAAGTGTTGCCTACTTATGTGGGCTTTTTTTAAGAGTAATTAAAAATGATTAAACGAAACTGATACTAAGAACCGATTGGATTTATTAGTTCAGTTTAGCATGCGATATTCCAGAACATCCATCTTTCTATTATACTATAGCTTTAAGTCATATGTTTGCAAATGACGTGTCAATTGACTTACCTGATTGCTGTGAGTCAAACATACGTAGGTACATATGTAGTTTGCTTTTGAGCATTCAACAATGAAAGTGTCCAGAGGCATACCACGGGATTTGGAGTTTTCAACTGCATTGGGTGGGATGGTGGGGTGGTATGAACCCTGCTGCGATAATTTTAATGGCAATGACATTGACCCTTATTTACCGATTTGGCAGTGAAATCAAACACAACATTAGGTTAAGGGTCACTTGCAGCGTCATTCACAAAGTTAGGCATATGAAAGGCATATATGTAGCTATTAATGTACATACTTAACTGTATATACATATAAGTATATACAACACACCTATACATATATACACATACATGTATGTGGGTTT
This sequence comes from Drosophila paulistorum, assembly GCA_018152135.1. Taxonomy (NCBI): domain Eukaryota; kingdom Metazoa; phylum Arthropoda; class Insecta; order Diptera; family Drosophilidae; genus Drosophila; species Drosophila paulistorum. The sequence continues at coordinate 2,708,891 of JAECXG010000690.1, forward strand.
GTCTACGTTCAAGACTATGTACATTAGGGTCTCTTTAAGCATATGTTTGCTTGCACAAGTTGTTATAAATATGTATAGGTTCAGTATGTGCACATAAGCACATACATATATGTACATACTCTTGCCGTATGTATATGGCTAGACGTTATAATGTGCATTATAATTATTTATGCATGTATATGGTTATAATTACATATAGACATGTGTGCGTGTGTTTGCACGTGAGCAAGCCATGTTTGTCGGTTTCTGCTCATAAATACAGTCGGCGAACACATTGGAACACAACAAATTAGGCCAAACCAAAGCGCATTTAATGATAATGAGCTGCATCTGAATGCATTTAACCTGGTCCCCTCCTTAGCTACAGTTTGGTCCCATATGTAAGTATATATGAATTAATGTATTTATGTAAGTATTTTGTATGTACATAGACACATTAATTATACATATGTACATGTTGGGATAGTATGTCCAGTGTGTTTATGTACATAACTTCATATACAAACTTTTATATACATATACATATATGGACACTAATTAGGTATGTTCTACATAAGTTTATATGATTTGAAGCTAATGCTCATAACCTTGAACTTGGGCACACTTTGCTATTTAGTGGATGGCATATTTCTAGGTCATAGACTACTCCAACCATTAAGATTTGCAAATAATTGGCTAAGAGGGTTTCTTATAATAAATTGAAGGAAAAGTCTTCACAATGCCTCTCTAAGGGTTGGTTTACTGTCAGTCAGTAACAATCAAATTCCCATTTATTGTCTGCCGCTTGTTTCCTTTGCCATTTCTTATTTTTTTCCACACACGTGCATTGTCCTCTGTTTTGGATAAAATACTATTTCTAGTAGCATGAAAAAATCAATATAAGTTTGAAATCTAAAAAAAAAGCATCTAAAATAAATTTCTAAAGTAGATGTTTAAAGTATTTCCTTTGGATTCAATCACCAGACTTTAAAATGTGTCCATTTGTTTGTAAATTCTGTTACTTCTACTTCACCTTAAAGAGTTGTAGTCGCTAATTTAATGAAGTAAGTAAGTCGTCTCGCCGACTTAGGTATACCATACACCAGTAAAACAAATATTTCAAATTTGTAATAACAAATAACAAAATAATAACAGCATTTGCCTATTTTAATAAAGTTCTGTTCACATGCTTTTTACAAGCATATCTTAGTGTCTCGCTCACTCATGCATTTGAGCACCCTAGCGCCCCACCCGGCAACGGCCAACTCCGGCCTTATGGAAAAACGGTTTTATGCATAACTTGGCTATTTTTTGTCCGATTTTGATCAAATTTGGTATTTTGCTGGGTATTAGTATCAAATTCAAGTGTGCCAAATTTGATTCCACAAGGTGAAAAATTACGGGAGATAATCGAGTTTTTCAAATTTCGGGGGCGGAAAGGGGCGTGGCAAAATCTTTATAATTACAAAATGAGCATATTTACTAAGCAAATATACATACCAAATATGGTGTCTCTAGCTGCAATAGTTTTTGAGATAAACGTTTTTTTTGAATTGCGGGGTCGGAAAGGGGCGTGGCAAAATCTTTATAATTACAAAATGAGCGCATTTACTAAGCAAATATACATACCAAATATGGTGTCTCTAGCTGCAATAGTTTTTGAGATAAACGTTTTTTTTTTGAATTGCGGGGGCGGAAAGGGGCGTGGCAAAAATTTGAAACAAACTCGATCACTCTACATACCACACGAGCCTACATTTCAAATTTGGTGTCTCTATCTCTTATAGTCTCCGAGAACTAGGCGTTCATACGGACGGACAGACGGACAGACGGACAGACGGACAGACGGACGGACGGACGGACAGACGGACATGGCTAGATCGACTCGGCTGTTGATACTGATCAAGAATATATATACTTTATGGGGTCGGAAAAGCTTCCTTCTGCCTGTTACATACATTTTGGCGACTTTAATATACCATTTCACCCTATGGGTGTATGGTATAAAAATAATTTCTGCATAGTGATTATTAATGAGTTCTATTTTATTTTTCGAAGCATCTATGAAATACCTGGAAATGCAAAAACTTCATTCAATGCGCATCCACATTAAACTAATCTTTATGATAATGAGCTGCATCCGAATGCATTTAACCTGGTCCCCTCCCTAGCTACAGTTTGGTCATATCATACAATTGAATGTTTAGATTTACGATAGAACACAACATTTCACCCCAAAGTCAAGTATTAACATATCAAGATTTTTTTCTAATTTAGCTAAATTATCTTAGTAGCAATCCGACTTATCACTAGGCCCATAACATATGGTTTTAATGAAAGTTTCAAACTAGGATTGCCACTCTTTAAAGGTTTACTAAACTGCTACCCAGTTCGATGATTTGTGTGTTCTTAGGCATATCTAATATTAATTATCGGACTTCTATTATTTTAAACCCCATTTCTAAACACATCATAAGCTTATAAAAAAACCTATTTTGAACTCTTCATTCGGAGAAACGAAAAATTTTTGAAAAAAACAATCAAATAGTTATTAGTTGGCACGTTGAAATTACCTACAAGTGCAGGTGTCTATATTTGTTTTCCTGTATTTTTTTTTGTTCGCAGCTATTGGTAGGAAATCAACATGAATATCTAGTATATGATTTGCAGATGAAATGCTGTGGGTGGGCCTTAGGAAAGACTTTTGATTGTGCTTTAACATCTTGAATATGCAAAACTCCCAAAAATATCAAAATTTTGCTTAGACATTCATTTTCTTGTTTTTCCAAGTATGTACACACACAAACCCAACGCAAAAAACCATTTTCTTATATACATGCAAGATTTTAACTTTCACACACACAAACCTACAAATACATACAATACATACATACATATACATTGTTCACATTGGTATACATATATGAACTGAAATACATACACACAAGCAATAGTTGGCTGGACATGTGTGAGTTTTGTGCCCAAGTAAACGTCTAATTCTCTAAAATGTGAAATTTTACAATCGCCTAGCGCACATCTTTACCTCCTCCACCCATCAAACACTCTGCCAACGCAGGCAAAGCTGGAGAAGCATAGACGTTGCCTCGGATAAGCCTCCGCCGCTCTCGCCTTCCAACCCTCCCCTCCTACCACACCACACCTTCATTTCGACCATCAAGTCGTCTGTCCCCAGTCCATGCTAACACCGCGTTGCTTGACCAGAATCTACACCCACTTTAGTTAGGTCCGTGGCAACTGCCCTCGACGAGTTCGCCGGTCCCCAATCGCGCAGAACTCCCACTCATGTATTTGTTGGCAACGTCCGCTTTTCCTATCCACATTTATACACAAGTCCACCCCGCGTCCACCCAGCGATTCACCCACTCCCCACACTCACACATACACACGCCACACACATATTCACTCTTATCCTTTTCACATGTCGCAAGTCGTATGCAAACAACATTTTGCAGAAACAGTTCGTTCCTTGGTCTTCGTTTTATCTTCATGGCAGACCCTTACTTATTGTGGGGCTGACCATCGCCGTTGCTATTGCCATCCAGCTGGCCCCAGCCAGCACACCCACATGCCTGGGCAAAGTCGACGTCGTCGTCGTCGTCGTAGTCGTAGTCGTCGTCGTTGCTGTAGTAGATGATGTGGATGCTGCTGTCCAAACTTGATTCTGCCTCAGCTATAGCTACGGCAATGGCAACGGCTTCGTATATGTCGGCGCTACTTCTAAGAGCAATTGCTATATGTGTGTGTGATGTGTGTGTATTGGGCTTTCGATGTCCGTTTGTGAGCAAGTATGTGTGTGTGTGTGAGTGTGTCTTTTGGGAGGCTGTGGCTGAGAATGGGAGCGGGTACAGGTTAGAGGGTGACTCCATCCGTTTTACTTGTGTTTGTGTAGATGTCCGCTTCAAAATTCGCATACACAGCAGTGGTCAACTATGGAAATTATCGATCGACTTGCCTTTGGCGCCAGGTGGTTGGGTGCTATGATGGAAAAGTGGTGACGGCGGTGAAGGAGACGGCAAGGACAGCTAGGACGACGACGACGACTACGACTACGGCAGAAGCAATCTGCGCTTTGCTGCTCCGCAAGTTGCTGTGCCGTGTGCCACTGCTGACGTCGTAGTCGTACAAGTAGTGGCGCAACTGGAAATGGAAGGGCCTGCCGGGAGGAGGACTAAATGGCAAGAACACAGCAACAGCAGCAGCTAAGAGATGCCCAAAAAGAAATTGCGGACATTTACATTATGTGTCCATGTGTGAGTAAGTGTGTGGGCTTTGGGTCTGGGACTGGGTCTGGGTCTGGGTCTGAGTTTGAGTCGAAGGTCTATGGTATGAGTCCAGGGCCTGGTCATTTGTGCTTGAACATGCATGCATATACCAAAATATACGTGAGCTTAGAAGTTGTCGTCGTCGTCTCCGTCGTCGTCGACTACCGAGATGTCCCCTTGCTGCTAGTCCAGACATTTGAGGTCCGCACACGGCTCTTTGGTCCTTTCTAGGCCCTGGACATGGAGGTCTGCTCCCTGCATCTACATCAAAGTGGACAGGCTAACGGGGCGATATTCCTAGATGGACGGTTGGGAGCCATAACAACGGGGTAGATTTGAGGAAACGAATGACTAACGAAGGAAATTGCTGATATTGTATGGAGCGAAAGTTGTGTATGTCTGGCTCTGGCAACGACGCGTTTTAGTTTTGACAGGACCTAGAATAGCACGACTTGTACGTAGTTGTAGCCACATATAGAGATGCTCTGGACCCACTCATATGCGCTCGCCAGGAGAAAATATTCAAATACACACACACACTCACATACTCCGATACGGACAATACCAGTCGGCCTGCTGTGTCCGGCATCTTGGCTTAGTTCACTTTTCTATTTCCAGAACACAGAACCCCAACCCATGTCTACGCCTCACCGTAAGCAATTATGCATCTACAGCGAACTCAGAATGGAGGGACAAGAAATGCAAGATACTGAACATTTCAAATAGACAGCGAAGGGGGCAAGAATATACAATACATTCATCTCTCTTTGTATGTGTGTGTGTGTGTCCATCTTGGTTGGGGAATTTGCCACTCCTTCGATTGCTGCGGAACTTTTCAACCATAAGGACATCGCAGATGACCAACTCCAGAACCGCAACCAACTCTGATAATAATCAAAAGGCAGCAAATCTTTCAAAAGGCCAATAGCCAGCGATTATACAATATTTATCATGAATCTCTATACCAAAAGATGTTGCATATGTACAAAGTATTTACTCAAAATATACATACGATATTTATACATACATATGTATGTAGATGTATACATAGACACATAAAGTCTGTTTCATTGCTTGTGACAGACCAAACCAAATGTAGAGATCTACAAATGAAAACTAATTTGGATTTTCATTTCATTTTAAAATTGCGAAATAAATGCAAATTATTTTTATTGCGTTCTATTTTCCTTACAGATAAATCAACTCCATCAACTTGAGACATTTTATTGCAAATGCAATTTGTACATTTTAAGATCTGACCAAACAGCATTTACTAAAATTTTATGAGTATTTAGACACAACACACAACAAACGCCTACCAATATTGGATGGCATTTTCTTATAATTTTTGTTTCGCACCCACCAATTACTTAAAAAGTTTCAGCCACTGTTTTTAATCTCTCGAATCTATCTCTCTAGATCTATAAATAACATAGGAGAAATTTTAATAAGGCTAAACAATAAATTCTTAACATATATGCCAAATAAATAATATATAATACAATTGTAATAGAATTGCCTGTCCTTCTACTGTCCTAATTTCACTTACTCTCCTTCTTGAGCGCTTCCAAGTCAAATCGAATTCCGAATCGGACCCCTTTTTAAACGAAAAAACCTCGATAAAAAAAAATAGAGCTGTATATCAAATATCTCTGCGATTTCTAACAAAACTATTTTTAAGTTTTATTAAGATTAGACAACAATAAGTTTCCATAAGCACAATAGGTCGAAAATTAAACTTTGAATGAATATCTTTCTTTCCTTTAAAATCAGCTTTAAAACTGCTTATTTATTGATATACTTATAAGCATTTATGTAAATATAAGTAAAAGATTCTTTTAAACATATCTTATTAGGTAATAAACTTCAAGTAATGATCGATTCGGTAAAACTGAAGGCTATAAACTACACTTTTGAATTACTCCAAACAAACTTTAGAAATACTTAAAAGCTACCAAATAACTAAATGAATAGCTACCTTTAGACAATTTCAAGAAGGTGCTCATCAGTATTACTAGAGTAAAGTAGAAAACATTTGTTATGGCTATGGAGTTTGAGGCCAGGACTCGGGATTATCCTTGTTAACAACACTTTGTCTTAGCCAATAGACTGCAATTATTACTGCTGGATGATAATTTTCCAAAACAATTACATAGAATGCTCCCATAACTATGAGTTATTTTCACGAGGCGTTTTAAACTAGTTGTGTGTGCTAAACTTCTTTAGTAAGTAAAAATCACGTTCGCTGACCAAATAAAGCATACAGTAGTAATACAAATGTTTGTATCGGTGGTAAAAGTGAAATACAGAGGTATCAACAAACAATGTGTTCCAATTAAACTGTTAAACTGTGGAAAAAAGCAAAAACAGAGCCAAGGCCATGGATCGCAGGACACTAGTGCAAAAAATCCACTTTTTTACGCCGTGTCAAAAACCAACAAACATGCAAAACACACATCACAAGCACTTTGCACATCTATACACGCCTAATCGGCGACAGTATCGCATGACGTCCAAGGGCCTCCTCCATCCAGGACTATCCCATATTCTATATCCTCTGCACGCGAAGGTGGTAGCCGTATGCTGTATGCCGTATGCCGTTGATGTAGATGCAGAAAAGAAACCAAGAAAAAAACACAGTCAAGTGCATCAAGCTGCATGCCACTGGGCAAACAAGCGGTTTCCAACTGACTGCCTAATCCCTTTAAACGACGCGGCCTGGCCTGGCCTGGCCTCAGCCTGGTCCCGGCATGCTGCGTACCATTTATATTTCTTTTTTTTTTTTTTTGCTTAGCTCTGGACTCCACACAGACTTGGTGAGTTGAGTGAAAGCAGCCGTTTTTGTTTCACCGCAATTTTGGCGCATTGGCAGAAGGCAGTTGGCTGAAACGACGCCACTTGATTGACCTTCGCATACAACGACTGCAGCGTTTTTTCTTGCTCCATTCGCCATAGCGTCATTGGCGTCAACCATATCACGGCAGTTGCCAACTAAATTTCCATATGGTGCAATTTTGATGCGCCCAAAACGCAAAAATGCCGTTATTCATGGCCAACCACGGCCATTTTTTTTCGATGCCAGAAAGTGAATTTTTTCTGCTGTGCTGCGATGCAACACCTTTGGCATCAGAATGACAATACTCGTGTAGGCGATGCTGAAAGCCCAAGCAATAAAAACGAACAAAAAAGGAGCAAAAAAACACAACAAAAAAAATTGGGGCATTCAACAGCTGCCAGAAGCACTGACACCGGATGGCGGCACCATCAGCCAATGATGCAATATGGTCATGGAGTGACAAACTGAATAGATATGCAGATGCGAGAATGACAAAAGATGACAAGAAAGCCAAAAAAAGAAGAAAACACGAAAAACAGAAATGCAAATTCCCTTTAAGGTTTCTTGCAGTAGCTTACAGAATATCTAATTGTAAGACAAATTTTATCTATTTCTACATCCTTTTGATATTGTACTTAATAAAAATATTTTTATTTTTTGGAATGAGAAACGATTTGGTATGAGAAACTTAAGTTGAATGCCCTACTTGTTGACTCACGTACTTACTTACTTACTTGTGCGTACTTTTTTGACCCACTACCCGTAGTAATGGGAAAGAAAAGTTTCTTTGGGCGTCTGGGTGATGGTGAGATTCTTTTTTATTTAAGACCAAAAGTTTACAAGGTCAAAAAGGAAAAACTTTTCGTCTGTAATACTATATTTCTGTTATATACAATGCACTCACATATGTATGTACATATGTAAGAAATATATTAGCAATTTTTATTTAAATAACAGACTGATTCTTTTTACACTAATCATCGTACATATATTAGTTGGCTAATTTATTCAAATTTAGCAAAATATCAGTTAATTTGCATAGGTAAGATTTTTACCCAATTTTGAATCTACTTGATTTAAAGGAATGAGAGAATTAATAGTGGCGCGCTGTGGCAATTATTCGAGGGAAGCAATCTCTATGGCCATACTTTGAACTCCTCCGCCTCCTCGCATTGCCACAAATGCCACGTGTGAGCTCTAAAATTTATGTCAATTTTTAGTACTACCAACTGGGCACTTCACTGGTTACACTGCTAACCCTATTTCAGAATATTTGGATTTAACTAAACATAATATCGTAATAAGGGCGGAGGGTACTCTCACTCACTCACTCACACTCTCACTACTTTTTACTTGCAGAAACCTCATTTTAGGACATTTGTAGGCTTTACGAACCATCACCAATCTGTTGACCACTACCCTGGAACGGTTGTATACAATAAATATATGCATGCTTACATATATATGTGTATGAAATATATATGTATTAGCTTGTATGTATATGTATATGTATATGGAGCTATATAGTAAGTAACATTCCATGTTCGCAAATACATGGATATACGCATATATATATAAATATATATATAAATATATTTGTGTGTGTGTGTGTATACGCATGTCTGTATGTATATCAGCATAATATATTCGTAATAACATTTTACAAACACAGCGTAAGCATTTTTCAGCCGTTTCATCCCTTTTCTGGACACTTAAGGGTTACGGTTACCAAAGGAGTACGGTACGTGGAGTCCATTCTGTCAATGTGTGTGTGTGCGTGTGTGTATAAGGATAACACCTCGCGTGGACCGTTGTCCAGCCTCCACAAACCGCATCTATCACAAAATTTTGTGCTGCTGCCAACAAATGGGACGGGCATTTCAACCCGGACCCGAGCTACCCAAGTTGTTGTCCGGTTGTCCCGGACTGACAGGCCTAGCGACACGGTTGACGGTCAAGCGAAGGAACTAGCCGCTTACCCCAAACCGCATCGCTCTCTGAGCAATTATTAAACGAGTTGGTGGCACGTTAAATTCTGTCCACTTTAGGCCGGACCGTAGCCATCTGCGCTCTTCAATATGAATGTGTAACTATGTATACACACAATGAATATATGTATATGTATGTGTTGTCCGAATAGAAATCGCAAAAGTTTGTTTAACAACAAGTGAAGGGGTTTGTTTTTATGCCGCCTTCGCACACAAATGAAAATTTAACCTAATGTTTCAGTATACATACGTACATACATAATATAGCATATACTTACAATATGTATATACACTTATGTACTTGTGTGCGTGTGGCTATTATAAAAAACGCCACTAGCCTATGGAGGAATAAACTAGTGACCGTTAAAATGGACCCCATTTCATGAAAGCAACAAAACAAAAACAAAAAAAAAGTGAAAAACTCATTAGATGTGTCAGTTTACTACGCACTCCCCTAACACATACCCATAAGCCCTTAATGTACGAATATTACAAAAGTAAAAGAGCTACACAAAGCCCAAAATTCTAAAATTGCAAGGAGGTCCTTACATGACAATCTTGAATTTAAACTCTTAAATATTTCGAATTGGTACTGTAGGCAAATAGAAATATTATTAAAAATTAAACGATATGAATTGTAATGAACCGTCAACATTGTCTTCTTTATCTTAAGGTATACATATGTATATTAAATTATCTCTTATTCTTTGCTATATATAATTGTCGTAGATGGCGCTCCGATCAATGCTGGTATCCGAAAATATACTTAAATTATGTTCGGCGTCTAGTTGCATTGGTCGCTCTTGTTCTTTTTCCGCTTGTCGCTCTTCCGGAAGCACTGGAGCCCAAGGCGAGTTGGATGAAGGGTTTTGAGTGGGTACAATGGATCTGCGGCTATATATATGGATCTGTTGGATAGCCATGAATAAACCGCGATTGGAAAGACAAGGTCGAAGGTCGATAGGAAGGCTCGAATCATTCGTGTTTGAGATCATATTTTATTTATATTTTTAAAACTTTTTCAACATGATTCCACCTCTCAGAGAGGTCTTCATTTTTTCTATATGTACATACATATATCCCTAGATATATTTCTGGCTTATAAAACCGTTAAAAAATAAGTGGATAATCGCTTGGTTTCTTATAAGTAGCAGTCCTCCACTGCCCTTATTCTATAAAAAAGTGAAATTTATTTACTTGATCAATAAAAATGTAATTAAATAAGACAATTGGACAAACAAAAATCGTTAAATTATGGAAATTTAAACGTTTAACAGAATAAAATAAATGGGTTGGCGAGTCAAAATCTTTGATAGACGCTTCAAGTAGAAAATACAACTGGACCATGTCCTTGCATCATTAGGCGAGTCAAAATCTTTGATAGACGCTTAAAGTAGAAAATACAACTGGACCATGCCCTTGCATCATTAGGACTGAAAATGACCGTTAAAAAATTTGAAGCGTTAAGAATACCATAGCGCAGATAGCAGCAATCAGACGGATTGGTAGTTATAAAGCATTTATATATTTACATATCCCGTCGATTTGACGTCGTCGACGACAACATCAAGTAATTTGTTTGGATTAGTTGGCCGCTCACAGGGCTGTTTAATATTCATATCCAACTACTTTGGCAGGACCATCTTGTTGTATGTGTGTAGGTAAGTGTAAGGAAAATAAAGCACAACCGGTATTTAGATTTAATATCTCATTCGTCATGTATTCGTCTTGCTGTAATCAAACCGGACAGAAATTACCACTAAAAACATCAACGGATTGGGATATAATAAGCAGTTTTCTCACGAAACTCCTTTCCACTGACATTTTTCGGTCTGTCCCGTAACGGAATGGAACCGAATCGCCGTTTGGCCGGGTAATTTATTGGCGCCATGCCATCTCCAGCCGTTTGCAATATAGGGATGACCATGACCTCAAATCTTGTTTACCATTTTAGAGCAGTGATAAGTTCGACTCTCGGCACCGAAAAGAATAAGGGTTACTTAACCACGACAACATTGCCCATTATCATGCCTAGCCGAAACTCATTCTAATGCAAATATCTGTTTGAACTGAAGTTTTTTAATGTTAACGCAATGTTTTTGTATTGGTTTTACGGTTTGTTTTGCCATTGTATTCCGAATTAGGGAAACGATTTGTCTATTTCTAGCTTACATGTATGTGCAGATGTATATAGTACATTCATACATACATACTCATCAAATTACAATATGATTCATAATTGTAGTTAAGAGGATAAGCTTAGATTACTTCTTATTCTTTTGCTTCTCTTGACATTAGTCAAAATTGAAAAAAAGATTCAGGCCCAAATCTAAGTATGCATGATTGATAATGTGTTGTCGATAATATAAGAATATAAAGATTCAGTTAACTTATTTTCAAATTACCTTCTTCGAAGAATTCATTTACACTTATCTAGAAAAGTAATTAAAGTAAATAAAAGGTCTCTGAAAATTTTAATAAAATTTCAAGGATATATTTATTACAAATTTAAATGACATACTTAGTGATCATTACAAATTTTCACTTAAATATTTTCTATTAAAAAGCAAAAATAAGGAAAAAAGTTCAACAAGTGCGGCGGAAAACATACCGAATCCAACCATACTTATTACTACATACTAAGTACTAAGGTAATTGATGAAATCAGAGCTTGCACTAAACCAATTTTCAAAATACGATTCTAATTTTTGAAAATTATAGTCTTAGTCTACCGTTTTTTTTTTAAGTTTGTTAAGCGCTACGACATTTATTCGGTATTTCCTAGTCCGTGTCTTAGTGGAGACCAACTCAAACTTGAATACTTTTATTGTCGAGCGCTTTTCCTCACGATAAAGCAATTCTGAGACGGCATTGTAATTAAGGATATTGAAAGGAGGATTGTGGATTAACGAAAATTGTTTCCTTTAAAATAAAAAAGTTCAACATTATAATTTATAATTATCTTGCTTCATATTATAACCCAGTTAAGTCAATTGATGATTGAATGGTAAGTTTTCAGAAGCTTAAGAAAATTAACCCAACACTTGCGTAATCTTATTATAATTGGTGTTATTTCCTGATCAGCTAAACACCAAAGGTTTAATTTGTGGATAAATACTATGTGTCACTTCTGTTCTTAGGCGGAGAACGTTCCCAAGAAAATTTATAGTCATTTATTAAGATATATACCTACATAAATACATATATGGAGGCATATACATACAAATGTATATAAGCAATAGGACAAATTGTTTTTCAGCGAAGCGAACACATTTACATATACAAAATGCGTATGTACGTACATATATGTATGTATATGTATAAAAGTAGCTACATCTGTGCATTCATACATATGTGTGTCTATATGTAAATATGTGCGTTCTCATGGATAGTTACATATTTATAGTGTTTTATACTGGCAGCAATTATAAAAGTACTGCACACGTTCGATGTCTTTAACAAGAATTTGGCATGTGCTTGTTTGTACAGATGAAACTTACCAGGAGTGGCACATAAAGGAGAAGAAATGCTACATCTTGGGCGTAGAAACTCATGTGCAGTATATACATTTACATATATGTTTGTATATACAGATAGTTGCACGCAGAAACATCTACATACATATACATATGAACATATTCGGCTCAAGCAATACAAGATACTTTTTGTTTTTGCTTTCGCCTGCGGAGCTCTTTTATCAACTATACTGCACATGCACTTATACATACATACGTAAATGTATGTATACATACATATGGGTATGCATGTATTTACATACAAGGATAACATCAAAGATGACTTCATACATATATATATATAAAGAGCTCCTTTTTCGCATTTTTGAATACCTTCTTTCACTATCATCACAAATATTGATGCATAAATCCAAAAACTATTATTTTTATAAATAAATGCATCTTGAATTCTAAATTATTTAAATCTAGTGCTTTTATATAATATGAGTAGTCTAAGGAACTGCAAATATGTAAACATCTATGGGATTTCTACAGACAGATATTCCATGGATCTTTACATTGATATTTCGGCTTTAACTGGTTGCTACTACTACATTTGTTTCTTTGCCTCAATAATTTTATCTATGTATGTAGATTTGCTGCAACCTCTCGGCCCTTTGGCCTTACAAATATCTTAAGTATGTATATTTATGCGGTATCAAACAAAGAATAAGATTTAATATATTTTTACCATTTGGAGATTTAAGTATACGACATTATATATGAAGTTAAAGAACAATAAAGAAGCAGTGCTATATTTTAAAAAATCCCAAGTCTATTCGTCCTGGTGACTAGACTAGATGACTAGAAATAAATAACCTAGAAAGATTAAAAACTATATTGAAGCCCTGAAAAGGTTTCAAATTTTAATAGTATAAAGCATTTCTGGACCAGCACTTTTACAATTCCTTGTAGATAATACTTATTAAAATTGGATATTAAAAATTAAATAAAATCAACTTTGCCTTGCGCCCAATGTGTAGTGATATTTTGCTTTAAGTCTCAGCTTTATTATAGCAAGTTTGTTGTCAATTGTCTGTATTTCAGTTAACACTCGAGATAATAACAAAACAGAGACTTAAGTAGCCCTTGTCAAGAGCACAAGTCGGCCTGTCAAACTTTTTGTACAACCGGTATCTGTATCAACATTTTACAATATAATGAAGAAAACAGTTCACAGTGAAAGGACATTCCCTTCCGTTCTCTAAGCCCTTTGCTACAACATATTCCACGTTTGGTCAACTAGGCTCGCGATGATAACGAGACATTTCTGACAATAAAATGAACATTTTATCTCGCACAATGACATATTCATTAGGATGTCCTTTGTCAGAATGACATCAGACCACAGGACGGGATCTTGATTTTCGCGCGCTAATCATGAGGGGATGAATGCCCTTCGGACAGGAAAAGTTTCTCTTGATGTTCTTGTCGGGATGGAAGTGACGCGAATTCTGATTATAGTTTCCCTTAGGTAAAATTCCTAATATTTTGATTAGCTTGTATAACTCCAACGAGATTCAATGCAATACTAATCGGTTCTCACCATCAATAAATACGTCGCATTCATTTCCATATTATCTTAAACGTTTCACATTGCTATAACTTCGACAAGATATTTTATATTTGATGCTTGGATATTTTAAAAATGTTTCTTAAACGCGAATTGGACTCACTAAAATAGAAACACAAAAGAAAGGAGTGATAACAAAGGTCCTGGGATTGCTTTGATGTTTGCAAGGACAAAAGAGAAACAATGCAAAGTAGGAAGAATACCAAAAAAGAAAAAAGATATATTAAAGCAAAAACACAAGAGACAAAAAAAGAAAAATTATTTCTGCAAAAGATGTCCTCTGTAGCAAATATAAATATATGTATATTTGCAAGCAATCTTGTATATATACAAGTTCATTTTTGTTTTAGAGAATAGATATATATATATATATATATATAAGTATTTGAACAAACGAATTGTAATGATAGCAGCATAGCCTAGTTTTAAACAAGACAACCTATTATCATTATGAAGTTGCTTACATACAAACTTCTTTTGCCCAGAAGGAAGTGCTTATATAATATATGTACATACATATATACACATAATGTACATTCTTGATCAGCATCAGAAGCTCATTCCAAAAACTAATCTAACTATTTAGCCTTCATTTCTTTTCTTTTTACATTACCTGGAAACCAAGCGGGTAAAATGACTATTCGGATAGAGTTTTGAATTAATTACTTGACGAATTTTGCAACAAATGTACTTAAAATTTATAATTTACAATTTGGAAAATGATTTTGGTTCACAATTTTCGTAATTTTTAATTCGAAAACAGGGAAAGAAAGAAGTGACTAAATTAAAGTCTGTAGAGCCAAAACATCATGATATTTATATAATTTTGATTCACTGATACTTTTGGAAATTTACTCATAGATATTTGATCAAAAATTGTAATAAAATCAAATACAAAATAAAAATTTACATATCAACCATGCTTGTATAACTAATTTAATATATATATATAACTTTCAAAACTGTATGTACATATTTTATGTCATACAGTTTGACATATTTCTCTAAGCTCTTTTATTAGCAATTTGCAGAAGCCTAATATTTTAACTATTAATACATATACACTAACTTATAAAACATATTTGGAAAACTAGCTAAGTAATAAAAACTTATGGTAGACAATTGCTTATTGTTATATTAAAGATTGGATGATTATGATTCTTTGAAGAGAAATTTTCGGTGGAATATGGAATGTGAATTTCTTTTAAGCCAAACAATTTAAATTGTGGAAAAATTAAAAAAAAAACACACACACACATTAATGTATATTAACAATGCTATCTTTGATACAAAAATAAGTTGCAAGCTGCACCCAAACCCTAGTCTACGACTATAGGAACTAAGCCTTGAAAGTTAATGACTAAACTTCTTTATGCAAATGTTGAGGACAGCAGAATAAATGCGTTTAAGTCGCTTAACTAGCTGAACCTCTTTTCTTATTTTTCAGCAGTTGGTATATGAAAATCCATACTAATTGTAAGTGGCCCAGTCATTTAGTCAATTGAACAACGAGGATCCGAAATCGAATTCCAGGCTAGTGTTTGGATGTAGTTTTCTGGTAGTCTAAGCCAAAGGCCTTAGTTGCCAGTGCTTGTAAAATATAGTTAGGTTTATAGTTTACAACTATATCCTATACTTTAATAATAATAATAATAATAATATTTGAAGATTTGAAAGTTTAAAATTCTAAATTTCCAATTCTACATTAGAATTCTACGATTCGAAATTGGCTCTTATCTAACGTTTGCTCCCATTACCATCTCCAATTCCATATGTGACGCAATGATTAAAAAAATTGAACGAGTTTTTACATATATCGATCGACATTATCGTGGACAGTGGATCCTATTTGGGGATTTTTCGAAAACAATAATTGCTAAGCTTAAGGCCAGTTCAATGCCAAGATTGTAGCCACAAAAACTGTTGGTACTAGTGATGCTGCTGGTGCTGCTGCTGTTGGATGAGAAGCGAAGGCATTGCGTGAAAAGACAGGCGATGTGTGACGTGTGTTCCCGTCATTGTCTTGAGAGTATCACGCGACACAGAGATTTCTCTTTAATCCCTCGCACCCATCAGTGGCTTTCAGTGGCTTCAGGTTTTCTTCAGGTTCGCGGACGGTTGGATGAAACGAAGACGCGGTATGTAGGTATGTATGTATACATATATAACGAATCGCGCTGGAAATAATGGCGACTCTTATACGCAATCTTTGCGCGACTTTTTTGTGGTGCTCTACAGGATCCATGCAACTAATCTGATTGTAATTGATGCATGCTAGAGAATCGGAGGGAGAATGTGGAATCAAAAGAAGCAGCACTTAACACGCAAAATATGTAGGACTTTGTTTGGATCTGGTCAAGGTAACTTTTGCAGCCAATTATTCAAACGCGATGTGATTAGATCGCGAATAAATTGGTTTCAAACTACACAAAGTTTATGGCCACCACCACATGCAATCTATGGGCTGCCATTAAAACACATAAATACTCCATATGAATGATGAATGAATGATAGTGAAAATGAACTTTTAAACTCTTCAAATCGTTCATCATCAGCGTTGTCATCATTGGTAATTTCTTCTTACACTTCGACTATTACATCTTTCTTTAGATATTGCATTCACTTAAATTACTTAGTTGAGTTCAATTTATTCATATGAATTTTATTTCTTGCAATTTTAAGAGACCATTTTCGTTTGCTTCTTGCGTTGCGTTGCGTTTCGATCGCTTCAACTTTATGTATCATGTATCACGCAAATTGATCGGCTTCCATGCACATAACGACAATAATTACTAAAGCCATCACCCAGCGGTAAGGATGTGGCAAGCAGATACATACACCAATATATTTTGTATACATATGTATATGTTTGTATGTATGTACATACATATCTCCATGTCACTATGATCGATCGGGCTGCTGCTGCTGTTGTTTCATTGTCAATCAGATGTTTTGGAGGATGTCAGTCCATGGAAATTTCGCTTGCCGACTTTCATGCAAACTGTGTGCAGAAAATATAAGAGAAAACCCTTTGTTTTAGTGTCATTAACTATCTATCAACACCAACATCCATCCAAAATGGAGCATGTTTTATACATATTTCTCATTTGTAAGTAAGTAAGCAATTTGGAAAGTTTTGAACCCTCCTCGAATGTACTTTGTATTCCTCTAACTGTTGGAATGTGTAGCTGTTCGGCTCAGCTTTGAGATCACTTTCGGTCATGCGGGCTACGAGGCGTCACAATATTGACAGCGGTTGGTTGCCGTCGATATGCCCAGAGGTTTCGGTTTATAAGTAATTTAATCCTCGCCCAGAACCAGAATGCCACGGATATGTCCACAAACATACAAAAACACGTAGAACGCATGCAATGTGAATGCAATGTATACAGATGCAGCGGCTCGGCTTGTTGGCAGGCCGGCATTCAGGCCGGATGGTCGACATGGATGCACTGTCTGGAAGCACTGTCAGCCGCGTAATCATCGTAATAATTCGAATCAACTTCAACCCGTTGGCAGCGGCAACAACGAGAAGCCAAGCGGAAATTACCTACACGCGATATTTAATTTTAGTAAAAAGGCAAACCAATAATTCGTCTTTATATTTTGCTGATGGTGCCATTTTTTTTTTTTCTCCTACTCTTTTCCTTTAGCATTTTATTTTTTATTTTCGCTCTTGTTGCTCTTTCTGTTCACTTTTTGCCTCTAACAATGCTTCTGTGGCCTCCTTGAATTCCATCTGGCAGCAGATTGCCTCAGATGAACTCATCCTCCAGGAACTGCGGCGGTCATCCTATAAATATTATATTGACAAAAGGTATTCTTGTTACGTAGATCGATTCCTTTTCTAAAGCTGTTCATGCGCACTTGGCTGAGTTTTAACTCAGAGAGTTTTAACTGGTGGAATAACAACAGTCAAGTGCGCATTACAGACTACAAGTTGAGAGTTGCGGGTTTTAAATTACGTTGGCTTAGTATTTTGTGGTTAAAAATCAAGTGAACCGCTTCTTGACGCTCTTTCTGAAGATCAGAAAGTGTAATGATATCCGTTTTATCAGTATCTTTACTTATTTTTCAAGTAGCTAGCCTAACTCCAACTTAGCTTGGCATTAAAATGATCAAGTTTACATATATTGATAAAATCTTCTCTAAATCTTTGTTGTTAAAAAAATTACTTCTAAAATTTTGGAATTTGTCAAACAATTTGCATAGTTTTTCTGAGAACTTTTGTAGTTATTATGCTGCACAAATTTAGAAAGTCTTAAGGATTCGTTTAATATAAAATTGATATGAAATTTATATTTTCCGATCGTATATACATATATGGATTGTAAGTCCTGAATTCGAAATTCCGGGGGACAAATTGAATGGTCTTGGTCTTGAATATTGTTTCGGGTAGGTTCCTTTCTAGGATTTCTTCCAGTTCTATTTCAATGGTTAAGATTATCAAGATTCGTTGCGTAGGATGTTAGACTGTTTCCAACTAAAATATTTATTTAAAATTGTCTTCACAAGATTAGTTATGTACTTAACGGGTAATCGTTAAAAGTAGTGAGAAAAGTGGTTGAAATGCAATTGAAAAGAAACCAGCAAAAATTCTTCATATAATCTCAACGTTCAAGAAACATTTTTGTTCATTTCTGATCATTGTCATAAAATGGCTCATTTTCTGATCATAAATGAGCCCTTTGTCGAAAGAAAATGGTGTCCTAGTTACGAATTTTATTGGTTAGTTGGATATGATCGCATCTTTTAAACAGTTTTGACTCTTTTTTAAGTCGCTCAGTCTCAATACTTGAATTTATTTATCAACCCCTATCTTGACTTAAGATTTTGTTGCAATTCCAATAGATCAAATATTACCTGTATAAATTAAAAACGAAATAAATTCATATTTTGAGAACATTTTATTTAATTAATTATTCGTATTAATAAATATTGATATTTATCAAAGTCACGGTGATTACAACAGGAAAAACAAATTGAAATGTTTTACACGATATGTTTAATAAATTAAGCTACCATCATACATACATACTTAACTTAACACAACTATTAAATCTAATTACATTGATGAATTCAATTTGGCTTTTGAAACAAGTTTCTCCTGGTCGATGATACTAGTTGATTGCTATTAATACTAGCTAGTAAGTATTTAGTTATTCGAACACCTATTGCTTTTAATTGTTATTGTTTGAATTAGCAAAAAATCTTGTAAAATAAATGTGCTAATGAAAATGCACACATGTACTCTGTACATTTGATTTTATATTGGTATATTGAGAGTATGGGGGGATGTTACATATTGTAAGTCATTATGAGTGCAAGGGATGTGTTTTGGTGTCTCTATGTGTGTATGTGTGTGAATAAATCAAGAAAACCATCCACTAATATGTAAACTAATTTGGTTTATTTACAATGTTAAGTTAATTGAGTATAAGCACTGGAATTGACTATTGTTCGCCATCACTGTGTAGGACACTCGATGCGCTGCTCTTGTCTGGACTCTGCGATCTGCTATTGGCCGGACTTGGACTAGAGGCCTTGGATGCACACGATCGAACAGATAGATCCTCCGGCTCACTGTCGCAATAGCTTTCATTCGAGGCATCACTATGGGCCAAAGGACTGAGCCGTTTCAGTAGGGCATCGTTTAGACCGAAAGACTCATCTCCAAGCGTTGGTGGTGCAGCAAAGTTGCTCCCAGAGCCACCACCTCCAGGTTGCATGGAAGCGGCCGCTGCAGCAAACGCCAAGAAATTTAGACTAGCATTAAATATTTTGCACCAATCCAATAAGGCGGATGGTCCTTGTCCTTGTCCATTGACGTCTTCGGTGGCATTTGTGGACACCAATGGAGCTTGATCCGGAAATGTGTGATTTGGAAACGTTGTCGAAATGATGTGTTCATCGTTAAATGCTTTTTGTTTGCCACTTTCCATTAAAAAATTCGGTGATGAAGTCGTTTTTATAGCTATATCAGCTGATTCCATATCATTGTTATTCTTATCGTTTATTTGTGGTGCCGTCACATGGGAAGATGTCACTTGTTTGGCTGGATCTTTCGCCCAATTTTTAACACTAAGTAAGGGACTATTGTACTTCTTTGACTCATCCAGCTGCTGCATAGATATTGTACTCTCCGACTTTGGCATGACAGTGCTAGTGGTGGTAGTGGTGTTGCTGCTACCGCTGGCGGTGGTGGTATTCGAGGCATCACCAGATTCCGGAGACAATTTCGAATTGAGCAGTGTCAAAAGATTGAGCTGATTGAGCATACCATTACCGGAGTAATCCACAACATCCGAAGCTCCGCCTGCTGGAGTTGCATCTCCCAATTGTTGCATGGCCTCAGGATGCAATCCATTCTTTTTCATAAACTCAAGCAATGCCAATTTTTCCAGCAAACTATCGTTATGGGCTGTGTAATCAATGGCGGGAAATGGCAGGCTACCGAAACCGATTTCATTGTAATTGGGGAGTGGAGGAAATTTGGGCGGCAATAGCTGAAGTTCGAATTTGGCTCGTTTTTCTGGCGGTGTATCGAGACCCATATGATCTGGGCCCAATTGTCGGCACATAAATCTTAGTTTTTGCTCATTCTTGCACCAACCACGCAATGTGGATTCTGGAACACCAATATCCCTGGAGACACTTGCCTTAGTTTCGCCATTGTGAATCCGTTGAATGGCCCGAACCTTGTCATTAGGTGTCAGGTTCCTTAGTGGCCTCTTGCCACGAGTGCTCATGCGAATATTCATATGCTGGTAGGCGGAAATGTCCATTTTTCAAAAGAAAAAAACACCGAAGCTGCAAACGGCCAACGACAATCAAAACCGGCGATAACTGTTTCTTAATAACTTGTCACGCGGGCAAGCCCTCTGATACGATTCGGTTGACTCGATTCACAAAACTGGTTAGAGAATCTGTTTTTGGTTAATGCGAGCGCTGCGTCTGCAGTAGTTGTTCACTCCTCGGATTAACAGAAGGATGTGATTTCAATTTCGCGAGCCTTGCCGCTTCGTAGTGGTTCGTGGCTACGTGTGTCCGATGCCAACTGCGGCGAAGAGAACGATAAACATAAGGACACACACGCACACACACTCTCGTATACCTTGGCCAGGAATCTCGCTCACACAGACACATGTAAACACAGCCCACAGAGAGATTCGTGCACCCTCTCCATCTCTCGCTCGCTCTTACTCTCTCTCTCTCTCTGCCAGAGACAAACTGAGAGACAGAATGCTCCACCACCATCATCATCATCAACAACTTGTTACTCTTGTCCTGCCGTAGAACCCGCTGCGCTTAGCGCAAACTCTTTGGCAAGACGGCGAGGTTAAATAAGAAAGAAGCGAAGCTCTCTGCCAAGACACACACGCACACATTCTGGCCCCTTCTCAGCAGCATGTCGTCGTCCCAGCCTCTCTCTTAAAAGAAGACGAATACGAATTAAGGTTGAGGTGCTTGGCTTGCCTTTCTTTTGTTTTTGCCTACCATCTCATCTAAAATTTTGGGAGCCTAAGTGCACTTTTTGCATTCGCCTAGAGGTGGTGCATGGCCAGGCGTATATATGTATTTATGTGCGTGTGTGTGTTAAATGTATATACCTCTATACATACATGAGATTAGGTATATTCGTGCTTCGCCTATGCGTGAGCGAATCTGATACGCCTAAGATCCATGGTAAGGTTAGGCCGCGAGTCTTTTCCCATGCATACCTATGTAAAATTATGCGTGTGTCCACATACACATCCATGAATGTGTTTATGTATGGTTGTGTGTATGCAGTTTTCTGTTTGTATGTATGCATGTGACTATGCTGTGCATATAACACAATTCACAGCCTATTTCATTTTGGGCAAAATACAATTTGAAAGTTTATTAGTGAACAAATTGCTGATAACGCCGCAAATAATAACCAAACAAGGTCCTTAGTATTCATTTTCAATAAATTTCCTCAAGATAATGTGTCTATTTCATTTCATTCCTTATTATATGTACGTATTTTCCTCTTGCTTTCGTATTTTCACATTTCTGTCGCCTGAATCTCAAGCATTTTCCCAACATACACATAAGGAAAATGCAGTTCTGCCTGCTAGAGTCTTAATAGGTTTCTTAGTTTTCCAAATTAATAAGCAGATGAATATATCTCTTCATGTATATTTATGTATATATTTCATTTATTGCATTTAGATCGAGAAAGAGGCAGTTTCTTTACATTGTATATTTAAATACCCTTTCAAAAAGGGCAATGTGCATTTTACTCAAACTACTTAATTTATAACCGCCCTTCTAAAATATTAAGAAATGTTAAAATAATCGGCTTAGAAAATTCCATCATTTTCTATGATGGTGTTTTGGAGTATGGAAATTTACAAAACAACGACTGGTTAGGCGTCAAAACAGCTGAGAGAGTCAAAAATTATGGAGGTTGGTCGGGCTACCTGAAGTTTCCCTGGGGACCTTCCATAAAAGTCATGTTTACTAAAGATTTTCGGATTATTTTCGTAGAAAAGATCTGACCGCTTGGTTTTTCGTGTATTTATAATTAATAATATTAAATATATAATTAATTAACGCCAATAATCCAATCAATTTTGACTGAATTCGGATGATCGTATCATGTACATCTCATTCCTCTTCAGTCTATCTAATAATTGATAGCTGATTTTTAGGTAATGTTCATGTTATTAAGAAGTTCACTGAATATTTCTTCATCTTTGGTTTAAACTTTAAAGTAATATGCTAAGATATATTGGATCGAGTAAGTTTTTATTTGTTGCATCTTGAAAACATTCAAGATTTGATATTTGGAATATGTATTTTGTAATTTTAACTTTATTAACTTTATTACAAAACGTTACTTGATTAGCTTTTATTTACTGTTTAATTATCATAAGATATATATTTGATCCGCAGATTATAGTTTAATTTAAAAAACAATATCAAACCATAATGTCAGAGCTAATATCGATTTTTAAGAGACAAAACGGTCTTCTCTGGAAAAACAACAAGGATGAAAATACTTCATCAACAACACCTTTATATAAAAATCATATATAATCGTCGTATAGAGTTTAAGTCTTTAATTTACAGTTTATTCCATGTCACTAGTTAAAAAAATTACTCTTGGAGATTAGAACAAATATATTCTTGTTCAAAAAATTTAAATTTATATTTCCTTCCATTAAATTTTGTTTTTAATTTCTTCAGTCATTAAATGGATGAGGATTTAACTCTACAAAAGACTGATGAGTGGATTGCTGTGAAGCTTTTATAAAATCTTACTTGTGAGTCACTTTTGTAAATTTTTAAAAATTAAAATGATAATCTGCAATTGCCACTAAATTAACAAAGTTTCTTTATTTTAGGAGCTGTCACTGACATTACATATAAAATATCATATAAACAGCGACCGAAATTTAGAAAATATAATAAAATATAAAATATATGAACTTATTTTTCAAATTTACATATGTTCATTTTCAACATATTTTGTCGGCATTTTGACGGTTTTTTTATACCAATCCCTGATGTAGCCTAAAAATATAAAATTTGGAACATAAAACACGAGGAAATCGTTTAAATTTGCAACATGAAGAGCTATTGAGACGGATGGCACCAACAGGGCCACCGAGAGAGGGGGGGTGACGGGTGGGTTTCCCCCGGGCCCGCAGTTTTCAGAAGGGCCTGAGATTTTCGAAAGTCGAAAATAGCGAAGTCACAGTCGAAAAAGGCGGATTTATTTGAAGGGATTAGGGGGCCCGAACATGGCTACCCCCGGGCCCTGATTTTCTCTCTGCGGCCCTGGGCACCAAAATGTGTAAGTAGCTTACAATAATAGAAGCTTCTAAATTCCGGTTTCCATTTTTATCTGCCAAGTAAATACTTACTGTACCATTTACGTTTTTCCCGATTCCTGATCTTCCGTATCTATGTAGATATCCATCTCATTAAAAAGATCAATTCTTTTTTGTTTAATTTTTGGATTTATGTATGTATTTTTTTAAAATTACTGACGTGGATCACTTAAATAATAATTAGCTTCAGCTTGGAGGACTTAAAATTACATATTCTTTATATCAGTTTTACACATTCTTATAACTATATAATATTATAAATATGTGTGAGTTTAATTTTTGTTTTTTTAATTTATTAGATTATACCTACATGTAGATGGGTGTTAAATATTTAATTATTGTATTCGATAAGTAATTTTGAAGTGTCGATTACTTTCAAATTAAAATTGTGCATAATGCTCCGTAATAAAAAATAATATATTTTTTATATATAGGTATGTATAAATGGGAAAACATTTGAATTAATGTATGGTATGTAACTATGTTCATGCAATTGGATGAAATATCTTGTATTTTATTTTTTAACGTGCACTTTTCTAATCCTACATTTTTAATTGTAAGATTTCAACACGAATAAGCTAGAGTATAGTACATAATGTTTCTTGCAATACTTATAATCTCATTTTTGCGCAATTTATGGAATTTTGTAACCCATCAAAAGAACACTTTAGACTGAATCAGACAGACGGATATGGCTGAGATCTAACACTTCTGGCCAAAGAAAAATATTGAATGGATAACCCGTTCATAAAGTTTATAGTGTCATTTACCATAAAATGGATTGGGATTATTTCAGAAATACTTTGTGATATCGCGTTTAACGCTTCGCCCAATAGGAAAAGATCAAAGTGTTAGCCATATTTTTTTAAAAATTTACAAAAGTCAAACTTAAAAATGGTTGTTAAACTTATTTACATAAAATGCGAGTAATATTAAATCTATTTAAATAAAACATGGAATTTCCTATTGTAGATAAGAATGTCAAATCTATCCACTCAGTGCTTCTTTCGGATGATGATAGAAATCATACAAATGTATTATTTTTGGAAATTGTAATAACTTTGAATTTAGTTAATAGTCGAATACATATATACAATTACGGCAGAGAGCTGCAGTCAGGCAGATAAGAATAACATCCTAGAACAAACAGAACTTAACAAAGGGTCCTTAAGGAGTTAAAGTGCATGAACATTGAACATTGATGTGTCTAGTAGTTTTACGCACACCAAACACGTTTTAGAAAATCTTGAACAAACATAAGTTTTGAAATTAGTTTCCATACTCTGCTTATATTAAGAAAATAAATTTGAATGATTTATATTGGCCGGGTATATACGATTGTATGAATTTAGCCTATTGAACATTATTTTTGGAAAACGTCGAATCAAAAATCATTTGTCATTACTTGAATGAAACCCTTTTTGTTAATTAACTTCTTCTTTTTTGTTGTTTTTGATTTTTGGGATCTTTAACTTATATGGAAAGTATATAAATTTGTTATAGTATACATAAATTGGTATTATTTTTATCATAAACAAAACAATATTATGTGTACATGCGGCTTTATGCAATTTTCTTTAGTATTATACACTTCATTAAATGATAGTGAACCGATGATGACCTGATCGTCTTTCTTTATATTCATACATCGATGTATGTATGTACATATAGAATTGTATATATGTAAATATGTATGAACATATATATGTATATATATATATAATATTAACAGTCATCCTACTACCTCCTACTTTTATGGACTCCTTAAATAAACAAATTCATTTACAAGTTTAGCAACAAATGTTAATAGCTTATAGATAGTGATCCCATTTGCCCTATGCATCGGCCGCCCTCCTCATCGAACGTTGCCAAAGTCAATCTTGAGAGCTTATTGCATAATACTCCGTTCCCATTATTTTGTATTAGATTTGGTTCTGAAAATATACATAAATCACATTAATGACATTTCGCTTTAGATTTTTAGATTGATGTTTATGAAAGTTTTAATTAATCGAAAACGTATTAACTTAATATATATACACAAAGAAAATAAGAATAAATACAATTTTAAAAACCTCGAATTCTCTGGATTCTGTCAGACCAAAGCTATAGAACACTATAAGGAAACTACAATCTAAAAAAGTTTCAATTAAAAAACTATAGCACACAATAAACTTTTGCAAAATTTGAATGTTTGATAACTCAACCGATCTCAGGTAAGTCTTTTTGCCTCCATCTCCTCTTTTCACTCTGTAATTTTTCCGCGCCTTTTTCGCACATTCCTCTCATTTTCCCGCTCCTTTTTTCGCCCACCCTCATTCTTCTTCTTCTCTCCCAAGTCCACACTCTTGTTCTTAGTCCCCTTCTTTTTCACAATCTCTCAAAGCCCTACTCTACCTCTTTCTAACATTCTCGCACCACCCCACAAGAGCATATATAAGAGCTTGCAGGTGCCGAGCAGAGCGACAGTCGGTGCTTGGACGTTGCTGCGATCGGTCGAACGAATTCAACCTGCTGAGTGACCATAACATCCAACAGGTAAGCTTAAACTATTTAGTACTCTACATATTATTTTCCTTTTAAGTAATACAGTCTTATTGTAATATTACAGATATTGTTACAAGAAAACAATAGTAAATAATAGTGGAAAATTGTTCCATTCCAAAACAATAACAAAATAAAAACAATATTTTTCCCACACTGCCACAACCTCAAAATATGTATAAATAAAAGGAGAATCCAACTTCCTCGACAAAATAAAGTGATAGATAAAGGATTAAATATTTACCATCATGAAATGTTTCTGTTGTGTTTCCCTCTTGCTTTCGATTCTTTATTTGATCCGTAAAGTGTGATATAAGTGCATCAATCATAGCGGCTTGCTTTGAAAATACCTGGACAAGTTTTGATACTTGAATCCCATTCTCAACAGCATCAAACTAAAAAAGAAGTGTTTCCAACATTTATACAAGCTGATAAATATGTTTTTATCAAAAGATATACCTGCAAAAAAATGCATGTTAGACATTCCGGATCGTCAGTGGCACTTGGTTTTGCATAATCCCAAGACAAATCCTCGTACCGTAGTCCCAAGAGCAACGTCTATCGATTTAAATAAAAAAAAGTATTAGTAAACAAATATAAACGATTGATACAAAATACTTACGCTTTCGAATGTATCAATTATATATACGCCCCGCTCATTAACAGCAACCAAGACTTCCATATCTCTATGATTCATCAAGGACATGATTCCTCTAACAGGTTGCTCCATTTGTCCATGGAAAAATGCAGCCCTAAGATGAAGAAATGTTAGATCTTCCTCTCTCACATTCTCTATTTATAAAATATTATGAAAAATACCCATAAAACGGCAGTGCCCAGCAAAACTCTAAATATTTTCGCATTAGTTTGCGAGTTGTAGCTGTCTGGGGGACTCGCTTGAACTGCTCTAAGAGCTTAACTTCTGCGGAGTTCTTTTGACTTATTGGCAGCCATAGCCAACTCGAACTCTTGGCAACATGTGATGGTAAGAACCTCGACTGATTTTCTCTGTAACAAAAAGTTTTAGACGTAAATTAGCAATTCAGCTATACATTCATTATTCAAAAACTTACCGAAAGAATCCTATTGTGTGTGTATGAGAATTATATGGGCCAAGCTCGATTCGTGCTTGAATTCCACCCAACATAAGAGAATGCACTGGCTCCATTATGTATCTACCTATTAACACGTTGTTCTTTGCTTCCTCATACAGGAGCTCCAAAATTCGATGATCTCTGTAATCGAAGGTGGATTTAAAGGACATGGTCTCAAAAGGTAATCAAATAATTTACTTTATCTTCTCTTCGTCACGCTTTGAAAAAAATACATTTCGTTTCAGCATTATCATGGGTTCATCGTATTTACGATCGATTGGTGTGCTATTGCTGAACTTTTCCAATAAATTTGGCCACGCCACGCGTACAATATAAGGGCAGTGATGAGCTTTCAGCTGCATTTCCAATAGGGCACTTGTCATCCATAATCCGAATATGCTTTGTGCCAGCAATTTGTTAGAAATCCCTAGCTCTTCACATCCTAATGCAGCTGCCAGCATGACTTGAGAGGGACACTGCGCTGTGCCCTCGATCTCCATGTGAACGGCAACTCGCGACATAAGATATACACATGTTGGAATCACCTAAAATACATAGCAATTAGACAAGGATTTCTAGGATTTTTGAAGCCACTTACATTTTGTAGAGCACGAGCTACTACTGAGGGCGATTTTCCGGCACTTGTGAAATTGGAAGTGGCGCTTGTATTAGGCATTCGTTTTGAATTTGCGGGAACATGTTGAGCGTCATTCGCATCGTTGCATTTTTGTTGAACTGGCATGAATTGAGTATTGGTAAGGACACCTAAAAATTGAATAATGATTGCATTTTGATTCCACGACTGATTTCATCATAGGAGTTAGATAGGTTACTTACCGGAAGGGCTTCGCAGGTTTGACAGCTGACCAATTGCATTCGCATTGTTAATTATATTGCCGCTCATATCTGATAGATTAAGTCCAGTGTGGCAAGGACCATTAGATGTCACAGCCATTCCTGACGGTACTTGAGCAGAGGCCAAGCCGCATTCGTTCTCATTTCGCCCAGTACTGACAACACTCGACACACTTGCCGACGAAGCAAATGTACTACCCGCTGCAGTTTGAATTTGTGCCGTAGTCACTACACGATGCACCGTATACATCATAGGTGGAACAGGCACACCGACAGGACCCATGGATACCGGCGTTTGCGTCATCGCTGGCTCACAGGCTACCACATTGGAGTTATTCTGATGCGTTTGCGTGGCCACCACCCGTCCGCTTCCATTGGAATTTGAATACATTGAGCAGCTGGGACCATCGTTAACTGGATCTAGTGCCGAACTGGAGCAGCACATGTTCTGTTGTTGTTGCTGATGCTGTTGATTATGTTGCAATTGATGACTATGCTGGATATGACTTAAATGAGGATTGTGCGTTAGAGGCTGCTGTTGTAGGTGGTGAGCGTTCGTTTGTTGTTGTGGTTGTTGTTGGTGTTGTTGTTGTTGCTGCTGCTGTTGTTGTTGTTGTTGTTGTTGTGATTGTGATTGTGATTGTTGTTGAGATGATAATGTTGCCTCTGGATTGAAGCGAGCATTACTGTTGCCGGCATAATAGTCCTCCCGACATTTAACATCCGTGGTATTGTAATATAAATGTGATCTGTTAAAAATATGAACATTTTAGATTTTGATATTTCATCTATTAACCATTTCAAACTTACTGATAATCCTGAGATGAAAGCTTTTTCCGATTATATTGCAACGTGCTCAGGGGCACTGTCATTATATTAATATAATTTGCAGGATTGCCGGCATTGCTTGCATTGTTGGCATTGCTGGCATTGCTGGCATTGCTGGCATTACTGCTGCATTGCCCACTGCTATGACAGCCAGCTCCTCCATATGGTGTGCCCATGCTTTGCCCATGTTTTCCATGTTGCAATTTCGGGTTTCCATTTCGCATCGAATGCGTTTGGTTTGATGGATATTCCTGTCCTGCAATAACTCCATAATTGGGTTTACTTGTTGATGGTTGGCCAGTTGATGTTGACGATGACTGCTGCATAACATTCCGGCAGTAATAGTGATTTGACTCCATATTTCTAACCAACAATAGGAACAATGTGGTTCGAATATGAAATCAGTGTTTCATTGCAGTTTCTGTAACAAAATTAATGCAATTAAATGGTTTAATTATAAAGTGGACTATTCTTCAAAATGTTTAAAATAGGAAGAATACGTTTCTATATACTTTTAGTTTAAATTTTACATACATATCTATTTACTGTTTTGATTTTAAATGGAAATCCTTAATGCAGATATAGATATGCATTCCTTAATGCAAATATCGTTTGCATTTCAACGTATATACATATTCTATTCTAGTTGATAATACATTTACATAAATATTTAATTATCTTTTTGCAATCTTCATAATGTTGATTAATATTTTGATGCAAATTTCTTATGAAATTTGACCTTATCATATTAAAGCAGATTTGTTTGAAACCATCGTTCATCAATTTTCATAAAAAACTTTGCCTGGCAACAAGAACAAGTCATCCAAATTTTGTTTGATTGTGTTAGCCCAGCAACATTTGTCGACAAAACACATATTTTCACTTTAATTCGTACTTCTCTTAAAGTTTTCTGAACTTTATATATAAACATAACAATTGTGTACAAAAATATGTATGTACGAATATGTACATACCTTCGCCATATACATCAAAGTGAAAGTGGGGTTTCCATACAGGACTGCACCCCATACACACAAACACACACACAAACATACACGCGGAAATAAAGGCATTTGTATCTAGAATGTACAATTTGCGCAAATAAGTATGCTACAAAAACGAATTGCTGTCCTTTGCTTTAAGCAAAAAATAATACACTCATTAAGCATACACAAAGATATGGTGCACGGACATCAATCAATACATAGGTATGTACGTTTGTATCTACATTGTTCATTGCTGTATGTGTGTATGTAGTTATGTATACACATGAAGAGAACTTCAACACTTACATGCATCATGCATACATACAAATCCTGGGTGGGACATTGAAGGCCATCGTTTTTTTTCATTCCTCTTTAAGAAAAGGGAGCCGTTCTACTTTTTCTTTTTGTTTATTTAACAATTTTGAACACTTTATTTGTTAAATCTGCACATGTGCATACATATATGTATGTATGTGTATATATCAAGAAATGTGTAACACAACTTCCACAATGGGAAGAAATGACTTTAGAGTCATGTCTTGGGTTGACAAGGCTTTTTGACGACCAATTTTTAACGACCCGATTTGAGTTTTTTGAGTTGCCTTAGTACCTTCATTGTTTTCACTTAACCGCAACGCAAATCCATTTTAATTGACGTTTTTACACGACAAATCGACTAGGACCTATTCAACGTTTTAGTATATATATGTCAAAACAGGCTAGTTAACACCAAAATATCTACTTATACAACATCATACACGACCAAACGAAGTAAACAAACACATACAAACACGCGTTCCACATACATCGCATGCGCAGACAATTCAGCATCGATTCTTCGTTAAATGTTTATATCGATAACTGTATAAAGGAACTAAAAATCATTCACTTTAAACATTTAGCACAGATTCGTTACAAATGGAAAGACTTAACTAGAAGATAATATATGATAAATGTAACTTTTATTCTTATTTATTACTAAACAGAGTAATATTTAAAAAAAATATTATAGTTTATTATTTATCAATAAGCAATTTTGATGCATCTTTAACTTCGGTTTTTAATTTTTTGGAGCTGGGGTGCTGATATTTTTACTTTTCCTGGTATATTTCTGGCCAAAATCTCATCCTTTATGCTTTTAAGCAAGTCTCTTTCACGATTGGTGCAAGTTCTATCCTTTGAGAACATATTAAGGGCCAGTTTAGCGGCCCTTCCACGTTTTCCAGTTCCTGGTGTTAGCTTAGCTTTGAATCTGAAAAATTAACAAGATAAGTATTAAAATATGGAAAGTATTAAAACTATATACATATATTCAACATACTTATATTGCTGCAAAGCTTGATATGGAGCCACTACTGGTATGGCAAATAGTAGCTCATCATCTTCAAGCGGTTGACCTGTGAGCGTATTAAGCATCTCAACATCAGCTCCAGTTGGCATATCTTCATTGTCATCAATCTCAACTTGGGGCTTAGGCATGGGATTCCTATCTCGTTTGACTTCTGCTGCTTTAGTTACTTCTGTCTTTTCATCAACACTACTGATGTGTGCTTTGGCCGTCTCTTTGCCAGACGAATTAAGTATCATCATCCTTAATCTCCTTTCTTCCTCATCTTGATCTTTGTATTTTAGTTTCATCTTTTTCAATTTGGACTTTTGTCCTCGCTTTAGCACGCCTGTATTTGGTTTTGGCTCCACTTCGACTTCAGTTACTTGACTTTCTGGTTTATTTTTACGCCCTTTATCATCCTTGCGTTTATTATTGCTCTTTTGTAGTTTTTGACGTGCAGGGGCGGCAGCTATAATCGTCGTTTCTTCGTCTTCCGTCACCTTTTTAGTTGTGTTTTCAGGTTCAATAGCTGGTTCATTGCCTTGAGGATATGAATCGGATCTTATTGTCACTCGACCTGTATCGTGTTCAATTTTTACTTCAGTATCAGGAAACGCATTGTCAGCGTTTTCAATATTGTTTACATTTTGTGACTGCAATGATTCACCGTCTTCACTTATTTCTAAAGCGCCATCGTTATCAATGTCACACTGTTTCAAGTCAATGTCATTGGGATCTTCATCTGTACTCCGAATTTTTCGTTCCCCGGCATGCCGCTGAACAAAGCTGTCTTCCAATTTAAATAGAAAACTTAAGCCCATGATGAGATGGCAAGATGGTAGGAAATTCTTCTTTCCACGGATCATGAAACTACCAGTTCCCAAATATTCTCCAGTCGGTGCTGTTTTACTAACTTGATCACTTGTAACCCAATAGGCATTGGTTATAACTTTTGCATCCCATGCAACACTGTAAGATATTGCCATGGTTCCAGCTTCCAATAGCGTTTTCGGGGGGATTTCATCC
This sequence comes from Drosophila paulistorum, assembly GCA_018152135.1. Taxonomy (NCBI): domain Eukaryota; kingdom Metazoa; phylum Arthropoda; class Insecta; order Diptera; family Drosophilidae; genus Drosophila; species Drosophila paulistorum. The sequence goes on from JAECXG010000690.1 coordinate 2,741,591, forward strand.
GCATTTGGATTACGAATTATAACACTTGAAGCACCTTAAATAAATAAGAAGTTGTTAAATTAAATCTATTGTATCTGTATTTCTCTTAAGCGGAATTTTACCTTGAATCTCAGCATGCACATATATATCCTTTGGCCGCATGTACCTGGGCAAATAGAAAAAAGGAAATATTTTAAATTTATTAAACATTCATTTAGTAGAAATACCTTTTGACAATAAGTTCATTTTGTTGAGCATCTCTTCCACCAATCACCAGATAGTTCTCGGAACTTATAAACCAATAAAACTTCTCAAACCAAAAGACTTTGCGTGCTTTGGCTATATTTGATATAGTTCGGACTTCTTTAAGAGTTTGTTGAGTTTTACGTTCTGCAGACTTAAGAGCTTTCTCCGAAGCATCGACTGTCTTTTGTTCCTTCTTAGCAGCTGACCGTTTCAAATCGTAATAGCGCCGTGCATTAGCCCATGCTGATAAAGCCAAATCCACATCCACAATCATTGGTTCTTCGGATTCCTCATCGTCATCGTCATCGCTGTCATTTGCACTATATGGATCGGAAAGGATTAACGATATATGGTTGGTTTCCAGCTTCAACTGTTTAATAGAGTTAGCGACAAAATCTCCATTGGCTTGCGCCTCTTTCACAAGCTGACGAATGTCGGGCCAAGGAAGCTGACTAGCGATGGCTGATTGTACGGCAAGAATTGCTTTGTCAACCAAACTTTGATTGCATGTTATTAACTCGGCTTTCCTTTTGTCAACACTTTGAACCTTATTAAGATCTTCCAATCGCTGGGCATGATCATTTTTAATATTGGAAAGTTTTTTGAGGGCATCACGTTCTTGACCCAGCGTCTTCATATCAATCCTCTGCGACTCTTGCTTCGAGAAGAACTCGTCCACAGCAGTCATGAATGTTTCGTGCTCTTCAACTTCTAGATGTTTAAGCTGAGAAAACAGCAATGGATGGAATTCCACATTTCTTAGGAAATAATCCATATCTCCACCTTCTGTGGGCTTTTCTTCTTTCACTTGCATTATGTAGCCCTTGGATGGACCTTTACGACCATCAGATAGAATTTCATACGCATTCTGCAACAAGAAGTTGAATTTTTATATCATATAATAATTATAATACTGTGTTCTTTTGAAACAAAATAAACTCACCTTTATAGCTTGCATCAATTTAGGAAGATCCTTGTCGAAATCAAACGGAACGGCGTCAGACTTTGATGCATGCTTGTTCTTCTGTTTCCGCTTGTTTTTTGCATTCTTGGGATTTTGCGACTTGTCATCTTCAGCTGCAGTCTCTTCCAAAGGAACATCGCTCATGGGAGTAGCACGATTTTCTAAACCATGCAGGTGCAGGACATGTTCAATTACCGCTGGACCACAATCTAAAATTGTCATTAATGAGCGCCTTATATATTCACCGGGCGTTGCTTTCTCTATAAGCTCCCGTAATTTATCTTCTGATATTTCCTCATTGGCCTGTTTGGGCCTATCAATGGGATACTTCTCGCGAACTGCAAAGCGAAGAGCTTCGCCCTCGGTATGTGGACGCAGAATGTAAAGTATGGTCTGCTCATAATCAGTTAGAATCACATTGCCCCTATCGTAAAGCTCAAGGATGACGTGGTAAGCAGCATCACCGGTTCCGAATTGAAAGTCCACAATTCGATCCGCACCCAATTGATGAATGTGCTCCAGGCGTTTATTCTTCAAATGCTTCCTCAACTTCATGCTAAAACCCGATGGAGCTACATTTTTAGGCCACTCAAATGCTGTTGTGTGGAATCGAGTGCCCGACTCGATAAGCAACGTGACCTTTTCTGCTTCCCCACCGGTTCCTTGAAGGCGAATCAAATACGTTTTGTTGTCAATATCATAAATCTGATTCACTCGCAAGCCGACCAACCTAGGAAAAGGTTACAAAATTGGTTAAAATATTCTTGGCTGCATATACATATGTAAATTGAAATACTAGATTTACCTTTGTAGTTCGGCTACTCCGCAAATGATATCATAAGTACTGAAACGTGTTTTCATTTTGTCTAACTGCGTGATAAGTGTGCACTATTAAAGTAATAAAGTTATTAATTAGCATATGTTATAGATAACAATTACAAGCACAGGTAGAATAATGAGTGGGAATTTACCTGATAAATAACAAAAACAAAACGATATGTGGAGGAATTCTGCACACAGGAGACCAGTGTGGCCAGATTTTCAGAGTCACCATAAGCTAGAATAAGATAAAAATTGAAAAAAAAAAGCCTAAAGCCTGCATAAAAATACTTTACAATTTCTAAAAAAATGATGTATTAAATTTTGTGAAGCCAATATAAGCTTTATGAAATTTTGAAATAAGCCTGTCTAGTTTAAAATAAGCGAAAATGACAACACTGCGAATCCATGCGATTCATCGATTGGCCGGAAAATATCGATTGATATCCGACAGTGTAACCGTATTCTACTTTGTAACTTTGGCGGCAATTTTAAAAAAATAGCATTAGCTAAATTCATTTTAGTTTTTATCTAATACACCAGCTTTTTAATCAATCAGATTGAAAAATTGAATATGCTATCTAAAATTTAGTAAATAACTGAGCAAGACTTAAGGCAATGTTAATATATGTATAACTCGAAAAATGCTACTCTCCTTCAAATGATTCAATTTCTACATAAGTTTTGTTATTTTTTAGGTTTACTATATGAAATATATAAAATTAAAATATAGTCCTTTTTAGTTTATTTAAATTTGACAAATCACATGTTGTGTGCTACTGTTGATAGAATAGTAAAATAATTATTGTAAACAACTCTAACATTTCATGATCTATGTAAACTATATTTAAAGCACATTGCAGGTTTTTTGTGTATTAATCATCGAACCAGACGCACATTTGAAAACTTCAGTCGCACTTCCTCCTTGCGCCACAAGCCATCCCAATCTAAAGAAAAAGAAAGATTGGAGTTTTTTCTTAGATATACATACTGCTTAAGGAAATGAACTTACATATTATCAAATTCAGGTGCATTTGTATCAATTCCCAAGTAGTTCGATTCAGCACAAAGCTCTTGAGCAGAAACTAAAAAGAATATTTGTGTCGGTGTCAGATTGAGACCAGGTAGGCGGGCCATTCCTTTAATTGGGCCAGTTAAAGAAAGCATAGAGTGGTATGAAATTTGCATTCCTCCAGAATGTATTAAAATATCCATTCGGCTAAAATTCGAAAATATATTCACGGAATGCGGTACACAACGCATTGCCTTATCATCAAAAGATTTCGTTATCGAGCGTAATATCTCCTTGGCTATTGAAACTCCAACAGAAGCATAATGCAAATACGGGGGCAATCGGGCATCAAAGTATGGTATTAATATGACAGATAAGGGAACAACTGAAATTATTAAACGTATTATTATTTCAAGTCGACTATAGACTAACTATATTCCAATTACCTATTGAATGGCTCAATGTATCATAGAATATCGTTGAGACAATTGGATATGCCCATCTTAATAGTGAATTAAAAATTATGCAATTAAGATTTACAGATTTCATATACAGGGGACTTACGCATCATGTGTACTTGATCCCATATTGATTACATTCGGAATTAGTTTATTCTTCTTATAAATCTCAAGTATATTTTCGAACCAGCAATCTGAGTTAATGTTCAACGATTCCAATGTCTTTAACAATTGTGTCACATTCGAAAATCCTTCCCAAGTTTGCGATTGTATTTTTAAAGCTGATAACTTCACGAGGGCTGCACCTTTTAGGGACGGGGCTCTTTTTAAATGAGCCTTTAACGACTTGAAAACGATTTCCGCCTGTGTTTGATGTTTATGAAATAAAACATTAAATGACAAAGCCAATTTTCAATATATACATACCCGTTTAATAATGTCCTTCAAGTCGTCGGATGTGTGTTGAGCAATGTAGAGGGCAGATGCTAATTCAGGTAAAGCCCACATGGTGGACCGTGTGCAAACCTCAGGATTTGGATAGTCCTTTGGCAATATTTCAAGTGCACATAGTAAAAGCATTGAGTTGTGAGCCACTCGAGATGGATATTTTGTTAGAAATCCTTCTAAGGCTTTAAGATAATCGGTGTTTCTAACAACAATGGGACCACTCCAATTTCGTGGTATTAACAGAGTCCAATTCAGCTTTAAATTTAATTAATGAAAACGTGTTTTCTTAAATTTGTTAATCCCTAATGTAGGGTACTTACAACTGGGTACATATCTTGCAAGCTCGATGTGTTGTATAAAACTGAACTGTCCCAGAATCCGCGACGGGAGTGCTCCACTTGGAGCTAAAATATTACTATTATTAATAAATAAACTTGATTAACAATTCAAAGGGGGACCAGAGCAATTGAATCTGAGCCTTTACCCCAATCTTACCTTATTTAAATCCTTTATAAATCCGAATATAGTATCTTTTTCTGATATTCTTTGAGCATATGACAAAGTTGACGGTAGAATATTGTCAATAAGGTCTCCCAATAATTTTGGAACACCTTGTCGCATTCTATTGGGCGGCGCTTTTGGACTCATCCAGCGTATTTTGTTCTGAAAGAAACATAAATTAAAGTCTTAAAAATTTAATAACTAAATTTTATAGTTTATCAACTGAATCTTTGGGGTCCATTATATGTTCTAAGCATATACTTACCTCTAAAATAGTTGAAGAGGTACTAGGTCCACTAATTATAAGAAGCACATGAGGTCTTCTTCCATAACTCAGGTCATAATATAAATCAACAATGGGACTTGGACCAAGGTCATAAATTTTTGCTATTAATGGTGCAATTGAAGAAGGCCCTAAAGTGCCGATCGGTAAATAACCACCTAAACTATCAAATATACGATGCATTATGGTTGAGTTAGCTGTCTGTTTTAAGCAACTCTCAAATAAATTATGTAGTATTTTAAAACTTTCGTTCATAACCTTATTCTGAAAAAGGACTGTAAAGAGGCAATTAGAATGTAGGAAAGTAGGAAAAAGTCAAGATCCTTACACTGCAATTGACTATCAACACTTCTTTGAGAGTTTCCCATTTCTAACAGATTTGTTAGGCTTCTATTTTGGCTGCTACGCCAACAGCTAAATTTCTTAAACTCTGAACAGGGATCCTTATTCCAATTTAGCTTGGCTTGTATATTGTTAGCCACTGTCTCACAGATTGGCTCCGAGCACTCCGGTGGTGAAGAGACAGTGGGCGAACAGCCATCGCCCTCCATATAACAATCTCGCGGCAATGGGGACGGTGCCGTACTGATCAGAAACAATATTGGCGACGCAACGAGTAAAGTAGTAACCAGCAGAGTTGCCGATGTTATGGCCATTTTGTGCACTGCAGCCGATGTCCTTAGCCATATGCATGGAGCACAACATATCCATCCGATAATGCTGTTCTGAAATCGAAAATTCGTTTTTTTTTTTGCCAACAGAAATCCATGAGGAATGACTTAGGCCCTTACCTTATTATACCGTCCAGCTAAGTTTTCTGTGTTTGAACTCTCAATCACATCGATGTCATCCGATTTGCCAAACTGATTCGATCCAATGGGGGTCTTAAAGGATAATTGCTTTTGAAGTAGCGATGCACTACTTCCACCCGATGGATTCGCCGTTGTAATAATACTACGTCCATGTCCATTGATGCCCACTCCCACGCCGTTCTTTCGAAATGTGTTGCGGGTACTGGAATCAGCTGTCATTACTTTCATTGGCAGCTAAAAGTATGTATGTATACATGAATTGTATTTTGAAACACATTCCATTACATTATGTACCTATGTATGTATATGTGTAGTTGTGTGAGTGGGGCTATGGAATGTTAGGTTCTCATTTTTTTTATTAGTAACCCATAATAATCAATAATTTCGGCAGGCCTGAAGATTTCTTTAGATGTGAATCTATGTATAGATTTATATGGTTTTTTTTAATGTTTTATGGCACTTACATAATTTCACCTTTTAATCAAATGTTAATTCCCATATCGATAACTGAAGTAATTGTAAAAAAATATATATTTAGCAATTGAGTTTTCATTTCCTTGTGATATAAAATATACACTGACAGCACCTCAGCGTATTTGAAAAGCTTGTGAAAGCTTCGCAGGCTACGAGGGCTGTTTGCAATATTTCGGGAATAACAAAACAGAATACATAAAAAACTTGTAAATGAAAATGACTTTATTTATAATACACTTTTGCTTTCGTTTGGACCATTTTTCTATCTCTCTTATAATACCTTATAACACTTATAATAATTGATAGTATTGCTGAAATATAAATAGCAGCCCTCGTAAAAGCTACTCGCATATGACGCTTTTTACCTGCGCGCGTGTCTGTGTGTGTGTACACATTGTGGCGCCTTCAAGGAGCCATTTAATCCTACCTAAGCTTTCCCCTTTTTTAATCCTCTCTGTTTACCATAAGCCTCGGTATTATTATCCACTTTTGTGGGTTGAATGATATTCAAAGCAGGGAATTATATAGATAGTAACTAAATATTAAATTTAACCACAATGTAACCAGATTAAAGAGTGTCCTGTGTTAAGTACACCATATAAATATGCTAGCATATGTCGACAGATTTCCCCAGCAGTAGATTACACGGTTCTAAGTACGGTGAAACTCAGGGTTTATCTTTTAACATGAAAATATTAATATAAATCTAAAAACAAAAACCAGCTCACATTATGTAAACAAAAGTATGTGAAGACTTTTATTTAATCATTTAAAATTTGTATATTATAAATATTTGAAAAAATAATTTGTGCATATCTAATTTCATTTGAGGCTTTCCATTTCGCATGTCTTTGGCGTAAATATATTTTGTTTTTGTTATTATTTGTAAATATTAAAAGCTTTGGTTAATGCATTATAGGAAAATAGAATAATTAAGTATTTCTTACAAATTATTTCATACTGTATTTAAGGCAGTTATTTAGAAGCTTGTGTATATATATAAATATTTTGTAGATGTTTTGAGTATGTATGTTTGTGTATATGAAGTAGTTATTGATCGTTGTCTGACTTAGATTTTGTTGCTGTATTAATGTCATCCGGCCTAATTGCGTGGAATTTTGATTAAAAATTGATTTAGATTACAATAAATAAATAAATTAGCTAAATATTATATTAAAATCGGACTCGAAAATAGTGTTCGATTAATTAATTAAGTTACTGATTTAGAATCTTCTTGTGCTCTTGGACCTTATCGAATTATCTTGTACATTTTCACAATCTTTTTCGTAATTCCTAAAATATCCATCATACTTGCTTATTTCCCTTGGCATTCCAGATGATGATACCATGGCAGGAAGTGCACGCAAAAATCCGTGCAAACCGCATGGAATTGGTGGAGTCGGTGGCACCGACAAGCCACATCGATTATATAAAAATGGCATTATCCCAGTGACATTTGTGTGCAAAGTAAGCACTGCCTCTAAATCAGATTCCTGAGCATGAATTAAAAACTCATTGTAGGAACTACTTGGTATCATTCCAAAATGGTCAAACGAATCCACATATGCTTCAGTGTCTCTCTTATATAATTCAAGGAAGTCTCCAAGCAGTTTGGCAACCATTGCAGATCTTGCTTTGCTAATTACTTTTATGGTTTGTGCATTTCGAAACAAAACTGGTGGCTTAACAGCTCCTCCAAATTTGTTTAAAAATTTGAGTATTATTTTTTCGTGACTATCTTTTGGCTCTTGGGTTAACCGCCTTAGGACTGACTCTAAGTACAAACTAAACGTTTGTCGAGCCTGAAATTGTGTCAACTCAGAGCCATTTGAAATCTTTATAAGTAATTGCTTTCGCAACTTTCTGCCTTCTTCTTCGCATTTGGGTACAATTACTTTCTTCACAAAGGGTATTTCTGCATCGGTTTCTAAAGCACGTTCATATTGTTTGACACGATTCTCCTGAAAATTATCCTCTTTGGTGCACCTTGGATCCTGACAGTATAAATTTGAGTGCAGCATTTGGTTGTAATTGTGCTGCATAACAAGAGTTTGGAATGTTTGTCCTTGCACATTTGGTGTAGAAATTGGAATGCCATTCGCGGAATCTAGAAAATTGCCATATCGTTGCATTGTGTCATCCGTCGGAAATATGCGAACAAATCCGCCGCGACGTGAATACTGTAAGCGGGCATTACGTAAAATACGCTGCTCTTCCATAGTTAAATTGGCAAAACTGTTGGCTCCTTTCTTTTTCGATTTCTTTGAAGCAGTCGAGTCCGTGGAATCGGTTCTCCTCTGACAACTTGTACTACGAAATCGTGTCCATTTGCTATCTAAATGCGATCTCATTTCTGGACTATACGCCGGAATGCCAACGCAAGTGAGGAGATCTGCAATTAGACAGGCTTTTACTTTCGTATCCAATGGACTATCCACGCCCATTGATGGTGAAAGATTTACTTCTAATAGCCAAGGTTTTAGCGTATTATCGATTAATATATCAAAGCCATAAAGCTCAAAACAGTTGTTACTGCTGGGTACAAACATTCTGCATGCGGAAATGATTGTTTGTGCACAGGCGAGAATAGCCTTTATTATTAAATCTTCAATATTTAGCATCAGCAGATGAGTATCACAACCCTGAAGTTTGAGGTGCCTTAATAATGCTGATAGTGTCCACTTGTGGCCGACATCCTCATCCTGAGCATCCGAAGATCGTATATAATCGGAATGGTATTTATTGATACTGTAGTTGCAAAGATGCATACATGGATTCCATAGGTTATCCGCATCTCTATCGTATCGAACAGTGGCCAATCTAACGATTCCCTCTTCATAAAGGTATACAATCAATGGATCAAAAGATGTTACCAATACATAGACTCGCAGATCACATTTATGACCATCGATGCAAAGCGGATCTACAATATATTTTGATACCAGCACTTGCTCATCCTGGGGAATCTGATCGGGCTGTAAATATGTTATAATTTGTCATTTCATTTGATGTTTGTTATTTATTCATATGATATCTTACCGAATTGACAATAAATATTCCTCGACCTCTGCTTGAGGCTGCTGGCTTTACTATCCACGGACCTCGATACTTGTTATGCGCTATTAGTAAATCGCGGTATTCCAGAGGTAGAACAAACGATTGAGGTACAATATCAAAATGCCTCATTCCCCGCAAATGCTGCATTCTTTCAATATTTTTGTAGAGTCTATCCTTTCGTGTCAACTCGTATGATCTAAATTGAAAGCAAAGTCGTTGTTTTAGTTAGGCTGTTGTATTTATTATTATAATAGTTAAATATTTTCGCACTCACCTCGGAAAATGGTTAACTCTTTGATAAGGCGACAAATGTCTTAAAGTATCTAGTTTCATGTGTACACCAGTCCATAGTAAATTGAAGTTTGTTTCTCCCTGAACTTCTGTAAGGCCATGTACGTTAAATATCTTTCTTAACAGTTTCGTTTCAGTTTGTATAAATTTATATGTGATTTTTAGCTTATGGGCAGGCATATGTGTTCCACACTCATTGTCCTCCTCACTGGATACTTCCGGATCCTCCTCACTTCTATTGAGAATCGAATTAACTTCATCGCCCATTGAGGAACTATAACCACTTTCCTTAGTCAAGTCTAGCTCCACTTTTTTCTGCCGTAATCGAGGATTGTTTTCATTGTTTTGCGATGATTCATCTCCATCACTTGAGATAGATGTATCGCTGGATGAAAGATCATGATGATGTATCTTTTTATTTGCATTTTGATTAACTGGCACTTCAATTATTTTGCAATTCAATGGATTTCTAACAGAAACATAAATCTTTCTGGGTGCTGAACCTTTTAATGTTGCACTACTGCCAGACGAATGGGGTGCAATAGCTAGTGGCGTCTCGTCTTGGCAATTGACTGCTGGTGACGCTGAATCTGGTGTTTTATGGCTTTCGGAATCAGTTATTTGCACTGATTGTGTTTCTGATAAAGTCTTGCGAGTCTTTGGATTTAGAATATTAGTTCGAAAAACTAGTACTGCATCGCGAGAGCCCAATTTACCACTTGTAATCCATTCATTTTGATTTTTATACTCATAAATTTTAGGTCTGAAAATAATGGAGAAATTTTATTTCATATTCAAGATATCTGGGGTATGTCCCGATAGTTTCTGATGGCCCCCTTTATAACCGGGTTGGAAACTTACGCTGTAGTTGTGTGTGCTTCACATAACGAAGAAAGCATGACGTAGTCTGAAAATAAAAATAACAATAACAATTATTTTTTTCATAATATTAGAAAAACACCCAACTCGTCCCACCAGTTCGCTTTAGTCCTTTAGCACAGTAAAGGACAGAAAAGGCTGCTACTTGGTTTGATTTGAGCATCTCTTTCTACAGTAGATGTGTGGATCCTGGCGATTTCAGGATGGATTTTTTCTTTATATCCGTATGATTCTTAATTTGTATCTAAGCGTGCAATGCACTCTAATATTTCATTCCTTGCAAAACAGACATCATACGGGATGGAGTAAGGAAGAGCTCTCCAGATAGACTTCCATGTAATCCTTTCCTAATCAGTAGACACAACTAAAATGCTAGTCTATGATTTTGACAGATATGTAAAGTTTCATTCACAGTCCATCCAATGCAATGGGTCATTCAACGTGTCCTTTATGTAGTCAAGTTTTGTGTGACCTTCCTTCTTTGAAGCAATGAAGCTACTGGTAAAATATCCAAAAAGTTAAGTTTGAACATACCGAACATTATACCCATGTGTGTATATTTCTTATCTCGCCTCCATTACCAAGTAACAGTGTCAAAAACTTTTCGTATATATTTCTATATTGGGAAATAATTTGTTTATGACACCTGCTCTGAAATTGCCTCTTAATTGGTGGTAGTTGTTTCTATGGCAGCCAATGTTTTTTTTTTTACAAGAGATTTACACCTATTAATCACATTCTATCCAGGCAAAGGTCAATAAAATTATCGTTAGGCTATAAAATTATTCTAAACTTGAGTACTAGAATGACTAGAATTTAGAGTTATTTAGAGAATTGACTTCTCATCGCTACTTATGTATAATATTACAGAAAGCCTATTAATTACAAAAATATATATTTTTTTTTAATTTCCTACAAGCAGCTTAAAAGCAAATAAAAACATTGGTTTGCATAGAAACAGACATCATGAACAGATGGATATAAACATTTTTAGTTTTCTTTTTTGTCTGTTAATGCCAGTAGAACCTAATACATGGGTATAACTTGAGATTGTTTTGACTTTCAGTCGTTTAGCCGAAAGCTTGTGGGTCGTCCTTGATGTATTTCCTTTCCTCGCTCGTTAGATTTCTCTTAATTGTTAGAATAACTAACTAATCACATGCAAGAGAGCTTGAAATATGAATTTATCTTTAGTTTTTGTTTTTAATGTAATATATACATTTATTTTCAATTTTATTCCATAAATCTATTAATTTGATGTGCATTTATTCCTTATATAAGTGTTTATATATCAAAGCAGCTTCAATATTGTTAGATATCCATAGTATAAAAAAATAGAAATCATATATCTACATTTCTGTCGGATCTTTACAAATTCACAAGTAGATCCGACCAATTCTACCCTTAGTTTAGATACGAATAATATCAAAGGAAACAAAAAAACAAATTAGATTGACATTCCCGTAGAATCTTTATTCTACACATGTTTACATTCTAAATATATGTATGTATATGACAGATTGTGATTTCTGCATTGTTTGTACAAGTTATGTTTAAATGGCTTACAATTAATTACAAATGTATTAAACTCCTGTTTCACATGTACAAAAGTGGCTATGCTTTTGGGTAATTAGTATTCTTTGTAAAAGTATATTCTATCGTTGTAAAACATACTAATATTTAATTACCAATTCAATATGTACTAGAACATAATGAATTTGCAAATCGGATAAGCGCCGTTCCTCTTAAACGTGCAACATCTCGTCCAGACCAGAGTCCATCTTCTCTATGGAATCCTTTTTGATCCGAAATTACTGTTATAGGTATTGGAGGAGTTGTAATAGGTCGACATATGCGCGTTACTTTGCATGGAGTTGGGTGTGTTCATCGAAAATTGGCCGCCACCGTCAGTCTTCTGATAAGAGTTGTACGGATTGGATCCAACGTCTCGCTGATTGTTGTTGTTGTTGCCGTAATTGCCCATAAGATTCGAGTTATTATAGTTTGTGTTATTCATGCGAGCCACATTTGGAGATAAATAATTTCCACTTGCTGGGAAATTACTCATCACATTAGAGCCTCCATAGAAAGATCCTCCGGAACCGTCTACATTACTATTATTATTATTACTATTGCCATAGTAATTAGGAGGACGCAATCCCTGGTACGGCATCGGAGCAGAATCCTGAACATTTCCGGTATTGTCGTAGGACATCCGCTGTTGATAATTAACAACAGGTGTAGAATTGTTGTTTGGTTTTTCAGTCATCTCCGATCGCTGGTTATTCTCTAAATTGTTAAAACGTGCCAAATCGTTTGTTCCAGCAGCACTACCTTCCAGACGTTTCTTCTTTTCAATCATCGAATAAACTTGTATTATTTGTTGAAGTTGTTCTCGATTAATTGATGTTTTTCCTTGCGACGTTATTGTGGATGCCAATTTGGCAGCCAATTCGGTTTTATCAATCGAACTCTCAATTTGAATTGGCCTCACATGGGATGAGGAACTTGGATTCCCGCGATTATCAGATATACCTGCTTGCAATTGCTTGCCTAGATTAATATGGGGATCTCCGGATGGACGATGCGAATTCATGTCGTTATTTGGCGACTTTCGAATCGATCGTGGAACAGACTTCAATAGCAAATTAGTATCGTTGATGGCACGTTTGATAGCACGTTCCTTATTGGCATCTAATATTTTGGAGATTACAAGACCAGTGAACTTTTCTTTGGCCGTTTCCAGAAGAGCACAATTCTCGTGGGTGAGTGTCAACGAATTGAGCTTATCTGGATGGGTTTTTTGTGTTTGCAATGCTTTGGCCAACATTTCCGTGATGTGCGGTCCCAAACTACCCAAATTATCCTCCATTGCCGTTAGAAGGCGAAGTACATGAATGACATTCATAGCTGGAGTGTCATCTTCTTCCCCATCTGGCTTCTCCGCAGGATTTACCCCATCCGGGACACTTTGTGCTGTGTGAACGTGATATTTTGGATTTGGTAAATTATCGTTAGTCATCGGTAAGCACAATCTCTCGCGACATTTAATTTTAATATTCTCAACATCTTGATTGTAGAGCTCCTCAATGCGAGCATTAAAGAATAGAACCCATTCATTTTGATAGTTATAAGTACGATGGTTAATGCCAGCAGAAATGAGTTCATCCTTACGTCTTTTCCAGAACTTTTGCCACTCCTCCTGATACTGGGGATGCTCTTCAGGATCACCTTTGTATAGCTCAAAGAAGACGTTAAGTTCACGGACCTTTTGATCAACCAAATGACGGTATGCCTGCCAAATGTCTCCATCTCTTAAGGGTGACAGTGAGCGACGTTCAAGATTCCATTGTGTGGATATCGAAGGCCTTCTCTTTCTTTCCTTTGATGTAGATCTGGAACGATGACGTTTGGAGCCACGATTTTGGCTCCTTTGATCCTGAGATTGACCATGCTTGTTGTCTCTCAAAAAGTTCTCTACCATACGTTTGTGTGTCTCATCATCAACCGTCACATCCATAGAATTTTGCTCTGGGAAGTTGTTATAGTTATTATTGGGAATGCTATTGTTGGGATCATAACATGGTGGTCCTTGATAATGAGTGTGCATATAGTATGGATCTGTGTTTATCACATAATTTGCAGGTGGTGGTGGTTCTTGAACGACTCGTTTATTAGCATTTTCTATTAGGACATCAACTTCTTGGGCATCAACAACATGAATAAATGAGGGACCCATCATTTCGGATGAATGTTTTCGGTTTAGAGCTTTTGCAAGAACATTTGCCTTATTCTTTTGGTATGTATAGTCATAGCATAAGAAGGCAGATCCTCGACCATGATGCTTTTCAATGGCAATGGCAAGTTTCTTTAACATCGGCATCAACACTTTGCATACCTTGTGTTCTGGCACATCTACCAGGTACTGTCGATATTGAGCCATGGCTGTGGGAAAGTGTTTCTCACAATATTTCAGCATATGATTATAGCCGACTAGATGGCATTGCATCGCAGCCTGATCAGTGGTGACATCACAAAGGCTGCATTGATATCTAGGATTACGTTCATTCAAGGTTTTGACTATTTTAATGACATATTCTACTCCTAAAACTCCCACAATTTCATTAGGATTCGGTTTAGATTCAAATATGGCAACTTGACGATCGCCTGTTGATTTACTTTGGTTCTTTCGGCCATCAGAAGTTATGGCAGGTATTAATAAACGATTCCGTTCAGTTCTCTCTGAACGAGGTTTAGCCGTCTTCTCAGAACGTCCTTGCGAAGTTGATGGTAATTCTTCGTCTAACATTCTGGTATCGCTTGCCGCCTCGGGATCAGTATCATCAAGTGAAATTACTTCTATGGGATCAGTACTTGTCTCTGTTGTATCTGATTTAATGCTCATAAGTTTTGCGAGTGGAACACATGTAATCCCTGTCTTGTTTGCATCTGCTCCTGCAAGTGGATTTTTAACAATCTCTGGTATTTTTTCACCTCTGTATGTTTTGGAATCACGAGCTTTCTCTTCCGAATTTCCAGACCGTTGTGATTTGTCGCCACCTTGCTTTGAGTTTAAAGGGTTGACTACTTTTGCATTGCCTTGCATATTTTTTTGATTGGATGAGGAGTTGTTGTTATCTTTATCAGACACTTTTGTGTCTGTTGGTTTCTTATTGCTGCTGTTGTTGTTGTTGTTGCTGCTGCTGCTACTGTTATTATTGTTTTTAGTTTTAGTGTCTGTATTTGTTGGTTTTATTTGTGACTTGTTTGCTCCCCCCGATTTACTTCCACTTGAATTTGACTCCGATGACTTCTGTTGTGATTCGTTTGCTTTTGGTTTACTTGAAGTAGACGAAGATGGGGCAGTTTTATTTGCCCCTGAATTTGAATTCGGCGTTTCCTTCACTTCGGGATTACTTCCATGTGATGAAGGTTTTTCCGTGATCGAAGCATTTTTATTTTGTACTTCAACTGATTTCGTGTTGACTGAATTATTTGCTGATGTTGCAGATTCAGCATTTTTCGCATTAGATTTGGTTTCCACGGCTGCTACAACTGTTGCCTGTTGCGATGACTTGGCAGCAGTCGCCTGAGGAAGAGATGGCTTGGGAGCTGGATTCGTAGATGATTGAACGGGTGGTCTGGTTGTCTTTGGATTGATGTTTTTATTGAATTGATTTTTCGTCTTGTTCAATGTCAATTGCCTAACTGTCTCCATATTGACGTTATGCCGCTTGCCACTAAGGTGGCTAAATAAATTCTTATCCCCATACTGAACCACTTTGCAAACATTGCAGTGATACAGCTTTGTGTTTCTTTCGTCGTCAAGTCTGATCATATTTTGCCATTTCTCATGTTGCATGCAACGAAACTCGAGATTCAGAACCTCCTCCAGGGATATTGTTGACAACATATCCAGAAATTTTCTGCCGTCTATTATTGATGCCGGCGGCGACTTCTTGGCGTTGTTTATGTTTTTGTTAGACATTTTAGATTTGCTATGCCAACAAACAATAAACGATGAGATGGACCCTAGTGATTATCTCTGCATGTGGCTCGCAATAATTGTTGATTTTTTGTTTTGTTTTTTTTTTTTAATTTATGGCTTTGTAGTTATTTATATTTATCTATCGATACATTCAGAACGCTATAAAATTAGAGGGAAAAAAAACTTTTTTATATTTACATTGAATATTTAAAAAAATGTCAAATCCAAAACACACAACTAGATTACTACAAAAATTACGATTTGATTTTTATCGAGTCGGTTCCAAAGCGTATAAGATCCTTCACAAATCTCGGTAACTAAATTTCTGAAGATCTATAAAATGACTATTATAAGGCTTTAGTAATACGTAGAGGGTGTGAATTTGAACATGATTAAGGATACTTCAAATCCAGGGAAAGGATACTCAATACTAGATCTACAGCTGTGTTCAGAAAAATAGGAATGCATACTAGTATGACACTTACAGCACTTTTTTTGACAAAGTCTGACCATTTGCTTAAACACGTGCTCACAAGATTTGAAGAATGAGGTGTAAACGACAAAATAGCGAAAATTTTTTGACATTCTGGCGTTTCCCTTTCTTCTTTTCAATGCCCTATTCATCAAATAGAAGGCATAATGGATAAAAATGTTTAAGTCAATATTTTGAAAAACATTATGTTACCATATGCTTCTTGGGAGATGCCGCTGAAATGGACATTTCAGCAGGATAATTACCCCAAACACACTAGCAAGTTGGCAAAAAATTATTTCTTATCGGAGAAAATAGATGTTATGGAGACATGTGGCAAATGTTAATCCATCAAACAAAGCCCAACCTTGGCAGGCAGTTCAAGAAGGATGGAGCAAAATATCTGTGCAGCGTTGTCAGGACCTTGTGGATTCCATTCCACGTCGTTGCCGCGCAGTTTTAAATAATAAGGGTTATACAACAAAATACTAACATAACCAATAGTAATAACCGGCTTTTAACAAAGTTCTGAACAGACGAATTTAAGAGTTTAGTTTGTTTTTGAGCCAGGGAAGGCAAACAAATATGAAGTATTATCCAACAAATGTGTAGTATTATGAGAAATATATACAAATTCTTATTTTCATTTATTTTTTGCAGCTATTTTGTATTTTTCCTGTTTTTTTCTCCCGGTTCTGTGCAAGACAACTACATTCCTATTTTTCTGAACACAGCTGTAGATCGAGTTTAGATTTGAATGCCGTCACCAGCCAAACATTAATCGGGGACTATGCTTTAAATAAATATAAATATTCTCTATGTATTTGCTTAAACATAATACATAAGGATACAACCAGAGCCGCAACAGATCTAGTGGAGGGCAAGGAAGAGGAACCAACACCAGGCGAACTGCAATTTAAACATAATATTGCACAAATATTTATTTATGTTTTTCAAATTCGTCACTGGATAGGCCTGGACGGCTCTGAAGAAGAAGTCATGTTGATATTTGGACCCTTTATTTGAGACCAAACGAATATTTTGTTTATGTACTCACAACGAGTTTGGAAAATATTCGTTCGTTTGAATGGTTTACCCATTTCAATTCGTTGAATACTACTAGGACAATGTTCATAAACTGCGGCAAAAATCCACATCAATGAGTCATTTGATTTGGGTCGCTTTTGGCAATTGCATTTAATGTTTTACGGAAACCATTAACTGCACAAATTTGGAGCATTTACCTCTCCAAATAGAAAATTTAGTCGGGCATGACAAAACTCAGTCGGCTATCAAGGCCGACCCAAGTAAATAGACATCGTAAATGGGGTTGGATGTGTTTTTTTACCTCGCCAAAAAAAAAAAAAAAGTTTTAATATTAGTAAATTAAATTAGAGTTATGTATGTAGAGCAGTATGTACATACATATATACCATACCTCTACTGGTATTTACAGATTGTATGTACATATGTAAGTCTATTGGTTTGCTCCATATCCTACTACATTTGCATGTAATTATGCGTGACAGTGCACACAAGCATACATATGTATATACATATGTACATATTTACATACATACATACATATGTCGATATATGTGCATACAGTAAAAGTATCACGCAGGAATTGAATATGGTTGGAAACGCGTGTAGCGCATGAGGTCATGCATTACCATATCGATTTTTAAATGTTTATAACTGTAAATATATGCATATCTCACACACACACATGCATACACGCACAAACGTGCAAATTCCTATTTATGTATGCATGTATGCTTCTAAGCCTTTTGATTTAAAATGAGTTGCCACTAAAGAATAAATTTTGTTGCAATTTCACTCTTTAACTTACCGGCACAATGAGAAAGTTGATTATCTGCTGGAAAATCAATTGCCACGAGCGGAAGTAGGAGTAGAATGTCACCCCGCTCCAAACACCAAGCAAGTACTTTACGATACTGATTTGCTTTCCTGATGGTTATGTTATGCTAGGATCTCGCACACGTTGCTTGAATTCACAATAACGACAAGACTACATGCAATTTCAATTTAAATTTATTACTTGCATTAGGCCGAAGACGGACTGAAAATTTCGACAACAATCGACTGAACAAAATCTCCAATAAGTTTTGTCAGTGCTGTTAAATGTCAATTATGAATTGAAAATTTAGAGACGGGCTAGCAGCGATAGTTTATCGACTGTCATGTATGCTATCTACACACCGTCAGTGGTAATGTAAATATTTTGTAGCCACTGGTTCGGTGCAATCGCAAAGTTCGTTAACAAGTAAAACATTTATAATATCCACTATTGCATGGTATCATGCAAAACACTAAAGGAAAATATTAAAATAACGCCTTTTTCTGTTAATCTTTCTTAATATTAACCTTGGGTCAAAAAAGCGGATCTAATGAATGATCATACATGGTATAAAAATATTTAAAAGAAAAATTAATATTTAAAGGCTTATTAAAATTCAGCTTTTAGAGATTAAAACAATATGCATATCTTAAATAAAATGTGCATTATATATTTACAACACATTCCAAGACGCAATCGAATTGAACTAGTTTAGAGGTTCACACTGGATAGCATGTCGATATTTTTCAGGATTTGGTATTTTGTCAAATATACGATAAAAGTTGAGACGCGTTAAGTCATTTTCCCATTCCTTTCTCCATGAAATGACTGTAAGTATTCCGTTTCGAATTTCTTGCTCTAAATACGTCAAAAACTAATCCTAATAAAGCATTGTCATCCTTAGGTTAGGGTTTAATTTTGAGTATTGCTTAAATCATGGACAATTCAGGAAACAATCGTTATGAGTTATTGTTCATGGACGATGACGCTGGAGCTCCAGTCGCGCCATTAGTCACAAATGCCGGTGCCGGCGCTGGCAACGAGAAAAAGAAAACGGAACGCCCGGCTACTGTACAACAGAAGAAGAACAAGCCTGAAAAGGAGAATAAGCCAATTGTGCCAAATAATAAAACGAATGCACCAGTTAAAGCTGGCACCAATGTGCCGAAGACAAAGTTGTCGGCGCCTGTTGGTGGACAAGTGATACGCAACAAAAATGCTGTATCAAACGGACAAGCCGGTGAACCACGCACCATTAGAGGCAACAATCGCGGTAATTTCCGCGATAATAACCAATCAGGTGGCGGGGAATTCGGCAATGAGATGCCCCAACGTCAATTCCGTGATCGCGAAAATCGTGGCGGCCAGGCACCACGTTTCCGCAATGGTGAAAAATTCGGAAAGCGCGAATTCGATCGTCAGTCGGGTTCCGATAAAACAGGTAAATAACTCAAATTACACACTTTTTCTATATCTACATAGGCATTGCCTTTAGGTTTTACATGCGTTTTGTGACCTTTAAATGGCGGTCACATATTACATTAACCTTGATTATGTCCAATTTTATGAGATAAAGTTGTATTATCTTGTTAATGATAAAAAAATGATAATATTATAGTTTGGTTATATTCTAATGAATTTTGGTGTTTTGCAGGCATCAAGGCAGTGGACAAACGTGAAGGCGGTGGTGCACACAACTGGGGCTCTGCCAAACAGGACATTGAAGATATTAAAACTGGTGAATCAGCCCCAGTGGTGGACAAGGATGACTCGGCAAATGAACAATCTGGCGAAGCTGCTAACAACACACTGGAAGAGGAGGAAGCCAAGCAAAT
The DNA here is from genome assembly GCA_018152135.1 of Drosophila paulistorum. Taxonomy (NCBI): domain Eukaryota; kingdom Metazoa; phylum Arthropoda; class Insecta; order Diptera; family Drosophilidae; genus Drosophila; species Drosophila paulistorum. The sequence continues at coordinate 2,761,469 of JAECXG010000690.1, forward strand.
GACTCTTGACGAATGGAAGGCTCTTACTGATAAGCGTGCTAAGCCCAATTACAATCTGCGTAAGGCCGGCGAAGGTGTTGACAACTCGGAATGGAAGAAGATGGTCGTATTGAACAAAAAGAAGGAATCCAATAGTGAGGACGAATTCGAATATGACCCATCAATGTATCCCCAGCGTGTGGGACGTCTTCAGCGTATTGTGGATATTCAGTTCAACTTCAATGACGGTCGCAAAGGTGGTTTCCGTAAGGGCCCTCGTGGACCCGGTGGGCCTGTCCCCCGCGGACCCGGAGGTCCTCGCTCCGACTTTGGTCCCAACAACAACAACGGATTTGAGCGACAAGCACCGGTGGGCGGAGCTAATAAGTTCGGAGATAAACGTCGTTCAGGTGGCAAACCATTGAAGGTTGATGACGAAGATCAATTCCCCACTCTTTCCTAAGCAACCTAGACACCATACCCTATCTGCAATACCCCATTAATATTTTGGGTATTGCATATTTCTGGAGGAGTTCGTAAAACTCATTTTTGGTTTTTCTACACGGTGTCTGTGTTGCTTGACATTCAATTACTAAAATAGTCAGCCATGCTAACTCATATTCCTTAGACTTAAACATTTTGAATTTTCCATCATTTATGCATTTAAATATTAACTATTGAAAATAGTTTGGAATGTTGATGAAACAAATATACATCATTTATAGAAACTAATTGAATTTCTCGTTTATTTTCACTATAACTGCATTTATACTTTAGTTAATAATAATACTTAAACTTTAATTTATACATAAATATAAACCCGCTAACTTCCGGTTTCATCCTTGAAACTTTTTAGAAGGTTATTTAATTCGTCAGCACAGTAGATTTTTCTTTTAAGTCTTTTCGGATTCGGTTCTTCAGAATCTGGCTGCTTTGAATTATTATTTGTCTTTGGACGAAAAATATAGATAAGTATTCAAGATTCCTTAAATGAATAGACCATATATCAAATATACTTACAAAGTGATTGTATTCAGGAGATGTCGACTCTAACAACAAGATGCGATTTTCGAGCTGCTTTAGTCGACTTAACAAACTTTGCTTATTTGCGCTTAGGCCCATATATGTCTCTATAGTTCTCAAACGATTATTAGCCATATCGTTTTTTACTTGTGCATTTGGATCACAGGAGCTTTCACTCGATCCCATTAGCTTGTTTAGCTCTTGGGCATAGTTTGGTCTCAAATGCATTTGCTGGGGTCCACTTTTATTATTGACACGACGCACTGGAATAGAGATTGTGATATAGACAAGCATACTTGATAACAATACAACTGAAAAGGTGTCTATTTACAACGCACTCGAAAAAACTTTCTAAGAATTGTTTAATGTTATCTAGAATAATCAATCTGACACCCTTTGTGAAAAAGTTTCCCCTGAAATAGTCTGCGATGTCCATTAGTCTGCGCCCAAATCATGGACATTGAATTGTACCTTTGAGATGGCAATTGGATTGTTCTTGCTTAATTACAGCCCCTTGGGTTCGGGCACAAGAGTCTTCAGCTTCTTCGTTGCTTAATTCATCAGGAGGGCTTTGATTTTGAGTAAAATCCCTTACATTGAGCATATTAATTTCCATTCGCTTTCTCCTAACGAAACATTCAACACGCTTGCCCAATTCGTCATCATTAACTCTAATTTGTACTAGTTTATCCGATATATTTTCATTCTGTTTTTCAATTTTGCACGCGGCGAAATTAAAACGATTCGAGGTGACCTGAGAATGTTCTGAAAATTGTAGATATATTTATGTATAAAACATTGTATTAACAATTGATATGTAAAAGTTCATGCAGCTCTCTTCTTACTGGGTCGCAGGGACTCTTTATTTTCCTTCCACTGGCCAGGGTCATCACCCTCATACAATTCCTTTTTCCATATGGGAACCCGAGTTTTCAATTGATCCACCGCAAGCGTAACCGATTCCAAAGCTGATAACCGATGTGGGGCCGAGGTGGCAATGACAACACTAGCCTCGCCAACAGGGACTGAACCAAGCCGATGATATATGACAATATGCTTCAGATCAGGCCATTTTGCACGTAAATCCGTGCAAATGGTTTTCATTTCTTTAATTGCCATTGGCTCATATGCTTCGTATTCCAACGATAACACCTGAAATTTTAGTATTAAACTGTAAGGGGAACATCAATTGGACTGTGGATCACATTACCTTTTTTCCTTCGAACGAATCGCGCGTTGTGCCCACAAATACCGAAGACGCTCCGCATCCTGGATCGCCTAATAATGTGTAAAGAGTTGTAATGTCGAGGGAGCCTGATATTAATTCAATGTGATCCATATTGCTTAAGCCGTTAGCCTCCACTGATTGGCGGAATTATAGCAATTTCGTCTCCTTTCTTTAATACTATACGATCGTTAAGGTTTTCGATATATACTTCGTTGAGAGCAAGAATAATGTTGTCCTTAATCGAAGTTAAGTCAAACTTCTCTACAAGTTTTTGGAGCAATTCCGAAGCCACTATTTCCGAAGGTACGTTGAATGTTGCAGTCGAGGTTTTTGCTAATTCACGGCACTTGGCAAACAACAGCACGTGCACATCTACACTCATCGTTGTTCAACAATTAAAAGATAATAATAATATTTCACCAGATTTCAGCAGTGTGACCGTCTGTAAAATCAATTCAAGTTTGCTATCTACATTCGTAAAACAGTGATGGGCACGTGACAAAATTTGAAATACGATAAGCACGCAAAAGAAGAATATTATAAACAATATATTATAACGGATTCATATTTTATAATGAATTTAAGCCCTAGCTTGCACGAACATTCCGTGTAACACGCGTCCATCTCTAAGAAGCTTCCTTTTGCTATTACTATCACACTAAAATCGTCTTTTGTGCTGACCGCGTAAATTCCCCAAAATTAATGAATTTGTGTGTAGCGTTTTGCTATACTTGAAAAATTAAAAATTTAAATTTTCTCTTGAAGTCCAGTGGAGACATATGTAAATGCATTTGTTGGCAATTTAAAGTCTAATTTTGCAATTTCTCTGTGCCGGTAAGAATTTTAAAGCAGATAAGCACATTTTCATGTATGCATGTACATACATATGTATGTGTAGATCAAAGCTGTCACAAATCGGTTCATGTTCAATAATTGAATGTAGCGGCATACTTTTCTGGATGCTTCCTTATACAAATGGATGTATGTATGTATGTATGTAGGATGCCTTTAACAATTTTGTAAAAAGTTATCCTCTATAGAGATACATATGTACATATATTATTTCCACATCACTGGCAAATGATATGTCAGAATTAGAGTGCCCGTTCTTTAAAAAACAGATTTAACAGTTATAACGACACACAAATTCCTTTCCGAAAATAGTTACAAATCTTTACGTATATGTATGTACATGTATATTTATATACCCATGCAGAGGATATTATAAAATTGATCAGACGTTTCCGACCATATGTCCGTCTGTGCGTACGCGTTTTACTCAGCCATCTTAAGAACTGTCAGGATGAAATTTGTTTTGGGGGCTTTTTATTACCCGGGTGAGATAAAGTGTACAAATCTTTGAGATCGGACTACTATATCATATAGCTCTAGAACAAACATTTTTGCAAAAATTGGTGTATCCCCATAATATTTACCAATATGGTATAGTTTGATATAAAATCTCTGATCCCAAAATTTGAATCTGATCGGATAAATAGAACTCAAATTACAGTCAGTACAAATCGGTTCAAGCACTGCCGGCAGCGCTGCCTACTACGTCATCATCAAATCAAACAGAGCACATGCACACACACACACAGACGCAGCGCTACACGAACTGTATGTGTATGCCTCTTGTGCTTTGCTTAGGGAATGATGGAGACGAAGAAAAATTGTAGTAAAAAGAGAAATAATGTTTTGTTTATGTGTTGATGAATCAAAATGCAAAAAAAATTATTGCCAAGGACTGCAAGGGTATAAAAACTTCGGCATTGACGAAGTTAGCTTCTTTGATATTTATTTCAGCAAATATGGATACAGTGGAGCTTGTATATCTAAAAAAATACATACCTTTTATCCACTATCTTTTGAAAAATGGAGAGACCAATGTAAAATTTAAAGATATAATGTATTGGATAAAGAATAACAAAAGGTATTAAATTATATCTATTCTATCTATGTACACTGGTCGGCATATATATTTTGACAAGACAAGACTAATAGTGAAATGTACATATATGTATATGCCGACCAGAGTACATGGAGTAAACTGTCAAAATTTGTATGCCTAATATTTGGTTTTTCCTTCAAGGTTTAAGCAGAAAGTTGCCGATTTGATTGAGGAATCTCTTAGAGTGCGATATTCCAGATTGTTAACTAACAAGGTAGAAAACTATAATTTTTAAACTGTTCATCGTTTTTTCCAATATTAACTGTGAATATTTTGTTCAGGGTCTGCCCGAATGGATTCATGAACTTTTCAAAGACAAAATTGAGCACATAGACTTGGATAGCTCCGACGACGAGGATGTTGTCATTTTAGAAAACCCATTACCGCATGATATTACTGACAATTCTGAAAACCCAAGCGAGGTAATTGACGTCGAAAATGTACCTGAGGAGCAAGGGGCAAATGCAGAATGCACAAATACTCAAATAAATCCACTTCCGAATAGAGATTACGAAGAAATGTTCGGAAAAAGGACTTGTGTACTTTTAAAAAAACTTACGCCCAAATTGGTGGAGAAATATAAAATTCAATTTAACAACAATGATGAACATAATTCAGCTACGCTTAATGTTGAACTTGTAGAAGGCCGCAAGGAAACCCCTGGAGACTCAGTAATAGCCTCAAAAGGTAAAACTAAAAAAGCTAGCTCTCAAATATTTGTTTTGAACAATGATCGTGATATGACTGAAGAGAATACAAAAGCATGTATAATTTGTTATTCGAAACCACGCGATCTGACAAATCATTTTTTGCGAATTCACAAAGTTGAGTCGTATGTGTCCCGGGTAACGGAGGAGATTCTAAATGAATTGCGTTACAATTCACCCATAGCACAAAAAGAAGAAAATGGGAATCACTATACGATAGTTTGTGCATTTTGCAAGGAAACTGTTCGAGATTTGTTTGTTAATTTGTATAATCACTTCTCAACACATACCGGAGAATATGCGTTTTATTGCAGTTACTGCAAATTGAAAAAACCATACAGAGAGGATATGCTGGCTCATATTGGAAGATCAAAGACATGCAAACGCGCCATAGTTTATTCATTATATGTTTATAATGATCAGCATACCGTCATATATCTTTATCAATGCAAATTGTGTAATTTCGTGCAACTAAATGCAGCGAACATAGAAAAACATATCATGGATCATCATGGAAGTCTTCACGACAGCAATTCAATTGATAGATATATAATTGCTGTAACCAGCGATTCAGCAGGAGAAATTGAATTTGCCAAGAAACTACCAGAACCAGAGATTAAGTCCGAGGATTTCTCAGATATTAAAAGCATTAATGGAGAGGACGTAATAACTACTTTTAATGCTGCCGTCGAAGAGCCTTTTTCACCTACTGACGAACCTGACTTGAATGAAGATTATTTCACCTCACTAAATGCACTAAATGCAGACGATCTCAAAATTGAAGTGGATGACTACTAATCAATTGACTGTTACCAAAGTATTTCATATCTCATTTTGCAGGAGTTTCTCAAACTAAAATCTTTGCATTCAATTTACACATATGTATGTATGTATGAATGTATATAGTCAGCCTGGAGTTAAATTATTTTAAATACAATGTAAACAATTTGAAATTCTTATAATAATAAAAGTATAAGATGCTATTTAATGGGATAAAAGTGAATCAAAATATTAGAATATATATAGTTTTAGTTGCCATGTTAAATATTTCTAACTCTTACATCTTTGCGAAATGCGTTACCGAGCATACAACGTCGGCTATTTTAAATTCATTTTTACTAAAATGCCATACGAATCAAAATACAAAAAAGTTTTGTGAATCTCAGTTAATGATTAATATTCACATTAGTCCAAGTTTCAGTATGAACAATTTGGAAAAATATTTAATTGTGGACGAAGCCTATGAGCCAATTAAACAAACAATTGTGAAACTAATGTCGCCCTATTTGATTGTCATTGATCGCGGTGAACCAATTATTATGTATCCACTCCGATATGAAAAAGTGAGTAATTAGTTTGATATAGGTTTTTGTATTAACTGAATGGTTTAACTATAACCAGACGATTAGTATTGACGATAATGTGCAATGTCCTGCCAATGTCAATCCAACAAAATGTCCGAGTGAAATATCATCAAGTGCATCTTTCAGAAGTCAATTAGAATTCTCTTTCGAAAACAGTAAGTGCATTTTGGCATGCTTTAAATATTAGTATTCAAACAATTTGTATTCAAGAAGAAAGAAAGCAACGACAGACAGTCCCAAGAGGTAAATTCTTAAGAAAAGGAAGAAGTGGATTCGAACGCCGAAGATCTGAAACCGTAAATAAAAGTACAACAAATTTAGATGATCTCAGATTTTCGAAGGAATTACCTGAGAATGTTCTTTCAAAAATGGGACTCGTTCGTGTTCTTGAATCGCCTCCAAATGGTACATTTTATAAATTTTTCGAATTAAAAAATTGATTACTGAGCATTTCACAGATCCAGCGATAACGGCAACTATAGTACCAGAACTAAGAGACTTATATGTTCGACAGAAGCCACACGTGGATGAACCTCATGAAATCAAAAATATGGAGAAAGGAATTAAAAATCCATATGAGCCACACGTGGATGAACCTCATGAAATCAAAAATATGGAGAAAGGAATTAAAAATCCATATGAGCCACACGTGGATAAACCTCATGAAATCAAAAATATGGAGAAAGGAATTAAAAATCTATATGAGTCAAAAGAACATCGAAATCAAAAAGTCTATAGAAACGGTGCTATAGGTTCATCAGAAGATATAAATTTGGTATTAATTTTTTGAAATTTTATCAATTGTGTTTAATTATAGTTAATTCCTTGTAGAAATTTAAAACCAATTCAGATTATTATAATACTGATTCTTTAAATGATAATGCGCATGCGAAACCAGTGGATAATTTTAATGATCCCAGTTCATATGGGAAGCCAGTAAACGATTTTAATTATCCGAAAGTATTTGGGAAATCTATTAGAGCAAAGAATAGGGTAATTTTCTTTCAATTTAAATAATAATTATAATATTCGATTGTATTTAGAAATTAAAAACTAGTAGAGAAAAGGATCGGATGACCAAATATTATGACCCATCCAATAATCCGTTGGGGACATTAACACAGCAGAAATGGTTATCTAGGGGAATGGATTCTTTTTCATTTGCGTAAGTAGGAGTTAATATTTCTTAACTATTGACTGTATTGACACTTTTAGGGACAAAGATCAAATCAATGACTTAAGTTCAGGAGAAGGTAGGACATCCAAGTATGGATCATCAAAAAACAATATGTATTCTACCTATAATAGTCGCAAATTTCAACCGTATTTTAAAAATGAACAATTTGATTCTTTTGATCTTAATGAAGGCGACGAATGTAAGCAATTCCATAATTTACTAAACTTATTAAGATTTCAGATAATGTATATATATTTTAGTTAATATTATAAACCCTGAGGAACATAAGTTCTTAGAAGAAAATCAACCTTTTGGGGAATATAAATACTCAAATACCAAGTATATAGACGATCCATATTCTAGGCCATATTCCAGCAGTTTTCTGAAACGGCAATACAGTGCGATGCCATCAAATCGATATCAATATCAATATATTAATCCGGCAAAAAGAAGAAAGCGAGGTAAATATAAATTCGAATGCTTGTGGCCAAAAAGAAAAACCATAATTGGTTCAAATTCCTTATTGTAGATACACTTGATTACGACATTTCCACTTTAGATGGAAATCCATATATGAAGGAAAATGACGAAAGTCCCTGCGATACTTGCGGAGGAAAAAATAAAAAAACTGATGGAAAACCTGGTTTCGTATTAAGTTCTGTAGGAAATTTCCAAAATAACGATGCTGTTCCATGCGATACGTGTGGAGGAAAAAATAAGAAGACAGAAGGGAAACCTGATCCAAGTCCCTTAACTAATATAAAAAGCAATGACAATAATTTTGAGAATTTTCAAACTAGAGATAATGATGGCATTCCTTGTGATACCTGTGGCGGAAAAAATAAAAAGACTGATGGAAAACCTGGTTACGTACTTGGTTCCCAAAATCCAGCAAAAAGCAATGACAATAATTTTGATAATTTTCAAACTAGAGAAAATGATGCCATTCCTTGTGATACATGCGGGGGAAAGAATAAAAAACCCGGAGGAAAGTCTTTACCAAATCTAAATGCATTAGATATACAAGAAATACATGAAAGCAATAATGTCAATCCCTGCAATTGTCGCGATGACAATGTGAAGAATTATAATGAAAAAACTGGTCAACACTCCTGCATCTGTTTAACGAATTCCGAATTTTGCAATTGTGAATCGTCAAAGGCAACTCGCGCTATAGCCAAATCATGGTAATAATAATCATAAAACCTACTAAAACCAACATCTTTGGAATATAAATATCTATTTTTCTTTCATAGTAAAACAAATTCAAATTATTCGATATATAACATGAGTATTCCGCTTCCATTTTTGACCACAAATGTGCGAATATTTCGAAAGCGTCATAAAACTTGGTGGCGTATCACGCCTTCAATAACGTAAGTAAATAAATATAGAATTTGATTTGGTTATATTTGATCTTTTTGGTAGTTTAAATAGTCTATCGGGAATATTTGCAAACGGAAACTTATCAATTTTGTTATCATCGCATGTTGATATTTTGGAAATGGATAAATCATTATATCTTCAAAATCATAAACTTGTGGTACCAAATCAAGAGCCGGGCGTAAAAAATTGTAATTTAAATGAACTTGGCTATACACTGGATAATGCTTTTCTCTTTGATTGTTCAGAAAGTGATATAAACGAGCATGTGATTAAAGATACTCTCCAAAAACGCAAAAAGAAATCAAATAAGAATAAAATGGCAGTGAAAAGTATAGCTGACTTGGGATACTTTCCCACCTCATTAAATCCATTACAGAAATGCCCAAATAACGATCAAAGGTTATGCCTAAATGTCTTAGATGACAAAGTGCCAGGTAAATCAAAATGACAAGTGCAATGCCTTCTTTATCTAAACCATTTATTTCGTTTTATTAGCATTTAGTATTAAAATTAAAATGCCATTCCGGGAAAACGCAGTCGTAGTGAAAAATGTTTACAAGGCAAAAATTTCTAGAATCGTTACGGATGCCACTACAAAAGATGCACTTCAAATTCTAGTGGATGTTATCAATAAAGGCCTGGAAGCCAAAGAGTTCTTTATATACCTCAGCAATTGTCCGCTGTCGGAGAGTTCATCAACCAAAAGCAAAGTTACGAAAAAGCTTTTGCCCCATATTGGCGAGACGATCACGTTCTTGTTACCCTTTACAAAGAGGTCAAAGAGAAACTCCAAATTCAAATGCGATGGTGAGTTCTAAATGAAAAGTTATAAGGAAAGAAGTATTTCATTCAAATAATTAACGCTCTTCTTTTTTACAGTGATTGTCAAAGCAAACGCTTCCAGCAAATCTATAGTAGCAAGAAGATCTATGGAAATTGAAACTCAGGGAAGATGCTTTTGTGTATGGCGATGCCAATGCCATTGCATCGAGAAACTAGAAACTCATATCAATTTCAATGTATGCAAAAGATTGGGCTATTCAAATGAACGAGAAGCGGGATTGCTCCTTAACTGTCCACCTGGAAACGAAAAATATGACATATGCCTTATGGACGAAAATGATAACGAGAATAAAAACTGTGATATCTACTGTAGGATTATAATATTTACTATTCTATTTTTGGTAATACTGTTATTATTAGGTAAGTATAAAAAACTAAAAACATGTACATCCATAAGCCACATTATTCATCATCAACAGGTCTATTAAAGGCTATTCTTGGACTTTGTTTCGATTCAATTAATCGTTGTGGTTATGAAACGGTTCAGCCTGGAAGGATCTATGAATGCGACTCTTGTGCAAGGAAATTTTTCGTTAACACTTTATTTTTTGTTATTTTCCCGTTTCTTTTTTGGTGTAAATGTTTTAAGCCAAGAGAGGAGGATCTTATGATCGCTAGTGACGAATGGTATTGCAATCCTAAATGCAGCAGCGACTCTGAATCAAGAAAAGTAAGTAGCCAACTGATTTAACGTCATTTCAAATATAATTTTATATGTTTTTATTTAATAGAAAAGATCGACTTCAAAATTACGAATGTCTGCTGGAAGTGAGCAGAATTATGATATACCAGATGATTTATTTAAAGTTATTGACCCACACGATGAAATTAAAATTGACACGGAGGATGACGAAGAAACTACGGATTATATTTTAAAAGTATTAGAGGAAAGCAAGAAATCGTTAACTAAAATGGTATGCTCTTTAATTATTCATAGTTTCAAATATTTAACATTTTGATTATTTTAGCTTATTGAGAGTCAAAACGAATCCAAATCGAGTTCGCCAGCCAGCAAAATGTCAAGTGATGTGACAAATGACGAGGATTCTGAGGTTAAAGAATTTCTGGAACTCTTAACTAATGCGCAAATCGTATATAGAATGATGGACTCACCCAAAGGGGGACTTCAGCAAATTCCCGAGAGCTATCGATACTGTGTACAAGGATTTTTTTTGCGATCGCTAGGCGATTCCTATGAATTTGTTAATTATCAACCGTTTACTCAATATTTTGTAGTATCTGAGGAGGTATTTCTGAAGATTTTACAGAAGTTTGAACGAAACTATTTAGTATTTATTTCTAGGATAATCAATTGGAACGTTTGGCCTGTCCAATCTATTCTTATACCAATGACTATTCAAGAACATATGCCAACAGAATGGATGTGTTTGAAGCAGGCGATCTTTCGGTGCTTCAACCCGCGGGCGTTCCATGCTTGAATATTGCTCAGGGTAATTTGGAAACTTCGCTGGAAATACTTACCACACAAGCAGAGGAACATGATAGTCAGGAACTTGTCCTCTATGAGCAGAGCGACCATTAATGTATATTTTTATTTGATTTAGGTAAGTATGCGTGACCTTATAGTTCCCCTTCAGAAGTATGAGTCCACTGGGGCATTATTTTCAAATTATGTTAATTTGAAAACAAACGATTGCATAAGCGATTTTTATGCTAATAACAATTAATAAATTTCTCTTTCTCTTTTACAGTCTTTTCTGGTTTTTTGGCCACATACCTCCTCCTCCATCTCTTGAGGCTGCTATTATTTTGCATTTGTTGAGTTGTTTTTGTATTTTTTGTTTTTCTTCTTCTTTCTTTGGGTCTCAATATATGTATATATAATTCATTACATTTCGCTAAAAGAGTCAGTTGATGAACACATCTCGTTAAAGTCAAATCTCGCTCCCTTAACGATGTTAAGGTACGCATTATTTATTGGATATTTCGGCATAGTTTTTGGTGCTCCACAAGGACACGTTCATGGCAATGGACAACGTGGTGGATTTATACCCATTTCACCATGCTCGGATCAGCATCACGCAGCTTCTTTAATACAAGCACAATCGATTGGCAGAATTGTTAACCATCAAAATCATAAAAACGTGGAACACAATTTCGAAACAGCAGCTAGCAATCCTGTTCCTAATTCCGTCTATGTGAGTGGTAATCCTACACCTAATAGGGGCCCTTATGTATATGGAAATAATAATGGACCACCATTGCCGGGAGTTGTGCCTAATGGAATCCAACCACCAGGAGTTGTGCCTATTGGAATTCAACCACCTCAGTTCCAGCAAAACTCACAAAGCACCATTCAAACGCAACATTCTTCATACTCCAGTGGCTCAGCAACTTCTCAAACGGGTCCACAATTGTTCCGTCCAGCAGCTGTGCCGGTGCCGCAAAACCAGAATTTCCAATCATCTCACTTACATCACCATTACACAGTTTCAAACAACGGGCAGTCAATCGGCAACGGAGGGCCCATTCCTGTAGCTGCTCAGGTGCCGGCGTATCCCGTTAGATACGCGAACACAGCCCCAAACGTTGGTCCTTCGCATCAGTATCAACAAAATGCTCAGTTTGCAACTCAATTGGGACAGAAACTTCAGCAAAATCAACAACTTGGCCAAGTTATACAGCAAACATTTGCCAGCACACCACTGGATCCATCAGCGGAGAAGCACATCTATGTTCATGTTCCTCCCGAGGATTTCGAAGAGAGCAGCAAGCATCAGCAATTGGCATATGCGCCGCAATTACCGCCAAAAAAACATTACAAAATTGTATTCATCAAAGCCCCAACTCCTGCAACTTCAAGTTATAAGCAACAAATTCAGGCGGCACAGCAATCCGAGGAAAAAACTCTCATCTATGTCTTGGTAAAGAAGCCGGATGAGCCCACTTTGGAGGAAATTCAAAGTATCCAAGAGAGTACGTTTAAGACTAGCAAGCCCGAAGTGTATTTCATTAAATACAAGGCACGCGACGAAAACAAGAGCCAACCAATCGAAACCCCGAACCTAACTGAAATTAACACAGCATCAGATAACCAGATTTTCGATGGCAGTGGCTTAATCGATATTAGGTCAGGTACAGGTGAAAGTGGTTCAACAGGTAGCCAAACCTCCCACGTATCCCCTGTTTTACCAACATCATTCAATGAGCATACGTCATATGGTGTTCCATTGAATTAAGTTAAAATTTGTGTTTTATTTAAACACATACAACTACATATTGAACTAAGATCAAAGCCATAAAGCATTTATTTATTTCAATTTATTTATGTGCACTTTTCACAATTACATATACCTATATATAAAATAAACAAAACAAACAAATCCAACTTTCTAAATCGGATGTATTATGTAATGTTATTTATGCAAATAAGAGCCATTTATAAGGCAATGATTCATCACTATCAAAATTATCTGAATTTTAAATCTACACCTCAATCTCGTTGTTGGCCTGGCTTATTTAAGAGGCATAAACATGTTTTTTTTATTATTATCACTAGGGTGGCCAAAAACTTAAGTTTTAGCGTAACGAAAGGTTGGTATTACAACACGCACTGAGTCAGGTATTTTTGCATTTACAAAAAATATAAAGTCTTGTACAAATGTAAAAGTTTATTTGAAAAACCGTTGGTTAATATTTGGTCACACTTTTATGGTGTTGGTAAATAAAGTAGTTTTGGTTATTTCAACCATATTTGTTTTCGTATTTTCATGAATATTCATTAGCCATTGCTATCGAACAGTTAATGAGGAAATAAAATATACATACATACGTAAATAAGTTGCTTTCAAAGCCAAAGCAAGAAATATTTTTTAATATGCGATATAGGGCATAAACGTGGCAGATGGGTATGAAACTGGTTTTATGTTTGCTGGGTTAAATGATCTGGTCGTGACCAAAACTAGTACATCGATATATCGATTGTTGCTTTCACAGTTTACCATCTCTAATGATCAAAGTTGTTGTGTCGTGTTGGTGAAAAAGATGTTTGTTAATAAACTAATTGGAGTTTATTTTATAACTTTATGTTTATTCATAAATAATATATACGCTTCCGACATAGATCGTGTAGATGACACGGATTTGATTCATTTGTTAACCGGCAAAGGAAATGTCATCGCTCTATTTAGTAAGTAAAACATTTGTTGTTGCACAGTGATTCACAAAATTTGTTGCATGGGTGCTGCAACCGGTTTGTCTTGCTAGTTGTCATAAAATATGAAAATCCAATGAAAATGGATATACACATTGGCCTTTAAGTGGTAAAAATATGTTGCTGATTTCCCCACGGTGATGTCATTTGTTATAACTTCAATTTTTAAGTATGAAGAATACTTCACCTTCGGACACTTTTGTGATGTCACCAGCCAACAACATATCCCTATATGGTATATTCTTTGTTAATTAATGTTTTTTGGCATTTTTATTTAGCCAAAAACAACTGCCCGACTTGCGTGGAATATGAAACCGTTGTCTCCAACATTCAGAATGAACTCAAGGAAACTTTAAAAGCTGACATTGTTTTGGCCCAAGATAGTAATCTAGTTACTATCTATGATCCTAGCAAAGAGCCAGCTTTGATATATTTCCGACAAGGAATTCCCATCCTTTACCATGGACCTGTCAAAGAAGACCAAATCGTCGAGTTCTTTAGTGAAAATCAGGAACCAGTTGCTAAAGAGCTATCTGATGAGAACTTTGAGCATTTAACACAAGCTTCAACTGGAGCAACTACTGGAGATTGGTTCATTTTCTTGTAAGTTTCCAGAAAGTCATAATGAACAGTTTATTTTATATTATATATATGTTATTTACTTACAGTTATTCCGCTGATTGTGTCTTCTGTCAACGCTTGTATGCCGTTTGGGAATCAGTCGGAGGCAAGCTAAAACATAGATTGAATGTGGCCAGGATCAACAGGCTAGAGGCTGGAGTCTCGACTGCGAAAAGACTAAAAGTCTTTGCATCACCGGAATTCATTTTGTAAGCCTTTTTGTTTAAAAGGATTTTAATATAAGTGCACCGTATAATATATTTTCTTAATTGCAGACTGCGACAGGGAAAAATTTATCGTTATAACTCAAAAGACTATACTCCAGAAGCCTTTGTCCAATTTGCTCAAAGCGGCTTCCAAAAGCAAACTCATCCGGAAAAGGTGCCACCAGAGGCGAGCTTCATGTAAGTGATTTAGTTATATTGTAACAATATATTAACTTCTGTTCATTTCAGCAATGATTTGGTGTTTGAACGCCTACAAGGCTATATTAAATCTGCCAACTTGGCACCATTATTAACCGTTGGATTAGTCATACTTATAATATTTGTGATTACTGTAAAGCGTTTCTGTAAGAAACCTCAGCAGTTGGAAACAAAAAATAAAAAGAAATAGTATACAGTACTATCACATTCCAAATTACTTTCACAGATTGTATATATTATTATATTGTGAACTTGTAATCAGAGGCATTTTCCTGCTGCTGCTGCTGCTGCTGAGCGCCTTTTACTACGATGACGCTCAAAGTATAAGTACATTTGTGAAAGTTCAACCATGAGGAGTTTCTAGATTTTTTGGTCTTATCTTGTTGTAGCTTACAAAGTGTATTTCTACATGCTTCCATCTTAACACGTGGTGATCTGACTTCCGTTAACCTTTCTAAATAGCAAACCGATTAGACTTTTTACATACTAAATAATCCGACATAATTTACAAATATGAACCCAAAATTTCTCGATACTAATCGATTTTGTATCTTTTCTTGTATTTTCGTAAACTAATAATACAATATTTGCTTAAATATACATAGTTAATTAAGCTTAAAAAGAATTTAAGCTAGTATTTTGTTTAATTTTGTATATGCAGGTTGTTTTTTGTCGTTATTTTGTTTTTGTGTATTATCATTACTAAAAAGTCTTGCAAATAATAATACAAAGCAGTGGTTAGCTTAATAAAGTAGTATAATATCCAACTATGTCCACTTTTGTGCATACGTTTCAATTAAACTTTCTTCAAGTTCAAGTTTAATAAACGTATATTGTTTTTAATTGTGGCTTCAATTCGGGAGGTATCACTGGCGCAGGTTCCGGTTTTCGAGCCACCAATCGTTTGAATCGTCCACTGAATTGTTTACGGAATCCTTTAAAGCTACTCTTGTCTACCAATAACTCCTGCAAATATATTGAAACGAAAACAACAAAAAAAACTAATTACTATGGTATTCAATATATAACACACACATGAAATGAGCATTTCCTTCCGGTCGGTTGACGTTCTATACTATATTGAGTTTCCTAAACAGTGTACAAAACTTAGTAATTCGGTCGCATAGAAACAAACTGCTTGGTTGTTAATGATTATTTAGACTCACACACACACACACTTGAATACATATAAATACATGCATATATTGACAGAGATGTTTGTTTCTATGATGTCAAACGATAATAGTTCCCAAGGGTATTTAAAACAGACAAGATTTGTTTTATTCCGCTTTAATTTTAGCTGGTGATTCAATGATTGGGAATATATTGTATATATAAATAAATGTCAATTACAACAACCTTCTATTTTAATGATTAACAGAAAATAATGTATTTCCCCACTTAATATCGCTTTCAAAATTATTTAAATATTTAGTATATGTACACGAGTAGTAGGTATATTAAAAAGTCATATTTATTCGTCAACTTTTGTTGTATTTTGTTTTGGTGTAAAAATCTGTACGAAACGTCGCTGTTGTTAACCACGTCCGACTGCCTAAATACATACATATACATATGTATATACATATATTTTAACGTGTATCTGTGTGTATGTATATATGTAAACACCCACATATATACATACAAGCTAATTGTATTTGAGCGCGTGTCGTACATAAAACTGAGAGCAGTCAAATGTATGTGTGTGTGTGTATATACATATGTATGTATCTATGTATATTTTTTCACAAATGTATAGTATCGTTTGTGGCTTAACTCTCTCACATTTTTCGTTACTAATACAATATCTACTCATACATACATACATCACATGTACATATATGTATTTTTTTGCAACTGTACATATGTACAAACAGAATTGTTTTTTGCAAATTGTGAAGATACAAAATCAAAATATTTTGAAAATTTAAAAATGGGAAAATAGACACATGTGTACATCCTTGTGTACGAACGATGTACATATCCATTATTCAATGAGCAAAGGCATATATGTAGATACTGTGCAAATTTAAGTACGGAAGTATCTTTGAGTAACTCATGCAAAAGTATCTTTATTTATGTATATGGAGAAAGCGTGGCTTTTGAAAGAAAAGAAGTTTCAACACCGGAAATGTAATGACTACAGGTTTTTTTCTTTCTTTGGATATACTCGCTGGACTTTAGTCCGATTTGTTTCGTTTTAATTATTCGCGAATGTATCCGCGATATGTGACTTCATCATCCATCAGTCCGCGCTGCGATCATCTCATATTAACAGGGAGCTCCATTCAAAACCAAAGCGTGATGAGGGCAAATATATTTATAATACACAAATATTTTGTATATAAATTTATACTTTGCTTGCGTCAACAGAAATAATTTATAACAGGGAAAACAAGCTTTCTGGTGTTCCCATAATTCAAAGAATATCTAATCATAATTTCATTCGTCATTAAGTCCGCAAGTCGTATTAAAGCCTCAGTTCTCGATATGTCAAATTCTTAATGCCCTCTCTACTCATTTGGCAACAAAATCCAATATTTCCAATCCCTAATATAAGTGTCGCCGTTTTCTATTGCGTGTTACAAAACTATTTCCTCAAATACATTACAATTTTATGAACAATGATGGCGAATACAGAACGTAATATATAACTTGTTTCCTTTCTGAAGGGCTCTTGTATCTATAAATACGCATACATATGTATTGTGTCTATATGCACTTATGTATGTGGGGATGTGTGTACATAGGTAATATTATATACTCACCGGGTTAATGCAGTGGTAGATGTGTGGTGTTGGCGCTTTTGGAGGAAACGTCCACTCAGAATTATCAATAACGTTTACATGGTCATTGGTCCCCGTTCCTTGGGTTCGTACAAAAGTAACTTGTTGGCCATTTTTATTATTCTTAACTATTGCTGCTTTGCTATTGTTATTGGACTCTGGATTGGATTGACATTGCTGCTGCTGCTGTTCCATATGTGGCTGCTCCGTGTTAGCATTCTCCTGATGGATTTCAATGGTGGTGGTTGCATTCGTGGTGGCACTTAGCGTCTCCTCGCGTTTACGCAGTTTACTACGGACAAGACGCATGGTTAGTGTTCCAGTGTTACCGTTGACCATCGCTTAATATGATATATAGTAGGTATGTATGTTTCTGGATCTCACAAAGCACACCAGATACAAAATGTGAACAATTTTCGACCCGAGTGCGAGTGGTGAAAAGGTCTTCAATATACTAAAAACACGCTAGCGTTTCAGGTAAGCAGCACCAAGCAGTTAAAATTTGACTAGAATATCGATTTTCTGTACTTGGGTTGGCATTTTGGGTGGGTTGAATGAATGTGGCCGTTGTCGTTGTTGGTTTTTGGCTTGCCTCCATATAGCCCTATTATTGATATGTAACTATGTATGTATGTACATATGTATGTATGCACGTCTTTTATGTACATATGTATGTACCGTCCGTTTTGGTGTCGTAATAGCAGCCTTTCGGCTGCAAAATTAGTTAACTGTACGCCACAAGATAGTACATTTGGTTTAGTATCTTTATTCTGCCTATCGTATCAATTTATTGGTTGAAATTAATTAAACTGTTCTTTCTTTATATATTCAATGTCACTGTTAATAACTTTCACAGTTTAAAATATACATATATACTTATGTATATATAGTATATATGTATTTCAGAATACTATTCTCGCAACGCGATCACTTCGGGTTGAACGATTGAGTGTATCTGACAAATGTATCTGTATCTGAACAAAGGCTAAATTTTAAATCTCGCAACGCGATCACCTCATTTTTGCCGTAAATTCGTGCCCTCTCGCCGTAAATTCGTGCCCTCTCGCTGTAAATTTTTGCCCTCTCGCCGTAAATTTTTGCCCTCTCTGTATCTGAACAAAGGCTAAATTTTAGTGCTGTAAAACTGTCGATGACACTATCGATGGTTTTTGTTTACTATCGATAGCGTTAATATTATGAATTGCACATCACTAGTTTTTGGCGCAACTTTGCAGGTCGACAGCAAATATTGGTAAGAAATTTAAACACTGAAAGTAACGGCTCGCTGGACTTAGTCCGATGTCCCATCTGTCAACCTGTAGAACCCTGGTCGCCTAAGTTGTAAAAATAGTTATGTTGATAGTTTTATATTTGTATTCTCCACAAAACGATAATACTAATTAATACCAATAATAATACAAATAACAAGTGCTAAATGATTCACAAAGTCGAACCCCTTGAGCGGTCATATAAAATTCGAATCCAACATCGAGCGAAAGGATACCAACTCATACCGAGCTGAAGGCGCATCGATGACAACAACATTTTCTTGCAACCGTAATGTTAAACTTGGTTAACAGAAACAGAGATCACTCTTTCTCTTTCCCACAATCGCTAGCTCTAGCTCACTCATAAGCACTGTTGTTGTTGAGTATAAAAAAAAACCTATACATACATATGTATATAAATGTATCTACATTTCGAAAAGTGGCATTGCTTACTAACACCCTTAGATTGCAGACATGCTGACGTCAAATAAACTAATATTTGTATGTATGCAAGTATGTCGTTGCAAAACAATAGATGTACACATGTATGTATATACATTCATACATACATCAATCTACACGTGTGTTATAAATAAATTATATTCTATTTTTGAAAAAAGGAAGGTGATTCGGGTGCGAATTCGCTCTTCTCCCTCTCTCACTCTATTACCTATAGATACAAACATAGACGCATACATATACAAGGTTCTTGTTTGTCTAGAGAATTCAGTTTGGATGTATTCGTAGACTGACCATTTGAGAAATGAAACTGTTATACATTCAGACGCCTCAGCGTTATTAGACTTGCTGTCTTTTGCCCGCAATTTTGTTTTTTTTTTCTTTCGTTTTTGCATACTCTTGCAAATTGAATTCTAATATTTTATCTCGAGGCATTCTGTTACCTGTTGCCATGCCAACTTAAATTGTTTGAGATAAAGTGAATTGGCCACATACAAATATTTTGAAACAAAGATTGGCTACGAAAAGAGGTTTGGAACTTAAAATATGTACATATATTTAAACGATTGAGTTATGAATTGCATAAAAAAATTGCAAGTTTATATTGTAAGTATATTGACAGTTATCAGTCATATACATATACATATGTATATGCATGTACTTTCTTTTTAGTTTTGATTGGGAGAAAGGCTGCAAATTCTCAAATTTAAAACAATTTGAGAGTATTTTTATTCTCTTAAAGACATTTTCAGAACCTTCTCGAACCACACATTCACAAAAGCTTCTAAATTCGTGTCCTTTTTTTAGATAACATTCACTTTTCCCATTAGTTTATATATGTATGTATGTAAGTACATATTTGAAATATCATACTTACATCACTGCAAGAGCAACTACCACTATCAATATAATGACTATAAAAATCCCAAAAACGGCGCCGCCTATCACGTAGGGGACTTCGTTGGAAGAATCTGCAATAAAGATTAGACCAAAATGACGATTCAATATAGGGTACAAAGGCTATAAACAAAATTAAATTTAAATACATATACTACAAAATTTAACCATATTGTCTAGTTTTTTCTAGTTTGCTTAGCCCCCCGCAGTCCGATCCCAGCTACAAAGTTGCAAATGATTCTTTGTCTTTTATTTTTGCATTTGTTTAAATATTCATGTATTGATTGCTCTCGTAATTTTCCCAGTCGTAACGAGAAATGTTAGTTTTTACTACATCCAGGAAAAGTCTTTTGTAATTGTAATCCGATTCCAGAAGATCTTTTAAATTCAGTATCACATTGATGAACGATCGATCAGTTCTTGGCAAGCCGAGAAAATCCTTAAAAAAAACACAAGTCTGCTAGAAGCCAGACAACATCGTGCAGCAGCTAAAGGACATCTTGCACGGCAAACAAGTTATTCACCAAAACCAAAATTCTCATTTTTTGTTTGTTTTCAATAGAAATTGTAAATAAATAAATCACATTAGTTTTCTGACCTGAATCTTCAGTGGCATTGGCATTTTTCACAATTATCGAATCTCTATCATTGAGGAATTTCATTATTCGAGTATTGAAGTTATATTCATTTTTATAGTTAGTTGGCGGATTTAACTAAACCATTTGATTTATATTACACTTAATATTGTTTAGTTGTTATAATTAGATTTATATTCTTTTAACCGAGCTACCGCGAAACGCGCTCTCGGTTTCACGTCAAATACGGAAGCGGCCAGAAATGAAATTAAATGTTTATTAATCAATCCGCTTTGATAAAGCTAAGACACATTAAATATACATTTTTGCTGATAGCCTCAATTACTTTATTTCTTATCGTTGATTGCCTTTGATAAACCTTTAAAGCAAAACATGTGACAATACAAGAAATTTATCAATTTATGTGTGCATGTAGGTAGACTTTATACGAGTTCTTTTAGATTAAATGTTTCACCGAGTATTGCTTTTCCGATTTACAGTATCACAGTATTGCGTTAGTCGACCAAAGAATGACTTCAGCTTTCTTTCATAGTAAACTATCTCTGTGTTGGGCGTTGTATTTTTATTTAAATTTTTCAAGGAATCGAATCTTCAAGTGCTACCATAACCATTCAATTTGATAACCAAAATTGTTAAAAGGGAAAGGCCCAAAATAGAGCTGTCGTGATGCTGGGTAACTTAACACTTTATCTTTATTTATTTATTTCCACACAGGGACAGATGTCCTTAATCGAAATCAAGTGGCTCGTGTCAATGTTGCATGGATTACCATGGGCTGATAACATTTGAGGTCTTTTATTTAAAGGTCTAACGGTGTTTAACGCTGTGAAGTTAAGAACTTGATCTCTAACCAGGCACTTTCCTTCTGTGAAGTGAAAAACTTAATCTCTAACTAAACATTGACACGCCATTGTTTAACTGGATTATAAAGAAAGAAGAATTATCAAAAAAGCAAGAGGAAGAGAGAAAGCAGAATTAATATATACCTTTATATGAAACATAATTCTGATTCATGATTTTATTGCTTATTCTAAAAAAAGTCATTATTATTTTAAATTAATTTTAATTTCACTAAAGTAAAGCCTAAAAGTATGCACAACATTTTCAGGCTGGGCTCTGCAGAGCTATGTTAACCGTCTGTTAATTTCAGCTTAGTATTAATTAGGTGTTTATTGGACAAATATCAAAACCTTAAAAATTAGATGCGATTTCGCTTTTGACCAAAAAATTCGATTAAAAAGTTCTAAATAAAAGGAAAAACATTATCTTTCCGAATTCATAACTTTCATATTGGAAGAATTTCAACTCTGATCTTCTATATATATAGAGATAATGTACTCTACCTTGAAAGGACAATTTAAAAATCTAGTCTACGAGTTTACGTCATTCATGTCATATGTATGTTTGAATTTTTTAACAAACTAAAAATAAAATACATATCATTGCCATTAGCTGTGATCAATCCTTTAAATTTGAAACTTTTTAAAGTATATTTTTATAGATAGACACATTTATTAGAACTTCGTCAGTCAGTCAATATTTTCAATTGTTGATTATGTACGACTTTCCGACTTACACTATACGACTTTCCGACTATACACTCCTCAGTTTGACTTTCATGTGGTGTTTTACTTGAATTTATTAGTTCTTATGGTAAACTACTTCAAATACATAATTTCCTTAGGGTTCTTCTAAATATTTTTGTTAATTTGATTAATTTTGTTAGCGTACATCCTATCTAATTATATCCCATGGGAATTTCCGTCAGTCAAAGTGTGAATTTGCAAAAGATCTTCACACCGTATACGTCTGTACATACATGAATTCGGATGTTTCCAAATACTAATCTGATCTAATGAGGTGCAAAACACCTGACAATCCTTAACCATGTAATTAAAGGTGTTTAGTCTAATTCGGCCTATCATTTAACAGCTGTCTTGATGTTAATGATGGAAAACATGCTGTTAACTAGTTTCCGCAGACACCAGTTGGAGACGACAGACAGCCTATCACTGGCAATATCGATGATCAGCAGGCAGGAGCACACACAAACAGGCAGAGAAACCACACACACACACACATGATTGTTGTTTCGTACAAGAGATACAGAAAGAAAAAAAAAACATACTTACAATCGTACGGATGAGCAAGAATGGGAATGATATACATTTGTTTGGATGTATATATGTATGTATGTATCTACCTTTTCTACCTTTATATCGCCCTTTTCTAACACCTTTTTTTTTGTTGTGTGTTTCGGTGCCGAAACACAGGCGTGCCGCTGCGATGTCGGCGAGTAAAAAGTGAACAAATGTGTGCCCCTCGATTATTTAAAGCCAATATCTCTAATTACGGTTCTGACACCTAGCACAGCAGTTACCTTTTTAAATTTATGGGTTTCATTATTTAATGTAAACTATGACTAAAGGCATTGTTGGCTTCACCATACGACAGGTGGTGTTATTACTAGACCAACTCTTGCTAAAAACAAAACCAACATCCTTCAGCCACATTTCAAGTGTTCTTCCAATGATAACATAACGAAGATTTCTAAATGCCCAAAGAATCATTTAAACGAGCTACTAGTATGTTGGATTGAATCAAATTTTGGTGGAGCATAAGTTTTTATATACCATTAAATTTTATTTACTTAACACATGTTTACCAACTCATCTTTCAAGAATAACTTTAAACCATTCACTAAAGATGATTTACGTCTAGATATGAAGGGCGGAAGTGCTTCCTCTTGTGTGTTATTTTACGGCGCTTTTAATATACAATAAGTAGCCCCTTTTGAATGCCAGCTACAAGCTAACTTATACTTCTTTGGAGGGACAAGAAATATCGAAATATATCCTGGTTAAAAGAGTAATTAAAGGACCCTTGGAGTTGCGTAGTTCTTCCAATGTTTGTAAGTACATTCCTTGTTATTCGAAACGCTTCCTCTGTGAATGTTTTACTTCTCTGATTGACTTTTATTTATTGGCAATTCACATCAATTTGAAATTACTCTCAAAAAACTCAAGTAAACATAGTTATATAGTATGCATTTGATCGAAGCTAAATTTGCTTGGGACTTAATGAAAGAACAACAGGTTAAGTACAATCTCAAATTGCTCCATAACTAATAACTACTACATGCTCATTGTTTAATTTTTTGATGACAAAGTAATTAGTAAAAAGCCAAGCATCGATTTAAGTTCAAAATAAATGATTGAACGAACTTTGAAAACATGTAATACCTGCGAAATATCTATGTATAAAACTAAATAAAAAACATGATAAAGAAACAAATAAAAACACTGATATCGGTATATATATGCACTTAATATCTATTAACGAATAAAAATTTAGTTGAAATTGGCTTTGTGTATGCCTCTCGATAGGTCTTATCTTTTGTCTAGATTGGCACATACAACCTTTAATATTTCGCAAGTAAGTACAGAATTTACTAATTAATGCTTTTGATTATTATGTTTGTAGTACTACAGCGCAATACCCGCGCATATTTATCGCCTGTCATCCAGTGGATGTAGCCAATGTCAGGAGTTATTGATGGCCAAATAGTCGGCAAGGGGTTCCGTATGCAAAATGGTCGACATAGCGCGTGCCGGTGCCGACCGACAAGCTCTAGGCCATGATAGGGAGGCCTAGATCTTGATGATGAGCTGAGGGTCGGACATGCCAGTATGATCTAGTCTGATGGATCCAATCTGATGGATCACAGATGCAGCTGCAGAGCCAATAAGTGGACGACCATATGCCATTGTTAATACACTGTTAGACTATGGACAACCCGATGGTTGCCACACAATTTGAGTTGAGTTGACCGATTGACCATTCAAAGAGCCAGCAATGATCAAACTTATTCAGCTGGGCGGCAAAATGTGTGCTTTAATGTCTAATTGAATTGGTAATAGTTGTTTAAGTAACAAATGGGCGGAATGTTTAAGTTAATTACCATAATACCAGGTGTATATTTATATAGCACAATTATATATAATAATATTTAACTTAAACTAAATTTAAAATCTTTTAGATGGATCCGTTTTCAAAATTTTCATTCAAATTAGCTAATCATATAATCTATCTTTGCTTTTTTTTATGTAGATGCCGTCATTAGTATACCCTTACCAAAAAAAAAAAACAACATGAATAAGAACATCTGGCAAACTGAAGCAGATATAGCCCGCAATTTTATCGTTACATGAATTCCATCAAATTCGACAGAATGAGAAAGTATAATAGGAAGTGACATCATGGTAATCAAGAATACATACTCACAAGAATACTCATACTTTAGGTGGTCGAAGTTCTTTCGTTCTATGCGTATTACAAATCTGACCTTATTTACCCGTTAGGCAAGGGTATATACATATGTATACATCCATAATTCATAGGCGTTTTAGAAGACATGACGCCAGCGCTCCCTTTCGAGGTCTACCTATGCCATTTGTGTTTTTGGTCTTGGTTCTGGTTATATTTACGTATACTATTTTTGGTTTCATGTCGCTTCTGTGGTCCAAACAATGGGATAATTGTAACAACTGTAAACCGTATACCGCAACCAATTAGATTAAAGCGTTTATTTGGAAGTCCGTATTGCATTCGCAAGGATAGGAAGTCCTGATTATTACGCATTTACATGGCAAATGTCAAATCGACTGGGTGGGTTACCCAGTAAAAGCAACAATGGCGCGGAATATACAAAAGAGATTTATGATCTCGGGTTAAACAGCCAGCCAGCCAGCCAGCCAACCGACCCGACCCGGCCCATCCTCCCCCCACCCAGTCACCGTTAACGAATTTCCTATGTTGTGTTAAAAATTGTTTGCCGTGAAATTTGTTGTGATTGTGGTTGTGATTACATTATTTCACAAAAGAAAAATGGAAAAAAGGCATAATACAATTAATTGAGCAAACGTCAGCAGCAATAAAATTGTTGTTAAGAATATGCTTCTTTACAAAAATGAAATTTATGTTTCAAGTTAGTCACGCCTCACAATTTCTCTATGCTTGTGCATATTTATGTAAACTATTATTTTTAAAATGCACGCTTAAATTGAATTACACGACGTGACATGCCATCCGAAGGAAGTCCGCACACTGAACTGAATTCGATCAATCGTAATGTATTTTACAATTGTAAAATATATTTTCACATATTTTGACTGCATCTCTAGCTGTATCGAATCGTTATTTTGAAAACCACAACAAATGTCTTAGGGTAGAGGTGATGTAGGAAAAACACGATTAATTCTAAAGTATTTAAATTCATGCAAAAGGTACGAAATCTTCTAAAGAAGAGCAACCAAATATAATGATCCTTTGGAGAGAACTGCAGGATTCTAAACTCCATTATATGGCCTTGCGTAAGGGTATATAACTATTCAATTTACATTAACCGAGTCAAATGTAATCCCATGTAAACATGGCTTAAACGATACGCTTTACAGTCTTACATTAAACAAATGCCTTTGGTTCGAAAAACTCGGTACTCTGTGAAAAAACATCTGTTCTTTTGTTTAATTCCATAATCTGACAATGTCAAGTATCTTGGCATAACGTTTCATAGAAGACTAACATGAAAAGAACACATTAAAAATCCTTAAAAATCACTTAGAGAGGTACATACATCCGAATGTTATGAAATCTTGTTATTAACCTCATTGAACAAACAAACCAACGATTAACAAGGAGGAGAATTTATTGATACCGATTTAAGAAGTGGCAGCTTGAAATATAAGATAATTATTTACGAAATAAAATTATCTAGCTTTTTATGAAGATATCGTAAACGGTGTTGCAGGCTCAACAAACTGCATCCTTTCCATAAATTGATTCCAAATTTTTACCAAAAATCCATTAATAATATATGAATGGAAAAACACGCGGCAAAAATTGTAAGGAAATGGCTCGAAGCCCAGATCTAAATCCGATCGAAAACTTATGGGCTCTGCTAAAGAAGCAACTGTCGCACTACGATACTCCGGCAAGGACAATGGACGAGCTTTGGAGTCGAGTCCAAGCGGGATGGAGCACCCTGTTGCGCGGATTGATAGGAAAATTGAGGGAGAGTATGCCCAGACCATTGATAGCGTGAATAAAGCCAAATGCCTTTGGACTAAGTATTGAACAAAATCATTTATCTATAAGATTTGTTAAACGAGCAAAAGTGGATACTCGCTCATTTTTAAGTTTTTTCTGGATTATTCGAGCTAAGTAGAAAATAATGAATAAAATGTTTTGTTTTTCCATTTATATATTATTAATGGATTTTTGGTAAAAATTTGGAATCAATAATTGCATTTTTCTGGGTTTTACAGCCACTCAAAGTCACAGTATCGAAACACGTATCCGCATGTGTTCGCCACTGTATATGTTTCGTTTCATCGCAATAAACATAGCTTATATCTGTAATACTACGTCTGTATATATCTGTAATACTACATATATATACATATAATGTAAAATTATAGATTTTAAGCGAATAAATAATAATAAATTTGTATTAACTTTAATCACTTACCGGATCAAGAGGTTAGTCTTTAAATTTAAAATTAAAGTTTACCGCCAATAAAATTAAAGCCAATTAATTGGAGCGGCCATCATTAAAAGTAGAATTATTATTTCCATTGATAAAATCCCAAGCTGAGTAATTTATATATATGCTTATTTGTTCTTTATTAAATAACATTTCAAGGAAATATATTAGATCCGTCTTTTTTAGAAGTCTGTCAATTAAAAAGTATTAAAGTTGCGTCTTTGGAATTTTCTTAAGATACTTTTGGAGTAGTTTTTACACGAATAATAACTAAAATACATTTGTTGAAAAGTGTCAAGTGTAAATATGTACATAGTTTCATTAGATCTTCATTTATTATAGTTTAATCAGTCTTTCAAAACAAACGTAAAAAAACAATTTTTTGTTATAATTTTACATTAATTCTCTTCTTGTTGGTTACCAAAAAAAGAAAAGATTATACTTTGTTTGACTTTAAAAGCCACTAATTGTAAGTAGTTAATCAGCAACTGTCATATTACTGCAAAAGCTATCAGTAATGATTGTTTAATCAACGAAAATTATACGATAGATGCCTTAATTAATGTTGCTTATCAACTCACCCGACTCGTATTTAACATATGAAACCAGTTTGTGCTACGATTTCTTTGTTTAAGATGTTTGTAAGTAGTTATTAATTGAGAGTACAAGAGTTTTTTTAATCAGATCGCACATCATATTCATAAATATACATACCTACATATATGTAAATGATGTATGTCCTCAGCTTTTCACAAATATGGTTGAACGAGAATACATACAACCATGTAGATACACACATACATATATTGAATATTTTATTGTATTTGTCATTCACCAGTAAGACCTCGTGAGCGTGTGAATATGTAAAGTAACCACCAAGCAGCTTGGCCAATAGCCAAGCACTTTAACGATATGGGAAACGGGGCTCCGGTGGTGTCTAGTGGGAGGAGTCATAAAAGTTGGTAAATTGAATTTAATACACACATCCGCCATATATAGTTGGCTGTACCCATGAAAATTGCTCTGCGAAATTTTGTTTCCTTATATGTGTAGTATGTATATATGTATTTGTAATTTCATCGTGTGGAAAATTCAATGATTCCAATCGGGGATGCATTTCCGTTGGTGATTAAATTATTTCAGTCTGTTGAAAAAATAATCTATTGCCTTTAACAAATATGTATCTTATTGTTAGATTATGGCTCATGTTAGTTTTTTGGTAAATGGGTTTAAATCCAGTTATTTAAAATGCAAAAGGATTTGCAATGTATTATCTATATTTTTATGACCTACAATACCGTAATTTGCCTCTATAACTACACAAACTACACATTTATTTATTATATAATTTATTTCGGAATCATCCCGATTAAATGAACTGCAAGATGTACTCAACTTTCATCAAGATAGACAAGATAGACAAGATTTGAAAGAAAATTTAACGTCAATTCTACTAAATATTTAAGATATTGGAAATAACAACGGCAACAATACTAAGTTTAAAAATCATATTTATCAGTATCAATGCAATTTGTTGTCCTAATAGGAGTATTAAATACCAACTACATACATAAAATGTTAATTTTTTTTAGCTGTTCTTGTTTTATAAATTAATTACCCTAATGAACCTACGCATTTTCGGTCCTGCTAATTAAACTGCATTCTCAGTAGTTAACTTAAACTGATGGTTTCGTATAAAATTTTGTATAGAAGTTTATCATAAAAGTTTCAATGTCTTCAAAAAAGTCTCATTTTTGATTGACTTTAACTCTTACAGTATTAATTTTTGTTCTTTAAACTTTCAATAACAGAATTGGATAGGCAACAAATCTTGGGGAGTCATCTAGCTCCTAGTTCTCTTCGGGAGCTTTGGTCCAAAATCTGTAGAAAATCTAACCGGTTTTTAATGTGTTTTTCTTCATGTTTTGCTAGCATTAAAAATATGTACTCTATTCGAAGCTTATTCATAAAATGAGATTTTATTATTCTTATTAGCAGAACATCAGAGAGACTAAACATTTTTACATAACGATTCAAAATATAATCATTTACTCATGTTTAATTTTTTCTTTTTGTTACCACAAAGAAAATGAATCTTTAAAGACATATTTACCCATAAGATATGCGTCAGATATGTTAAGATATATTTTAAGACACCAACTAATCTATACTTAATTACAGCATTTTTCATAGACTCAGGCAGTGATGTATCATTTATTAAAATCTCTTGTCTACCAGAAAGTATACATTTCATTTCACTTAATCATAATTATTACGGATTAAATAAGAGTCCACTTTACGAAAATGTGATATGTTAGGGTGTATTAAAGATAATACACTCTAACATTTCACATTTTCATATTGCCTTGCCAGTCTTCTGTATTCCCCAAATTTGTTACTCCCTTGATATTAGAATTGTTTTTCATATTTGCCTTGACTATTGTAGGAGATATAAGTCAATTAAAAACAATATTTTTTCTAAGAAATGGCAGCATTAATGAAGAACCACAAAAAATTCATCGTGATAACTAAAAACCAGAGGGCCGGGGCTAACTTCGACCGCGTCAAATTTTGTATACCCTTGCAACTTTTTTGGTAACTCTTTCCATAGCTATATCCATCATAGTGAAATAAGTTTTATCTAAAAAAGCTTATGTTTGCTAAAGAACGGCCTATAATCTTAGCATATGAAATAACGATCAAAATCACTGTTTTCGACCGATCGTTGCTATGAGAGCTATATGATATAGTCACCCGATCTTAACAAAATTTGCCATAGTTGTTTATATGTGTTATAAATACCAATATTAAATTCCACGACAATAGCTGAGAAAATAGCGAAGTTATTCAGGAAAGTCACTGTTCGTGACTTTGACGTTTGTATGGGAGCTATATGATATAGTGTTCCGATCCGTCAGAATCCGAGATATACAAGCCTACTCGTCTCGTCGTGCTGATCAAAAATATATATACTTTATATGGTCGGAGATGCCCCCTGTTATGCGTTGCACACTTCTGACCAAAATTAATATACCCTATATAATGAAAATCATGAAAATAAATATTTTTGGATGATTCCACTTATGAGTCTTCAGAGTCTTCAGAGCGTATTTTTGGTCAATTTCTAACCGATTTCGAAAAGTTGTATATCGATTTAATATATTAGAAAACTGTTTCAAGCCAATTTTTCCAAAAAATAATGATTATTCCTTTAAAAGTTGACTGAAATATAAGTTTTTAAGATTAAAATCGGACAAAAATTGCCAAAGTTAAAGAATCACAAAGTTTTTAGAATTTTATGTTTTTAAATTGCTGTTTAGGCTAAAAGAAGAAATTTCTTTGGATTACAAAATGAACTTCTCATGGCATTTGGCACTCCTGCTAAGTGGCAATTCCTGGCTAATTGATGTTATTTTCTAAAGACTGAAAAACAAATAGCAACTTATGCCAAATAAAATACTGTCTGAATTAAAAATGTTTCATTATGTAAACTATAATACTCAACTAACACAAGTTAAAAAGTCAACTGACTAGCTTAATAAACCATTCAAAGATAAAATCATAATTTAATAATAAATTGTCATATATAACAAAACTAGAGACGGAAACAGACTGGAATGGATAATTCTAGTACAAACTAAAGAGAGAAAAAGTAATAACCTCTGCGTGACTGCGTGCAATTTCCAAATATTTATACTCGCTCATAGTCAAAGCTTGTTAAGTATTTGAAAAAATTGAAACTTTTGTAAATAAGTGATGAATTATCATTTGGATACATTTGTTTAGCGGCGCTACTGAAGAAATATGCCCACAATAAGCATTTTACATATCAAGATTGGCAAACGAACTGAAGCTCCGCCCATTAAAAGGTGCGACCAATTGCAATGAAGTTTCAATTCGCAGAAGTGAGAAAGCTTGCATTTGACATGATGTCCTGCTCACACAGCCATTGTACTTGTTGACTCTCTCACTCATTCTTTTAACCGCTCTCTCTCTCTCTCTTGCTCTCCCTCTCGTTCTCTCTCTCACTGTTTGTGAGAGGGGCATTGTTGTTATGCTCTCTAAATGGCTCCAACGTTGCTGTTATTGTTAGGGCACATCGTTTATTTCGCTTCTTCTGGCTAACTACATATTTGATGACGAGTATCTCATTATCGCTATGAAGCCTAATTATGACCAAATTAAATGTTCTCTTTAGACAGAAACGGAAGAATTAATAAGAAAAAAGCAATAATTGCCAAGTTGAATCGATATTGAAATTAGATTGACACAATAATTCGCAGATAATTCAAATCGTTGGCTCTTCTTTGCAGCGATGTATTGGAAGCTGCATATAAATAGAAACAAATTTGTCGTTTTTAATTAGAGTTACTAAAACAAAAAACAAAAACAAGTCCGTGTAGAAGTACACGTGCGCCGTATAAAATGGCAGTGGCAGTATGCTTTCTACTGTTCTACTGTTTGTCTGTGCTGTATAGAATCGCCGTCAAGTTTGAACCGAACCAGGCAAATTAACTAACAAGATTATGAAAACGTAAAATCAGTAAATCGGTAAAGTGGTTGTAATTTTCTTTTTCAACACCTCGCGCGCATTGGGCCGCTAGCCAGAGCCATAGTCAGGGCCCAGAGACAGCGTCAGAGTCGGAGTCCAGAGCTAAAACCAGCTGCCGGGGCGGCTGCTCTTTTGTCGATTGCACTATGGGCATTTTCAATAATTTCTTATGCATTTTTTTTCTGGCTGCCGACTAAGGGATAAGATAGGAAACTAAAGTAAGGCTTGGCTTGTCGCGATTCCCAAACTGGCAGGATAGATTGTATTTTCAAAAACTATAGCATACTTTTTTGGGCTCCAAACGTTCTGTTGATGAAAGCTATTAAATACTCAAAAAAAGGATATCCATGTAAATAAAATGCATGCAAAAAAGTTACAAAATTGCCCATAGTAGAGTGTACATTTAGCTGCAGTTGCGACTAAGCCTGGTCGGAAACACTATCCTATACTCCCTACCCCACTTCGCCCATTACCTCTTCACCCTGCATTCGAATTGGTAGTGTGGTCCGGGTTCTGACCAGACTGGTTTTTGTTTTTGGTTGTTGTAGTTGTTATTGTTGTTATTTTTTTTCATTCGCTTAGTAAATCTCAGACTCTTTACTTTGGCTCTCTTCTTTGAAGTTTCACCGTTTTTGGAGGGATGATGCATGGTTCGTATTCTCATCGCGGTGATTGGAAGAGAGAGCACAGGGGCAACGATGTGAGTGATTATATTTTGATTACATAGCTCAACGTGGTTGGTTGTACATTGCTCACTTAATACGGCACGTCGTCTGTTAGTCTGCTGTGAATCAGTAATTTTTTGTGAGCCGTGGTCTTCGTTTGTTGTCGTTTGTTTTGTCCCGTCTCTATCGTTATCTTCCACCTCAACTTCGCTGTCGCTGCCACTGCCGCTCACGTATTCGTATTCAACTTTAGATGGTAATTTGCCAGGGAAACCTCAGTGAGTGAGAGAGCTTTTACATTCGGTGTCGGCTGGAGCTTATCACAAGCGTAGTAGTAGTCGGCGGAGTTTATTGCCGTCAGTTTTGCCGTCGCTCCCGTCATGTCGTGTCTGAGCACTATAGAACATTGTGTGTTACCAAATCGGATAATACATCGGATAATAATAATACATCATCATTTGTGCACACACATATATTGCCGGTGTCATTGTGTTGGCGAGGTGTCGTCGTATTAAGGAGAAGAAACATCATAAATTTTCAATATAATAAACAACAAAACAACAAAAATATTACACAATAAATCTGGGCAAACATAGTTTTGCAAGTGTGAAAGTAAATCAAAGTGAACGTCAATACAAACGCAAATGAACGTAGTGATGTGGAATTGAATATAAAAGGCAAAAGCCCGCCCCTTGCCCCCACGCTGACAAAACATATACTGAACCCATAATCTATTGCACAAAAATAATGCCAAGACCCTCGCGTGAGTCCTACGGCGATCAGAAGCCTCCCTATTCGTACATTTCACTGACTGCGATGGCCATTTGGAGCTCACCGGAAAAGATGTTACCTCTTAGCGACATATATAAGTTTATAACCGATCGTTTTCCCTACTATCGGAAGAATACCCAGCGTTGGCAAAACTCCCTGCGCCACAATTTGAGCTTTAACGATTGCTTCATAAAGGTTCCGCGTCGTCCCGATAGACCTGGGAAGGGAGCCTATTGGGCCCTGCACCCACAAGCATTCGATATGTTTGAAAACGGTAGCCTGCTTCGACGCCGGAAGAGATTTAAACTTCATAAAAACGATAAGGACCTTCTTAACGAGGAGTTAACTGCTCTAGCGAATCTAAATCGATTTTTCTTCACCGCTCGAAGCGGCAACAGTGCTGCTCATTTGCCGCCGTTGGATGTTAATAATGCATCTATGAGGATTGATTCCTCCCCGGTACAACATATTCCACCACACTTAACAAATCGCCTGCCAACCACGATGGGACATAGCACGACATTGACTGATCCTGCCCATATTGCATTATCCAGTACAGATAGCACAAGTTTAGCCGATATGACAATGTCAAATTTGCGTTCGCTTACTGCATCGGATAGTGAAGGAAACATTAGTTTCCGACCAAAGCGTTCCTTTACAATTGAGAGTCTGATCACGCCCGATAAGCCAGAGCACCAATCGGAGGAAGAAGAGGATGAGGACGACCGCGGGGACATTGATGTGGTGGAGTGTGGTAACACCTATACCG
Source organism: Drosophila paulistorum (assembly GCA_018152135.1). Taxonomy (NCBI): domain Eukaryota; kingdom Metazoa; phylum Arthropoda; class Insecta; order Diptera; family Drosophilidae; genus Drosophila; species Drosophila paulistorum. Next base: position 2,795,654 of record JAECXG010000690.1, read on the forward strand.
ACATTTCACGACATTCACGGACGCGTACATCGTCGGAGGAGTTTTTGTCAGTATCACGACCCATCTGCACTGAGGATCAACGCGAACGTCCACTCCCGCCCTTGCATACAATAACTGCAGCAGCGCATCTACCGTTCCTTCATTACGCTGCCGGTGTAAATGTATCCGGCATAGCTACCGGAGCCTTTCCCCCATCTGGAATTCCCAGCACCACCTATGAACTGGCCATGTCGCATCCTTTGTTAATGATGACAACACCCATAGCGAATATGCATAGCAGCTATTACAATAATGTCCCTCTGACGCCGCCGACGCAAACGACATATCGAACGCCGGAGGTTCAGAATAGAATCGAAGATGGCATGAGAACTATATAGACGATCTTTCGCAGAGAACGCATGATCAGGCATGACTCGTGCAGACTTAATAATGGGCATGTAAATCCTTATAAACGTAGTTCCTTTTGTATTAAGGTTAGTAGGTCCAACAATTTGACATACGGATACAGATGATAGTATATAGTAGTTCTAGCTAGTAAGTAGTGAAAGTGAAATTTGCAATTTGAAATGTTATGCATAATTTAAGTAAAAATAAATTATTTATTTTAATTAAGACTATTCTATCTAAAGTGATCAACAGTTCCAATGACAAAATGATGATATCGAACTACTCTAATGTAAATAAATTAATTTATATGCATACTAAATGTGATGCTGATTTTGTAAATTAGAATTTCCAATTTTGAAAAACAAATACTTATTAAAAAAAAAAACAACTGTACGAAATATCACAATGTACACAAACGGAAAATGTATACTCTTATATTTAATAACCATACGACTGGATCAAACTTGGAATGCATACCGAGAAGGACTAGAGATTACTCCGATAGCAGCAATGCATTAAGGAAACTGTGCTCCTTAGAATAATGTTTGCATATACAAATGGTGAACTGAATGCCAAGAACATTCCGGAGGACCAAGCAATGCCAACCAAGAGGGTTGCTCTGCTTTGCGCAAAAACAAGACTCGCAACCCACCAAATAAATAAATAATCATACCTACATAATAGCAGACTTTGTTGTTCTTATACCCATTACAAAGGACTAAAGGGAATACTAGAAAAGCAGCTCCGACTAAACATCTACTCACTCTTACTATCATAACAAAGAGAACAAATTATTTGACTCAACCAGAACATTAGGTATTCTTCAGTCGACTCGACTATACATAGCTAAGGAAATCCCAACTTGTGTTTCAATTGATTTTACAAAATGGTAGTTAGCTTAATTTGGGAGACTATCTAATATCAGCTCCTTGGTAATTCCACTTAGACACGAAAGAATTCAGGCAACAAAACACACGTTATACTCTATATGTATGTGTACAGCAATTTTAAATGTTTGTTATGCTACAAATTCTTAATTTATTAGAATACTTTTTAGCAAAGTCAATAAAATAAAAATAGTTTTCTTTTTCCTTTATGCGTTTACTCTAGTCTCTGATGCGTATCATTGTAATTCCCCGAGGCAACTGTTTGGCTGTCGGTTGAGACTCTCACAGTGGAAATGGATTGATTTAATTTCAATTTTCTTTCATTTTTTCCCATTGGGGAAACAAATAAATATTCATCTATGTATTTCACCAACACGACTCTATTCGAGCTAAAAGTACAAAAGTTTAATATGATACTAATTAGTTGCTATAACTTTAGCACACATCTTAAATTAATTTTAGAGAATTAACCAAACGTTCTACAATTTGCTTGAGTAATTAATTAATTACAATTTAAAATTGAATATGCCAATGTAAGTTTAGATTTATAAAGGATTTATCAAGTTTTTCTTACAATTAGTAGTATTAGTTTAAAGATAGAAATGTCATCTTTAATAGTTACTTCATAATTATATAATATTCTTAATTGGCCAAATATCACAGATCTATAGAAAATGTGGTGGAATGGTCCAATTCATTAAAATGAGACATAAAAAGTAATTTGCAAGTTTCAAGTTATAATAGTTTGCAAATGGTCTTACTATTTCGGCAATAAAAAAATTAAAACTTATAGATTGTAAAGTTGAAATGGTCAGTACTACCAATCCTAATCAAGTTTACATAGATTTCTTGTTAAAGATGCGTTCTTAGATGCGAAAGAAAAACCATTAGTTTTAAAATTCTTAAAACAAAAAATGTACACACTTTGGATATCAGTTAATTTTTAACATTTTACATTCCTTACAATGACAAGAATGAAAATTCCGGTCTAAATTAAATTTTAGAATTATCTTCATTAAAATTAACTTGGCGCAGCAGAATCTATAACAAACTCTTAAATCTCAAATTCAAGCATCGTTTTGAAAAGAACCAAGTTATAAAATAAATTCAGTATAAAATTTGTGAAGAAAATAACTTTAAAGTAGTTAAATTAATAAATAGTAGTTTCATGTTATGGGGTTCAGCAGTACAGACAGATTGAGAATAGGTATATATATGTTTTTTATAAGTAAAACTTCATTATATCTGTTGCCATTATATAATTTTTCAATGAGTTAGATTTGCGTGTAGCTAAATATTATTTGAAATATTTTCTAAACCGTGTTTTAGCTAAAAAGTATATTTTTTTAAATTATATATATGTAGTTTTAAAATCGATTAATTTATAGGTAAAAGAGGAAATCACAACTAACTTTATTTAATCTGGTTTTCTTTTTAAGATTCATTAGCAGAAGATTCTTGTTTTTAGTCTGACCAACATTTCTTTAGTGATCCTTAAAATGAGCTATTGCATCCTGATTGTTGTTATTTTTAGTTTTCAACAGAACCTGATACGTAAATGTTTTACTCTTCCGACGGGTTGCGCCGGAATATATAAGGATATAGCAAATCGATACAAATAACTTTCCATTATAGTGTTCAAACTCTGATATAGCGGAAATGACTGCTGCAATCGAATATTCTACACTAAAAAGAAAGGCTCCTAACTAGTTTAATCGGTAACGTTGTGTTATATATAAAACTCTAGATAACAATTAACTTACTCAACCCGCTCTTCTTCATTTGTTTCCCAAAACGAAATCGGGACTGCTGAATGAAAAGTTTAGTCAGATTAATTAGATTTAATTCAGAAAATCCATAAAAATACTAATAAAGCCTTTCGCTTTCAGTACTAAACTGAGCTATTGCATGTAGTTTTAATATGCATATCTGATTTTGATTGAATTGCTTATATTGTTTATGAAAATTGTTAATAATATTGAAAAGCTGCAGGTAATTGCTATTTATGATATAATCGTGCAATTTGGTCTTTTAAAACTTGCGATAGACACAACAAAGGTCATTAAAACTGATGAGTTAGATTGCATTCAAGCTCCCGGATTTCTTACAGAAGTGGAGTGTAATGTCTTTTCTTTGTTTTTTTTTTATGGTGGTGTCCTATATTAAGTTTTTAATTATGTTTGGTTTTAATTGGCAACTCATTGAGTCAATTGGAGTAAGTATTTACATCAAAAAATGGTAAAAACAATACCTTGAATCTGTGTAAGTTTATGCATCAATTGTTTTTCTAGATAATATGTCTGCTTTAAAAGGAAAATAAGGTTAAAAACGAATCCAACTCAATTACAGCTGAAGCCAACACCTCGGTGATGCTTTGAGTGTATTCCTTTAACTTGGAACTCAAGCAGCCGTCAGCGATTATTCATCAAATTGCTTTAACCAAAAGACATTCCGTCGCCACTCAAGGAAAGAAAAACAAAAAAAAAAAAAAAAGCCAAAACAAAAAAAAAAGAGGTAAAGCTTCTCCAGCATACTGGTTTAAGATATTCCCTTACTCTCCCCCAAAGCTACTTAACTTGAGTACATCATTTCTTGGCCAAGAATAAGTCGACCAGGCGGCCAGCTTGTGGCTTACTATATGTAGGTGCTTCCATACATTCATACTTAGGGTGTACAGGGGTTTTTGTAGAAATTTTTGCAATACTAAAATGATGGTCATGTTGAACGGAAAAGAGTTCGGGCCCGCGTGAGTGGTTTTTTCTGTGTGTTGCGGCCAAAATGTATTATTACTGCCGCCATCCAATTATGTATGTTCATCGACACCATCGCACCGCAAAGAATATTTTTAACGCTTAATAGTGACCGTACCGTAAACAAACCATCATCAATAATTTGGCAGATTCGTTCTTCCCTTTTGTGTATTGACTTAGCCATATTATGTATACGTATGTATGTATCTTTCTCTCTCTCTCGGTGCAATAATTCTTTATAATCGGAAAACTAAAATTTAGTATTCAGTTGGCTTGGACCACAAATCGTTCAGCTTCTTGGCAGAATAATGGCATATGTGTACACATTAAACCGACACAAGCACACACACACACCCATACATGCATACATATTTACCATATAATTACAAAATGCCAAAAAAAAAAAAATACATAAACTGAAACAGGCCAAATAAGTGGTTAGTTCCAGCTTGATAAGCATATACATGTATATAAGGAAAATATTAGGGACCAAGAAATAAACAGAACCTATATCTGATAAAAAGATTCTTTTCTTTTTAGATTCTTTAATTGTTATTTAAATTTGGCCCAAATCCAATTAATCCAGTACCCCTTTTTGAAGTCGTAACCAATTAATATCAAAGTATGCAAACTAATTATTAAAAATTGAAATTGAAGGTCTATCTATTTTTCATTGCTAAGCATGCATTCGTAAAAAACATAAATATCAATCTAACCATAGTCTTTAATTTTGTTTACATCGTTTATATTGTTTTTTTTTTTGTTTTTTGTGGGGATTGTTGTTTTTCTTTTTACCCAGTTTTTTCCTACACAGTGGTCGTCTTCCATATGTTTGGTATTTAAGTATGTATTATGATGAAAAATGCCGCTCTCACATTAATTTTGGTTTTAACGCTTCATTATTTAATTATATTTGTTTTGGGATATACACTGGTAAATCCCTAAAAGATCGAAACCAGTTTGTGATAGAAAATTAGCGGCAAGTTGAAAAAGGTTTAAGCGCAGCTTCTCTTTTACCTCCCGCTGTGAATGGAAGTGATGTTTCTCTTTTGTTTGTAATAATTACTTAAACGAAAACATTCAAACATACATACAAATACGATTTTTATTGTTGCTCACCTTAAATATGTATATTGGTATGTATGTTCCTCTACATAATCAGGCCAAAACAATCATTATGACAAATGTATTGTTTGTTTTATAGAAATCAATGCAACCAGCTGAAAGAGTATACAAAACATAAGTAGTATGCATGATGATGGGATCCAAATTAGTTTGATGCTGACTGGATGGGTAAATGGATCCTTTTGGAAACCAGTTTATAAACATGAGACCAGTTTGAAAAAGACCAGGCTCACATGCAGTCAGACATGTTGGCTAAAATATACAAATTGATAAAATTTTTAATAGCCACAACAAGGATTTCAAAAGTCAACCAGACGCTTTCGACCTCTAATATGCATAATTATAGTAGTCAGGTATTCGAAAATGTATCCGTAAGGCAAATAATATTATACAAATTTTATTTAGAGTTTTCAAATTAGATAAACTGTGTTAAATTTCACTAAACAGGATATGCTTTCAGTTTGTACAAGGTACAACTTTTTGGTAAGTGTCATATTTCAGGATTACTTTTAAAGACATTCAACAACATAGTAAGACCATGATTATTCATTCTTATTTCTAGACCCACTGTTGGTTTTTAAGGAGTTCGGATGGGAATTAAAAAGAACATTTCGAACGTGAAATTAAAATTAATTAATTAACTCACACTTACTCTCAGGACACAAGCTAGATGACTCAAAAACAAACATTATATTTAAAACCTCAAAATCTTTCTATTAATCCGCCCCTGCATAGACTTGATCTCCATTTGCCAACTGATTGGTAAAAAGGAACCATTAATCATAATATTTACTTATCGCCTGTTTGATTGTAAATACATATAGAATTAATAATAATAAAAAACATAAATAGAACTACTTGATCAAAGATCTTTTAATGACTTAGTTTGATATTTCGACTCAGTAAGAGAAGCCTTGGCATATTTTATGCTCCATTTTGTGTTTAATGTTTATTTTCCTTAAGACTGCAATAATTTGTTTAAACTTTTTATAATGTGCTAATATTTTACTTAAACTAGAAAAGAAAGTAGCTTACATTCCCCATCGATTCAACTACATATTTTCTATAAAAATCGAACACCATTTTTAAATCTCAATATGCAAAAAGATTTAATAAAATATGCGCTTTATTTTATTAATATTTAGCATTTTTTATAAATAACTAATTTATGAAATAATGTTGACAGCTGATTTGGGCATTTAAATTCAAAAGATTTTTTCAAAATGTCTAATTTTGATGCATTTTCACAATCTAATTATCTTTAGTCAACAATTGGATATAAACGTAATCAGATAATCACGATTTTTCTGTAAGCTTTATATTGAATTTTTACCAAAACCAAAAGATAAGTAGTTTCACGCATTTTAAGCAATTTGTATACACAAACGTTTAAATGTATTAAAAAATACATACGTATACCAACATACATATATTCATACAAACATATATAAATAAAAAGGTGTGATGGCTTCAAAATTACCGCCGTGGGGTGTCTTGCAAGCGGTTTCTTTAACAGTTGGATACCTTTATAGAAATCCATTAACAAAACCATCGAAATGCCCATGTTTTCTTTTTATGTTTTCAGCCGGCAGATCAAAGAAGAACCCAATAAAAATTAAAAAATAACTCGAATAGAAATACCTTCTTTAGCCAAAAGTTTGCACTTATTTATATACAACTACTGCATTGGCAATACTTTCTTTTTCTCTTATTTAGTTAATCATTTAATTAGGTTTTTTTTTTTTGAGATCTGCTTCACAGTATCCGATTTGAAATTCTTCACTATGATTAATAAGCTGCCTTCAATTAAAAACCAAATAAATTTATAAACTATTGCTTTGTATCCGAATTTGGTATAACCAAGCAATAAGCCAATGCAGAGCAGACTAAAAAACTAATAGAAATTTAAATCCATAATCTATCGGGGAAAAAAATATAGTATATGAAGTACTTTAACTAACTAACTAAATAAAAAAACTATAAATAAATTTAAATAAATTTGTTGCTAATAAGTCTCCCCAATTGTAAGTATCTCTTACCATGGACCGATACAAAAATTAAGACTTTCGGCTCAGTAATCTTAGTAATTTTTGATGAAGGATTTTGGTCATTGTGATTTAACGACTTACCTCTTTGAGGCTAGTGAGTCCTTGTGGTATAAAAAACTTTAAAAAGTCAAAAATTTGAATTACTAAAAGTAAGTAAAATCTAAAATCAACATCCTCCTTTATCAAGACCCTTCAGAGATTTCAAAATCAGCTCCTGCCTCGGTTTCGGTTCGATCATTTGCAGGGATCTAAAGGTGCCATCTGTTAAACAAGAAAATTCTACATTGCTCAAGACTCGAAAACCTCGACAACTATCGGCCACTTAACCTCTTGAACAACAGTTAACACACCAGGCGATTACAAAGGAGTCATCTCGTCTTTAGTCCCCGCAATGGCCTGGTAGCGGTAAATTCTCTGATTTTTGATTGATTGTCTTTTTGTTAGTTAAGTGCCCTATAACCTTTCATACCTCATTCTCTTTTTCTTTGTTGAGAATGGATAAATTTGTAATTTTATCTCCACCTTTCCCTAATAACAAGAATTCATAGGTGACTTTCAATGTAGAAATAAATATGCTAATTGCAAAAGAGTTTTGAATGTTGTCTATCAAAGTTAAGTTAAAATGAACCAATTTTAAAATAAAGTAATTTGTAAATTTCTGATAGAGCTACACTTAATGCCAAGTTTAAATTTCAAATGTAAAAGTGAAAAATTCTTGATTGAGACGCTCAAAATTTCTTGAACTTGACAGGTTAAAAATGTTGCCGAGGTTAAATCCATATAGGAACACATTACTACCCGAAAATCCTTAAAGGAAATAAATAAATCAAATGTCTTTCGTCATATTATGTGATTATATCCAATCAGAGATGTAATTCAAAATAAAGAGAGAAAAGGCTAATAAATGTAATGATACCATAAATCAAGGAAATACGTATCAACATAACTTCTTAAAAGGATCGTCATGGTGCGGCAGTTTAATATTAACAAAATGATTGGCCTATTTACAATAAGGGATGCTGAATGTGTTAAGATGACGGCCGATAAGGGTAACACGGGCTTGACGGCAAACGGCAAGGACCACGGACAAACACCGGGCAAGAGCCAAGGGCATTGTTGCTGCGAAGAAAGAAAGCCAACACTTCTGACAATGCAACAAAAATAAGTTTCATTTTACCAACAGAGTCGGTTGTGTTTGTGTGTGTGGCTTTTAAATTGCCATGAAGAGTTAATGAGCCGCAATAGCATTGAGCCACTTGTTATTGAGCATTCGCCTGCCACTTCATAATTTACAACCGCAAATGTCACGTGTACATTCTATTTAAGTTACTTAGCATTACTTGGCATATTCATCTCGAGGGTTTTTGTCATGCAAGTAACCGAACCCATGCCCCCATGTATAAATAATTTATATGTACCTATGTACATAATGCTATTGTTCCTACTAATTATTATTATTGCTATTATTTGGTTTTAACATTATACAAACAATTTGACTTTATCAGAGCTCGAGCGTTACATGGAATAAAAAAGAAATTACATATATTACAATAATTCATAAATTTGGAATATAAATTCAATACTTATTGGGTTTGCTCGACATCATATAAGCCAGACAAAAGATAATGCACCAATTTGGATAGATGCAAATAAATATCTTCTTTTAATACCCAAAAATTGAATATCCGGCTTTTTAGATCAAAAGCGAGTTAAGAGACCACAAAAAAATATACAAATTATGCTAAAGAATTTGATGCATTAATTTTGAGTCTCAGTTCGTAAAATACCCTCGAAATTGTTATCTTTTCTAAAATTTTGTTTCTATATCCATCATAAGTTGATGATTTAAGTGCTATACATCCGAATATTGGAAATTATTATAGTCTATAAATATATTTGCTATCTCAAAATAAACTTGTATGTTTTTAAAAAAGTTAATTAAACAATAACATGACTTAATATAAAAAGCTTTCAGATTGAATTAACAAAAAGAAAAGTGCAGATGTTTAAAATCTAACATTGAAATATAACTTTATCTGTTGAAATACATTTAGAAATATCAATAAAATTGCTTAACGTAAAAGCCAAAGTTATCTTTAAGATATCAAATTCCATAATTATATTTTTCGACAACTCCTTTGTGTTCTGGGCTTTACAAGACTCACTTTAAAACTAATATACCTCAATTTGAATGGCAAACGAATGCAATCAACCCCTCGTGCAAATGTGGACTAAAATACATTTGCACAAAACTTGCACCAAAAAAAAGAAAAGAAAAGAAACCAGAAAAAGAAAAACAAGGTAAAATGCTGCTGGATCCATGGACTCGCTGAGAGAATATCAGCGTCCTCCACTTTGGCATCAAATGGTGTTTCTTGATCGAGCGGGAGCACATCGCCACACTGTCTCGCAAGTCAAAGGCGGCATTTTCAAATTGGTAGTCATTTCTTGGTTCGTAGAAAGGAGCTCGCTCAAGCCATTATGGCTTCCATCGAAGTGATTTTACTGTGGCTGCTTGTGAGCGCGGCCTGTTTGTTAGCCTGATGTCTGAGCACACCTCTTATTATACGCACAACTACACACACATACACACACACTCACACAAACACACTCTGGCAAACTTTAAAGACTGGATGCCGCAACTTGAGGCTGTTCAAATTGCAAAATATACAATGTGTTCCGCCTTCGTCTACGCATACACACAGAGGGAGAAAGAGAGAGAGAAGAGAAGCAACACCACTAACTTTAATTTGATTTCGATTCAATGCGAAATGAAACGAGAAAAATCTCTGGTTAGCCGCTTTCTCGAATCATTTACACACACGTCTAAAGCATGGACCGAAAATAGATGCAACACTTTGGCTTTCAAAATCTTCCACAATCTGCCAGGTGAATGATTTAAGGTAAAGGAACGAGTTGACGATGTTCGTTCTCACCTCGTCCACGTCGACACTATAACGATAAACAAGGCTTGATAGAGCTTCCAGTGCCCACTACCAAAGGCACTGTGGAAAATGAGCCAACAAAAAAGTAAACACAAAACTATCGAGAGTAAGTACTTAAGTATTTGCCCATGAATTGGCTAACTAGTTAAATTACAGCAAGTACTTGTGATCTTAAAATAATCTACTGAGCAGTTGTTTGAATATGTAGACCTAGGACTAATTAATGTTGAGATAAACAACATAAGAGCGATAACTTTAACTTTTAACGGAAATCATAATTCATTAAAGTTTCGTAAAAATACACAAACATAAAACCATCGAAACAGTGTAAAGATTTTTTACTTAGCCAAGTTCCAACTGGGCAGCATGTTTTTGGCATATTTATGTTGCAGGTAGAAAACATGAAAGATGCACTGCGGCTTTGGCTTCACCCAAAATACATACGAGCATACATCCTCAGGGTAAACACAACTCAACTCCTCAAATTAGTGTGTTAGCCTTCAATAAATTGGCGGCTTGTTGCTTTCAAACATTTATTCCTGACGAGTATAAAGCAATACAAAGCAGACAAAATCCCACCAGATGAAAAATAATAAATACTGATAGTTATTAGCCCAACGACTACGACCACTACGACGACGTCGACGACTACAGACAAAGATTTTGTCGGTGCTTAACGTTGGGCGAGAAGCGTTCTGTATTTGAAAGTCAAAATCGAGATCGTGTTGTTAAACATGTTATTACTTCACACCATTTATTTTGTAGGTCGTTATTTAAAAGATTAATTAAGTATTATCCGCTTATCCTCTCGTCAATATTAGCCGGCATCGTTTATATGGCAATGCACCTTTCGTACATCATCTCGTATTGAATTGGAACGAATAAATATTTGAATGATAGCGACTATCTCAACCCTCTTTGGGCAAAACCAAAGAAGTAGCTGACTCCTATACGATGACAAAGCATATTTTTAGGGGAATTGTTATCTGTTTTTGTTCATTTTGTGTTTATAAAGTAAATAAAAAAGCTAAATGCAAATGTTAAAGATGTAATTTACCAAATTCAATTCCAATAACCAAATTACAAATCAGTAATAATTTTTTTTGTATTACAAGAGAAGTTTCGAATTGTTCGAATGTATAAATGATGGATCTAGGAATAATTATTGGATGTACATTATTAATTAAAATTATTCTGCATAGGATTAAACCTACTTTTTACCCTACAAATGCTTTATCAGAATCACTCGATTATTGCCATTTGGAAAGCTCAAAATATTCCCACTTACCCACTGAGACACAGAATATTTGGGTTCTTTATTTCATTTAATAAACAAAAGGGTTAAAAAAAATAATTTCATGGGCTCTACCCTGATGAACTTTGTGTTAACCATCTATTCATTCTACGTTTAAAAGTTCAAAAACATACTTAATGGGGAGATAAAATGGAGTTCGTATTTGCAACATCATTTTTTAAGAATTCGATATTCATTAACGCCATGAGGAAGCAAAAAGGATAGAATAAAAAGACTATGAAAAACGCTCAAAATGGCAATAGTCTTTGACAAAATAGTGCCCTGATACCAAACTATATACATATATCCCTTAAAACTGTCAGAACATGTCAAAAATTATTAGAAAACATTTCAAAAGAGCATACAAAAGTGTAGCCCATTTAAACATTGCGAACCGTAAAGTAATATTAAACATTTATTTAAACAAATGAACCCGAAATTAAAACAAATATTTTGTATTAAGCAAAAACACCCAAAAAACTTGGTAAAAAATATACTAATATATATATGTACGTACGTATAATAGTGTTAAGTTTTAGTTTAAAGATACTCATGTTTCAAAACATGTTTCAAAACATGTAGCTAGTTTTATTCAAATTAATAAAAAATAAATAATAATACAAAATATTATACATTCGTTTAGTAATGGAATCGGAAATGGCAATAAAAATATTTATTTGAGAGCGAATCACAGGGAAAAGTTTATTTGAAAATGAAATGAAGAACAGACACCAATTCCGATAAAGTATTTAAATATTTTATATAGAATCGCAAACTATAACAGTTTTCTATTAATTTAAGATAAAATCTTTTTTATTTATTATGTGTATTGTTCCCGATTAGCGCCGGAATTACAAAAAGTTAGTATGAAGTTCAGTAAATGCTGAGGTATGAGCCACTCTTTGTGTGAATTTTAATGAAATTACTACATTATTAAGGTATTTCAAAGTCGATGCTCCAATTTGAGGCCACTAGTCATGGCAATTAAAGACAAGACTGATACAAAAAAATATTTAAATTGCAAGTTTGAATAAGATATCAGATTGCGAGCTAGCATGTAAGCAATTTGCTAAACAAATCTACTTAGCCAAAGAACAGGCTAAATAATAATTACCATATGTGTAATACACCAAAGTTGCATGAATTACAGGCAGCCTAATAATACCCGATTGTAATTAGAGACAGACTTATCTTAGTCATTTGCATATGTAGATAGTCTTCTGTGCAGTAGCACTTTCCCTGATAAACTCTTAAGAAACAGCAAGCGTGATAAGTAAATTTAGTTTTTGTCCAGTGGTCAGCTATGTAATTGGATTTCTAATGTCTAATTTTATGACTTATGAAGTTATATCTAGTTAGTAGGCTTGGCCTTTGGGCGAGTTAGTAAAAGTGACTTCAACTCTGAATTGGCTGAACGAAAGGTGCTAAACTACTTAGCCTGGGATGGCTTGGTAACAGGTTTTTAGCCAGCTTAGTCTAAACAACATAGGACTTGGAGTCGCAACTAAGATAATGTTGATGGTTTCGCTGAAAAGAAATTTGAGGTTTTTAAAAACTAACAAAAACTTTAAATTAGAATCTATTTGCTTGGCGATTAAAACTAGCAAGTATTATTGGTATATTTTATGCGATTAATTGTGAATTAGAATTTGAATATACTCAATAAACCGAGCTTAGAGACAGATACGTTATTGTACATGATACTGTTTTTAAACTAATTAGCCAGAAATTATCCTAATAATTCCGTTCACTTATCATTTTTATTTAGGTTTGTACATTATAAATTACCCCATTGAAATTTATAAAAATTAGTAAAGAAATGTTTAAGCATTTAAGGCAAGAGTATTTAGAATTCGTGCATTCCTGTTGGACTTGCAGATCTCTTAAAATTAAGATGTAGCACTAAACTTCTTTTAAATTAGGCTCATTTTTATCGGGAAATTGATTTTTTATAGTAAGTAGGTTCATTATATGAAATAAAGGTATTCTTCCTTTTTAAGGAGAAGCGGCATGCATAAACTTACTTCTTACACCTTTGTCGGTCTCTTAATCCAAAATTAAATGAACTACTCCAATTACTAAGTATGTACATACATATGTAGATAAAATATGGTAAAATTATTAAAATATATGCAAATGCCAAAATGGATATGTACATAAATATACAGTTGTTTACATACAAATGTATATAGATACGCTTGACTGTATTTATATTAAGGGATGAATGAATAATACGAAGGAAAATTAAGTGGTGAACAAGAATTAAGGAGTGATAAATAGACATGAGGCATCGGCAGTGTCAAATATTAATTCTGTACCCAGCCATACATATAGACGTATACTTAATTTTTATATTTCAAAGCATGTTGTTTTGTATTTTTTTTTTTTTCAACTGGATTAAGCGTATTAGTGTCTAATCAAGTTGCAGATGATTGGCCATAATTGCTTAAACATCCCATTTGAAAACTGGCTGAAAAAAGAACACCTTGCGTTTTTATTGGTGCTTAAGAAGCGAAAGGGACAGCTAGCTGCTGCAAGCCGTATGTGCCGGCAAAATGGTCTGCTCCCTGCATATAGAGTCGTCTCTTTCAAAGTGCTCTATCTCTTCACCCCCCAGGAAAGAGACGCTTCCATAAAACATGGGTTTCCTTCACTTTTGTGCCCAGTCGTATACAGAATATTGTGATCAATAGAAGCCAGCAGTTACGGCGTCGGCGGCTGGAAATCCAGTTTACAATCGCTTGTTCCGAAACGTCAGTCCAAACGCTGCAGCCGTCGAGTTAACATCGTGTACGCAAGAAAATAACCACGTTACAATGCCTCGTCCATTGAAAATTACTTACGGCGACCAGAAGCCGCCCTACTCGTATATATCTTTAACAGCCATGGCCATTATACATTCCCCGCAAAGAATGCTGCCGCTCAGTGAAATATATCGATTTATTATAGACCAGTTTCCCTACTATAGGAGAAACACACAGCGCTGGCAAAACTCGTTGCGGCACAATTTGAGTTTCAACGATTGCTTCATTAAAGTTCCTCGCAATGTAACCAAATCGGGTAAAGGATCCTTCTGGACGCTTCATCCCAAGGCTTTCGATATGTTCGAGAACGGCAGTTTGTTGCGTAGACGTAAACGTTTTCGCGTAAAGCAGCTGGAAAAGGATCTTCTCAACTGCGAGATGGCAACTTTATCCTCGTATCGGAAAATGTTCACCCAGCAAATCTATGATCCGACACCTAATTGGGATTATATGAAAACGTTTAACGCCGACAATGAGCAAAACGGCGAACTTATCACTTCGCCCGCCTATCAAAATCCACAATTTCCTTTTCAACAACTACTAGTTCCCGCACATAAGTCGGGAGAACTAGACCAAAATACACCGACGCGGCCGAAACGTGCGTTTACCATTGAGAGTCTCATAGCTCCGGATACTATGGAAATAGCCGACAAGAAGTTCAATCACATTAATTATGGAATTCAAGAAGGCGTCGCTAGAAATAACGCCGGCGAGGAATTATTGCCATTTAGTTTTAATCAATTAGTTAGCCAGTATCAATTCTGTTCGCCAACGTTCACAAATATGTTGTACAACGTTCAGCACAGCATATCCGCTCATCATCAACAAATTCAGGAACAACTAATGGATTATTATAATGGTCCTCTACATGTATTTTGATAAATAGTATCACCACCAAAACATCTTACTACTATTATGTATTTATATCAAACATAAAATCATTATGAATTTATAGCGAATCTTTGATACTTCGCACATTACTTGTGATATTGTAGTTTTTGATTTATGTGCACACATACATATAACATACATACATAAATATTTATGCAAATTACTTCAGTTAATTAGATTAGATTTAAGCAGTTAGAGCATCGGATTATTGTAAATGTTATAAGTTTCTAAATGTATTGAGTTGAGTAAGTATAACTAATAAACTAAATATTTAATACAAAAATGCTAAAACGCGTCTAACAACATTTGTGAAGAGTTATTTTTGCCAAGAAAATGTAAAACCATTTATGGATATATTCAAATGTTTGAAATGATCTTATTTTTTTTAAAGGATTATTATTTGGAAACCTATCAAATATATATACAAAAGTTACAATATAAACAAATATATATTTCCTAAAACAGGGATTTCACTTCTAGCAAAAGAAAGAAATGATAAAAGAAAGAAAAGAAGAACTCCATGACGAAATTAGGATATTATCAGCAAGATTAAGCAGCTAAAAGAAGTAAAATATACTTCTTTTAATTACAAAATTGGCATATACAAAAATTTAGCATAGTGATTTCGCCATTTTAAGTATCATAAGTTTCAGAAACTAATATATTTATGGAAATCAATATATAAGGAGTTGCCAAATGTGGAAAATATACACTGTGTAAGTCAGTGGCGGATCTACGGGGGGTGAAATAGGGTAAATTTCCCCCCCCAAAACTCCGAGTCGGATAGGAAATCGGATTTTGGTTAAGAAATTTTACTTGGTCAAACAAAATTTTGACTTCGATTTCCCCCCCCAAAATCGAATACACGGTCCGCCACTGGTGTAAGTCCATTAAAACTTAGGCAATTTAAACACATGGATAAGACACGGATTGTTTAAGATTAAAACTTTAAATGAGCGATTTAAATTAATTGAAAAAGAATTGAATTTGACAATGCTTCCGTGTGTTAACCAGCTAGTAATAAAACACATATTTATGACCTTAACAAATTGCTTTTATTTCTTATAGTTATTGTTGCAATTACAGAGTACTATAAATTTTTATTTCAAAGATTTGTTAGCGTTATATGTACATATGTATATTTATATTAAAGACTCGCCATTATCACGAGGATTTTAAATGTTTTTAGAATTAATGTGTTTAATTAAAATGATTTATATTTTTATAAATTTAGGTTTTACCAAGCATTGAAATCGTAAATCACGATACAATTTTTACTTCACCAGATTTTAAACAATATTACTTAACCAGTTTAAGAATTTTCTGTATATGGAAGTGGTACTTTTTAGAGAAATAATATGGCTGAACAAGTACCTAGGCAACAATTACCATTGCAAATAAACATTAAATAATGCATTGGTCTAAAAAAAGGGTGTGGTAATTTGCATACACTTATAGATTTTACTAATTCTTTACTTAATTTATAAGATAGCTTTTAAAGATACCTCAAAAGATTTCAAAAATTAGGAATTCGATAAATACACAAAATCTCATCACGTTGGTTTTTGATTTCGAAAACTTCGTTATTTATTATCTAGAATGATACTTACTTTGGAATTGGATTTTTCATCATAATTTTTGATCATCTCAAAAAGAGAACTGGGCGACTAAAAGAATGTTTGGTGATGGCCCTAGAATTTCCAGTATATAGT
Source organism: Drosophila paulistorum (assembly GCA_018152135.1). NCBI lineage: Eukaryota > Metazoa > Arthropoda > Insecta > Diptera > Drosophilidae > Drosophila > Drosophila paulistorum. Next base: position 2,812,497 of record JAECXG010000690.1, read on the forward strand.
CCAAGATCTTGCATGTTAACTACACTGTCTAAATATTAGGTATAAGCACCTAATCTTAATTTTTTAAAAATATCTATTTGAAAGTTATAAAAGTTTTAATTAACCGAAACAATTAATAAGATACTGTGAGTTTCTTTGAATAACTTTTATTGAAACACATCCAAAATACCAATTGTACTCTGTGGTAGCGGGTTTTCGAATTAATTCAAAAATAATTTGTATGTACACACTGGGAATATATCGATATGTTTCATTCCATGGCGGTGTATAAAAAGCTCATCTCTAGTCAGGTACACACTGTGGTATTTTTTAGCTCGTTTTATCGGTATGTGTTGTATTTATATTTTATTTGGTCACACTGTGGGTGGTATTTTTTTGTCAGTGTTTTCCATCGCTATTTTATTTGGTCACACTGAGGGTGGTATTTTTTTATCGGTGTTTTCATCGCTATTTTATTTGGTCACACTGAGGGTGGTATTTTTATCGGTGTTTCCCGTCGCTATTTTATTTGGTCACACTGTGGGTAGTATTTTTTTTTATCGTTGTTTCCCGTCGCTATTAACAGTAAATTTGAGAGTACTGAAATAAAATAAAACAGTTAACTACATAAAAAACAGGCATTTCATGATGGCGATAATTGTGTTTGAAAACGCATTGTGATGTTCATGTTGTGATCTAATTGTTTAATCGATCGGGCCGGGCTTCAGCAAATAAGTCTGAACTTTCGTATTCTGCGTTTTTCTTGTCCTTTGTTCGCCTGAAGCGTATAGTGTAGAGCACCAAATAAACCAAGTAGAAATTGAGATAAAGTTACATTCCGTTGTGCTGCATTAAACAAAGAGTGGAATATGTTTAGCATAAGCGAGCTGTGCTGCATGTTCTGCTGTCCACCATGTCCCGGACCAATTGCTGCCAAGTTGGCCTTCCAGCCGCCGGAGCCAACGTACAAACTGACACCAGCTGATGACACAAACATCAAGTATAACTTGCAACTCTTTGACCGTGCCGAATGGCAATATTCCGAACGTGAGAAATCGAAAGTGGAGGCGTTCTTCACTCGGACATCGCGTGGCAATTTGATTACGTGCATTTATGTACGCTGCAGCAAGAACGCAAAGTACACTCTGCTCTTCTCCCACGGCAATGCCGTCGATTTGGGTCAAATGAGCAGCTTCTACCTCACGCTGGGATCCCAAATCAATTGCAATATATTTGGCTATGACTACTCTGGTTATGGGATGAGTGGCGGAAAGCCTTCTGAGAAGAATTTATACGCAGATATTGAAGCCGCCTGGCAAGCAATGCGGACTAGGTAAATACCCTATGATTCAACGTTGAGTCACCCACAACCTCAATATTCATCTTATCACAGGTTCAACATTAGCCCAGAGACAATAATCTTATATGGACAGAGCATTGGCACCGTTCCAACCGTTGATCTTGCTTCCCGTCATGAAGTTGGAGCTGTAATACTACATTCGCCCCTGATGTCCGGACTCCGAGTTGTTTTCCGAAACACGAAAAGAACATGGTTCTTTGATGCATTTCCCAGGTGAGCAATTTATTCGGATAGCTCTCTTGTTTGGCAATTGTCTTATAACATTTGAATATACTTGAAAATAGCATCGACAAAGTTGCCAAAGTGAAATCTCCTGTGCTGGTAATTCATGGAACTGACGATGAGGTCATTGACTTTTCCCATGGCATTGGTATTTTTGAGCGCTGTCCGAAAACGGTGGAACCCTTTTGGGTCGAGGTAATCCCTTTCCAGATATTATTTGAAAGGCTTAAGGGTTATAGTCAGAATTAAACTAATTAAATGTTTAAATGAAATAAGCAATGTAGACTAATTTTAATTAATTTCAGGGAGCCGGACATAACGATGTTGAATTACATCCTCAGTACTATGAGCGCTTAAGAAAGTTTCTTTCGGTGGAATTAATCAAATGACAATTAAAGAATACTGTCGACGGAAGCGTTAATAACACCGCTTCTGGTGGAGGAGCATCTAATTCAAATCCTGTGGCAACAAGCGTGCCACTCAGTTCAAAGATCCAGAATACTTCAACAGCTGCCGGTAACGATACAACAATCAATAAATGTCTGGAGTCCACCAGCAAAAGAAGGGATAACGATGGTTGGTAACAAAACAAAAGTCTTTTTAAAAGTCTATCCAAGTTTAAACATTTCCCTACCTACTTAACATTTTTAAACATATATTTAAAGCAAATATTACTATTTTGCAGGTGCTTCAATTTCCAGTTCGACTTCAACCAAACCCCTTGCAGAGAAGTTTCTTTAGCAAAAAATTATGGGCTTTCTATCCACAGCCCAAGAAGCCTCCTCCGCGGAATTATCAAGTATAGGTATTTCAAAAAATATGTGCGAAAATAGTAACAATAGACAGATAGGGAAAGACAAATATCAGATTAACGAAACAAATTCAAATGGATTCATTGTCTCTGGAAATAAACCAATCAAAAGCGCTGCTCCAACACTACCAATGCTTTCCCCCCATTCGCCAATTCATCCAAATTTCCATCCAACTAATCAGAATAATAAACTTTCCGGTCGATATATAAATAACAAAGTACCACCACAACCTAATAACCCACATAAAGATGTAAAAGAAGTATATCAGAAAAACTCCGCAGCTGTGTGCAGCTGTGACCAAGTAAACGCATCTAATGGGTCCGATTCGAAGAAGACAAATTCCACAAATAAAACGATTTCTAAAACACATCAGTCATCAAAACATGACACTGAACTGTATTCCATTCCATCGAGTCGCACAAGAAACCATCTATACGAAGTCGCCAATGGATCTGTGGACACAACTACATCAAATAGTGGCGTAAAAAAGAAAATTAAATCTCCATTTCATCAAAAAAATCATTTTCAGCAAGCAATTATTGTTTCCGACGAACACGAAAATAATACTTCAGTTAATCTTGGAATGCCCATTAGTGGTCAGTGCTCCAGGGATTTAGACAATCATATTAATCGACAGCAAACATTTACCATTAGCAAATCGGAGCAAACTTCACCAAATAATTTGGATGTGAACAAAACAAATTTTTCATACGATAAAACAAATAGAAGCACCGGCTGCTTAGCATATCCGACGGATCCGTGGATTAAGAAAAAAGAAACCCATTCGGGTAGCTCCGCTAAATTGGAAAAAAATATAAGCTTACCAAGTAGTATTGATCCCTGGGTCAAACGTCAATCTTCTGAGGGTCCTTTGGAAACATCACAAGCTCAGAGGAAAAGCCGATTTCAACAAATAAAATCTATTTCTTCCAGAAAAATCGAACTTTATTCCGTATCATATGATAAATCATACTTTTTGGAACCACAACATAAACAGGCTGGTAGCGAGCTGAGCACAATGTTATCCGCTCCATCTTCTCCACAATATTTAAACGCGCCAGAGAATATATTTATGGCAACAAATCTGATATCAAAACAGGATTCTCAAGTTAAATCAGCGAGTTTTTCACCCGGCAGACGAAAGGAATTTCAAAATCCATTTACAGAGCCCAAACATGAGGCCTCAGGCATAAATCCAATTAAATCCAACGTTCATCATGACAATCCGACGTCAAGCAGATTACTTAAAAAGGAAACTTCAAATCGAAACCTACTTTCCGTTTTTCACCCCAGTCTTTCGCAAGCTAGACATAGTTTTTCATCTCTATCTACTCAGTCCACTGATGAGTTGCAGCTTAATATCCGCCGATTATCAGATCAAATGCGTCAGGAGCCTTTGTCTGCGAGTCATTGCAATGTGAATAAGAACTTCAAAGTCATTGGAGCCAAGCCTAATCGCGAAGAAGATCAAGGGGATGATTCAAATAAAGCGGGACTGGGACAAAGCTTTAAGGAGGACTTTCTAACCATTAAACAGATCCCTAAAGATTCAGCAAGCAATAGCAAAACGCCCCTCACCGTTAACCTCAAGCCTGATCCACTACTAGAAACCACCTGTTAAAGCCCTTATTTGAAGTGAACCACACAGCTCAACGTCGATATTACAATGTCTATTACATTCGAATTCATATAACAAAATAAAAAAGAGAAGAAAAAAATACTGCACACACACGAACCTTCATTAAATATATATATACATACATATATCGAATCAAAATAAGAATTAATTAATTTGTAGTAGCAGTTCATAATTTAAGCGTAAATTTTTTACAGTAATTTTGCATTTATATTAAGTAAAATACATAATTCTAATGATACGCAATGAGCAATGGGTTTAAGTTTATAGATTTAATTACATTCGCAAAACATTATACGTACGTATGTACTAATGTATTATTTACTTGTATTCATGTCATTTATGTACGTACATTTTATTGATTGTAATAAATTCTTTATAAAGGATCTTATTAAAAGCAATCTTCATAAATATGTATTCAATTTTATTTTCACACGTACTGTTTATCTATAGCTAGATGTACATTCATGATCAATCATTATCATTCTTCTGTCTATAACCTTAACAATACGTATAAATATTTCACTTATTTAGGCTTTTAATCCTCCAGTCGTATAGATCCTCTACAGCATTTTCCTCTTCTTCACTTGAGCTAGAATCAGAAACTTGTTCTTCTTTCTTCACCGTTCTCCGCTGACTGTGAAGGATAGTGTTCTTTTTTTCATTTATTTGTATAAACCTATTCCATTTGTCGATTTGCTCATCAATTTCTTTCAGATGTCTTTGATTGTTGACATCATCCTGTTCTTCTGCTATGATAATATTGGATTCAGTAGCTGCGTCTCTAATCTCCTTTTGAAACCGATTCCATTCCTCATCTTGAGTACGATCAGATGATTCGGATTTACTTGATTTCACCGGATCGAAAAATTTGTCAGGAAGTGTTTCGGTTGTAGATGATACTGTCTCCTCTACATTGGCAACCTTTGCGGGAATTGAACTTGACAATCGCGGCATCTCTTGAGGAGTATCATTCTTGACGATTGTGGGTGCGTCTGCAGATACATTCTTAATAATTGTTTCCTTTTTAGGTAATACCTTCTCTTGAGTTTGGCCGGTACTCCTTTGCTTGGCCAATTCCACAGACTGTTTGTGTTGCTTTGAGTTTATATGGACCTTCCAGACACTCGGCTTAATTGGAATCTTGCACATTATGCATGTCAAGTTACCTGAAGAGTCATACGTGTTAAGCTTGTTAAGAAAAACCAAGAGAAATCGCTACAAATGCCTGAAATTAGTTAAAGTCAAATTGAAAACATGGGTAAAATCTAAAAAGTATTTGGTATTATTGAAAAGGATATTTTGCTATTGGCGAATCAATTTTAATGACTCCCTTTGATAAAGATGTTGTTTTCTTTTGAATGTGTTTTCGTATTCCAGAACTCATTTTTCAAAGTTAAATATAAACAAATTAAATCAAATTAAACACCATATGTTAGTGTGCCCAAATAGTTGAGAAATTACGCATGGGATACTCAAGCGGTATCGATAAATAGACATAATCGATAGTTGGAATGATGAGAATGTGGAACATTGTGGTCAATTAATTCGTACAATAATAATATTGCATAAATGTCTTGTTCCTATGCGTAATAATAATTTGAGTTCATATTAACAATCTATTTAAAAAATATAAAGTCGTATCTTGTCTTTGCTATTATTTAAGTTTGCGTAATTTTTAACTATTCATTTTGATAGTAAAAATGTGCGCAATTGTTTTATCCGTCATTTTAAAAATTGCAATTGTTCACAATTGTTATTTTATGTAAGAATTATTTGAGACGGTTGATTGTAATACTTTTAAAGTCAAAATATCTTTCAATATTTGGTAATAATAACTTTTACAAAACAAGAAAGGGCAACATTTTCACCGTTCCCAAATTGTGTCGTCCCAGCAGCCTTTTTATCGATATTAACATTTCTAAATCGATAAGACACGTACGTGTATGTCAACACAAGACACGTACGAGAGGGCAAAAATTTACGGCGAGAGGGCAAAAATTTACGGCGAGAGGGCACGAATTTACGGCGAGAGGGCACGAATTTACGGCGAGAGGGCAAAAATTTACGGCGAGAGGGCAAAAATTTACGGCAAAAATAGTATTCTGAAATACATATATATGTATATTTTAAACTGTGAAAAACGGCTACGTGTCGAAGTAATGTTGGTTTTCTGTTCTTAAAAGTGGCGTTCATTTTAATTAAAAGTCCTGGTTCAGATTACAATTAAAAATCATGAATCGGACACCGAAAATTTTAAATAGCAAAGTAGCTGGCTACAGCAGCCTTATAACCTTTGCTGTTCTGCTGATAGCCTGGTTAGCTGGATTTTCGTCACGCCTCTTTGCTGTCATACGGTTTGAGTCAATAATTCACGAGTTTGATCCATGGTTTAATTACCGAGCCACCGCTTATATGGTGCAACATGGATGGTACAAGTTTCTAAATTGGTTTGATGAGCGCGCCTGGTATCCTTTGGGCCGTATTGTCGGCGGCACAGTGTATCCAGGTCTCATGATAACGTCAGGTGGAATTCATTATCTGCTGCACATGCTGAATATTCCAGTTCATATACGAGATATTTGTGTGTTTCTGGCACCCGTATTCAGTGGCCTGACATCGATTTCCACATATTTACTAACGAAGGAACTTTGGTCACCCGGAGCCGGTTTGTTTGCGGCTAGTTTTATTGCTATTGTACCAGGATACATCAGCCGTTCAGTGGCAGGATCATATGACAACGAAGGAATTGCTATATTTGCCCTGCAGTTCACCTACTTCCTGTGGGTGCGTTCGGTGAAGACTGGATCTGTGTTTTGGTCAGCGGCTGCAGCCCTTTCCTACTTTTACATGGTTTCCGCCTGGGGTGGATATGTTTTCATCATTAACCTGATTCCACTACATGTGTTTGTCCTGCTTCTAATGGGCCGATACTCACCGCGTCTGCTTACCAGCTACAGTACTTTCTTCATTCTTGGCTTGCTGTTCTCCATGCAAATTCCATTTGTTGGCTTTCAGCCAATCCGCACAAGCGAACACATGGCAGCTATGGGCGTTTTCGTGCTCCTCATGGCAGTGGCCACACTTCGCCATCTTCAGTCGGTGCTGTCGCGAAATGAGTTCCGTAAGCTTTTCATAGTTGGAGGTTTGTTGGCCGGAGTTTTGGTTTTCGTAGCTGTCGTCGTACTGACAATGATGGGCGTCGTTGCACCATGGAGCGGACGATTCTACTCGCTTTGGGATACTGGTTATGCGAAAATTCACATTCCAATCATTGCATCCGTTTCTGAGCATCAGCCAACAACTTGGTTCTCCTTCTTCTTTGACCTGCACATTTTGGTTTGCGCTTTCCCCGTGGGAGTCTGGTACTGCATCAAGCAAATCAACGATGAGCGTGTCTTTGTGGTGTTGTATGCCATAAGTGCCGTCTATTTTGCCGGCGTTATGGTGCGCTTGATGCTGACCCTGACACCAGTGGTCTGTATGCTGGCTGGTGTCGCATTCTCTGGCCTCTTGGACGTCTTCCTTCAAGAAGACGCATCAAAACGGATGGGCAGTATTGGCCATTCTCCTGCCGAGACTGATGAACACGAAGAATCTTTGGAAAAGAAAACTCTGTACGATAAGGTGAGTACTACGGCTGGCTATAAAGCATTTTAGATAAGAACATAGATTGTAAGTAAAATGACATTTTAAGTTTCACATAACCCAAGAGAAAACGAACAACTAAATTAAGTTTTCTTTGGAGTTGTGATAAAGGTTAGTGCCTTATCAAACATTTTTATGACTCGCTCCAGAAAAGATACCGAAAACAAAAGTGTGTGTGTTCACAAACACGATTTCGATCGTGTCGTTTGACACATTGAATTGTATTATTTTTTCCATCCAATTTCATTGATTTATCCGATTCGCAGGCCGGAAAGTTGAAACACCGAACCAAACATGATCCAGCACATGACAATGGAATTAGTTCAAACTTGAAGAGCATTGTTATATTAGCTGTTTTAATGATTTTGATGATGTTTGCCGTGCATTGCACCTGGGTAACTAGTAATGCCTATTCTAGCCCGTCTATTGTGCTGGCATTCCACAACAGTCAGGATGGGTAAGTTATTGTGGCTTATAACTTATGACTGAGTTCAAAACGACGATTTCTACAATTCAATAAAACTTCTTCTAGATCTCGTAATATATTAGATGACTTTAGGGAGGCCTATTTTTGGCTATCGCAAAATACGGCAGATGATGCTAGAATAATGTCATGGTGGGATTACGGATACCAAATAGCTGGAATGGCAAACAGAACAACTTTAGTGGACAACAATACTTGGAATAATAGTCATATCGCTTTAGTTGGCAAGGCCATGTCCTCCACAGAAGAAAAGTCTTATGAGATTATGACATCCCTGGATGTGGACTATGTTCTTGTTATATTTGGTGGTGTAATTGGATATTCCGGTGACGATATTAATAAATTCCTTTGGATGGTGCGAATTGCCGAGGGAGAGCATCCTAAGGATATAAAGGAAAGCGATTACTTTACCGATCGAGGAGAATTTAGAGTGGACGCCGAGGGTGCACCTGCCCTACTCAACTGCCTTATGTACAAGTTAAGCTACTATCGTTTTGGAGATCTCAAATTGGACTACAGGTTACCTCAAACAATAATTTAACCTAATCTTATATATTTTTAAATCCACTCTTATTTTTATAATTCAGAGGACCATCCGGGTATGATCGTACTCGAAATGCAGTAATCGGTAACAAAGACTTTGACTTGACTTACTTGGAGGAAGCTTATACCACTGAGCATTGGCTAGTTCGCATCTATAGGGTTAAAAAGCCCTTCGAGTTTAATAGACCATCTTTAAAAGCAAAGGAGAGACATTTCCCACCCACTAACTTTATATCTAGAAAGGTATATTTCTTTCTTCTATATTGCTTTTCAAGTATAATATTAGTTTCTATACTTTCAGAACCTTAAACGTCGCAAGGGTTACATCCGGAATCGCCCAACTGTTGTTAAGGGAAAACGTACATTGAAATAAAAAGTTATAGTTATTTGTAAGACAATTTCAGCAATAAATAACATAAAATTAATTTTGTTTTTATCAAACAAAGTTAACTACAACAAATTTTAGAAAATTACCGATAATTTATAGATTTCTGTCTGTCGGGATGCTAGTTGGCAATTTGTTGAGTTTAAAAAAGGGTTTTAAAAACACCAATATCAAGGAAAATATTTAAAATTGCAGATGAAGGACATCAGACGATACCATATTCGTTTACTAAATGTCTTTAACGCCAAAGTCTATAAATTGATTAATAAAACCTGGTAAAAGGTTAAATTTATGTTTCTTAAATCCTTGTACTAACGTTGGACATTTTTGAGACCACCCTAATGTACATGCTAAGAAATTTGACATGTAGATAAGCCAAGGACATTGACATTAAACATCCACCATGTATCCTGTCATACATACACAAAAATTTTCATTCCTTTGTAGGTAGCTGTCGTAGACGAATGGAGAAAATACAGATGATAGAAGAAGTCATTAGTGAAATGGAATTTATAGTTATAGTTAATTGTTGTTTTATATCAAAACAACTAGGAATTGTTAAATCGTTGTTTAATATTAAATGGTGTGAAAAACTTCTTATTTAGTATTAATAATTTGTTCTCTTCATAGATATTGATTTTTACACTCACGTTTATATATGCATACATATGTACGTGCATATGTATGAATATATTTACACACACACATACAAATACACAATTAATTTTAAGTCTACAGTTTAGAGAGGTTGGCTATTAACTAGTTTGCCATAGATTTAATATAGTGAATATCCAGACACAAGGCCGACGAAAGTGTGATTTGTGACAATTTGGCTAGTTATAGTTTTAGGTGATGAGTTTGATTCTGTGAGGAGCTGAAGTAATTGTCGCAAGTTTGTCGGCCTGTGTTTTGTGTCTGTCGTTATTAATATGTATGTATAGTTATGTATCTGCGGTCGACGTTTATATATTTTGTCTATCGTCTTAAGCTGGATTGAAGGGCAATTCAGGAGACCATCTGATTTGCTCTCTCTCCCTTTTGAAGAAAAATATTAAGCAATATGATGTCTACTTTCCAAAATATCTGAATCCAAAAGTCCGTATCTGTTTAATAGTCCTCCATGTCCGATTGTTTCCCTTTTAAAATAGGTAGTTAAATAAATAACTATTATTTCGTCCGATTGTTTCAGTAGCGACTTGCTAAAAAGGATCAACATGCAAATGGTTTTTTAACTTTGAATAGGATAGATGAAAACATTCAAAGAAATGTGGAATGTACTTACCAGCTTGTGTTTGTCCTCACCAAACTAACACAAAATAGAAGTTCAGATCCTTCCACATTGTTTGAATCCCATTTTTCACCTATCCTATTAAACAAAAAAAAGTAAGTATAACTTTCGGCTACGCCGATGTGCTTTATTTTAGTGGCCCACATTTCATCTAATTCTATGGTTTAAGGACGTTCAAAATGATTTGTGTTACCTTAACATTACAAAGGAAAACGAATATCAAACAAATGGGATATATATATGTATGAATAAGACGTGGAAACTCTTCAAAAACTGTAAATTTTGGATCTTCATTAGGCTCTTTAAAAAATTGTGATTTGGCCTCGAAAATTTCCATATTTTTCAAAGAGCCATTTCTTTTTCTGCAATTTAGTTTCCTCCTTTTTTCTGAGACAGAATACTTTACGATCTGAAGTCATTACGGGATTTCTAATATTTAAATATTGTTAGTTGACCTCCTTGGGAGTAAAATTAAACTTGGCACTAACATATTCTTACTCAACTTCAACATGGAACCTTCTAAATGTTTATTTATCAACTTGACCGGGTGGTCAACTGTCAATTTAAATTCTAGTAGTTTGTTTTTGTTTAACCTTTTATTGTTTTATTTTTTAGCATTCAATTTGTATATATTTTGGACCATAAAAACCATTATGTTTTATGATACATCCACATTTTGGCTAACATTAATGATTGTAATATTAGTTTGCGATAATACATGGTTTATCTATATCAACTATAGACAGGTAAGGAAAATTGCCCCAACATAAAGCCAATGTTTTGTTAACTCTCTTCAGAATGAAGTGCACAACAAATTTATAGTATTAGTCGTCCGATATTTTTAGATTTGGGCAGATTTTAATTAAATATAACTTTATGACGCCTACTACGAAAATTATTTTAAAATTCGAAAGATTGCAATTTTTTTTTTAAATTATGCAGCAAATGAGAACAAAATTTCAATATTAAGAAATTCAGTAAATTTATGTTTCGAATATTCAATTCAGACTGCAGATTCGTTCTCATCAATCCATATTGAGAATATTCTGGTGGGTTTTTGATTCATCTGATTAATATCTCGATTTTACAGATTAAAGTGCTGCAAAATACGTCTAAAGTGCCACGAATATTAAGTAAATATGTGACACTTAATCAATTAAATCAGCTACGAGTATTTGGATTACATAAAATTAAGTTTATTATGTGTAAAATATTTATTGGAGCCCTGGTGTTTGGTTTTTTGGAACTATATCTCGGTCTATTCCCCTTCTTATGGGACGTGGCCCTGTGTGTATCCCAAAGTAATAATGAAACCATTCTCAGTCTATTATTTGTATTCTTGCTAAGTTTATATGTCACTCTGAAATTGACTCCTGCTCTCGTGTATGAAAAGTGTATATTGAATCGAGAAGAAACTGGTGAAATAGAGGGATCGTTTTGGGTATTCTTTATGTCAAGTGTAAAAGGGATTATTATAAATCAGATTTACTTTTTGCCCCTTACATATGTGATTATCATAATCGCACATTATGCGGACAGATATACTATATTATTTATGTGGATTTTAATTGGTTTAATATCTGTGATAGTAACTTTTGCCGTGCCTCTCGTAATTGAGCCCATAATATTTGAGTTTACAAATAAAATTCCCGACACATTTTATGATGAAATACTCAAACTTACAGAATATGTTGAATTTCCCATATCAAGCATATATATAATGAACACAAGAGATCCATATTCATGTGCAAATGGCTATTTCTTTGGCTTGGCCTGTTGCAAACGAATTGTTCTAAGTGATACATTATTCCTGAACAATTCAAATATACAGCAAAAAAAGAGTTCTTCAACCGGAAGAGGTCTTCCCACGAAACAAGTGGCTGCTGTCGTTGCCCACGAACTGGGACATTGGAGTGGATGCCATTTCTTCATAACTGCGATTTTATCGCAAGTCCATTTATTTCTCAGTGTATTTTTTATTGGATTACTCTATGAAAATAAATATATTTATGAAAGTGTTGGCTTTCCACCAGGAGTATGTCCCATGGTTGTGGGAATAATATTGGCGCTATGGTTCATTATTACGCCCTATACACGATTCGCAAATTGGCTTTTGCTCTTGATTATGCGACGTTTTGAATATTCGGCTGATTCCTTTGCTCAAGATCTTGGATATTCAAAGTATTTGCAGGCTGGACTACTTAAAATGTTTTTCGATTGTCCTTATTGGCCCTTTTTTGATAGCATTTATCTTCAGTTCCATAGGACACATCCAACATTGCTACAAAGAATTGAATATCTCATTATGCGCGAAGCGAATTTTGATTCATAATTTACTAAGAATGTGTCGCACAAATTTAAGTCGGTACGTATTTAGATGAAATATTTACAATATTTTAAAAAACATTTTATTATTTAGTAAAACATTGCAGTCCAATTTTACTACAATAAAATCGCACAAAACTAATCAAATAATCCTCGTTCTATTGAAAGTTTATAAGAAAATATATTTTAAACAATATCATATATTTTCTTAAAGTTTTCAAAGTCTGTTGCCCCCAACTTCAAATTTTCTATATTTTTCATCGCTTAAATGTATTAAATAATAAATAAAAATAATTGGTAGGCAATTTCATTTTAAAGTTATTAAAATACATACATTTTCTATAGGAATTTACTAAAGAGTATTTTATACAGTATTTTCAAATGTGTACAATGCAATGTGAGGTTTTATAAAACTATCTACATATAAAGGATATTAAAATTTATTGGTATTTTAAATATTTACCTTATTACAGTATCTTAACAATGATTCGAATTCAGGATGATGATTATTCTGAAGACATAAAGGAATCAGATTCTGAAGAAACAACTCACCAAAAAGAATTAGCCATTAAGTCGCGATTTCAACTTTCCCTGCCACCAGATATATGTCCCGATAATACAAAGAATAACTGTTTCCAACCGGGCGGATTTTTACATAATACAATATCATATGCATCCCATATCGTCAAATGTAGCTCTCCGGCATCAAGTATAGGTGAATCCCAAACAACTGCACAATTCGCCGCCGCCAACTCCCACAATATACATCTGCCGCAAGGTCAACATATGATGGCACCGATTCCAGATCTTAATTTCTACAATATGCCCGACATGATGGCCGAACAGGAGAAGCTTATAATGTCTGATGCTGAAAGATTTCTAAGATCAAAAGAGAATGAAATATGCAATAATGAATATACCCACATGCATGATGAGTTTGCAATGCGAAAATTCTATCATCCGCTGTTTGCTCATAACGTTTGCCGTTGGCCGGGATGTGAGATGGATTTGGAAGATATAACTGCGTTCGTAAAGTAGGTATTCCCCTATCTAAAGGCAACAATTATTCTCTATATCTTCAAAGTCAAGGCAGATTTTCTGCTGTTAATATACGTTATTCTCGCAGATCAAAGAAATGACTTTATATGCAACTAAATTTTAGGCATCTCAATTCAGAACACGGCTTGGATGATAGATCCACTGCCCAAGCGCGGGTTCAAATGCAAGTAGTCTCTCAGTTGGAAACACATCTTCAAAAAGAAAGAGATCGATTGCAGGCCATGATGCATCATTTATACTTATCTAAGCAACTTTTATCACCAACAAAATTGGATCGAAAGGTGAATAAACATATATTTTAGTAAAGATCCCTAACGAACGAAATAATTACAATTTTTAGGATATCCCTACGAAAGATGGTACATTCTGCAATATGACCAGTCCCATAACAATAAACAGTATAGGTCGACCATTTCATCAGTCAAATTCTCCAGGATCCATAAATCTTCCCATGGTTAACGCAACCAATATATGCGGAATGAAGAAAAGAAATCATGATAAAAATACGTTTTCCATTAATGGTGGTGAGTATGTAATACCAAATTTTAAAAATATTCAAACACACATGCACCACATTAGCTAAAGAACAATTCAAATCTTTTCTATTATGTTTTCATTTTTAGGATTACCTTACATGCTGGAAAGAGCTGGACTGGATGTACAACAAGGTACAAGAAATATATTTATGAGTACTACCAAAGATCATGTTTATTTGTAAAGTACACAATAGTTTTGATTAGTATTATTTTCTTTAAAAACAAAAACCTTTATTGAATATTACCTTACAGAGATCCAACGAAACCGAGAATTTTATAAAAATGCTGATGTTCGACCTCCATTTACTTATGCATCTCTTATAAGACAGGTAAGTCACAAGTAGATAGTTAGTAAATCTTCATTTTGTTGTGCGTTGATCATTTATAAAAGTACACTATTAAATGTTCAATGATTGTTTCTTTGAAGGCCATCATAGACTCCCCCGACAAGCAATTAACTTTGAATGAAATCTACAATTGGTTCCAGAACACATTTTGTTACTTTCGTCGTAATGCTGCTACTTGGAAGGTAGGATATCTAAATATAGGTTCATAAGTTTATATGTACCTACATATGACACGATTTCATCTCTTATATCATAACTTTGCATCCTGCTACCGACTCAACTGAAAATCACTCTTATTAATATTTCCGATCGAAAAAACTCCGTGTTTTGGGCTATTTACTTGTCAAATCAAGTTTTTATTGTTTTTCATTCATGGGAAGTTTCTACAAGAAAATAAATCTTGAACTTTCCGTCATCATTTATATCATATCTTCATTTCTGACTGTTGTTAGTATAGCTGTCACATCGTGCGTATACGCTATATTTATTCCTGTAAGAAAGATTGGCCGACGTAAGATTCAGGAAAATTATTCTTTCAACCTAATCTTTTGACTCTCACAATACAGAAAAAGTTAAGAATATTTGGAGATATTTGTTTGTTTGTCTTCCACAAGAAAATACATTTTCAATTACAGTCCAAGTCTAGCTTATTTGGGTATTTTCGTCTAATATCCTTGTGTAAAAATGCGAATCTTTACCGAATACTTAATTAATTCCAACACATTCAATTTAGAATGCAGTCCGACATAATTTGTCGCTCCACAAGTGCTTTATGCGCGTCGAGAATGTGAAGGGCGCCGTCTGGACAGTTGACGAAATCGAATTCTATAAAAGGCGACCCCAACGCACCGCAGCCGTGGCAAGCAATTTAGCAGCTGCCAAGAGTTCAGTAGATTCAAATTTCTTTGTTGCTCTTAACTTTGGGTATGTGGGAAATATTTAAAAAACAGTTTTCATTCAAATTTTCTTCATTCAAAAGTTAATTACTCTTAAAGATCTTTTTCAACTTATTACGCCATTACTTTATAAAAGCTTTTATAAGAATATTGTTCAATATTAAATGAACTAATGTCGAAAGTATTACAAAATATTATATATATTTACCATGTGTATTTGGGAGTTTAAGGTTTGTTTATTTTTGACTGTGTTCGTCATCCTGTTTATCCGTATACTTGTCTGTCCGTATACTTGTCTGTCTATCCGTCTATGTACTTGTATTCTGCATTTTTGTGGTCTGAATGTTATTCATATATCTCAGTCAGTTCTTTCCTCTGTGTTCCATTTTAAACCTAGTCTGATCGTTCAAATAAAAACTATAGACCCACAGTCCTAACTTAAGATAGTGAGACAATCAAATTTTTTACTACATAATAAAATATTTAGCTGGTTTTCATGTATAATGTGGACACCAATTAGAAACTTTATAAAATATTTAAATGCCAATTAATTTTTTCTCAGGATATATATATATATGCTATATAAATATCCATTTTTCATATGTCTATGTATATATATACAAAATATAACTTTATATTTCATATTTTTTCATTTTAAATTCTGAATTGCTTGCGCTTGCCTGGTTTGTGAAATTTCCACTTCGTTTATATACTTACTTATTGAAACAAATGTAAAAATACTTATTTAGAATGCCATTCGAACAAACTTATCTTTACACAAATGCTTTGTGCGTTATGAAGATGATTTTGGTTCTTTTTGGATGGTCGATGATAATGAATTTATCAAAAGGCGGCACCTATCTAGAGGGCGACCTCGAAAATATGAGCCGTCTTCGTCACCGAATTCCAGTCAGTCGGGCAGTGGAGTTCGCACTGATAAAAACTCATGTGACAACTGCACACAGCAATGCTCAAACATTGCTCCTGAAAAGTCCTTGCTTGATGCAAGCCAAAGCGAAATCGACAGAATGGATGGTTTTAATATGTGCAGTAGTAGCAATAGCAAAAATAATACTACTGCTAACGATTCAAAACTATTTTCCGAATTTTGTGTTAGTGATGGTTTAAGTAGAGGCTCAAAAGGTCTATTAAGCTCTAAGGCAATTAGTAGCGATGCTCAGAGTAGGAACAGTTTGGATGACTATTCAAGTCAAGCGATATATCAGAATAGCATAAGTGAGTTCCCTAATTAAGTAAACAATCTTGTCTATCCTTAGTATTTAATATGCATAATTGTCTTATACCAGAACACTTTTGGTAGGATCATAATCAAATTATCAAAATAAATTTAAACCCAAATACTTATCATTCATAATCTTCTTTTCAGTCAAATCTTTTAAAGAGTCCGTTTTCAGATAAACTAATGAATGGTTCTTACTTTAATTTTTCTCACACTAAGATGGAATCAAAGTCTACAAATTTTTCATTATTTACAATTTATCTTTGAATTTACATAGATATATAGCTAACTGATCAAATGGTCTATCGAATTGGACTATTTTTGGCAGATGAGTATCTGGATTTGGCATTCTGTAAGTTTTGTAAGATTTTATCACTGAAAATGTATTGTCAAATGAAATTTAGCTTATTAAAATCGATTTCCCAATATCGTTTATATATATTCTTAAGAAGTTATCAACTATTACGTGCACTCGCATTAAAACTTTAATTACTTTTTCTTTTTGTTAGGAATAAATGCTCTGGGGTTTGCTCTTTAAAAGCCAATTTGCTGTGCTATAAAGACGTTATTTAATGGATGCCTAGACGATTCTTCAGAGATCCAAGGACTAGCCAATGCTACAAGGTTGGCAAAGTAACCTCCGAACAAATGAGTTTAGGAAAACAACACAAAGACATTATTCGAAATTGTTGCTTTTCCCAAGGAAATTGCAAGTTAGATCTAAATGAAGTAAATAAGTCGTCTCGCCGACTTAGGTATACCATACACCAGCAAAACAAATATTTCAAATTTGTATACAAATGCATTTGCCTATTTTGAAAAAATTCTGTTCACATGCTTTTTACAAGCATATCTTAGTATCTCACTCACTCATGCATATGAGCACCCTAGCGCCACCACCCGCCAACGGCCAACTCCGGCCTTATGGAAAAACGTTTATATGCAAAACTTGGCTAATTTATGTCCGATTTTGATCAAATTTGGTATTTTGCTGGGTATTAGTATTAAATTTAAGTGTGCCAAATTTGATTCCACAAGGTTAAAAATTACGGGAGATATTCGAGTTTTTGAAATTTCGGGGGCGGAAAGGGGCGTGGCAAAACCTTTATACATAAAAAATGTGCGCATTTACTAAGCAAATATACATACCAAATATGGTGTCTCTAGCTGCAATAGTTTTTGAGATAAACGTTTATTTTGAATTGCGGGGGCGGAAAGGGGCGTGGCAAAAATTTAAAACAAACTCGATCACTCTACATACTACACGAGTCTTTCCAAATTTGGTTGCTCTACCTCTTATAGTCTCCGAGATCTAGGCGTTCATACGGACGGACAGACGGACATGGCTAGATCGACTCGGCTGTTGATACTGATCAAGAATATATATACTTTATGGTGTCGGAAAAGCTTCCTTCTGCCTGTTACATACATTTTGGCGACTTTAATATAGCATTTCACCCTATGGGTGCATGGTATAAAAATATACATATATGTATGTATAAATTGTTTTTGTTTTTTAGATCTAAAATCCAAAAATCCTGACCCAGGACGAAAGGACATGGCTAAAATCCCTAATGATCTACACAGATTGGCATCAAAAAAAGTTGGGGACATCTAAGGATGCAGGTCATGCAATTTCCTGAAAAAGGCCTTTTTTGCAGCTGTTCGAAGGACATTCCATGGGACGCCAATGTGAAAAGACGAGCATGGACAAGGACTTCCATCATACCAAAAGATAACCAAATCGTCCTCAAAACGACCGAGCTATGAGCACTTTTTTGTTTTTTGGACTTGTAATATTTTCCAAGTTGAATTAAGTTGCGAAAAATATGAAAAATATCACAAAATTCTTGATATCTCGGCTCTCCGCAGGACTACCGAGATGTTCTTTTCACCGAAGATAGTCCCAGCTGATAAAAGTTTTATGACATCACTTTCGTCCTAATCCTTTAAAGGACTTACGAGATATTGCCTATTTTTCTTCAAACAGAAATGTCCCTTTATGTCAGCTTCCCGAAGGACACTACAGGACCTGTTAGTGTCTAATGAACATCCTGATCGTCCTTGAAATGGCTGAGTTATAAGGACATTTATTGTTTTTTTGCGATTTTTGGCCATTTTTCTGAATGCAGATCGATAGTCCTGAAATGGCCTCGAGAAAATCATCCTTATTTCGTTTTTTAGCTCTAGAATCCACGAATCCTGCCGCAGGACGAAAGGCCATGGTTCTCTAGGATGTCCTCGATGATGTCTACAGATTGGCATCGAAAAAAGTTGGGGTCATCTAAGGATGCAGGACATGCAATATTGTGAAAAGGTCCTTTTTGTCAACATTTGGAAGGACATTCCAGGACCTCATGACATCAGTCGATGCGGACGAAAAAGGACTTCCATCTGGCCAAAGAACATCCCGCTTATCCCTAAAACGAACGAGATATGAGCACTTTTCTGTTTTTTTAAACTTGTAATTTTTTCCAAGTCCCAAATTGAATCGGAAGAGCAAAAAAACTGCAGAAAACTACAAAATCCTTGATATCTCAGCTCTCCGCAGGACTATCGCCATGTCCTGTACACCGACTATAGTCCTTGATGATTCCAATCTTATGAGACCACTTTCGTCCTGATCCTTCAAAGGACTCGCGAGATATTTGCCGTTTTTCCTCAAACAGTAAAGTCCTTTTATCTCAGCTTTTCAAAGGACATTCCAGGATCTGATAGTGTTAGTCGAAGCCGGTCATCAAGGACTACCATCTGACAAAAGGACATCCTGATCGTCCTTGAAATGACTGAGTTATAAGGACATTTATTGTTTTTTTGCGATTTTTTGCCATTTTTCCGACTAACCCCCTTACAAAAATTCGAGTAATATTTTTGGAAGGATATTGAAAATCCTTGGATGCAGATCGGTAGTCCTGATCCTGGAGGACCAGAAAAGGTATGTCCTGTCGAAATCGGTAAATGTCCTGCGTAGATATGGCCTCGAGAAAATTATCATTTTTTCTTTTTTTAGCTCTGAAATCCACAAATCCTGCCGCAGGACGAAAAGACATGGTTTCCTAGGATGTCCTTGATGATCTCTACAGATTGGCATCGAAAAAAGTTGGGGTCATCTAAGGATGCACGTCACGAAATTTACAGAAAATGTCCTTTTTCTCAGCAATTCGAAGGACATTCCAGGACCTCATGACATCAGTCGATGCGCACGAAGAAGGACTTCCAAATGGCAAAAAAAACATCCTGATTATCCTTAAAATAGTCGAGTTATAAGCAGTTTTCTGATTTTTGGACTTGTAATTTTTAGCCTAAGTGACAAATTTATGTTGCATACTTTTGGGATGAATAATATGAAATTTTCAAAAAGTGTTGCCTACTTATTGGGGGTGAAAAGGAATCAACAAATATTTCGAGTATCCTTTGAAGGATCAGGACGAAAAAAATCCGTCCTAGGATCAATAATTCAGCAAAAAAATTCCAATAGTCCTTCAAGGAGCTGAGATATTAAGGATTTTCTGTTTTTCCGAATTCGTTGCATACTTTTAGGGGTTGGGGTGAGGGTTAAAAAAATTTTTTTGCATACTTTTAGGCGGTTGAGCTTGTGTGATCTGCCACAAGCTCAAACGCCTAAAAGTATGCAGCAAAAATTAATGTTGGTACCTAATTTAATTTTTGTTGCATACTTTTAGGCGGTTGAGCTTGTGTGATCTGCCACAAGCTCAAACGCCTAAAAGTATGCAACAGATTTTAATTTTTCTACCCCACAAGCTCAACCGCCTAAAAGTATGCAACAAAAATTTATTTTGGAACCCCTCACGCCCAACCGCCTAAAAGTATGCAACGAATTCGGAAAAACAGAAAATCCTTAATATCTCAGCTCCTTGAAGGACTATTGGAATGTCCTTTTTACAGATTATTATCCTTGATGGACGGATTCGTTGGACACCCCTTTCGTCCTGATCCTTCAAAGGATACTCGAAATATTTGTTGATTCCTTTTCACCCCCAATAAGTAGGCAACACTTTTTGAAAATTTCATATTATTCATCCCAAAAGTATGCTACATAAATTTGTCACTTAGGCTAAAAAATTACAAGTCCAAAAATCAGAAAACTGCTTATAACTCGGCTATTTTAAGGATAATCAGGATGTTTTTTTTGCCATTTGGAAGTCCTTCTTCGTGCGCATCGACTGATGTCATGAGGTCCTGGAATGTCCTTCGAATTGCTGAGAAAAAGGACCTTTTCAGTAAATTTCGAGACGTGCATCCTTAGATGACCCCAACTTTTTTCGATGCCAATCTGTAGAGATCATCAAGGACATCCTAGGGAACCATGTCCTTTCGTCCTGCGGCAGGATTTGTGGATTTCAGAGCTAAAAAACGAAAAAAGGATAATTTTCTCGAGGCCATATTTCCGCAGGACATTTATCGATTTCGACAGGACATACCTTTTCTGGTCCTCCAGGATCAGGACTACCGATCTGCACCCAAGGATTTTTCAATATCCTTCCAAAAATATTACTCGAATTTTTGTAAGGGGGTTAGTCGGAAAAATGGCAAAAAATCGCAAAAAAACAATAAATGTCCTTATAACTCAGTCATATCAAGGACGATCAGGATGTCCTTTTGTCAGATGGTAGTCCTTGATGACCGGCTTCGACTAACACTATCAGATCCTGGAATGTCCTTTGAAAAGCTGAGATAAAAGGACTTTACTGTTTGAGGAAAAACGGCAAATATCTCGCGAGTCCTTTGAAGGATCAGGACGAAAGTGGTCTCAAAAGATTGGAATCATCAAAGACTATAGTCGGTGTAAAGGACATAGCGATAGTCCTTCGGAGATCTGAGATATCAAGGATTTTGTAGTTTCCTGCATTTTTTTTGGTCTTCCGATTCAATTTGGGACTTGGAAAAATTTGCATTAAATTTCGGACTTGGAAAAAATTACAAGTCCAAAAATCAGAAAACTGCATATAACTCTGTCATTTTAAGGATAATCGGGACGTTTTTTTTGCCACTTGGAAGGCCTTCTTCGTCCGCATCGACTGATGTCATGAGGTCCTAGAGTGTCCTTCGAATTGCTGAGAAAAAGGACATTTTCTGTAAATTTCGTGACGTGAATCCTTAGATGACCCCAACTTTTTTTGATGCCAATCTGTAGAGATCATCAAGGACAAAAAATCGCAAAAAAACAATAAATGTCCTTATAACTCAGTCATTTCAAGGACGATCAGGATGTCCTTTTGTCAGATGGTAGTCCTTGATGACCCGCTTCGACTAACACTATCATATCCTGGAATGTCCTTTGAAAAGCTGAGATAAAAGGACTTTACTGTTTGAGGAAAAACGGCAAATATCTCGCGAGTCCTTTGAAGGATCAGGACGAAAGTGGTCTTAAAATATTCGAATCATCAAGGACATTGCGATAATCCTGCGGAGAGCTGAGATTTCGAGTATTCAATTTGGGACTTCATAAAAATTACAAGTCCAAAAAACGGAAAAGTGCTCATAAGTTGGACATTTTATGGAGTAATCACCTAACCAAAAGTCGAGCCAAATTTTTTAAAAGATATTGGAAATGCTCGAATGCAAATCGAATATTCACCAATTTTAAAATTTAATTGTTATTATAAGTGATATAATAATTAAGAATCAATCATTTTAAAATAATATGTAACATTTAATGTAAGCTTTTAAACTTTAAATTTAACGCAATTTGAAAATAGTCTATTTATAACCTTTTATGCTTTTAATGTCCTTATAGAAATGATATTGCTGAAGATTTATTTTATTTAGAATAAACTAAAACCTATCTTTTCAGGTTCGCATGCGTTTTCAAAAGATTATTTGCATTTGTTCAAAACAACAAAACAAATGAAGTAAGTAAGTCGTCTCGCCGACTTAGGTATACCATACACCAGCAAAACAAATATTTCAAATTTGTAATAACAAATGCATTTGCCTTTTTTAAAAAAATTCTGTTCACATGCTTTTTACAAGCATATCTTAGTATCTCACTGACTCATGCATATGAGCATCCTAGGCCAACTCCGGCCTTATGGAAAAACGTTTATATGCATAACTTGGCTAATTTATGTCCGATTTTGATCAAATGGTATTTTGCTGGGTATTAGTATCAATTTCAAGTGTGCCAAATTTGATTCCACAAGATAAAAAATTACGGGAGATAATCGAGTTTTTCAAATTTCGGGGGCGGAAAGGGCCGTGGCAAAATCTTTATAATTACAAAATGAGCGCATTTACTAAGCAAATATACATACCAAATATGGTGTCTCTAGCTGCAATAGTTTTTGAGATAAACGTTTTTTTTTTTTAACTGCGGAGGCGGAAAGGGGCGTGGCAAAAATTTCACATGAGCCTACATACCAAATTTGGTGGCTCTATCTCTTATAGTCTCCGAGATCTACGCGTTCATACGGACGGACGGACAGGCGGACAGGCTGACGGACAGACGGACATGGCTAGATCGACTAGGCTGTTGATACTGATCAAGAATATATATACTTTATGGGGTCGGAAAAGCTTCCTTCTGCCTGTTACATACATTTTGGCGACTTTAATATACCATTTCACCCTATGGGTGTATGGTATAAAAATGTTTCATTATCTCATGGATTAATATTGGAAATTTTCTTCACTTCGTTTACCAATTTGGATTTGGAACTTTGGAACAAAATAATATACAAACGTTTGATCATATTTAAACGTAACAGCAGGGGGAATGTATTGTCAATAAATAATTTTAAAACAAACGAGTGTATTCTATAATTAGGCGTATTACTACCACATGACTATGAACACAAACATGTGTTATCTAAATTAGATTTAATCCAGGGTATAAATTTGCTAACACGCGTGTAAACACCTGGATATCCTTCACGTCCACAGCCAACGCCCCAAGACACAATACCAACAATGAAGTATTTGACTCCATTGGATAGCAATAATGGTCCACCACTATCGCCTTGACATGAGTCCATACTTGGTCGGCCAGCACACAACATTGTTGTGGTTATTCGAGTGCTCTTATATTTTTGATTGCGGCATTCTGTAATCGACATTATGGGAACTTTAACTTGATTCACAATCGATGGCAATTCTCCTCCCTCTGAAGTGCGACCCCAACCAACCACGGTGCCAATACGACCTAATGAAGTGATCAAAGAAATAATTGGTAAACAATTTTTAAGATACGTTTCAAAATGTTTAAATACCTGCTGGATCATAGTTATATCTGGGTAGGCAGACTGGCTTTATAATTTTGGAGAATGCGATCGGTTTCCTAAGTCTTAAGAGTGCAATATCATTGTTGTAGGTATCTGGATCAAAGCTTTTATGTTTTATTACAGCCGTTACGGCTCGCTGAATGGCTTGAGATTCTGAAGTGATTTCCTGATCATGATCACCAAATATTATTCGTATTTTTGATCTTCTCAATTTTTTAACACAATGAGCTGCAGATAGGACGTAATCCTTGGTTAATAATGATCCGCCACAGTGAAATTTGCCATCGTATATAATTCGTGCCATCCATGGGTATTGATTTACTCCTGTTGGTTTTCCACCGACAATTCGAATTTCTTCATTTGAAAAGCCACAATCTGGAAAAAGATAAATTGCCATGTTGTATGAGTAAATCATTAAACATTTTATGAAGCCATTAAGCATGGCAATGAAAATAATTAAACTGAGCCATGAGTGCATAAAAAATCGTCGCATTAGAGTGAAAGTGAAGTGCTATCATTTGAAGCTCTTCAGAGGTAATAGTTAAAGCTTTTCATTACATTTTCTTTCCGAATGTCAAAACGTGTGCGTTTGCTTCTGTTTTCTAGGGGGAAGGGAACCTTTAAAACTTTTGTTTTATGTTTTGTTTTTCGGTACTTTGATTCGTACTAGCCTTATTTAGAATATTTTAAACTGGCTTAAAACCAGTCTAAAACCAATTAAATTATTTCTTCTAAACGGGTTTCTGAGGGAAAGTTTTCTTACTGTATTCTGAAGATGGTATTTTGCACTAAGTACTTTACTTTTACTTTCTATACGGAAAAGATACTATGCGTCAGCTGGTTAGTAAAAAAATACGAATGAGCTAAGTTGACCTATTTACTTGAAGATTTTTCTTCAATAAATAAATGTAGCACACAAAAAACGGAAGATATCTTGAATATTTTTAAGTTACAAGAAAGAAGATAGTATTATGATTATTATGCTAAGTGGAATCGTGTCAACAACGGACACGAAATAGGCACGGGAAAGTAATTTCGTCGTTCCAGTGAAATGGGTGACCGGCCGTATGCTTTCTCTGCCAAAAACTGGGTCGATTCATGGATTTAATAAAGAGATGCGCAGTTTTTGTCTTTAAAGGGAAATTAATATTCTGATGGAAAGAATTGACAAAATGTTGATTTGCACATTTTTATGCTAAACATTTTGAATGGCACCAGCTTTTCACTTTGGCGCAATGACCTTGAAAGATACGTGGAGTTCACAGTACTTACCGCAATCACAATTTTTTAGATTAACATTTTCAGTGTATTCTGTATCATCTTCTGTATCAAGTCCAAATGCATTTGACACTCCGGAACTGATTCGAAAAATAGTATCAAAAAGAAATTTACCGGTTCTATTTAAGTTGTTATCACGAATATGATTTCTATTTTCATATTTATTGCAGCTTTGAGATTTAGCAAAACATAGATTTTTATTCAAAGTCACCATTAAAATTAACCAGCAATATATTAAATTCATTGTTACAAAACAGTTGACATTGTTTTAGCCGCTAAATTTGTTTTTGATACTAAATATTTATATTCTTCTCGACAATTAAATTAAATGGATTACAAACAATTACATTTAATGTATTTATCTTCAATATAAGTCTATAGAAGAAGAGATTAAGTTACTTAAATTGTACTATTTGTTAACACATATAAAATCAGTAGTGTAGCGTACAAACTCATTTAAATCTAAATGCAAAACTTGAGACTTGGCCAACGATATTGTTGGGTAAAAATGAAGACCTTAGCACTGATACCAAAGCCTCAGCGGAAACTGGTTCTTTCAGCGTTTTTTTCGGTTACATTACATTACTTTCTGTATTCATATAAAATATAGTCTTGCAAACTATATCATGGCCTTTTAAACAAAAAAAAAAAATTATCAAAGTTTATGTTAAGATTTTTGGTTTTATTTTTATCAAAAATTTGATTACGTTTATCATGCTTATGATTCATATTGGCGTCTTCTCATAAGCATTCGGTCAAGATCGCGTGCCTTCTGTTTCTTGATGGGCACTGGAACAGATGGTCCCGTACTATTATCAGATTCTGATGTGTCAAAAGTAGAATTATTTCTTGTTTTACACAAAATTAACTCTGATGTATCAAAATTATATTCATCATTCGTGTTAGCCAATTGTTTACGAAATACTGCAGCACTTTGCGAAACCCGTGCTTTTGGATGAGACGGCGGTAGCCATGAAACTCTTTGTGTTATAGTATTATAGAAATAATAAGAGCCACATCCACTGTCATAGACATCTTTCCAGCCAGCTTCCAAAGGATATTTTCGAAGCAAACGCTTATAACGTTTGAGGTACTTTTCAGTTGGCTTGGATCGCACATTGGTCCACTTATTCACGCAATAGAGGTTACACTTATGCCATACATTATATTTGTTGGGACACAGTTTGTATCCATGAAATGACTCTGTAACCCCAATACGCTCCTTAATCCGATCTGTCCACATATGCTCATCGCTGGCATGACGTTTGGTGGACGAACGGCTGTTTTCGTTATATGCATGGGGTCGAACCTTATCATCGTCATCATAGTTTTCAGCAATGATTTCTTCTATAGCTTCGGGAACTGATCCAGTGGCTGCAAGGACAAATAAAGAATTTTAAAATACATCTTTAAGGAAAGTCTTATCCAGTGCCATTCTGACAAAAGGTACGCTGATAATTGTAATTCGAGAGCATCCTTAAATTCTCTGAAGGATGTTCAACTGTAGAGACATAAAGCATTTATTTGATTCTTTCGATTACAAACAAAACATTTGTTTTCTTCGTGTATACACAAATAATGTACGTATGTACATACATACATATATATGTATCTTTCAACCAACTTCTTTTACTTATGTAAATATATCTTTACCATTTTGTTTTTGTACAAGTCCTCGATTCTTCAATCGTTTTAAGAGCGCTGGCGGCAAGCTCATTGTTGAATAATATTGCTATTTTATTTGATACAAAAAACAACAATAGACCGGTCGAGAAATTTACGATTGCTTGCTATGGATTTATTTAGCGACAGCCCGATAAATATGGGACAAGATAGCGACGGCAATGAGACGATGAAATATGGAACGCAAATTACATTGTATTATATTGAAAAAAAAGAGAAATATAAACAAGCTTTATAACTGTTTTGTAGTTAGAATCTTGTTGCATGTAAAAATAAGGCAAGATACAGTATAATTTCAAAATAAACTATAACCGGCTGATTATTTTGATTTCTTGCAGTTCATATCGATAGTCTTATCGATAAATAAGGCAGGCAGTGTCAGTGTCATCTCGATCTTTAATCACACGTTTTGTGAATATGGCTGATGGACAGGTAATTTTATAAAAATGAATGAAAAACACAAGAAACTAATGAAAATTATTATTAGTTGGCAAATGCTTTGCGCGATTTACCCAACAGGGTACTAAATGTCCCTGTGGAAGAGCGTTCGACGTTATTTCAAAATGTATGTGCCGTGCTGACAAATCCCGGTAAGTCATAATATGCACCCATAAGAATCGCTGCAAAAAAATGCACGTATGCAAAATTATATGATAAGTGTTATAAAGTGAAGTGGATTAGAAATTTCAACAGATTCAAAGAGTTATTATCCTATAATCAAAGTAATGAGTGTACATAATTAAGATTCACTCCATGCATATGTACATACATACATACATATGTATGCTTTAGCCTTAGTTTTGATGGACCGTATACATAACTACATATATTTCTTTGAATATTCAATAACATGTCTGTAAACTGTTATTTTCTTCTTTTTGTATACCATAGAAATATCTATAGGTATGCATTTTTGGCATTGTCATAAACTTTACTTTTTAATATACAGTTATATTTAATTATTGATTTTTATACGAATCTTTACCGATCCATAAACTCAAGAATTCATCAATGAAAGATGTCATATTTTTATAACTATGAAAAAATAACTAAAACTTGAATGTTGGGTGTTTATTTTATGGAAAAAAGCCTTATATTTTGGTGTGGAAATATGAGTCTCTTAGACAAACAACATTTTGCAACTTGGTTTATGGTTGTAAACATTCTTTTAAACCCAACATTCTTGTTTTACTTCTAAGAAAGCTTCTGTTTATTAATCGACTTCTCAACGTTTTCTTTCAATTTCTTTTTAAGGCATTAATTCTGCAATAGTTCGAGGTATTTGTAAAGTGATCGGAACAACGATTGCTAAATATAAGGATCCTCCATCTCAGCTTCTAGTTCGCAAACTAATATCCGAGCTAGTTAAGGCTCATCATGATTTAACGATTGAGCATATGCTAAATGTGTTCAAGACGCTATTGTTCAAAGAGTTTCCATCAACATCGCCGCAAAAATCGTCAAAGCCAGCTTGTGTGGCTTTAGGATGGATAGCATTAATTATAAAGCAATCGGATGCCGATTCCAATATATTTAAAACCGAAAAGCAGCGTTTTATTGAATATCAGTCGCTGCTGTATCAAATCGCCCTAACGGCCCCAAATCCACGAATTACAGAAGCTGCTACGAAAATCCTATTCGAGCTATGGGATAATAATTGTGTCTTCGATGACACCCTTGATATCCTATTTCGCTTGGAGCCCAATTCAAATGTTGCAATTATGCTAATGATGATGATACGATTTGAGAGCAAAGGCGGAACGGAATCAGCTTTATTAAAAACACATAAAAACAAGATTTCTGATATCTTTGTAAAAAGTATGATTTCATCTAAAAGCAAGCCTCATAAATCATTCATAGTATGCTGCGAACCATTTCTGGCCTCTCTAGTGGAGTCTGAATTCGATTCACAAATATATCCTCCTCTGCAGCGGGCAATTTTGAGAAGTCCTGAAAACACGCTAGAAAGTGTTGGTCTTATTGTTGATATAGTAAATGTCGATTGTAGTCGATATGCTAATCAGATTGGAAAGATATTGATTCAAAATCTATATAGCAAAGGAGATGCAGCACGTCGCGAATCACTGGAATCGTTAAAATCATTGGCAAGGAAATGCTCAGATGTGCTCGTTGTCAAGGAGTTATTGCAGCGTATATTTTCGGTTTTAAATGGATCGGATGGCAAAATAAATGTGGTCGAGTACAGAATTAATTTAATCCAGGTGATTTATCGTTTCGTTTGTACTCATTTTTTATGAATTTTTGCTTATTGATACTCTTACATTTCAGGGTGCAGGCTACTTGAGCTTCAATAATGTGTCTCAGGACAATATGCATAATATATTGGACGAAGCAGTGAATCTATTTTGGAAGGCTCTGGAAGCCGAAACGCAGGAGCGGGTTATATGCTCCACCTTAGACATGTTTGGCCTATGGACTGAAAAGTTTCGAAGCGAGTTACCCGCTGTTATTATAAATATTTTCAAAACTGGTGTGGAGCAGAAGAACACAAGTCAGGCTATTAGACAGAGCTACCTGGATTGGATGCTGT
The DNA here is from genome assembly GCA_018152135.1 of Drosophila paulistorum. NCBI lineage: Eukaryota > Metazoa > Arthropoda > Insecta > Diptera > Drosophilidae > Drosophila > Drosophila paulistorum. Next base: position 2,842,010 of record JAECXG010000690.1, read on the forward strand.
CTTCAATTCAAAACACAGTGATCAATAATCCAAGTAATATTGTACCAACCCTCATTACCTTATATAGTAGCGCAATGCAAAATGTTTCCCAATTGAGCTATACTTCTGAGGCAGCATGTATCGCTTGCATTTTGTTGATTCTGGAGAAACCGTCGGAGAGTAATGGATCGTTTTGGAGCTCCATATTCGACATGAACAAAGTGTGCTTCTTCAATGAAAAGTTCTTAACCACGGCCACTCCAGAGACATTGTGTCATATTTCATTGCTGGCAAAAATATTCCTTAAACAATATCCAGATAAAATTAAGGGACCAATAGACCAATTGTATCGTGCCATAGTGTATAATATATGCAGCAATTCGCCCAAGGTTCGCACATTTACAATAGGCCAAGTAAAAGAAATCACTAAGGGTTCAGGAGCTATAGAATTTGTTAGGACTGCGTTAGCTGAATTCGGTAGGCGTATAAATGTAGCCAAAATTCAATACGAAAGCAGCGATTGCACTGACCAATCTAGTACCCCATCTCAGGCGTTTGTTAAAGCTTTAGAAGTTTTAAGCTACTTGGAAAACGTCAACAATGAAGAGTCAATGGAATTAGCCCTGCAACTCTTAAGTATTTCGCATCATCCAGCAATTGTAACCAATAATCCGCTCTTTTGGGAAACCACCATCCAACAGCATTTCCAAATAAGTTCTCAAGAGTTCATTACAAAGAAGAAACAAGAAATCATAACAGAATTTATTGAAAACTTTGAAGTGAGCACAACTTATGAAAATATCATATCAACATTGGTTCGAATTAGTCCTGACATTATAGTGCCCATTGTTGTTTCCAAGTTCAAAGTATATCTTCAGGATGCTCACAATGTAGCGGTCACAAACGAGGAATACCTAACTTATTTAACACCCGATGGAGAACTTTACGATAAAAGTGTGATACCTCATGTCGATGCACAGTATGCCACAGTTGGTGTGAAACGTGAGAACAAGGTGTATAGCTACAAAGAGCAGCTGGAGGAAATCCAATTGCGTCGAGAGATTGACGAGAAGCGTCAGAAAGAAGGCAAATCGAAAACTATCAAGCTGACCCAGAAGCAGGAGGAGCTAATCAAGAATCAAACGGAAAAGGAACTTCGTATTAAAATTCGTCTTCAACAATTGTTTGAAAAATTAATGTGTAAAATATCATTGTTTAAAGCTTCCTGTGCTGGAAACTGCGAATATATTGCTTTATACTTTCATACCATATTAGATGATATCCTAAAAGCAACTGTAAGCCCTTTGAGTGCTGAGCCATTGACAAACTTATACTACTTTTTGCATGAGATGTGTCTTAAGGATCAGGAAGATTTGTCACGTGACATTGCGATTGCCACCATAAAGCTTCAGAAACCTTTGTTCGATTTGAAAGAAGAATGGGTTACATTCAATTTAAATGAGAAAATTGAAAGTATCGTTGCAAGTTTAAAGAAACTAACGCTTGTCAATGAAAATTATTTAGACGCACCATCATTCTCGTATACGTTTGAATTTCTTAAACGTGCAATTTTATTCCTCAACATTGAATCGAATGAAGAACTTGTATTAACCATCATACAATTGATCGAAGTGCATGCCCAGCACAAGGAAACCGAACGCAATCATCCCAAGTACTTGCCAAGATTGGGTATGTTTGAAATATTACTTTATCTAATCAAGAAAAACAACAAGGTACAAGTGCAAGCGATTTGCGCAATTCTAGAAGTAGCAAAATCTTCATCTGGCGGCAGTTCAAATGCTAATCCTGATAATCAAATAATTGATTTATTCCTTAAATCTCTGCAGAGTTATATAGACACAGTCAGAGATGTCGCTTTGCGGACTCTGCAAATCATGATTGAAGCCATTGTTGATCATTTGAATAGCAATGACGAACTGAAGAAGCAAATTATTGCAAGGCTTTGGATTGCTAAATTTGATGTAACACCCGAAAACGAAGACTTGGCCGTCAGTCTATGGGATAGTTCTAGTCTTCCATTTCCCGAATTCGACGATATTCTTACAGATATAACCCATGCGCAATTGTGTATCCAAAAAGCATCAGCCGAGGCCCTAATACCTCTTATACAACGTGACCAAACATTAATCAAATATGGAATCAAGAAGTTATTGGAAATATACAATGAAAAACTCACAATGATACCACCAATATTGGATCAGTTTGATCGTGAGATCGAACCAGCTATGGACGAATGGAAGCCAAGGAGAGGCGTTGCTATTGCCTTTTCACGTATTGCTCAATTTTTGTCTGTCGATGATATCAACTATATTATGCAATTTATGGTATCGCAAGGACTTGGTGATCGCGAGGAAATTGTTCACAAGGAAATGCTAGCAGCTGCATTAAAGATTGTCGATATACATGGCAAAGAGACAATTGTTAGCTTGTTACCAGTCTTTGAGGAATTTCTGGATAAGGCACCAAAATCACAAAGTTTTGATAACATACGTCAGGCTGTTGTTATTCTAATGGGCTCGTTAGCTCGACATTTGGAGAAGGATGATAAACGCATTGATCCGATTGTTAAACGTTTGCTAATGGCACTTTCTACGCCATCCCAGCAAGTACAGGAGGCGGTATCCAATTGTTTGCCACATCTTATGCCTTCTGTTAAAGATGAAGCACCAGCTATGATTAAGAAACTGTTGCATTCGTTGGCGAAATCGGAAAAATATGGAGAAAGACGTGGTGCTGCTTATGGTATAGCCGGTATAGTCAAAGGTCTTGGAATTCTCTCGCTCAAACAATTGGATATAATGTCCAAACTGACCACATACATTCAAGAGAAGAAGAACTACAAATCCCGTGAAGGTGCTCTATTTGCATTTGAGGTATTATGCACAACACTCGGACGCCTATTCGAGCCATATATTGTCCATGTGCTGCCCCATCTATTGCAATGCTTTGGTGATCCATCGCAATATGTTCGACAAGCTGCTGATGACACAGCCAAGGTGGTTATGGGAAAATTGTCAGCTCATGGTGTAAAGCTTATTCTACCATCGCTCTTGGACGCACTGGATGAAGATTCATGGAGGACAAAGACGGCATCTGTCGAACTTCTTGGAGCTATGGCATTCTGTGCACCAAAGCAGCTCTCGTCGTGCCTGCCGAGTATAGTTCCGAAATTAATTGAAGTACTTGGTGATTCGCACACAAAAGTGCAGGAGGCTGGTGCTGATGCCCTTAAGGTGATCGGATCTGTCATCAAAAATCCAGAAATTCAAGCGATTGTACCAGTTTTGTTGAAGGCTCTAGAGGATCCATCTAACAACACATCTGCATGCCTACAAAGCTTATTAAAAACCAAATTTGTGCACTTTATTGATGCTCCATCTCTGGCTCTTATTATGCCGGTCGTTCAGAGGGCATTTATGGATAGATCAACAGAAACAAGGAAGATGGCTGCTCAAATTATTGGAAACATGTACTCACTTACCGATCAGAAGGACTTGGCTCCCTATCTGCCAAGTATAATACCAGGCCTGAAGTCATCACTGCTGGATCCTGTGCCCGAAGTGAGAGCCGTATCTGCCCGTGCTCTAGGTGCTATGGTTAAGGGAATGGGTGAATCATCATTTGAAGACTTGCTGCCATGGCTAATGCAAACTCTGACATCTGAATCGAGCAGTGTTGATCGAAGCGGAGCTGCCCAAGGTCTATCCGAGGTCGTTGGCGGTCTTGGTGTGGAAAAAATGCACAAGCTTATGCCCGAAATAATTGCCACTGCAGAGCGAGTGGATATCGCTCCACACGTTAAGGATGGTTACATTATGATGTTCATCTACATGCCCGGAGCGTTCCCAAAAGAATTTACACCCTACATTGGACAAATTATTAATCCGATTCTGAAAGCTTTAGCTGATGAAAGTGAATACGTGCGTGAAACCGCATTGAAAGCAGGACAGCGAATTGTCAATCTTTATGCTGAAACTGCAGTGGCACTATTATTGCCTGAGCTCGAGAAGGGACTCTTTGATGACAACTGGCGCATTAGATATAGCTCAGTTCAGTTACTTGGCGATTTACTGTATCGCATATCGGGAGTATCTGGAAAAATGACAACGGAAACGGCCAGCGAAGATGACAACTTCGGTACTGAGCAATCCCACACAGCTATTATTCGCTTCTTGGGCGATGAACGTCGTAACAGAGTGTTATCCGGTTTATATATGGGCCGCAGTGACGTGTCCCTGATGGTCCGACAAGCAGCTTTGCATGTGTGGAAAGTTGTGGTTACAAATACACCTCGTACTCTGCGTGAGATTCTCCCCACATTGTTTGGTCTCTTGCTAGGTTGCCTGGCCAGCACCAGTTACGATAAAAGGCAGGTTGCAGCTCGTACTCTGGGAGACTTGGTGCGAAAACTTGGCGAAAGAGTTTTACCCGAAATTATACCCATTCTAGAAAGTGGATTAAACTCCGATCATGCTGATCAAAGGCAGGGCGTTTGTATTGGATTGTCAGAAATTATGGCATCGACATCAAAGGAAATGGTTCTATCATTTGTACATAGTTTGGTTCCAACCGTACGCAAAGCTCTGTCGGATCCCTTACCAGAAGTTCGTGAAGCGGCTGCAAAAACATTCGAGTCCCTGCATAGTACAGTTGGTTCTCGGGCTCTCGATGATATTCTTCCCTTCATGTTGGAAGGTCTTTCGGATCCAGATCCATTAGTCGCCGAAAACACTTTAGATGGATTGCGTCAAGTGATGTCCATTAAATCAAGAGTTGTGCTTCCCTATCTTGTCCCGCAATTGACTGCTCCACCCGTGAATACAAAGGCCTTGTCTATCCTTGTGTCTGTTGCTGGTGATGCGTTAACAAAATATTTGCCCAAAATATTGTCTGCATTGTTGGAGGCTCTATCAGAATCACATGGCACAGCCAATGAGGCTCAGGAACTGGAATATTGTCAAACTGTCATATTATCGGTAACTGATGAGGTTGGCATCAGAACAATCATGGATACTCTTATGGTTTCTGCCAAGTCTGATGATTTGTGTACACGAAAATCTTCTGCTAGTTTATTGTCAGCGTTCTGCATTCATTCACCTGGAGATTATTCACAATACATTCCTCAGATTCTGCGTTGTCTGCTCAGACTGATGGCTGATAACGATAAGGAAATTCTACAAAAGTCGTGGGAAGCTCTCAATGCTGTAATTAAGGGATTAAATTCGACTCAACAAATTGCTTATGTAAGCGATGTGCGTCAAGCGGTGAGATTCGCTGCCAGTGATCTAAAGGAGAAGGCGCTACCAGGATTTTGCTTACCCAAGGGCATTACGCCACTGTTACCCGTTTTCCGGGAAGCCATTCTCAACGGCTTGCCTGAGGAAAAAGAAAATGCCGCCCAAGGACTTGGCGAAGTTATCTTCCTTACGAGTGCACAATCTCTTCAACCCTCGGTCGTACATATCACTGGACCATTGATTCGTATTTTGGGAGATCGCTTCAATTCTGGTGTCAAAGCAGCTGTCCTGGAAACATTGGCCATACTGCTTCACAAAGTGGGAGTAATATTGAAACAGTTCTTACCACAACTTCAAACCACTTTCCTTAAAGCACTGCATGACCAAAATCGAAATGTCCGCATGAAGGCTGGCAAAGCTCTGTCCGAATTGGTGGCAATACATTCGAGAGCCGATCCACTGTTCAATGAAATTCATACTGGCATTAAAAATTCCGATGACTCTGCTGTCCGAGAAACTATGTTGCATGCCCTTCGAAGCATACTTACCCCGTCTGGCGATAAAATGTCCGAACCCATTAAGAAACAAGTGTTTGCTACTCTGCTGAGTATGGTTGGACATTCAGAGGATATAACACGAAATGCTGTTGGCGGTTGTTTGGGAGCTATGCTAAAGTATATGCCATCAGCTCAAATTAGCGATTTCTTGAATAATTATGTATTGGCCGACAATTCTGATGATCCATTGGTCAAGCATGGCTATACAATTGTTCTATTTGTTGCCCTAAAAGAATGTCCGAGTGAAGTGTTAACAGACAAATTACAAGATGGAATCATAGCCAATATTTTAGGTAATATTTCATCAGACAAAGTGCCGATTGCTTGCAATGCAATTCGAGCTGCCACATATCTTTTGCAGCATGTCCTTTCTAGTAGAGGTGATATTCCAAATAGTATTGTTGTAGCATTATCTAGGGCAATGAATCATACAAGCAACGATGTTAAACAATTGGTTGCAAAGAGTTGCACTCATCTATCAAAAAGTCTAACTGCTGATGAGATTAATTTGGAAGTGATGAAATATTTGGTTACCATGTTAGTGAACGGTACAAAGGAAAAGAATGGATATGTTAAATCCAACTCAGAATTGGCCCTAATTTCTATCTTAAGGTTAAGAACTGATGACACAACCTATTCAAAAACAGCTGATATCTTAGAATCTGGAGCCAAAGAGTCATTGAGCGAAGTTGTGACAAAAGTTTTGAAAAAGGTAGCAGCACAGACACCAGTTAAGGAAGAAGAACTCGATGATACGCTGCAAACATAATCATCGTACTTAGCCACATACAACATATTACACCGGTTTTTGTCAGAAACTGAAAAAGACCATAGTTTTAAAAAACTTAGTAAAAGTTATGTACACCTTTTTTGTAAACAATTGCGCAACACAAATAAAACATTTTTACTATAATCGTATACAAAATTGCAGACTATTTATGTAATGAAAAGATTTGCTTTCTTCTGTACTCAATAATGCGGATCAATTTATGTGTTTTTAATTGATTTTGCAGCGATTTCATTTTAGTTTTAAATAGAAATTAATATATAAGGATGTTCCAGATGATCGATCACGGCGAAGGAACACTATTGGATAATAGATAAGTATTTATGCAGATAAGCTGCATTGGTTTGAAGTCCAAAATGATACGTGTTTGGTTGGATCCTGGTTTTCCACACGGTCTACGATATTAAAAATTCCCAGTGCTATATTTAAAAAAACCACATGGTTACAGTTAATGTAAAATCATAATCATATACTATAATATATGGTCCGAAATATATTGAAATCAAAACAATTGCAAAAATATACTATTACAATTTATTTTAATCCGTCGACTCCTTATTTGGGATGCCAGAATCATTAGAAAATATTTTGTTTTTTACAGATGTATTCAAATATGGACGATTAACCCATTCTGAATCGGCTGCTTTAATATTCTCCAATGTTCCCAGTTTAATTTGATATAGCTTCAATTGAAATCTCGGTCCAACTTCTTTAAGCTCCAATTCTCTATTAACGTATTTATATTGATGGTGTCGGAATATAATCGAATCATTGTGATTTAAGAAAGTGATTACTCTTTGAGAATTTTCTTTTGGCACCGGAAATAAGTGTTTCAGTATTTGGACTGTTCTTAAGCCAATGGTGCTCTTGAAATTGTTAAAAATTAAATGAGGCTTTTGCTCGCTCATTTTACCAATATCAGGAATATCGTGACGCATCACAACATCAGATATATTGAAAAATGCAGTGGGTCCATAAGGAAGATGACAAACTACGAGGCCATCTGGGACACCGCGGTGCTCATGTACGATTATAAAGTCCGTCACATTGTTGGCACGACAAGCATGCATCAGGGTGCTCAACTTGTATTTTCCTCTGTTCATCTGCTGGGCGTTGGGAAAAATCAGACGAAGTTCTTTCATAAATATTTTCAATCGCGATGAGGGATCGTGCGATGTGGTTAGCATGATTTTTGGGTCTTCACAGCCAGCGTAGGTATACTCATCATTAACGGCTGCGTTTTCTCCACCTAAGAGCCAAAATTTATTGGTAATTACCATCAAATTTACTTATTTATAGTTTTGGTTGTAAATACCTTTAATATCATACTTGAGCGAATTGTACACAGTGAAGCCTTTGGTTATATTTGCAGAACTGACCGGCTTATTTGTTTTTATATTATTTTCAATGCCTTCTTGAAGCTTTTTCTTTGCCTGAACGCGTTCATCCCGCGCTTTAGTATATAAATATTCTCTTCGCTGTCTGGCTTGTTTTCGGAGCATGGTTTAAAATTTGTAACAACACGTGCTATGTCAATGTTTACTTTTTTTTGTCGAATATTTTGTTTTTATACTATCGATAACGATAACAGCTCTAAAACGTTGGCATGGGCCAACCGGTGGTGTTGGAACGTTGGAATATCGTTTCATCATTTAAAAAAATAATGAACTGACGTCTTTATAACATTTACCTTCAAATAAATTATTAACAACACACAATAGAATCGGAAACTTACTGATATTTTATATATTCAAGTTCTGTTAGAGGCAGAGAATTTAAATATTTTAGACAACAACTCCTAGTATTGTGTTTCAAATAAACATGACATATTGCTGTTTAAAGTTTCTTAAATTTTATTTAATTTATAACAATTAAAATAGGTTACTGGTATTGGTTTTGGTTCGGTGTCCCCCCAAAGGAAAAATTATTTCCTGGGTCACCCAGAGCAGCTGGATCTTCTGTAGGTGGGCTTGGATTTCGGAATTGATCAGCAGAAATTCGAGTGAATAAAATTCCAACGCCTTCGATAAGCGCCAAAAGAACCCCCCCAATTATTGCACTACCAGCCATTGCAGGAACACCTATGAATAAAACAAAGTTTAAAAAATTGGGAGATAAACATGAACTAAATCAGTATACCATTTCTTGCAGCTAATATTCCTCCAGTAGCAGCTCCGCTTATAATTGAATTCCATGGATCTTCCTTTTTCCGAAAATGAACAAGGGTGCAGTCAATGGTACTGAACATGCCACCCCAAACTGCGAAATTTCCAGCGATAACCGGTGAGCGGGTTTTAATAGCAGTTATGCTTCCAAGCTGAAAATATAAATTTATAAATAGTATTTGTATTAAATAGAAACTTTAAGTTAGAGTATTAAGACTTAAGCCTAATACTGTTCTTCATCTTTAGGGTGCCTTATCAGAATTCGCCTTGACCCGAATTCGAATTGGAACGTCCTATTGGAACATAATTTCTAAAGTAGTTGTCTTGTTTCATCATTAATGATTAAAACCTAATGGAACTATCCAGACTCCCAGCAAGCGGTACACGTACGTATGTATGCATATGCATTACATCAGTCAGTAAGTACGAACGAAATCACAGCAGCTAGACAACCAATATGTATGTGTGTATGTCTGAGCGCCATTCAACTAGTATCCCACATAAACTAAGATTCTAATGGTCCTTGGAATCGATTTAGAATATGGTATGACAGTTATCGTTATATAAATTTTGTTTTACATACCAATCGTCTGTTCATGCCGGATGGAGCATTGCGGAATCCTTTAATTGCCTGAAAAACACCGCCACCTATACAGCCCATGGCAAACGCACCGCCACAATCATCAACAATCCGGAAAGGACACGGTTCTCTCGCATATTCCTCCATTTTACAAGATTTTACAGATAAATGAAGAAATTATTACCACAAGCACATGTACTCAGTGTGACCAGACTACGAGAACAAAAAAATCCCGATATAGAACTATTTAGTTATCGATATGAATAAAATATAGAAAGAAAAACCAACTTATCGTTATCGATAATTATATCGATGACAGTCTTATCGACATTCCAGCACCTCTAATCAGAACGTAATGATTGGCATTGGTTTCGTGAAAGTTTTTAATTAATATAAAATTTTTTTAACAAGCCACAAACAAAATGTCGTCTACTGGTGCGTCGTTCTCCGAGGACCAATTTGGCAAGAAGTTGGACCGGTGTATAACAGATACCATTGTTAAAGGATGTAAGTTAAAGTGCAAATTATGTAATAACAATGACAAGAGGAAGAGACTGCTTATTGGAACAAAAATATACATTTTCCTGTCGTGTTCTAGCTTAAAACAAACAATACGAAAATGTCATTGCAAAAGAATGATTGTTTAAATCTAGGCGTCAGATTTATAATTAAACATATGTAAATATATGTATGTATGTACAAATGTATGCACCTACACCTAATGTACATACATGCAAACATACATACATATGACAGATGTTTAGAGAGTAACCGGCATTTTAATCTTAATACTTAATAAAAACTATTTATTTTGTTTCAGTTGGTGGTCTGATTATCGGTTCAGCTGCTTCTTTATTATTCTTTAAACGACGAGCGTGGCCAGCATGGATAGGCACTGGATTTGGCGTAGGTGTAGCCTATAGGACATGCGAGAAAGACTTAAATTCGTTAAAATAAATGTACTCGCGTATAAAAGTTATTAATAAAACAAAATCATTACAGTTTACGGCTTAAATACAATTGTGAATATTATAAGTAAATCTAGATTCAATTTGTTCAGTTCAGTTGCAGATGATTTGTGAAATGCATTGTCAATACCATTATAGTGATTTGTATTTACGGGCAGTTAGTGATTGGATCTTGTTTGTTGTCCAGTAGCATCATCACCCCAATGTGTGGTCCAAATCCTCAATCGGGATACCATCTCTACATCGATCCATTAATCAGAGATTCTAGTGATTGATACATGGATCTAAGTAAAGCGTATAAATATTCTTCAAAGCAAATCGTTAACTATATGTTTATAATAACAAACAGTAATGGGTCAATGCGGCTATGGTTGTTGACGAAAGTGTGTAGAATCGGGTATGTTGTATGGAGGACAATAACATTATTAGAAAAATAGGCAAACTAACAATATGGAGTTCGATTCGATAGTCAGATGTGATTTAACGCATAAAACATTACAACGCCATTTTCACATTCTATCAAGGACAATTTGGAAAGCATATCATAATGAATTTCATCCTTCCAAGGGGAGTCTCTTTCATCGTCTTGTCTTTGGTCCAATATGATTGGCCAAGTATATTTGTCTATCAGTTGACCATACGAAAAAGAAATTATTTACATTAATTTCATTAATGAACATTGGATTCTACGACTGAAATGGTGGAAACTGTGTGTCTCTAAGGGTGTGATTGTTCTAGAGTGTGAGATGGTGCGGCGGTGGTCATTGCGGCATGACAAGTAAATGCAATTATAATAATTGGTGGTAAGCAAAAAAGCTGAGAAGACCTGACCTAAGAAGAATTTGTGGAAGCAAAACAAAAAGCTACCTTAGTGTCTGTAGGCTTAATAGACTTATCTTAATACAACAGACTAAGCGTTACATGCGCCGACGGCAATATTAAGATTCAATGTTCGAATTAACATGTATTTGATTTATAACCCAGCCAAACCAACAATGGCTTCTTGCCTTAAACAAAGAGCCTATATTTTATGCGTCAAATTTTAAATTTTTACTTTATTTTCTCTAGTTTGTGAGGAGGAACTCCTTTGCTGCAAACTGCCTTTGGTTTAATTGCTATTAAAGATGCTATTAATATGACGGGCAAAGAGATTCATGCATTTTACATATGCACGATTTTCCAGCAACAAAATATATGCACTGGTTCGTTGCAAACATCATATTCCTTACTTTTACGCCGTAAATGTGTATATCTATGTCAGAAGAGGACTACAAGTAGCATTGAATCGTAGACATCGTTGCCATGTTTCGTTTTAAGTTCAAAGGTTAGCCGGTTTGATATTTTAATGAGACTTTTCTCAAGTATTATTCCCTGATGCATAATGCACTTGAAGAATATCATTGCCAGAGTGTAAGTAATCAGCGTCACCCAGAAGGTTTTAGTTGGACGCGGCAAGGTGAGAGCTCCCCAACAAAGGAACAACAATGACGGGGGCAAGGATATTATTAAAGAATTAGCCGCTTGGCATATAAAAACCAAGTAGCAAATCAACTCCGTATTCGCAATGAATGTGTGGTAGGCGTTATGGTAATTAAGATTTATACAAATTTGTTGTATATGTGTAGTAAAGTCATCGCTTTTGGCTTTTAAATTCACTCTAGAATCTTTTATAGGTCTATTAAGTTTACTATTTATTGAAAAAATAAAAAAGAAAAAATAATAAAAAAGGAAATGGCTTTCCTTAGTTTTTGACTGCAAACAAATTTTGCTTGGATGATCCTAAAAATAAACAAAATTCGAAAGTGGTGCTGATTTATATGAACATTATTTACTAGTTTTTGATTTGTTAAGCAAATCGTATGAATAATCTATAATTCGTTACTTAATCGTTTCTTAAATATCATTTTATATTTCGTTTGGTTCTATCAAAAATTTAAGTCGGAATTTTATAAGAGACTGATAAAATTCTTTGCACCACCAAAGCATAATTTAGTCCCCTTAAAGTATGCAACAGGTTTATGATTTTTTATACGCCTTGTGCAATATACATACATATGAACTATATACATAAACAGAATTTTAGATAATATATTGAACCTGTTTTGTTTAGATTATAATACTATATCATTTAGTCATTTAATGCTCAATTGAATATATTAAAAAGAAACTAGATACTCATTTATTAATTCAAATACACAGTAAATGTGAATGTTTATACACAGAGCAATCTGAGTTTTTAAAATTTAAATGATTAGTAAGTTATTTATTTGATAATAGAGACGTTGATGTATAATTAAGTTTCTAATTAAACAAGGACTTATTGAAACAGGATCTAAGTAACTAAAGTTTTTACATTTGCATATAAGATTTCAACTTTTTGGCGCCTAGTCGTCTAATATATTTGACTCAGAAAGCTCCGATTAAAACACTAAATTAAATTGTAATTATGGAATATTTATTTCTTCACATTCTTATTACTTTAATTTGCCGTTTCAAAATGTTTTAAAGTCGCCAAGGTGTATGATGTACAAATTACTTTATTTTTTCTCTCTTTACAGTAAAACTGAAAACTGTGAACACCCCTAATGCATGTATGTCTGTATCTAAATGAATACAAACATATGTATGTATATTCATATGTGTGTGGACATGCGCTCTGTTTGCCTCTGCCCCAGTTAATGGCGTTGACGTTGACGTCGTCTTTCACCTCGATTGAACACACTGAGGCCATCTCTGTGCCATGACACGTCGCATTTCATGGAACACTCTGGGCCAACAGAGTCTCCCGCATCAGTTATTAAAATCAAACTTTTGAATGTTTTACTGAAAACGATCATAAATTTTACTTCACAAGAAAGAAATATTTCGTGTCAATACCAAATGAAACCATAGAGTTTCTTTATACAAAAAAGTAGTTGGGTCTCATTTGCAAAGCCACAATAGACTGACCTATAGTGAAATCTTCTAACTTTTTATCATTGATATTGTAACGAAATCGGAAAGGATCAAGTCTTAATTGTTTGTAGGATTGTTTTGTCTCACTAAATGTACTAACATCAAAAGATTTACGAACTTTCTACATTTTGGCTTTTAAACTTTCTAAAGCAATCTTTTCATATTAACGCCTTTTTGAAATTTGTTAATAGTGTAAAATTAGGCAGCGACTCTTAAAGTATGTATTAACTTTGTTTATACAAGTATTTGCCCAACCAAAACGAAGTGAAGTTTTTTAGGAAGGAAATTAAATATTAAAACTTGTTCAACCAATAATTTTAGAATATTAAATTGGCATGAGTGAGCAAGCGAGAGTTGTTAAACTTAATTATTTGCCAAATCACGTGCTTGATGTTAACTTCATGATAACGTGTCAAATAGTAATGCAGAGCTATAAATGCAAAAATGATTCCGTGCCATATCAAACTATGGATCTATATCATCTGTCTCCTTTATAGTTGCTCCTACCTGTTTTGTAAAACCAAATTTGATTGAAAGAAGTGCCGTAGTATTTAATTAGCAAAATATTCTCCAAAAGCGGTTAATTCGTATCTAATATTTTTGGATGAGCAGAAGAGTTTATAGTTTCCGGACATGGGAATATAAATAATGTGTTGGATTCTAAAAATATGTAGTAGTGACCCAGCTGAGCTTCATTTGTCGTGCACAACATTCTTATAATGGCCGACTTTTAAGCAGATACAATTCGACATTTGGCGGTTTTACTTTGCCGTGATATTATTAGAAGCACATTGAAGTCAAGCGACTCTTAAAGCAATGGACTGCAACACGTTTTTCTGGACAATAACATAGCCGATTAAATATAAACAAACCCACACAAAACTCTTCTAATACAAATATTACAAAAGCATATCAAAATGTTTCGAAAGTACGAATATATTCCGCTTAGTATGTGGTTTTTAGTTGCATGTGGAACGAATACCAAAGGAATAAAATGGAAAACAATGCAGCCCATAACTAATAGGTTTGAGTTAGATTAACAATAAAATAATTGAAGATATTTTCAGCACGTCTCAGTAAAGCTGAGACAAAAGTATAAAGAAGATGAAAAGAAGATATATGTATATAGAGTAATCAAATTATGTTATTTCAAAAGCCATTATCAAATGCATTCCCAGAATTGAAGTCCTAAACCATCATAATAGTAAACAATTCACGAGTATTTGTCTTAATCGAAAGGGTTAAGTTCAGTTTTGAGTCCAAGAAGAACTCTTTGACTCTTTCAATTTGACGTTATCGGTCGACTTACCGCCTCCATAAATCAATTATTTTCTTTTCTCGGATGCATATTTAATTTAAAGTACAATATTTTCGCTCTTTTTTTAAATTTTAATTTAATTTTTCTAATTTAAATCCAGCCCTTTCAATTTCGAAACGATCGGCAAATAACGTGGGACTCAAAAAACTAATCAATTTATTAGGGGACTAGCAATGTTAGCATGATAGTCAAAAAGCTTCTAACTGGGTCGGAAACGTCTCCTTCTGTGAGTTAAAAATATCTGACCAATTTTATAATACAGGTAACAAAGGTATAAAAAGTTAAAATTGTGAAAATGAATAATTAAAAATCGCATTAGGTATGTCATTAACAAATTCTTAATTTGTCCTCAACCAAAGTACTTCATCAAACGTTACATTTAATATGATAAGGTTTAAATTTTGATTTAGATTAGATTGATTTAGATTTTGATTAATATGTTAAGGTTTTAATTTTGATTTAGATCGATTTTCAAAATTGAGATGCATAAGAAATGAAAAATCTGAGAGAAAAAAGAGAATCACTTTTGTAATCAAAATATTATTATTATTGAACTATAGGATATAGTTGTAAACTATCAACCTAACCATATTTTTACAAGCACTGGCGACTAAGGCCTTCGGCTTAGACGAAAACTACATCCATACACTAGCCTGGGATTCGAACCCGGATCCTCGTTGTTCAGTTGAGTAATCAAAATATAAATACAAAAATTTCATTCAAACTCAACCAGTACATATTTGAAATTAAATCATTATTTATATTGACCAATATAAGCAAGGATACTGAGCTGAAAATGATCTATTTTGCTATGAGATGTATAAATTTTATTTGGCACATTTCATTAATAAATCAGATTCCTATAGACTGGCAAACAAATTTTTCTTCGTGATAGCCATTTCTAATTAGTTTGGTTTTGGTTCTTGAACCAAGCACGTGTTTCCACTTCCCCTTGCAAATATCCTGACACTATCCTTTGTCGTGGCCATCAAAAATTCAAATGTGAATCACATTCAGCTCTAGTTATGAAGTTATATAGGGTGGAAGGGAAAATAATAATCGATAGATTCGAGCACTTCGGTAGCTGGAACACACAATAGATGTGTTTATACAAAATATCACAGATGAGAATTTAATCTGTCGCACCTTTTTTCGGTAAAATGTTGATTTACGTACACGTGTATTTTGCTGGACTTTCTTTTCTATTCGTTCTTGCTGCTTTGAAATAATGCAAGCGAAATATTAAGCAAATATTTTTTCACACATTATCATCCCCTGGAGTAAAATTTATTCTTGACGTCTGGTGGTGTCGTTAAGCACTAAGTGAAATGATTGGACAGCAACAACATCCAGAATCCAGCATCTACATACATATATCGTGGACGTGTATGATGTACTTACCTCTCCTCTATATAGAAGGTAGTATGTCGAGAGAAATCACAAGCGTTGGCAACGGCTACGTTCAACTTAAATAAATAAACTTACCCCCAAATTTGATGCACGTGGCAAAAGACACGTGCACACAATTCAGGTTAAGCCCACGATTAAATTAATCGCTGATTAGTTACGGACAATATTACAAAGGAAATATATAAAAGGCTCAATAAAAAACACCAGCATCTTGAAATATTTTAAAATATTTTTCATATTCCTAACAATCAAATTTCAAAATTTCTTGTAAACTCGTGCAAAAGGTAAGTTAAACAATCAAAAATCAGTTAACAAAACAAACTCATAGATAAGTCGTTTAACTTTTTATGGACTGTTGAACAACAGTTCAAAAATGGTAGACCAAAACGACAAAACTCAATCCGAACCCCCCGATAATACCTGACTGACTACAAATTACGAATGTAGCTTGATGTTTTGATTTTTTTGCCTGTCAAATTAATTTCTACAACAAAAGAATTCAGTAAAATTTAAAACCTGGTATTAAATTCTATCTAAGCTCCTCGGCAACGGCTGCCTTGATGGATGGGGGAGGGGAACAAATAAAACTTCCATGCGCATTGCGGGTATCAGTAATGGAAATGTTGCACAGGGGAAGGAATGTGTATGTTTTTTTTTTTTTTTTGTTTGTTTGCAGCATAAATGGATATAGCAATCATTATATTAGAGTGTATGTTTTGCTAAAAACTACAATAACAAACGCGGATCCAGCTGAGATAACAGCTAAAATTAATAAAACGTCCCAAGAAGTTATCCCAACTGATAGGAAAGTAATGTATCCCTATCCTTTCACAGCGAGGTGTGTAAGTGGGCCTCGCAATATGATATGACAAAGGAAAGAGGAATTCTTAAAGGATTGCATGGATTGTGGATACAATGGTTGGGTTGGGCAAACCACATGGTGCTGGTTACACACAGATTCATTGCGGTCTCTTACAGTTTCCACAATCTCGATCTTTGCACTTTAATAGTTAAGTTTGTAGGAGAATATCTGTGATAAAGGATATAGAGTTTCCACTGAAATCATGGGTCTTCCGCCCTGAGGCCTCATTCTTGCGGGTAAGATACATTCTCTAAATGCAAAGAGATGAACATACAAGTCCTGATTGTGCCTTGTAATGGAATTTAAACATAATTTTTGATTGTAAAGGTTTGTAGGCGTTGCAGGTCATCAGACAACTTACATTATAAGGTCGACCACCAACTGAGACTCAGACAACTAAGATTATCAGATTGTTGCGCTTATAAGATCATCCTTACACTGATTTGATAACTTCCCCAGGCAATTTCCTACCCAAATGCTTTTCAACCCCCTTCCATTTTCATCCAGCATTGTGCTCTACTCCCAGTGAACCAGTGAAAATCCCTTACACTAGGGTGCATAACAATGTGTCAAGTTGGCATTAACACATTGTTGGTTAATCTGAAACATTCAAGACTTATCCTCACGCATAACTAGTTTTCTTATTCATTTTGAAAGTCTGCGTTTATCATCTAGCACTGCGGGTATTTACTTGCGTTTCTCAACTAGTTTTAACTATTTGGTTTGACTATTGCAATGCTGAGGCAAATAGAGCGGTGGTTGTGGCAATTCAAAATATCTTTATATACATATGTGTGAGAATCTCCCACCTAGTTTGCTTCATGTGAATAAAGGAAAAATTCATTTTGAACCGTTTTTAAGATTTCAAATAGTACAAAAGTTATTGTCAGCACAACCTGATTGCATAATAGTCATAAAATAGAAAATTTTGAGGCTTTAGAACACTGTCTAATGGGAAAATTTTTTACATGAATAAAAATCGGCCAAAATTTAACAAATTTACCGATTTCAATAGATAATGTGTGTGCCGAATTTCATCAGACTGTATTTGGGCCAATTTTTAACCGATTTCAAAAAAGGATATCTCAATTAAATCGCAATTTAGGGTATTTTAAAATGATATTAGGCACTTGGATATTTGTAAAAATTACTTAATCCTCGTTTTCTGAAAACAATGTTGATGTGTACATCATAATTTTTTGCGAAAATTGGCCAAAAATTTCGTTCTTGAGATTTTAATGCAGGTTAAAAGACATTATTCTAACTAAAAAACAAACATAACAATTTTGAAATTACTCCAAAAATTGGCAAAATTAGAGGTTTATAAAATTAAGGTTTATTGGAATACAAAAGTTACAGTTTTGCAAGATTTAAAGTTATTGTCAATTTTATAGAATTTTTCAAATAAAACTTTTTTCAATTTATCATGAATGAATGAATCAAACTTTCAGTGATTTAAAATATTTTTACGCGGGTCCCGTATTATTTGCTAATCCTGATTAGGCAAACATTTATGAAATAATCTCTATGTAAGAAGGGATCAATCAAGTTTAAGGCTTAATATATAAACTATTTAAAGAATATTTTATGAAATTCTACAATGCACAAATTGCCATGGTTTAGTTGCATAATTTTAATTGAGGTTAAAGCTTAACTGGTTACCATTTGATTATGTTCCAGGTCAGTGAGTTTTCTGTAGTATATCTTTTTGAAAAATCTGTCAATCTAAACTTGATAGTCCGTAATAAGTAAAGTCTACGTAATGAATTCTAAGTACTTCTGTTTATTGTTCAAATACCTACATAAAGATGAAATGAAATGAACTAGTAAGGACTTTTTGCCAGGATTCTGGAGTAGAGCATAAGTGCCTACGTATGTAGAAAAATTTTCCCACCCTGTCGCCTGTATGAAATTAATTTCATGATCGCAGCAGGGCATGCGTTTTCAGTTGAACGATTATATAAGTTCGATCCTTAAAAGTTAAATTACATTATGGAAGATGCTGGCAAATTAAAACATGCAGAAAGAGCAACCAAGAGAATAAATAACCATCCCCACATTTAAAGAAAGTGAACAACAAGATGCAAAAAATAAAACTGAATTGAATGGATAAATTGTGACAATAAGGGTGTTCAGTATATTTCTTTGTATTTGTTATTTCTTTAGGTAAACTACCGAAACTGAAGGAATGCTCAACATGAAGTGATTTTCCCACTAAAGTCCAGTTCATAGAATTCATATAGATTGACTTTTAAACCCAAGAGAAAAAAAAACTGAATGCAATCATGTGGATAACATTTAAAAGTGAAACTGTAACAATTAAGATTTCAATGATTAGGTAGGGGTAGATTATATAACTCTAAGCTTTTTGTTAACTGCTGACCAGTAAGTCAAATCTGAGGCTATATTTCTCTCCCCATTTTAGCCTCTTGGTATTAGTTAGTACATTTATGCCTTCTTGAATAGACAGAATATGGCCAGACAGAGTTACAAGTGATCGAATTTTTAAGAAAGTAAAACCTATTCGATCTTGTTAAGGATAACAACCCAAGTTCAGTCAATAACTGCAACTGGAACATTTTAAAATTCTCCTTCTGCACGAGGGTGAATTTCAGCCAACTTGAAGTGCTCGATTGCCATTGCAATGCTACTCGTATATACTATATGCATTATTATAAAATATGAGCTCGATATACCGTCTTTCGAATGGCATAAAAACCGCCATCGTCGTTGAACGTCATAAAGCTCACAAACAATGGCATTGCTCTTGAGTACCAGCATCTGAAGAGTTTGAGAACACGGGCTTGAAAAATATTCCAACATACACGTACGTAGCGCCAAGGGCTCGTCCATCGAATACAAAGTTTTAAAATTTGGAAAAATCGTCAATGAAGGGGCCGATGCGAAATCATATATTTCTTTTTAGGGATGATAGACAGAAAATGAGTAGAAATAATTGTGCTGACATGTGGCCCGTTGCCGACAATAAATTGTACCTGAATGAAAGATGAATGACATGAATGGGAGAGCTCGATAAAAACCAAATGTTTTATTATCGTAAACATATGTATGATAATTTTTAATTACGGTTGAATCTTTTCTATTGAACTACAACTAAAAACTGTGAATAGAAGACATAAATCATTTATTAGCACCTCGATGGAAACCAAATTAAATGGTAGGTTGATTGTGACTTAACCATCCAAATATTTCACAAGTCTTCTAGAGTTCTTAGCATATAATCACAGCAAGTTGATTGATTCAGAATGGATGACTCCCCATTATTATTTTAATTGGCTCCTTGTGCTTCTGATTCCGATTTGTAACAGATAATCGGATCAATAGTCTGCGGCATTCATCCACGACGAGGGAATACTTAGGTGTCTGATGAGCTTACCGACGGTTACTTGCTGCAGAGGGCTTACAAAAGGCTTAATACAATTTGGCCAAAAAGTTTACAATGTTAAGTGGGATAAAATAAATACATATACACATTATTGTTAGTGGTCGTAATGAATTGATGTAATGCAAGTGCATCTTTCTGCCTTTTGCAACGCAAATTACCCCTCAGTCTACCAGTTTTTTGTCAGTTGAATTTAAATGAGTTTACATACATTATGCGAAAGTAAAGTGCTCAAGGGAAGAGCTAACAAAATACATATTTGCATACAAAGGTTTTTAAGCAATAAGCAAAAGTTTGAAACCTTCAACTTAATCAGATGTTATAAGAATAAAAGAATATTATTAATTTAAATTTTGTTTAGTTTTCAACATATGTACTTATATAAGACACACATACACACAGACATTATTTGGTTCACAATGTTTTGTTCTATATGAAACTTCAATGCAACCGCAGGGAGGAAGGGCCAAGCATATTTAACAGCATGAAGCTAAGCACTTGAAAACGTATTGCAGGACTCAGGATACTATAACCTCTCCTATATATATGTACACACATATATAAATTTCGAGTCAATGCATTTTTGTGCCTGCAGCAGTTCATTGATTCATCATTTATTGACGGAGAACTAGTTAGCGAAGTAATTTGGCGAACAATTTCATGCAAGGCCATAGAAATTTAGCGCTCGACAAAACTCACCCTTTAGGATTACTTTATAGAAAAAATGGTTTATACACAAATTTCATAATCTAAAGATAAATTAAAGAAACTTTTATATGATAAAAGAAATATGAATATAGCATTATTAATAATTATTATAAGACAGGTTAATAGTATCTTAGCTACCTCATCATTGAATTCCAATAATTGATCGATGGTAACTATTGAAATGGCAATTTGTGGCTACTTGGCCACATATAAATTCTGAGCCCTGGGCCAGTGGAATATCATATAATAATTTTAAGGAAAGGTAGATTAATTGCTTAACTAACTATAGAGACACTTACATCATTTACTTATTCAAAAATAGGCGGTTAATGTGGGATGGCTTTTTTATACCCTTGCAAAAAGGGTATATTAATTTTGGTCAGAAGTGTGCAACGCATAGAACGAAGCATCTCAGACCATATAAAGTATATATATTCTTGATCAGCACGACGAGACGAGTTCAAATAGCCATGTCCGTCCGTCCGTCTGAATCGATGCGAACTCCGCCTAGACCGTTAGAGCTACAGAGCTGAAATTTTGCATTTAGGCTTGTATATACTGCAGGGTTTGTATATCTCAGATTCAGCTGGATCGGACCGCTATATTGTATAGCTCCCATACAAACGTCAAAGTCACGAACAGTGACTTTTCTGAATAACTTCGCTATTGAGCTATCGTCATGAAATTTAATATTGGTGAGTTTATTGCACCTATAAACAACTGTGCCAAATTTGATCAAGATCGGGTGACTATATCATATACCTCCCATAGGAACGATCGGTCGAAAACAGTGACTTTTGTCAATAACTTCGTTACTTTTAATGCGATTGCTTTCAAATTAAACATTTGATAGTTAAATATACCTGGTAATGACTGTGCCGAATTTGGTTAAGATCGGGTAACTATATCATATAGCTCCCATAGAAACGATCGGTGGAAAACAGTGACTTTCATCAAAAAGTTCGTTATATCCTATGCTAAGATTGAAGGCCGTTCTTTCGCAAACTCTAGACTTTTTGGATAAAACGTTTTTACACTTTGATGGCTATGGGTAAGGAAAGAATTCCCAAAACAGTTGCAAGGGTATACAAACTTCGGCGCGATCAAAGTTAGCCCCGGCCCTCTGGTTTTAATTTAAAGTAGTTTTTTTTGAAACAGTTGAAGTTTGTTCTATAATCGAATAGGAAAAATAAAACTTTTATCACTTACAATTAGACCTTTCTGTTCACTCTTATATTCCAACTAAATATGGCAGCTATATGATAGATACAGTCGTTTGATGATTCGCCTGATTGTTGGGTACTTGGAGTTTCTTAGTAAAAACTTTATATACCAAATTTCATCCAAACTACTTTTATCCTTTAATTGCTATGATTTAGCTGTGCCCGCCTTTACATTACTTCGAAACCTTTAAACAAATAAGTTTAGTTATAGGATATGCCCAAGTTTAAGAACCAAATCTAAACTATAAACTTTACGGATCGTCCTGTGCAGACTGTGCACTGCCTGAAGGATTTAATATGCATTAAATTAAATTTGATCGATATTTATTTCATTCTGACTGAACTATCCTTAGCCATGTTTTGTATTTATTATTTTAAAGGTTTTAGTTGATATTGGCAGCTTTGTAAATATATTCAACTATATAGACACATCCACACACACACAGAAACATACACTCAGGTATAGATATGTCTGTGTGTATGTGCTTAATGAGTTTTGTTGTTGTTGTGTCCCTGATGACCATATTTTATACTCATGATTACGTTTCTCTTTTGTACTTGTATGTGTGCCAATGTGTGTATGTGTGTGGGGGCGTTTCTTTGAGGCCAACCAATCAGAGAACACGAACATATGCTATGGTGTTTTCTGCTCCACCCCCCATCAACGCATTAAAGTAACGCCCATTGATTTTTTGGGTTCGGTTCATTTAGTCTGGGCCAGAATCAATATAACTATATATGTGTGTGTGTGGAATCAACAAAGAAATACAAATTTCATGGCGCCCAACATAAAGCTTTTACACATACACACACACACACATACTTTCTAATAATTAAATTGTTGTTGTTAGTTTTTTAGAATTCAAGTTAAAGGCCAATTTACTGGCCAGTTTGTTACCCATGGCAACATAATCCATCCTTCTACTTCACAATGAAATATGTAGTCCAGTCAGTGGCCGATTTAAGTGCTTGTGGTGAATCAAAGTCAAATTGCTACTGTCGAACAGACAGATTCAGAATGAGTTCTATAAAAAAAAACCTCTACTCCAAATGTCTTTTGTTGTAAAGAAAAGATGAAGTAACTTCAGTTAATCGTAGCTTTAAATTATCATGATGAAAGAGATGAATATAATACAGAATGTGCCAATTCAGATCCATTAATTGTATTTTTAGCTTCCAAGTGCTAATTGACCCACACAGCTGTTGGCTTTCATAGCTTTCCATAAAGAATGCATTGATGTTATTTAGAATATATTTAGCAAAATATATAATAAATAAAGCAAATTTTTTAAATTTAATGCTAATAATTTCCATTCAAAGCAATTTAAGTAAAATGAATGCTCAAGTTTTTTACTGTTTCAATTTAGAACTGTGATAAATTATGTGATAAATTATGCTTTAATTCGATTTAAAAATAATTTAATAATATAATTTACTTTGATAAATTATAGCTTTAGTTCGATTTAAAAATAATTTAATTAATTAACTAGAAAGAAGTTTTTGAACGATTCAATTCGTCATGTCAACAAAAAGGTCACTAATCCGCCATGTTGTCATGTTACCTAAACATGTTCCTAACCCGCCATGTTGCTATTGCGTGTTGCTAAAGCCCCCCCAAATGTTCCTCTTATCCTGCTTAAAATATTCATTAAATAATAATTGATATATAACGTTATATCAAGTTCGATGAGTTGATCGATAAGTTGGTTAAAAAAAAAACACTTCAAACACATTAACATACAACTAGTTTTAAATTTTAAAAATCTTAACGAGAAACAAATGACATATGACGATATTCATATAGGAGTGTTTCCTTCTTACATGTTGGCAATAAGAATATCCCCGTCGTATTAATTGGTATAGGGTATAATAATAAGAAACACAAAGATAGGCAGCCCACACTTGAAACAACAAAAGCAAAAGCAAACAAGGGCACAAATGTAGACAGATTCGTCTACGGAACCCTCTGCAGTTATCTTTCCAAGAATCCTTCAGCTTGCCTAGTTTTGTTGAAGTATTAAAATCAGGATACCCTGCAAAAGTACAAATAATAGATTTTGGAAAAAATAGAGCCTAGAGCCTTCTAGTTCGTGAAACGAATTCGTAATATCGACCTCTAGTTGGTAAAAGATTAAAAAGCATATGGAATTCTCATTCCATACCTTCTTGTTTGTTGTTCACGGAAACTTGTGCTCCATAATTTGAAATGGTCTAAAATGATGATGAATTTTTGATCGGACCTTCTCTAAAAATATCATCGCTCTCTGATTGAAGGAAAATACCAAAGGTTCTAGTAGTAGTACTATACGATAATTGCAGAAGTCTCAAATTTTTATACGTTATCCTATTCCAATATTTGATGTGTTATTTTATATGGCATTTGTTGGCAAACCATGCGATTTATTATTATTGATTGTGCAAGGTTTGATTTATGATTGCTTTTAAATAATCTTGGCAAATCTAAATCGATTTACATTTGTATAAACTTTTGTAATAAATTTCTTGAGGTTTTTAGATTTCCCGAAAAAAGTTTTTTTGAAACACACGCGTCTACTATTTCGACACCATTTAAATTTTAAACAAATGACAAACTATTTTTGTATAGTCGAGAGTAAACCATTTTGAACAATCGACCACAGATAAAAAATCTACCTACTTTAGGGCTGTTAGCGCGTTCCTTATCGACACGACCATCAACCGTCCATCCCATCCCTTGGAGTTTGTAAATCAGAACGGGATGAATGATGCGCCCAATTTTACGGGCAACACATATTTAATTCGAATTCGATACTATCTTAAGATCCGCTACAATTGACAACTTATTTAGTTAGTGTCACGTTTTTGGCTGACTAATGTGTTTTGTTGCGGCTCAATTGTGTGTATCCAAACGGCGGCTACGAGAGACTGCGATATTTGGAAGTTCCAGATTCTTAGCTTTAGCGATTACTAGATACAATCATCGAGTTGTGGGTACGACAAATTTAATGTCATTCCCCCAGTGACACAAGTTAAACAAATTTAAACAAACCCATCGCATTTTGTGGATACTAAACTGACAGTTTTAAGAAGAGCGGATCCAGGAAAATGACAAATTTAATTCATCAAGCATATAATTTACTGCATATATATCTAAATACAAATGTGTATGTACTACAAAACGTCGTGGTTAACTACAATAAATTAACGTCGTACAGTATTTAGAGTACATCAGAACATGTCAAACACAAAAAAAGAAGGAAAAAGCGTATAGAAAAAGAGAGGGAAAATCAAAGCCTGGTATTTGGAGTTAGTACTTGAAAGAGTACGGGTATGCATTGTTTGGTTGTGTGAAAATACAAGCTTAGAAATCATTTTTATTGTACCGAGAGAAAGAGCGTGAGAGGGCAAGGGAGATGGAGAAGCCACACAATAAAAGAAAATTCAACAATTTAAGAATTCCTGCAGCGTTTTTCTGAACCTAATTTCGAAAAAATTGTGAAACTTGGAGTAGCAACCGGCAGCCGAGACCGAGGGTTGAAACAACCATCAGCTGCCATTGGTGGAATTCCCTTTGTCAGGCTTGACAATTTAAATGTGCTGGGCGCAAGACTTAGTCATCTCTTTCCAACGTGCATGCGACGGATTGTGGTTGGGCCAGAGCGAGTGAAACAAATGCTGTGATAAGAGGGCCGGGAGTTATTATAACAGGCTACAGCCTGAAATGTACTCTTGGCTGTTATTGGCCCAGCTATGGCAAATGAATAAGCAATATTTTATGTTTGTTTTGTTCAACGAAGTGTGTAGCCAGTACGAAACACAGTACAAAGTCATCGTTAATAGGAAAAACTTATTCGAGGGCTATCCAGAAGCCATCTGAGGAGTACTCGTCAGTACTGTTCAGACCTCTTATTTCATTTGACGGAATCGTGTCGAGTGGATATTCATAATAAATTCACTGACGTGGGCTTATATGTGTTTAAATTTACATACATACTTATATTGTGCTGAAGAAACAAAAATCAGGTGTTACATACACTCACTGAGTGGTTTGTCAATATACATTTTTAGCTTCAATTCTAAACTTTAAATCCATCAATTTGTATCGGTGCTAAAAATAAATTTCAAATAAAAAACCGTTTTAAATTAGTGAAATGCTCATGCAATTAAACAACAAACAAATAACCAAGCGACAACAACAACACAAACCCAGTGAAATGTTCTAATCAACTCTATATTGGATGGATTATAACTGATGATTTTGATTATGAATCAAGTGTTTTACATCATAACGGAGAACACTTTCCAGTGTGCACAATAAGAATATACATAATTAAACTCAGACTCGAATTGGAAGGATTCGCATCGATTTCCCCCAATTAAACCACAAGGTGATATTACTCGTGATCTGTGAAATATGTTATAAATAAATAAAATATATTAACTACTCAAGTGCTTAAACTGTTTCTCTCTTTGTGTGAATTTGTGATAGAGAGATAGTGACAGGCTAAATAGTTAATAATGTGTTAATCTTTGGTGAATATTTTCGAAATGGGGAGACCAGTAAAACTGTTTTGTTACTTGACTTTTGTAATAAAAGTTACAATACTAAAGAATCTCAGTAAAAGCCATTTATAAAGAATTTAAGAACTATCCCATTTCGAAAGTTTTAAAAATGCTTTAGAGGGGAAGAGAAATCCTTATTTCAAGCAAACTTCAGTGTTAACTCTCAGTTCATAGTGAATAATAAGGACATGGGTGAGATAATTGTGATTCAAAATGTTCAAGTGTATACAAAATTATTTCTACTTTTCCTTAATCGGAATACATGCTTCGCTTTAATATTACTGATATTAAATGCCGCGGGGAAAGAGCCATAGGAAACGGAAAACATTGTAAAAAGTCCATGGCTTAGTTGTGCATGGAATACATTGCGCTTCTTCCAACCGCTGATTTTCCTATTAGTATTTGGATGTATAGTGTATAAAGTCCAGTCATAATGTTTCTACCAACCACCTCAAATTCTTAAAATCGTTGTTTAAATAAGAGTTTTGGTAAAAAATTCACAGTAAAATTGTTATTTAACGATCGATAAGTTTCATAAAACATAATTATAGATAAATCAGACATATTTCAGAGACAGAGTGTTTGTTTGTAAAAGACAGAGGCTGTGGAGTCACAGTTTTGGTACAGTTTCTTTTGTTAGTGATTGAAAGCGTTAATGCAAATCAAAAATGTGCCAAATTTTAATGTAGAAAAAAGTAAAGTTTAAGAATAAGTGATAAAAATTATCTCTTGGAATAACATTCCGCTGATTTTGTTCTCCGCAGATAAAACAAAAGCAAGAAAATATTACATAGTTATATCTCGTAATAACGACCGGCCGACTTTGAGCTTTTTGTGTGTAATTAAAAAAGTGGATTGATTTATAAACGATAAGCGTATAATTTGGTATACAATGTCTGACTGTACCAAGTTACATCACTTAAACACTTGAGAAAAACAATCAGTCGTCTAAAAACTTTAACTTATACAGTTTCTTAGTGATTGGATGATTTTGGAAAGTAAACTGACCCTGATATTAAAACGCAAATAACTAATTTTAAAAACATTTTCAAAAGATAAGCGTTGTTTTGTTCTTTTCGGTACCAAGTCAAAATATTTAAATTAGCCATAATAAACATTACTCTGTTAGCTTGGGGAAAAGATAAGCATTATAATTTAAAATAAACAAGAAAATAAGTTTCTTTAGCACGGCCAATTTTAGTTTTGTCTTCCTGCGTTTGTTTTGCTAATTTTGGCTATTATTTAATTTTAGAATTTGCTACATTTTGCGTGGACATTTGATTTCATGATCAATTACTTCGTATGTCAGCCCAAGGAATTTTATATCCATCGGCAAATGAGAAAAGGTGTTTTACCGATTTAGCTGCGGAGGCAGGCGAAAATTTGTTAACTAACCTAAATGAGGCGGATTTGGTTATGAGTTTATCTCCAAAAGACATACTTATACCTCCAGCCGCTTCCCAACATCATCAACCAGAACCACTCACCAAATTAACCGAGCACGAACCATTGACACAGGACACGGTTTCAACAGCAGCCGCCGCAGCGGTTGCTCATCACCATCATAATCTATCGAGTATCCATCATCTACAAAATCTGCATAGTCAGCATCAGAATACGTTATTCAATACAAATCATACAACACCGTTTAGTGTCACCGATATATTGAGTCCAATCGAGGAGTCATATCGTAAACTGGAATTAAACGGAAACCCACCATCGCCTTTTCGGTAAGTCTTCCACGAATAACCGCAACAAAAATGCTTACTAGTAGAAAAAGTAAAAGTAAACCCATTTGGGGTAGCCTAAGTCCCAATATAAATATACACAACAAAAACAAATGTCATCGAATTTTCATTTAAAGACGAGAAAACGAGTCACGTTTTCTTGCATATTTGTGGAAAATTTCTAATCTGCTCTGGTTATTCAAACTGTTTGTTTTCATTTTATTGTTTCATTTAGTTTTGTGCTTTATCGAATATGAATAAATGGGGCATGGGCTTTAATAATGCTTCCACGGGGTTCGTCCCTCCTTTTCCACAAATTTCAACCTTCAAGGCATGTGTCTTCTTCAGAAAGAAACATCTCCATGAAACGGCTGTCTTCTTCAACCAGATTGTGTCGTAATCGCTCAGAGACAGCACTTGATTAACTGGCATCTTAAATTGGTTTCCTTGGAGCATCCCGGCTGCGCACTTCCGTCAGAAACATTACAGATATGTCCGGTGATCCGAAAAACAAGACCCGTCGCTAGGTTGAGGCATTGGCTATGTACGCCAAAACTGATGGAGTTTAACTTTGTAGCTAGATTACTAAATACATATTTCTTATGTAATATCCATTTTAGTAACGAAGTGTTTATTGTTGTCCGTCGATTTCGATTTCATATTTTGTTATATTTTGCTATCAGTAATACTATTTTGAGATCCGTCGGGAATTCACTATTATATCTGTTACACAAAATTAAAAATAGTGACCAGCAGAGCAAATATTATTTAACAAGTCGAAGCGAAAAGGAAATTGCAATTATTTTGATATACTTGTATCTTTAAGGGTCATATGAAATGTTTTCAACTTTTCAACCGAGCATTTGTAGTTGACTTGAACAATTAAAGCTTGTTAGGTCTAGAGTAAAAGCGTGCAACTCGATTCAACTTTGTGCACATTTATACAGAGCAAGTTGAAATTCATTATGTTAACTTTTCCCTTTTTTTTTCTTGCTTAGATACCCCCATTTGCCACTGACCTAGCAGTCCATGTTTCATTCAAACAAACTTTTTGCTTATGCATTCTTTACATATACAGACATATGTATGTACACATCTCCGCCATTTTGTATCCGATGATATTTTTCTCTTGAAACATGTGTGTGCACACCAGGGGCGCATCTAGACGGAGATTTGGGGCGTCATTTTGTGATTAGTACTGGAAGAATTTGAAAATACTATGGGATGAGAAATGTTTAAAAAAGTATAGCATACTGTTTGGGGCAGGTGGGTTTTTGGGGGTCGAACTTTCCTCCAGTTCCGCCACCCCGAATCCGCCGATGATGCACACACATATGAACTCTGAAAAGTGTGTGCGTGTGTTTGTTTGTGTTAGTATAAATACTGCATTTATTATGCAATTTGATTAATTACAGTGTCGAGGTCGTAACGGCAAACAACTTGAAATTCAAGTTCGAAGATGTATCAATCCGGTAGATGCTGATCGCCGAATATACGTCAGATCGCATATGCTTGATAGACTCCTTTAATTCAGGTCATTGGTATATAATATTTGTGATGAAATAGGCTTTGAACGAATATTAGTTATAAACAGCGTACTAAGTTTAATAATGCTTATATTATCTACATACATGGCGTATGAGTAACGACTTTATTCAAATTTTATGTCATCATTATAGCTTTAAGTTTGGGATCAGAAGAGAACATAAGTTATGCGCTCATCAAAGAGTAATTAGTGTTATGACAGATAAGTTCACATATTTAAATTAAACTCTAAGGCAGCTAACTCATTAAAAAGAAATTAACAATGTTAGTCAAACGTAAATTTGTGAATTATAAATTACCGTCGACTTGTTTGGCAAACACACTAACCGCTAAACCGGTTTAAAATCTTAATCTGATGTTAATATTCTGATCGGAATTCGGAAAATAAATTGTTCATCAATAGATCTTCGAATACCCTTTCAATTATTGCATTATTTTGATAACTTTTATCAAATTATATCTTCAAATATTTTAAAGCCCACTTTTAAATAAGTTTTCAAGTTTTTCACATTCATTATTTATAGACTGGGGTTCCGTTTACTGTTTCCATAGTTGCTTCAACTTGACTTTTACTAATAATTACTACATTAATTTAATAATAAATATTTATTTTGCAGATCCAATTCAAGTGGTAGTAGTATTAATTCACCAGGAACACTCAGTACTTCAACCATGGCTAATCCATACGCAATGGGTTCATTGTACCACAGTCCCGGAGTGCAAAGCTATTGCGGACCCACAGATAACTTATCATTGGCTGGCCACTACACGGATATGCGAAGCTCTGCCTCGTGGTATGGATCCACAGCCAATGATCCTAGATTTGCAAGTAAGTTTAAATCAGAAATCAATCATTTTGACTTTATTTTCATTGTGTGAATCCCTAGTATGGTACCGCAAAAAGGTTTTGAAGGTATTAACCAATGGAAGTTAGATCAATAAAATAATTACTTATCTACGAGTACCCAATTCAAACCTTATTTATGAATCTTTGATCCAAACTGACTATATGTAGAGATTAGTGGTTAGATTTAGTGGTTAATAGGGAATAGGAGCCAGATTATCAAGTCCCAAGCTCTGAATGGATTGATTAAGAGAAAATATTTGTTAAGAAAAATATAGATAGCAAAACGAATTACGTATTATTGGTAAATCTGCAAATTATTCGAGAATATTAAAGCATTCATCCACATCATTTACAGTATCAGATCAATTTAAAGCAATTTATATTGAAAAACACGTTTTATTTGTTTAAAATTATATATCCTTACACATTCGTTTGTTGTATAAATCAGTTGACTAAATTTCTGAGGAAATTTCAAAGTGTTTTTTTAATGAACTCAAAGAAATGTTTGCTTTCTCCGTGGGGAAATGTACCTACGGAACGCATTTTCACCTAAAGATTGTAAAAATCGCATAATTTAAATCTTTGCTTTT
Source organism: Drosophila paulistorum (assembly GCA_018152135.1). Lineage (NCBI taxonomy): Eukaryota > Metazoa > Arthropoda > Insecta > Diptera > Drosophilidae > Drosophila > Drosophila paulistorum. Next base: position 2,873,434 of record JAECXG010000690.1, read on the forward strand.
AATTTCTCATGTTCACTATATACATTTCGAATGCTCTAATTTAGCACATGCAGTGGAAAAAGTATTTCGATACACTAGAATATTGCCAAACCTAGCAAAGAACTTGGTAAAGACCAATTCACTTTCTACTTCCCTCTCTCTATTGAAAAACGCCAAAAAAAATCTATTAAAGACCTCTTCCCTTGTGCAAAGGGTCTAGTATAATATTATTTGTTAAATGAAATATTCGATGTAAGTATGTATTTCCGGCGATACATTCTTTGCGCAATGATTTTTCAAGCGACGCCTTGCCTTGGGGGTGACGGGCGCAACGCCTTCCTGCTTCCGATGGTCTACTGAATAGCTTTATTTGGATTCGAATTGGCATGAAACGCTTGTCAGTGGCAGACCACACACACACACACACGCAAACAACCAGAGATAATGGTGGCAGATGCACATAAATAAAAGTCTGGTCAGTTCCTCGACCAGTGACTTGGGCGTTTGCCGCTCGAATTTAAATGGGGATTATTTGCAACCTGGTAGCAGTTAAATGATAAACTCTCAGACAATAAAGGTGAAACTTTAGTGTCTTAAAAAAAATGTTGGTGTGGCTATACATATTTATGTATATGGAAATTTATAAAAGGAAAAAAAAAGCAGAGAAAAAGAGAAAAAACTGGTACTCGAAACGTCATTTCACCGATGCAAACTAAAACAACAATTCACACAAAGCACTTGAAATTTTGAGATTTATTTTCATGATAATCATAAATGCTGCGTCATGCAATCAATGTAGATTCTTATTAATTCTATGTTTATTTAAAAAAAGAATGAAGTAAGAAAATGTTCAACAAAAACGAACTCGACTACAGAATACTGATGACATACTGCTAGGGTATTGAAATGATTATAAAATGCTTGATTTTATCCAGTATCAAATATTTGTATAGACAGATATAATTTCATCAAATTATTGTAAAGTTCATAAAGTATCCCATGTATTACTAGCTCAAATATTAGGTATAGTTATTTTCAAAACCCTTTTAATATCTTTAAATTGTTTTAAAAATGGCTCAACATATACATGCATATCTACATATCTATATGAGTATATGCAAATATATGCATAAATTTATGTAAATGGCATGAAACGAAGATGCCTCTCGTTCTGTCAGTTACATTTGCATTTCGTCTTTGGCCCAATAGGTAGGGTACCTGGTGTAACAAGAAATGTGGGAAAATAATTGATTTTGAATTATTTTGTTGTCATTGTTTATTTAAGAAATTGAAAGATCATTAAGAGGTTTTTACACACATAAAAGACCTTTCCATTTTTGGTACCAGTTCGTGTTGAATAAAATTATATATCATATGTGTTGAAAAACATTCATATGTATACATATATATGTATGTATGTATGTATAGGTGCATATGTACCTATGTATGTGCATATATTAAAAAAATTTCAATATGCTTTGAGCCAAGGTGTTATGAAAATATTTAATCTAGCCAAGCCTTAAAATAATTAAGCAATCAACAATTATTATTAAATAATATTATTGATTATAATCAACAAAAGATCTAGTCGAAATTTCCCTTCGGAACCAGAAATAAACTGTATTATAGTAAGTACAAACTATATGCGAGTGTTTTTAACCTTGGCTATAAACAATTCATTAACTCTTTGTCTTCAGAAAGATATAACGTTCACACTCCAAATGAAATGCAATGAAAAATATTTCCCAATTTCCATTATTTGTATGCTATTTATACCCTTGCAAAAAGGGTATATTAATTTTGGTCAGAAGTGTGCAACAAACGGTGATGCATAGAACGAAGCATCTCAGACCAAAGTATATATATTCTTGATCAGCACGACGAGACGAGTTCAAGTAGCCATGTCCGTCCGTCCGTCTGGATCAACGCAAACTCCTCCGAGACCCTAAGAGCTACAGAGCTTGCACGTAGGCTTGTACATACTGCAGGCGTTGTATATCTCGGATTCAGCCGGATCGGACCGCTATATCATATAGCTCCCATACAAACGTCAAAGTCACGAACAGTGACTTTCTCAATAACTTCATTAATTTTATAGCTATTGTCATAAAAGTTGGTATTTGTCAGTTTTGTGTTCTTATTAATGATTGTGCCAAATATGATCAAGATCGGGTGACTATATCATACAGCTCCCATAGAAACGATCAGTGGAAAACAGTGACTTTCATCAAAAAGTTCGTTATATCCTATGCTAAGATTGAAGGCCGTTCTTTCGCAAACACTAGACTTTTTGAATAAAATGTTTTTACACTTTGATGGCTATGGGTAAGGAAAGAATTACCAAAACAGTTGCAAGGGTATTCAAACTTCGACGTGGTCGAAGTTAACCCCGGCCCTCTGGTTTTGCATTCTGGAGGTTTCCCCACCAGTATCTAGTTTCGTTTTCTTCTATTTCTGTTCTGTCTTACCGCATAAGTAGTCATCGGTGACTGAAAATAGTTTTCTTGACTGAGAAGTGAAAATCTAAAAGCTCTAATAATTTTGGTCCCAAGAGAAAGTTCTTCCGTAAATATATATTAACAAATTTGATTTATAATTTACAGGTTACCTATTAAAATGACTTTAAAATCTTTCTATGATCGAAAGAAATATTAGGCCACACAAATTTGTGGATTAGATTATTTATACCCCATTAAAACATTCGTCCTACCATTTGCGCCGTAACTTGTCAATATTCACTCAGACATCGATCCAATTAATATCAGAAAAGATGGCCAAACATTTTATGCTCTCTCTGAAATGAAAATGTTGAAGGAGGCATCAAAAAATGTTTTTGCAAACTAAATATTTGTATTATTTCAAAACAATCCTCATCGTTTAATCTATGACCATGAGATCAGTAAAAATGCGTAAAATAAAATTAAATCGAACCTTAATCTCCCCTAACTGAAATATGAAACCAAGTCAACCTAATTTAAAACGCCAATATTAAACGCAGTTAAGCAAGCATTTCTATCTAGGTATTTGGTATTTTTGATCCGCTATTCTTAGCCATGTTGCTAGCCAGCCATGTTGCTTCAAATTGTGTTGCTAGGCAACCATGTTGCAAAGGTGCTTCACGTAAAATAAATAGTATCGATCCGCGCGATGAGCAGAGTTTTTCTTTTTTTTTGCAATTAAGTCTTTGTCTCACTCCCTCCCATTGCGACTCCTCTGTATCGTATACAATATGTACCTATGTAATTGCATCCCTCCATCCCTTACGACCATCAATAAAAGTAACAGTTCAACGCCAGCAATGTCACACTCTATGTATCTCTTCCTCTCGCTCTCTAATTTCATCGCTTTGTTAGACATGCTGCTGCTGCCAACAGCAGCAACTGAGCGCAAACTCACCCCATCCCTTGTCACTTGCCACTTGGCCTATGTTGCTTGGGCATTAATCGTTTATGCATATTATCCGACTATATAGAAGTCTCCGTTCTGTATCATGAATGGCTTTTATGGTCTCCATATGACCAAGACTGGCGAACGACTGGTCTCTGTGTGCGTGCTAATTAAGAATAATATATACATATTTTGCATGGTCGGATATCCTTACTTCTAACGGTTACATGCACTTTGGCATAATGCTACAATGAGGATTAACTTTTGCTAAACATTACTTTAAGGGATACACTTTCAATTTCAACTTTACAATGCCCTAATGATCACTGGCGAATAGTTCAGTCAGTTAAGTTATTCAGGGAATATTTCAAAGACTTTTAATTGCCACAAAGGCAATTCCAAGTCATCGGCTGTTGGGTTATCTAGCAACTAAACTGCACCAACATATTTAAAATCATAGCCTACCTGTTAACTGAAATATATCGAAGACCCCTTATACTCTATACTTCTTGTGCTTTTCGTCAAAGTGCACAGGGAAAAAGGAAACTCAGCTCAAAATGCTTTTCTTTACTTCTTTTTATTTTCACTTCCATCCATACACCTTTTCTAAAGGCAATGTAATTAGATGCATATTGCGCTTTTCATCCTGTGTGTGTGTGTATCAGTATGTGTGTGACTAAGTGTGTGTGCATGGACAAGGATAAGCACTCGCATAGTACAATTGCAATGAAAGTATGAATGCAGAAGAAGGAGTGTTTTAACAGTCGAGGAATTGCTAGAGTTGATAAACTTCGACCCACTGAAATTAGGCCTGTTTTGCCTGTTTCAAATAAATAACGTCATGAATAAATCTATTTTGCAGTATCACGTCTTATGGGAACATCTTCATCTTCAATGGGACACATGGGAAACATGAGTGGGCTAGCCGCATGCAGTGTGAGTGATACCAAACCTCTGCAATTTCCATTGGCACAAAGGAGAAAGCGCAGAGTCTTATTTACACAAGCTCAGGTTAGTACAACCAGTTGGTAAATCTTTGAATTTTTTATTAAATTTAATTATGTTTTGGAGAATTATTTGCTATATTTATACTAATTTTGTAGATTCAAACCCTTTTTCCCCTTTGGAAACGCATATTTGTTGTTGCGTCTCAATAGTGACACAATTATACCTCATTAAATATTTAATCAATCTTAAAAAGTTTTCGTTAGAAATATAATACATTTTTCAGTAACAAGTAATATATTGATTTTGTTGGTTTAACAAGTCCGTTTTAGCGGTTTTAGATACCAAGATCTAGATATTTATATTGAGAATAAACAATGTAAAATATTTAATAAGAGTCATCACGAGGGTGACAGGATATCATTTTTGATTAGTTTCAATTTGTAGTAAGGAACCGCAAATTATAATATTTTATTCATATTCCCCCAAAATTTCCCATAAGAGTTTTATTTGTCTCAGCCGCCTAAAAAACTTGCGACGGCTCTGCCTTCACATGGAATACACTTTCAAAATTACCCACTAATAATTTTATCTTCATACAAATAAAGAAAGCGATAGAATAAAAAATAATATAAATCAATAATTTTTACAATATACAGAATGCTTATATATACCATACTTTCTGAATATATAGAAACGTAATATACAAGGTGGACCAAGAGAAATCATCCGGGACAAAAGAAATCATCCGATGTTGTTTGGCTCTCAATATTTTTCTAAATAAAAACTTTGATTCTGTGTTTGAATTATGTTTATTTAAACTTTGAGAACTTTATTGGTCAAATAAACATAATTTGAAAACAGAATCAAAGTTTTTTATGTAAAAAAAAAAAATGAGAGCCAAACAACATCGGATGACTTCTTTTGGGCCGGATGACTTCGTTTCGCCCGGATGACTTCTTTTGGGCCACCTTGTATAAACGCTTCGTTCCATTTTAAAAATTATTTCGAAATTTGTATAGCCTTTTAAATTTTCGCGCCTTTATAAGTTGTATATATCCACAATATTGTACATTAACTCCAAAAATCGATTGCTCTTCATGTATTCGGTTAATACATATATTGGCAAGAATTGACAAAAACCAAAATTTGTTTATATTTTTAAACATAATTAAAAATATCAAACTTACATAGAGACAAGAACTGTGAAAGTTGGCAAAAAATTAACAAAGTTATAGAATGGTAAAGTTAAGCCAATGTGCTGAGATTTTTAGGGCAATTTCTAATCGATTTGGAAAAGTTTTGAACAAATATTATGCCAATCAGCAATATTCTAAAATTATCTATTACATTTGTAAAGTTAAAGAGGTAAATTTCGTCGTAATTTTGATATGTCTTGGGGTTTAGGTAAATTCTTTCTTTTAAAGTGTAACGCAAAATGCAATTTCCTGTTCTCTTTTCGGAACTATTATTAAGATCAAATTAAGAAATTTTCTTTTAAAAAACAACTAGGGCAGATAATAATTTCAAATGAATGCTAAGAACTATTTTCCATGCCATTTTATTGTGTAGGTTTTCCTTCTTTACGTTGCTTAAAAAATAAAGTTCAACTTACTTGAGAAGTATCTATAAGTCTGATTTCTACAGTATGACAACTAAATTGCAATCAAAGCAAATATGTATTCAGATATGTACATTATTCGCACCTTTACCTACTTCATATTGTCGCAAAATCAAGAAAAGAGTACATTTTCATATATTTATGTATGTATCTTTGCCATTACCCAATCAGTTAAGCTATTATGTTTGAGCATTTTTCTCCTAAAAGCCTGCTGCTATATATTAAACAAAACCCGCTTAGCCATGGGTATCAATATAATTCTTACCTGGTCATATCTTCAATCGGTGTGCTGTGGCACGTTAACGCTAACTTAAGGCCACTTGGCGAATATTTTTGTTATGCCGTCGCACAACCGTTAACCAGCATGTTGGCTGAAAAAAAGGGCCCGTTGGTAAATAATGGTCGTATACGCACATCTTTGTACATTCTCCACATATATATTTATATATATATACACACACATACACACACATTCAACGGTAGTAACCAACAAACGGCATGTATGTATGCAAACATGCATTTGCACAATGTAAACATAAACTCATAAAGATATTTGTATTTATTCAAGACTTGAGTCTTCAAGTGTATAGTAAATATAAAATTCGTTTTTCATTATACCATTCTAAATATTCGAAATGGATTTTATTTGAGAGCAGTGCCAAAATAAAGAGAGAGAAAATATAAAAAAGAATAAGGCAAAACTACATTGAGCTTTATGCGCCAATTTTACATCCCCCATGGGATAAACCCATATATAGGTAAAAATTGTGACAATTTTTTAATGGAATTAATACAAAGATATATTTTATTGAGTTTTGTCTAATATAGTTTTTTAAGAACAATTTTTAAAAGGTTCTTCGAATCTGTCTTAACCCTCTTAATCGTAATACAGACTGAAGGTCCAACTATATAAATTTTTAATGTTATAAACTTCAAATTTTAATCAAAACACATAATTCAATACTTCAATTATTTTATATTTTCTAAAAGATAAAAAATATTTCACTCGAAAATATTTATATTCTCAGTTCTGAAACTAAACTATATTACAAACTTTTGATCAAGAATTTGTTTATATAATTTCTTTTGACTAACTTAACACGCCAGAAACTTTTCGTACGGTGGGTCATTTTTCGTAAATCCAGTCGTCCATTTAATGATTTCTATAGATAAAAATAATTTAAGGATATGATTCTATCTTTACGGCTACTCGGTATTACATATCCTACATTGTTTTCCTTTTGATCCACCACTTATCTTCAATTGTTACTAAGTAAATAAACAAAGTAAAAAAAGGTCCATCACGTTGACAAAAGAAAAACTACATAGTAATATTTACTAAAGTTTTCTTTTCTCAATGCCCCTTTTGTTGTATCGATTTGTCCTTTGCAGGACGAAGGCTTTTAATGTGAACATCTTGTTTTCATTCATGCCAGTTGCTTTATGCTATGTCAACATCTACGGACGCATTGGTTTAGGGGAGGCAGTTATCAAAAATTAATTAAAAGTGAACAGTAATGGACCCACTCCAGGGAGTGAGGCAGAGAGGAGGAGAAACAGGAGTTTGCCTAGTTCAAATATGTTTTTGTTATAGTTAGATAAAATCACCTTAGCTTCGGCAAACATTAATTTACATCATCAACATTTGTGCGCCTGACCTCAAGATCAACAAATTTATTTGACAATTTATTTAAGTTAAGTAGAGTCTCCGCAAATTGGTCTTAAATTAAACATTCTGATCGGGAAATTCTGAATAAATGCGTGTACACTGTACATATATATTAAAACGGGTAGTTTTACTTACACTTCATTTATCCGTACACACCCTTAAATAGCAATTGCCCTGGCAAAAGCTGGTCAAAATTTGTGAAAAGTAAGGAGCTACTTGGAATAGAAATTCGTGCATTACTTTTCCTTGGGACGAGCTGCTCACTCATTGGCGCTCTTATCCATATGGGAGGAAACCCAAGTGACAAGTGTAAAGCAATTGAAGAATGTCGTAGATTTCATTAAAATTAGAAGAAATAAATAAGTCTTCTTAGTCTTTGTTATCCTTTCCAAGGATCACATGAAGCTACACAACTTATGATAATCGTTTACTGCACAACCTTTATTTGTTGTTGTTATACGAATTTGAGGTCGTTCATTCTGAAAATGCCCTCTTTTGTTTGCAATTAATACTTTCATTTTAAATTAGCCATTTTGTATTATTCATTTCTGTTTTTTTCAAGTTTTCTTAAATGGTATTGAGATACGAGAACCTTTTCTTACTTAAGATATAAAAAACACCTGAAAAACTTCAAAAAGCTTTATTTCTAATATTATATTTGTATTAAAACCACTCAACAGTTCTGTGCAGTGTTATCTGCATCTAAAAGTTTTGGCACTTATGATATTGTTAACCGAAAACTGTTTAAATTTTAGTAAAATTAGTATAAACTATTTCTACACATAAAATACTTGTCAAAATGAAAACGTTCCCATGTAATCCACATCGATTTATTCTATTATTATGTTATAGGTTTATGAGCTCGAGAGGAGATTTAAACAACAGAGGTATCTATCCGCCCCTGAACGAGAACACTTGGCCAGTCTTATACACTTGACACCGACACAGGTAAGAATCCATTTCATAACAATATACTTAGAACAATTCAATAGAACAGCTGGTGGTTGCTATTAGTGACCGAACAGACCACTGGTTGAAATATTTCGCCCCCGAAATGATTATGTAATGACTTAGCGTATTGTGTGATTCGTGGTAACAAAAATCATAAACATTGAAACAAGAGAATATCAGAATAATCAGTAGATGTATTTCTTTTAGTCATTTATAGAGAACCACAATCGAATATAACTAGTCGTTTGGTGTTTGAGTTTAGGTGTTAGTTTTCTTTACATTTGATTACTTTTTATGCGATTGAATGTAAATACTGTGAAATCACTGTAAAATTCAACGAAATGGAGGGTGAAATTTGCGTTTTGACCCAAATTTTTCACCCTTCGAGACATGTGAGGGTTGTTTTCTTTAAACTATGTTCATTGCAGTGTGACAGAGAATCAGAGTTAAATTTTTGTAGTAGCAATGTAAGCAAACTTTTACTATGTCTTCTACTTGAAGACATGATTTGAATTAAGACTCTTGGATTTCATGTGGAGACATCTAAGCGTAAGACGGCACCCAATTCTTCTCCAGCTATGCGACCAATTAAGTGTCGCCGATTTCATGGGGTAACTGAATCTGAATGGGGGCTATTCTTATTGGCCAGACATGCTCGATAAATGAACTTCCCTTTTGCTTTTGGTTGAATACAAAACCACAATTCACTGGCTTCATACAATTGTTGTTATTTCTTGATTAGTTTTAATAGGAAGAGCGATTTGGAACCCATGGCTAATGAAATGTATGCCTTTAGGGCCTTTGTAATATGGCCAAAATATGAATGAATAAAACAGCTCAACCACAATAAAGACTATATAGAGCTAGGTACAATGTATGTATATAAAAAATAGATATACCTACACACACACACACACAAAACACACATACTTAGTTGTCTGTTCTTGTCTGGATAGTTTTTTAATTTAGATGGTTTGTTACCTTTATATTAAACACAATGGACCATGCCCTCAAATAGCAAAGAACATGATCAAACAATGACCACATTTCAATACAATTTAGGGGTGAGTTTAAAATGTATTATTTTTCTTATTGTTCGAAAATGCATTTTTATCTTTCAAAAACAGCCACTGTTCTGAACAAACACACACAGATAGAGACACACACACACACACTCAAACTCACACTCACACTAACACACACACACGTTGTTCATGGTTGGGATCTGTTTTATTTAAAGGTAATCACCACTGCTGTTTATGTGGGTAGAGACTATTGTATTGAAAATTTCCACAAAATAAAACTGAAGGGTGACAATACACAATTCGAGTGTTTTTATTGTTATAACACGTCGCATCCTAAAAACCTATTGTGAGTACCGCAGAAGTAATTGCTTAACCTAATGACAATTATGTGTTAAGTGGTGGGCATTGTTATCATCACGCCCTTATATTTGTTCACTGATGTAAATATTAGTTGGTCCTCCAAGGACCATCGTCTACTAATATATTCTATGATGCAAGCCAGAAAGATCCTTTACAAATAATTTATTGGTGTGTTCTTATGGGCGTTACATCTTTATTTTATCCTCATATCCATCCAAAAGTGCGTCTCTTCGTGTGGTCCATATTACATAAAGTATACAATCTTTTCTTTAAGTCTTAATCAAGGGATTTTGCATTCTATATTTATAAATATAGGATCTATCGTGTTAGATCCGTACATCACAAACAATCCTCACATAACCGAAACTACAATTGCAAACCTCTTTTGGAATCAATTAGATTTATTGGATATTGAAAACTTCTTTTAGGCAGTTATACAAAACAATTTATTATTTTTCCTAAAGTTGCAAAGTTGCCTTTAATCATTGCAACTAAAATATTTTTCTAAAGCTTCAAACTGAGAAGAATGTGAAGAAATATAGTTTTGTCAATATTATTATTTAGCCTCTGAACAAGAGATTTTTGGGTTTCAAGTAATTCTTAATTAGCTTTCAGGCTTTAAATATTATGAAGAAGCACCAATTAATTTATAACTAGAGGATGTTCGCTTTTTGTCATGATTTTTTTTAGCAATTACCGTAATTGAATTTAAACTCAGTTTCAGCCAAATCACCTTTTGATGTAATCATAAAATGAAATTTGATTGGCATAATAATATCCCAGTTAGTCTAGAATTAGAATTTCTTCTTTAAAAGTAATAGTCAATTTAGAATCTTAAAAAAAAGCATTACATTTCGTCCGCGGCGAAAAAAAAAGTACCAAAATGATGCTTATAATAATTATCATTATATTTTCTTTCAGGTTAAAATATGGTTTCAAAATCATAGATATAAATGCAAGCGACAAGCGAAAGAAAAGGCAATGGCCGAACAAAATCAACACAATCAGGTAAACAGAGTCTATTTTTATATAAAAGTCTGTATAAATAAGCTAGTCTCAATCTCAATAAGCAGTTTTTTACTATTTCTACTATTTTGAAATAGTAAACTCTTGTTTACTGAAAAAAACACACACACTTTCCTTTCGGGAATGGGAATTTAGATGTAATATCGTCCCCTACCAACCTGGCTGATCTCCCTATGAGATAAGAGCAATCTATTGTTATTTTCGTATAGAGATTTGTTCAGATATGCGCAAGCATTCTATACCTACAATTATTTCTAAGCCAAAAGCAAGCCTAGACATGTAGGTCGCACTATTTAGGTATAAAAACCTTTGTTTTGCCCATTCATGATTTGCGGCACGATGAATGAATGAGTGTTTGTGTCTAAATTTTAAATTGTTTTTATATTTCCAGTCTGCAAGCTCTCCAAGACGTGTCGCAGTTCCAGTGCTCGTGAAGGATGGGAAACCCTGCTCTGGCAACAGCAATGCAACGCAACCCCAGCCGCATATCAATAGCTCGACAACGTCGGGCAACAACAGCAGTAACAGTAATAGTGGCAACACAAACAGTGGACCAACAGCCGTATCAGCCAATGTGACGGGCGGGCTTAATCTCATAACTGGAGACGCACCCAATTCTCACTCACCTGACACATCCTCATCGCTGCTGGCAAGCTATGGAACAGTAGGCGGTTCCAATGTTGCTATGTTACAGCAACCCTGCAATAATACACTTATGTCGAATAGTTTAGCTATGGCATATAGAAACCAAAATAATTTTATTTCTAATGGGCATCAGCAGCAGTGTGGGGGCTATTTGCCATTACAAGGTAGAGCTTGGTAAACATATCATAAGTACATATAATTATACATTCTTTCGGTCATGCTTCTGTGTACTCGATTCAGTTATTGTATGTATGCAAATAAAGCTTAAATATAAATATATATATAAATATAATATATATATTAATATATATATTAGTGTTATTAGTCATTTTACATTGAAAGAAATTGTAACTAGAACTTCCCCAGTGTCAACAATCTTTAACCATCAAATCAGAGATATTAAAGTATGAAGATTCTGTTCAAATGTCACCAGACAGTAAAAATCTTTGATACAGAGTGCTTCATTTTATATAATGAATGCCTTTTTGGAATTAGCAGATTTTATGTCGTTAGTGCTAGTTCTTTATGGGTGCTCTCAATGTAAAATGAATATTAAGTATATAATATTAATAATTTCATAAAATGAAATATACGCAACATAATTATAACAGCAATAGAAACAAATTTAAATATATTATATATATATACGACTCCAAAAATCTCAATAATATAAAGGCGACTATGTATAAGTAAGTGTATATAAATTAGGCCAATGTATGCAATAAACAAGAAAATTAATTCCGCTTTTATGTCTTACACTTGCACAACTATTGTAAGCACTTTGAGATTGCCAAATAAGCCCTTTGATTTCCGCCCCGACTTTTCTTATTCTGGCTTTCTATTTACGAAAACGTATTAAAAATATACAATTTTCATAGCCGTTAAATATTTTGGAAAGAAAGTATCCACATTTTTATATATAAGGAGGTTAAAGGTAAGAATCTTTTCTATCAAAGAGTGTATTGAAGTTTTCACCATTTTCACCTTTAAATGGATCGCATTAATCTTTTTCTATACAAGTCTAGATATATATTCGTAATAAAAGGGGCTGAAACGGATTATATTCGGTAACCGTTTTTCTTTGGCGTAGGTCTGCAAAAACATCGAGTATCGACATATCGATGGTTTTCCATCGATAGTCGAAATTATCGATACTCCAGATGAACTATCGATTGATTTGTAATAGAGCTGGAAAATCATCGATGCTTGCGGTATTTTCAAAATCATTCATTTATTTCGCAAAATTTTTTAAATCATTCATTAATCTCAATGTTTTTAAATTCTTCGTTCGCTGGAATAAAGCGAAATAGCAACAATAGTTAAAGCAATATTAAATGAAAACAAAGCGACTAAGCAAGATTTGTGTTTATATTTAAATGCATGGTGCTCGTGGCTTTTTACAAATAAAACTTACTTTGAAGATACTTCCACCACTTGTAGTCACTCCTTTTAATTTCTGAAAATAAATTAAACTGCAAAATACAAAACAAAAAATTGCTGACCAGCATCGATGTTTTATAAAAATACAAAACCATCGATTTATCGATAGTACCATCAATGTTTTTTCCAGCTCTATGTAAACATAAAAAGATAAACAGTGTCGGTTAAATGCGTTATTATTAAATTAGAAAGCCAACTGGATTAAAGATCATGAACAAATATGAACAAAGATATAGAAGGTTGAAGCGCAGTATTAAAACCTACCTGCTGGTATGCAATCTTCATAATTTCACAAATATTTGTGTACATAGCCATCCTAAAGTGTTACTATCATTCACACACAACACAAATAAGGAAGTGTTTGTTAATTCTTCAACAATGTTGAAAGAAAATGTGAAGATATAACACATCTTATATCAATTCTTGCACTGAAATTTGAGCGTTTGTTCTAAAACAGTGACTGCCGCTTGCATCGAAGTGTTTTGCTCACTTTTATATGCACATGACTTGTTCATCTTATTGAGTCACAACTAACATAATACAAAATTTTGTTTACCTCACAGGAAAACAGCTCTATTGCCGATGAAATTTGTCACGTCCAGGGAGAACTAACTGCAGCCCGCTCGGAGAGGCTGTTTTTAATTGAACGACTGATGTTCCATGAAGGTCTCGCTAAAAACAATCATATCCAAAACAGTGCATCAAATGAAAAAACCGAAATCAAGGAGAAAACCAATGGAACTCCTAGTAGTACAACGCAGGATCAGGCATTACCTAAAACGAATACCATAGACATTAAATCAAAAAACACTTCAACTGCTCGTAAAAAGAAGTCAATGTTTCCTATTAACCTTACGAACATTTTGCTGCACTGCCTGGGAGAGATCATTCCAGGGAATCCGAATTTCCACACATCATGCTGGATATATCCCGTGGGATATGTAGCCACACGTATATATGCACACCCAAAGGATCCGAGAAAGAAATGTGTCTTTACTTGTAAAATACTTAATAATGCTGGAATACCGCAATTTCAAATAATCCCCGACAATGATTTAGACGGGGTGTTTTTCGGAGAATCGGCTAACATATGCCACCAAGAACTTATTACTACTATTCAACGATCTTTTAAGGACAATACTAAAGCACACTTAAAAGTGCAGGGTGAAGTCTTTTTTGGTTTATCAAATGCAAAAACACAGTCACTTTTAATGTTAGATGCTAATTTCAAATGCTGTACCAATTTTAAAGGATTCAATCTGCCTAATAATGAGAATAATGACCCAGCACTATCATTTGAGGAACTCCAATCCTACTTAACGTAAAAGCAAACTGCACATAATTATTTCAAATTTTAATTTTACTAAAATAAAGCAAAGAAAAAAATATTTCAATTTCCCAGTTGTAACTAGTTATAATCGATTAGAATCGAGTAATCGAATTAGGTCACACTGACCAAAACAAACCTGTGAAAATTGTTTTCATCTTTTTCTGAATAATAATAAAACTATAATAAAAAACAATGGGACGAAGGAAGTCTAAAAGAAAGCCACCGCCAAAGAGAAAAAACATTGAGCCACTTGACCAACAGTTTAATTGTCCATTTTGTAACCATGAAAAATCGTGCGAAGTAAAAATGTAAGTACATACATTTACATACATATGTGCCTGCAATATTTTGCTTGGGTTTTTAATTTAGCATTCCTCAATTGCAGGGACAAGCGGCGAAATACTGCTAAAATAACATGTCGCGTCTGCTTAGAGGATTTCCAAACTGGGATTAACTTTCTATCGGAGCCAATTGACGTTTATAATGATTGGGTTGATGCTTGTGAAACTGCGAACTAATAAATGCATATACTTGTAACTAGATGTTTTTGTGACTCTGAATTTAGGTATTCAGAGATTCATCCAGCCGAATTCTCAAATCATTCCTATGGAAACTATCTGCTAAAAGAGAACTCGCTTATTTTAGTTTTTGAAATTCTAAAGACTATATTATAAATACTATCTATCTAAAATTAGAAATTGTACTACCACCAGAAAGAGACAACACATCAATGTGGACTGACACCAAATGAGCCACTTGTATTTAATTAAATGTATTTTCATTTTACTTCTGTAATATACAATTTCTCAAAAAATGTATTTATTGTTTTGTTAAAATGTTTGCTTACCATCAACATTGTTTTGTAAACATCCACATGAATTTGAATTGTTGGCAATCAGATGAATAGAGGAATAGTTGTCAGATGAGAAGGTCTAAGCACAGGTAAACTAATCAAGCAAACAAACGCTTTATTATTATAAATGGTCATTCGTGTCCATTGGTAAGTAGATCTACGAAAATCATTAAACATATCTCCTTCACTGCATATGTTTAAATCATATTTTATACAGGGTGTATTAAAGTCGTCGCCCCCATATATGTATTTACATTTCATTCCAACCTGTTGATAGTATTTTTGGTATTTATAAAAACAGAAGCTTTGATATTTTAAAGTTATAAAAATATGGTTACTTTGAATTGGAGTCACATGTAGATTACATTTTTGAGACTCAGTTTAATTATCAACGCGCCCGCGCTACGTTAAATTGTTCGATTCAGCAGATCAGACACTTAATTCGCAATGGATTTGATTTCAAACGGCTGGTTCAGTGAAGTTCAGAATGAACTCTGGCCTGGACAATCTTTTTCGCTTAAAGTTAAAAAAGTCCTGCATAAGGAGGATTCGAAATTCCAAAATATTCAAATTGTTGAAACGTAAGTTTGTAATAAAGCTAAGATTCACATTGTTGCCATGTACATAAACATGTGCACATCAATTTATTTAGATTAACCATGGAAAGGGCTAACCCCTGTTATCAATTATATCTGACCCATATCTGTTTATCTCGCTGATTTCTATACTGTTGCTGTATGTTTATACATAGATGTATTATTAGTGATGATAAACTAAAACACATATTTTGGAATACCACATTGCCTATTTACATACGAACAAAATCTGACTTTTGTGAACTCTTAGATTTTTAACACAAGATTACGAAAATTGAATTTGAGTCTTTGTATTTACACCAAGAAGAGTCAATGAATTTGATAATCAACTTACCATATTTTCGTTAATTTTAAAATCTAGTTCCATCTGGTTACTTTCGTTGATTAGGCAGACAACTTCCTAAATTAAATAGTTGTAAATTCGAAGATTGTCTAACATTAATAAATGTTTTATTTATTTTTTTTTAGCGAAAATTATGGAATGTGCTTGATACTGGATGGAATCATACAATGTACATTAAGAGATGAATTTTCGTATCAGGAAATGATATCATTTCTGCCTCTCTGCTTACATCCGAACCCAAAGAAGGTCCTTATTGTTGGCGGAGGCGATGGTGGCGTGGCCAGAGAAGTTGTCAAGCATCCACAGGTTGAGGAGGTCCATCAGGTGGAAATCGATGACCGCGTTGTGGAACTTTCCAAGCAATATTTACCCTCGATGGCATGCGGATTTGAAAACCCAAAATTGAAGCTGACTATCGGCGATGGATTCGAGTACATGAAGAATCATTCAAATGAATTCGATGTTATTATAACAGATAGCTCAGATCCAGTTGGCCCAGCTGTTTCCTTGTTTCAGGAAAGCTATTATGAATTAATGAAGAACGCCCTAAAGGATGGCGGCATTGTTTGCTCGCAAGGAGGCAGCTTTTGGCTAGATATCGCACACATCAAGAAAACTATGGATGGCTGCGGACAGCATTTTGCAAAAGTGGCCTATGCAGTGACATCGGTTCCTTCTTATCCCTGCGGCCATATTGGCTTTGTCATAGGTTCTTTGAATAAGAATCAAGTCTTCAAAACTCCCACTAAGAAATTTGAGAATTCCGAAATTGATTCCTTGAACTTAAAATACTACTCGAGTGAAGTTCATGCTTCTGCCTTTGCTCTACCCCGCTGGGTCGAGAAACATTTATACGAATAACTATTTAATAATGACATTTTAACAGGGACACTAATAAACAGGTTTTATTTCAAACAAGAGAAAAATACTGTAATTACTCTGCTTTTCATCTATGCTTAAGGTAAGAAATTGTAAAAATTAAACAATAAGGTTTTTCAAACAAAAAAATCTTCAGTTCACAAAAACTTGTAAGTTTGTTGTTATATTAATGAATATGAAACATATGTATATTTATTTTTCATCCTGAATTGTGCATGTAGTCATATCAAGATTCGACAATATCAACTTTAAATTATGGAATGATGATTATTTTAATGTCCAATTTTTCCAATATCATCTGCATTATCAGTATTCAAAAATTCGATATCTTTCTTAAAGTGCTTCTCAATAGACGAGCACACTTCCATGCTTTTTTCACTATCGACGAGATTAATAGCAATTCCGGATTTTCCTGTAAAATTGGATTCGTTAGGCATTATACAAAAAAGAGTAACGGTCTATTGATGTAGCAAATACTTACCAAATCGACCTGTTCGTCCAATACGATGCAAATAAGTCTCACAATCAGCCCTTCCACGTGCATCGATAGGCAAATCGAAATTGACCACTATAGTAACTTGTTCTATGTCAATGCCTTAAAGGATTAATATAAGTTTAAGTATTTGTTTGTTCTTTTGTATATGGATAGTTCTACCTCGAGACAATACATTGGTTGTAATAAGAACTTTCTCGAGTCCCGAACGGAATCGATCCAAAACAGCAAGTCTTTGCTCCACGGTCAAATCCCCAGAAAGCACGGCAACTGAATGGCCCTCCCCTGCCATTTTGCCAGCGAGCCAAGATGCAGTTTTACGTGTCTAAAGCGAACAAGCAATTAACTTTCAGAGCCTGTACACAGGATAAGATATCAACTCACATGACAGAATATAATGGCTTGTCCAATGCTAATGCAGCCATAAATATTTTGTATGGCATTGTACTTTCCGTCTTCGTTTTTACATTTGACATAATATTGTTTAATATTATCCAATGATTCTTCCTCACGCATTAGTCTAATACAGTATAAATAGTAAAATTTATTCTTCTCACTGGCTATTCTAATAGCTTTCTAATTATGCATACCTTATAATTGTTGGATCAGTCACAATCAAGCGAGCAAAATCCATCACTTCTTTATTGTATGTCGCTGAGAAGAACAGCATTTGACACGACGGTTTGAGCATTCTGAAAAGAATTGTAAATGCAACTATAAGTATTTTTTTTTTTTTGAAACTAACAATGTCAATATGTAAGCCTTCATGTTAAACAATTCCCCGGGTCCAAATTCAAGATTTGAGACAAAATACTTGCTTATGAATTCGAATGCATTGATCGTGATGTCCTTGCGTGGCAATCATAACATCAGCTTCATCCAATACAAAAACTGTAATTTTCTTCATATCAAACAAACGAAATTTAAGTCCCCAGTCCAACATTTTTCCCGGCGTTCCAATCAAAATGTGCTCAGTAATCTTTGAGGAACGATCAACTGGAAATTATGAAATAAACGGTAAATTGATTCCAAAGTGAAGCACCCATATTAAATATTTACCTTCTTCACCGCGTACAGCGAATCTTAACTTAATGTCCGGCGAAAACTGACCCATGCGTGCTGCAGCTTCGCCCGTTTGAATTGCCAATTCATAAGTTGGTGACAAACAAAGCACCTGAAGAAAAGAGAATCAGCTCAATTAAAAATTAAATAATATGCACAACTCGTTTACCTGAGGATGATCCAGTTTAGTATTAACTCGACTAAGCATTGCCAAGACAAAAGCCGCCGTTTTGCCTGTTCCCGATTGGCTTTGCGCTATCATATTTTGTGGCGGATCTGCTAGCAGAGTTGGCAAAGCGGTTTCTTGAATTTTTGATGGCGTATTAAAGCCCATGGCATAAATGCCTTTAAGTAGTTCTGGTTTTCTAAATAATAGTATACAAAATATGTCAGCAATTTCCATTAAAAGAAGCAAGAGTTACTTACAAATGAAGGGCTTCAAAAGTTTTCACCGAGTGCAAAGGCGAACTGGGATTCTTTTGTTGAATGTCGAGAGACAATTTGGTATTTACCAATCCTTTGCCCAATATCTTAATTAAAAGACTTGTTTCTGCTGGACTGTAAAACGAAGAAACATATAATTGAATAAGCCATAAACCATGCATATTCCATGCCACACCCATTTATGCCACATAAAAGGATTTGAAGACATTTACTATAACCCGAATTGTGAAATCGACTCCAAGCGAATTTTGGCGAAAAACCAAATTGGCCAACGCGAAGGACAAACCGTCGCTTAAACAAACTCACGTGGTATTTTATAGAACCAGATATACATATACATTTGCATAACCATATAAATCTATATGTATTTAGTTAAATCAACTTACTCGGCATTATCTGCTTGGGAGTCCTCGGTGCTTTTTGATGCCGGCTGATTTGAACTTGCGGCATTCTGCGCCTTGTTTGTATCAACAGATTTTATATGTAGTTGATCAACCTGCAAGAATAGTGTAGATTAATATGCAGCACAATTGAGCGCGTCAAAGTAAACTATATTCTTGCATACATACCAATTTCGAGACTTCCTGGTCTTCTGCGATTTTAACCCAATTATCCGTCATTATTTCGCTTAATTTTCCAATTCTAATAAAATGACACTCTGGGCAAAGCGATAATAGTGTGCAATATGAAATGGCAATTGAACGATATTAATCGATTTATTTGCATTGCACGGTTTGAAATATGAAAACGAAACACATTTGGGGAAACAGTGAGAAAAAATATTTACAAATAGTGGAACCACTCAAAACTATACTAAGTTTTAAAATAAATTTAGCAGCTTATTAGTTGCTATCATAGGCAGTACTAATCCCAAAAACCCCCCCATAACAACCAAAAATTTAATTTATCAGTTGTATCCACCATTTAATTTATATATTAGATTAAAATTATAAGTCGAAACTCCAATTTGAACCAGTTCGACAGACGATATATTTTTGCAAGCCATAGTGGGCGCTATCGAATATCAACATTGCTTTCATTTTTATCAATATAAAAAATAAGTCGAGTAAACATAATAATACAAATATGAACATTGCTCGAAATCTAATTTTGAGCCCACAGGCGAAAGCCGTTCTCTGTAGAAACATTCTAAAGACTAATGTAGTCCTCAGACAAAGTCATGTGTAAGTAGCCGATTGTATTGCAATAACTTGGAGTATTAAAATTACATAATAATTTTTTAAGGGTCTCGTACCGAGCTCCACCACCGCCGCATTCAAAGGCCACCAGGATTGGAGCTGTTGCCGTAGGCGGTGCTATGTGGTGGTGGGTTATTTGGCACCTGTGGCATGAACCCGATCACATTACCGTAAGTTTTCGCATAGTCCGCATCACCCACATCTTTAACCATTATACTTTTAATTTGCAGGGTGAATTCGACTATCCAAACCCGTCAAAATGGACCAATGCAGAATTGGGTATTCCAAAGGATGAATAGAGAGTTGTAGTTCAATTTCTACGCAATCAAATAAATGTCGATACATATAACTTATTGTTATCTCTTAATTACAACAGATTTTTCAAATTATGTTTGACAATTGATTTGCCGACCGAAAGCCATTTTTTTTTTGCTATAGCCAGTTGGTTCATCCATTTAAATCGGCTTCATAAATTCCCCGCATTTAATTTGCTGGGTGAACTCGATTATCCATAACTGCTAACATGGACCAATGCATAATTGGGTATCCCAAAGGATGATTAGAGAGTTGTAGCTAAATTTCTACGCAATCAAATAAATGGTACATATAACTTATTGTCATCTCGTTTGTAACAATAGATATTTTGAAATATATAAGACCAGTTCAACTATTTAAACCAGTATCAATCTAATGTCAAATGCAAATCCAAAACAGACCCAAAAGACGACTTGCATTGATAAATTCCCCTAATTCTAATAAATACATTTAAACATCCGATAACCTTTCAAATTGGTCATTAGAAAATTTAGTTCTTTCACAAATTAATTGATACAAGGAGCAAATACCCCTGTATAACATCGGCATTTTATTGTAGAAATGTCTAACATACATTACATTCTTAAGCTTTTTAGCGCTTCCTGTGCATGTGCTCGCGGTTCTTGCGCTTCCAGGCAGCGCGCCTGGAGCCACCAATTGTCTGCGAGTATCTGTATCCCTTGCCAAGGCCACGGGAACGCTTGCCGGCAGAGGTCAAGCCACGCAATTCACGGTGCTTGTGCACGTGCTTGCAAATCCAGTTGATTTTGGCATCACGGCGGATAGCATTGTGGTGGATGTCAACCAAGATAACCTCGAAATATTTGTACGAAGCGTCCTGGGCAACCCAGTACGAGTTCAGAACACGCAGGCCACCAAGTCTACGACCAACACGTTCCTGTAATAAATACGAAATACAAATTATAAGTTTTTGAAGCGAAGAGCACTTAAATTGAGCAATTTTAACAAAAATGTCAGACATCTAAGGAAGTTAAGAAAGTAGTCAACAGGATTTCATTTAGACCAAATTTGTTATCATCAGTATTTCATGTTGTTAAAATAGATCATCAGCCTAGTTGGAGAACTCACCTCGGCAATGGATTGCAAACCACGGTATGGTTTCAATTGGTTGACACCATGGCTCTTGGGCTTGCCGTAGGTGCAACCCTTGGGAACTGGGCGCTTGCGGCCACCACGACGCACACGAATTCTGTAGATGACATAACCCTGCTTGGCACGGTATCCCAGACGACGGGCCTTGTCTGGACGAGTGGGCCTGGGTGAACGGTGCAGCTTGGTCAACTGACGGTACTGCCAGACGCGGATGCGAAGCAAGTAGCGCAACACATCGCTCTGCTTCTTTCTGTACAACTCCTGCATATACCGGTATGCCCCCATTTTGGATGATTGATAGACCTAGTAACAAATTGAATGTGTTATTTATATTTTTAATAACTGTCACATCATCGGTCTATCAACAGCCCACTGGACTGAGCCGTTAACTTTTTGTGCAACATTTGGGATTTCTGCAACTGAAACACAGATATTTACATATATTATATATAAAAAACCATGTTCAATCAACTAAATAATGAAAAACATCCAAACTGCGTATTGGTCAGAATATCCATAATCGTCACTTAACCATTTCTGGTTTAAGAGTGGTGCATGGAAAATCTCATCATCCGAATCCAGAACGTTACAATACCACACATATTTACGTAAATTGAAAATATTTAATTACCTGTCTGAAAATATAAAAAGGTTTTTTGAATAATTAATTATTGTTTTATTAAATTCATTAAGAAGTTCACTTTTTTATACTGAGATGTACCCAATATTTTAAGATTAAGTTGAAGCACACCTACCTCGCACGTCGACCAATTTGCAAAAGAAGGAAACTCGGCAAGTGACCGAAAAGGAAATGAAAAGACAGAGTTGCATTTAATGTTCGTTTCTCCGATATATATCGTTTGTGAATACCCTCTTGTTTTGAAACTGTGGTATAGGAACAAGTTTTCGTATAGAAACAAGTGTTCGTATATTTTACTATACCTTTAACGGGGAACACATTTTTAAAAATTTTAATTAAATAAATTAAGTATTATGCTCATGGCAAATTTAATATAATTTAAACAGTTTGCAAAATAAATAACTCGTTATGTATATGATACATTATAGGACAGTAACAAGATGTTAGATGTAATATTACATATTACAGGTTGTTAGATTTATGTTTTTTTGTATATGAAAAAATCTATATATGTTTAACATGTATTTAACTCAAGACAACTTTTATTCCGATTCTATCGTTCCAAATTGACTGAAATTTGGCTAGAGAGTGGTGATTTAAAATATTTTTCACAAATAGATATTTTGTTATCGGTTTGTAGTACCATCACCATTTCCGCTGGTCTCCCTCTCTTTCTTTTGTTTTGCACCGTCTCAGAAGAGGTATGTAAAGCTGCTTAGGGAAAAAAAAAATCGTTTGTCATCTGGACAAAGAACTTCTGTTTTTTAAAGTATTCACTTTACAATTAAAGAGTTTTTCTTCAAGAAAAAGCCTTTATTAATATTTATTTCGTTTTGTTTTATTTAAGGTTCAAAATGGGTCGCCGCCCCGCGAGATGGTAAGTTAATGTATCGTATCAAACTGTGACTCATAATGCTAATGTATATTTTTTTTTTGTATTTTACAGCTATCGTTATTGCAAAAACAAGCCATACCCCAAGTCACGTTTCTGTCGTGGTGTACCCGACCCTAAGATTCGTATTTTCGATTTGGGCAGAAAGAAGGCAACTGTGGAAGATTTTCCACTATGTGTGCATTTAGTGTCTGATGAATATGAACAGCTTAGCAGCGAAGCCTTGGAGGCTGGCCGCATTTGCTGCAACAAGTATTTGGTGAAATACTGCGGTAAGGATCAGTTCCATATCCGTATGCGTCTGCATCCTTTCCACGTCATTCGCATCAACAAGATGTTGTCGTGCGCCGGAGCTGATAGGTAAGAGGAACCCTCTCAAAGATTAATCTAGAAGTATTTGTGTGAATGGTGAAATTGATTTATCTGTGCAATACATCAAGCAATGACTGGCATATTACTTGACGTTTCTAAAAGTCTTGCTCATCATAAAATGAATACCCACATAGAAGAGTGAATGTGTACCTAAAGACATTTCCAAGAGTTTATGACAAAAATGAAAGTAAAACAAAAGTTAAACAATTAATTAATTCTCTAGGCTCCAAACTGGAATGAGAGGTGCTTTCGGCAAGCCTCAAGGCACAGTGGCTCGCGTGCGTATTGGACAGCCCATCATGTCTGTTCGCTCCAGCGACCGTTACAAGGCTCAAGTTGTGGAAGCTTTGCGTCGTGCCAAGTTCAAGTTCCCTGGCCGTCAGAAGGTACGTTAACACATCTTAAGGATTATTTCGATGTACTAATAATGCATGTACTCGTTTTAGATCTACGTCTCCAAGAAATGGGGCTTCACCAAGTACGATCGGGAGCGTTATGAGGAACTACGTGATGACAACCGCTTTGAAGCCGATGGTTGCAACGTGAAATACCGCCCAGAGCACGGCCCAATGGCCGCTTGGGAAAAGGCTCAGCGTGAGGTTTATGCTTAAAATAAAGTCGATCTAAATCAATAAAGACGGTAACATTTTAACTTTTCACCGAATAAAAGTTGGTGTGGAATTTATTTTGTAACAAAACTTTTGCGTTGGTCACTGAACAATTTTTCCTAGACATATAATTGTAATTGATATGAAAATGTGCAATAGATGTTCAAAAGGTTATGTGGAGTCTTATAAATTACTTTTTTACGACAGACTATAAGGGATAGTGTAAGGAAGAAGGTAAATACAAATAAGTGGATCAGATTTGGTGCATAAATGTGAGGTTGAAACAGACATTAGTCGCGACTAATCACACTTTTTAATTGGCATAGAAAATGAGAACATGCAAAATAAAATCGGCAGTTTGAAAACAGGGTTTGCCGCCTTTCGAAATTTAGAATTTCTTGTGTTCCAGGTCCATAGTTCCAAACTTGTGCTTGAAACTTATCGATATTAAGAAACGTATCGCACCCATTTCTCACGGTGTATAGAGTGAGGCGAATTCCCGCTAATAGGGGGTGTTTGTTGTTTTTGTTTTTAAGTAAATTACAAAATGAGTGTGCTAGAATGGAAAAAATTGGATTTGTTTCATCTAGTAATACCTCCGCCCAGTACTAATCTACAATCTTTAAGTGGAGAAATTACGGCACACTGCTTTAATTGGAATACGACGGTGTTTTGTGAGCAGAATGGATTTATTCACGTTTACACGGACAACTGGGAGAATGTTGTTTTTAAGAGTCAGCTGGGTGACAAGCAGCCAATTAAGTTTTGTGCCTTGACAAACAATGGATTGCTTGCAACTGCATCCCAAGACGATAGCTTTATGGTCTCCATTCATATATACGACCTAAAAAGATTAAGTCGGAAACAAGGAGCCCCAATCATATCTACAGCAAATCTTCCTTCAACAAGTACCATCACCTGTTTGCAAGTGGAGACGATATCAGAGAAGATATTCGCCCTATGCATTGGATTCGATAAGGGCGATATTTTATTGCATTACGGCAAGTTAATTAGGGATCTATCGACGAGCATTCGCCAATTTTCAATTGGACTGCGACCCATAAATGGCATCAACTTCGAAACATCTTTTACGACAGATGCAGTGCAGCCGACGTGCAATATTTTTGTGATCAGCCTAGATGGTGTGTTTTGCTTTTCGCTTAATGACAAAGGTCAGCCTGAGCCGAAACTTAAACTTCAGAATGATAAGAAAACGTTTAACCGATGCTGCACAATACGTCAGCAGAGAGGTGTTTCTATGAATTATCCGGAGCCGGAAGCCCTGTTGGTAGTTGGAAGTGATGACGCCATTTATTGCTTTACACGCGATGGCAGGGGACCTTGTTATGCCATTGAAGGGCAAAAGACATATCTCTCATGGGTAGGACCCTATATGATTGCTGTTGTAAAGGAACAGAAATCTCTTCTATCATCTCAGCCAGGCACTACACTCATTGTGGTGGACACTGAAAATAAAATGATTGTTTTTTCCCAGAACATCGAAAAACTATTTTGTATTATCAATAGAAAGAACGACTTTTATGTCATCACCAGAGAAGAGGAACCAACTAGCAAATCGTATGCGTACAATATGTATATATTGGAGGAACATGATATATCCCTTAAGGTGCGACTACTGACCAAAAATGTTATGTATGACACAACCTTGAGGTTGTTGGAAAGGGAAGGATATGCTCATTCTGAGGATGCTGCAATTGTTAGATATCAGTTCGGCAACCATTTACTATCGAAAGGCGAACCAAGCAGAGCGGCAAAGGAATATATCCGAACGATAGGATTTGTAAAGCCCTTTAATGTCATTTCCAAGCTGCTAACTCCTAGGTACAATGAATATCTCATTGAATATCTAGAGGAACTCGTGAAGAGCGATGAGGCAACTGACGAGCATAGAACACTACTTCAAAGTTGCTTGGATCGGAGAGACTTAGGCAGTGGCATCGAACAGCTTTCTACTCTTCAGGATGGCACTCATGATACCGATAATATACAGCTTGGCGACTTCAAATATCCATCAAATCGAGCTGCCAATTTTCTGCTGTTTGCCAATGTCTGGCACAATTTGAGAAAGGATCAAAATCTCGCTGAAGTCTATCAGGAGCAAGAAATTTTGAATTTCTTTATAGAGTCTGGGCAAGAATTGTTAGAAAAGCACTCGGAGACTGTATTGGCGACTATTAAAGCGCTTGTCCACGATAAGAAAACAGACAATATTTTAGATTTTCTGAGCATTCTGTCACAGGATATTGAATTTTGTCTTAATACCTTAACCGAAATTATCCAAATGAATCCCGGCTGCGATGAAAAGCTATATTATTATATGCTTATCCTATATCTCGAACTGTGGCGGGAAAAGAAAGCATCATCAGAAGATATATTGCTTTTCCTGAACAATAAACGACTGCGTCATGATAAGGTCCTTATTATATGCGGCCTTTATCTTTTCACCAGTGGCATTAAACATATTCAATCCAATCCGGCAGATGCTGAGCTTAATAATGCTGGTGAAACGATTCTCAAAGAATGTATGAATAGTCTAATCAAAAATTTCCCCGAACATTCATTCCTTTTTGAGACCAGTTCCAGATCATTTCTAATGCTGCTGAAAAGCGCGTGCAATAATACGGCCATGAATGCCTTGCATCTGAAACAATTCTTCAAGGATAAGTCTTTGAATACTTTTATGGATACGCCTAATGAGTTGGCATCCATTAGTGATCTCAAGGATCAAATAAAACAGTCTACATCTCTGATATCACGCTACAAATGCAATCCCATTGAATTTCGTAACACATCCTGTGATATTTGCAGGCAACCGTTGCATATGCCATCGGTTTATTTCCTTTGCCAACATTCCTTTCATAAGGAATGTCTCAACTATAATTCCAAACTTGTCTCTAATGCGTCATGCAGCGTCTGCTCTAGCAATGCAAATTACTATGTGGACAAAGAGGATACCAATCCATTTGAAGAAGACGATGAGGACTCGGGTGATATTATAGCTGGAATATCAAAAAGTTTGGCTTCTGGCATTATTCCAATGACTTCGGGCAATAAAATAATTACAACAGAATCATTGACAAGTGGGAATAGCAAGTCCAAGGCATGGGCCGGAAGGATTTCAGAAAAAAGAGTAGCAAGCAGCAATCCCTTTGACTAGAATTATAATAGTTTTGACTGATAATACCAATGCATGTATGTTTAATATTATAACTGCACAATAAATTGTAAATGTATATATAAACACCATAAATATTTATTGGCCCAGAGAAGGTATCTCTTTCTGTTTATAATAAATGTATCAACTCTTAATCAGAGACCCAGTGGATTGAAATGATTAAGTTTTTAATAGTATAAGCATAGAGCAAGTTTTATTATCTAAGCTTCTAATGAATTTGATAGAAACGAAGTGTATATTATTGACTAGAATGATTCACCATAAATTGGGTTAATTTTTGTTTGTTTTTTGTTTTTTGACTAGGTATTACTATTTGTTTCTTGCTTTGGTATTTATTTAGTAGGAAAATCTGGCCAATAGTTGATATAATATCTATGTGTGGTTCCTTCAAATAATCGGTCAAGCCAATTACTAAGACCATCCAAAAGATTATCCTCGAGTAAAACCTTTGACTCTGAATCCGATTCTTCAGAGTTACTCATTTCAAGAAATGTACCAATTTCTGGGTCGTCGCTACTCTTAAGCAATTGTTTGGTCATTTTAAGCATTCTCTGTAAATTGAAAGTCATAATTAGTTTAGTATAAAGTGTGTATTGAATATCCATTGAATTACCTTTGTACCACGAGCAGACTCGGGATGTTTAGCATGATACATGCAAAAGTATTTACGATGGCCATTCAAGGCTATTACTGTGCCAACACAGTTTCTTGGATTAATTTGCAGATTCTTGTTGGTGCACAATGATAAACGAAGAATTTCCGAGTACCAGGACAATCCCTTCTCAATGAGCATATGTCCAAACAATAATGTCTTGTTTTTTCTATAAGGCCAAACAGCTTTATGATAATGAGGTATAAGTTTTGTGCGACTTTGATAATCAGTTATCAATAAAACGGTTCGGCAGCCAGGCTTCAATAATCGTATCATTCCATTGTATTTCTCAGCTCTAAGTTCATATAGTTTCAGTTCTGGAGTATGCTGATTGTTCTTAATGCCTGTCAATTGATAAAAATATCAAGTACTTTATCAATAATATATTCCAGACAATTCAAATGTTGTAAGCTTACCCGAATTTTCATTAAGATGTCCCTTGGCCTTTAGATTTTCTTCCTCTGCCCGTACAAAATACATCATAATGTATCCAATGCCAAACATAAATGCAATGGTTCCCAAAAGTGACACCGCTGCTAGCAAATGCTCATTTTCTACATTGTCGGATAAGTAATCCACCATGTAGAGTAAGCGAGCAATCCATTTAGTTATTACTCCTTGAGCGTGTTCATCAAGTAAGTTCTGAAATTGTTATTTGTTTAATATTAAATATTATATACAGGTATTTGATAATAATTTTTACCTGCACAAAAGCTTCATAGCTCAAGGCTTCAGATGTCTGCAGAAGTCTTTGTATCGTATGAGTTATTTCTGTTTTGGTTGTATTTATAACATTTTCCCTTGGATTGTCGGATGTGTTTCTAACATCCAATTTAGTTCCATATATCCACTCGTACTTTATGTGTGTATTATCCCGACGCCAAATAATCACAATGCGTAGCAAGTTATCGTCAAATGAGCCCTTTGAAATTGCATTAATAAACTCTGGTTGCTTTTCCTGATAACATATGGAGAAATAATTTGTTAGTACATGGTTAGTTCATTGGAAATTATGAACTTACCTTGAACATGTAGGCAAATCGAACCCTTTCTAAACTATAACCGCTTTGTAGAGCTATTTGGCGTAATGTTCCCCTTGCCGAGTCGTGTTCAACAGAATTTTCAGTGATCAGAACAACACAAAGGCGCTTTCTCGGTCTATTCCATTCAGCAGGACAAACACCTTGAATTAATGGAAAATTTAATTAATCAATCTCTTCAAAACAAATGTAAGTGTAGTTACCCTCTAGCATTTCTTGGCACGATAATCTTGGTAAGGTTAAAAATTGATTGGAAGTTAGGACATTTGTCAATGTTTGTGTTGGAATCTCTGATATTGAAATACTAGCAATGGGCCTCGTCGAATCCTCATTGAAAAGAAATAGAGTATCCAGATTTGGGTTAACTTTAAATCTTTCTATAATTGCCTTTGTGCTTTTACTTCGGACATCGACAAAACTATCAAAAAAAAGTGGACAAAGTTAAATTTTGTTTGACTTTCTCGATTTCTACCGTTTATCATTTACCCAAAAGCTACGCGATCATTGAAAGCGAATGCTGATACTAAGTACCGCAGTCTGGGGGTCCCTCGGGGTTCCAAAAGTAATGCTCGTACCCTGTTATCCATCCAACCACCGAGGAACTCATCAACATTCTCATCATTGACACGTTTGACAATATGAAAGGGCATCTTCTTTCGTATAAAATCTGGAATTAAAACATATATATTAGATACAATTAAATCTTAAATGCTGAAAATATTAATACTCACCCACAACTTTTTGCGGCGTGTAGGTGTTATCTCTATAGACATAACTATGTCCATCCAAAACAAGAACCATCTTTGGAATTTCATCTACTCCTGT